>JBBEEQ010000011.1:10000000-12400000 GCA_037950945.1 Hypolimnas misippus
CAATTCGACCTTGTATTTAATTTTTTTTTTATGTTTGTTCGCCGATTACGCCGCCATTTGGGTACCGATTTTCAAAATTTTTTTTGTTTGAAAAGGTATACTTCCAAGGTGGTCCCATTGTCTTCAGGTCAGGATCAGATGATGGGATCCTGGAGAAATTGAGGAAACTCCTCAAATATTATAGGCAAGCGTATACCGATTTCGGTATTTTTGATAGTAACTTATGTTGGAACTGATGATGAAGACCACAAATGCCGTAGATGGGTTAGTCTTATATAGATTTCTATAAGTTTGTACGGGACCCTCGGTGCGCGAGTCCTACTCGCACTTGACCAGTTATTTTTATAATAGAAAAGAAAAAAAGAAGGCAATTTTAGAATATAAAAAGTAAAGTAACATCTCGTACATTGCTGGGCAAAGGCCTCCTCTCCTATTAAGGAGAAGGTTTAGAGCTTTATCCGCCACGCTGCTCTATTGTGGGTTGGCGGATATACATACATGTGTCAAGATTTCTTCTGGCACATGCAGGTTTGCTTAAAGTTAGCGGTGCCAGCTAGGGTTTGAGCCCGCGATCATCGGTTTAGATCAGCTTGGTCTAACCACGAGGCCATCTCGGCTCATTTGAATATACTCGTATTTAAAATGATTAATTTGTCCTTATATAAACATTGTGGTTCTAAGGAATTAGAATGCCGTTCAATGGTATACAATTGTTTCAAATGAGTGATTAGTATTGTAAAAAAGTGCTTACGATAAATAACGACGTTTTCGTCATTATGTATAATTAAAACCCAAAGTCTTCGTAAATTGGTCCCCGTGGTTAAACCCTGAGCTGATCAGACTCTATCTTTTAGCTCTCACTAATTACTTAACTACGTTCAGAAAAGGTCAAGGAATGAGATACACGTGTACACATTTAGTAACTCATTCACATTAATAAACTGTAATTTAGTTTTTCCAAGTATTTTTCTACGAGTATTATTGAATATTTATTTTTAATCGAATAATAATTTTGTAACGGTTATTTCTGTAATTTAAATAATAAGAACACGATTTTGGACATAATTAAAAGTAGTTTAAACATGATTAATAAAATAAACCCGTAATGTTCAGAATGGTTCAGCGGTGTATGTGGGAAAAGGTAATAAACAAAATAATAGACAGACAAGAGTTACTTTCACATTTGTAATATTAATAGAATTTATAATCATTATTTTCCAAACAAATTATAATTGACAATTAGACCATAATATTGACATAAAAAAATCGAAGTGTTTTCTCGTCGCTTACTGTTGAACTAAGCACACTTTACTATGATTGCATTAATCGTAAACAATTTTCTAATCTTCATACAGAACTTTTGTTTTACTTTTCAAATACTTCCTCTCAAAATTAAAAAATAAACAATGAAATTGGTTTACAATCGGCGATGGTATCGCTTAACATATTCGCAATGAAAAAAAATTAGTCGACTTAAAAACCTTCTTCTAAGTATTCGGTGGAAAAGATCTAAACAAACAGTGTGAGAGAAAAACTGTCCCTTGGGAGCAGTGATTACGCGCTCGATTCGACAAGTCCCCGGTGGTCAAGGGTACAAACAAATCAGTGTGATAGCCGCCGAGGACGGAATGTTGTCCGCGAACTTGGCATTGAAGTGACGGTAATGGGATTGGATTGAAACCTAATGGGGCGAGAGAACACCTCTCTGAGGTATTAGGGACAAATCGCTTGTCGGTTGAAGCAAATAGGATGATTCCAACGTAATTATTTTAGGATGAGGTTAAACTTTTAACACTAATTGCTTACTGATAATTATTAAAATCCTAACTGTTAAGGTTGACTGTTTATCACAGTAGAAATTATGTTCCGAAATGGAGCGGTGCGGCGCAGTGCTAGTTGTTTTATTAATTTTAATAATTTCTTTCGTTGAAGGATATTTTGATTTTGAATTCTATATTTTTTAGAGAATTATAGCAAAGAATAACCTGTACGAACACTTGGCACCGTTGGTAATTACTTTTATAATTTTAAACTTTCAAATATTTAATTTTTACCATCAGCCCAATAAATGGTCTTCAAACATTAACTTTGATGCAGCGTATAGATGATATTTCAAACCGACAAAAACACCGTCGAGAGATAATAAATATGGATTACTAATGTTAATTTTAAATGTACATATATACGGTAGAATTATCTCTGAAGTCAAATACTACTTAGTATTTACTAAAGAAATCTTATATTTTAGATGGAAATTATATTTCATGTATAAATATAAGATTTATTAACTAATATAGTATCTGTGTTTATTACTTTGTGGCGACTACCGGCATAATTTTTCGATAGACAAACGAAATAGGAAATTTAGGTATTTGAGACACGTGTAGACTGTAGGTTTATTAGTTATTTCATGCATATTTCCTTACTTATATACCTATGCGAATTTTTTTCTGGTTTAGCTGTGCTTTGTATAACAATAGGTATATGATAAATAAACACTAAAACTTATTGTTTCTGATATATTTCAATTTTATGTGTGGTATTTTAATTTTTAATTATTATAATCTTAATGCAGTTGATGGTTAACTGGTAATCAAGTAAAATGAAAGTCACAGATACAAAAAATAATTTTAAAAAGTATAATAAATATAGGCAGAAAATTACAAGTTATCTAAGTAAAATTAGAAAGTATTATTACTATAACTAAGTAAAGAAAATCCAAGATTTGATATTCGCTTGTATTTCAAATTAAATCCAAGGTTTAAAATTCACTCGTATTTCCACATTAGCCTCCATCTGAAGGAGAATTAGCAGCGCCCGCGAGTGTCGTCAGTCGGATGCATAGACTTAGAAACCTGCGGAAAGGTACCAGGGTAAGTGCATAATGTCCTTGAAAACTATTAAAGTTTCAACAAGTTTCTTAATACGTATTAACCATTTTAGCCTCAAACATTGTTCAATGACAAGGGCAAGTATCCCACACTGACTCGGATGTCGTACTGTCAGTGTCGTCTCCCACGAGTGTTTACGAGCGTGTTCGAGCGCTTTGGCTGGTCTCACGTCGCCTTGCTGCTCGATAAATCCGATCTATTTTCCCTTACTGTTGGTAAGTATACTTTTTATGTAAATTTGGAAAATTGGTAGAGCGTTACAAAGATTTTAGCTTTAGTGCCTTCTATGCCACTTGTTTGATCCACTAAACTTAAAGGTATATTAATGGCTAAGATTGATTTAGTGAGGTGGATTAATTGTTGGGATGATTTCATTGATGTAGATTATACATGATACATATTATACACGTATCCTGTTCTCGATAGCTGATAAATTGAAAATAAAGGAGTATTATATGTGTATGTTTGGAGGTATTAATTTATTGTTAATTGTAACTAAGCCCTATTCAAGGTATGTAGTTAATAAGTATAAAAAGGAATACGTCATAAAAGTAAATATTATACAACTAGGTAGTATATTTTGTCTATGTAAAGTCGTAGATCAGATACTTACTATATATATTGCCAGAATGCACCCTCCCTCTCTCTAGGTTAAACTACTCGTGATTGCTCTTACTAATATATTAATAATACCAAGTAAACTAGAGAGAACAACCTCAGTGATAACCTAACGATAGCCAATACCTAGAAAACTTGGTATCATATTTATTTCTTAACAATACATACTTCATTTAGACACGTGTATATAATTCTATGCTTGTATTATTTACGTATTAAACAGGGAAAAGCCTCGAGTGGGGCTTAAGGAAAGAAGGTGTGCTGAAGGCTGTGAGGGAACTGGACGGGAATGAAAGGGAGTCATGCGAGGCGCTTCTTAAGGACGTCAGCATGTACGCAAGAGGTAAGAGACTTTGATGTTTGTTACTTTATTAACCCACGACCAAAATAGGGGTGTTATATGTTTGACGTGTGCATCCGTGCGTTTGTCTGTGGTATCGTAACTCCCCAACAATTGGACCAATTTTGCAAAGCCGATGAAATCAGGATGGATCTTAGCTAATTTAATAATATTGGTTTAGTTGTTTAAAGGTTATCAGCTCCTTTCTAGTTATTGAAAAGATTTGAGCAACTTCTACTGGTCTAATCAACTTGAAATTTACGATACTATGAATGATATAAAAATAACACAGTTTCGCAACCTTGACCTAATGTTGCAACATAATTTAGTGTCAGCTGGATACACAACTCCTCACTAAATACAGCAGAAGTATCATTTTGGGCTCGTTGATATGGTCTCAATAAGTAGATTCTCGGTTGTTTTGTTTAATTTTCAATTTTATGTTATTTAATAAGTCTTGACAGAACTTTGGTTACTTTTTCTTGCACATTACAATTAGATATAGAGAATGTATATCTCGTCTAAACGGTGGACAAAAGCCTTTACTGTTTTTGTTTGTTAAATATTACACTTATCTTTTATTTAATTTTGTGTTTAATAATCAAAATAAAGGTTGTTTTAAACTCAGTCGATCTTAAGCGACGGAAAACAAAGACTATTGTTTACCTGAACTTTACCCACACAAGTTTTACAATAAGTTGTATTGAACTTAGAATAATCCCTGTTCATTAAATCATCTTATCCGTTTATTAAGCGTAGACCACACGGTATTTAATAATGACTCTTTAAAAAGTATCGCCTTAAAAATAACTATGCCATTTAGTTTTTTTTGAATGACATACTTACGTTATTTTGGTTTTAAAAATCGAACCACTGAACCGATTTTGATAAAAATGGCGTTGAAACTAAAACATGTAGGTTTATATAAAAACGTACTCGTATGTTTGTTTTATGTCCGAGACATTTTCAATAACTGCAGATCCGATTTGGATGAGGTTTTCGCTACCTAATTGCATTGTTTTAAGGAAGGTTTTAGTATGTAATCTGATGAACATTTTCGGAGATAACATAAGGAATTCTTCAATTACTCTGATATTAGAGGACGTTCTTTAAGACGCCAAATTGCACAATGCGGTTGTGTTTTATATAGATACAATATCGAAGTTTTATTATAAAAATTAGATGTATATTAATAATAAATAAAAAGGTAAATAAAATTTTACATCATTACTGGTTTATCTGTTCGAAGGAAAAATCCTAATCTTCCCAGTGCTAAAATTTAAACGAATATAGAAATCATTATCGAAACTTAATTCTCTAGAATATATGAGTAGGTACATATATAATTGTAGAGAATTTTAACTAATGAATATTACAAGAGTTCTCCAATTACTGTATCTTAAATAGGTTAATGTTACTAATGTACAAACGTCCTACGATCTAGTAATCTAGAAAGTTCTGAGCAAAGTTCAAAGTCAGTCCGTTCACTGGTTCGCGTCTAATTTGGAAACGTGTGTTTGTCGGTAGCAGCTTGAATTTTTTATGAGAATGATTTATTTCAGTTTTTGTATTAACATAATCTATTTCTTGCACGTGTCTTTTTGCAGTTACAGTTGTTCCATTGTTGGAAAAACCATGTAAAACATATATTTTTTTTTTTTTATAAAATTTTGTAGTAACGATATTGTAATTCTATTTTCACTGAATAAAATGATTATAGTTTCCGTTCCTTCTAGTATATATACAACATTTAGCATAGAGAATTTCAGAATTCATTGTAAGTTTATCGAGTAGAAAGGACACAATATCTAAATATAAAATTGGGATATTAACAGCTTATTTGAGTTATGCGAATTTCCAATTGATAAATTATGTGCAAGTATTTCGTTGCTGTTTGGACGTAATAAAACCCATACGCTTACGGTTCTTAATTTTATTTAGCAAGACCACAAATGTGTAGTTTACAAATAATTAAATGGCAAAAAAGAAGAAGAAGAGGTCGAGTGGGGCCCGTCCGCGCCTTTTATACTCGGGGCCCCGTCACGCGTAGACACGACGTCACGCTTGGCCATTGGTCCGCGCCGCAAGTCTGCAACCGCCGCATCGGTTACAACAGTTGCCAATGCTGTTTTATTTAAACATCTATATGTATTGTATGGATTTTTATCAAAATGTAAGGAACGTATTTCGTAACAAGTTGTTCATGAGTAATAAATAATTCTATAAGCTCATATAAATCCTGTTACTTTAAGAAATTATAAATATTACAAGTTCTATATAAAAATATTTTCTTCGTTTTGGACGTGTGTGTAAATAAATAGCATACAAGTGGTCCCCGCGATTTCGTTTACATCGAATATTTATATTGAACAGCCTTATATCTTAAACAAAATATTTCAGTCCTTTCAAGTTTTTTAGCGATAAAATTATAATAACCTATTTGCATTTCCTAAGTTCAATCTTTAACTATACCGAAATCATCAAAAGAGAAAGAGGAAGTGAGAGAGAGAGACAGTAAGAAATAAACAAACAGATATTCCACAATTTTTTTACATTCATAATACTAGTATATTAATGACTATTTTCGTATATTTTGTTGCATTTAAAAGTAAACTAGTAGATTAGTAATATTTTTACTAACAAATACAACCAGGACTAAAATATTTTCCATAGATGTTAAAATGTTATTTTTTCTAACTTTACTTAATTCTTATAGGCTTTTATAAGTTCTTTCGAGTCGTCGATTTACAGGTTTGTCATGTCAGTTCCACGTGAAGCTACCGCCGGCACGGTATGTGGGCTCTACTGAGTAGCGCCGACGAGAAACTCATTAGTTACTAGATAATATATACTCATTAGTTACTATATTGACGCATTACTATGATTGCATTATTTACAAGAGTTATAGTGTCGTACGTTTAGGAATTGCATTCTCGAGCTATTGACTCTTAGAACAATTATTAAAAATCATTTCTCTAGCGAAGATATGGTGTTACATGAAAATATAGCGAAGTGAAAACGTTTACGGAAATGTTTAAAAAATAAAGGATATCTTGGCGTATCTTTCACTACAGTGGTGATACTGAGCGTACGCGGCTCTCTGGTGCGCGAGTTCCTACTCGCGGCGCATTCTCTCGGCATGACGAGGGGAGACTGGGCCTTTTTGGACGTGGAAATATTTCAGGTATTGGCAATTTATGTACTTTATAGAATTATACTTAATAGTAGTTTTAGAGCTGAGATGGCTTAGTGGTTAGAACACGTCGATCTCAACCGATGATCGTGAGTTCCACCTAGAACCCCGGCTAGTTTAGTACAGCTGAGTTTTCAAGTGCTAAATTTGTATTAAAATTTATCTTGAGCTCTATGATGAAGGAAAACATCGCGAGGAAACCTGAATGTGCTGGAAGAAATTCTGACACATACATATATATCCGTCAACCCTTGGAGTAGCGTGGTGGATTAAGCTCTAAACCTTCTCCTTAATAGGAGGACTTTTGCCCAGCAGTGAGACATTGACTTTACTAGTAGTGTGTTAACGTTAGGTATAAATTACAAATATATTTCTAGTAAACATAGTGTATTTAATCAATAATTCAAATAATTTAAGATTAGTAAAATATGTAAGTACCTTATTAATAACTTATTACCAAATAAAATGAGTTAAAATAGTTATAATTCGGGCAGCCGATTTTTGTATTAAAAATGAAACAAATTGTATACAATTTCATAGATTCTAACAATCAGTGTTTAAATTTAGAGCATGATTGTCATCGAATGCATTTGACAAACAGTTTACTGGAATGCAGGGTGGGTATTGGGGGGAGACGGGCTGGGCGGCGGGGGACGAGCGTGACGCGGCCGCACGTGCAGCTTACGAGGCTTTGCTACGCGTGTCTCTAAAGCTGCCTACTGGTGACCGCTTCGACGAGTTCGCGGACACGGTGCGCACGCGCGCCAAGCAACATTATAACTACACTTTTTCCGATGGCGAAGAGGTTTGTATTCTGTATACTGAAAAATGTATTGAATTGGAAAAACGTTATAAGATTACACAAAATACGCTTAACTTATTTACAAAGGTAGATCGCATTAAAAAGTAAGTCGTAGTTAGTAACGGAACAAAATGTTACAATTTTTTTTCGTATTTAGGACTTAATTGCCAGAAGCTTAATATTTCAACGTAGTATAAACTATTTTATGGTAGGAAATACTCATTTACGTTAATATTAATGTTTAATTATTTTATTTAATAGACAAGAGCAAATATGACAGAGGTTAAAACTCAACGATTACACCGGGTTCAAACCTGACAAGTACCGCTGAGTTTTCAAGTACTAACGTGTTTCAGTAATCTTTTGCTCGACGAAGAATTAAAATATTGTGAAGAAGCCTGTTAGAAAAATTCTGACGTACATTTCGCTGATTTTCAAGAATATCGATGCAACTAAAAATGACGAATTTTAGGGAATGGGGATTTAAAATTTCTTTATATGTTTATGCATGCTATGTTGGTGCCTAGCTGCAAAATTTAAACTATCCCTTGATGTTATAACTTTATTAATTTTATAATCGCAACTCTTTTTATGATAAAACATCAAAGATCTATGGTCTTTTGACATACTTAGTTCTATTAGTGCGGATTAAGTATTACTACTACTACTAACCTTCTCTCTAATGGGAGAGGAGACCTTTGCATACTGGGACATTTACAGGATCTTATTACATAAAATTTTATTTGAAGTATGTGTGTCATTTATCCATACTGTCAGCAGGTGAACTTCTTCATAGGCGCGTTTTACGACGGAGTGTATTTGTTGGGTATGGCGCTGAATGAGACACTCACTGAGGCAGGAAATATCAGAGATGGAAGAAATATCACTAGGAGAATGTGGGGGCGAGATTTTCACGGTTAAAAGGATTTATATTATTAATATAGACGCTGCTTGTGATATAACTGAATAGTTTAAAATTTTTTAATGATAACAAGTTTAATTATTTTTTAGCATAGAAATAAATTATTTAATAATTGCGGTATCTGCTGAACGTTAATATTTCGAAAGAAAAAAATCGAGATTAGCTAATTACAGATTTATTTTGATTAGGTATCACAGGGCATGTGCGTATCGATGCTGTGGGCGATAGAGATGCTGATTACGCCATTTTGGATCTCGACCCTGTTACTGGAAAATTTGAGGTATCTATGTTATTAATGAATGCTAATTCAACTGTTTTCAGAAGTTACTGAAGTGTGAATGCATCTATTGATGATATTCAGGATTTCAACGTGAAAACATTATCTTGACAATAATAAATAATTATTATTTCTACATTGATACGGAGACTATTTTGTAAGATAAAACGCTATATTTTTGGTCCTAGGTAGTAGCGTTCTACCACGGCCTGAATAGTAGTTACAAGCCGGTGGCGGGGAAGGCTATCCACTGGCCGGGAGGGCGCCGCGCTCCGCCGCCGGACAAGCCTCGCTGTGGTTTCCTCGGGACTGACCCCGTGTGTCAGGGAGGTGAGATTTGCTTTTATTAAATGAATGCTGATAAGCAATAATGTATCAACCCACAAAAAGTCGATCCTGAGAATGCGCCACGTATTCAAGAATGTTTCAAATCGAATTAGTACATTCAGAGATCAGATCACATACAAACTTATAAACAAATTTCATGATATGAGTATAGACTATGTACGTTAAATACGGTGCGAGACAGTACGATATTTTTAGACTCTACGCGTAGGAAATAGCGGGCAAACGAAAAGGCGGGTCACCTGATGCTAGACGATCACCGCCATCCATGAACATTTGCTGCACCAGAGGAGCCAAAAATGCGTTACCACTTTAAAAAGACAAAGGATGAAAGGGTATGGCTACTAAGAAAAGGAGTGGAGTTGGTAAGGCTTTCGGTGCTCTATTAGGTACTTTACAGCTAGGCTCTATCAAAGCGTTCAATGTGAGAAGTACCTAAGTAACGTTTAGGTTCGAAATTTAAATAGATATTAAAAGCGTAATCCAAACCCGGTTTCTTTTGGACCTGCGTTATTAAAAGCAGTTACGGGAAAAACACCAACGTGACACGTCACGCCACGTCGTGAATATCTACGAAGAGTAAAATAAGTAAAAAAAGAGAAGTAAAAATTATGCCGCCGCGCGTCGTAACTTCGTCTTTGATTTAAAATATAAAATCATTTAAAGAAATTATCGTATTATGACGCGACGACGTAACTTGGTTATTCGATAGTTTTATTGTCTATTTAATTCCTGTTTATATGTTTATTTTTAGTAAGAAGCTTTCCATATAATATTCTCGGTGTAAATTTATTATTCACTTTCATACTTCTTTATAACGCATAAAAAGTAGCTATGTGGAGTGCCTGGGACACAGCAAATTGTAATTTATTATCCATTTTCACGCTGCTCAGAGGCCCAAGCAGTTTTGATATATTGCTTTATTGGCCTCGCTGTTTTCTTAACTCTCGCGGTAACAGCCGCTTGCGTGGCTTACAAGTAAGTATGGTATGAATAATTACAATAATAATAAGAAATAATTACGTAGAAATTTGTATATTTTCGATCAATAATTGAAATATTTATTTACAAAATTAAACATTAGAAACTTTTTTGACATTTTATTTTCACCATTTTATTAAAATGATGAGTTTCATTATGACCAAAATTAATAATATGTAAGACATAAAGAGGTAATATAAAATGATCAGACAGAATTATTTTATTTATTATTTTTTATTTAATGTTAATCAATCACGTCGATACTACCTATAATAAGTTATGTTGACTTTTGTAGTTAGTTTGCCTTTAGGATTAAAGGTTGTTTAGATAGAGGTCTTCGTCGTGAATATCTTATATCTCAAGAGTCACAGCGCACAACAATACAAAAATTAGCAACAATAAAAATATTGTGTTTAAATATATGCTGTTTTAATTTTTATAACTATACTGGTGAATTTTTTAATTTGGCGTTGATGGGCACATTAATTTTCATCAAAATCGGCCTCAAGAATTCTTTGTCTTATAGCTTCGGATTTGGCCATCCATGCCCAGTTTAAAAAGTCTGCGACCAATTGAAAATCTCCTTTGTCTCCTCCTGACAGACAAGTACGCATCGACGCTGAGCTGAACAACACGGCGTGGCGTGTTCGTCCTGAAGAAGTGCTGGTAGAAGTTGGTACCGGCTTAGGATCAAGTCCTGCGTTACACAGCATCAACGAAGTCCTTAAGGTATTTTTTAATTAAATAGCTCGGTGATTATACTTTAAAATGGTTGGGATTTTTATTTGTATTTGTTTAACAATTAAATTATATTTTTTTAATGTTAGATTTTTAATCTGTGTAATTAATTTTCATTAGAAACAACCCCTCCTACGTATAATAACATACATATAATTTGACAGACACGTTGGCGCAGTGGTCACTGCAACTGACTGTAGCGCTAACGGTCGCGGGTTCGATCCCCGCTTACGGCAAATGTCTGTATTGGCCATACGGATGTTTGCCGTGGTCTGGGTGTTTGTGTTAGTGTTGTGTGTGTTTCCGGACCCCCGACACAAGGTCATAAGATCTTAAAGGGGACCGTTGAGTGTGATACGTTTATTTATTTATATAATTAAATCGTTTTGAAAAATTCTATAGCATGCCATAAATATTTTTTAAACTTAGGTACTTACGTATTTATCCAAATAATTTCACGAATTCAGCCCATATTTGTAACGGCACATCTACTAGTAATTTATTTATTTTATTATATATTATTGAATGTGTATAGCTAGCTTAATAATAGTCGACTAGTCTGTCGACTCGGTTTTGTTTAGTATATTTATATAAATTCACTTTATTTTTATTGAACATTGTAGTTAACCTTTA
Organism: Hypolimnas misippus; assembly: GCA_037950945.1. NCBI lineage: Eukaryota > Metazoa > Arthropoda > Insecta > Lepidoptera > Nymphalidae > Hypolimnas > Hypolimnas misippus. Next base: position 10,011,741 of record JBBEEQ010000011.1, read on the forward strand.
ATTTGGCAAATAATTTTATGTAAGTATTGTTTTCAGTAATTCAATTGTTTCGTCATTTATACATTGTTCTATTTTCGTACTAATTACGTCAACAGGCTTCGATAAATCGAAAAAGGAAAATACGTTTTATTTAGCACTATTAAAATATTGTTTTGTACAAAATAATTCTCAAGAAACGATTAGAGGGCTTCACTCTAATTAATTTAGATTATTTATATAAAGCGCTTATATACAAAAAATCTATACCAATAGTATAAAGCTGAAGAGTTTGTTTGTTAGTTTGAACGCGTTAATCTCAGGAACTACTGGTTCGAATTGAAAAATTATTTTTGTGTTACATAGTTTATTTATAGAGGAAGGCTATGGCTATATTAACCAAAGCAAACCATAGACGTAGTAACAATAAACGCAAGTAAAACCGTAAGGGACAGCTATAGCATATGAGCGTTTAGAATAATGTTTCAAATGATATTTTGAAATTAAGTTCAATGGTTCCGAATTGACTTCGCATGATTCGCTCTCTTTATTTTATTGGAATGGATTTATGAAATTATTTATTTTATCATTTTAATTTTAGTAATATTCATAAACATAATATTTTTTAAAGATAAATATACTATTATTTTTATTACAATCATAGCGTTAGAGTGCAACACCGCGTACTCATTTGTTACAAGGTCCGAATCAAAGAGTAAAACTCATTATTGATAAAAATAGGGCTTATTTCATCAATAATGGAATAAGCCTTTTTATAAGCAAATCAAATAATAAATAGCAGATCCGTTACAAATTGTGTTGGTATATGAAGGTTTTATAAAAACCGTTATTTAGGTTTAGTAGACGTTTCATTCTGATTCAGCGTAGAATATTTGTAATTTTATGTTTGTAAACGGTTCGTTCCTGCAGGATCGTATTTAATCATATTTCCGTCCAAGCCTTGAAAAAGAAGGCCTTTTTTGTCTGTGTTTTGTACGAAAATCATGTGCATAGAAAATTAAATTACTGTAATCTTGTGGATTATCGTGATCAAACATGTATGTAACAAGGCATAAAATTAAAAAAAGTGTTACCCGACTGAATAAGTAAATAAGTAAGATTTATATCATTATTACGTATCTATTAAAACCTTATTCATTAAAATTGGTTCAGTAGTTTAGATGCTACGGTGAAACATACAAACAAACATACATAGACTACCAAAATCATTACCCTATTTATTGGCTTACCTATCCTATTTATTGGCTTCGTCGTAGTCGGATAAAAACCGATTTTATTCATATTGTTATCAAATTTAAATAAAGGATTTTAAAATTTTTCAAGAATGTATTGTTTCTAATTCCATTTTCTTTTATATATTTTTTTTTAAATAAGTTAATATTAGTATCTTAGTTACATTTCTTTACTACAGTTGTCTCTCGGCTGGAGCACTCGGAGTAACTCAACGACGGGCGTGGGCCCTGCTCTTACTCTATCTTCCTTTACGGTTGGTCTCTATAAAGGAAATCGAGTAGCTGTTAAGAAAATTCATAGAAAAAAGCTGGACTTAAACAAGAAGCTGTTGTGGGAGATAAAACAAGTAATTATTTTCTTTTGGTTACGTTTAATTAATCAGAAAAGTTATTTAATAATATTGAGTTAAAATATTTCAAATGTAATTATAATTGGTATAACAATTCATGAGCAAAGGTCTATCCAAAATTGCTTACTTTTAACGCAGAACAATAATGGAACATAGTTGGTATGAAAAATGTATATCTTTATTGATATTTATGATATTATTATAAATTGATATTTTTAAAATTTTAAGTTCTGATGAAATACATATTTATTCTATAATTTCGTATTAATTTGTATTTGAAGCAATTATATTTAAATATTAAAAAAAACCGTAACGCAATGTTAGGATTTTTAAAACGTTAACACAGTATATTTGTAATTGAACTATTAAACATAAATAAATTTAAATGTCCTAGGCCCGTAACGTCTCTCACGAGAACACCGCGCGCTTCATCGGCGCCTGCGTCGATTGTCCTCTTGTCTTCATCCTCACGGAGTACTGTCCGAAGGGCTCCTTAAAAGATGTACTCGCTAATGAAGAACTGCAACTGGATTGGAACTTCAGGACCTCTTTGGTCCATGACATTGTTCAAGTATGTATAAGTTATAGATATATAAGGTTCGTACTGAGATATATTTTAGATGAAAAATATTGTTTTGGTCTCTTGTTTAATGCATATTTTTAGTTTAATTTCGAGTCACAAGGTGATACAAAGATACTTATAAGAATTTCCCAGTGTGCAGATAGCAATGTGACATGGCGATGACGTCTCACAATATTATTTTTTGTCTACGTTATTATAAAAACATTATAGTAGAATCATTGAGCATCTCTTTTCATATTTAAGGCGAGAATTAGATTTGTAAGTTTTACTCTCGTAAGTGATTTAAATCAACTCTATAACCTGGTAACAGCTATGTATAGTCTATTATTCTTTGTTTTATTTAGCAGGCAAATATGGTGTATTTCTAGCCTCACACAAAAGTTAGATAAGAAATGATCGCTTGAATGATTGAACTGAATCATTTTATATCATGCAAAATTAAAAAGAATAATAAAATGGTCGAAAATTCATGATTATCGTTCGGGGTATTATTAAAAGTAAAGAAACATACTAAGCATAGACTATAAGTGACCTTATAAATGCCACAAGTTTGGCAAAAATAAAACATTGAAAGTAAATTCGTTAACTTGTAAAGCAAACAAAAATAATTTTATAAATCATTATGAAAGTCTGAAAGTAAAACTTATAAATTTATTTCACGCCTAATGATTAGAAAATCTATTTTGACTGTCTTGTAGAAATATTTTGTAGAGTCAGACAAAGAGCATATGTTTGTAGATAAATAGTATTTAGTATCGAGTTAAATCAGCGCTAGATTTGCTATAAGGGCATTAGGGGCCAGTGGCTAGGGCGGCAAAATTTGGGGTGTAAAATGAATTGTTTATTTTTAAAGATTGCTTTTTCTACTACTTAATTTACATAGGTAATCATTTAGGTAAAAGTGTGATATTTTGACTGTGCTCCAGGGCGGCGCAAAGAGTAAATCCAGCCTTGAGTCAAATATATCAATTCAAGTATCGTCAAACATCCTACACAATTCCTAACACAATCGCAACTGGCTGATAAGAACCCGCTCGTTGCCAGTCAGTTGCAACAGTAAGCTCAGGCAGGGTTTTATAACTTTGATCTGCATCTTGAGCAAGTTTAACTGCTATATCGGTGTTTAATCTAGTAGGATTAAATGGCGTAATAATATAGTAGTGGAAATGTCTAATGGATTGCTTTTGTTAGCATATCGTTGATAGTAAAGATTATATTTAAAGTGATTGTGTTAACAGTTGTTTATTTCTACACATTTATGACTTTAATGTGAAATCCTCTGTTGAGCTATTGAACTCCAAGTATGTAGTTCTTAATAATAGTAAACACTTCCACCCTCATTGGTTCTCTTTAATATCCTATAACCCTGAGTCGGCGGTCCGAAAATACCCAGAATACTATAAATATCCCTATGATCTATATATCAATTTATATAAAAGCGAAAGGTCATTCATTTACTCATCACGAAATCTCTGAAACTACAAGTGTTAGGAGTTTCAAATATGGCGGTTTCTTTTGAGAACGTAGATGCTCGCTTAGACGGGATTTTGCAAAATTCGACCTTTAATGGTGTAAAAGGGGCGTGAGAAGTTTATATGACAATACCGTTATAGCTAAACATTTCACAAAGTTCTATTTTAATGAAGAACATGTTCTTTGTTATAAATTTACTAAAATTCAAAGAAATTATTATGATACTCGTTATTCGTAAATTGGTTATATATCATATGATTGGAGCTAGTAATTTATCAACAAGATTCAGGTAACGGTTAGAACGAAATACAGGTTATTTTTTTTTAACTAATTTAAATTCTTTTTAAAAGGTCATGGAAGAATTGCGCTAGAATATAAATAACTTGTAACAAATTTGCTTCGTAGAATAGATTAATTTTGTATTATCCAATGTTTATTATCTAAGTGTCGTAAGGGATTCATAGCGAAGTTCGTGTCTCTATAATCCGTGACCTTTGCCGTAATTCCAATAATCCCTTCGATCCGACTGACACTGTGGACATCCCTATATTTTACACAATGCTGTTGGATACATCCGATTTGTTTCAGATTGTTTTGTATTATATCGGTTTAGATTTTAACACGCACTGATTTTGCTTGGCATATATTATTTATTTACTTAACTGATACTATAATTATCGATGAAAATAAAGGTTTAAGCTAGGCATAGACCACATTTTGCTACTTTTTAAGGAGAATTAACAATAATTCTTAAATAATCCGATTTTACGCAGATACATCCGCGCGGCATAATTAGATATTTATAAAAGCGTATGTTTTGAATTTTTTCCGAATGGAGCAAAGTACCTACACAGAGAAAAACACTCAGAAACTGGCGTATACTTCGTATAACTTATAGGTACATATATATTATCACATCGTTTTTACTTTTATTGCTATGATGATAAATTGATGACTCATTTATATAGAGATAGAGTCGAGATGCATTGCTTTATATGTATGTATTCCTATTAGATATGATATTTTATGGGAGCATTAAACTCATATGGTTCTTCATAAATTTGTTATCGTCTTGGGTAAGATTCAATTATTATCTTAATCTTTTGTTTTAGTTGAAATAAAATAAAAGTGATTTTTAAATTTTAATATAATTAAATTATAATAATAAACATTTAATAATAATAAATAATAATCAAACTTTTATCTAAAACTGTTCTAGTTTATATGAAATAAATTATGATTATGATTTTGGAACCAAGAAACCTTCGGAAACCTTAATTGTAATTTAAAGTTTTGCGAAGTTTGAAATGAAATTACGAAAACTTAGTAAACTACCGTCGATCAGGGCATGTGCTACCTACATAGCGGGCTGGGCGCGCACGGCAAGCTACGTTCCTCCAACTGCCTCATCGATGGACGCTTCGTGCTGAAGATATCCGACTACGGCCTCAACACGCTGTGCACGCCCACCGACTTGATTAAGGACGACGCTTATTATTACAGTAATTATCTGTGACGTTTTTGTTTTAATTTGCTTTCTGGTCCCTTTAAATAGTGATAGTCGTTGTCATTAATGTTGAAGTAAGATAGACGAGATGGTATATGTGGATTTGAATTATGGAATGGAATATACTTAAATTTGAGTCCGCTTAGATTACTAATTAAATATTTTTATTATTCGTTTTTACAATTCATCCTTGCTCTGCGTTAAATGACAACATGCTAAGAAAGCTTTGTCTATAAATAATTATCGTGTCCAGTGTATTGATAAATTTTTAATCAATTTTTCAGGAAATTTATGGAACTTTTTTGCAAAACCTTCTGTTATTACATTGAACATTTTTTGGGATATTTTAAAATGACACAGTAATGTATTTTGTTTATTTAATAATTAACAGACAAATAGGATTGTTAAATTTATTTTATTTAATATTTTTCTACATATTCTTAAAAATGAGGAACTGATTATTTAGTTTTTTTATATGTCAAATTATCAATAACAATAATCAATATGTATAGTGTATGTATACATAGAAATAGGTACATAATTTGTCAAAGTTCCAAAACGCAGATAGAATTACATTTTTATTTAATTTTCTATATAATACCTTCTTGAACTCGTTCAAATAATGGAAAAGTTATAAGACTTGTTCAAACTTACCAAACGGAAATTGAATTTGACGTGGTATTAGATGTCGTGTCGTAGCACTCGTAGCACTCGTAGAGGCGACGTAGCATATATTGTAACTTGCACTGCTTCCAATACGTTTGTGAAAAATGAACTATCTATATTTTTTATCTTTTGTATTAAGTTATAACATTTGTACGATATTGATTTTCGTATTTTATTTAATAATTTACGTTTAAATTCTGATAGCTCATCGCTAATTAGAGTATAATTTATTATTATGGAACAGAATATCTGTTTATATAACGGCTACAAAAATCTGCTTAATTAGTCCCTTTGACTGTGTTATGAAGTTAAACAAAAAACACGTAAAAGTTTTTTACGAAATGTAAAATTTTAGCTAAATATACCTAATTATAATTTAATATTAAGAAATAAACTAAACTACTTTTGTATTAAAAACTCGTACTATCCCTAATTCAATTAAGGTTGCACAATTTCATAACTCTGATAAACTCATATTTAATCTTTCATCTTTTTCATTATTTTACTTTTAATAAAAGGCGAGAATTACATTTGTATGTTTTACTCTCGTAATTAATGTAAAACAAATCTGTAACTTGGTAACAGTTACGTAGGTAACGTTACGTGAGCAATGACTGAAAGATAAACAACTTATGGAAATCTTTATCAAAGTCTAAGGACAAAACTAATAAGTGTAATTCTCGCCAAATGATTTGTGGCTATTGAAAATTAGTTAACACAAAAGAATAATTATATGTAGAATTGCTTTGGACGGCGCCCGAGCTGATAGCGGGTAGTGTATACCCGGGAGTGGTCGCCTCTCAGAAGGGCGACGTGTACAGCTTTGGTATCATCCTTGAAGAGATTGTGTTGCGAGCTGGGCCCTTTCACCACTACACTGCTACTATGAGCAACAAAGGTACATTATGTTATTTCGCATTTCAATTTAAGAATCTTTCAGTTTCAATTTATGACATGGTTTATAAACTGTTAAATATTATTGTTAAATGTTATTATATACTTCGCAAATAGGACAATGTATGAAAGTGATGCGTAATATATCATATGCTTATATTGTAAATTACGCGTATGTCATAAATGTCATACAAATATAATTTACTTTTAAATTCTTATAAATGACATGCCGAAGATTTCTTACTTAAATGTTAAACCTGTTTCTTTTATATCATACGTCTTGAATTATACCAAAATATTGGCCACACCTGCGCGACTAAATAAAGCGGTGTAGCTTATTGAATGTCTTAAGGCTACGGCTATACGTGTTATAAAGCAACTCAACAATAAAAATGAATTTTCAACATATAAGATGTATCATTAAATTCGTCGAAATTGTGGGAGAGACATAGAGTATATTATTTGCTGGAATTTCCATGGGAAAGCACGCGAGAAATACTGATCTCCAATAGCACTTATCCGATTTTAAAACTTATTTTACCACTAATTTAACGTTATATAATTGATGAATAACATTTGTAAACTTTCTTCAGCCAGTCGGATTTTTTATTTTTTATATTACTTATGTCTTTTTTTATTGAATGGGTTATAGTCAATCTATCAAGCGAGCATTATTCTTGAGAGTTTTGCTCATTTTTTTAATTCCATCAATTCATTCTTTAACACCTAAACGAATTTACTCTCTGTGACTTATATATTCTGGCTACTTGCATAAGGTTACGTAGGTATCTGTTACTGGGTCACAGAGATCTTTTATCTAATATAAATAAATAAGAGAGTAAAACTTACAAGCGTAACTCCCTCAGAGATAGTTTCCCACGTGAGCGCGCGCGAGTCCCCTCCGTTCCGGCCGGTGGTGGTAGTGGGTGAAGTGGGGTCAGCGGGCGGCGCGGCGGCCGAGCTGCTGGAGCTGGCGGCGCGCTGCTGGGCCGACGTGCCCGACGACCGCCCGTCCTTCGACACCATTAACACGAGCTACATCAAGTTAGTGGATACTAGTGATAGACGAATCTACCAATAACTAAACCCGTGGTTCCAGATAAGTTTTTCAAGAAAGAATTTTAAATTGCGTATTCCTTCTAGGAGCTTTTTTTACTGGTTTAATATTATATTATTGTAGTTAAAAATAAATACGGATAACCCTTCATGCTACTAATTGGAAAACGCTGATGTAAAGAGTACCCCAAATAATAAATAACTAAAATGTATGAATTTTATTTTGCGCAAAAAAAACATTTTACACTACTTACTATTTATACCGATTAAAAATATTATAAAATTCTATCCGTAAGTAAATCTATATATCCGTAAATAAACAATACAAATTTAATATTATTATTCTCTTATAGGAAATAATAACATCGATAGATTGATTCTATCATAGATGGCTAGATATCGTACCTATATTGCGACCATACACCAAATACGATAATACACGCTAGATATTAGTATGCGATTAGAACAGACGGTAATTTTCACATTTGCGGTTTGATTTTACTTTTATTAGCCGTACATGTGTGTGTACGATTCAAGAAATAATTAAAATACCATAATAATTGTGTTCAATTAAAATTTATGTGAGTATGTAAAATGTATATATCAACAGTTTCATTACAATTTATTAAGTTGGTACATAAGAAATGTTTTAAGAAAAAAATCAACACAAATAAACTAGTTCTATTACATAAATCAGATACACTTTTAATTAAAGTTTCAAAATTTTACAATTTTTCATTAGCAAATTATCAAGTTTTATTAAAAAAAATTATTAAAAAATTAAATTATTTATTTCAGTCTAAGTAAATATAAAACTCTAAACTCTAAAATAGGTTTAACCTGTATCATAGAGGTCAATTATCAGGTAACATTAAACTAATCTTAATAGGGGATACTGCGACAATTTGATGGACGATTTATTGCGACGCATGGAACAGTACGCGAACAATCTCGAATCGCTTGTAGAAGAAAAGACAGAACAGTTGTCTCTGGAAAAGAAGAGATCAGAAGAATTGCTGTATCAGGTTTTACCGAGGTATTTATCGTTCCTATAATATACTTCCAAGAGGTCGTATAAACCTAAATACAAGTATTTAGCGGAATATAACCTACTTATTGAATTGAAACTTTAATCTTATGAATTCAGGTCTGTTTCTTTCAAAACATTTCCATACTCCGTTTGATACGAAATTTTTTAGAGTAAAAAAATTATGCTAGACTTTTTCTACACTATCCGAAAATGTCAATAAATTTGGCAAAAATTAATCGCGACATATGTATATTCTTAAGAAATTCGTATCAGTAATAACTGATACGAATTGCTTTTCAGCTTAATTTCCTCACTTATTTTTGTTAGGAATATATCTTAAAAGTTAATATATACTGTATTTTGTCTAGAGTACCTTTCGATCAGTTAGTTACCATTATGAATCGTTAGTACGCACCCTCCCTCTACGATAGATTATTCGTCCGTGCTTTCATAAATGTATTCATAATCATAAATTAACTAGAGACTAGAACCTCAATGATAACATAAATGAATCCAAATATCGCCTCTATCGTCCTCTTGTCCCTTAAGGCCGGTGGCGCAGCAGCTAATGGCGGGTGAGGTGGTGCAGCCCGAGAGCTTCGAGTGTGTGACGGTGTACTTCAGCGACATAGTCGGCTTCACGGAGCTCTGCGCCGCCTCCACCCCCATGCAAGTCGTCGATCTGCTCAACGACCTCTACAGTACCTTCGATAGGATCATCGGCTTTTATGATGTTTATAAGGTATTAGTTGCTCCTCACGGTTTTATTCGCGTTGATGGTTTCTTCTTCGCTCCTATGTAGAGTGATGTAATATAGCTTCTTTAATAAATGAGCTATCCAAAGCAAAGGGAATTTTTTAAATAAAATTTTCTGATCAACAGTTTCAGAGGTTTTCCCTACATAGTAAATTTATTTAATTTTACCTCTTTATAATATTTGTAAAGATTTTGTTTAATAAAAACAGTAGGCCACTTTGTATAAGACTGTTGGAAAAGATCTTATTCCTTTCAGAAGAATGATCTGATAACTTACTTGATTGTGGTTTAGCGAATAATTGCTTTGTTTGTTTTTTCTTTGTCTTATTGCACTTGAGTATGAGATGGTTTTTCACGTATTGGTTTGACTAATTTTCAAAAAATATATATATCCAAAAAATTAAGTGGTTTATGTTTCTATTATTATATTATTATTAGTATAGATTACCTACTGAATTTTTTCATACAAGGTGGAGACAATAGGTGACGCATACATGGTGGTGTCAGGTTTGCCGGAAAGAAATGGCGACTTACACGCGAGAGAGATATGTTTGATGGCGCTGGCCGTCGTAGAGGCTGTACGAACTTTCGTCGTCAGGCACCGGCCGGCTCATCGGCTGGAGGTACAATATTTTGTCATTTAATTTATTCCGTTAAGTTTGATGAAATTAGTATATTTGTTTTTTAATGTGTTTCTAGGAATATCGGGAAAACCTAAAAAAATATGCTGGAATTATTCCACATTATCCAAACACGTCAATAAATTTGGCAAAAATTTATCGCGACATACATCTAGATGATGTGAATTTCTCTTCAAGAAATTATAGCTTAATTTCCTCTTTTATTTTCGTTAGGCATATGATATATTATATTGAAAGTAAATTTATACTGTATTTTGTCTATGGTGCCTCGTTGATTAGCTATTTACTAATACATACCGTCAGTACGCGCCCTCCCTCTTCCTAGGATAGATGACTTCTCCTCACTCTTATAAATATATTTGTAATTAAAAGTAAACTAGAGACTAGTATCCCAGTGATAACATAACGGTTATATATTTCTAAATATCCTAAAATTTTCTCTACCACTACTATAAGGATGTTGATACACGCCGCCATTTGTGACGGTAACGATTTATGCCGCTACGGAATTGTGAATGTCGCGGTTAACGATTATTTGAAATAAAAGGTTTTTAGGAATTGCAGAGCTAAGCCGCTTGTTATTGCCGCCGCAGTTTTCTATAAACACTTTTAAACGTTTGAAATGAACATTAAAAGATTGTACCACTGCAGCTGGTGCAGTTTCTGTTGTGGTTGCGGGTCTTAATAGCTTATGTTCTCTCTAATTAGTCTTTCTAAACATTCGTACTGGATCTAAATTACTTAAAATTTTACTATTCACTTTTTCATACTATCAATAGTTTAAGAAGAACTTCTATGTACCAACAAAACCAAATAAGCAAATATAAAAATTGTATGAAAAGAAGTTAATGTAAGTGTTATTATTATTTTTTTAAATATTGTCATGCCATGATTTAATCAACCATTTTTCTAACTGCATTTGTGTTAAAAACGCTTTAAGCATTTAACGGTTCTTATTTCCATTAGAATACCAGCGCTAATATAACACGAATACTCGCATTCGATTTACTCGGAAGATTTATTGTAACGCAAGAATTACACGTAGAAGTTTTGCTTTTGTTGTTTTGCATCTGAAGGAATTTACTGTCGGTGCCTTTATTTTTCACAGCCAAATCAAGGTTATCTAAGAAACTGTTATCAGGAAACAGAGTTATTTATGTCAATAATGAGAGTAAAACTTCGAAATGTAATTCTAGTCTAATAATAATCGCTGTTTGTATGACATACATACATGTATGTAAGTGGTGTATAGGTACGCGTGGGCGTGCATTCGGGGCCGGTGTGCGCGGGCGTGGTGGGCGTTAAGATGCCGCATTATTGCCTCTTCGGAGACACTGTCAACACTGCCAGTCGTATGGAGTCAACTGGCCAGCGTGAGTACATCTTAGTGTGCCAATGTTACATTTTCTGTCAGTAACACGTAAGCAAAGGTATAAAGTGATTGTCGAATTTATTGACATACAAAAATAACTTAACCATTTCATAATCTTTCAATACTTTCCGGCTCATTTATAAATAAAACCCTTACGGGCTTTATAACTTTGTTACTATTAATTAAGAAACTCAGAAGCTCGAAAATTAAATTCAAATTAAATCTGGAGTTTTAACGATACAATTCTGTTTATGTTTCAACGTTTCATTTCGAAAGATATGTTATATAAATTATAGTAAAATATTTGACTTTCTCTGCAGCGTTACGCATTCATTTAAGTGAGAATACACGGATCCTCTTGGAGCAGTGGGGTACGTTTGTAGTAGAGAGGAGGGGAGAGGTTGAGCTCAAGGGGAGGGGTCGAATGTTAACACATTGGCTGCTCCATTGCTCTGAACAAGAGGCGAGATTGGTAGCTCAAGGGCCGCAGCCGCCGCCACAGTACCCCATACTATTCCCAACTCTACCACAAGCACCGATACTACATACACCGTACTTGGTCGTGGACACACCAACATTGGCTGCTTGAATTGATATCAAAACAATTGGGTTGAATGGTCTTGGATGCTGGATTATTTATCGTCTAACGTCATATTGAAGAAAAGATGTCTTGTTATTCATTTTCATATATAAAAATGTGTATATTAGGTACATTGAATTAGAAGAAAAACTTGTTATATTTCCTTTTTAATGAACTTATTTTTAGTGAATTATTTTATTAAAGTTATTTTTGATATCAGAAAAGTTCTTACATCCTGTATTACCAATTTCGGGTTTAATTCATTTTAGATTTATTGTTTTTCACTATTAGTAAATCTAAATTATTTTTTAGGTAGAAATAATTATTTTAAAACATAAAACGTATCTTTAACAAGGAGTAATTTTACTTAACAACAAAATATAATAAAATTACAAAATAATGCAACTGAATCTGTATTTTATAACTGTTTATAAAAGAAAAGAAAGTAAATTTTATTCTAAACAAGTTCATTTGCGATAAAAATGCGTCAAGGACTTTCTGCGATGCGCGTTAAGGCAACGTTAATTAAAAACCTAACGACATCGTGCACTGAAATAAGAGAGCTAGTTAGTTAGAATCAACGATAAAGTTTACATTTACGGTCTGTGAACACGAATACAACACTAATTACTATTAAATAGAAAAATACGACATTTTAAAAATAATTGTTTCTCTGTGTAAAGCAAGCCTTACATTGCAACATTTATAACATAACTTTAAAATTATAATACCTAGCTAATGTTTTTGGTCTTACTCGCGTTGAACTTGGTTTGTCACCTTTACTTAAAATATTTTTTTTTGTTTTGTCGTAAGTATCTATTCTGTCTAAATAGTTATTTTGATTTAACCTCTAATGTTGTCAGTTCTCTGTTTTCTTTTTGTGAAAGTTCTGTTAAAATCTGTTTTGCAAAGTAATTATTATTTGATTTTAGAATATTAGCCTGGACCTGATTGTCCAGTATTACACGAAAATAATTGGTATTATTTTCATCCAATATTTTTACCTTTATTTATAGGCAACCTTTGTAAAATTTACTTGCGCACTTTCCTTTTTAATGTATCAAGTATGAAAGAAAACATTATTTGGTATCCACATATTTTTTACTAATTAAGTATATTAAAAAGTTTAAACCAAATAAATATATTTAATTTTTACAACGAAAAAAAAGAAACAATTTTGAATTGAAAAATATAACTAAATATTTTTGTACAAGGACGATGAAGAGTCATGAGTAATTTTATTTCTTTTTTTCAATATACACTCAAGCGACAACTTCATTTACCGCCGGCCTAAAAAGAGCCGGCTTAAAAAGGGAATATTTGTTTATGTGTTACACCTATTATACATTTTTTATTGAGTATGAAATGAAAGTTCGATTTATTCGAAAATTAAGAACAATTTTTTTAAATTATTTATTGTGTTTATTTTATTTTAGAAATCATAGACACTTAAGGACATATTTTTTATATTTACATAATCTTAAAATATGTTTATTTATTTAAAACATTAAAAAAAAAAACAAGTATAATGTAAAAAATAAATGTATTAAAAAAATCTAGATATATTTTAAGAAATAATATTTTTTTTTCTCTTCAATTAGAAAAAAAAAACAAAAAAACTAGTTTTCATGACGTTTTAACTAGAATCATGTTTATAGGTCTAAATGTTTGATGTTAATATTTTATGGTGGGTAACCACTTAAATTAACAGTATTTTTTGTAGATAAAATTAAACCTTTTGTTAAATTATTTGATAGTGGTAGTGAAAAATGTATTTTTGTATGTATTCTACTCGTATAATAGTTAAGATGATTAATGTAAAGAAATATATATATTTTTGTAATTGTATTAGAACATTTTAGGCCAAAAGAATTGTATCGCATACGGTGAACTAAAAGTACCGCGAATGAGCCTCACGAGCAACGTTTTATTTTGTGACGGACAAAAGCGTCTCGTCTGCCGAGGCCATAAATCTTTATAAATGTGTTATTTAATGATACTATTGTTTGGGTGTTTAAACACTCGGCTTAATTTCGGCGCGTTTTCGTACACTCAAATGCTGGTTTTTAGGCTTACGAGTATGTTGCGCTTATAAGCGCGTATACGCGTACAAGGTATGTTTTTATTAAGGCATAAAAATATTTAAATGAGAATTAAAATAGTAAAGTTGGAAAGCTTATATACATAAAATAAAACACATCTTAAAGAATATAAGTAGTTGCATACAATTGTAATATAAATCTATGTTTGGTGATATATGTATATAATTGAAAGAAAAATGTATTAAAAGAATTAGAGTTAATAAAGTCGTTTTTAGGGTTCCGTACCTTAAAAGGAAAAACGGAACCCTTATAGGATCACTTTGTTGTCCGTCTGTCTGTCTGTCTGTCTGTCTGTCTGTCTGTCTGTCTGTCTGTCTGTCTGTCTGTCTGTCTGTCTGTCGGGATGTCAACCCTTTTTTCTCAGAAATGCATAGACGTATCATGTTGAAATTAATATCATATACTCAAGTCTACGATGACATGCGGCCGTGAAAATATTAAGGTTCTAAGTCAACGCAATCAAAAGATAATGGAAAATATGTCGTATATTTTGACCATTTTAGCGTTTTCGCAAAGGAATCAAAACCTATAGGGTACTTCCCATTGACCTAGCACGATGAAATTTGGCAAGAAGTAAGATCTTATGGTACAAATAAAGGAAAAAATCTGAAAACTGTAAATTTTTGTATGTATGTTTGTCTGTTTGTAAGTTTGTCTTTCAACCTTTTTCTCATAAACGCGTGAAGGTAACAAATTTTTATCAACGTCAAGTACTCAGAGTTGTAATTACTAAGAGCTGTGAAAAAATCAAACTTCTAAGTTAACGCAATCAAAAGATACGGTCATTTATATCACATATTTTAAGTATGATAGCGTTTTTAACGTTTTCGCAAGGGAATCAAAACCTATAGGGTACTTCCCATTGACCAAGCATTATGAAATTTGGCCAGGAGCAAGGTCCTTTAGTATACATAAAGGAAAAAATCCGAAAACTGTAAATTTCTGTTCGTGTGTCTGTCTTTCAAACTTTTTCTCAGGAACGCGTAAATGTATCAAGTTGTAAATTGATCAAGCGGAAAATACATTAATCTTAGAATTAAAATTATATGTACTTGTAACAAATTAACATAGAAGTTGACCATGGTCAAAAAAACAATTTTACAAACACTGAGAAGAAATTTGTATCAATACGACATCATTAAAAAGCAGCAAACCTTTATAAACAACGCAATGCAATCTATATATCGCAGCTAACAAAATGATAGCGCGATGCAGCGTACAGCTAATGCCATCTATTACAACATTATGACATTAACTGTGATATAATTCTGCTCAATTAATAAAAAAATTTATTTTAATTATTATTTAAACGCGCTAAAAATTATAAAATAAACTTTTCATTTAAAAGTTTTATCGTCGATTTATAACGTCATTACGTAATTAACATTCAATATAAGAGCTTCACGCGATTTGATTTAAGTACTCGTATTGACTTAGTACGAAAATTTTAAAATTAAATTCAAACAGATCGAGTTATTTAATTTACTTATTTATCTACACATATAAGTTTCTGGTTATTAGTAATATAATTAGTTATTTATAAATAAACAATTAGTTTTGTTCGAATTAAGGACTAATTATTTTCGTCTTGGCAACACTAATATATATTTCGATATTTTGATTGATAATGTAAATCTAAATATTTTACGAACGTAGTGCAGGGGCAGTGGAGTGTAGTAGAATGTAAATAAAAATAAAACGAGAATAAAATATAATATAATTATGTTGTTAATGTTAAAGTCAACAAGTTAGTTCATTGAAATTGTCAAGAGATGGCGCTAGGTGTATCCTGAATCGCGCTATAACTTTTTTTTTGAAAGTATAAGGTGTATTAGTACTTAAAATAAAATTTTGTGTTTCCATGGATTGCATCCATGATTGTGTTTTAAATTAAAGTGCTCCTAAGTAGTTTCATAATAGTTTTTGGGACGTGATCCATATTTACATAATATTTGATTATATTTAAGCGACTTCTAAAAAGGAGTGTTTTCAATTCGACCTTGTATTTAATTTTTTTTATGTTTGTTCGCCGATTACGCCGCCATTTGGGTACCGATTTTCAAAATTTTTTTTTGTTTGAAAAGGTATACTTCCAAGGTGGTCCCATTGTCTTCAGGTCAGGATCAGATGATGGGATCCTGGAGAAATTGAGGGAACTCCTCAAATATTATAGGCAAGCGTATACCGATTTAGGTATTTTTGATAGTAACTTATGTTGGAACTGATGATGAAGACGACAAATGGCGTAGATGGGTTAGTCTTAGGGTTCTTGCGCGAGTCCTACTCGCACTTGACCAGTTATTTTAGTATTCATTTATAAAGAACTATGTACTCAGAAAATTATTTTTTATTAATTATGTTTTTAGAATTGTGTTGTGTTGTATATTTTAGTCAATTAGCTGTCAAATGTCTAGTCAATTTTTTTCGAAAATAAAATATCTACTAGTGTTTACAACAATCATTTTTATTTAAAACCAAAAGTTTGTGAGCATGGATGGATGGATGTTAGTTTGTCTTTCTTTCACGCAAAGACTAGTGAATACGACTTATGTATACGTGAATATAACTATTATATACGTCAGAATAATATGGCCTCCTTATTAACAATATATAAAGTGGGTAAAGCCGAAACGGAAACTAATAAAAAAATTTAAAAAAAGAAGTGCTTCTAATTTAGCTTACGAGATTTGACCCGTACTGACAAAGTGAGTCAAATAAAAGCTTAAACATAAATATTCGTTTACATTCTACTTACAGAGTAAAGCTATTTTTTATTTTTTTTTTACTAAAGTCTATTAGCATGACGTAATAAAATTTTTATGAAAGTATTTTACATTGCAAAATTAATTTTAGATTGGTTTGAATTTTTTTTACTGAAAAATTTCTTAGACTTCCTTAACACTGGTATTTTATCACTTTTAAATGCAATTATTTCAATTACGAATACCATTGTCGATAGCAAGTACCCAATTAGAAGACACAGGATGCAGCTTAAGACCTGTTTATTATTCAAGGCGGTTGGTTCCAATGACTTTACTGTAGCCGTAGTAGACATTGTTACCGTATCTTTTTCTAATAATCCACTTTCCAAAAGACGTATGAGCCACAGTGACAAAGGTCTCATAAAAGCCGAGTTTTTGCCCATCCATATCACTAAAGGGATTTTCATGATGGAATCAGGAAGGATGTAGCCACATTCGTTTTCATTTATCCCTTGAGACATACAGTAGGCTTTTGCGTAATCTAGTGATATGGCAATTATAAATTGCTTTTTGCCCTCTAAAACTTCTCGAAATATCGTTTCAAAATCACTTTCGGGTACCACTTCAAAATTTTCACGTATAAATGGATCATGTTCGAAATGAGCTAAGACGCCCGCTCGGCCACCGAAAGAGTATCCGCTATCGAATGCATCTTTTAAATCATCAAATTTACCCACAATAACATCCGTTTTAAGGGCGCCGATAAGCACGCTTTGGTAAGCGCTTCTCACTACAAATGTGAACCATATCCAAAGGCTCAGGATATAAAAATCTCTGAAACGTTTCGGTTCAACCCTAATTGGCTGGCCCATTAACACTGCCCAAATCCTTATCACAACACTTTGCAATTTATCGGCGTGCTTGAAATTACTGTAGCAAAATTTCTTAATAGTTTTAATGTTCATAGTAATCGGTATAGCTTTAACAATTATCATGACTAGCAAAAGTATAAGCCACAAATATCCATTTAGCGGTGACAAAAGTCTCCACCAGATTGGCCCAGGACCTAGGGGCGGTGCCAGCCACGCTAAACTTATTCTAAAATAAGGTATCGAGTAGTCTAATATACCAATTCTATCCATTCCTGGTGAAATGCTACAAGTTGAAATGTTAGCAGTACCTGTTAAGATATCGTCTAAAGTTTCAGACCAATTCTTAGCTCCGTCCGAATCGATACTAAGATAATCCCTGCTTGAAATAATAGGCGTGAAATTCATGATATCTCTTAGATATCTTATTATAGCTCTTTTAATTATTTCTAATGGAATCTTTTGCTCTGTTACTGGATGGTATAATTTATTCGTCGATATATAAAGAGGACAGCCGTTCATATTTATCATCTTGTCCGGAAATAGATCCTTATCAATTGTTGTGTTATCTTCCCAAAAGCCGATCAGAGTAGGTTCTAAATTTTGGCAATTCAAATGATTTTTGTAAGGGTAGTAAGTATATAACGCTATTCTTGTGTCAGTGTTAGAGACGACGGTTACAACATTAGTCGCGTAATAGTTCCAAAGAAGTCTGTATATACGTTGAAGTCTATGTGGATAGGAGAGTACGACTATTATAAAATACGCATCGCTATGGAGCATTGTCTTTCCTTTTAGATCTGGTTTTAGCTTTCCAAGAATATTGATGAGTGAAAAATATGAGTCGATGATGATAACGACCTGCTTTGGTATCATTTTATCATTTCTCTCTAACGCAACGGTTCCACGGTAGGACTTGATGAATCGCCTTACAATAGCTTGTTCTACATCATGTGACACTACCACAGTGGCGGTTCGGTACTCGAAATTTCTATTAGCGATCTCGACAGCACTTTTTATGATAAGATTATGCTTTAAATTTTCATCGTTCTCTATTTGTAACTTTGCACGAATAATTTTAATGTACAAAAGTATAATAAGAGCTAAAATATGAGAACGTTTTAAATGAACCATTTTAAGGCTTTAAAAGTTGATTTTAAACTGTGCTTTTGTAAAGCACTATACGAAAACGTGATAAAACGCCTGTCCAATTTGTAAAAGTTATCAATCATGCTTTGTTTTAAAATTGCCTCTATGTTTAATGGTTTTAAGGTACGTAAATGGAAATGAAAATGCATGCAAGTAAAAAATAGATAAACTATAATAGATATAGATAACAAGTTACTTTTTATTTTAATAATGTTTAATTTAATAATATATATGGTAACTGAAACGTGTTTTTTGTGTTTTAATTCTGGTGCTCGGTGGTAAAGAAACATTGTGAGGAAACCATGTGCCGGGAGAAATTCTGACATATGTACCAGTATGTATGTATCAGCAGCGTGATGGATAAGCCTTCTCCTTGTTATGACTGGAGGCTTTTGCTCAGCAGTCGGACATTTACAAGCTGTTACGTTACTTTATACTTAATTTAAATGTTTGTTACATAAATCACTTATGAAAATGGTATTAATTATAAAGGCAAACAGCAGGATGATAGAAATAATAAGAAACCTAATCGATAAACTGGAGCGGTGGAAAATCTACCAAAAATGCCGAGTCGGAATCAAACTTACGTAATCCACATGACATAATACATATAACCGCCACTACCGTGAAGGTACTGAATACTAACCTACCAAATCATAAATTTCTATTAATTCATCCTAGGCACGTGAATTTTGTTACATCTAGAAAATCCATACACATAAATAAAATTGAAGTGTCTGTTTCAAATTTCGAATTGACAGCTTTTCTCACTTTTTAATCGGTGGCAGTATATAACTTGTAAAAAGTTTTACTTGACATGGATTTCGAATCTTTGCCTTGGCACCGACTTCAAACTCTTGCAGAAAATATGTATTTTTTTCTTTTTAATTTTCGCCTTTCTTTTTTAAATCGGTTAATTGTTTTTGTAAGTTTTTATTTTTAAAGTACTGTTTTGTCAATCTATTGCTTAACGGATCATATCATGCAAACATTTTATTTTAAAAGTTTCTAATTGTTTAATAATAAGTATATTTCATTATGTTTGATTGTCTGTTACCATCCATACGCGTCACCTAGCAACCCCAGTCAGAAACAACGTAAACAAATGGCATCCCATGTCGCAAAGTGTGTTATTGCGCCTTAATACGGATTCCCTGTGTTGTTTGTTATGAATTCATCTCATACACTTTTGTTTCATATCGTTCTA
The DNA here is from genome assembly GCA_037950945.1 of Hypolimnas misippus. NCBI lineage: Eukaryota > Metazoa > Arthropoda > Insecta > Lepidoptera > Nymphalidae > Hypolimnas > Hypolimnas misippus. The sequence continues at coordinate 10,031,907 of JBBEEQ010000011.1, forward strand.
TGACGTAATCTATTCGATTAAGATATAGGTAGTTGCGATAACTTTGGGAATACTGTTAATTTATTACGTAACGTACATCGCATTAAGAATCTTGTTTGTAGTCTGTTTATATTATATTTACAATATGATAACTTTAGCTCGAAAGTTAGTTATAATTATGTTCTTATTTTACTATGTCGGTGGTTATAAATTGCCAGGAAGTTGTGATTCTGGTCAGTTCTATGAGCCGAGTTTGATGGATTGCTTGGCTTGTCCTGCTAATGCATCGCTGGTCACATCTGCTGATGGTGAGTTTATTAATTTAATAACAGTAATTGTACTTGTATTGTTAATGTAGCAAACGATTGTATAAAAGAATTTTATATAATGATATATAAACTTATTAAAGACGAAATTATATACTTTAATATTACCTATCACGTGACTAGTTGCATCAAGAATCGCATGTCTTAATAAACTATTGTCTGTCTATAATCTTAATATATTTGCTTTCGTGAATTTTTTAAATGAATTCACTTAATTCATTGGTTTTACAACATCATTTATCAGACTTATATTACTTAAATAAATAATTATAGTTTTCTATTGACGTGTGATTTTTGATGCATATAATTTCGGGAAACTAGGTTTGTAATGTAAGTTAAGTTTAGGCTTTAGAGAATTATTATAATATATTAATTATATATATTATTATATTATAATAATATATTTTTATCGAATTAATTACTAATACCACTATAATATAATATTTATATAACTGTTATAAAAATTGTTATATAAATACCAGTACATTGGTACTGTTGACTAATGGTCTTGTCGTCATTGTCGTTTTATTAAATTAACATATTTTGTTCAATATTTAGGTTTTGCTTGTACATGCGAGGAGCATAGTATAATGACCGGTATATCTCGTTGTAAGCCATGTAACATTACTGAAGTTGTTTCGTCTGATGGTACCACGTGCGTTCCTCGGCGATGTCAGAGCTCAGCAGGTCGTATTGTTTGTAGGAAGTGTCCCCTCGATTATATCTCAGGTATTTTAAATGTTTATCACTGTTTTATTCTATATATCTAAAAACTCAATATTATATAATCCTATGTTAAAAAGAGAGACAACACGGAGTGATAGAGTGAGAGAAACGTTATATTTGAAATAATTTTATTGAGGAAAGATGTATTTTAATCATACCTATATTTTAATTTATAATTTTAGTTATTTATTTAAGAAGAACTAAATTTAATGTAAACGAGAAAGTTAATTTATTAAGTCCAAAAACTTTGTTTTTACTTTGGTACTTTGATTATGGTACGTAAATAGTGAAAGCTGAATTTTATTAATTAGACTAAGTTTACTCTATTCATCCACTAGCTAATCGGAGGTATAAATATATAACATTTTTTCAGTAAGATGATGTAAATTGTTTTATATTATTGATTTTTGTCAACAAAAAATTTTTGCTTCGAACATTTCTGAGTAATCGATGATGAAGATGACAATTTTAAAAGACAATACTATTGTACTTACTGTAAAATTAATTTTATATTATTCGTCCGTTTACTGTATGAATAGTCACTTCTTTAATTCCAGTGACGCAAAATTTCGATGGTTCTCCGATGAAAGAGGTACAATGTATAAAATGTACTCGGGGTTATAAAGTTGTTAATAATCGCTGTGTAAAGTGCGAGGCTTGTTCGTGTAAAAAACACGAAATAGTCGTTAAAGGAAAATGTATCCCGAAAAAATATATACTAGATAGGCCCAAACATTTAGAAAATCAGTTACATCCAAATGAATTGCTAGAGATCGTGAAATTGGAGTATTTGTGTACGGTGAGTTTATGTACATTATGTATGTATTTTAATCGTCTTTATAAGCTTTTTCAATTAAATTTCTATAATCTAGTTTTATAAAAAGGAATAAAAAAATAAACTGTTTAAATATTTGTCAAACTCAGGCACCTAGAATTTTGTACTATCCTGAAACTCGACTTCTGATGATTTTTGCTTGGTATGTTACGACTATTACTAATGCTACATATTTTTACTACTCCTCCAATAATCTAGCGGGTAAAAATATTCACAAAATATATGTTTGTCATTAGACATTCGACATTCGTATATTTTATAAACATTTTTCATAGGTTCCCATTGACGTTCTTTTGTTATGAAAACTAAAAATAATTGTAAATGATGCATTTGTTTGAAAACTCGGTATAAATAGAAATCAAATTAATTATACGTGAACTAAATAAGGAAATTATTTATTGTTGATATTTTCAAAGCAAAAACAAATATCTGGATATGTTTTAGCAACAAGATTACAGAGCATGTCGTACTTTAGTGAGAGCTTGTGTTCACAATTTCTATACAACGGATCCCGCGGGACCTTGCAGGCTTTGGCTTCAACATAATTTAGTCAAATTTAAAGGTAAGACGGTAACTTATTTCAATATAATTAAGTTTTACATAAAAAAATATTACTAACTTTCGGGTGTTGTTTTAAGAAAGTCTTATAAATTATTTTGTACTGTGTTTTATTCTCCTTGTATTTAATTCGTTAATTGAATATGTTGTATATTGGAATAGACGTTGCACTAATGGTATTTCTTTCTATAATTTAACAACTTCTTTTGATGAAATATACGTAGATAATTGATTAGTACATAATAATCAAAAATGTGATATTTTAGTCAAATATTTTTGATATTTTACATTTGTTTCTTTATTGCTATAATGTTTTAGGGTTTCCTTTGCTCACAGTGGATGCTTCCAAAAGTAGTAAAACGGATATCTCGTTAAAACCTACTAAAGTAAGTATTATTTTGATGAAATACCTTCAGATATAACATCTCAGTTAGAATCATCTTCATCAGCTGCAACTCAATTACTTGTAAATCATGTATCCAAATGTAATATTGAATTCTCTTTCAAGCAAGTTACTCCAATAGATGTTATAAATACGTTTAAAACTCTTAATATTAAAAAAACAAATGATCTTTGGGGTATTTCGGTAAAATTAATTAATAGTATCATCCATGACATTGCTCCACAGATAGCGTTCATTTTTAATAAATGTCTTGATACAGGTTCATTTCCAGATTTATTAAAATGTAGCAAAATATTACCACTTTTTAAAAAGGGAAACAAAGATGAGCCTAGCAATTATAGGCCCATTTCTATACTACCTTCCTTAAGTAAAATTTTTGAAAAAATTATTTTAAATCAAATCCTTATTCATTGTAATGTAAATGGTATTTTTCATAGGGAACAATACGGTTTTACCAAAGGTCGTTCTACAACGGATGCAGGCATGGCGCTACTTAAACACATATATGACGCTTGGGAGAAATCACAGAATGCTATTGGTGTATTTTGTGATTTATCTAAAGCATTTGACTGTGTGGAACATGAAACGCTATTATGTAAGCTAGAATATTACGGAGTTAAAGGGAAGGCTCTTGATCTTATTGCTTCGTACCTGTCTCAGAGAGTTCAACATGTTTCTATAAATGGAATTAAGTCATCTGGATCTGTCTTAAAAATGGGTGTTCCACAGGGATCAATTTTAGGTCCTTTATTATTTTTAATATACATCAACGATCTTCCATTCTATGTTAGAGGTGTTTGTGATATTGTATTGTTTGCTGACGATACTTCACTTATTTTCAAAGTTGACAGAAATAGAACTAATTATGAATATGTAAACAATGCATTATCACTGATACATGGTTGGTTTACAACTAATAATCTAGTTTTAAATGCCAAAAAAACGAAATGTGTGGTATTTACTTTACCTAACGTTAAACAACCTAATTATAATTTGATATTGAATAATGAGATCCTTGATGTAAGTGACATAACAGTATTCCTGGGAATAACCTTGGATACGAAGCTTCAGTGGAATTCCCATTTGTCATCTCTCACGGGAAGACTCAGCTCCGCAGCATACGCGGTTAGGAAAGTTCGTCAACTAACCGACGTTGATACAGCTCGATTAGTATATTTCGGTTATTTTCATAGTATCATCTCCTATGGTTTGATGCTATGGGGTAGCGCTTCAGATGTTAATACAGTTTTTATTTTGCAAAAAAGAGCTATTCGTAGTATTTATAATTTAGGAGCTCGGGAATCCCTTCGAGATGTTTTTAGTAAAGTAGTTATACTAACGGTTGCGTCACAGTATATTTATAACAATATTATACATATCCATACTAATATTGATTGTTTTGAGAGAAATAGTGACTCGCATTGTATTAACACAAGAAGAAAGGATAAACTCATAACACCAAGCTTTCGACTTCGCAAAGTAAATGTTTCCTTTCTGGGGCAAGGTGTCCGTTTTTATAACAAAATACCAAAGAAATTTTTGCAGTTGTCAATCAATAAGTTTAAATTGTATATTAAAAATTCTTTAATAGCTAAAGCATATTATTCTGGACAAGATTATATAGATGATAATAATGCATGGATTTAGTATAGATGAATTTCATACAGGATGTTTAATATAAACATTTGTAATTTTTAAAATGTATATACTTAATAACACAATTTTAAAAGAGTACCTATCGAGTTTCTTGCCGGTTCTTCTCGGTAGAATCTACATTCCGAACCGGTGGTAGCTTTTCCTTAATTTAAGTACTTTTTGTTTATTTTGACGATTCAAAAGTGCTTTTAAAAGCCTACTTGAATAAAGTATTTTTTGATTTTGATTTTGATTTTGATTACTTATTATTGAAATTCTATTATTAATTAAAGCTTTACCTATGTATTTTCGTTTTTGCAACTTATATTGCAAAAACAATGTAGTTGCCCATCGTGATCTATAATGAAATAATATTTTGTTTAATTCAATAAAACGTTTTAACTTAGTTTTTTATTATATTTTTTCTTAACATATCGCGATTTTTGTCGTAGGATAATTTACAAATAGTAATGGCTATACACACGAAGGACGGGGGATTTAAACTATTTCAAGATCCGAATCACCAGCCGATCTCATGCCTTCCTCCAATCAATATTTTAATTGGCGAAGATTATTCGTAAGTTTTTTTGACACTAGCACCATCATTTTATTATACATATTTCTATTGCAAAAGCTTTTGTTAGTTTCTTCTTTTGTTTTATGTTTGTTTAGTGTCCGCGCGGACATCTACAAACTACTCGGTTAATTAATAGTATACAGTTCGTTGGGTGTGCACCGGTGTTTACTTAAATGGATACTTTATTAAATAGGTTTAACTTATCTAAACATATGACAAAACTGACAGGGCTATCTATATTTTATTTTTATGCAGAATTATTGTTACCAGACCAAACACATTTATGAAATATTTTTTTTGACCATGTATGTATTAAAACCATGTATAGGTATATGTTAGGGGAAGAGACATCAATTAATTTGACATTATTTATAATTGCATCGTTTTATACAAAATGGATTTTTTCAAACTATGTTTGTTGGTATGTTGATAAAAAAATTGTTATTCTCATCTATAAGCTATATTGCTGAAAAATTACATCTAAATCTGTTTTGAATTTTTGAATGAAGAAGTGAAGAAAGAACAAACAAACATCATGTTATATGTATGCTTTTAGTCGGCCTATCTACTTCGAGGCTAATGAAGGGCTTCCTTTAAAAGAAAATGAAAAATTTCTTCATTTAAACCAATTTCTATTCAAAAAGCGTTTCAGACAGAATATCTTCTATTTAGTATTCAGATGATAGATATCATATTATTTTCAATTTTTACTGATCCACGTATAATGGAAATTTTATCAACTCATTATAATAATTCATAGGTACATAATTGTATAATTAATTTGTGACTTTGTTTCCGAATCTGTTATAAATGAAAATTTTACTATCTAAACACGATGAAATTAAATATATTTTAGGTTTTAAAAACAAAAGAATGTAAAAGTAGACGTTAATAATAACGTATACATGAATTTTGGTGGAATCTATGACTTGACGAGAAAAAATGCAGATTTTAGATACTTACTTTAATTATATTTAATTTCCAACTCTGAAGTCTATATTTTAATGTGTGAACGTGAATTAGAACGTATTTTTTAACGTTTTTTGTAACGTTTATTTGGCGGTAAAAAAGGCAAGCGATTTCAAAAGCAAAATACGTAATTTTGTTCCAGTTATTTTGATTTTAAAACCATATTACTATCATTGATATGCATACCCTTTCGAACACAAAAAAATCAAGCGAATCTGTCTCACCGTTTCAATTATCGGAATACATACATAAAGTCCCCGGCGAAGTGACAAACCACCTACTTTTTTGGAAGTGGGTTAAAAATAAGAAACAAGAGTTCAATGCAGTTTTTTTTTAAACTGACCATAATAATTACCGTCAGTACCTCTGAAATCTTAAACTTTACTGTGTACGTAAACGCTATATGGATGCTGATATGCAATACTGTGTTAAGCCACATGGACTTCATTTTAAGAAAATGGCGTCTAATGATGTCAAACCTATTCTTAACAAATCTGTTTTAAGAAGTATATATCCATCTTTTCTTCTCTATTTTGATAAAAAGTTTAATTAATAGATGGCAGATAGGCTAGTAAAGAATTTTATCTAAGAATAAGTTTTTCAAGTACATTAAATTATTGTATATTTCAAAATATAAAACACATTTAAATATTGTAAACATAAGATTAAAAAAACTTTTTCCGTGCATATTTAGTTAAAATAACTTGAAAAATAATTGTATAATTGACACGTAGTTGCTTATCAGCATCCATAGGTATGTAAGTATATAATATTAATGTAATGTTTTTTACTACTAGAAGAAAGTTAGTAGTTAGCTATTAGTTTTTACATCAGCTTCGTTCAGAATTAAAAACACTGTAAAATTCAGTTATTTATGAGGCTGAGAAGTTCGAAACTTTTCTAACTTTTGTTAATTGACAAAAATTTCGGTCAAAAAGTATTTTATTATTACCTAGTAATATAAACGATTCTTTCATACAAAAGAGTCTTAAACTTTTAATTGGAAAAAATAGCAATTTATATTTTTTACAGACGTCAATGTTTGAGAAACGTTACGGAACTCACAGACGAAGATTTTGGAACGATACTCGAGTTATATCTTTTTAATGAAACAAGTTTAGAAGCACTAGCGATGAAAATCCGAAAACCAAATGGTTATGATGTCCAGGTATGTATTCAAAGAATTTGATAAAAATAAAAAGGTATTTAATTATAGTATAATTATTATTTATTTACGAACGTGCCGCAAACAATATCTGATAAACATCAATTTACATAGGTATAAAGCTTCTATACAATTTGTGAATCTTTTTAATGACATGTGCACAAATATATATTTTCTCTCAGTATTAAAATTAAGTAATAGAAAAAATTTCAAACAGGATACTCCAAAAAATTCCATTTGTAAAAGAAGTATTATTGGAGTTCAGTATTTCTTGTTCCCATGGAAATTGCGAGAAATAACATAACCTATAATATATTAATGAGACGAATTTAATGACACCTGAGATTTTATAAAACGTCATACGGCTTAAACTTAAGATTATAGTCATAGATTTACAGGTCAAAGAATTAGGCATACGTATATATGTAGATATATATGTATATACGCTAGAAACCAAAACTCCTTTAGCAATTATGTAAAGTAATTAACTAAAATTGAATTAAATACAGATCTATATGTATTGGAAAGTAGACTGCCAATCTATTTCAAAGTAAAACGACTAGTTAAGCTGTAAATTTGTCTATTTAATGAAACTGTAAGCTATAAGCAGTTAGTGGTAAATCATTTTGTTATTTGTGTTACCTATCTTTAACATTTTATGGCCTTATATTGTCTTATAAATTTTAAAATCAAGTCTAAAGTTGCGATTTAAAGGGTTATAAATTTGTATCCCGTGAGTACGTAATTTATGTGGTACCTACTATATACATAAACATATACCTAACACTCTGCCGTGTGCTTTTTCGTTTTTTTTTAATTTGTTTAAAATCTCGTTACTCTATTTAGAGTTTTGTGAGTTTATTCAAATTTCAATATACATAATTATGAATTAGAAATATATTTTCAATGAAATGCTTTCATAAGATATTTAAATTAAACTTGTAAATCTGTTAGTGAGATTAAGATGATTATTAATTGTGAACGAAAATATTTATCCAATATATTACATTTTTTTTTCAGATAGCTAAATGGCCTTCAAAACAATTCAGGAAGTTTTTTCTAATCAAGAATTCTCTTTCCACGATTACAAACACCACTAACATAGTTTATTTAAGAATTCTGCTATTTCGACTGCGGTATGAAAAGTCATTTATAATTAATGTTATTTCAGGCTTTTTCTAACTAAAGTTTTTTGTGAGTTTTATTCTTATTACCCATCGACGTGTTGATCATCTACGTATTTGTTAATAATATTTATAAATATAGCCTATTTGTCATTCCGATGCAGATGCTATAATATTTTAAAGTTTTATCGTAATCCGTTCAGTAATTTTTGCATCAAATGGTAATAATAATAAATCTCTTTACAAACATTTTTATAATATGAATAGGAAGAGAAAGTAAATTAACGGTAACTAGGTAAACATTGTGTTTATACGTACTACATTTTTAAAGAAGTACGGTAACACCATAAGATATTATGGATATACAGTGGCATCCAACATGTTTAAAAAGAAATACTACCCAACTGGTCACGTAAAAACCGTTTAAAATATATTTTTACACGACTGGGGGACGCAAGGGAGGATAATGTCTTTATCAGCTTATGTTTGTATGTATGTAAATGTGTATGTGGGTTTGTACCTTTGTGGCACTATTTAGACCACACGTGTGGGCCGATTTTAGACGCTATACCTAATGTGAAAAATAAAAAAATGAAAATCCACGAACTGTGTTAAGGTATTTTAAAATCTTTTTTAGGTTTCTTACATCATTTTTCAATCAGAACTACCGTTAAGAATCTATAACGGTTTAAATTTGGCTAGTAAAGATTCTGTATGGTCATGTTACACAGTCGAGTTTTTTTATTTTTTCAATTAATGATAGCTTAAGCATAATAAAAAGTATATTAATTTATAGGTTACACCGCGATGCATCTGCAATAGGTTTTCTACGTTTACAAATGACAATCGAAGCCCATTACGCTATAAAGCCACCTCTGACAGACGTCATCACGACCACAGTCGCAGTTGAACATGAAATGCCGGCCGCTGGAGTGCTGCGAGGCTTAGAAGTCAGTATTTATTTTTCACGAGACGGTTATCGGTTCTACGTAGTATATTTATTTATTGCCTATTTGTTTAAGAAATAATGTGTCCTCCCTAAAAACTTTCATCCCGTAGTTCACTTTTTCAAATACTTTTTTTTTGTTTGCTAGAGAATAATTGCTTTGAATTTTCATCAAAATCGGTTCAGTAATTTATCATCAAAATCCAAATAACTGGAATAAGTATTTCATTCAAATAAACGAATTTGCGTGTTTTGGTTTTAAAATCGGTTGCCTTTTTAAAAAAATCTTGTAAGTATTATTTTTGCGACAAATAATCGTCTATGCCATTCTCCAAGGTCGAATCCTAACTATGCATATTAAAATTCATATTTTTTAAAAGTAATAAACTAAAGTAAATAAATAGACAGGCAGTGTTAAATACTTTAGTGTATAGACTAAAAAATAAAATGGAAGTTTTTGTTTGTAATTTTTAATTAACAGCTTTTCACTGAATGGATATAAAAGTATATATGATAGTACGTCAAAAATCTATTTAATTTTTTTTGTCTCTCTGTTCCGGCTAATCTCTGAAACGGGCAATTTTTTTTTTCAATTAACGGGCAATTAAGTTTGACGGGCATTTCACTCATAGATAGCTAATGTTATAAGGCGTAACTTTTAAAAATATATACCACTTTTAAAAATATATATATTTATTTTAATTTTTCGCAGGCGAAGTCGCGGGCTCCATCTAGTTTATAATATTACAATGGTTTTGTTCGTAGATATGCGGGGGAGTGTTTTCTTCGTTGATGATAGTGTACGCGTTAGTGCAGTGGCGGGGAGTCGTGAAGCGAGGGGCACTGCACGTTGTTATTGTGCCTCTATTATGTAGTTCCGTTGCTGATGGTCTGTATTTCGTAAGTATACACAAAAATCTAGATTTTGTTCATATTTATTTATTTAAATGTTAATTTACACTCATAACCTAATGATTCAGACTTTAACAAGTAAACGTATAAAGGACCTTAGCTGGTTTTAGCGAAATATTACCAAACTCTATGATAGAGTCTCACACAAAAGTAATGTTTCGCGTTTTTATCCATGTAAAATTTTATACCAAACTGATTATTTGCTACAAATGATGTTTTATCTATACATATAAAATTACTTGTCCTGACTGATTCATCAACGCAGAGCCTAAACTACTAGGGTTACAAACTTAAAATTTTGGCTGTAGGTGCCTTTTAGGGTGTAAGCATCCACTAAGAAAGAGTTTTTCGATTTTCCACATCTAAGGGGGTTAAAAGGGGTAAAAACATTTGAATGGAAAATCTTATTCCGTGGTCATATTAACTTATAACACATACTTCTGGATGATAGTAATGAAATGTTAACCGTAAAACGCACGAATATCATCCCCTATTGAACTGCAAGGGGGTATTGAAGTTTGTATGGACAAAATTTTTTTTTCACCGATTATCCTTAAACTTAGCATAAATATTTATAAGGGTGAATAAATAAATATCTATATCCCCGAATTCAAAAATCATCGGTTACAATTGTGCTTGGGGGTATTAAAGTATATGCGGACAACGCCGCGAGGAACTTTTAGTATACTATAATCATATTAAAATAGCGGGTTCTATAACGGGGATTAATTGCAAAAAAAACTAAAGAGAAGAAGTTTTTTTTTATTCTGATAGGTTTCTCAGCATTGCACGTTCACATTTAACCAACAATATTTTATTTTTAATTATATTGATATAAGTATAGAACGCATACAAGCAGGCGAGTCACCTGATGCTAAGTATTCACCTTCGTTTATATACATTTTCAGCATTAAATGAATGACGAATGTATTGCCAGCTTAAAAAAAATAAACGATGAAAATTGATATTAAGTAAAGGAAGGGATAGGCAAGAAGATTACTCTTCCGACTCTCTCACTCGCCGTACGATATGCAGTTATACCAGACACACCTAGGCTATACCATAATAAAATGTATTTTGTCATTGACCAGGCCACATTATTCTCGACTCTGCACGCGTTAGCGGCGGAGGCGGGATCGCTCTCGCTGACACTACCGCTGTCACAAGCCGAGGAACAAGTTATAGAGACTGTTGTCCATAGTATCGTCTGTTTGAAGGTCTAAAATCTAGCTATTTTTATGGCTTTCGAAATTATTTTGCTACCTACTTAAATTTGTTTTTGAACTTGCTTCAGTTTAGAAAATGCGGCTAGGATCAGCCTAGTAAAACAGATACAAGCTTATGTACGTATGATATGTACTACATGCACTTGCTTTGTCATTCGCTTTAATGATTACTGCTTCGTTCCTAAGAGTCGTAGCGTGATGTAATATAGCTTATAACTTTCCTCAATAAACAAAATATCCAAGGCAAAAAAAAATATATATCAGTAGTTTCAAAGATTACCCCCACATACAAATTAAGAAACAAATTTCACTTCTTTATAATATTAATATAGAGAAGTATAATATGGATGCTGATAAGCAATAATGTGTTAACCCACAAAAAGTCAAATTTAGAAATATTGACGTATTCTGATAATGCATTTCGTACTTAACATTATACTAAAGTTTTTCAAGTAGTTTGAACTAAATAAATACGGAAAAAGTTTCTTAATCAAATGTTTAGAATATTAGTAGTGAGTATTTTGTATTTTGGATTATGCAATAATTTCATATATTTGAAAAACTTATTATTAGATAAAGATCGTTACTATTTTGTGTGTTATTAATTAATTATACTTTTTATCAAAATAGAAAAGAAAATATGGATATATGCTTCTTCAAACAGATGTGTAGGTCTTTAGACGCCATTATCTCAAACTGAATTCCGTGTGGCTTGACACAGTATTGCATATCAGCATCCATATGTATTATAGTATTTAAAAGTTATTCATGAACAACTGCAGGATCAGAAGAGTCACAGATGCGATGCAGGCTTGGAGGGATTTTTTTGTACGCCTTTAATAGGAAACACATGTATGCTATTACAAGCGATTACTATTAAGGGCATAGTAAGATGTTTAAACATAGGAAATAAAAAAAAATAATTAATATTAGTAGTCCACACGATACATGTCTTCTTTGATATAAAATTCATATATTTAAAATAACTTGCAGGTTCTTAAAGTATTGTGGATAAATTGGAACCAGTGTCGTTGTGATATATTCTTTGTGGATTGGTCCAAATACAATCCACCGACAAAAGGTATTTTATCGTTCAAAAATAATAATAATAAAGCTTTAATCCAAATCCAAACCTTGCCATGTTATATAGGTTAATTTTTTTAACTGGAGCTAGAAGGAAAAATATTTAAATGACCCTTAGGGCCGATTGTGTTGTAAACTTAAACTGCTTTATTAGTTTTTTTTTAAATACTTTTCTGACCATAAATTGTAACTCGATGATAGTGAAAATAAATCACACGCATTTCATGAATGCCGATAATTTCCATGTAGTATTAACTACTTAAAGTTTAATTAATGTATAAATTTACTTGAATTTTGTAAAAATAAACCTTTTCATTTACTTTGCCGTATACTATGACTTTACAGAAGTTGATTCTTATAAGTAACGCTATCATATGGTACAATAATATAAAGATTTTTTTTTTTCGAAACGAAAACAACCGCATCGAAATTGGTCCATTGGGCTTTGAAATGTAGGTAATACCAAACCAATATTTAAAAATCTATCGATTTACGTAGAGACACCCTACCCACTTATCTGAATTTTATTTATAAACAATATGATTACTTATTTCATTATGATGATTCAATTTTTCCATATTAACTAACAGAGTTATTGATTCAAAACAAATCAAATAACTGGAGAGAAGCCTTCTTAGCTAAAGAATGGATGTCAATACAAACGAAGCGAAGAGTATCGCCCGGCTTTACCGCTTCTAGCACTTTATTAATTTTACACGTAAGTTATCACTTATTGATATAATTTAATATTAACTAGCATTTGCTCGTGGATTGAGTCGCATTTATGTAGATTTTAGAACGACAGTATATAAACTTTTTTTTTGTCTGGCTGGCTATCTTATTAACTTAAACTAAGACTTAAAAAAAAGAACCGATTTTAAAAGTAAAATATACAATTTCGTTTTTAATACTAACGACTAATATGAGAACATATCCTTTTAAACAAAAAAAAAATCAAAATTGATTAAGAAATGACGGAGTTACGACGAAATTCAAACTCAAACTCGAAAGAAACTTTATTCAAATAGGCCTCTATAAATTTTTTCGGAGAGTTAATTAACAAATTGTAATGTCAGTTCCAAATATTAACAAACATTAAAAAAACAACACAAAAGTACGCTACGAATTAAGAACCTCCTTTTTTTTTGAAGCCGGTTGAAAAGAAAACATATAAAAGTGTTAAGCGAAGTTCGATCGCGCAGATATTAGATTTTTGAGTAAGTTTATAACTTTCGTTTTTTATAATTTTTTTCTCTTAGCTTTTAGAACCGTGGTATTTGAATTTTTCAAAGAGTCAAGGCTACAAATGGGTGATAGCTTCAGTTTCTTGGTGGACTTCTTATGCTGTGCTATTCTGTGTAAGATTCTTGATTGATAGATTGAATAAATCGCCATCGAGATTGACAAAAATCTGTTCAGATCTGGAACTGTCGTTATTGGTGTTTGAACACGAGTACTACGGACATTTCGTGGATGGGAGGTGAGATTTTTAAATAACTCTTTTGTTGTATTAAAGTTTTATTGGGTTTGTTTTTATTTCAAAATACTTTCGAATTCTTCTTGATAAATAAATATAATATATATAATGATAAATAAGTAACACAAACTAATGTGTACAGTTCGATGTAAAATTCGAAAGATAGTATTAAAAAATTATAATTAGTTTTAGCCGAGATGATCTAGTGGTTAGAATACGTCGATCTCAATCGATGATCGCAGGTTCAAGACCCCAGCTAACATCGCTGACTTATTTTGACCTGCTCTTTAATAAGAGAGAAGCCTTTGTCCAGCAGTGGGACATTAACAGGCTGTTACTTTTCTTTACTTACGAGTACTAAGTAATTTTATAGCAGATTGTTATTTTTTTATAGGTATATTCTTAATAAAAACTAAAATATAATTAAAAATATATATTATAGTTTTATAATAGAAATTTTTTATAATTGATTTTTTGTGCCTAATTAAGTAATGAATTTCAATTAAATGATTTTTCAGAAACGAAGATTTAATGGACTTCAGGCCGAGTTCGCACGCTCTACAAACATGTCGGCTCGTTTGTGCGCCTCAGTTGAGGTATGTTCCTTCAAATAGATTATAATACCTAAAACTCGATTCAAGTACAACTAATCCTATTAGAATGTTACAATTAGTTATTTCGAAAATCTGGTTAAAAAACCTTAAATTTGTTTTCTACAAATTCTATTATATTAATCTTTTTGTATATTGACTTAATCAAGGATTATTCTCGAATCTAAGTAAAATAAAGAAGGATTTCGATTTTATTTGCTAATTAGCGGAGCGTTTGTTGTTCGTATTGTTTCTTATCAGATGTTTCCGCTAATCAAATTAATATAATTGTTTATAATAATTAAGATTAACACTAGGTATATATTTTCTTTGATTTTTATCAGTAGGCGAGTGTACGGAATGGTAATATCTTAATAATATGTTTAATCTGTGTGCGTACTTATATAATTTTAACCGACTTCTAAAAAAGTTAAGGCCTTGTTTCTATGTATGTTCAACAATTACTTGAAAACGACTTGATCGATTTGGTTATGTTTTTTTTTCATAGAATTTTGATCAAAATCGGATAAGTAGTTCGGTTTAAAAATCAAAATAACTGGAATAAGGCTAGTGAACGATATTACTTGTATGAGTCTAGTAAAAGTTGTTAAATAAGACACTTAAACGAAGTCCAAATAGAAGTGTCAATCCTCTAAATCTGATTTAGAGTGTGAATAATGTGACTTGCGGGAAAGTGCAGTATAGCACTCGTGTGTATGTGACCAGAGACATTAGAGGTGTAGAATGAGTGATCTAAAGTTTTAATGCTTCGACTGATGTTGAAAAATGAGATATTGTCCAAGTTGAAATATTACGTGCCCAATAAAATAAACAAATAATGAGAAATGGTGGATATAAAATTCTCATAAAAAATTTTATTTATTCATTCAAATTATACCCATTTTACTTTTTAAAAATTTTCAAAAATTCTTTCTGAGATGCGTTATGTTGTAATATATTTAATACCTATTCATTAGTTTGAGCTGTAGCCTGTAAGTTGATGACGTTTTCGTATATATATTATATTACTTAAATGTAGACTTGTTGATATTATTAGATAATTCAAAAACAATATTTTATTTTCAGGGACGTATATAAAAAGCTTACGACTAATGGTACGTGTTTAACACTTATTGTTGGTGTGAGGTTGGCCTATAAATTTTGGCACTACAAAAACAGTGATATTATTTAAAAAAAAAAACAACAATAATGTCTTTTAAAACCATTTTTTGTTTCGTGTTTCTTCATTGTGCTAGGAATGGAACGTGGTTAACCTAAACCTAACAGAGCTCATAATTGAACCTGCGATTTTCATTTCGCTAGGTATATATTTAATATTGTAGCAGTTAAGCTGTTATTGGCTTTATGACAAGAACTCATTTATTTTTAAAATATTGTAATCGATTCATTTTATTTTAATTTTGATTAAAAGTCAATGACTAGACCAACAGTTCTGTTATGGCGTTGTTGTTTAGTGTAACATGGAGTATTAATAGTATTATACATTATAGGTACCTATATATAATTTCTTTCAGGTGGTATTTATAACCACGATTCAAACCATGTACTTCTATCTCAATTTTTAAGTGCATTTTTTGAAAGAGTAAGTACATTTATAGTTTCATATAATGGTAGAATCGTAAATATTAATAACTAATGTTTTTTTTTACTCATGAATACTTGTACAAACTAGTCGTTAATACTTTTAAGCCAAAGTATTGGTAAATTTAGGATAAATATAAAAAGTAAAATAAATTCAAGTACTTATACTGCTTTGTATGAAATGTTAAAGAATGATAGATATCGTGGAAGAGACTCTATTTATTCGTATAACTTCAGTTACAGTATAGCTCCATCTTTCGCTATATATAATGAATAAATAAGTCATTAAACAAAAAGAAATAGCTATACATATATTGATAATATTTGAATTCCACAGGCATTGGATGGACTGAACTGGGTGGCCAGTGAAAGAACGATATTCGAGAAATTATTAGACGTGGAAGTGATAGCAAGGGAGGGGGGCAACACCAGTGTATTACTGTACGACAATGACGTCACAACACCCTCATGTTTTGCGGTCACGTGGTTAGTTGTGTTAATAAAATTGGTATAAGTCTTGAAAACTATTGTAACTACACAGTGTGTGTTAATATGAACTTTTATGAATAACAGTTATTTGGCCTGATTTGGGTATTTATGTGATCTTTATGCTCTTCTATATCTCGAAAGGGTAAAATATTATAAACGTCAGTAACGTCAGAATAATAGTCATTCTTTAACTTAAAAACTTTGATACTCTAAATTTTAATGGTACATTAAAGTTATGTAGAGTAGTAAAATCTTGTATATATTATTTTCTTATCTGTGATAAATATGATTTAATTTACTACTACACCTTAATTTGAGCCCTTTCGCTATTGTTGTGAGGATACAGTAATTTTATATTTATCATTATTAATTTTATATTATTATTCAGGTGGGGAGAAGAGTGGATGCTGGCAACATTCGACTCTATGTTCTTCGGCTGTGTTTTAATGATGACTGGTCACTCTGTTTTAGCTGCTTTAGTTACTTTAATAATGTGGCAGGTAAACTTAATTGGCGTTCTTTCATTAATCCATACACAATTCATATTAAAATTTTCCAAATATGTTATATGTATATACAGTTATTTGTGACATAAGCTTATTGAGGTGTCGATTTTTTTTGCTTAATTTTATATAAAAGTATAAAAAAGTAAGTGTTATTAAATACAAAAACATAGGTATTTTACGTTCATATTTGTTCTACTATTTCCTATTTCGGTGAGTTGAAAACTTCGAATTTTATCAGTAAGCTTATTGCATTACGATAAAGTTACATCTAAATAGGTAAAGGTACATTAAATAATATTAGTACTTTTACAGATTATCTTTAACGATACATGATTTACTTAAAGTTTTAAATATGTTTCAGATTATGAAATCTGCGAGAGCTTGCTTCGGAAATTTAAATGTTAAAAATAAAATCGGCTTGAATAATTAGAATCAAGAGAAACATTTTACGTGAAATACTTTTGTATTTTGCTGTGGTATTATTAATAGTCAGTGATTACTGAAAATACGGAAGTGGTAAAAATGTATATTTATAAAGATGATATTAAGAATTTTAATGTTACATGCATTGTGCAAGCAAACAATGTACCTTCCAAGCATATGTATCACGTTTTCAGATAAGCTGATTGATTAAAAAATCCATATTTTTTGTATAAAGTAGTAATTAAAATAAATAAGTACGTAAATGTAATGTGTAGTTATAAATAAAAAATGAATGTATTTAAAATAAATATTTAAATAATTATATGTTTATTTTTATTCATGTTGTTACCAATTTTTAATAAATAAATACTAAAACCATTAAACTATTTCCATATCTGTGACTCAACTACGTTTGCAAACAACAATCAATAATTGTGTTCTACGTCGATTCGCACAAATATTTTTATTCTTTTACAACATCGCAATGTCGCAAAGTTTTTCATAAATATTAAACAGAAACTTCATTACCATTTTCGGACCGTGAAATTAATGTTCATTGCAAACCAATGTCAAATTTTAACAAGTTTTAAAGATAAAAGTAGAAATGTTTAATTTACAAACACGTGTATGTATACTTTTCGTAGTTATGACTATCGAATTTAGTTGTAGTGTCAGTTTAACTGGAATCATCGACACTCGTAATCCCAATGGTCCAATGATATTACTTCCTGGTATGAAAAAAACTGGTGACTTGCGATCTAAAGGTATATTCGAGACGTTTCTTCATAACTTATTGGACTTATTAACGACAGATTTTCCTGCAAAAAGATTACCGAAATATTGTCGAATCCTAAGTCGCAGTTTATATGAACTTAAATATAAATACGCTCGAAGATTAGCGAAACATTTGAAATATATGACACGTATGTATCCCGAGGATTTGAGAAACGAATTGCTCTTTTATAAGGACGAGTTGAATAAGAAGAGGCCGTATCGGGTTGAGTTCTTAGATGCTATGAATGCAGTATACACTTTGAGAGAACATACACTATTCAACGACTATATCTACGATTTGAGGAACTATGGCACCGATGATAAACTCTATATTGACGAAGAAACAGATAAACTCATTGACAATATTATCATGGACAGTATTTTGGAATTACGTAAAACGGAGCGTAGAGATTTGCAAAGGAAATTACGATACGCCGTTAGGGAATTTACCAAAGATTGGCAGAAGAAATAAAAAATAAATATTAAGTATACTAAGCTAGTGGTATAAGGGTATAACCGATAATGAGAAATGAAGTCTAAAAGTGCCCGCCAGGCATAAATTTTGCGGCCTATGTGGAGAACAAGATTGGGAGGTCTAGAGGTCCTGGGAGCGCAAAGAACTGAACTGAGGGCCCCTTAACTAATAAAATTAAAATTTTTTTTTAGTGGATGGAAATTTCAAAACAGGACTTTATAGATCAATGTTTTTTTTTTATGAAAGTATTTTTATTATAACAATAAAGAAATAAAATTACACTAGCCTTAAATATTTTTTACATTTATTTGTCGCAACCTACTATCTAATATTCTGCAACAAGAAGTAACATAATAAGAAAATACTAGATACGATTCCCGAGCTGCGTAATTTTTTAAAAAAAATTGAATACAGTTTTTATTTATTTCAAATCGATGGTTCCTTTCAACAAATTTCTCTTCTTAACTCTCATATTTTTAGATTTCTTCCGAATAAATCAGCCTGTAAAGCAAGAACGCGGGTCATTTGATGTTAAGTGATTACCGCCGGCCATGGATACGCAAAACGAGCTACAATCAGTGGGCTTTTTCATGGGGTTTTGGGTATTTTCACTAGTACATTAGGGTAAGTTCAATTGCGGATTTGTACGTTAATACTCTACAATGTAGAGTTATGTAATGGACATTTATTATGAATCTTCATACGCTTTACCATACTAAATTTCCATTGTTGATAACATTTTGCTAAATACCATTGTTCGGCCTTATAAAAAAGGTTTGCTTACAATTTTTATGGCGATCAATATAATTAAATAGGTACCTACCTATATTAATTAACGAATTACTTGATAAAACTATCTTTAGCACGTATAATAACTATTTTAATTAATTGATATCATTATAATAATATTTCTTTAATTTTATAAAAGGATTTAGTTATTGTATTACAACACACGGATATAAAAATATAAAGTATACATATTCGTTTGTTGACTTTTAACTTTTGCTACGGGTATTCCCAGAGTGTGATAAATAGACTCGAGTATATTATGATAATAATTTTACGATTATGATACGTTTTTTACAAGTTCATGCAAAATAAGTTTTTGAGAACATCATTTTAATAAAAATTAAATTATCAACCTATGTTTTCCTAAAATATACCAAAGAGTTTTCTAAAATCAATAAAATGAAAGTAATATTTTTTTTTTATTATACGTTATTAAGTAAATTTAAAAAACATTTGTTTAACAACAATACAATGTAAGCTAAATATTGAGCCAATAATATTAAAAACTCTTTTAAAATAATTATAGACGAGATGTACATTTACAAGTTTTATTCACAGACTTTCATAAGGGTTACATTTTTCATACATTTGAATGTAACTCTTATGTGCTTTTACATTTGAATATTTACTTTCAGTAACAATTTTATTGATAGTCAAAACTTATGTACACTTAGGTAATTTTTACCATGTTTTATATCAGTTACAAGAGTAAAGCTGATAAGTGAAGATTCTGCCTTTTATTTAAAAACCGATAAAATAGTGGATAGATTGACCATAGACAAAATAAGAAGTAAGCAACACTGACGTTATCGATATAGAACAAATGAAATACAGCAACGTCACGCACAGCGGATTCATGAATAGTGTTGAAGAGTGATTATTCGGCGTTACAAATAATAGTTAAATTTACGAATTTTAAGCTAAATTAGTTATTAAAATGGCAGATAATAAGAGGTAAGAGTGTACTTATTTCATATTTAAACGTTGAAAGTGTTTTTGGAGCATTTTTAACAAAATGTTGTAATATCATGGGAACTGATATTCGAAAATTGGCTTGTCATCATGTCTAACACTACAGTATATGAATATATATTACAATTTCAACATGAATTTATGCCTAAATTAGATGATATTTTATTGTTATTACATTCAATTCTTAAATTTAATGCATTCTTATTGTTTTGCCCAAGAACGCTATCGTTAAGATACCGGGCGTTTCCTTAATCCGATGAATTTTGTTTAGCCCTGATGATCTTTCCACCGCGATCTTGCGCCGCAAGGATAGGCCAAACCGCTTGATCGTCGAGGAAGCTGTTAGCGATGACAACTCCGTTGTCGCCCTGTCACAGGTCAGTTCTTTGTCTTTTTTTTAATGCATTTTGTTTCAAAGCTTGACTAAAAAAGAAGGATTTGTAAGTTGAAATAGAAAACATTAGATAATTATACTTCACCTGGAAGTTATTTTAACTGCACTTTAATAGTAGTCTTTTACTAATCTTATAGAACAAATTTTGATGTAATGCATAAACAATTGTTTGTGTGTTGGCACAATATTTCATAAGAGACAATGATATTTAACTTTTCATTTAAAAACAATTTTATTTTAATGTCACTCATAATAATAAATTGCTAACATAATTATATACAAGCTCTGCATCATGTTGCCTATATTTTCTCAATGAATGGAGCGTAAATGTTATTACATTCGAATAATTATTTATTCATATTCAAAATTCTCCTACAATTTTTTTTTTAAATTACACAAAACTTTTTTTTACACAAGTCAAAATAATTTATGCCAAGTCATGTTTTTAAACATAAGCATTATTAACCATCTTATAAAAAAAATTGGTTTCTTATTCACTAACTTTATTTGGTCATAAAATCCGCTAATAGTAATAGTGTCTAATTTGTTAAAAAAATGTTATAACTTTTTATCTAGTACATCAAATTCTCAAACTTTTATACATAATGCTATTTACATGATAATTTGAGTGTGGTTTTTTTAAGCATTATTTTATTTTCTATATTCAAAGTTGAAATCCATGTAAAAATTATTAAAAAAAAATTAATTATTTATATTTGTGTCATAGGCTAAAATGGAGCAACTACAGTTATTCCGCGGAGACACTGTATTATTGAAGGGCAAACGCCGCAAAGAAACAGTTTGCATTGTACTCTCAGATGACAACTGTCCTGATGAAAAGATCCGCATGAATCGTGTCGTAAGGAACAATCTCCGTGTACGTCTCTCTGATGTAGTATCCATTGCTCCTTGCCCATCAGTTAAATATGGAAAACGAGTCCATATACTACCTATTGATGATTCTGTTGAAGGTTTGACTGGGTAAGTAAATGAGATATTATTTTATTTATATATATAGTTATTGATCTCTTATTTTGAAAAATAAATATATATAAATTATATTATTTTATTATGAGTTTTAAGTTTTAATACATTATGATTAAACTCAATTAATCAATTAAATTTGCCATCTCCACAGTAGTAGCAATATTTTGACAATTTATATAGAATTTATGTCAAAAATTTACCACTGTCAATGATTCTACTTTAACAATATAATTGGATGCTGATTAGTAATAATGTCCCACCCCATAAAAGGCACATTCGGAGATATTGATGTATAACGATAATGTGTCTCATATATAACATTATTAAAAAAATTCAAGTCATCTAAACTAAATAAGTGTGATTTAAGTGTCATAATTTAAAGTTTAGAATATTGAAGTGTGTTCCATATTTTGCAATATGCAATAGTCTCATATATATAAAATATAAATATAAGTGTCTTCACAAAGTTTATTAAAAATATGTTTGACATGTTTAGACACCATTTTCTCAAACTGAAGTCTGTGTGGTTTGACACATTATTGCTTATCAGCGCCCAATTAATTGTTTACTTAAAATATTTTAATCTGAAATGGTTTTGTCCAGAAACCTTTTCGAAGTGTACCTGAAGCCGTACTTCATGGAAGCTTATCGGCCCATTCATCGCGATGACACATTCATGGTCAGAGGTGGCATGCGTGCTGTCGAGTTCAAAGTTGTGGAGACAGACCCCGCGCCATACTGTATTGTAGCACCAGACACAGTTATACACTGTGAAGGAGAACCAATTAAACGAGAAGTAAGTAACCATAAATGTAGATTAACTTTGATATCCTTTTTTTAATTTTCATTTTTAATAATAAATTTTTTTTAATAAAAATTTGATTACATTTTTATTCAAAAAACTTTATACCAATGAAAGTTTTGAAGTTACCTTCTGAACTTTTTTTTTATTAATAAGTAAATATAATGAACAAGTTTAAAAGCTTTACTTGTTCATTGTATTTTCTTATTGCACAAAAAATTTACATATATGTAAAAGACATATAAGAAAATTGAAGCATATATAATATTTCTTTGTATTTGATAAAATTTACTAATAAGTAAAATTGTTTCATGACATGTTATATTAACCTTACCTATTGTGTAATTTCAATAGGAGGAAGAAGAGGCTCTAAATGCAGTGGGCTACGATGATATTGGTGGCTGCCGCAAGCAGCTAGCTCAGATCAAAGAGATGGTGGAGTTGCCTCTGCGACATCCATCATTATTCAAGGCAATTGGTGTGAAGCCGCCTCGTGGTATCCTCATGTACGGACCTCCTGGTACCGGAAAGACATTGATTGCTCGTGCTGTCGCCAATGAGACAGGTATTATAACGACTTTCATTACATAAGTTACTCATGAAATTTCAATGTAGTTTATTTATAATAGTAACATTGTGCTTAAATTCATTTGTGTGATAATTATTTTGACTTTTTACTTTTAAGTCAGTTATTTCTTTAACTTTAGTAGATATGAAAATATAAGCCCAAATTAAAAAAACAATTTTCCTTCTTACAATTTAATATTGTGTAATTGTAATGTTTTTTATTTTTATTTAATATTATCCTTTTTTACAACATAGTTTTTTTTGTTGCAAAGGTGCATTCTTCTTCCTGATCAATGGGCCAGAGATCATGTCAAAGTTGGCCGGAGAGTCTGAATCTAACTTGCGTAAGGCTTTCGAAGAAGCTGACAAGAATTCTCCAGCCATCATCTTCATTGACGAGCTGGACGCCATCGCGCCCAAACGTGAGAAGACCCACGGTGAAGTTGAACGCCGTATTGTGTCTCAACTGCTTACACTTATGGATGGTAAGTAAAAACAAATATTATGGTATAACAAGACTTACATACTAGAACCTTGCTGTCTAATAATGAAACTTGCTTTTGATATAACATTCGAAATTGGATAAGTTTTTGTTGGAGATCAGTGTTTCTTTAGTGATTTTTATTTTTTATTGCTAATACCTTATGTCACTCACAGACTTGGGATGAACTTAAGGTCCCTTCATATCTTGAAATATGAATTTGTTTGGTTTATCTTATAGAAATATGACTAATATGTGCTCTATTACTATAAAAGGAGGAGCCGCTTTCATATGATTATAATAAATTATAAATAAATAAACGCGTCACACTCAACAGCCCCCCATTAAGACCTCGTGGCTTTGTGTCGGGGGTCCGGAAATATACACACAACACTAACACAACCACCCAGACCACGACAAACATCCGTATGGCCAATACTGACGTTTGCCGTGAGCGGGGATCGAACCCGCGACCGTTAGTGCTTCAGTCAGTTGCAGTGACCACTGCGCCAACGTGCTTGTCAAATTAATAGCTCAATCTGTGTCAGGGGCTTATTAACTTCAGACATTGCACGAGTAAATTTTACAGATATACCCTGTAGGTGTTGTCATTATTATTTTGTAATATTAAAGATTATGTATCCAAAGAGACAAGGACACCCTATTATTAAGTCACATGTGTTGGTTAATTCATCACTTTTTTGGTACTTGTTATTATGAATAAAATTTGGTCTAGAGTGAGTATCATTGGTAGGAAATCTTTGATCCAAGAGTAACTTTCTTTATACCAGTTTTTCATTTTTATTTAAAGTATAAATTTAATAATACATCTGTTTTTTTCTCTTGTTTAAATAATATTATTTAAACGAAAATTGAATATAAATCTCATCACCAGGTATGAAGAAGTCGTCCCACGTGATAGTAATGGCAGCTACCAACCGGCCGAACTCGATCGACCCCGCTTTACGTCGGTTTGGTCGTTTCGACCGAGAGATAGACATTGGCATTCCCGATGCCACAGGACGTCTGGAGATTCTGCGTATTCATACCAAGAACATGAAGCTGGGAGATGATGTTGATCTTGAACAGGTCAGCTAATATTAAACTTTATATGGTTTAATCTAATCTATATTTATCAGAAAACAAAAAAAAAATGTTTTCTTTTCACTAAGTTGATGTTTTATATGAAAAAAATATTTTGTTAAATAGAATCTTCTAAATTATCTTGATATGTTTAAACAGTATTAACTTCTCTATATTACATGTTTAAAAACTCAGAAGTTTTAAACATTTAACCCAAACTGGAGCTGGACTTTCGTCATATAAATTTTTTAACAGTGTTATTAGTTAAATAAACGAAAAAAATATTTAAAAAAGCCTTTTATGTCTCTCACAGATCGCAGCCGAGTCTCACGGGCACGTGGGCGCCGACTTGGCGTCGCTGTGCTCGGAGGCGGCGCTGCAGCAGATCCGCGAGAAGATGGACCTCATCGACCTCGAGGACGACCAGATCGACGCCGAGGTGCTCAACTCTCTCGCTGTCTCCATGGACAACTTCCGCGTGAGTATATTATTGTTATATGTTTAGGTAATTTCTTTCCATTTTATTTTATATTAGATTGATACACAAAAAACACTTTGGAAGAAATTACAATTTTAAGTAACTAAAATATTTAAAAAAAAATTGTCTTCATAACAAACATTTAAGATTTATACATTCGTATGCAAGTATGTATTATTATTTAAAAAATACCTCTAGTTCATAATTGGACAGCAATTATCAGTTAACTTGAATTCACAAGTGTATAAAGTTTATAATGTATTATTAAATCACAAAGCAAATCATATTGCCATTAAAAAAAATTACCTCACATTTTAATGTGCAGATTTAAATAGTAACTCATTTGTTCAGTACGCGATGACCAAATCTTCACCGTCTGCACTGCGCGAGACAGTAGTGGAAGTGCCGAATGTGACGTGGACGGACATTGGAGGGCTGCAAAACGTCAAGCGCGAGTTGCAGGAGCTCGTGCAGTATCCAGTGGAACACCCGGACAAGTTCCTCAAGTTCGGCATGCAGCCATCTCGTGGGGTACTCTTCTATGGACCTCCGGGTTGCGGTATGATTGTTTACTAACTTATATGAAATTAATATTGTAGTATTGTTGTAGTCGTCTTTGTGTGTACTGTAGTTGTTTTTTGTATGAAAATTTATTATTAATATAGGGGGTAATGATGCTTAGAGTTGAAAATATAAACTGACATAAATAAAAACTGAATAATGTATAAAAATATTTGTCATGAGCACAGAGCATATTCACCATTATTAGCATAGATAATAGATGCATTAGAATTCTATGCCTCTTTAAAATTAATAAAATCAATATGTTAGTGTAAACAAGAATTATGAATTTAATAAATTGCTTGTGGTAAATACTTATTATTCTCTGCAGGTAAGACACTGTTGGCTAAGGCGATCGCTAACGAATGCCAGGCCAATTTCATCTCAGTGAAGGGTCCAGAACTGCTCACCATGTGGTTTGGTGAATCTGAGGCTAACGTGCGAGACATCTTTGATAAGGTAAATTTTGGGCTCATTTTATTAATTTTTGAAATTAAAATTTTAGTGTACAATGTGCTTAAATCTTTGTAAAATTTATTCAGATTCTGGAACCATTGCAGTGTGCAGTCAATTTTAGCCAAAGTTACATCATAAATTCTATACCAATTTTTATTCAACATACATTTTTTTTTATGAATAATAAGATGTTCCTGTAAGGTGGCCTATCAAAATTTGCTATTCTTTTGAATGGAAAGCATATCTGATATTAGTTGAAGACATGAACGTATGAAGGTCCTTGTTGCATAATTTTAATTTCGAGAAAATGACTGAATTCAAGATCTGTGTGAAACTTTGTATTTTCGTTGCATTCTCATAATATATTGTGGCATTTAAGTCTAAGCAAACTGCCGAAGTCCCACCTGAAAAGCGTTTTATGGGTTATGTGGCCAAAACTGATTATTTAAATTCAGTCACTCTAATACTTAGTGTTGATACATTCGTGAGGCATTCTTCGATTCACGCACGTCTGGTTGACCCGACTGTACCCCGCGCGACTCGTGTTCAACCCGTACCCACGTGACTGCAATCGTTCGCAGGCGCGCTCGGCGTCGCCGTGCGTGCTGTTCTTCGACGAGCTGGACTCCATCGCCAAGTCGCGCGGCGGCTCCGTGTCGGACGCCGGCGGCGCCGCCGACCGCGTCATCAACCAGATCCTCACCGAGATGGACGGCATGGGCGCCAAGAAGAACGTCTTCATCATCGGTATGCGCCATTACACCTTCGAGATTTACATTACCTTATATCAATTACTTGCTTACATAGGTTCAGCTTTCTACTTCTTACATAGTTTCAGCTGCCAGAAAAGGCTAAATAAGAAAGGAAATGCTGCTACAGTCTAATTAATGAAAATGTTTTTATAGAATAAATGGTTCACTGGAGTCACACTTCTCCTGCCAGTATCTAAAAACTTAAAACAAACCTGCTAAAATTATATTACTGATTGCAGATTTAACAAAAACCAAAGTATAAACATAGTTTGTGTTAGTTATAAAAGATCGAAGCCAAAAAAGTTTTTTGTAACTTCCTAACTGCCCCTCATGATTTCTTTCGCGCTTATTATTGATTCGCTCGCATGAGTCGTAGCGTGATGTCATACAGTCTGGCAATTTAACGAAAAAAAAATGTAATCAGATCAGGAGTTTCAGAGTTTGCCCCCTACATACAAAGTAACAAATAAATTTTACCTCTATGACATTGATACAGACTACAGGACTCATACATTCATTCATTGTACATACGAATGTAAGAAATACATACATAATAAACATTTTATTGTAATTATACCCGTTAAAAAGGAAACGTCCTAAATTATTAGAATTAAAAGTCAAAAAAGTTTCACGAAACACTAGTAAATATTAATTGGACGCTGATAAGCAATACTGTCTCAAGCCACACGGACTTCGTTTTGAGAAAATGGCGTCTAAAGATCCTATTCTATTTTGATAAAATGTATAATGAATCAGAAGTAGATAGGTTTACTTAATATGTTATCTAATAATAAGTTTTTAAATATTTGAGATTATTTCATAAATTGCAAAATATGGAACGCACCTGAAATTCGAAACATTGAGTTAAGAAACTTTTTTCCATACTTATTTAGATTAGATGACTTGAATTTTTTTGAATAATGTTATATGTCACCTATGTATCAAAACACATCAATATCTCCAAATTTGACTTTTATGGGTTGACACATTATTGCTTATCAGCATCCAATTACATGATTGTTTACATATTTTCCACCTTGGCGTCGTGAGCGCGCGTGTAATACGAGCTTATACGCACGTACAACACCCCTGGAATGTAAACAGCTTATATAGTTGTTTGTATCAGACTGGTTTTTTGTAATTACAAACTATTATTATTTACCTTGAACTGTTTATAAAGTTTCACAGCATGATTCTTTAACTTGACATTATTTACACATCTTAGGCGCTACAAATCGTCCGGATATTATCGACCCGGCTATCCTCCGACCGGGTCGTCTGGACCAGCTGATCTACATCCCGCTGCCGGATGAGAAATCTCGCGAGGCTATCCTCCGCGCCAACTTGCGCAAGTCGCCTATCGCCAAGGACGTTGATCTGTCTTACATCGCTAAGGTAAAAGAAAAAACTATTGTCGTCATATTCTAATGATGAATTATTAATGACAATAATCTTCAATTTGGGATCACAGAGAGAATATAGAACAAAAATAAATGCATTTTATTCGTAAAAATTGGTTTCTGTCGTGCATTATATTTATAATATTATTTATCTATTAATTAGGCACACAAACAATCTTAAAATATAGTTATCAATGAGTGGTTTTTTAATGGAAAGTTTTCTGAAAACCTGTTTTTAAGACGAGTAATGATCGCTTATGGTTCTCAGGTCACACAAGGCTTCAGCGGAGCAGACTTGACGGAGATCTGCCAGCGAGCCTGCAAGCTGGCCATCCGGCAGGCCATCGAGGCGGAGATTCACCGCGAGCGCGCGCGCCAGCAGCAGCAGGCCGCCGCCGTCATGGACGTTAGTTGATTATTCATGTTTTATTTTAATAGTTCAATATTTTTAATATTGATTATGAATATTTTAATACCAATAAGAAGTAAATGTAATACGTTTTTGAGCTTCTTTAATAAGTAATTTAATACTCTTGTACACAGTGCAGTAAATTGTTACGTTGTTTTTTCGCAATAACGTTTATTGTGCAATAATCATATAGGTTAGTCTTTTAAGGCATCTGGCGTAAAGACAAGACACGTTAAGAGGGCACTCCGACTTTGTAAAATTGCAAGTTTTGGTTGTTTTGTATGGGTTTAAATTTTTTAATTAATATATAATAAAAAAATAATTTTCGGCCAGTTTTCAACGAAATGTAATGAAAATTTTAAGAAAGATTCTTAGGGATTTGTATTTTCACATGAAATAAACAATTTATTTGACTTGTTTCATAAAAATCGATGAAAAAGTAGTTTTTAGAAGTGCTCACTTGAGGTATTTTTTTCTTATAGGTTATGTTCCGAAATACAATCCAATATATCATTCAAAGTTAATGACATCTGAACGTGTATAATCATACTATAGATAATAAATAATAAGCCCCTTGACATACAACTCGCAGATGGACGAGGAGGACCCCGTGCCGGAGATCAGCCGCGCGCACTTCGAGGAGGCGATGAAGTTCGCGCGCCGCTCCGTGTCCGACAACGACATCCGCAAGTACGAGATGTTCGCGCAGACGCTGCAGCAGAGCCGCGGCTTCGGGACCAACTTCAGGTGACCATTCATATGCTACTTGGTATATTAAAAAAATAACTATTTTTTATTTTAAAAAGTTCGTAGGCCTGAATTGTGTCTGAACCTGTCGAATGCCGGAAGGCGGATCGTCGTATTTCTCTGCGACTTATTTACGTTTTTTCCTTTTTTTTGTTTTAATTTATTATTAAAAAAAGGGTTACTGAAGTTGAATAAATACAAAAACCATCTAAAGTAATCATTTATATGTAAAATATAACTCTTTTGAAATAGCTTCTGTATTTTTTTAAATATTTGATGACAAAGACCTCTGCAGCATAGCGTATAAATGGATTTTATGGTGTGCAAAAAATTTAAAATTTCGAGCAAAGAGAAAGAGTCCTATTTTAATCGTATATTTTCATGTACTAAAGATATGCGAATTCCTAAACTTTGACAGGACATCGTCTGTCGTGTAAGTTATTAACTTAAGCGAATATTTTCAGGTTCCCGACGAGCGGCGCGGCATCTGGAGGAACGGGCACTTCGGGGGGTGACCAGCCCACCTTCCAGGAGGAAGGCGGCGATGACGACCTCTACAGCTAGGCTATATTTCATCACTGGCTCCGGGGCGACGGCGCGACCGTAGGCCATGTACGGACTGCGCGTTATCGGGCGCGTCTTGTGTTGAACACGCGAACATTATACGTGCAGGCTGGTGCTTCCGTAGCATAGAACAAGAGTAAAGCGAGTGAGCTAACGTGAAATGGCGACTTTTTTTTCTGAAAATAGCAGCCAATGGCAGCTGGCATCTACAACAAAATACAAAAATTACCGCCAAATTTGGCAATTACTTTGGATTTAAAATTCACTTTTTAATGAAAAAATATTAAAAATATTTTTATGTAATGTTATAGTGAATTTAAACTTGGTCAAGGATATCGTTTGTGTGGCTACCACTGTGTGACTCGACATAATCTGTCAACATTTAGTATTGACAAAAACGTTTAGCGCGTTAACTATACTTAGGTTTTTATCTATGGAAGCTCTGCCTCTTTTTACATCGTATTGTTTATAACAAATATACGCGTATATGAGACAAGCTAAATACTGCGATGAACTGCATCAGTGAGCACGTTCCCGTGTAACGCAGTCCGTACATGGCTGTAGACGACAGAAGCGGCCAGTCCGACCGCCGTCGATTTTAAATGAATATGTAAATGTATTTATTTCACTCTCCGGTCTTTAGTTTATCAGCTTATGTTTAGTATTGTTCGAATGCGCCCGCTCGGCCGGGCCCGTATGATCTATGGTATATTGTCAGAACCTTTGGCGACGTCGACGTGTGTCGGCATTACACAATGTCGCAGTGATTTTTAATAAATAAAGATTTTTATAGTCGTATGTTGATTTTTTATTTATCTTCTTTTTAATTAATTAAATATTCATTTCATAGTTTTCTCTTTTCTTATTAGTAATTTTTAACTTCGGTAATCTCATTTTAAAATATAAAAAGAAAGATCTATGTCTGTTATACAAGATCGAGCATCTTGATGAATCCATTAAAAAAATGCAATGCTTGCAACTTAAAATGTTGAGAGTCAAGAAATAAACCAAAGATATTTATCGCTCTGATGAGTCTATGTTAATTACATCATTAAAAATAAAAACCAATTAAGTAAAAAAAGCCTGGATTCTATATATTAGGGAACAAAATCTTGTAGACTTAAAAATAGTGCCCTGTCCTCATCCCTTCCATAAACATTGAACCAAAAAATAATTTATAGGAATATTGTTATTAAAGAAAATATAAAGACGCTATGTAACCTGTTTTTTTAACGAAAATGATATCAAACTTTCAAAAGGTTACATTTAGAAAAAATATGATGTTGACATTATTTATATTTTGATAAGTATTTTTGAACAAAAATATATACTTCTGAGATAATAATGCCCAAGCTAAGTGAGAATTATTATTTGAGGAAATATTATCTTGAGAATGAGAAAGTTCCAACTCAAAGCGTTATGAAAGAAAAAATGTCACCGATGCTTGCTAATGTATATTTTAAATCTATGACACCGAAATTGAAAATACTTGCAGGCCTCGAGCCTCCTATGAAAGGCGGCGGAAATGATTGGTTTGTACCACCGAAAGATTTGCTAGATGGAAGAGCAGTAATGAAACCCTTAAACAGAAAATATTTATCAAAATTGGGCTTTAACGGCATTGACTATTTCGGCGAAAAAATACTGCACGATCATCAACAGGAAATGGAAGAAGAAAAGCAAAAAGTTTTACTTGAAAGTGACACAAACTGGAAGAAAGTAATTGAGTCGAGCTGTCGGCAACAATGGGATGATTTTTCAAAAGAACAATCCAAAGAAAATACTTTGAAGATTCAACAAGCATTTCAAGAATTTACAACATTATATATGACATCCATAACTAAAATAGAAAGTATACTTTCTGACGCAGCTGCGAAACAAATTGAGCGTGTAAAGAATGAAGCGTTTAATAAAATGGTATCGCAATACGAAACTCGTTTGAAAAAACAAGCAACAATACTATATGATAAATACACGAATAAACTCATAAAACAAAAAATAAAATTAAAAGATGAATTTATTGCTGCGATTGAAAATTCACGAACAGACATGGGAAATAAACTTCATGATATAAACGTTGAAAAACATGTTGCCGTTGAAAAATTACGAGTTCTGTTACAATGCCAAAATTTAGCTTGTCAAGTTTACGTGGCTTTAAAAGAAAGAGAAGAATGTAAAAAAGAAATGGAATTATCCAAGCACGAACACGAAAAGAAAATGAAAGTGTTTGACGCAAAAATGAAAATGCAAGATTTCGAAATCAGACTTGCACTTGAAAAAGAAAAGAAACAAAAGGAATTTGAATTAGTGTGGCAAAAGAAAGTATGCCATGTAGTCAAAAGATTCCAGGAATTTGTGAAATATTGTTTGAATACTTTACCAGATCATGCAGAGTTCTTTATAAACATGGAAAAACTAATGCTTATACAACTCAGTCAAACCTTAGAAAATCCTAGTGTCGACAGTATTTTCATTCCCGAAGAAGAAACTTTTCAATCTCCAGTTGCGAAGCCTCATCCATTCTACTTGTTTTGTGATAAAGGATATAAAGCAAAGGTAGAAGAGAACTTATGCCCAAAGCATTGTACATCCAGCGCTTCACAGCTTCCTGTAATTGTTGTAAACAAAAAATGTATTTATTCTGCATGTGATAATTTTTATAACTTTGCTGAAAATGTCAGTCAGTTATTAGAAAGACGAAGCGGGAATAGCAAAGATTTTATTGATGATCATGACTACACATTTGATATTCCTATTAAATGTACCTCATCGGAACAACTAAGAGAATTGAAATTGGAAAGTTCCTTGATGCAACTTTTGCAAAAAGAATTTCCCAATCCAAGAGACGTTACAATAGAATGTTGCGTTTGTAAAGTACCAACGTGCTATTGTGATAGTCCAGGTAAAAAAACATCTTTCAGGAAAATAGAAGAATCGAATGACATAGAAACCTGGCATCCAAAGGATTTAGGTCCAAAAATTATTCCTAAAAGTGTTGAACTAGATCACGAACGGGAACCAAAGTGGGAAAGTTACATCGAATATATATTACCCAAAAGATGCCAATGTGCTAAGCGAGTTAAAAAAGATTTGAAAGAACATCTTCCTGCTTATATGCGAAATATGTCAACCTACAATAGACCAGATTTGCCACACTACGAAACATGTACATTAGACAGTCTAAAAAAGCTAGTTAAAAAAACTCGAGGGAGACGTTCTCCAAATATTGAGTTGGTAGAAGCTGAATCTAAAACACGTAATATTAGCACACAATATTCGGATCAAGAATTTGAGTTTATGTGTACTTGTTTCTCTGACAAAGAGGCAGAAAAGCTACTACAGAATCTTTTAAAAGACACTAAATTAGGTCAGAATAAAGCACAATTAACAATTGTGGACGATTTGATGTCTTCAACGCAACTTCAGGAAAATCCTACTTCATTTGTTCAGGACAGAGCACGTTCTTTGAGACATTTATTAAACAATGCACCTGAATTAGAAGAAATATTCAAGACAGAAAATTGTAACTTTTACCACTAACTTTTGGTTCAAATACCAAAGTAACTGTTTTGTGTATGATAATAAATATCTATTTAAATAAGGATTACTTATTGATATTAGACGTATGTCGCGAGATTCGGCTTATGTTACTTTCGGTCGTAGTGGGATTTTCTTAATAAACATGCAAAATGGATTTTTCAAATCGGATTGGAATTTCCAAGATAAATATTGCTTACCAAGATGATAATTTTTTTGTTAATTTTATCCTTAAGGGTAAGTTCCACTAAAAATGATATAAATTAAATAATTTACTCAAATTTGAAACAAATGTAAGCACTTAACGTCTCCCAGGTAACACATAAATGATAACATATCAAGTGTAGTTTGTTGTATATAATTTTTTTTTTCTGCTTAGTATTGGTTTCTTTTATAATTCTATTTCATAGGTAGGTATTTAGTAGGATTTAAAATGTTTCGTTATAATCTGTACACAATTGTCATTTAATGTAATATTTGACATAAGGATTAAACTAAATTATAAAAACAAAAAACTAAATGTGAAAATAACATTTATTAATATATAAAATTATAAATACCACTTTTACTTAGCACTAATAAATTCAGATCCACTACAACTATGTCACTTCACCAACTGCCATTTTCTGTAACAGGTTCATAACGTGGCAAAATCTCTCTTTGATTTCTGTGGTTGTGCGATGCGGCAACTGTTCTCTTATTCGGCAAAAAACTTGCTCAGAACCCGGTTCTCCTTTCAGCACCTCCAACATAGTTTTATCTTCGTCACGCGTCCAACTTCTACTTTCTACTTTTGGAACATCTACCTTTGTATGTTTTACTTTAGATCCGTCGTCCTTTTTTGTGCAAGGGGCTTTTATATCGTGCTTCTCTTTTTTCTTCACGACGTACTCCTTCTTGCAATGTTTGCTTTTCGAATGTGTTTTTCTCTTAATTTTCGTGCTATTCAAAGGGTTTGTGATAGCATTTTTAGTATTATCGTTGACGTCTTTCACGTTTTTAGTGGGTGATTTGAGTTGTTTCCTTGATCTCTTCTGTGGTATTTTACAGACGGTTTTAGCGTTTCTTTTTGGCGACGCTCGTTCGGAATCCGACTCGGGTGGTGATAGGCAATGATTTGGGGCGAGTCGTCTCGAATGGACTCTATATGGTTCTTTGCTATAAGGATATGTAACACATGCCGTGCGTAAAAACCTACCATGTTGAAGAAAAACCCGACCATGTAAGTACTGAAAGAGAAAAAGGCGTTTAAAAATCCTATATACAACAAAACAAGCGATAACTAAATTATTTTTAAAATAATCTTTATAAAACTTGCCTCAGAATCTAGAACTTTAGCCTCGGGTTTTCTTTTGTTATCTTTGTCTTCAAACTCCCACACGTCGTAGCCTTTATCAGCTGTTAAAAAACTCTCTTGAATAATGTCTGTACCAGTTTCATACACACTGTAAACGAAATAAATGATAAGTCGGTAATTCCACAAAAGATAATAAAAATAAACTATTTTATTTCGAAACAAATAAACTAATAGAATTTTCCTGAATCCTTATAGTCATTATTAGTAAGTTCAAAACCATTGGTAATTTTATTAACTATTGATTTTTAGTAAAAGCAAAATATTTACATACCTCTACAATCTTAAAAGTCCAGATGACTAACCCGAGGTAGAAATAACCCGAGTCTGTCTGTCTGTGCGTCATGAGGTCTTTATATTCGTTACAACTGTTCAAAAATTGTACATCAATCAGTCTTGTAAATTAGATCACTTACCTGTCCGGCGGCCGTTCATCTGGAAACAAAGACTTGAACATCTGCGTGAGACGAGCGTTGGACCGGAGGTGAGGAAGCACTCGTGACTTCATGTCCGAGTCGTTGCCGCTGTTGATGCCTGTCGTGATCGCGCGTATTATCTTCCTCAGCACTGTAGGCTTACGACTGAACGTTGTCTGAAAAAGAAATTAAATTATGCAAGAAAAGAAAAAACAGAGCAATAGCTTGTAAATATTTTACAGCTATTTAATATAAAACATCCTTTTCGGATTATTTTTTAATCTAACAAAGGTGAGTTTTTAATTATTAATTGAATACCAGAAATCGGTAAAGTGTAAACGACTTCTATTGAAATTGTACCATGAATACATTATTCCCAGGCTTATTGTAGTTCGGGCTACAAAAATTACGACGATTTTTGTTCCATAAAATGTGTTTCCAAAGAAACGTAGGATCCTGTAGGCTCGTATAAATATACCCACTTTACCTTTTAAATACCCTTTATATATATATATAAATATTTGCTTACTATTTATGGAAAGGAATAAAAAAATATATATAATTCAGTTTTTTTTTTTTTACTTTAAGTATCGATTATGCTAACGCTGGTAAAATATTCAACACATGCCCAGTTGGTCTTGTATGTCTTATATGTCATTTTGAACATATGTATGTACATCTTACATTTAATTTTTTTTTTAAATTAATTGTCATACGAAAAACATCATGTGAACCAGTTTGCGAGAACTTGTCTTTTTCAAGAAGAAAAACTATAGTATAAAAACATTTTTAACCCCATTAACATGAACGTTTTAATATATAATTTCCTACGTTTTGCTCCATTTTAAAATCGAATTGTATACAAAATACATTTTATCTTGACGTTGAAGTAGTTCTATGCGAAACTGTAAATATAGTTGTCCCAAAAACCAACGCCAACACACACTAATAGGAGTTGATAGACGAGATCTTATTTTATCTTATGGTTAGTTATGCGTTGGAACATTCTTTCAGAAGTTACACCCTGCAGGTCATTTCAATGCAAGGTGTATTATTTAAAAGTAAAAAAGGACAGGAGTTCTAAAGAAAATGTTACAACTACTATGTGACTTTCACTTTTTCAAAAAAAAAATTCAAATCGGATAAATGGCAATGGAGATCGGAAATTGCCGCGTGATTTCTGCTCCATGAGAATTCTTGAAAGTATTTTCTCACTTTTATAATTGAGACGAATTTAATAACAAGATGTAGGCTGTAGAACGTTTTGAAGAAACATTCATACATACGCTTTAAAAATGTAACCTTCCTTCGAAAGTCAGAAGGTATGCAAAGTTTGCAGACGTAGTTCCGTATTGTAAATTAAAAAATCAGCAGGAACTTGAAAAATTGTTCTTATTATCATCAATAAAAAATATGATCAGTTAGAACTTAATGTAAGGGTTGATCCCTTTTGTTTTGCATCAGCTGTATTAACAAAATAGCTAGCGGAGAAAAGTTTTTAGATCAATATTTTAATAATCTTTAAAAAAAATAGAATGATACCGTTTTCTAAAATAGTTTGTGACATGATAGACAAAAGTTCCTTATATTGCTTATATTACGCGTGTAAATTTACACAAGATCATAAAACATTACAAAGCGCGTATTACATTTGTAAATTTTGGTGGATGATTTCCGTTTATCCACCATAACGTATTCATCCTAAGGGGGATAATCGGAATCGCATGACCGTTTTTATACAATTTCCGAATCCGTACATTAATTTTCATCCCAATCAAAGAGGGAGATCCTCGACTATGTACACGATTAATTTAATATTATTTAAATTAGTATAATATAATTTTTGTTAAGTTCGTAAAAAAAGAAAAATAAACCTATTTTTAACGAAATTCAAATAAAGTATATAAAAGAATTTAATGCCTCACTATACTCTGGAAAATCTCAAGAGCAATCAGAATGAACTACTCGGCCGGGGTGGATAAATGGACGAATCCGATGATCCTCCTTGGGGTGGATATTTAGGGGTGGAAAAGCGATATCTTCCGTTTTGTTTACAAGAGCAATGTAAAATAGCTTATTGTAATCTAGTGACAGATACGTCGTAGTTTCGAAAGCTGTGAATGTCGAAAATCAGGCACTGACTGTAAATTCTTTCAGATTTAAAATAATGAGAAATATGTAAGTCTAAATGACAGTTTGAGAGCAAAAAAATATAAGTGTAATTATCGCCTTATAAAAGGGACACAGAGTTGACTAAAAAGTAAAACCTCTATGGGTGACTTACCAACTTAGTTTTACTTCTCGCCTAAACTACGTAGATACCGTGGCGTACGGAAATCATAAATGTTTATCCAAGCACGTTCAAAAGCTTAAGACACGACGAATAGGCTACGAATACCAACCGAAAGATATCAACAAATAGCTAAAAACGGTTCACTAACGCCGTAAACGAAATATCTTGATATTGTAAGAACTCCAAACAAAACCCGATCTGGAGATTTCATTTTAATTTACACACCTTATATTACGATGGTTTTCAAATAAAAAAATATGCAATAATCCTCTTTATGAAATTGAGTTTTAGAACATATCCAACAATACACTTTACAACAAACAAGTTCTTTATATAACTTAGTATTTAAAGAGGATTTTTAAAATTTTTATTTGAAAAGTAGAAATAGAAAATAGGAAGTTTGACAGATTAAGACATTCCAAGTTAAAAACGTAGAAGTTAATACTTTGAAGAATCATCGATCATTAACCTGTCGTGTCCTGGACTAGAATATAATTAGAAGACTTGTAAAAAGCCGGGAAAATGGTAAGAGAATGATACGTTTAGTAGTTATACCGTTTCGAAAAATAGTAAATGTTGGCATAATTTTGTTTTTAATAATTTACATATTTAAATCGGCATAAAACTACTACCATAACTGAAATTATGTCACCAGAAGGAACTTGATTATGATACAGCTCGGCCTAATTGTAATACTGATTTGATGAACAATAACGCCGATGTTACTGTTCATCAAATCAGTATGGTATACAACCTATCTGAGATTGATATACCTCGTTTCACGTCAGTCGGACTATGCGCATTACGCTGCGCAGAACTCAAAATTACCAGGACAGTCGTTTAGAAATATGTTCAATTTAAATTATGAAATTCTTCTCATATAATTCATATAATATACGTCGAATAAATTATTATTTAATTGTTTTTTAGCAGTTTTAAATTGAATTTTTACTCTTAAAATAATTGAAAACATAAATACTGAACCAGTGTAATTGTTTGAAGACCCGTGATTTTTCCAGAATGTGTAAACACAAATAAGTCAAGTAAAAACACAAATTATAAATATCATATAAAGGCTGAAAATAATTAATAAAATTATAACAATATAAATTCATACCATATACGTTCAATGTTTTAAGTCTTGTTTACTCGACTGTATCATGCGCGAGTTGGGACTCGTCTCGTGTTCAGACCAACACACTTATGTGAAACGAGGTATACATGGTAAGATTCAAATACATTTATTTTTCGTTTATATATCGCAGTGAGTTAATAACAGCTGTGTCGTTATAAATAAATAGTTTTATACAGTATCAATATAGTTACATTTTATCAAAATTCGCTGGCCGCTCTCCTACAATACGTGGATATAATACATTTTATTTGGATAAACAAGTTTAGGTTAAAAATTAAGTCAATTTCGCCTTAATCTGGTCTAGTTAATCCCTAATTTTTTGTAAGCTGGAGCCGGAAGGGAACAGTATCCATTGACATGGTGCCTGTTATTTGTGGTGAAGAAAATAGCAAAAAGAGCTTATTTTACAAAATTGCGGATAAACGGCAGCCCATGAACTGTGAAATTTGTTGCTAGCTTAAAAAAGAATGAAGAGAAAATAGTGAGAAATAGAATAGGCTTTCGGCTTTCTCGCTCACCGTGAGAAATGTTTCTCTATCTCTCTCATCTACATTAAATCCTTTGTGTGTGTGTTAGTATGCTACCTAAATTAGCCGAATAAACGCGAGGATAGCCGAAAAGCTAGTCGCGTCTTGCCATCAGAACTTATTTTGCACATCAAAAGACCACAGATAAAATACATGAAGACTAATCCCGAAAAAAATATATACACACATCATTCCCATCAATATTAACATGGTGAATTCATTTGCTTGACATACATTCATTCATTAACCATGATTTGTATGATATTTCAATTTAACTGGAACTTTTGTATGATATTTCAATTTGATAAATACATATTTGATCATGGTAAATGGAATTATTTATTTACATTTCTTCATTCTTATGTCTTCTGAATGTTATGCTAAAAATAGTTTGATTTTTAAATTTTAGATGAGAGATTTTAGAGAATTTTAGATCAACTGCATTTTTTTTTCGAATAATCTATTTTACCATAAACAATTAATGATCTATGTTGATATGATAAAAGTATTAAAAACTTTTATTTTGTTTATTATCATAATGATATATTAATTCATC
This sequence comes from Hypolimnas misippus, assembly GCA_037950945.1. Lineage (NCBI taxonomy): Eukaryota > Metazoa > Arthropoda > Insecta > Lepidoptera > Nymphalidae > Hypolimnas > Hypolimnas misippus. The sequence continues at coordinate 10,071,967 of JBBEEQ010000011.1, forward strand.
ACATTTCTAATATCTCAGAAATGTCAAAGGATAAAATTCTATTTACGCCAACTATAATAAATAAATCTCGAAAAACCCTTCCTCATTTGATACTTATATGTTATGTCAGAATATTTAGAACTAAATTTCATGCTTCTATATTAACCGGTTTATGTAGTGAAGTACCAGTCCGTCCATTTTTAATAAAGATATTGAACAAAAATGAATGAATGTATTTCATTAATTAAAAATAAATAATAACCTAAATAAGAGAACAGGAGCATTCTTAACAAAAATGAGTTGAATCTACAATTATCTATATATTTTAATATCAGTGGCAAAATATGTATGTACGATGAGTAAAAATTTTTATGTATAAAATTTTAAAAACATCAAATAAGATAACCTACTGAAGAAATTAACAAGTCAACATTAAATTTATATGTTCATTCACGTCTTTGTTAAATAGAAAGTTTCTACACACATTATGTATTAGTAACTCCACATTCGCAAAATGCATGATTGCAAATATGACAGCAATAAAAATATAAAACCACTTAACCTTTATAACATTTAAAAAGATTTTTTTTTTATTTCATAAAAAGAATGACGTGTAACACATTCAACATAAGCATATGACCACATGAACTGGGCAGTGGTAGTGTTACTACTATTTAAACAGTGTATAATTAATATAATACTTACCTGTAAGAGAGCTATGAATCTTGTTATCTGGGTCATCATAAAGTGATCCATGAACCGACCCACTTGTGACGCTTGACCTGGCTTTAGAAATAAAAGGAACTCTTCCACTATATCCTTATGCTCATCACCAAACAACTGTTCAATCTTTCTATACAACTCTATGGGTGTCTCCTTTGATGGGTCGAAAGTTTTCAAGATATCTCTGAATTGTACAAATTTGTTTGTAGGAACCGAAGTGTGCGAGGCAAACCTAGTTTGGACTTTTGTGTAATATGCTTTAACAAGTGCTGAAAGAAATTTTAAGATTATTTAATTTACTTGAATTAATAATTTTATAGATGCTTTGTTGAGTTTTGTAATAATATTAAAAACTTAAATTTTTTTTCTAGAGGCATTGGACAGAACAAATAAAGTTATGTTATAAATGTATGTGAAACTAGTCAATTAAAATTATTAATTAATGCTATCTAGGTATTGTATAAAGTATGTATTAAAACTAATTATTCAGCTAAATAAATAGTGAATTAATTTTTATAGAGTTCTGTTTAGTATGTTGTATAACTTTCTTTTCTAGCTACATTTGTTTACCTGCTTCCAATGGCTTGTCATCACTCTTAGGTTTTGTTTGTTCTTCTTTCTTTTTAATATTCGTCTTATTTTTTGTTTCATTGTGTATTTCACTCTGTTGTGTATGTCCTGTTTTCGAAGAATGAGCCTAAAACGAAATAAATCGCAATTAAAAAGAGATTATCAGTAAAGTAAGATGGCAGACATCACATCAAATACGATTCGTTAATTATCATTTATTTTTACAATAATTAGTGCGCCACTTATAATTTTCTATTGTAACCCTAGTTTAGAACCATTACATTGAAGTTATGAACGAAATATTTGTAAATAAGTTACTTTTAACGAAAAGAAAATTCTACAAAATAACACGCACTCTGACTCACCTCTGATTGAACGATGGGTTGAGCTTGAATATTTTTATTTAAATAACTTGTACTCGGTTCTATTTTATTTCCAAATGCATCTTGGCTGTCTCTTGTAAATAAAATTGGCATAGAAGGCAACATCTGGCAGATTTATATCCACTACCTAAAAATCTCAAAACAAAACAATTGAACTCACTTTGCTGCTCACTCGATAAACACTTTTTAAGTTAAGATTAAACACTTATAAATATTTCCCATGAGTCACTATAAAACGAATAAACTATAAATAAAATAAAATACAATTTATTATTGTTAAACCTGAAAAATATGCCATCGAAAATATGGAAATATTTTTGTTTGACAGACAACTTGTAACACAACATCAACGACGCGGAGCAGGCGGGAAGGACGGTTCGTACGTTTCATTTTATGAATTAAGAAAATGATATAATTATTTTTAAATTAAATTGTACAGTTTTATGTCAAAAATTAATATATATTATAACCCGTTATTCAAAAGAGTTAGCTATTACCTAAACCAAAAATATTAAAAATAAAATTATGTGAGCGCGAGGTTTAAAAAGTTTAGTAAATAACTAAGTTCTGTTCTCGCTACAAAATTTATTTTGAATGATGTATTGTTTGATTGAAATCTTGAAAATCAAAACGTTCAACGTAAAAATAGGAGGATTATTTTACAATATCATTATTTTCGAACATATCGCCTTACCCTTACGTATAAAATATGATTTTAAGATATTACTTAGTTAATGAGATTAAATAAACATTAAAGTAAAGGTGATTCTTCGCGTTGAATATTAAGTTCTTAAATGTTAAGTTACAGTTACAGCCATAAATATTTAATTTTGTGTATCATATTTACATAAATATACTTTCTTGTTTTTCGTATGCTTTTCGTCTCTCGGCTTAAAAATTATTTAGCAATTCAAAGAATAGTTAATAGTTAATTGAGGATAAATTAATATTAACTTTAACGTTCAAGTTATCACATTACGTTGAAAGTTGCTAATTATAACTAAAATAAACTATTTAGTAGATATTATTTTCAATGCAATATGAATAAGATCATTATCACAATACTGTTTTTATAAATAAAGGTAAACACATGCATTCATTCAGAAGCTAAAATAAAGTTTTTAACTTTGTGAAGCTTAAATCATTTTATGTTGCTTTGTTGATCGCCGTTGTCAAGTCGACATCGATTTTAATATTTTACTTTGTAGTTAACGTATAAGGACAAATGCATTGTCTTTTAGATTCACACGCAATACAATGAAAAATTTAAATATTTTGAATAGTTAGCCATTTATGAATATTTAACTTTTTTGTTAATTAGCAAAAATACATTTTTATCTATTGTTTAAATTTAGTTACCGATTTTTACAAAATGGCATCAATTTTTCCAACTGGAATAAGAAATGGGGTAAGTAGATTAGTCGTGCAAAAATAAATATTAGATATAATCTTATCACTTTACCGCATATTTTGTTCGATGTACCAATATGATTTTCTTCTAAAATGTTTGTTTGTACCTATTTGTTTTAAATTCATTTAAATGATCATAGACCTTGTGTAAAAATATGTACTACGGTATATAATCATTTGTCATAGTATATGTAGTTAAAAGTCTATTTTTTTAATGTTCTTATTTCTTCATAATATCACAGGTAAGTAGGTAAAATTACTAATGTGAAGTAAAATTTTAATCAATGCGGTTTACTATTATAGTTTCAACATAATTTCTAAATCGATACAACGTTTACACGGCTGTTGATAATGTTTACGTGGATGAACACGTTCGATTAGAAATAGAAAAATCTTACAAGAGAGAGTTAACGACTATTATTAGGTATACGTTTCTGGTAATTACCGGACTTAGTAATTTTCGAGGCAGGTAGTAGAATGATAAAAAAATATCCGGTTCACGTTACAATAAACTGTATCGAATCAAAGCAAACGAAAACTTGTTGATTACTGCGTAAGGTGGTTGTCAAAACACAATCAAAACGTAGGTAACAATTTTTAATTATTTTATAAGGACGATAAGTTCATATAAACGATATATGTTATGAATCCTAACATAAGGTATATATGAGTTAGTTTTGAGTTCCTAACTCAAAACTAACTCAAATCGATTTCACAAATGATTAAAGTATTATAAATGTATATTTATATAATTCTGTTGTTCTTTTACGTTTAATCAGTAAATACACAGAATTTGAATAAAGTACAGTCACAATAACGTGGCGACAAGGAATGACATAGGCTACTTAAAATAAACCCCAAATTAAAAGTTAAAGTAGTAGTTTAATGGTCTTAAAATTCAAAAGTTCGTTATTTAAATTACTTTAAACATTACTTAATTAGTAGACAAAGACGTTGACAAACATAATATCTAAATAATCTTTCAGTTGTTTCATATAGATTAGTTTATTTAAAATATAGTTTGTTAAATATTACTAAGTAAATTTTTAATTAAATAATTATACCTTATACGGGAATTAGGTTTTATATTTCCGGATACTACTGGCCTTGTTCAAAGGAAACTACGATTACGATTTCCTTTAAACGTAACAGAATCTTTAGTACGTATTTACACGCAAACTGGTGAACTATACAGTGGGATATATTAAAAAGTATTTAGTTCTAGAAATTTAAATATGGGTGAAAATAAACTAAAAAGTAAATCAGAGTCTGGTAACAAGGAAGTGAATATAGACGATGTTTTGAACAATCAAGATGCGTCGACGGAAATTTGTGAAGCGGTAATATTAAATTTTGTTTAAATCGCATCTGCGTAGTACTTACGCATCATCTATATAATTCACTCTTTGTTAGAGTTTAAATCATCCTTCAACAAAATTTTAAACTTGTTTAGTAATGTTTTCAAAAAATTACTAAGTTAACGATACTTGATATTTGACTCTCTCAAAGAGTATCATATAAATGAACCCTTATGATGTAAGTAAGTATAATAAATGGCCATGCGAAGATTTTTTGTGAGTTTAGGGTAAAGCTTAAATCATCATAAATATAAGTTTATAACACAAAGGAAAACATAATAATCAAATGAAATTATAACTTTTAATATTTATAATAGACAACGATATCTGTAATTATGGACGTATTATTTTTATTTTTTCATTTAAAACGGAAATACAAAAATACCTTGTACTAAAAAAAAAAACGAAATTAATTTACACCGCACCGTTTTTATGTGTCAAACTACGATTTCATGTGTTACAGATCTACGAATAAAATTTCGCGCGGTTTTTATCGCAATGGTAGCAGCTTGGCACTCTGGCTTAATATTTGTTCTTGCTCATGTTGCCCGCTCTCTAGACTAGAATAGATAATTACACTGAAAACGTCACAAATACATATAAATTAATTATCAAATATTAAGCTGCACCTGCATTCCGCAAATAAAACGTGTGGTATTATTTTCGATGAAATTGTCTGTAGAACAAAAATGCAAAAGAGCTGGTTGTGAAAGTTTAAATTATATTATCATTGTATAGCAATTTTTAAGCAAATTAAGTTTCTTATTTTCTTTTAATGTTAATCTTTTTTTAATTAATGTAATAAAGGGTTGGGTTCTTTAATTTATTTTTTTTCTAGCTCGCAGATTCGTTCGCGATAATATATAAATTTTGGATTTTGTTTTAAAATAGTACGCAAATATACATTAAATATAGTATATGACCATAAAGAATAATGTACCTTTCAATGTGTAAAATAAGTTCAATGGTTCTGTAATTAAGAATATATCCTACTTCGCGTAAACAAAATTCGCTCTATCAATATTATATGTATTAGTAGAGACAATATTATATTAGTAAAGATTATGAATTAACTAAATCACCATCAACTAAAAGATTTATTGAATAAAAACTTCAGTTCATGTTTAATTAATCTCACATTACATTATGGTTAAGTTTAAGAAAAACTAGTAGATATACGCTTAAATATTTGTACTTATTAAAAAAAACCTTTTTAATGAATGTTCCAGATTAAAGGGCTCGACGCTAACCGATATGCGACTAAAAAAACTGTCGCGCAAGGAATGCTTGATATTGCCCTGCTGACATCAAATGCGTCACAGCTCAAATATGTTCTTCAAGTGGGTCCTAAACATGAATTTTACATGCTTCTTGTTGTACTTATATCCATCTCTATAGTATTACAGGTGAGATATTAAACATCGTTATGTATTTTTAGTTTCTAAGTGTCTATGACAGCTAGAGGTCTATGATAGCGGATCCCTTTTTCTGTAAGCATAATGGTACATCTAAAGTCTTTACTCGCTTTTGTTGTACATATATCTAGTATGAAGAAATAATTAATTGGAAAATCGTAAATAATATTTCCAGTTTGCGAAATATATGACCCACTTTCGATATATTTTTTAAATCACGTCTGACGATCCAAGTGTGATTTAGTCATTTGAATTATGATTTAAATCATTCATAATACTAAACTAGGGACTGTTAGGAATATATCATAAAAGTTAATAATACTATATTTTGTCTATGGTAGCTCATAGTCCTCATGGTAGCTCCTTCCTCTCTCTAGGATAGATCACTCGTCTTCACTCCCACAAGTATATTCATAATTACAAGTAAACTAGTGACTAGAACCCCAGATATAACATTACAGGGACGTAGGGTAAATGACAAGATTTTCAGGTGGCGATGGGTCTAGTGCTGCTCACTCTAAACCTGCTACGTGACTGCCATTTCCATAAGCCTCAACATCGGACGTCTGCTCTTAATATCAATTACGCTACCACAGGAACTGCTTTCGTGGTCACTGTGCTGAACATTCTCGTTTCTGCTTTCGATTCTTCTCTTGCGAGATATCAGGAACTTGATTATGTTTGAGCATGTCTTTGTGTGATCTTAATTTAAATTTAAATTAAGGTCGAAATACAAATGAAAGTTATTTCTTAATTGCCTGATACATTCTATTACCGATCTAGAATATGAGCTTTAGAAATTGGTATTATGTTTTGTTTTGTTTAATGTATTCTTTACACGGGTAAGCTTTCGTTATAAGTCAAAAATATGACTGGTGGGTTTAATAAGGATTCACTTTCATTTAACTGTAAAAAATATTTCTTTTTTTTATTGTATTCCAATACTTTCAATGTAACATTTAGTGAAAAAGAAAATATTTTAGAACATCGATCTCTTCTTGAATCTTTTTTATTTTGATTTTTTTAGCTTCTTGTTGGGTTACTATTCGTAGTAATCGGCGGTTTGGACCTGAATGACGACAAAGATCAACCCCCGGCAATTGTTCTTAACGACATCATAGTTATATTCATATTCGTGATATCTGTTATAAATATCGTTATATCTGCTTTCGGTATAGAATATTCAAATAATCCACTGATACTTGAACGATTGAAATACATTAATAACGAATATTTGAGAAAGGGAAATGTAACATCAAATTAAAAAAAAAATGTTATAATATTTAAAAGTAAATTGTGTTAATCAGTGTTATTAGATTATAGACACTCTTTTTAATACTTTAATTTATTATTAAGTAAACAGTGTAACAGGTATAAAATGCCAATTTTTTATATAAGATCTGTTCAGTGTCAATTATAACTGCCAATACAGAGGCGTATGTTGTTTAATCCGTTTGCCCGGAATGATGTTGGCTCACTTATCAATTATTATTTGAGGGTACATATGTCCTTTATTATGCCTGCGCAGAGGAACAATTCGCGGGTATTTTTTGCGTGTCCAAATATGTTCTTTAGAGCTGAATGGCATTACAAACACAAGGAGCTAAATGTACCTCATACAAAGAGGCTCATAAACAACGATTTTATTTGGTGATAGTTCGAGGATTTAACTCCTCCGCGGACAAAAGTCCTTTGTCTGCGCAGGCACACCACTGTAAACTAAGTATAATTATGTTATAATAATAATATGTAAAATTTATTTGATGCAGGTGAGTGCGGGAGTACTGGCCTTAGTAATTTCGTCTTTGAACGGAGATCACAATGTTAAGCAGAAGAAAATTGCAGATTGGCTTTATCATGTATCAGTGGGTATGATGACCTGCGTAGTGTTCTGTGACGTGATCAAAATGACATTTGGCCTCGATCCTGCACTCTCCGAGCAAGATCATTTTAGTGTACCTTAATAATGATTATACTAAATTTGAATATACTCGTAGTATAAGAGAAACTGCGAATTAGTACTCAGAATTTTGGCACAGTTTTTTTTTTTAATTTTGTTTTTGTTTTTTTTTTTAGGTTATTTCAGCCATAGCTTCTGCGATTCTTGCTTTAATTTTTGATATCAACCACGAGCCGCAACAACGAAAGGCTGAAATGTTAAATAATCTCACTTTGATATTTAAAATTATAAGCACCACACTTAATGTTGTTATTTGTATTTTTTATTCAATCGCTTTCGATACAACCATTGTTTAAATTCTTTATTTTATTCTTTAATTTAATTTCTTTTCAATCATTTCTATTATATAATCTATTCATTTTATAGTTTTTGTTAAGCCCTTTTATAACGTTAAAAATGTTTTTATTTATTTTTTTACACCATGATGATATTGATAACAATTTATTATATTATATAAATTAGAAATATTGTATGTTTATAAATGTCATATATTAATAAGATTTAAACGTATCTAGTATTTATTTATGTAAAAAAATACTAAATAAAATGATTATAAAAATATTTAATTTAATTTAATTTCTTTTTACTACTTTTTATATACTACTTTTATTTTTTTTGTTATGTATAATAATAGTAATGAACTCTCAATTTTTAATAATATACAACTGCAATTCAAACAATGGTTAAATCGTACAAGTTTATATATTTCTGTCTCATATCCTTTATTAAACTTATTTTGTAATCGTTTATATTACGTATCTCTTTTAACAAATCTTTTTTACTGACTTTTTAATGCATTCTTTATATTAGCCGCCAAAAAGTCTAATGACAGAGCAACATACCGGTAGATGGCGCGCTGCGTAGCTACGCATCGGTTCCGGTGTGCCATCGCTTAAAGATGGCACAATGAATAATAAAGTTGGTACTTTACAAAATATAAATATTTATGTATTTTTTATTTTCCATAAACGTTTTCGTAATAAAGTAGATAACTTTGTAACACGAATATTTGTGGCTTTAAATTAATTTAAATTGTTGTTTTTTAAGCAATAAGAATTTGCGTTTAAAAATTCAGAGAACTTAATTAGATAAAAAATGATGTAAAATAATAGCTTGTCAATCATTTGAATGGTGCCAATTTTATACTCCCAACTTGCTACCAACATCAAAGAATATACAATACTGGCCAACATTTTAGTCCGATATTTCTGTCTGGATTACTAGTTAAGATTTTTTTCTTTTAATGTAGGTTCATTATAATTGTTACGATTTCAGTTCAATTCATTCTTTCGTTGATGGCTTTCAGTTGTACCATTTTTTTAGGGTTAAAATATTTTGTGGATATTTTAACAGCGTAATAAATACCACATTGCGCTTTGAATATGTCAAAATTGTAACAATATAATTTTCAAATTTAGAGCTGGAAGATAGAATTTGTTTATTAATATTTTTTATAATGTTCCATGAGATTAAAAATTGAATAAAAAGCTTATCTTGAATTTAATTTCAAATAATTATATGATTTAAAATACTGAGTTATGTTTTAGAATAGAGATCCTAAGAGTTGGCAACCCTAAACTATTAGTTTCTTTGATAACTTAAAATTCATTTTTGAAATTTGATTTAACTTTGTTACTTTTGATATTACCAAACCATTATTCTAGTACGAAGAAAAACAAATCAAATTATTTTGTTGACATTAAAATGTTCTCACGTTCTACTAGTTAAAACAATCTGTATTAATTTTGCGGTTTTATAGTCATCTGTGCTACATGGTTTGATAAAAAGTGAGAGTCGAGGTTATTTCTAGCCGTGATATTGGCTTTTAATTATCTTGCGCAGACTCGTTGAGTCGACTACGAACCGTGGATGAAATAAGACGTCGAAATGGCTAGTGGAAGAATTGTTGTGTACGGTGGACGCGGAGCTTTAGGCGCAGCTTGCGTCAATCATTTCAAAAAAGCCAACTTCTGGGTTGCAAGCGTCGATCTGAATCCAAATGAAAGTGCCGATGTCAACATTACGGTCCCTAAGGATGCTTCATGGGTCCAGCAAGAGGAACACGTGGTAAACGAGCTAGGAGCAGCGTTGCAAGGTCAGAAAGTGAATGCGGTGATTTGCGTTGCCGGCGGCTGGGCTGGAGGTAATGCGGCCAAGGATCTGAGCAAGCAGACTGATCTTATGTGGAGGCAGTCAGTTTGGAGTTCAACAATTGCTGCCACTGTTGCTTCTAAGTATCTCACCGCAGGTGGACTTGTAGCTCTAACTGGGGCAAAAGCTGCTCTAGAAGGTACTCCAGGAATGATCGGTTATGGATTAGCTAAAGCAGCAGTTCATCAGCTCACCAAATCCCTAGGTTCTAAAGATTCCGGGTTGCCAGAAAATTCTCTCGCAGTAGCAATATTACCAGTCACCTTAGACACTGAAATGAACAGGAAATGGATGCCTAAAGCTGACTTTGGCTCATGGACACCCTTAACTTTCGTCGCTGAGTTGTTTGATAAGTGGCTAAAGGGAGAGGAGCGACCTCCAAGCGGTAGTCTAGTTGCACTGGTCACAAAAGATAATATCACCGACCTAATAATCCAATAATATTGCCAAAATATACTATAAATATAAGTTAACAAAGATTTGACAATATTCATATTGATGTGGTGCGATGTTGTTTTTATTTAATTTAAGTTGAATGCTTTTTTATGTCTATGTGATAAGAATAAAATGTATCAAGTAAGGGAACAATCTCAAAACATTCTATTTAAAATAAATATTAGAAAAGTGAATATAATATATACTAAAATCATAACAAACTTGATGTGATATACATAATAAATGCTAAAGCATTTTACTGTTTCTTTTTTTATGAATCCTTCTTAACAATTTTTAATGCTTATGTAATTGGTTCATTATGAACATAATATGTACTTAACATCCTAATTGATAAATAATGGTATTAAATAATAAAATTTTATATATTTTCAATATCTCATTACAAAAATATGAAATAATTTTAGTTCAGAGCTTATTAAATAGATGATAAAAAGAACAAAAAAATTAAGAACAAAAGTAGGGTTTTTACTCAGATACTTAACACTAATAGTAGTGTTTGCTTACTTAGAATTTATCAAAACAGATCTGTGAAGGAAAAATTTATATTAAAAGTCCACCCGCATGTCACATAAAATTTAATAGGTAGGTATAATAATTTTATAAATTTTCCGTATCGTGCGCACGCAAAAAGTCCCCTGAGTCATAATTTTAAAAGAAATTAAAACTTGTTTGTCGTACGTAAATACGCACAGATCGTTAGTTTTTCATTTGTTAAATAATCTATTTCTATATAAAGTCTCGAGGTTTTTAAGTACATTTGGAAACCTCGACCAAAATGTGCAGTCAACTTATTGTTATTACCATTGCGCAATTATAATATTAATATAAAAAACTGGCCAATTACTAGTTGGATTCGAACTTGAAGGATTCAGCCATTGTACAACATATAAGACTAATTTTCTTTTAAAATGCAAATTTTTGTAAAAGTAACAAGATAGATGCTATAAAATATGAATAAAATTTGTACAGGCGGACTCGCGATTGCCGCTTTATTCTGTTATTTTAGCGGCAATAGAAAAACATACTCTAAAATATAAATCGTCATTTACGGTTCATGAGATTTAGCATACGTATTATTACGTAATGAGCCATTTATTGAGAGACACTTATTTTCCAAAACTCGATCAGTTATAACTAGTACAAATGAAAGTAAGTTACATAACGAGTCTTTTTAACTTGAATATTGTTATTTACTTTCACTTTCTCCTTTAATAGAAAGTGAACTTATTTTGACTTTATGAAGTTTATAAAGTATAAAGGAGACATTCAAATGTGAAAAATTAAAAAGAGTAAGAAGAATGGGTCCGATTTATTTTCATAGTATGAAGACGAAAATGAAGCACCATTAAATTCTGCTTAAAATCAAAGATAATCAAAAATAATAATGGAAGAAGATTACAAAACGCTGTCCCTTAATGTTAGAAATTATTTAATTATTTTGTGCTTTAAATTTTTTTTTGGGATAGGTAGGCAGTTTAATAAAAAGTTTATTTAAGGACTATAAAACACCACTATGACATATAGGATTGCATAAAAGCAGGTAAAACTAAAAGGAATAGCTACATAGTTCCTATTATTAAGTTTAGCGGCATTTTATTTATATAATACTTAAGGTCTCATCAAAAGACAAAGACACAATGATAATGTATTTTATTATTAAAATTTTGTGATAACTATGTAAGTAATAATTATATCAATCCTAAGATAACCTTTTAAAATTCTTGGTCTTGATACTGGTACTCTGTAGGTAATCAAAGCGTTTGTAAATAGCTATCTTTAGTTTTGTTATTTACGTTAATTAATATAGTAATCCAACTTCAATTTAATTAAATTCTGTGTATTATTTATATTGAACGTAGCAAACACTGATAAAATCATTGTTATTTATAAATAATAAGTATTAAGTATTGACTATTTTGTTTTAAAACATAAACTTACAGATATAATAAATTATTTATTTCATATTAACGATTGCTAAATCTTTATGTCAGGCGTAAAATGAATTCGAATCTATTTAAATAGCTACTCGCTCTGACCTTTGTTTTCAACCGATTTTCAAAAATTTTTATTTGAAAGGATATACTTTCAGATTAGTCCCATATTATTTTATATACAATTTTTATAAAAATCGATTTAATAATTTTGATTTTAAATGGAAATAACCAGTGAAAGTATGTCGTCCAAGTTAACGAAATTGCGTATTTTGCTAATGAAGTTGGAACGTTAGTTTTTAAAGTCTTAGTTGTTCGTGTGATTTTGATAAAAAAATATTAAGTACAAGAATTTTACAAATCTAATTTTAATGTCAATTTATGTTTAATATGTTCAATTTTTTGAATAAATTTTTATTTCTATTACGTAGTTATTGCCTTACAATAATTTTAATATAAAAAATGCGAGATTCATTTCAAATAAAACCGGTCACGCGCAATTTAGGTGGCCGTCGCAATATACGGACTTCCATAAATACATGGTTCATAAGTTTACATCTATTCCCTGTTTGACAATTTAATAAAAGTATTTTTCAGTGAAAATATGAAATTTTCCTATTTACTTCTCCAAGTACATTTTATAAGTTTTTCATCATCAAATGGCTAATTAGCCATAACCCGTTGTGCTACACAATTTGCAACTTATCTGTACTTTTTGTGGTGTATAATAAAGTATAAGAAAAAAAAAAATTAAAAATAAGTCGGTCGACTATTTTTCTTAAATTTGTAAAGCCTACATAGCTTTTTAGCTTGCTTAAATTAGTGATTGAACTTTGAATTTTTCAAATATCCTGAAACAAGAGATTAGTTGATAAAGGGTGGGGAGGGGAGTGGCACTTGACTGTAAAAGAAATTAGTATTTCAAAGCCTACTATTTGGAAAATGGATTCCAAAATAAAAAAAAAAAAAACGAACCACTATATTTTCAAATCTATCTGAAATCCAGCACCATGAGTTAGATGAAAAAAATAATTTTGTCCACACTTCGTGTTTAGTACATAATTGCACGGTTTTTTTTTCTATTTATTTACCATTTTTATTATACAACTTTGTCACCTCGATCATGTCAAATCGCAACTTTTTAGTACTAAGAATCTTTGAGCTCCGCAGGCTGACCGACAAACAGTCCGACATGGCGCACCCACATATGTATATGAATTGAATGTTGAGGTCGGAAAACCCTAAGAATTGGTAGGTGATCAATAAATTATAGCATGTTTATTTCTATAAAATTGCCATTATTTACAGGGGTTTTAATCAATAAACAAATCACATATATAATTATAAAAAATATTATTTATTATGTCACTGCTGCATTTCATTTCATATTTTTATTTTATGTTTAGGTAACGACATCTATTTGTAATTAGCCTAAAATTGTACGAAAAATTCTTAATTTTACAAATAATTTAAAACTTAACCTAAAATTATCTGACTTACAATAAAGCTAAATAAGGTCATTTTTAATGTTTCGTATAAAAACATTTAGGTACATCTAGTTATACCTAAAATTACCTTTGATTTATAATATTTTATTATCAGTTGTAATCTACAATGTGTTGCGTTTTTTCAGGCCTTTGTCAACATTGTTTGACGACAATAAAAAATACTAAAACTTTCTGTTTATTTTTTAATAATTTGAATTAAAGAATAAAAAGAAAGTTTTTGTAACTTCATATACAAATATTTCTTTTTAACTTTTCCTATAGTAAATAAAACATTTCATGCAATATTTGAATGCTAAACTATAATAATCTCGTATTCTTAAAAGTATTACTAAAAATATCATTATTATTTTTTACACATGTCAAATTCCAAATTTTTTTATCTTTATAAGACCAATGACTAAAATGCTTTAGGATATTTTTCACAAACAAAAAAAAACATTATTATAATATCACGTGTTATCCGACTACCGCCCGTACAGTATTCTTCAGGATGTCAGTTACGAGTTCTGTAGTCCTTATGATCTTGATGCCGATCTGGTCGATGAAAGTAATAGCAGTTGAATAAGGTAAAGGTAAGTCATTTGTAGGGCGTCCTGTGAACCGTGTTGACATTGTGGGTGTATGTACGCTCGCCCATGCTATCGGCGTTGGTCTGAAAAAAAAAGAATTTTAACAGGACATGGCTTAATGTCTTAAATAGGCTTAATATCTAAGATTTAAACAGGAAAAGTTTTTTTTTAAATATATATTTGTGTTAACTAAATTCACTATTTATATTAAGAGAATTTCGCATTTGTGTATTTAGCACTTAGGTATATGTATGTTGTTATGATTTGACGAATAATAGTAGTGCTCTACAAATTTTTGAGTTCTGAATTTTATAATCATTTGATTTCTACTTTACTTCCTACTTTATGTTGAGTTCAAATATTGATCATATGAATATTACGTTTTTATGGAAATAGTGAAAATCAATAGAGTATATCAATAATCGAAGAATCGATCAAGTTAGATATAACACACATTAAAGTGAACCAATATAAAGTATTACAGTATGTATCTTAGAAATGCTCAGTCAACTGGCTAATGGAACATAATGAAATACGCTCGTTTAGTGGAGACTTCGAAAGTACAATATCGTGTTCCTCCGCATTATCTTGAGTACGGAAAATAATAATACGATAAAATAAATCTAATACTATTTCAATTGTCTTATTATATTATATAAAATGGCATTAGATGGCGTACCTAAGTCCTTTAGAAAGAATAGTAAAAACACGAAAAAATAAGAATAAGGATACATTAAGCAGTATTATCATGTTAAATTTGAAGTATTTCTGTATGGAGTGCGCGCCTGTAATATTAATAATATTTTATCCCTATAATAATATATATATATATATATATATATATATATATATATATATATATATATATATATATATATATATATATATATATATATATATATATATATATATATATAGATATTATTCACAGCAATGTGAATATATTCTTCATCGTAAGTATTATCTGTAATAATATGCAATGTATATACAAAGAGTTCCTTTGTTCGATAAAAAAAATTAGATAGTCAATTTATTGAAAGATCATACGATATAAAAAAATACGTCACGACCCCTAGGAGCGGAGCGTAAACCATAAATTAAGATAAATGCGCGCGAGATGGCTAGCGTAAAGGTGTTATTTTCAATTAAAAGTAAGGCAAACGAGGAAGCGAGTGGCCTGATGCTCAGTCCCACCACTGGCCACGAATATTTGTAACACCAGAAGAGCTAGACATGCGTTGTTAGTTAAAAGGGAATGAGGGACTAAGAGGAATAGGGATTAGGAATTAAGGAAAGGAATGGGGGAGGAGTTCGTTTTCCTGCGCTCTCAAAACCTGATATTATTTTATTAATAACATTAATGTTTATATAAATCGTCAAATGCGTCTCAGTCTTTATAAACAAATTCAATATGTTAGCCTTATTGGTATAATTATATCGTATTACGTTAAGCATAACATACTCACCTGCATCTTAATTATTAACTTCTCATGATATTATAATTAATTCGGAATATTATATAACGAAATACGTCGATAAGATAATCATTACTTATATACCAACAGGATAAATTATATAAATATTAAATTTATGGAATAATCAATGGAAAATATTTCTATACAAAGAAGAATCTTATAATTTTATAAATATCTCAATAAAATGCTAATGTTATTACAAAGTTATCAAGAATTTTTTTTCAATCTTGAATGAGTTATGTTTCAAACTATTATTTACAATTAAAATTTCTTGGAATGCGATTAAAAAAATAATGTACCAGAGATATAAAATATTATGTTAAATGTTTACACTATGTAGTTTTGAATTAAAATGTTAACTTGTTTTAGCTAAACGTTTGTTTAGTAAAAAAATAATAGCTCTATGCTCGTTATTATAGTTTAACGCCATCTAGTAAAATAAATAAATTATTGTAATTTAGTGGCCAGTTTAAACGATTTGTGGCTTAAAGCCACAAATCGTTTAAACTGGCCACTATTTTTTTTTTAACATCGCTTAGCAACGATTTTGTTTTACAAATTTTAAGTTATTATTGATTCGTCACAAAGCACTTATTGTTTAATTAAATAAAAGATTTTAAAACGTAAAATGACTAACATCATTATTTTATTAAACTAGTTTCATTTGGTTCTCCATATTTTTGTTTCCAAATGAACTGGATTCAATATTTTTTTTCTCAATTAAAATAGTTTAAAATGTATATATTTTAAGAACTGTGTAGTTCGTACGTAAATACCTTATTAAATCCACATGATTGTGAAGTTATATGACTTCATGTTATTAAATATACAATTAAAATCGATACAATCAAGTTTTACTACTTTTCAAGTCTTTATTGTAAAACCTGTCTCATACATTATATTTTCTTAATTTTAAGTAGGTATTTCCTCTATTTAAAAAAAATTGTATTATGTGCAGAGGCACAACTATACCATTTGGCCCCCGTGGCAAATTCTTTGAGTGGGGCCTCCAAGTAAAATTGTCACGTTTTAATAAAATTTTAATAAACCACTTAAGTAGGTATTCGAACTAACATTATATTGTGTGCATTTTAGTTAAATATCTGATAAATTATATTTTCAAGAGCATATTATTATACAAATTTATAATGAATTAAAAATTTAATTTTAATAAGATTTTTACGAATAAAATTTTCTTAGGGCGGGGCCCTCTCGGGTCCGGGGCCCGTGGCTTTTTGCCAGCCCTGCCACCCTATAGTTGCGCCCCTGATTATGTGCTAAAACTGTGACAAAAGGCTATTATTTGATTTTTTTTTCATTTCTAGGACCTAGCATTTGATTTTAGTAATTTAATTTAATATTAATAAAACATAGTCATATTAACTAGCTATTAACTAATACAATTATAATATAAGTATACACAATTATATAAGTGTACACAATTATAATTACCTGGGCGGTATCCCCGGCCTCATAGTTGAAGGCCTAGTGGTGAGAGCTGGTGTCGGCCGAGGAGTCGTCAAAGCCGATGAGGGACTGCCCATCATCACTTCATCTTCACCTCCGAACCTGAAATTATAAAAGTTAATTTAATAAATTAACGTTGCTACATAAATTTTAAGATAAACCGAAGATCCATGATTATGTAAAAAAAAACGAACGAAGTGTTTAACTTAATGTGACATGCGTAGAATGATGTGGCAAAATGTAAACATTTGCAATATTAATTTCTTATTGAGTAATTTATCTTTCTCCACCGCCGCGCTGTGTGCACGCAATCGACGTGGGAATGCATTGCTTTAATGCATTGTTTATTGCACTATCATTTAGGGCTGAGAGATTTAGAATATCGTTATCTATATAAAGGATAGAGAAGAACACTGCGTGGTAGGTATGTTAAAATTAATTCATATTTGGAAGCTGATGATGTGGATTGAAATAGTATTGCTTATACGGTGTCAAGCCACACGAACTTCATTTTGAGAAAATTGCGTCTAAAGATGTTAAACCTATTCTTAATAAATTTGTTTGAAGGAGTATGTATCCATCTTCTCTTTTCCAGTGTGATAAAATGTATGTATAACTAATTAAAAGTTTATTGGATTAGTAACGAGTTTTATCTAATAATTAGTTTTTCAAATAAACGAGATTATTGCATAATCCAAAATGTAGAACACACTTTAACATTCTAAACATTAGGTTAAAAAACATTTTTCTGTATTTATTTAATTCAGATGACTTAAAAATTTTAGGAATAATGTTAAATACGATTTTATTTATATATACATTATCAGAATATATAAAATAATATCTCTTTTTGTGGGTTGACACATTATTGCTTATCAGCATCCATTTATATAAAAAAGTGAAGAGTTTGTTTGTTTGAACGCATTCATTTGTGAAACTACGAGTTTCATTTTCTTTTTGACCTAATTTTCGTACTAGATTGCACGTTCATTGAAGAAAGTAATAGGCTATAATATATCACGCTACAATTCGAATCATAGACGTTAAGGCAGAAGTGCGCTTAAATTTACCTTAAATTTGCCTAAAATTGCGAGGCACACTGAAATGGTGTTATATAAATGGCACTAAAATAATTATACAGGTATTCATCTATTAAACCAAAGAGTTATTTTAGTCACTAAAACAAAAATATATAAAAAACTAAATTAGTTTACACGAGAAAACACAAAAAAGTTGATGCGATATATTGATGGTACACTACCATGGTCATTAAACTAATATGGTAATATCGCCAGCAACACCTGTATAGGTTATTGCGAAATCAAGTAGTTATCTGAATCAAATATCATTAATACACATAATAATTATATGGAAATTTATATGGAAATTATAATATTACATACATGTTTATAACGCACGTTAATGTTTAAGCTGTAAAAATTATTGCCACGATACATTTTATATGATTGTTATTAACATATAACTTTTTATTTTTCTAGATCTTATTGTTCTTATTACTCGTGGTAATGAAGTTACGAATTTGTTAGGACATACAAGCTTTCCCATTGTTACTACACGAAGTCATGATTCGTAGTTCTGTTATATTTTCATTTTTATTCAAATACGTATGTAAGCCTTTCGAAATTTGCCAATATTTCGTGAGATCAGTAGAATTTACTTACATGTCCAAGATAGAGAATATTTTTTAACGAATGTAAAAAAAAATATTATGTTTATATAGTTTTTTCATTTATCGTTCGTCTAGTATTAAGGCAACCGAATTCAATCATTGACATTTTTAGACACAAAACGCAAAAAATGTTTTACATTCTGGAATTTGGCCGTTTATTTAGACTATCATGTCATCAAATATTGATAAAATAATGACTTATTTATTCAAAATCACAGATCACAGATTAATATAAAAGTAAATTTTAATTACTAACTTGGGTTTTCACTTAGATTTTGAATTCGGTCACTTTAATATTAAACGTGCAATATACCTAACTTTGGAAAGTAAGATTTGTTTTATTTATAACTATTGAACCCCTTAATTGATGTGTCCTTGTGTGTGATGTAACTATCTTTATATCATCACAATCTGTCAATTGTCCTTTGTGATACAGATTGAATGAAATCGTAAGGTGCAATTTTGAGTCCATCTTTATCACCATTTTTATGTGACTTTTAACTTTAAATATAACATTACTATAAAAGTGAATAATTACTATATACTAAAATAAACAGTAGGGAAACTATTTTTTAATGGTAGTCATTTTCAGCCCTGCCCTACTATCAATTAAATAATATGTAGATATGCAATGTAACAATATCAACTATTTTGTAAATATATAGCAGTTCACCTTGAATTTCTTTTAAAGTCACATAAATGATAAATAATAATCATTGTTAGATGAGTTTGAATTATATAATTTATTTTAAATATAAGATAATGTTTTATATTAAAGACAAAATAAAGTTTATAATTATATAAGTACTATTACAAGTAAAATCTTACTAGATGAGAATTACACTTACAAGTTTTACTCTTACAATTGATGTAAAACAATTGTGTAACATGGTAACAGTTACCTAGGTTACCTTATGAAAACTGTATCAAAAATAAGGCACTGACAGTTAATTCTATCAGGTGTAAAGCAATGACAAACAATTTATGTAAATATTTACAAAAGTCTGAGAGCAATACTTATAAGTGTAAGAAATTGCCTTATTATTATAAATATGAAAGTTTATGAGGATGCAACAATAGTAATATAGCTTATATATGAAGATAACATATAGGCTACAGATTACCAAAATATATTGTGTTTTGACCAAATTGTAAGTTTACGTGACAAGTAAGTTGTAAAGCTCTTGTTCAGATGAAGTCGCGGTTAGCAATTCGTAAGTTTTGACTATTATATATATTAATAATTTTGGTTTAATATTTACTGATAAATAGGTGACATGCCTATTATATAAAAATGTTTTAAATATAATTTTTCTACGTCAGTGGATCTCCGCTAAGAAAAGATTTTCTAAAATTCACTTAAGAGGATGAAACGGGGGTCTAAAGTTTAAATGGAATCAAATACGCCGCGAGCAATAGCTAATAGATTTAATGTATTATTGATAATAGACATTTATGTATGCCATTATGTGCGTCTTTTCTTAACTCTGCAATTTGTATGCTAAATTTTAGCAGCTAAAACATATAAATATCAAACTTCACAAAACAAATAATAAAATAATCTTCATATTATCAACAATAGCAAGATGTCGTAATACACTCATACATAATAATTTCTTGGAATAGAACCAGTCGAACAGAATTGTGTTTTAAGGTAACAGAACATTTACGCTGTTTATTATTATACGCACGCGATTTTTAACTATCGGATTTGAATAATAGTTAATTGTTATGTAATACCGCCTTTGTTAACATCTGAGCTCATGTGTGTAGAAAAATATATATGGCTGATGTGTCTAGCTTTTTAGTACTTTGTAATATCGATCGTATTTATTATAAAAATATGACTGTTAATTTTTTTTAACTAATACGTGTTTTGTTGTTGGTAAACACGATGATTTTCAGGAACTGTTGTTGTTTATAGTGTGCGCGCATCGGAGTCACGTAGCAGAGAGCGAGCGCTGGAAACCGGATCCCAATAGTAATAATGTCACAAAGTGTCACTGTTACAAATGTCACAGACTATACAGTCACTTGACAGCCCATAAACCTTACGCCGATAGAGCGCAAATATATGATAAAGAATCTAATCAACGATTATAGAACAATACGCATTGTTATTATTAAGGTTCACAAAAATTTCATAGAAACGAAATTTGGACTAAGTCACTAATTGGGTCGGCTAATAACGCAAATAATTTGACACAGCAACTCCTATTTTGAGTAGTATTAATAAAGTGCTGAATTTATCCTCAAAATATGCTTTTTTAATAAACTTGCAATCAGAATACATATAATATTAAAATATTAAAAATAAGAAAGTATAAATGTGTGTATTCGCAGTATTATATTATTTATTGTATTAGCTACTATTATATCGAATGAACGAACGGCAATCAAAAACCTGATAGTTTTTAATTAAATTAATTGATATATATTTGGTAACATCGGCTATTAAGATTTTTAAATAATAGAAGATAGTTTACGTAATTATATTTCACTGGCGCTATATTGAGGTCGTATTGTAAAAGTATTATTTTAAAGAAGGACAACATACCGGCCATATAGCGGAGGTCAACTAGATATTTCCATTCATATACTTTTATAAGAATTTAGAAAATTCTAGACTTCGGTACCAGGTGATAAAATACTGAAAATAAAATTTACCTAATTTATTTTACATGTATTGAATCTAATTTAAAATTTTCTTAATGTATAAATATATTACATATTATTTTATTCAGAAAATTTATACTAATATTATAAAGCTGAAGAGTTTGTTTGTTTGTTTGTTTGAAGGCTAATATCAGGAACTTCCAATTGAAACTGAACTGAACTGGTTCCAATTGAAAAATTCTTTTTGTGTTACATAGTTTATTTATTGAGGAAACTAAAGGCTATCATTACATCACGCTACGACTCATAGGAGCGAAGCATGAACCATAAACGCGAGTGAAACCGCAAGGGACAGCTAGTAAGAAAATAAAAAAGCAGTAGAATTTTGTTTTCAGATATTTATGAATTTCTAAATATCGCACTTAACTTAACTAATATTAATGTAGTAAGTAAATATTTCTGCCAGTCATTATATCATGAATTAAATAATTTACTGAAGGTTAGCGTTTTTTATATTATGAAGTTATAAAAACCGAATAAATATTCCCAAAATGTGGATTTCCTTCAAGACGCTTGTTTTTTTAAGTTTCGTTTTTTATTCCCATCATGTTTTACTCGATGATATTTAATTAACATAAAAATATTGGAAAATACGATGCTATAATAAATTATAATAAACGTTCATTTTATATTAATTAATTAAAACAGCCAATAATTGTATTATTGTCTGTTTATTGGACAAATAATACATTCACTGTTGTTCACTGGTTACACTAATTACGACTACAGTTAACGGAACCCTAATCGGAACTTATCCACCGAATAAGTTTATTAGTAATGCAGTTGCATTTTTGAGTTTCAAAGGTCTCGATTAAAAATATACCATGGATACATTTTTAAATAAATATAAATTAGAATCGTGTATTGAAACGTTTAATGGCGACGTTGCCGTTCCGTCAAATTATAAATGCTAAATTAAATTATTTATAAGTTAATTTACCAGGGATGTCGATGGTGAAACGGAAAAAATACATAATCAAACCTTTAATATTGTTTAATGTCGGTTAACTATTTAAAAATTTAACAGGAACCGGTGAAGTAAGCCCTAAGTATTCCATCAATATATACTGTAGTCACAGCCTACGCAATCACGCATAAACTACAGAACCGATTTCACTAAAATTCAGTACAGAGTTAGTCTAGAGCCTGAGAATGGATATATGCTATTTTTTATTGCGAAAACAAGGCAAATAAAGCTTCGAAATAGGGGTGAAATTTTATATTGAAATTATAGTAAAACCTTCAAACTTATTATTTAGGTTTTTGATTAGATGTAAATAAATACGATATCCAAAGTTTGTAAAAATTTTAATAGGCTTATAGGCTATATTGCATCACGCTACGACTTACAGGAGCGAATTACCAGTAGTAGAGTAACCGGATGGTAGATACTACGCCTAGTTTTTGAAGATAACGTATTATTACATTTTATTTTTATACAACTCGTTTTAAAAACAATGAAAGTGCTTAGGTTATGAGTCAGTGGGGGACAATTGTCCCTTTTGTCCCCCTTCCCCCCAGCCCCCTTGATCCGCGCCTAACAACAATCGAAGAAAATATTAAATCACCCACTCACCTGTTAAGAAGTAGAGGTCTCGGCGGAGTGGCACTCGTCGCCGGGGTTTCAGAGGTCGGAGGAGGTGGAGGTGGCGTCGGTACCGGTCGCAGATTAGGTAGAGGTGACACTGGTATCTCATTACCTGGAACAGATGAAATAAACTTAGATATATGGAAAATATTTGGATGTAAATTTATACCAACTAGTGGCCAACTAGAGGTCGGAATACGACCGTAGTTCATTAAATTTTCAACCGATTTCAAGATAGACTACAGATAATCTATTCTCAATTTGACCACAGACTTTAACAATAAACAAAAGAGTATATGTGTGTGTGTGTTAAATACATGGTAGTGTGCATTTTTTATTGATTTAATGTATTTTTTACGCATAAAATAAACAGTACATAGAATAGCATTCCTCGCTCCTTCTCTGTATAAACTATAAATGTGCGAAATTTCAAAATTCTCCGTCCTTGTAATTTTCGAAAAAAAAGGTATAAAGTTTTTGCTTTATGTATCAATATAAAGAGAGAAAAACTATGAACGTGCGAAGTAAACATTGTGAGCACTGAACCTATTTTAATTTAAAAATTATGATACCAATTGAATCATGTATTATTCTATATGATTACAGACTATATTTTGATTAATTCATGCGTGTTATTTTAAAACAAAACCTACATAAACATGAGCAAAAGCGAAGCTACGAGCAAAAGCTAGTGTTTCCATAAAAGACGTTGGCAGTTGTCCGATAAACGGATGATTATTATTAAAAAAGTTCTTTATTTCACGATTTTATAAGAAAACTAGTGAATTGATCAGAGTTTTCGTTATTTAAACTTATATTTCCAGGGAAAGTTTCAGTATGTGATATATTATGATCGGATGAAATTCTTCGGAGATAGACAATGGAATTCAATAACTAACATTAACTGCCTTACTACAAAAGATTTAAACAGACGTTAAACGCGCGTTTAAGACAGTTTTGAGTTAAACATGCTTTAGACATAGACTAATATACGTTTAAGTGAGTTTAATAGATGTTTAAAACCTATTTTTGCTGTCAAATGTAACGTATAACATTTTATCGATAAGTTTTTTCATGAGTTTATTCCCTGTTAAGCAATTTAGATAATATTTTAAGCAATATTTAAATTAAACACTGTTTAGCTAGATACGTGTTCAACATGGTTTTAATGCATCTTTTGTAGTATGACAGTAAGTGTCCCTCTATTGCCGCGGTTTGTGTTTATGTACGTCGTATGTCTATGTGAACAATTATTAAAATATATAAACTTTAAAAGGAAAATACGCAATTTCGTTTGCTTGGATGACCTATTAATTCCTTTTAAGCTTAAAAACCAAACTACTGAACCGATTTTGATAAAAAACGATTTTGATCTGTGGGTCTGACCTGAAAGCGTACCCTTTCGAATAAAAAATATTCTCAAAATCGGCTAAGAAAGGATGTAACAGAAACATAAACTACCAATTGAGAACCTCCTCGTTTTTAAAGTCGGTTGACAACATTTTTGGTTGAAACCGTTTATATTTTTGTACGAAAACAATTATTAGGTGTTATTTATAATAGAGTAATTTTTTATAATAAAATTATAACTAAATTTTTTTGTACCTGAAATGTAAACGAAGGTATACAAATTCACTAAAATATGTATAAAAGACCGTCCCTTATACTTGTGTACACGACTTCATTGCACTTATAGAAAACTGGAACAGGGCTTATACTTAGCACGGCTCTTTAGCAGTTGAATATGTATAACGAGTTTCTCGAAATGGCTTTGTATAGGTTGGCGCAGTGGCCACTGCAACTGACTGAAGCGCTAACGATCGCGGGTTCGATCCGCTCACAACAAATGTCTGTATTGGCCATAGGGATGTTTTTCGTGGTTGTGTAGTATGTGTTTCCGGACTCAGGATCATCAGATCTGAATAGGCGGCGAGTGAGATGCGTTTATTTATTTATTTACTTATAGATCACAACTTGTCCACAGGGATAATAAAAAATTCATTCTGACATTATGGTATTAAATGTACCTACAACTTTACGGGTTCGATCTTCGCCCGGGGTAAATATTTTTGTTTGTAAAAATATTTGCCTCTAAGTTTGTGTAATAACTATCATAATATGTCTTGTTACCATGCCTCGCACGCAAAGCGCTTAGCCCAATTTATTATACTTGGAAAGCTTTATTTTTATCAAAAAAATTTGATTAATCAATATAAGCTTAAAGTTGCTGAGATGGACGTGTTTAAACTAACACATAAACTGTAGAATCATTATATTAGTACAGATGGTTATTATTGTAGCGAGTAGGCAGCAATTATAAAGTCATTGAAGTCTTAAATTATGTTTCACTGTTACAGTACTATTACGGTTTATAAAATGATTTATATCATCATTTTTATAATTCACTATAATTTAGTTACAATTGGAAGAAAGGTATTATCTATTATATATACATTGAGAGCATAATTTTTGTACATATGTGCGAAATAAATTCCGAAACCTATTGAAGAAATATTTTACAATTTAACACGCATTTCAGATGATAGAGTTATATTTTATGTATTATAAAATAGCTCAGGAGTGTGACTAATACTTTTATTTTTTGTTCTTTTTAGATCTTCATCCATTATTTTATCCCGACACCAACAAACCTTCGCCAGTTAACCATCCTGATTACGTGTATATCAGGTAGAAAATTAAACTTTTGTATAACCTCCGCGAAGATAAGGCGAGTCGCTAGTATTATTACCGTAACGGAGCAGTAGCCACAATCATCAATTAATCTGCCAAGTACCGGAAAACGTCGATGAAACGTAGACGATAAAATGATCTTTTGAATTTAGGCACTCATTACTCAAAACTAGTGATTTGTCTTTCACATAGCACATGCTATTTTTTAGTAGTACTTTTTATGATATATTGATATCAAATATTATTTATAAAAACTGTACATTCTATCACATTGAGTCCATGGAATAAATATGGAAAAGAACAAGTGCTCATCGTTAGTAATCGAAATATATAAAATTAGTGAATGAAAATTAAATAAAATGAAAATTATATGTATATATTTATATTAAAGTTTTATTGCAAAGAAATGATTATAATTAAATAAAAATATCGTAGTTACAATTAATACACACTATATCTTTGGATCGGTAAGATAAAGGTTATTAAATTGTAATAATCATGTAATTTATCTGAAAAAATGTAGCGGTTTCAATGCTTGTTTCTCAATTTACACTTAATACAGGCAAAAAAACTTTTTTCTTCTATATAATTGTATGAAAATAAAAAAGATAGATAAATATCCTACAGAGAAAATATTTAATTGGAGGACATTGATCTTTATTTTAAATTCGTTTAGTGCCCGCGTGGAAATTAAAAAATTATAATTCAATGCAAATGATTATTGTCTGCCTGCTTTATTAAAAAAAAGTCAACTAATTATTTTTTTTTTAAGTTTATTATTATTTTATATGGAATTCTAGCGCTTTTTTAATTTAAAACATTTTCATTATAAATATTGACCGGATGGAAACCTGTGTTGGTTTAGTGGTTAGAATTCGACGATATCAATTACGAGTTCAAACCTAAGCTATTTGTGATTAAATTTATATTATAAATCATAGTCATAATACAATTGCATTATTATTAAGTATTACGGGCGATTACGTTACCGTTGTGGTTTGTGTATTTTTGTATTACCACAATAAAACAGGAATAAGTACGAAAATTATTTCTGTTTTATTTTTTAAAAGACGAAACAAAAAATTCAAAGCACTGAAACAAAACCTAATTTGAACATTATAAATAAATAAATGATCTTTTTATACTCAGTAATTTTTCAAATCCTTTGTGCAGATGTAAGAAGTTTTGGCACGACCTTGTTACAGATTATAAGAAAATCCTAAAAGGAGATAAAACTTGTAACGATTCGTTTTTTGTAACAAAACTTGTTTACCATTTAAACCCAATAGCTTTTTGTGTTATAATTTAATCTTAAATGTTATGTAGCAATGCAATTAAGATTTTTTTTTGTTACTTACAAAATATTTTGTAAAACAAAATAATTATGAATATCAGTTTTTTTTTTAATTAGGTGAATGGTTTAAAGCCACACAAGGTGTTTAAAACATTGTGAAAATTACTCAATAATAATAAGGAAGAAAAAAATTAACGCGTTAAAAAAACAAAAAAAAAAACGTAACTTAAATAACTAAACTGAAAATAACCTCAATAGGTTGCAATCATGAACTGACATTTAACATTAAAATATTTCCTATATTTTAATTAATTTGTCAAAACATTTTTATATTTAAGTTTATAAAAATTTGCAAAAAAATAAAGAATTTACCGAGAGGAACCGGCAAGGATACACCCGATACTGAATTAAACAGACAATTATTTAAAAAAAAATCCAAAACCGTAAATAATTTGTTTCTAACAGTTTATTTTTAAATTGGTTCATTAAAGTGATATGAATCATTTCATAAAAACGTTGTTTCTTTTAGGTAATTTGGAAAAATCCTAAACTTTGTGAAGGTCATATTGTACCTTAAGTGATGTTCCACGAATCTAACAAAATGAAAAATTAATTTCTGATTTATAACAGAATGAGAATTAAAAAGAAAATTGTTGTTTTATTATTATATGGTATTAATTAATTCCTGTTTGCATTCAAAAATGCGAGAATAGATGCATAAGGGTGATAAATTAATTTTTGATGTATGGTTTTGAAATATACTCGTAAAATACTTTTTATAAACAAAATTTGTTATTATATAGTATGTGAAAACTTTAGTGGTTGAATAGGTAAAGAAAGATATTAAATCACAAGAAACTATCTGTTTGTACTCGTATATTTGTTTGTTTGTTTTTACTATACCGCTAAACCAATTTTTATTAATTTTTTTTGAATTAGGTTAGATCTAGAAAATTAGATTTCTGACGACAACTGACGTAGTATATTTCTTCATAATTATGTCTACTTCTTACCTGAGTCTGATATGGTGTTAAACTGTTCATTAGCCAGGAACACTTCGAAGTATCGCGTGAAGTCCCCCGTCGGGTCCCATTTTGAAGACAACTTCGCCCATTCCTCAGGATACTCATTCTTTAATCGCTTGATGATTTTCACGGCTGTCTTTTTTTGGCTTTCCGTGCATCGTATACACTTCGTTCTTAATGCTTCTGGTAAGAGTCCTGTGAACAAGTAATAATACTTTTATTAACAAAAACAGACCGACAGACGGACAACAAAGTGATCCTATAAGGGTTTCGTTTTTCCTTTTAAGGTACGGAACCCTAAAAACAAGAACAGTTTCCCTTTTTAGAGTCTCCTTTATTTTAGCTTAAACCACGTAGAAAAATATTTATAATTTGTATGCATAAATCATGTACCTATATACATCATCCACGCTAATTATATCAGGTAAGCAACAGAACACTCAACCACTGTTTATATTGGCCCTACAAACATCTAATACGATTTTTAAAACAAATCGAACCGTTTTAACGAGTACAATTTTAATCACATCAATACATATTATGTATATTATTGTATTTTACTAACTTTCATTCGCATTCGCTTTCGTTCACGCCAAATTTGAATTGCATTCGCTTTTGTTCACGCCAAACTTGAATTTTCCATAGAAACATTGTTCGGGATTCCGTTTCACCCCGGTAGGGGTTGAATATTTAAAAACCCGTTTTTATGGTAATTTTAAACCAATTTATTTAGCGGCTTGAGACACGATTCGAGTTTTAGTATATTCTATAGTAATATAATAAAGAAAATTTTGTATGTGCGATATAAAATCCGGAAACTCATATCTCATATTTTGTTTTTTATGTTAAAAATGTGTAATATTTCAAAACTAAATTTACATAAGAGTTAAGCTGCGACCAAAACCTAGTTTTAGTATAATTTTATAACAAAGTACAACTGGATGCTGATGAGCAATAATGTGTCAACCCACAAAAAGTCAAATTCGGAGATATTGGTGTATTTTGATAGTGCGTTACCTATTTAACAATATTAAAAATAATTTTAAGTTATATTAACTAATTAAGTACGGAAAAAGCGTCTTAATTTAATGTCTCGAGTTTAAGTGCAGTTAATTTTGCAATTTATTTAACAATCTCAAATATTTAAAAAACTTATTATTAGATAAAACGTTAAATATATCAATCTGCTTTTAATTCATTACATCTTTTATCAAAATAGAAAAAGAAAAGATGGATATATGCATCTTCAAACAAATTGATTACAATAGATTTGACATCTTTAGACGCCATTTTCTCAAAATAAAGTCGGTGTGGCTTGACACAGTACTGCATATCAGCGTTCAACTATGGTTCTGCTACTGTTTGTTATTACGTCATTAGTTTATGAATTCAATGAACGTTCACTTAAAACTAACGAAGTAACTGTGATGAGGAATTTTAACAATTTCCTTGTTATTTTTATGTAAAAATACCGATTATTGACTCTGTTACATCAGTATAACGTATATTTTAACATAATTATAAGTTGATAAGATTTTATTATGTATATACATACATATAATATTACAAAAGCGTCTATTGTATATTTAATATAATATTTTATTATGTCTTTAACCTTGTAGTAATTCTGTTTTTTCGACAACATCATAAGGATATATGTATATTATAAATACAGGTAAATATATATATATATATATATATATATATATATATATATATATATATATATATACAGATAATTATTAAGAATGAAATAGAAAAGGATCAAGAGCTTGTTTTTAGTTACGTTCTGTATTAGACTTTAATTGTCTTACTACAAAAGATTTAAACATAGGTACATATGTACGTTAATAAAATATAAAAATCCGTACTACAAATTCGCATCTAAGTACAGTTTTGAGTCAAACTTGCTTTAGATATAGCTTAACATACGCTTTAGTGAGCTTAACAGATGTGTAAAACCTATTTAATCTGACTTTTCTATGATTTTACTCGATTTTAAGCAATGTTTAATTTATGAACACTTAACTAGACGTTTATTGAACATGGTTTTGCGTCTTTTGTAGTATTACAGTAAATTATATATTACTAGCTATCTTAATAGATTATAAATTATTTGATTATAGAGCAAGAGCAAATATGAAGTTCTAAATAGCTCTTTCTTAAAACATCTATTATTCTCTCATTAATTTTCGTAAATCAAATTAGTGACTTGAGTAAAATATTAAGTACATATGTATTACTCGATGGACTTAAATCATTAAGAATTTCACTATTTATACGTAAAAGGGTATAGGAAATGAAATTGTGACTCATGATCCTAAACTTTTCATGGCGGCAAGTAAAACGTTAATTATTCTGTTGTAATAATAATTGGAAAGTTTCATGTTTACACTTAGAATTAACGAAATTAATTAATTTTTATTACACCAGTTTTGTAAGGTAAATTCGGCTTAAATAATAAATTGTAGTCTTTATTTCGTGCGAACAACTAATCGACAAAGGTTACAGTTAGGTCTGAGTAATAGTTCTTACTCGCACATACGAATAATTATCGAGCGACGAAAACAGAAAGCAATGCGGTTATATCACCGCTCACTGAACTTGAACTCAAATCTGGTTTGTTATATTTTTTGGCTCATATTTTTATTAATATTTCTTGTTTCCGATGCTTACTGAATGAAACTTTTTTGCAGTAATTTTGTCAATAAATAGAATATTATTATTTAATATGTTACTACAACAATATTATATGTATTATAGTAATAAATTGCATGTCTATTGTTTTTTTTATTATTTCCTATTCCTTTTGTATGATTGAAAAATATTTCAATTTAACTGTTAGTTTGCTGTTTAGATACATATGTTGTAAATTAGATTTTGTGAACTCTTTTTTGGCGTCTTATAGCAATAGCGATTGTAGCATCGAACACTATATTCCAAAATCTATCAACAACGACTTAATTGTTATTGAAGATTCCCAACATTAACGGGCATTGATAAATGTATATATTAATTTAGTGAATAATTCATACTTATAAATTAAGATAAAAACCGGCCAAGTGTGTGTCGGGCCACACGCAGTGTAGGGAGACGGACAGAGATACAGGGACCCAAAAAATTGAACTAAATAATAATAAAAAAATTATACCAATTTAGCGCTTACGGCTAAAATTTAATAAATGCTGTATAAATTATGTTGGCGCGAAATGGTATTAAGAAGGCTAGCGGCATTCCCATTTGAAACCGTAATTCCAATATAAAAAATATAAAAAAAAATAACTATTTTTAATATTATATTGTGATTTTTATTTCGAACAAATGTAATCTTTTCATTTATAAATATTAGGAATAATACCACGAGAATATTTTTAATAAAGTTTAACGGCTTTCCGGGATGATTTTAAGAAAGATAAGTTGTAAGAACGTGGTTCAAGACACGTGAAAAAATTTCAACTGTCAAGTTGTCAAGACAGATTTTGTTTAAAAACAATGTTCTTAAAACGATTGTTACTTGTTTGTTTACTATTGATAACAGTAAATACCTATACAAAATGACATTGAATAAATGTTATGTTATAAAATACTTTTTCTTCCATTTCGTCGACTTTTATTAGCATTTTTTTTTTAAATATAACTTCAAAGTCGAAGATTGACCACTTTAAATAAAAGAATTTGTGTTTTCTTTTTTACAGAATAGGACATAGAGACAATACTTTAATATTTTTATTAGCATTGCCGTCTGAAATGCGGACATGATTTGCAGACATGATTTTTTTAATGCATTTGAATTTAAATATCTGTGATTCTTAATTTAACAATTCTGAATTTAAAAGAACTTTGAAATTTATATAAATCTGGACATAATTTTGTATAAAATAAATTCTACGTTTGTCCATTTAACAATATTTATATAATTAAAAAAAAGGCGAGGAAGCAAAAAAGATTGGTAAAGAGCTGTTTTCCCGCCTCGTGGAAGCTACAGGTGACCGAAGGGCTGACGGCTACCTTGGCCAGCATATCAGTCTGGCCATACAAAGGGGTAATGCTTTAGTGTTTTGGGCACCTTGCCTCAATGTGACATCGATAGTTACTCAGGCTATATTATACTTATTTTTAATTTAATCTTTTTATTTTTAATAGAATTAGTTATTTATATTAATACATAAAGTTGTAAAATAATATATATTATCCATTAAAAAAACATTTCGAGTTTAAAGTAGATATTAACAAAACTAATAAGATACAAGATATCTTTTTTATAATAATAATAATTATACTAAGTACGATTTTCTTTTGGTTCAAATACGAGTACATTAGCCAAGGCTATTGATAACGTTATTACTTAATTGTATTTTTTTTTTATCAGCATTATTTAATTTAACGAGAATTATATAAATGTTGTAATAATATAATGATTATATACGTCTTTAATTTACAGTTTTTAATACTGTATGATAATGATAAATACTGGTTTTTGGTATAAATCTTTTAAAATTTATATTATTGGTTGCAAAAGTTAAAAGGAATGTACGCTTAAAAATGATTTCTTATAATGAAAATTATAATCTATTGGAAACCTGCTGAACAACGAAATATGATAACGGGCGACGCGGCAAATTGCGTGATCTCGTAAAATATGTACTCAATATAACGACTATATTCGTTGAGCATTTTACGAGGATTCAATATTACGATGGACTTTGGTCTCATTTTTTGAAAAAAAAAATTATATTATATATATATATATATATATATATATATATATATATATATATATATATATATATATATGCAGTCATATGACCTGCATGAATAACTTAATCATCGTTAGTTAACTTGGTTAATCTGTTTGACTTATGTGTCGAGTTAGAAGTTAACTAATTAGAATGTATATATGTCTCTAGGATATCTATACTAATATCATAAATAGGTAAAATTTCTTTATAACTTTGTACGTAGGAGGTAATGTCTAAAACTACTGATTTAACTTAAAAAAATATTTTTGCACGGGCATACAACCAACTATCCAAGTGTTAACTATCATGAATTATTAAGTGTTATGGTTTACTTCCTACGATTAAAGTAATCAACTTTTAAAAACCAATCTGCTGAATTGAGCCAAGTCCGTAGTGACCGACGCGTTTAAATAGAAAAACTTTTAATACATTTCATGTATTTATATCTGACCTTGTCTTGACCAATACAGTTTTGACAATTCGTTGTATGTGTCTTATTTTTATTAATAAGGAAATACCTGTCTATATCGAGACGGAGCGCCACTTTAATTCATTGGAAAATTTTGTTAATATTTTGTTAACCTATATGATTATTCATCATTTTATTGAGGTATTATACGCGAATTTTTTGCTGATAATAAAGATCATAATTCCTACTCGTTCATTTTATGTTGTTAAGTTTAGAGACTCGTCGAATAAGCACAAAAATAAGGAAACTCGAGGATGTAAAGAACTGAGTCTGCGTGTTTGGTACATGACACGAAAATTAGCCGGTTCTCGACGCTTCTCCATGAAATGTTTCTAAGGTGAAGTTTAAAAAACATTGTAAAGAAACGTGTGCGTGTTAAATGTTATTATTATATTAAAGATTTTATATAAAATGGCATACCATTGGAATAAGCCAATCGCTTCGAATTTCTCTCGCGGTTTCTTCTTAGGCTAGAGATTAAACTTCTCCGAATCCGTGAGATATTCATTTACATGACGTTTAAAAGAGAATATTAATTTATATTTTGAATAAAAATATTTTGTTTTTGATGTTTGACGCGAATTAAGGGATCATATTTAGTGTGTATTACTAATTATATATTTTGATGAGAGCCGAGATAGCCTAGTAATTAGAATACGTTTAGAATACGATGATCACGGATTCAAATCCTGGATATCACCATTTTGATGAGTTTTCAAGTGCAAAGTTTGTGTTTAAATTCATCTCGAGTTCGGCGGTGAAGGAAAACATCGAGATGAAACATGCATGTGCCGGGAGAAATTCTGACACATATGTGTTCGCCGACCCGCAGTGGAGAGGAGATCTTTGCCTCACAGTGGGATATTTACAGGCTGTTACTTTATTACGTCTTATTATTTATTTGTTCGAGTATTTAAATGTGGTATACAGACAGTGTATTCAAAGTTTTTAAACCTAAAGAATTAAGGCCAATCGTCATTTGCAACAAATATACATAGGTTATTTGGACGCTGATAAGCAATACTGTGTCAAGCCACTCAGACTTCATTTTGAGAAAATGGCGTTTAAAGCTGTCAAAGTTATTCTTAGCACATATGTTTAAAGAAGTATATATCCATCTTTTCTATTCTTTTTTGATAAAAGGTATAATAATGGATTTAAAACAGATTGATATATTTAATATATTATCTAATTCAAAGTTTTTCAAATACTGTCTAGGTTGCAAAATATGTAACGCACTTGAAATTCGAACCAATTAATTAAGAAACATTTTCCGAATTTATTGAGTTTATATGTCTTTAATATCTTTTTAATAATGTTAAATAGGTGACGCACTATCAAAATTCACCAATATCTCCGAATTTGACTTTTTATGGATTGACACATTATTGCTTATCAGCATCCAATTAAAATCAGTTTTTATTGCATATAAAAATAATACAATGCAAGATTACAATAGTTTATGAATTATATCAATCTAAATCATTTCTCTAGAGGTTCAAAATAATAATAATATAGTTAATATTTCTTACTTAGATACGATGTTTATTTATATTTTTTGACATTATACTGTATTTCTTATAGAGGAAAAATTAATAGGGTGTATTAATAGTTACAGATATTAATAAAATAACATTTAAACAGTCGTAATTTGTATAGGCATATCGCTAAAGGTTAACCAGTATTGGAAAATACGGGTATAATAAGTCTTTGGTATTCCATTCGCTTTGAGGTTAATACCAGTTGATTTAAAAATACATTTACTATAATATATAGAAAAATAATATAATAATATAGCATTATAATTAATGGTCTTGATCGATTATTAAAATTTTATTAGTGTTTGGTTAAGTTGTTCAAATGAAAATATTCATGTTCTATTTCTGATTTATATATGGAATCATTTTCAAAACAAGATGTCGTGACGAACAGTTTTTTTTTAGTTTTGGCATCTTACATTATTACAAAAATCGCTCCCGATTTATCTTATAAAACATCTATCAATAATAATTTTTATTTCAAACACATAATGCTTTAAAGCTCTCTAGATATGTTACATTCATAGTATTTGACGTTAAAATTCTGGATCCATTTCCAACTTTGACCCATTCTTTAAATTTCTTGTTCGCCCAAAGGCACTCTCTGGCCGTCAACCAAGGAATTAAATAAAATCAAAGTACAATGTTTTGTAAAAACTCACAAATATATTTTTTAATATTTCGTGCTGCGAATTACTTTAATGCGTTATTATTCTTAGGTCTCAATAACGATTATGTTCAGAGAGACAGACACTTGAACATGACGACACATGATTTTATACGTGTCACATTTACTGTTATTTGGCCATAAATGTGATCACATTTACGACAAAAACACGTGACTACGTTGTGAAGTCGCGCGTTACGGTGCTTACGAAGCACATCGTAGATTTTCATAACGCAAAGCCGTAATTTTTCACAGCGTTAGGAGGGAAAGTCGTGGTACGACGTCGAAAGAATATTTTAGACGTTAGTGTGTATGGAACACTAATAAGATCTTATGAAACGAATGTTAGTACCTACTTCATTCTGTATTTTAATTTTAAGTCAGTGTCTCCGAGTCAGAAGAGTCTACTCACCTGTCAAACATTGGATTAAGTAGAACAAATTTGTATTAATGTTTTGTTGTGATTGTCAGTACGTAAGGTCATTGAACAGTTTCATGACCAAAATACCTACTGACCTCGGAACAAAGCACGACCTTAAGTGTAAATGAAGTCTTAAAACAAGTACACAATAGAACCAATAATTTTTACGCATATTATGTGACTCATTAAACTCTAAGACTAGAGACTATAGCGGAAATGACACGTATTTTTATGTTGTAATATCCGCAAAAATTTTAAGTTTTGGTATTTTTAGTGTTTTTAAAAGATACTCGTGTATGTTTGTTGCATTATTGTATTTTTGTATTAGGTACCTCAATTTATTTTATTTATTCAAAGTTTTTGGAGTAATCATATACTTACATTTTTCTCGAATCTTTCATGCAGTCAACGGCGTTTGAACTTGAAGGTCGAAGGTATCGTAGCGTGAAATGATTGTAATGTAAACAATGCTACTGATATTTAAAACAAGTAAATCATAATATCAACAATACAAATATATTTTGGATTTATTTTCTTAGTTGTCCTGATTTATGTAATTCATATAAATATTACATTGTAGTTGTTAATTGTCGTTTATTGCTTATATATGTTTAAGTAAAATGCATTACATGCAACTAGAGTTTAAGCCGAATGCATAGTAATAATAATCTTTACTACATATTATACATCTTTACTACCTCATAAAAAATACGTTTTATATTCTATATTTCAAACTAAGCGTCTTGTAGGGACAAGAATTTAAGTAAAAACGTTAAGCTTTTATGTCGTGTTTGATATCACTTCTAGTTTTTGCTGTTCTAAATGTCACATGCTTGTTAATTTTTAACCGTTATTTTTACTAGTGCCATACTTACGAGTACCATATATAAGTAATATACTGTTACATTTACGGCACTTATATGTAGTTAGATTAAAAATTAGATAGTTCGAAATATAAGTATTTTTCAACATTAAAAAATTTAAGTGTTTTGAAACTGTGTCATGTTATTTTGCCAAAAAGCAACCATACGCAGATATCGATTTTCTCTTGAAAAAGTAAAATATATCAGTATATATTTCTATAAATATAACCAGATAACCAAAAAATTGAATGAATTAGATGAATACTTAAATGTTGTTCGTTCATTAAATCGGAAATTATAAAATCAAAATTAGAATAGTTTTTTTTTTCAATAAAACAAACTTTTAAATCGACTCATTTTTTTTAAGATATTGTCATGACATAAAACTAATATGTATAGATTTTAGTAGATATAGTTTTTTCTAATAATTCTTTTTTTTATAAGAAACGATATCATACTTAATCGTGTCAATTGTTATGGTGTTATAATTTATGTTATAAATTATAATAATCGAGATATAAATCTTATGTATCGCTCTATTTACATCGTTGAGTGTAACCGCAAATATGCAAACCACAGACTATAAATTTTGTTATTATCATAATTGGATGCTAATACTATTGCTACTAGCTATTAATAAGTATAGACTACAGTTATCTTATTTCGTAAACACATCAAAACAAACAAACACAACAAAATCGTATTTGAAAGCGTCCCTTTACTTCTCAAGGATTTAAATGGAATTCGATGCATACGGTTACTTAATTACACATTATTTGTATACTATATTTTAAAATAAATGTATTCGCCTTTATTGTTATTTTTAGATTATTCGTCTATTTTAGGGTTTCGTATCTGCAGGATGTTAACAAGACCCTATTACTAAGCCACTCTCCGTTCGTCTGACTATCCGTCTGTTCGTTTCTCAGCGAGATGAAGAGACTATCTCACGAACTGTAATAGAAAAGAGAGTTGAAATTTTTAAAAACACGGTAAAAAGTCGTACTTTTTACAATTTTTTTTTCTTATTTTTTTTACAAAAAGTATTTAAAAAATGGACGGTGGTATATATCTTGTAAAATACAATCCTTTTCTGGAGAATGCATTTATGCATTCCGCCCAATAACTCAGGCGGGCATGGGCAACGTCCTAGCGCTACATGATCGCTTACGCATACCGTGACGTCCTGACTTTTGATCCGCCTTTGCAGACCTTCTTCACCTAGAGAGTGGTCCCGAGCACTGAGAGCACTCTTCCGCCCCGGTGGTATGTGGGAGAGTTGATTCCCCCCGCATGGGTATTGTATGACGGATGGAGAAAGAGCGCCGCCTTCCTCTCCTCGGTCGTCTCCTGCGCATCGTGTTTTCGACTGGCGTCTTCTTCTCGTTCTGATACGTAACCCAACAAGCCCTTCTCGCGCTTAACTGGTTTTTATGTTTATTTTTACATAAGATCCTACGTATGAATTAAACCTATACTAACATAAAATAATAAAGAGGTCAAATTTGTTTGTAAGTTTGTATGTATAGGATAATTTCCAAAAATACTGATCAGATTTGCAAAATTCTTTTTGCTATGGATAGCTCGTTTTTAAGAATGTTAAAAACTATCTGCCTTACTACAAAAGATTTAAACAGACGTTAAACGCGTGTTTAAAAAAAATCGTACTACAAATCCGCGTCTAAGCACAGTTTTGAGTTAAACATGCTTTACATTAGATTAAAATACGTTTAAGTTTAAGTTTAATAGATGTTTAAAACCTATTTCAGCTGTCAAATGTAACGTATAACATTTTATCAATAAGTTTTTTTATGAGTTTATTCGCTGTTATGCAATTTATATAGTATTTTAAACTATGTTTAATTTTTAGACACTGTTTAGCTAGACACGTGTTGAACATGGTTTTAATGCGTCTTTTG
This sequence comes from Hypolimnas misippus, assembly GCA_037950945.1. Taxonomy (NCBI): domain Eukaryota; kingdom Metazoa; phylum Arthropoda; class Insecta; order Lepidoptera; family Nymphalidae; genus Hypolimnas; species Hypolimnas misippus. The sequence goes on from JBBEEQ010000011.1 coordinate 10,110,902, forward strand.
TAGTATGACAGTATATTACGACTATATTACGTTACGTAGACGAAGTCACGTAAGTACGTAGTATGTTGGTAATAAAAACAGCTTTATACACAAGTGGCTAGAAAGAAAAGTGCTGTATTTGTATAGTAAGTTTATTTGTATATTCTGTATCGTCATGATATCATATGGCGCCATAGTCGTGCTTAAGCGATCCTGTGGCGCCTCATTATGACGTAGGAGGGAACTGGGATGGGAATTAATAGGTATTCGGCCTTACTAACATGTTTTATATATGTGTTTTCTATCCAAAATGAACACCTTGCATGTATTCGAGTTTTTCTCTCAGGATAATTTTACTTCTGCTTACAACTAAAAACAACTTCAAAACTATGTAACTAACAATACAGTTTTTACAACGAAAAACTTAAATATTTGTGATTCATAATAATTACTGTACAAATCATGGCCGCGTGGAATGGTAGCTAGAATGTGGCATTACCCCTTTAATCGCAATTCAGATTCTCTAGGCGAACACGCGTCGGCCTTTCTGTCAACAGTTCTTCTAAGTGTACACGTAAAATTTTTATTTTATGCAGAGCGAAAATATTGAAATATATACGACAGATTTCTATGACTTATACATTATGTATATAAAATCAAAACTGACTGGCTGATATATTGATTGACTGATCAATCACCGAAGAGTCTAAAAACAAGACATTATGCACAAACGTTCCTTAAATGTCGTAAATGTGCACTGAGTAAGTATATTTAAAAATCCATCCCCTAATAGGTTCAAAAGAGGGTTGTGGGTTTGTTAGATGTCAAATTTCTAAGTATATGTGGGCGAAGTGACGGGAAATTGCTAATTTACTTATAGAAAATGATTACTGGCCGTTTTTAAATAGCTAAATTAAAACTATACCAATGGTTATAACAACGTACACAGGTAACGTTACAAAACAATACTTAGCTACTCTTTCATATAACATGGGTAAAAAGTGAAATGTCCTATAAATCTCAATTCCACGCCATAAGCTATACGAAACTATTGTTTACAATTTCACCATAGAGAGGTTCATAGATTAAAAGAAGTAAAGAAATGATTTCCGTTACACTACGTGGCTATGTGTATAAGATAAGTAGCAGCCTGTAAATATTTCACTGCTGGGCAAAAGCCTTCTCTCCTATTAAGAAGAAGGTTTAGACCTTAATCCATCACGTTGCTACACTGCGGGATAGCGGATATATGTACATGTGTCAGATTTCTCGGCACATGCAGGTTTCACGATGTTTTTCTTCACCTTCAGATGAATTTAAACACAAATTTAGCTCTTAAAAAATCACCGGTACTAGCCGGGTCTATCTCGGCTCTTACAATTGGTTTTAAGTAAAAACTTTCTCGAGAAAACTTTTTGCTCTTTCTGAAAACTGCACGAAACTATAGTCGACTCCATTAGACATCAATAAATAAATCAATCAATCAATCAAGTGTCGAGCACATTTTGCTGACGAATTTTTGACTTAAAGTTTCACCTACATCGTGAGGTAATAAACGAACATCTTTTAATTTAATTTTATTCGGATTTTGTGCTGCCACGGGTCGTGACATTTTCAATCACAAAAAGTGTAATAAATATACATAATAATATCCAAACGTTTTAATAATATGCTGATTTAATCTAAGTTTTTGTTGTTTCACTAATATCCTATCGATAAAATTCGGTTGATTTTGTTTTAGCAAGTAAATAAAGATAATAATCTACAAATGCATCTTAATTAAACAATTACAAAGGTCGCAATTTGATCTAAATATACAAACGTGATGTTTTGAATAGTTTATTAAATGGTTTATAATTATACTTGGTACTTGCGATGTAATGGTTTCCGTTGCGAATTATGTATATTTTACATACCTTAACTATGATTGTGACACTAATTGACTACGTTTTATCAATCTCGATAATTGGTTAATACTTTGTATAGTCCAGCAAAAAAGCCGTTCGAGCAGATCACTCTTAGATTTCTTTTCCAAAATAAAATATATCATTACAGACTAAATCTAAGGTATGTCTATGACAAAAGCACAGACAGAAAGTCTATGCGTCTGTCATAGGTTTCTAATTCTATAAGCGATTGCGAGCTTATTGGTGGCGGTGGCGAAATTATTCCATAAATATTCTATTTTTCAAGGATGGCAGACCAAAATGTATTTCTTCCGCTTATTATTATATTTTTTCGCGTGCTAATTAGCTCGAAGCCATTTCTGAATATCTGTTCCGTGATGGGACCCGCTAGATGACATAGATCGCGCAAGGTCACCATTACGTATTCCATACGCGCCTGAGATTGATATGCCGCTAATCTTCGTACTTTCTTAGTAATCTGAATCATTTGCGCATCATTTATTGTTTTTGCATTAGATTTCTTTCCTGTAATTGTTTGCTGTTTCTTTTCCTTGTTACATTTCTTTTAACGTTGCATTTCAATTGCGGATGGTATACTCGTAGGTATATAAAGTAAAGTAACCAGCCTGTAAATGTCCCACTAAAGGCCTCCTCTCCTATTAAGGAGAAGATTTAGAGCTTAATCCACCACGAAGTGGATCAGCACTTCGGGTTGGTGGCTATACATGTGTCAGAATTTCTCCCGGCTCATACAGGTTTCCTCACGATGCCATCGTCAAGCTCGTGATGAATTTAAACACAAATTTAGTACTGGAAAATCATTAGTCGAGGTCGACGTATTCTAACCATTAGGATATTTTGGCTTGAAATAAAATAATATTGTTCGAATTGTACTTTCTTGTTTGACAAAAAAATGAAGTATAAAATATAGCAAAATTTCGTTTTTTAGAATTCAAACGAAACATCAATTTTGAAAATCCAAAATCTATTGCGACGAATATCGGCATGAGGTCTAAATGTAGGCATTTATGTGTGTATGCCTAAGCATAACACATAAGTCAAAATGTTTGTTCATGTAAAATAAAAGTTTTTAGAATTGTCGTAACGTAACTTTTACTTATAGACTTTCCTTTTCGAATGTCATCGACTTGGAATGTCCTCAGACATTTCACTCGAAGAATTATTAAATTATCTCATTTATACAACTAAGCTGCATTTATCTACATTTTGTTATATATTTTTTAATGTCTACTTTCAAAAATTAGAAACAAAGAACACATTGTCAAAAACTATAAATATTAAAACATGCAACATTTAGATAGTGTAATTTTTTTTGTATTATAACGCTTTTAACTATCAAAATGCTGCGTATTTTATAACTGTAGTTTTCGACAATTAGTCTTCACTTTTATAAACAAACTTCAGCCTTCAAGTTCTTGTGTTCCTATTGTTATGAATTCGTTCGATCGAAAAAAAAATCAGCTAACGATTCAATGCCCACGCGAAATTCTGTCAGAAAAAAAATCTAACAGAGTAGTCACAGAAATATATTTGTACGTTGATTGTTCCGCTATCTTCAATATAAATATTCACATGACAATAGACACAAAGCGGCGTTTGTACTATTTTTTGTATTTACATTACGAATACGCTGTTTTAATAAATTATATTGATACATTTAAAAAAAAGAACGGAAGATATTTGTTAGCAATAACGTAAAAAAACATACAAAAGAAGGACATATTAAAAAATAAGACTTTCAAAACCTTAATTGTAAACCAGTCATACATAACGGTATAAAAAGTAAACCAGCCTGTACACTGAAAACCAATGTATGTTGTGATAATATTCTGCCAATCTTTATTTATTATATTACATAATAATCATCCAAAAATATTATACTATGTTCTTCATGTCTGATAATAAACTGACAAGAATTTATAAATATGTTAAAGAGTCACCCGAGAGGTTTTAATTTATTTACATTTATTGACCTATAATGTAAAACATATACTTTGTTAAAAATTAAATTATTTATTTGATTCTACTGTTACAAAATTGGTTATATCAGATATCTGGGCAGCCACAGATAAGGCTTTAAGCGTGGCCAAGTAGCCCGTGCAATATAATAAATTTGCCGTCGACTCGATGAAAAAGAAGAAGGCGGGCAAAAATATATAATCTATGGGTATATAGATAATACTGTCTGAAATAACAACAATTTATAAAACCACTATCTTTTTCGGTATCTAGTTATAATGCAGTGTACCTAAGATGTTGTAGATTGTTATACATATTTAATTTTTCGAGATCTCGAATAAATTGCAACTCTAAGGTCAAGTTTTATTTCGTAACGTTTTCAGATCAGCGCAAAGATAATTTGATAAAAACTCGATTTTTCGTAACAAATTAAGGTGTTTCTTCAGACTTTTTTACAAATAATATGTGTAGTTATTTTGTTTATTGTTTTTTTCGTATAGTTTAAACTGATATAATTATATAATACGATCGCTCAGTGCTTAAAGCGGTTACAAAATTTAATCAAAGCATCGCTATATTCATCAAATACAAGTATTTAGTTTGTAAAAAGAAAAATTAAAATTACAATTTTCATAGAATATAATAATATACTTATGACTGCAATATAATCATTAACATTATTCAACATTTACTAAAAAAATTATTTTACGATTTTTTATTTTTTTTCCGTTTTTTATATAGTTTCCTACGATTTATAAAAAAAGTAAACTAACAAATGCTTAATAGGGTTATAATATTTTATAACTGTAGTGTTGTTATGTTATCACTGAAGTTCTAGTCACTAGTTTACTTGTAATTATCAATATATTTATGAGAGCGAGGACGAACAATTTATTCCAAAGGGGGGAAGGCGTGTTACATAATATTAACTCGTTAATCAACGATATACCATAGACAAAATACAATATATATATATATATATATATTTTTGTTAAGTTATCTCAGGGGTTCCTGTCACTACTTTACTTGTAATTATATTTATGAGACTGAAGACAAGCGATCTATCCTTGAGAGAGGGAGTGTGCTTACCGACAATATATAGTTACTAACTAATTAAAGAGTTTTCATAGACAAAATACGGTCTATATTTATTAATGATATATTCCTAATAATTTTCTTCTATGATATATTCTTAACAGTGAAGCTGTATTTTAGCTGTAATTAAGAAAAAAACGATGATATAGAGTAGACTGACGGTAAAGGAGTTATTCTTTAACGTCAGTATACACATCTTCGTTCCTTCCAATTTCTCTATTTCAAATTATCAGCGCATTCATCCCTTGGCCAACTATTGTCATTAAAAATAGCTTTTTATGTCCCACGGTTTATCTTTATTATAATCGACCTAATGTCGAGCAGAAATTGCAAGTACCAATTATTTGTGGCAAAAGTATTTACGTACGCTCTGGAATGCCATAATTGCAGTAATAATACCTACGTTCTCACTGCTTACATTTGTTATTATTTTTTCATTTAATTAACTTTTTTTAATGTAATGACATCTCTTCTGTAAATTGCTGTTGCGCCGGCATTCTAACCGATGTTATTGTTACCATAGTAATTATAATGATTTAGTTATACTTCATTAAAATTCTTACATGTTTTGTTTTTGTTCCTTAATTGTTACTTTTTATAATGATTAATAACATTATATAATGCTTTTCTTATCTAGATCCTGATAAGCAATAATATGTCAACCCACAAAAAGTCAAATTGGGAGATATTGATGTATTTTGATACTGCGTCACCTGCGTTTGATTATTCAAATATATTTCAAGTTATCTAAACTAAATAAGTACGGAAAAGTTTCTTAATTGAATGTTTCGAATTTCAAGTACGTTCCATATTTTGCGATTTAAACAATAATCTTAAATATTTGAAAAACTTATTATTAAATAACACATTAAATATATCAATCTGCTTTTAATTCACTATACCTTTTATCAAAATAGGAAAGAAAAGATGGATACATACGTCTTCAAAGAAATTTATTAAAAATAGGTTTAACATCTTTAGACATTAACTGCGTTACTACAAAAGATTTAAACAGACGTTCAAGGCGTGTTTAAAAAAAGTCCATACTACGAATCCGCGTCTAAAGACGGTTTTGAGTTAAACATGCTTTAGATATAGATTAACATACGTTTAAGTGAGTTTAATACATGTTTAGAACATATTTTAACTGACAAATGTAATGTATAACATTTTATCAATAAGTTTTTTTATGAGTTTATTCGCTGTTAAGCAATTTAGATAATATTTTAAGCAATGTTTAAATCTTAAACACTGTTTAGCTAGACACGTGTTCAACATGGTTTTAATGCGTCTTTTGTAGTATGACAGTTAGACTTTAGCCATTTTCTCAAACTAAAGTCCGTGTCACTTGACACTGTAATGCTTTTCAGCGTCCATCTATCTATTAATACGTGAATCAAAACTTTTATACCAAAATTGGGCGGACGGAAGTATGAAATTTCGCACACTAATGGTTTATATAGAGAAGGATAAAATTATACATAAAAATCAATAATAACAAAACCAAAGAACAACCATGTATTTCACACACACGTTGTTAAAGTCTGTGATCACATTCTATAGACCCTCAATAATTTCGATAACAAGTTTTAATAATTGTAACTTCTTTTGCCTTACTACTGGGGAAAGGCATTGACGTAACTATTATTATTTCGCGTAGCCACAAGGGGATGTAGACGAAGGCCTTTCGTTTTTATTTCCCTATCCCACCGTATCAGTATACGTATATAGTTTCAATTGTATCGTTTTCCGTTTTGAAATAAATATTGACAATAACGATCTGTAAATTTTTTAGTTTCTTCTATTTTTGTACGTGTCATTGGCGCAATGTTTCAAGATGATTATATTTTGCTACTGAAGATTACATTTACAATTTTATATTGTCTTGTTTCAGTTTTTTAATATGTAAATATTTTATTAGGAATAAAATACACTGTGTATCGATTGTATATTTTACAAATTATTAGGTAACGTAATAGGTTACGCAATACCTAATAATTCGTAACATTACATCATACATAAAGAAAAAATGATAAAATCTTATGGTAATTGATATAGATTAAAAAGATTACCAATGAGCAATGCATTTTCCTGTCAATTAATCAAACTTGGAAATACATTATATTTTTAATTGCATGTAAAATATGTTGGAAATAATTGGTACCTATGGTGTTTTTATATATTGTAGATTTAAAAAAATCATACCAATGTTATGAAGATATAAATACTGTTTGTTTGTAGAGAATAATTTCTGTTGCTACTCGTACAATTAAAAAAAATCCTTTGCTAGTAGAAATCTACACAACTCTGAAGGGACATATAGTGTGTTTGTTTATAAATTGTATATTTTATGAGAGCTACTTAGAACTATAGAAGTCATCGAAACTTATGCGGACGAAACCGCAAATAGAATTTCGTTCATTTATAAAAAAATAGCTATGGACTCGGAGGCGCATTATTATTGTTCTCATTTTGATACTTGACATGTAGTACTTGTTTTAATATAACTTATATTGTAGTTTAAGCACAACTAAAAGCGATTACTATCAAAGAATTGAATTGAATTGTAGTTTTTAGTTTATTATTTGATGTCTTTACAGTTTTAAAACACATAATCATGACCAGGAGGATTATTACGGTGAGCTACCGCTATCGCACTGCGATAGATTTTAACAGTTAATTTTAGTTGATAAGAGTTTTCGAGACGTGTACACTTTTTTAAACTCTTGAATGTCACCTGCTAAAGGCAAAGGCAAAATTATATATCATAAGAAAATATATAATTTTTTTATTACACCTATAATAAACTGTAATCAATTAATAAGGCTTTCCCCCTCTTATTGGTAAATGTATGCGACTTTCACAAGCATACGATTTCGCCAGTAAACAAGTAACAATATAAGTGGACTGGAACATCTTATCTTGGTCACCAGCCAATGCTAATACAATACTTATATTGGTCTCGGTTCATTTGTTGATAATATTAGAATATATTTTGATTATATATTAAGGTTTGTTCATAAAATATTATATTAATTTATAAATTACAAAGAGAAGCTGATAAGCAATACTGTGTCAAACCACACGGACTCCATTTTGAGAAAATGGCGTCTAAAGATGTCAAACCTACTCTTAATACATTTGTTTAAAGAAGTATCATATATTGCAGAATGAATTTTGAATAATGTTAAATTCGTGATGCATTCCTTATGTCCTATTTCGTTTTAAACCTTATTTCTATTTGCGGGCAACGCATTCTTTTGTTTTTTTAGTAGCTTTTCTAGTGCTGCAATTATGCATGGGCGGAGATGATAATTTAGTATTAAGTGTCCTGTCTGCTTGTATTCCAGCTATTTTTAGAAAAATGGCCGCAGGTACAAGCTAGTTAGGTATATTAAACAATATCTACTCAATATACATAATATTTTACTGATACGTATAGACCGCGCAGCATCATGTTACAGCATCGATTTTTATTTTATTTTTTATAATTAGTATTCGATTTTCTTGTTATTTTTATACACAAATATGAAAAGTTTCTTTAATTTATTCGAATAACTGATTAAAGCTGGCCAGAATTAGCTATTGCGTAATGCTATAATATTAAAATCGTTAGTTATTTGACATTTTTGAAAAAGAACTAATCGAATGAAGTTGCTTTTATAAAAATTGAATTAAAAAACAAGTCCCAAGGAATTTCATTTGTAACCGTATATTTTCTACATAATTAACATAATAAATTTCAGTAGATTTAAATACCAATATAGTGTTTTAGTATTTTCTGTTATTCAGTTTGTTATCAATTACAAAAAGGTTATCAATTTGGCTCATTTTTTTTTTGTGTAACGTTATGCAATACCTTCATCGACCGCAGACCGATATTCATTTTTTTTTTATGTATAGAGATTCACGAGACTTGTCAGATTTCAGAAGAAAACTATTTATCTTTTTGTAGAAATACCTAGTATATGTAGTTAGGTGTCCGAGGTTTTGATTCAGCCGAATGCATTAAAAAAATAAATAATCGTTAGTTATTGATTGGATATTCTGCAATATTTCGGACCTTAAATAGTCTTTTTTTATAATTACCTAAGACCGAAATAAATTAATAAGAAATTTCAAAACTCTCGAAGGAAAGGGAAAGGAAGGGAAGGGAATGACTATGTTGCAGATATTCATTTATTTTTAAATAACTTTAAAGACGTTATCAGAAAGCATTAATGAAGACTAAGTCACATCCAGATGGACTGTGACTTAATCTGCATTGAATAAGTTTTTATTATAATATTTTTTAACTGTAACTAAATTTTCATGATAATCGTAAAGATAAATTTATTAGGTACATTTGACAACACTTTCTGGGTTTCGTTGCATCCACACGCGTTGTATCTACATTACGATTTTCGGAAAAATGCCGCAAACTACGTAAAAAAATTATTTTTTTACAATGTATACTAAATTATATTAGAATTTGTGTTTAGGGCGGTAGGTGTATAAGTTGGTATTTCTAAAAATAATGATCCAAATTTGAAAAAAATATTTTTGAGTTGGATAATCAGTTTTTGAGACTTTTTTTTTTGTTAGACTATATTACATCACGCTACGAATGACAACTAGCAAATTGTATGTTTACATAATAGTTTTTTTTTTATATTAAGAATATTTTATATTTAGACTTTTTCTCGCTTTCCGTCTTTGTCCTACGAATGAAATTTATTTAATTCGCATATATATTGTTAAGGTAAACTAAAGATGCGCGTTGAAACCATGAAACGTTTTTTAACGGTTAAAAAACAATTAATATAAGGTTTTTTTTATATTTATAATTTTAAGCAATTTTGCTTTATACTTTACATGATTGTGTAAGCCAACAAATAAGAATTACGTAAAGATAACATAAATTCTAGCTCGAATAATTTATTATTATGCTTATACCGTAAAAAGGTTCATAACGGTTTTTTTGCAATAATATAATCTAACAATGTTAATTAGAATAATACCAAGGATATTTAAAGAAAAAAAATACAACAACACAATAAATTAAAAACGCAAAAAAAAAATAGGTTATAGATTATTATACATTTTTATTATACATTTTTATGGATAATTAATAATATAATTTTATGTTTCTATCAATATTTACGATTATTTAGCCAAAGGCCAGCAAATTAAAGGGAACATGGGGTGAATTATGATAAGCTATCGCTTTTAAGACACGCCATATTTTAGCGACAGCTTAACGTAATGACTTAACGTAAATTAACCATAGAACCTTTACTTAAACTCGATAATATTTGTACACATAACTGTACGCAGAGAACATTGGAAATGATTTGAATAGCTATTTCACTTATAATAGACATTTTCTTACTTATATCTATTTTATATTAATTTTCAGAGGTGTTTTATCGTTATCTCTATATACTTATTACTAATACTTACTGCAATCTAATTAATAATACGGCGCTATAATAGTGTGAGCCTTTTTTCTATAATAAAAATCCACGGCCGCCTTAAACTATTAAAAATGCTTTTAAAATTTAGTATGTTTTGTTAGCGATAATGTTTGACAATTGACCCACTATTCTGCGAAACAAATGAAAAATAAAACGACTTAAATTGAAATAAAAAGTCCAGTATCATTTTAATATTCGTCTTTGAACCATATATAGATTTAAAAAATCTTTTTACTTTTTTTGTTGTGTAGTGTGACAACAATGTAGTATCACTATTATTATGACGTCACTAGCAATGTAAGATAGATGAATGAATATTTTAAGTTTACCAGAAGAAATTCTGACACATGTAATCCGCCAATCCGCAGTGGAGCAGCGTGGTGGATAAAGCTCTTAACCTTCTTCTAATTGATGAATTGATGATTGAAGAATTAATGTGTAATAATGTTATACTCAATATGTAGGTATAAGATAGTTTTAATTGAGCGCCTCTCGCCATCAAACGTATAAGTTTGGCGAATATACCTAGTTATAAGAAACCTATGTATTGTGATCATTAAAATAAAATTAAAAAAAAAAAAAGTCAATCAAGAAATGACCTTTCATCTTTTTATAGCAAGGTTGTTTTGGACGAATTCTGGATGTTAATTGAGTTTCTCATTAAAAAAATTATCGGATTGCGGCGAAGCCTAAAACGAGGGTTATGAAATTGACCTTTACGTATGTGTGTTTCACAAAACGAAAAATATATTAATTATAATATTGGGAATTCGGCCGTTTATTTAGACTTTAATGTCACAAAATGTTAATAGGATAGTTACTTTCTTTTTAACCGACTTCGAAAAAGGACTTTTTTTTCTGTGCTAGTTAATTTAAATGAGTCGATTGTGTAAGCTATGTACGCTAGTTATTGATATATAGGTAAATTAAGGACTTAATTGTACTTTTCCATTTTTTTAATACAAGTGAAAATATATATATTGTTAGTGTGCTTAAATAAATAAATAAAAAAGGAGGAGGTTCTATGTTCGACTGTATGTATTTTTTTCATAATAATAGATTATGAACCACAGTATTATATAAAACTAAATTTTAATTACTAACTCAGCTAACTTGTTTCATACACATTTTAAATTTGGTGAATTGAATAGTACGTCCGTTTCTGTGTTCGCTCGTAACTATTCAACGGCTTAACCGATTTTGATATATTATTAATATTTAGTCAAGAGTAATTAACATCCTTTATAATCAAGATTGCGACAAAGCAAGATTGGAACGTTTTAATGTCCCTTCGTGCGGAGTATAAGTAACGAAATAGTAATAGATTTGAAAGTTTGAACGTTTGTTTGGAATGCAGATAGCATATAACAATTTTATTTATTTAAAACTTTAATTTAATATTTTACTAATTTAAAAATTAAAACGCTTCTATATTTCAAAAATTAAAAGACATATTTTAACCTTTGATTGTTTAACATGTAGGTAATATCAAAAGTGCGATTCTGTTATTCGATTATTCTATTCGATTGTTGGTTTATTGTTTGTGTTTAGTTTTTTTTTGGTTTAATGAGTGAAATGGATTGATATAAAATTGTATGTATTTTTATCAATTGATTTGAAAAAAAATACGTTTCATTACATGTTATCAGTATGCGGTTACTTTTTATTTTTGTTTATTCTATTATTGATATCCATAATAACATATTTTTTTATTAGGATCTTAAATAAACTTTGACCCAAATCAATATTATAATTATAACATACAAAACAATTTGACTTCCTTATTTATATTTAAACTTACTTTTCAAGGCCTTCCCTTCAGGCGTGCATCTATGACCATTAATTAAGCACTCCACATAGTTCCTCACTAGCCGTTTACTATTAAACAGCGCATCTACATCTAGATAATCGTATCTCGAGTCATATTTAGGCATATTTCGCATCGAATCGATGTCCTGTCCCATCACTGTCAACACATAGACACAAAGGCACAGCACTACAAACTTCATTGTGTTATAAAAATTAATCTGTCAAAATTTAAATTTCGAAGTCACATATCTCGCGGATCGGAATGTTTTCGCGCCCGCGCAGTTAGACAGGCGTGCGCGCGCATCGAGTAGCGGTGTTGTTGTGCTGCGTTTACCGCCATTGCTTCGTTATATGAAAGGTTGTTTATCCGACACCGATCCTGAAATGAGACAGGTTCCTTTCAAGGGCAATTCTAGATTGCGAAGGGTTAATGCTCATTTAATCTAAGGATGTAAGTGCACTTTATAAATAACTTAATTGACGCAGTGTTTTTAAATAGTCTATTTCTTGTTGCATGGCAGTTCTCATTTTATCACGTCTATTAAAAGAGCGAATACAAGTTTTTGTAAATAATTTATTAAATTTAAAATATTGTCGGCTAAAAACAAAAACTGATAAAAATATTAAGTTACAATTTCAAAATGAGTTTTAAGTCAAAGTAAACACTAATAAATAATAAGTAATGAGATAATGACGCGTAACGAAAGCGTGACATGTTGTATAATAATAAATTAACAAACAGAATGTCAATCATCACTATTATTATTTTGATTAATTCATTGTTATTAATATAAGATTGCGATTTCAATTTTATTGATGGAGTGTTAGTACTTTTAGATTTATAACTTAAAATCTTTCTATATTATATATTATTTTTTGAAGTTTTTCCTTTCTTGGTATGATATATCTCCCTTATTTACTGTCTCAAAATGTTGAATATGCCATTTTTAGAATCATTTTTCGTTCGAAACCAAAGTGAATATCTAAAAATTAAATTACCTATGTTTTCTTAAAAAATTAAGTTTGATATTTTCATGTAAGTCACTAATCACTATCAGAAGTAAAGCATTGGCATGGGTCATATGTATTTGTTAATATAATTTTTAACCGACTTGCAAAAAAGGAGGAGGTTCTCAAATCGTCGAGGACTTTTTTTATGTATGTTCCCAGATTATTCGAAAAAAGCTGAACCGATTTCGCTAATTCTTTTTTTGTTGGGCATATTTCCAGATGGGTCCCATAGAATTTTTTATCAAAATCGGCTCAGTAGTTTTGTTTGAGGTTCTCTATAATCATGTTTGTTTGTTTATTAGTATAATACTATTTTATCAACGGACTGTAAATCGCGAGTGATCTAATTTAATTTGGAAGAAAAATGCTTACTTTATAATTCGATTTATTAAAGCGAATACGATATCTTTTACTGAAGACACTATAGAATTAATCGTAGACTAGCAGCCCGCCGCGTTCTCACTCACGCTTAAGAGGACTTTCGTACACATCTCTAAACTCCGTTTTATCCCCTTGAAAGAACCCCTATGCAAAATTAAAATTTGTATCACTTATAGTGTCTGAGATTTCGTGATGAGTGAGTAAGTGACCTTTCGCTATTATATATATAGATTAAATTATGTATCCACAAAAGATTATCGTACCCATTATTCGAGGCGTATTGAGAGTGGGTTGCCTACCTTTAGCTAGAGCGAAAAGGGCAGTTGCTCTACGCACTACATAGATTTCATTTTTTCTAGAACACGACGCTAAAAATAGTAATATGGTTTTATTATATTTATTTTTATGTACGTAGATCGTATTGTTATTAATAATTTATAAGTAGGTGCCTATACGCTTACGATTTATTGAATTATAATGATACGGCCTTGATAGAGCTTGCGCTGAAAACTGCCATTACAGCATTAGGCAATCACCAGGTAAAAAAAAACCTATAGATACTTAAAATTTATTTATTGGCTCCAGATGATATAAATTTGGTATTATTCTTCCTGGCAATGTTTTAATAAAATCTACGTCTCACATAAAAAAAAAAAAAAAAAAACAAAAAGTTTATTGTAATAAGTAAAAATTAATGATATTATATAGATATGTTATAAGTCATGGGTTTTGATACCACCAATGACGCCCACTTTGGACGACGCGACGTTGCTAAAGAACCTGGTACCGACCGAGTATGCCACGCGAGAGAATCTTTAGGCTAATAAGATGTATGGACGTCGATGAATGGACGTAAAATATCTATAGTTTGAAAATATTATCAGTGTTTATTGTTATTTTATTTAAATATATATCTGATACCTTTAATACAAACAGATCGACACCTATTATATCATATTAAATTGACCTAACTCCGCTCAACCCGATAACTTTAAACATTGATAAATTATCTCAACGTGTTTTAATACTGTTAAACATATAATAAGTCACGACGTAGCCACGGAGCTGTATCAAATAATTACACGTCTCCGTAGTTCTCGTGTTTGTGTGTTCATCTAGGAAGTTCCATTGTGTGCGAGCAGTCATATGGAACGCTATGTATACATGCGTTGAGGTGGCTATTGCGACAATGTTGGGGTTAGGTTGAGGTTTGAATACATGGACGCTGATAAGCAGTACTATGTCAAGCCATACGGATTTTTTTTTTGAAAATGGCGTCTAATGATGTCGAACCTATTATTAATAAATTTGTTTGAAGTATATATTCGTGTTTTTTTTTCTATTTCAATTAAAGATAAATTGAATAAAAAGAAAATATAATATATTTTTTTTGAATAAAAAGTTTTTATAAAATATGAGATTATAGCATATTGCAAAAAATGGATCAGACATCAATATTTGAAATATTAAATTAAGAAACTTTTTGCGTACTTATTTAGTTCATATGATAAACATTTTTAATAATGTTAAATACTTGTTACACTATCAGAATATAACAATATATCCGATTTTGACTTTTTCAGGGCTAACACATTATTGCTTATCAGCATCCACATATGTTTTGCCATTAAAATATTAATGTAAAGAGTCAGTGCAATAATACGAACGTTCTTACAGTGTTTTGCTCAAATCTGAACGTCTAGATTGAGTTTCGATACTTTGCAATAATGTAATTTTCGATTGGTATATTACGAATTTTTCTCTTGACTTTAAAATGTTGTAGATAATATTTATTTTTTCTTTTTAGTTTACTTGTTTCGTGTTCGAAGTCGGTTTATTTTTTTAGTTTAAGAATGTAGTAAGGCAGAAGTGTGAGACAATCTGTGATTTACCCAAGTTACAATAGCATTATTGTAACTACTTATCAACATTTACATAATATTGCTTTTCCCGATGCCGGGCTGTTAATTATTGAGGAGTTCCTGGTGACCTGGTACTTCACCATTAGCTCCATCACACCACATGCATTGTGACGAGCATAAATTGCTTAGCAATCATATTAAAGTAATCAACCAACCTGTGACCAACTCGCAACCTGTGAAATACTTGTTATAGAGTAGTTCCGGTGGCCATCTGTGGTCGTCGTCACCAGTTCCACTTCACCAAAGTGACTTTCCGAAAGCAAATGCACGAGATGCTATAAAAATTTCTATATCGGTATAGGTGTGCTATAATATTTGAAGTTCATAATCGGTGGAGAAATTGGTGAACAAACATAAAAAATACATATAGCCGGACATAGCACCTCCTTCTTTTTTGTAGTCGGCTATAAGCAAAATACGTAAATTCTTCGTGTACTTAAATAACTAGTTGATTCCACTTATTGATTTAATAATGATTGTAAAACCAAACTACTAAACAGATTTTGATAAAAATTCTATGGGTATAATATATGTATAACAATTCAAAAGCGCTAACCCTACCCAATTTAAAAAAAAATCGGTCCAGTCATTTTCGAGTAATCGGTGAACACATAAAAAGCCCCCGAATTGAGGATCTCATTTTTGGAAGTCAGTTAAAAAGTCTTTGCTAGACAACATCTATAAGATGTCATAAACACTTCCTCGGTCGTTGACGCTGAGATTATTGTGCAAAATAATATCGCAATAAGTTTATGTTAATTAAGTATTCAATCTATTGTGAATTTGTTATAATGATACCTCGTTAATTAAGGAAGTAAATAACAATGACTTTTTGTAACAATAAATTATATTTTTTACGACAAATTTTTAAACAAAGATTGAAACTTTTTTAATATTACTGAAACAATTTAATTATTATTTCATTTTTAAATAGAGTATCCCTTAATTAATTATAAAACTACTTGAAAGACAAATAAAAATATATTAAAATAATTTTGTAGGTATCTTAATAGACCTTACAGTGATAATACCTTACAGTGTAGTGATTATTTTAATTTTTTTTACAATAACATTGTGTGTCCAATGTCACTTTTTTATTTATACTGTAATAATTAACATCTTCTAAAACGTGGACGTTCTATGTTCGACATGATTTTTTTTTATAATAAAGAGAGTATGCGTAAAGAAAACTCCAGGCTACTGCAGCGATTTAAAAAAATAGTATACTATTTGAAAAGTACATTATTCTAGGTAGTCAAGAGCTATATTTTATGAAAATATGCATATTAGTTTAATAATAAAAATAGTAGATTATAAATAATATTATATTTTTCGCATCGTTACGTTTTGGTGTCATCAATTTTTTTTTGGTCTTTTAAATAATAACATTTAATTTGTTGAAAATGAAATTAAAATATATCTAGTATTAATAAAACAAAAAATAATATTATAACTAATAAATTAATAGTATAAACATGAAAACCGAAGAAGTATACGACGTCATTCTTTAAATATATTTTTTTGGTAAATAAATATTTTTCCGGTTTGTTGCCGTTTACGTAATCAGTCTTTTTTTCTAATTTTTTATAACTTCATTTTATTCGAATATTTAAAATAAAATGAAAGCAACGACTTTGACATATTGTATGGTAGCGAAATTTTTGACTAAAGTACGGCGTCTCATTTACGACGTCAAAATTATTGTGTAGACTAATAGACATGATTATTAACAATTTTGATTGATTTCGTATAAAGACCAAAACACATAACCATGTTTCGATGTTGCGTCGCCGCATCATGTCTTTTTGTATGTTTAAATGAGAAATCATGGCATCGTACCACGTAGCCACGTCGCGTCCTGATTTTTTTCGATGCATTTTGTAGATTTTACGGTGCACTTTGTAGATTTTCGAAAATGCGAGACATAATCAGATAAATGTACCCGTCCACACATCGACTTTCACGTTATCAGCAAGTCGCCATCGACTAAATTCGCTGCGATATAGACCCAGCAAAATATTCGCTTGTCGTCAGACCGCAACCTCATAAAATCTCTCTATAAGCTTATCAAATTGTCTATATTTGCGAAACACGACTATGGGATAACTATTATCAATGTATATTTAAACAAGCCCTGTTATTGATTTTAAATTTAAAAAATACACTCGGACAGATAAAAAATATTTTAATTAGAAAATTATTATATGAGATAATATAAGTAGTTAAGCTTAAAAACAATAGTTTTTAAGTGATTTCTTTTATAATTTTTACAAAATTTGATTTTTTACATATATACAACAACATATATAATCGACCACAAGCTATTTTTACATAATTCAGCAGTTATTTATGTTGTTAAAACGATGATTTTATTTTCGTTTTTATGAATATTGAAACAATAAGATACAATTTAATGTGGCTATCATGTGGCGAAATCAGCAACTTTCTTTTTAGACACATAACACAGATAATACATGTTTAATGACATTATTGTCCAACTATATAAACAATATTGATGTTCATCAAATTTTTATATAATCTACATATATTATATAATAGAAATGTAAGTTGAACTTAATTCACGCATCGCACAAAGACTACTGCATGAAATTGGACGCAGTTTTCACAGTTATATTGGTACGAAATCGCGAACAATAGTTAGTATTCAATAATTATTCTACAGTTCTTTTGAACTTAAAGAGTTAATAAAATAACAGCCTGTAAATGCCCCACTGTCGGACAAAGGCCTCCTCTCCTATTAAGGAGAAGGTGTAGAGCTTAATTCACCAAGGTGCTTCACTGCGGGATGGCGGATATATGTACGTACATGTGTCAGAATTTCTCCAATGCAGGTTTCCTCACGATGTTTTCCCTTCACCGCCGAGCTTAAGATGATTTTAAACACAAATTTAGCACTTGAAAACTCAGCGGTGTTACCCAGGGTTTGAACCAGCGATCATCGGTTGAGATTGCCGTGTTAGAACCACAAGGCCATCTTGGCTCTTACAGGGATACTACAGTTTAAACCAAACTAAAGTTTCCTACAATCACTCGACTATACAGTCTCATTAGTGTATTGTTTTATTAAGAGATCATCTAGTCAACGACTATACATCATTTGTATTTTATATGCAAAAAAAAAATCACACATCTCATTTTCTAATACAGAAAGCCTCTTTCAAACATCAGATGAGATGGAGATGGGAGTGCAAGCAGGTTAAGCGATTTTTAATGACGGTCTGGCGCATCACTGTAACGACTAATATGGAGATTTCACTGACATCAATGGATATTGTTGTAATCGAAACTGGATTATTTTGAGACCGTTTTTTAAGTGCAAAATGATTTTGCGTGTTGTCGCCAAGATTCGTAGGTTAAGAGTTAAGGCGTAATCATCAAGGACTGTGAATATTAATATTTATTATTTTTCCTATTAGTTCACTATTTGAAATTTTTAATATCAATCGACGGTTAGAGATTGACTGCAATATTTTTTTCTTTTAAGAAAAGATACACATTACATTACACATATAGATTTTAATAGAAAGGGTAAAGAATGTGAGAGTAAATTATGTTGAAAAGAGGTAAAATTTATTAGTTACTTTGTATGTAGGAGGTAATTGAAATTATTGATTCGATTAAAAAAATTGCGTTGGATAGTTTATTGAAGAAAATAATATTCTATATGACATCATCCTAGGACTCATACGAGCTAAGCGAAAACCATAAGTGCGACTGAAACCGCGAGGTACAGCTTGTATATTTCTTTATCAATAAAATGTAATGCCACTAACTATAACACCATTTTATTTAACCCCGTACCTAAATCAAAATCATGCTGGTTGACTTAATTTTTTTTTCATCCAGTAAAATTTTATTAATTTAAAAAATAACTTAGAAATAAGCTGTTAGGAAATTGCCTAAACACAATTCGACGTATACATAGCTTGGTTTATGCTACAGAACATTAAGTACCGTTTATGCTGATGGAATAATCGTGCAAAGCAATTACCATTCTAGAATATTAATTGCTGCAAGTTGCCTAGCAATTAGATCTGACGAGATATCTTTTAAGATATGTTATAGAGAAAAACAGCGGAAAACGCGTAATTGCACTTCGCTTTCATACGTTGGTTACGATCGTGTTTATATTCGTCAACGCGAAACTTGTTGAGGCTGATATTGAGGCTGATCATCAAAATAATGCGAAACTCTGACTGTGTAACTGAGTATATATTATCTTAAGGATAGAAATATATAGAATTATGAATTGATGATTTAGTAGTAATGAATCCTGCCTCATTATGAATCTTCGATCACCCCTACTACATGTAATGATGCACTGCCCCTACTTCTTAAGCATTAATAGGGACAAAGACCTTAAAAAATATATATTTGATTTTTTTTTATAAGTTAAGACGTGAATTAATGAAATATTTTCTTATTATTCATAATTATTAATTTTATCGTTTATTAATAACATACCAACTACCTTATCAATTTAATAATCTGGAAATTAAAATGATACGAAACACGGTTTATTGGTGATTTTTACTTTTTATTTGTATACTTAGGAAATAATATTTCATGAAATAAAAAAAATGCTTTAATTGCAAAATAAACGAGAGTTGTCATCAGATACCCGATAGGAACAATATCCCTTTCACTATTTACTATGTATTATTAAATATCAAGCAAAGTAACGGAATTCTAATTAATTTGTATTTAATATATTTTTTAAGTTTATGTTTATAAAATTATGAAAATAAATATGTTATTACTGCCTGTGGCAACATAGCTCCCTAAAAAATGGAATCAATGCTGTTATTTTTTTCAGAAAGCTGGTGTAATCGAGATGATTCTTAGCTATAATTGGATGCTAATAAGCAATAATATGTCAACCCACAAAAAGAATTCGGAGATATTGATGTATTTTGATACTACGTCACTTATTTAACATTATTCAAAAAATTTTAAATAAATATGGAAAAAAGTTTCTAAACTCAATGTTTCGAATTTCAGGTGCGTTCCATATTTTGCAATTTATAAAATTATTTCAAATATTTAAAAACTTATTTTTAGATAACATATTAGATAAATCTATCTGCTTTTGATTTAATATACATTTTATAAAAAATAGAAAAGAAAAGATGAATATATACGTCTTCAAACAAATTTATTAAGAATGTGTTTGACATCTTTAGACGCCATTTTTTTAAAACGAAGTCCGTGTGGTTTGACACAGTATTGCTTATCAGCGTCCAATTTATAAAGATCTATTAAGACGTTTGGAGGTCATAGTTCGTTTCTAGTTGCTGAAAGGATGTAAGTACCTTCTACTGGTCTGATCCATTCGAAATAATATAATATAATGTACTATACTGTAACTTCAATGATTTTAAAAAATTTAGTTGCGTCACATTGACCTGATGTTGCAGCGTCATCTGGAATCAGGAGGATACGCATTTCCTCAATGACTTACTGTAGAAGTACGAGTATCGTGTTGGTGCTCGTTGAGATAATCTCAATGATTGTTGAAAAAAAAATTATCTTGTTATGTTACTATTTCTAACAATCAACTCCTACCGAAACATTTTTAGATACTGAATATTAAATTATTTAACTTATTTTTAATCAACTTTCAAAAAAGGAAGGAGGTGCTCAATTGGTCGGAGTCTTCACCGATTACTCGGAAATTCTTTTTTTTGGTATATTTGGTTAATTTTTTTTTGTATACCTACTCTCCGACGTATCTCATAAAATTTACATCAAAATCGGTTCAGTCGTTTCATTTTAAATTAAAACGAATGGAAATAAGTGTGTCATTAAAGTAAACAAAATTAGATGTATTACAATTACAACGCCACAACGGTCATAAAAATTCAAATTCATAAAATATATATATAGGCATTAAAATTATATTATTTAATATAGAAAATATGAAAATTAGACGCGCAGGAGGAAACCACTTTCTAACGAAGGTCAAATACCTTCCGGTCTTTATGTAATATATGGCGAATCGTTATGTAATTTTAACGAGTTATGTAACATTACTTGATACTTGTAAAAAAATTCGGCAATGTTATAACGGAAACGATTTAAGTCGTATGACATCGATTTTTACAGAGCATAAAATATATTTATTGCACTTAAGTACAATAAATATAATTATTATAATATAATATTAAAATATTTAGAAAAAGAAATTAGGAATAATGTTTAATATAGATTTTGTTTTTGATATTAAGAATTAAAAAAAAACTAATCGAATTATAATTTTAATAACTTTATTTACACGTATATGTGTTTAGGTGTTAAGTTACATAGTTTGACTTTTAAGCGTGAATAAATAATTATACTTTTATTGAGCTGTATAACATTATATTCGTTATACTTAATTATAAAATCCTTAAAGTTTCACTATAGTTCGGTATAATTTATTTATTTATTCAAATTCATCGTAAATAAAAACGCAAATGATAGCAAATATTTAAATGTTCAACAGATCGAACAATTAGATAAGAAATTCAATGGTATATAAATAACAAGAACACATAAATTGCTAATAAAATAAATCATCCATTAACTTCACCTTTGTAAAACTTACCATGTATCAATATTACTGTCAATGTAGATTTCATTATGACGAACTATCCTCAAAAGGTAATTTTTTATCCCTCGGAAACAGTTGTATTTCTAGTCTCTTTTTTTTACGTGACCTCTTTAGTTTTAGTTGTTTAATACCCGAAACAAAAATCATTAACTCGAACATTATTTTCCATTATTTCAGTTCAATCATTCCGACGATAATTTATCATCTCTAACTCTTATGTGTGGTTAGAAGTACGCCATATTTTATAAGAATAATAGACTATTTATATTATATACTAGCTGTGCCCGCGACTTCGTTCGCGTGGATTACAGAATGCTTGGCATGTCTCCTGCAAAGCAAGGTTATAAACTATTATACTTTCTTGAGCAGCAACGCAGACTGCTGCGGTGCTGCTCAAGAAAGGAGCTTCTTACTTTGGATTTGGGAACTTTCTGGTTGTATTTATAAGCAGACTCTAATTCAGATATTCCTCCACGGTTTTCACTATAAATGTTGAAGAAAAGTGTTTTGTGCTAGTCTTTAAAATTTCGACTGTATACCAGTATATTCTCGCCGAGGTTTTCCTTGTATTATATATCGGGTGTCTTTTTTAACTGGGCTTGATAGGCCATATTCGGAACTTTAAGGAATCGCGAAAAATACTTAAAGGAGTCTCGTGTCCGATTTTAAGAAATCTAAAACTGCATCATAAGTTTTTTTAATTTCATGATTCTCCTGACCTGGAATTAAACCCACTAATTAAAAAAAATACATTCTGTATTATTACACCACCTACCTAATAGTGTCACTTGTAAGAATCAACTTTTGGAAAGTTTTAGGAAAAGATTTATTTTTTAACAAAATAACATTAAATCTATACATAAATTAGAAGTTAAGTAATCGATTCTATATATATTAAATATACATATCAAATATGTGGGTTAAATCACGGCTCCCGGTAAGTTTAGAAAAAAAGTCTGCATAACTTCGAACGATTCGTTTATTTGCATCAAAATGCTAGTCACCTACTAAAGTAAGGAAGAGTGTAAAGAATATCAAAAATATATAAAATGAATAACTCACAGTAACTTCTTTTATGTTTGTCTATTTTTTCTATGTGAGCTATACAAAGTAGATACAATGTGACGTTTGTTTTGGTCCCCGTCACCTACTCCGTTACCTAAGGTTTAGATAATTCCTAAAAAGATGAATCAATTTATTGAAAATCTACATTTCACTGGACTCGGCTATTGTACTCACCCGCTATTAGTGTTACAACATCCCGTTATAATTTAAAAAATTCACTTTTAGGTATGATCGTTTTTTTGAATAATTACAAAAGATTTAATTAATGTATGAATTTGATAGAATTCTGTAAAAAATTTGCCCTTTCTTTTTGTTGCAGTTAACTATATAATAATACCTCTCTGAAGTTCATTCTTATAATATGTGACAGTATCAGATGATGCAATCATACAGAATGTTAATTTTTTCCCAAATCAACGTGTTCGTTTCTGGCTAGGAGAATTTATTTTTCAAAAAACTAATGAAATAGTTTTAGTTTTTATTAAAATCGGCTCTGTTACTTCTTTAATTATTTTTCGCTATTGTTTATAGTTTCAGATTTGGTCTATCATATCCAGTAAAAAAATTACCCAGTAAATATATTATTTTCCAAATTATTATATTTATATAATATACATATATCTTCCATATTTGAATTAGATGTTGTTCACTTTTTCATTGGTTTCAATTTTGTTCCTTATTACATTAGCTTTCAGCAGTGAAAGTTTCGTCAAAATCGGTCCAGCTGTTTCAGATATTAGCCGAAAAAAATTGAGTGACAGAAAGACAGACAAAAATTTTAAGATTGGTAATTTTGTTGTAAGTACCGTGTATACTTTAATATGCATTTATTTAAAATTACAAACAGACATCAATTTTATTTATTTTTATACCTTTCCTTCTTAAATCGGACATTGTTCACTATTTTATTGGTTTCTACAATATTTTGTTATCGCGTAATTCTGTTTTTTACTTATTCATTAAAATAAACATATTAAAAAAAGTAGCTAAAGTTAATCCTTATAATATTAGCCATTAAATACGTCATGTTTTGAAGAACTTTTTAGACTTTGTAATATTTCGTGAATTTCTTCTTCCATCTCCTCTCCCTTTCTGGACCTCACGTGATTAATGGACATTCCCTAATTGCTTGTGAAAGTCCCATCAAATTTGATTCAGCTGTTTCAGAGATTAGTCGTAAGAAACAGACTGACAGACAAAAAATTAAAAAATTGATTTTTTGATGTAAGTAATGTATATACTTTTATGCATTTAGTCAAAAGCATAAAATACTGTTCGACGTGAACCCTTAAATTGACATAACTTTTTTTATGAATCGATTGAAATTAAATAAACACCAAATGTTACGTGAACCTTACTGCAATATAATCATGAAAACCACATCTAAATCGGATAAGCCGTTTCTGAGATTAGTGGGCGCAAACGCACTGATAAACAGACAAACAGACAAAAATTCTAACAATTATTGTTTTGGGTTCTATTGCGTATGTAAAGGCCCAAATAATTTGTTTTTTTTTAATATATCTTCTATGTACAGACAGCGACCCGTTAGAATTTTTTTTATATGTATAGATTAAAAATATCTAAAATAGAAGTAAGCCTAAGTCACTTCTTATAACATTTGCTAACTGCAAGTAAAAGTACCATCAAAATTGGTTTAGCCGTTTTAAAAATTAGTCGGAACAAACAGATAGGCAGACAGACTGACAGACAAAAATTTAAAAATGTATTTTTTGATATAAGTACTGTATATATGTATGTATTTTCATGCATTTAGTAAAAAGTACAAAAAAATGTTCGACGTGAACCCTTAAATTGACATAACTTTTTTATTTATGAACCGATTGACATGAAACAAACCCTAAATGTTAAGTGAAGCTTACCACAATATATTAGTGAAAACCGCATCTAAATCGGATGAGCCGTTTCTGAGATTAGCGTGCACAAACGCACAGATAAACAGACAAACAGACAAACAGACAAACAGATAAGAATTCTAAAAATCTTTGTTTTGGGTTCTATTGCGTTGGTAAAGGCCCCCAGTAAGATTTTTTTTCATATATCTTCCATGTACAAACATCGACCCTCTAGAATTTTATTATTAGTATAGATAAGACTAAAGGCTATGTTCATACAGAAAAGAAGTATTTTCTGTATGAAAATTGCCTTTAGTCCTTTGCTATGACCTTGAAAACGTATCATAAAAAATTGGTGATGATTGAATCAGTGGTTAAAGCGTGAAAACTTATCACAGTTGCATTGTTTTTATACAAGTTTGCATACATATTTCTAAACATACTTAACATACTGAATAACTAAGCCTGATTGTCCCCTCGCGATGACGTTGATACGATAACAACCGATATTATCATTTTAACAAGGTTAATCGTTTGCGTCTTATTTCCTTGTTTTAAGTCTCGCTATTGTAGACAATACCAAACATTTTAGAGGAAGATTTTTTTAATAGCGAAAACTGCGAACGAATGCGCGAGTAGATGACCGTGATGTTAATAAACATCTGCAACATTAGAGAAGCTGAGAGATGTGTAACTTTCAATGAAAGAAGAAGACTTAAGTAACTTTAAAAATTAAAACCCAACTTCCCAATAATTATGAGCCAATCTTCCCAATAATGGCAGTTAAAAATCGGTCAAACTGTTTAGTCTTTAAGAGGTAGAGTCTCTTCGCCGTTACCTCTTCTAGAAGAGGAAACGGTTCTCCAGTTTTGACAGTTTACGTCCGCCATATTTTTTTTTACTGACGTGAGACGTCACATAGCCTATTACACCCTGGGGAAGAACCCGAATCTAATTATAACTTACTTTTAAAATCTGTCAATCCTTCTAGGCTATAGGAGGTTGCAATGGAATTAGCATACTTACTTACCCACAAGTAAATACATATACGCGCGTAAATCATTATTTACTTACTGGGTGGGTCGGGTATAATGTTTTAAATAAGTAAGTTTCATCCAAAAAGTAGTCAAAAAATATGCAAAATTATTAATTTACTTTAGCAAACTTAAAAAATAACATATTCTTAATTAACTTAGACTAAGCACAGCAAAGTTAGAATAAAAACTTTTTTTTAAGATACAAGAAACATTCCTATGTATTCTCGAAGAAGAAACAAAAACAAATTTTAGGAAAAAACAATCTACGAAAAAATTTAATCCAAACAAGATATTTTCTTTGCAGAGGTTTTTATGGAGATACGTCTTATTAAGCGCCAGTTCACACGGCCGTCAATGTTGTATGGTGTAATTATATGAGCTTGTAAATGGAAACAAACGACAGCGTGCATTCATCATAAAAGTAAAGTGCATACTTTATTACTAAACGGTATTTGTCAGATTAATTGGACGCTGATAAGTAATACTGTGTCAAGCCACACGAACTTCATTTTGATATCAAGATATCAAACCTATTCTTAATACATTTGTTTGAATAAGTATTTATGCATATTTTCTTTTCTTCTTTGATAAAAGGTATAATATATTAAAAGCAGGTTGATATATTTAATATATTATCTAATAAAAAGTTTTTTAGATATATGAGATTATTGTATAAATTACAAAATATGGAACAACTTTGAAATTCGAAACGATGAATTAAGAATCTGTTTTCCGTATTTATTTAGTTAATATGTCTTTATTTTTCATTGAATAATGTTAAATAGGTGATGCAGTATCAAAATATATGAATATCTCCGAATCTGACTTTTGGTGGGTTGACACATTATTGCTTATCAGCATCCAATTGACATTTCCTCGGTTAGGTTATAACACAATGTTCTAAAAGCCACACGACAAAATAAAGAAGAAAGAAAGATAACACAATGTAAAACAAAACCAATGTAAGCAAGTTTATAGGAAAGCGAAAAAGTGCATATTATATATTGTAGAAACGAGCGTGAAGAATTATTTTTCGTAATCCTAAAACATTGTTTAATTTTTAATTACTTTGTGTTAGAACTTAACTATGTGTCGTGGCTTGTTTTATAATATAATACTTTCCTCGACAAAAGAGAAAAAATCTAATATGAAAAGAATTTCAAATTGAACCAGTAATAACGGAAAATTTACGTTTTAGATACAAAAATAAAACGGCCATATGGATGCTGATAAGCAATACTGTGTTAAGCCACACGGACTTCGTTTTGAGAAAATGGCGTCTAAAGATGACATCTTAACCGATTCTTAATGAAATTGTTTGAAGACGTATATATTCATCTTTTCTTTTCTATTTTGATAAAATGAATAATGAATCAAAAGCAGATAGATTTTTTTAATATGTTATCTAGTAATAAGTTTTTAAATGTTTGAAATTATTTTATAAATTGTAAAATATGGAACGCACCTGAAATTCGAAGCATTGTTTTAAAAAACTTTTTTTCATACTTATTTAGTTTAGATTACTTGAATTTTTTTTGTATAATGTTAAATAGGTGACGTAGTATCAAAATACATCAATATCTCCAAATTTGACTTTTTGTGGGTTGACACATTATTGCTTATCAGCATCCATATCATGTATTATCAAAATATTACATTGCGTTTCTCTGTGAAGGAATCACGGAGTCTACGCGCACGATATACGATTCAATATTATCTAATTTGTCATGTTTTGCTAATGCCATGGATAGACAATTCATGATGAAGATAAAAACTCTTAAAGAAACGCGATTGCTTAACAATGGTGTTGTTACCCTATTTAATAGGGGACATTTAACTACACATTTTGTATTTGTCGAATTTAAATCAAAAAAAGAATTTTTCTTTGTTTCAATAATTCTTATGATACCAAACTATGACTTTTATTAATTTGTCAAATTAATTCTTATAGAAGTTACTTTTGCTGATACTTACTTTATGATTACGGTTTGATTTAGAGACACATAAACAGAGTTATAAGCACAAGAAACTTTATTTTCTATTTAATAAATGCATTTTGTTTATAAACAACATGAACACCATTATACACCGCGGTTAAAAATTAACTGCCTCGTCTCTCGATGAATAATCGTTTCCTAACCTTACCGCAACAAGGAATTGTAATCAATTTTCTTAAGTGCTGTCTACGTAATTCTATGATCACGTTTAATGAAAAAAAAATGAAAATAAAGACAGTCGAAGTATATCTGAATTTACAGTCATATACTGTTCAACACATGCCATAAGTCATAATATATCAACCCACAAAAAGTAAAATTTAGAGATATCGATGTTTTCTGATAATTCGTCACGTATTTAACATTATTCGAAAAAATTTCAAGTCATCTAATAAATTAAATATGGAAAAAAGTTTCTTAATTTAAATTTCGAAATTGTATTTAAATTTGTTTCATATTTTGCAATATGCAATAATCTTGTATATTTGAAAAACTTATTATTAGATTAAAATTGTTATTACATTTATCTGCATTAAATTAATTATTGCCTTTTATCAAAACAAAAAATATATATGGACCTATGCTTCTTTAAACATCTCTATTAAGAATAGGCTTGACATATTTTGACGCCATTTTCTTCAATTAAATTCTTTGATTAATGCTATTTTTTTTTAATGAAGTCCGTTTTGCTTGATAGAGTATTGTTTATCAGCGTCCATATATGTTATAAGCTTATTGATTTTAGCAGATACCGACCACTTTAGACGACGTTGCTTAACAACCAGCTAGTGACTAAGTATGACGAGCGATAGTGTCTTTGGACGAATTAGTCAAGAGCTTGTCAAAGTTTTAAATGGGAATAAATCTTTAACGTTAAATAGTATGAACGTAACATATTCATAACTATAAAAAAGAACTGCTACTGTTAAGTAAAAATAGCATAATTATTTAATGTGGTTTAAAAATTATAATAACGCTGTAAAGCGAGGGTCATTAAATGGCGCACGCGGTCCTAACCCGGAACGTCGCGTTGTCCTTTTTGACTTTCATTGAGCAGAAAACATAACAAAAACTTAATCCTCTTAGATTCAGTTTGTATTAACAATTAAGTAATCTTACTTGTGCTGAAAAACATCTCCATTTGAAGACAATAGCCTGCATCAATTGTATTGCAAACTTCAAAAAGTATTTACATATTTAACATTAAATGATTTTAACAAAATAAATTTAAATATGACTGGATTTGGCTTAAATCTTATTTGCTGCATAAAAGTAGAATCTGGCGTTCACAATATATAAAAAAACAGATCCCAAATTAGAATTATTAGTGATTATTGCTATAGAGCATAAAGTATGGTTTATACTTTCAAGAGCGTCTTTGTGATACTGATCTTAGGTACTTCAATTATTTTAATTTCCCAACCGTCACACATTATATTGTATCTTTTGTGCAAACTTATTTCATACTAGAAAATGTTTAGTTTTTAAAACTATTGTTTTAGCAGACTTACCTTAACCAAAAAAATATTTTATATGGATACTGATAAGCAATAATGAGTCAACCCACAAAAAGTCGAATTCCGAGATATTCATGTATTCTGATAATACGTCATGTATTTAACATTGTTCGAAAACGTCTGAAGTCATTTAAACTAAATGTGTACAGAAAAATGTTTCTTAATTTAAGGTTTCAAATTTCAAGTGCCTACCATATTGTGCAATTTATACAATAATCTCATATATTTTAAAAACTTATTAGTAGATAAAACTTTTAATTATAAACATCCGTTCTTAATTCAATATAACTTTTATCAAAACAGAAAGGAAAAGTGGGATATATACTTCTTTAAACAATTTTTTAAGAATAAGTTTGACATGTTTAGAGGCCACTTTCTCAAAATAAAGCCCGTGTGGCTTGACACAGTACTGCTTACCAGCGTCCATATATAAATTCTCTTAAAACTTGTTTTGTTTATTTTTTATATTAAATAAAAATAATTGTTTGTAGAATCGTGTTGAACTTTTAATTAATGGTTGAATCTTTAAGTATCATACCAAACTTGTACTAAATAATTTTAAATACTTAAGTTACTTATATTATTACTTTTATTCAGTGACAATAATTTTATTATAAAGAATGACGACATTTTTTCACTCTTTTTCAATGACAAAAAAATTGGCGCGCAATTATTCTTCTTCTTTTTCCTTTTAAATAAAATGTTATTAGACGTTATGAACAAATAGCAATAATAGAATTACATCTAATTTTATAATTTTAATCGATTTCCTATTAAACAATAATGGAAAATATTTAAAAAAAAAAAGCTTATAATGTATTTTTAGAAAAGACCAACGAATGAAATGAGAAAAAATTCCTTCTCCTTTACAGGAGAGGAAGTATTGCCTGGCTTTGTTTGAATGTACTCGTATATGGATGTTATTTTTATATGTGTCTAGCATCACGTAGATACGAGATGCACATTTACAAAGCTCTACAATAAATTAAAACATGCGGATACTAGGACATTAGATGCATTCTAATATTGCTTCCAAGGTGAATTTGATACGCGTATGACAACCGTGTATTCATTATTTCTATACATGGATCCCAATACTGACTGTCTTTACACATTTTAATAAACATAAACGGCTTATTATATACGATTCGCCTTGAAATCGTTCGAACAAAAAATGGCTAAGCGCCAGTCGAGTTCTTGTACTATAAGTTAAACTACGTATATGACTTTTTCCAGCATATATTGGAATTCTAATATATTTCCTTTAACTTGATTTGTGATATTTTCAGAATTTTTCTCAAGATTTTGTTAGGCGAGAATTACATTTATAAGTTAAGCTCTCAAACTTTCATAAAGATTTATATTTATATAAGTCGTTTGTCATTACATAACACCTGAATGAATTTACTGTCAGTTTAAAAAAGAATTTACTTAATCAAAAATGAAGGCATATTTTTGATAGCAACAGCTTTCGTAAGGTAACCCATGTAACTAATGCCAGGATGCAGACTTATTTTATGTCTGTTATAAAGATAAAACTTTCAAATGTAATTCTCGCCCTAGAAATAGGGAAAGGAATTTTAATTTTCTTTTCATTTTGTTGCTGTAGATGTCCATCCATATTGTCCACAGCTTGTATATTTTTTTACACATAGATTTTATTGTTCATGCGCTAATGAAGTCACGTATGCCTGCGCATCTTCTATGTAGTAAATTTTGTAATTAAAATGATGAATCATTACAATCTAGATTATAATTAAACTGAGTCATTCTGGCAAATGTCAGTGAACATAAATACAGAGATGTGACACAACTGCGACATACTGCATCTTTGATTACTAATGTAATAAATAACGGTAATAAGTATAACAAGACGACTATATCCTTACCTCCACATTGGTGGTTTATAAGCAATTTGGCTTTGAATGTTGTGCCTGGATTACATTAAGTCTACTTGTGCGTGCTACTAAAGAGGAAAATGACCATGGAAGTGGGTAGCGGGAGTTTGTAAACGGATCAGTTTTCTCTTTCTTATATAGCTATATTAGGGTTGCTCGCGCTGCCTGTTGTTGAAATTAGTGGTCGTATAAAATCCAAAGAAATGACATCCATTTCGCTGAACAACATTGTCATAAGCCTAATGATAAATAAGTAAGGAAGCAATATGTAAAAAATCGCTGCCTTCGATGCTACAGAAATATTTTGAATAATTTTAACGACAGCGCAAGCAGCTCGAACGAGAAAATAACGAACATTAGAATTATAACAGCCCTTACTTTATTTATAGATTGATTAATCAATAATTTAAAACAAAAATATATTTATAGACATCATGTCCTGTGATATCCTTATTTTTAAAATGATAAAATTCGAGGCTTGCTGTGTAAAATGGAAATCGTTATTAATTAAGAAATTTTCATATGTATAGCAGAAGCAGAAAATAGGGTATTTTACTCTATATGAGAAAAAATCTAAAATATATATTATTGAGTTAGCTATTAAAAAAGCAGTCTGTAAGTGTTCGTTTTAATTTATAAAATAACACAATAA
Organism: Hypolimnas misippus; assembly: GCA_037950945.1. Lineage (NCBI taxonomy): Eukaryota > Metazoa > Arthropoda > Insecta > Lepidoptera > Nymphalidae > Hypolimnas > Hypolimnas misippus. The sequence continues at coordinate 10,143,077 of JBBEEQ010000011.1, forward strand.
ATTTTAAAATTCAATTCAAAGTTTTTAGTTTTTTTTTATCTGTGCATTATCATCGTGGAACAGTAACCGCCATGTTATGACGTCATTATGCTCTGTAAACTAAAGCGACAATGAAGTGACAACCTATGTGTCTTTTAAAACAAATTTGAGTTGAATTGTATTTTAGTTATTTTCGGTTCGATTGTGGCAAAAAGATTATTTTCGAAGACAACCTACTTATTCGTTTAATTATGGAAGGCGGTTTTGTAAAGGGAGACAGTGCAAATTTACCAAGAATGCCTATTCTTTACTACTTTGATGGTCTGTAAATTTTTCTCATATTTAATTCAGTTGGCACTAGAATCCACAATTTGTCCGGAGTTTTTACACTAGTATTTTTGCATTCCGGAACAGCGCACCAACGATAACTTGAATTATAGCTCATTTTTCGATAAAAACAATTCAATCGTTTAGTTTCTTCCCATTTAACAATCGTAAATATTGTCAAATTGTCCTATGATAGATACAGTACATTTGTTTACCCATCATTATGACGTCACAACCACAGATCTTTGCAAATTCGAAAATTACGCGCCAAATTTGAAAATAATAAATTTTAAGAGTATTTTTAGGGTACTTAGCGATTGAATAAAAATTTTTCATACCAAACTTTCGTCTTCATAAAGTCAGTTCATCGTTTCTGGGGTTTGGTATTCGCATCTATAATAAAATCCCGCAAACAGTTTTACATTTGCCACTTAATAAGTTTAAAGCCTACGTTAAAAAATCTTTAATAAATAAAGCATATTATACCATACAAGAATATTTTGACGACAAAGAGGCGTGGATTTGATAAGCGTTGATTTTCTATCCGGATAACATAATTAAAATGTAATAAAAATACATTACGTATAAATGATTTTAAAAGAGTTACTATCGAGTTTCTTGCCGGTTCTTCTCGGTAGAGACTACATTCCGAACCGGTGGTAGCTTTTTAAAAATCAAAAATGAAACTATGACATGTAACTTGACGATTCGAAAGTGCTGTTAAAGCCCATTTGAATAAAGTATATTTTGAGTTTGAGTTTGAGTTTGAGTTTTTGAATTTTTTCGTAATGATTTATTAGCACTATTGCGTCTAATAGAGATAGTTTCAAAAATTTGTGTAATACCCTATTAAACACTACTAAATAGGTGAACATTACGAATTTCATTTGTTACTTTTACTCTCGTAATTGACATAAAATAACTCTGTAACCTGGTAACAGTTACCTAGGTAACCTTACTAAAGCTGTGTTTGTCAAAAATAAAAGTAATGACTTTAAATTCTTTCAACAAATTATGTAAATTTTGATGAAAGACCAAAATTTAGTGGAAAATGAAGTTAAGTGTAATTCTCGCCCTAGAGACATGTATTTAGATGAATATATATATTAAAATATTAAAAACCATGTTATTTTTCGAATATTAATATTTTTTACATGAAGATGTACCGATTTTTTTCGCACTCTTCATACAACAACAACATATGCATATTAATTACTAGCACGTTACGTTTTAGTTTTGCTGGTTGTCTACAGGTCTTGATTAAATCAAATGGGACCTTTGAAGTATTTAATAGAAAATATATACAATTACGTTTCCAGCTTATATGAAATGAGGAATGAAAAGTCATAGGGATTAAGAAATGGTTGTTTTTACTTTTGGATATACTCACTCCATTATCCTACATATAAGTTTTCGGCTATAGGCTACTCATATATATCGTCAGTTTAAATGTATCACATTTAGACTCGTACATGCAATCTGCCAAACTTTACAGGAGAGACAAAAACTTCTTTTAAGGCTAAATGTAATAAAAGGATATTGGAAGAAATATTTTTATTATAAACGTAAATTATAAGAATACCGTTTTACTCAGAAAATCCATTGTTACCAAAATTGTTAGTTACGAGGTATCAAATATAGAGCGACGATATATAAAACAAAGTTGGGTTAGTTACACCATTTATAAATCAAGAATAGCTGAAAAGATTCATATGATATTTGCTTTTTTACATTTGTCTTCAGCCCAAATAGCAGAATAGCTACATAAAAAACATTAAAAAAAAAATTCTCATTCATTTTGTATGGAAAGACTTTTGCCGGGTTAACTAGTTAAGCATAAAATAAAATATTTACGCACCTCTAACGTCGCTAAAGTGTTAATTAACAAACAATTGAATTGAATTGACCCATAGCTACTAGCAGATCCATAATTATCACACCCATAATAAGTGTTATTATTTTATTAGTATGTTAAGGACAACTTTAAACTTTCTAATTCTAGAATAAAGCACGTTTCAATATTTTTCTTTATAAATTTTGTAGAATTTTTTTAAATTAAAAGAAGAAAATGAAACGAAGAAGAAACGAAACGTTTCAAAATAAATCAAAAATTATATACGTCACAAGCGTGTGTGTGTGAAGCGATTTGATTTTCAATTCAATTCAATTCTTTGGTTAATGACTTTTAACGATTTGATTTTAAAATTATTCATTTAAAAATAATACCCGTTGAACCAAATAAAATTATATTACACCTTCATAAATAGAACTACTTCTTTGTTCTGTTTTTTCTCAATCTTTCCTTATTTTTTAATAGTGGGGACGTTTTTCCTCGTAAAGTTAATTTGCATTAATATTAACCGAGTCATTATGCTAGCTATGACATTTAAATAAGTATTTTTTAATCGTATTTACAAACGTTAAAACATGCGAGCAATTATTAAAAACAAAACAATATTTTTACCTACATTTGTATCTACTGGCATCTATACTAATAAAGCTATGAATTTGTTTGTTCAAACGTCTGAATCCAAGTAACCAGGTCCAGCTGTAGTCTGTACTGACTACAACTCGTATACACGCTGCCTCGACCGAAGCAGTATCTCACTCTAACATAATATTAACGTGTTTTTTATACAGAATGTGATATGTTACATTAGAAAAACCTCTTATTTAAAGGACCTTAATTAAGACCTGACGTTATGTATGTTACACTGTATAACGGTACTACTTTTTAGAATAAAACTACGTCTTCAAGAGACATAAACGAAGTGACACTTTATTTCTTAATAAGTACAAGACAATATTGTAACAAAGGTTGTATATGTAATACATATTTTAATATCAACTAACACTTTTCTTAAAACGTCCTAAATATTTTACTTTTATATATTTATAGTTAGCTATATATACATATATAAAAGGTAACAGGCTTTGTAGAGGATTGCATACGGGCAGGTGTACGTGCGTAAAGGTTTTTTGGGGTAATATCGATTAAGTTTTATAATTAGCATTAAAAATATGTTCTACGTCTTTTAAAACTTTTGCATAACCCGTACGAAGCTGAGTCAAGTGACTAGTGATGTATAAAATCATATAACTGTTTAGTGCATCTTTTTTGAATAATTTTATCGCGGTAAAATAAATGCTCGAGACATTGATATTTTATGTCCCTTGTCCTTTATCAACTGAATTCAAAAAGGAAGAAGTTTTCAATTCATAGTGGTTTTTTTAATCTTTGTTATCTCTAAATGCTTATAATCATTTCTTAACTCATTTTAATAATTTTTTTTATCGGGAAGGGTTAGCAAAATCACTCCAGCCGTTTTGCGTCCATAGGGAACATACGTAAATACATATATTGATTATTAAATAGTATAAAGATGAGGTATAAGTATAGTTTCACGAGCTGTGCTTCACGTTTTTAACTGCGTAAAATTTTGCGTGTTTGAATAGATAGAGAAAAGTAATAGAGGATTACTGTTTGGATAAGAATGTGATTAACACTAGAAAAAAACATCTCACGTAAATGAATTTTAGAAGAATACTTTTATTAGTGTCAAAATATTTGGTGATAATGAAGAACTCAGAATAATATTTTACTATATTATAACCAGGCAAGTGAAAGTTGTAAAAGGACATTTCTCTAAAGTGTTTAATTTTTCTATTATTACGTATGTTAGAAAACAAATGTTTGACATACTTCTTACCATATTTACGATAATATATGAAACTAGTGTATACTTTCGACTACACTTACGTATTATTATAAATGGCAAATAATCCGCAATTTTGTTTACTTAGATGATATAATTATTCCAGATTTAAATAAATTACTTAAACCAATTTTGATAAACGAAGGAGTTATTCATATAATCATAAAAAATGTCTCATAAAACATTAATGTTCATGGACATTTCTGGCCAGATAATATTACTTATTTTACGGCCCTGGGTTCAAGCCCTTTTGAGCCTCTGCCCAGAGAACCAACAAATGTGTTGCCAACTTAAAAAAGTATAAGAGATAAAATGGAATAAGAAGTAATGAATTGAATGGTAGAAGGGTTAAGACTGCCATCTCTCTCTTTCCACCGTACGAAACGCAATTAAATTACTTACTTCAAGCCGGTGTTCCGTGCTTGTGTGCTATTCTATAATCGTTCATTAGACAATTTCTTTATCATATATTTATAATTGAATTCAATTCTTTGGTTAATGTCATATACTTACTGTCTATTGGTGTAAGGTTTACGGGCTGTCTAATGGCTGTATAGTCTGTGACATTAGTGCTATTGTGACTCTGTGGCATTAGAATTCAGACCCGGTTCCTAGGTAGTTTTTCGCTACATATATATGTATCGTGAACACACTAAATACCAGTTCCGAAAAATCATTGTCCGTTTAACAATATCATATTAGGTACTGCCCCGATCAAGCCAGCCCTTTTACGAGCTGAAGTCAGTAGGCTACAGCTAGGCTCTACCTCAATAAATCAATCTACTACAAAAGCAATCGTACATATTATTGATTATATTTATCTATTGATAGAATATTCTATGAGTAGGTGGAAGGCGGTATCCAGATAGACGGGTCCGCCCTCTTTTATTACTTATTGTCAAAGACCTCTTTTATTGTGAACCATGATTAGTTCGCGTACATGTTGGTTCCAGCTCAAGGTTGAAACATATTTTTTGCCGCCTGTTTTTCTATGTATATAGAGTTTAGTCGGTCAAACAAACAAACTACATCTATATTCGTTTATATAGGTTTATATTTTTTCTTTTATTATTATAATAACCTTAAATAGGTAATTATATTTTCATATAAAAAACGTAGCATTTTACTGAACCACTAAATTTCATTTCACATTTCATTCAAATTTGCGGTTCTTAAGCCAGCGACTGGAAGAATCATTTTAACGTAAAAATGCGTTTCAATACATATGTAAGCTAGTACAAAACCATTTTTTCTTGATTTTTTAGTGTAAACGAAATCTTATAAAAATGTCAACTAGCAGGAATGAGAACCAAGAACTAGAATTCTTGCACAATAGATGTTTAGATCAGCCGTACGAATAGTTAGAAAATAAGAACGCTTTCGGAAGCGAGCACGTCCGAATACGCGAGAACGATCTGAAGCAGTTGTTCGCACACTCTTGTATCGTTTACATCAGGCGAGCGAGCATACTTAAAATATTCCCAAGAATCTTTGTGAACACTAAAAGAATCTAATAGAGATGGTATAAAATGATTCGCTCGTCTAATGTAAATCGATCTGAACGTATTTGAGTATTCGTGTGGTCAGTACTGCGAGCCGAGCAGCTCAGTCAGCAAATATTCTAATATCAAACTCGCCGCGAATTGTGTAATGTATTACGCTACGGTGATACCAGTCGGTCAGTCGCCGCCTTTTAGTAATTGCATTAAGCGCGAGCAATTTGCTACAGTCTGTTTAGGAATCCATTCTCTAACTCAGAGGGCTTCTATAAGATTTTTATTGAATTTACACTTGATCGCACTGGGCTTTATTTAGGGTTTTAAGATACAAGTTCACTATTTTAATAGACAATTCTATTTATTAATTAATATACTATTATACAAGATGAAGAAAGAAAAAAATACAATTATTTAGTAATTTCCGAAAGGCCATATATTTCAGTAATATGCGTTTGAAAAAAGATTTAAAACTAGTAGGTGTAAGGGATCCGGATTTCCCGGTCATCTGGCAATATATGTTATAAGCTTTCATTAAAATAAAATAAAATCAGTGATATATTAACCAAATATTAGCGTTAGCATATATAAAAAGAACAGCCAACAGAATGTTCGAGATCTTCCTCCTTTTTTGTACTTGGTTCAAAATATACTAAACTCTTCAATTGGATGCTGATAAGCGATACTGTGTCAAGCCACACGGACTTTATTTTGAGAAAATGGCGTCTAAAGATGACAAACCTATTCCTAATAAATTTGTTTGAAGAAGTATATATCCATGTTTTCTTTCTATTTTGATAATAGGTTTAATGAATTATAAGAAGATTGATACGTTTAATGTGTTATTTAGTAAAAAGTTTTTCAAATATGTAAGATTTTTGTATAAATTGCAAAAAGGGCACACTTGAAATTCGGAACATAAAAATAAAAAACTTTTTTTTTAGTTTATATGATTGGATTCTTTGCATAATATTGAATAGGCAGTTTCAAAATATATCAATATATCTTTTGACTTTTTGTGGGTTGACATATTATTTCTTATCAGTGTCCAATTAATGATAGGTATTTAATAAAAGGTTCTTCAACCCAATAAAAACTGATTTAGTGTTCAATTAAAATTAATCACATTTAAAAGTAAAAATCTTGTGTTAATTGAATTACGTTAAAACAAAACGGTTACACAATTGCAATTTATTAAATAATAAAGGTTAATGCAATTACGCGGTAGGTATTTTATTGTTTTCGTAAAAGAATTTATTAAGAAGACTAGTTGATTTATCTTTTTTACATATATTCGATGCAACTAAACCTTGATAAGAGGTTTTATTGATTGAATAATTTATGTTTTTTAGTTAAAAAACAAAATTATTTTGAACGTCGCATCACGTCGCCGCCAGTGTTGGTCTCTGAAACGTTTACTTCCCTAATACTATCAAACAATTTGCCTTCGTATGTTAAGGAGTCCTTCATCAATCTTCAGCTTTAATCCCTATCGGGTCTTGGTATTTTTATTATATCCACGCTTATAAAAAAAAAACAGACCAATCGCTGAAGACATTTCGTAACAAGGTCATAAAAAGAATTAGCCGAGAACCTCATCGTTTTTAGAAGTCAGTTAAAAATGTAATAATGCAGTATGTAACTACATGTAATACATATTATACATACAAGGCGAAGAAAAGATTTACATAAGTTATTTTTCATTGATTTACACCTGAAACGATTTACTGTCAGTGCCTTATTTTTGACATTAACAGTTTTCGTAACTACATACGACGTATCTGTTACTAGGTTACAGAGTTCTTTTATATTTTCTTGAAAGTAATACTTAAAAAAGTACCTAATTCTCGCCTAATAGTTGTTAGGTAATCTTAGCTTACCAAGAAAATCTATGATGATACGAGATAATCACGGCTTATTAACTTATTTCATACCGGAAAGATAAAATAGCTTCAGGAAAAACCCTTCTTGTAAGAACAATAATTTACCTACACACTTTAAGAATGCATCTAATGGGGCTCGGTCTTTGGTAAAACACATTAACACCTGTGATCATATTGAAGAACATTTTAATCAGTATAATATTCTATTTATATCTACTCGTATATTTTAACCGACTTTAAAAAAGGTTCACAATTCGTAATGCACGTTTGTTGCCTCAGAACTCCGTCATTTCTTGTCCGAATTTTGATTTTTTTTTATTTGAAACGATACCTACTTTCAGTTTGATTGCGTGAAATGTTTACCAAAATCGGTTCAGTGTTTTGGTTTTAAAATCGGAATAACTGGTAGGAATATGTGTGTTGTTCACTTAAAAGAAATTGCGTATTTTATTTTTGAAATAGCTTTTTTTTAAGTCATAATTATTTCTTAAAGGCATTTTATGTCGGTATGAAATATCTCCTTTAATACGGCTTCAAAATTAATGTTTCATAGATGTGGTACGACATTTTCCGCGTCATTGTAATAATTTAAGTGAATATCTTAAAGTTAAATAGAGAACGTTAAAAGACTACAGTTTCAATTTATTATATAATTTTTAAAAGTGTGAGGTATCGTTTAAGTTCCTAAGTAGAAAGCGAGAATTACACTCGTAACCGATACACGACAACTCTGTAACGTGGTAGCAGTTTCCTAGGAAAAGTAACGTAAGTTGTAAGTATCAAAAATAAGTCACTTTAGTATATATTTAGTATATGTATATATTTACAAGTGTAAAAGAAATTATAAACAATTTATGTAAATCTTAATGAAAATGTCTGTGTTCGGAGACACGCAACACAAACACCACAGACCACAAACATCCGCATGGCCTACACTGAAAGTTTACCTTCAGCGAGGATCAAATCCGCGACCGTTAACCGTTACCTTCCGTCAGTGGTACTGATCACTGCGTCAACCTTTATAAACTATATGTATATATTATAACTAGCTGCCCATTGCGGTTTTCGCGTTTATGGTTGCTGCTTAACTCCTACGAGTCGTGGCGTGATGTAATATAGCCTATAGCCTTCCTCAATAAATAAATTATCTAACACAAAAAGAAACTGTCAATTCGAACCAGTAGTTCCCGAGATTAGCGCGTTTAAATCTTCAGCTTTATAATATTAGTATAGATAAAGTCAGTGCCCCGATCCCGCTATTACAACACATATTTATACATCAAAAGAATATACAATTACCTCACACATAAACTATATTATCTATTAACCAAACCGCAACCGCATCGAGCTATTAGATCATAAAACTATTAAACCTATGCATATAAATCACACGCTTGTGGTTCCACTCGCGTCGTTGTCATGTTCCGTTGAGATATTAAAATGACAATAAATATGTCTTTTTTTGTTTACGCAGGGGAAATCTTTGAAAGAATACCCGATTCCTGGGGGATCGGGTTATGTGGCGATTTATCCCCACTAAAACCCCTGCGATGGCCTTCCTCAGCACGGAAATGGAGAGAATCTCGGGATCGCTTGTGCATGCGCATCCCTTGCGCCTCCCGTGCGACGCTCCGCTTGTGGCTGGTGGAGCTCGTCTCAGGAGGGCAAAGTCTGGTCTTGCCCTCCCCAATAAATATGTCTAGGAACTATTTAATGTAACAATACATGGATGTAAAGACGTCAGTAATACTCTTCCAGTTCAATGATTTTGTAACTCTGTCTTTGCGCACGTGTCAGTAATACATTTTATTACATTGTACTGTGAAGAAAAAAAGGGTTTGAAAATAAAAAAACATGGGCATCTATGAGTCCATGCATGTGGTTATTTATAATAAAAAAAAGAATAAAAAACTTTGAAGATTAGATTAATATTCGGCATAATAATAATAATGGTTCCATTCAAATGCACCATTAGGATCTATGATCCTTTGTCGGTCACGCCCAAAAACCTAACCTAACGTAACCTAAGCTTTAATTTTAAAATATAAATGTCAAGATAACCATTATAATGACTATGACCTTATTTGGTCATTAGGAGGATCGAAACCGCGACCATTGAAATCCTTAAATCAAGCAATTTTATTTTTATATGTTTTTATTCCAAAAGTAATACAATCAATAATAATTGGAAAGGTTCGAGATCTATACTAATATTATAAAGAGGAAAGATTTGTTTGTTTGTAATGAATAGGCTCCGAAACTATTGGACCAATTTCAAAAATTCTTTCACCTTTGGAAAGCTACATTATCCCCGAGTAACATAGGCTATATTATATTTAAAAAAAAAAATTAGGGATCCTTACTAAAACTCTAATAATGTAATTATATTATTAGAGTATAATTACATTATTAGAGTTTTAGTAAGGATCCCTAATTTTGTAAAAGTGTAAAAAAATGACCTGAAAAAGGTGTAAAAAAATGACCTGAAAAATTCCTTACGTCGCGTGCGCTGCGAAAACTATTGATGATAGAAGAAAATCATTTACTACGACTTTGCAGAACTCATCATTATCTACAAAAAGTGTCGCGACAGCATATGTCTAAATATTATAGTTATGACACAGTTAGCGGTTTTTTGTTCTAAAAATTTAATTTATATGCCGCCGCTTGAAAAGGCTGCTTATACCTCGGTATTAATCCTTATCAAAATAAATAAATTACTTTATATTTAGGACGGCTTCAATACCTTTTTATAACTTTTTGAATTATTCAATTCGGACATTTCATTCGGAAGATATCACGAGTTTAAAAATGCAAGTATTAGAAAAATGTTGCGTGGTTGCCGCTCACCGCGCTCAGCTAGCCAGCATGCGATGTAGGCTCCATGTAAGCGTCACTGGGCACGGGGAGGAGTCAATTTAATAAAATAAAGTGTCGCGAGTACATTAATAAAAACTATGAATAAAAAAAATCATTAAAATAAATTCAAACTTCCTTTATAATTTTACTTTTTTTTAAACCCGACGCAAAAAAGAAGGGTGTATGTGTGTGTGTGTATGTACCCGTGCGAAGCCGGAGCGGGCCGCTAGTATTCTAATATGACCACAGTCAGTATCTTGATAGATTATACTCTATTGATTATATAAATAATATTATATAGATATGTTGCGTTTATTTTACTTGACATTAAAAATCTGTATACTTGGAATTGATCAATTTGACCAACTCGACAATTGACTTGTTGAAGCAAACTTACTCTTGCCTGTCTAAGTCGCTAGCTGGTTGCTAGGCAACGTCATCCAAAGTGGTCGGCAAATCGGGTGACTAAATCCATGAGCTTATAACATATCTATAGTTAAATATTATCTTTGGACTGTATAACCTTTTTTAATAATCATAACAAACAATCTCGAAAAGCGATGCCAAAACGAGCAACTACACAAAAGACGGTAATGAGTTTATCGGTCTTTGTACGTACATGTGTATGTATGTGGGTTACCTTTGTAGCACTATTTAGACCAAACGCGTGAGCGGAGTTTGTTAATTACATGTTATTTGATGATGATGAATATCATGGCAGCGCCAATGTCAAAGAAAGGATAAAAAATTCGAAAAATCTAATGAATTTTGGGTAACATGATAAAAAAACTAAATTGACGAACTACATTAAGTGAGGTATCTGTAGGTATATAATAATCATTTTTTGGTTTCTCATGTCGTTTTTTAATCAGAATTACCGTTTAGGATCTATAACGATTTCAAGTTGGTTAGTAACTGATATTGATACTGCTGACTACAGATGGTCTTGTTACGCAGTCGAATTTTTAATGTTTTTATTAATTACATGTTATAAAAAAAATATTTACCTTTGAAAGTCAGGAAGTAATATTACAATTACATTCACGTTTTAAGCTACAGATTTAATTATAAAAAATAAGGGAAATCGATTATAAGAGCATTTCGTCCATATAAGTAGATACAGGCACTTTATTAAAAATAAAGCCACAAATACATTATCGGATATAATTTGATAACTGATAGACATCACTTAATAAATATTAATCTGCACATCGAATTTAGAACTACATTCCTTTTTAAGCTGACCATGTACATACCTATTTGCTGCTTCCCTGGTGCTGTGAATGTTCATGAGCAGTGTTGATCACTTAAGATCAAGTGTCCCTTGTTGTTTGTAGCATAGAAATTCAAACTCAAAACATACTTTATTCAAATAGTATTTTACAAGTTCATTCGAGTCGTCAATTTACGAGTTTGTCATGTCAGTTCCACGTGAACCACCAGAATGTGGACTCATGAAATCAATTGACAAATATTTGTTTGGTCTGACTCCTAGGTATAAGATCGATTTTTAGATTTCTGTTCCCTAAGGATGTTAATTAGTAGTTAAGTAACCTTCTCCGCCAGTCTGTCTGTCCTTCTGTCAGCGGGCTGTATCTCATGAACCGTAGTACGTACAGATCTGCATTTTCACAGAATGTATATATTTTAAATGTGAGGAATTTTATAGGCTATAGACATCACGCTATGCAAAAACTCATAGTAACAAAAAATAGCTACAAATCTGGCAAAGACCAAAATTTAACACGGGAAGAGTCATGTGGCATGGTTAGTGTTTATTCATATTTATTTGTAAAAAAACTTCGACACCACAAGTGACCTTCTTATTTTAACAATATGTGTACAAAACTTTAAGTCTTGTAATACAATATTGTAGACAAGGCTTATTGGTAAAGGCTTCTTGTTCAACGGCTATGATGAGATTTATAGCGGTTTATCGCTTAGATGGATCTTTATGTATGTACTAAACTATTAATGTTATATTATTCTGGTACCTATTTTTATGATTCGGTATTTTCAATCGGCAATTTTAAGTAAAAAGCGACAAATCTCTCTTTACTCATTACACAATACATGAATGGTGTACAAATTAGTTGTGATAAATACATTATCCATGCTTAGGTACGAAAAACTAAGCCTACACTGTCGAAATTAGATGTAAGTTAACAATCTAAAGCAACGGAGATTTCTATGCATACAAAATTAATTAAAAAGTAGTTATATTTTGCAAACACATTATGTTCATATTACTTATTTTATATGTGTTCAAATTCATCTCGTACTCGACGATGGAAAAAAACATAGTGAAAATACCTGTAAGTACTAAGAAACATTCTGACACTTGTATGCCAACAGTTACAACAAAAAAAAAATCAATAATTAAAGTCAAACTAGAGTCGACAAGAAACGCGGACAATATATTTTATAGATATGCCTATCCAATAAAGAATTAACCTAAAGATATTTTCGTACAGCTATTGAAAGAAAAAATAAATACAAAATGCATGAACCGTAAAGTATTAAATGGCAAAAAAAATACGCACAAAATTAAAGTTTCTTTAATTTAAATATTCACATCATAAATTCAATTTTTATCGGCGATGGTTTCGTAATACCTTGTTTGCGGGTGGTTTGATAGTAACTTAATCGTCACCAATATTTGCTTAACAGAAATCGCCTACAGATTCTACATCGAAATTCTCCATATATAATCTTTTACAGATTTATTGTCAGCCGGCTTTGGCACTTTATTCGTGTGTCGAGAAAAACCGTGACACGGTATACGCAACGCTCATATATTGTTAGTTAAATTATAAATATTAAAGCAATAAAGTGTCGTTAAAAATATTAAATTATACTTTGCGTATAAAGTATGTAATGTTTATTTTGCATATTGCATCATACGGGCCAATAAAATTAGGACTATGTCATAAAGAATTATTCGTAAATCTTTTTGAACTTTCATACAGAATCCTTTTATTTGTTAATGCTGAGAGTGTGGTAACTGAGATTTGAAATTATTTAACTTTTGATTTGGTAATTCAATATTAAATTAAGAATTCATTTGACTTTTTTGGAGATATAGCTGTTAAGGTCTAGGGAGAGAAAAACAAAGGAAGTCGTAACCGTGTTTCTGACGCACGTAAATCCAGCAGGTGCATTTAGTCAGAAATAAAAACAATAAATACAAAAGGCTTCACTGTAATCGGATAATATAATAGTACTTGATCACGCTCGATTAATTATGTTGATGCTTAATCGCGTGCTTCGAACTTGTAAATTAAGAGAATATATTGTATATTGGTAGCTTTTACTTATTAGTTACTGTACGGAGGCGCGATTAGTTAACGAGTACTGGTTGAAATATAAACGCGCGAGCTGGCTGATGACACTTTAAAATTGATGACAATTTGTAGAATGGGCATTCATTATTATAAGAAAGGATGGAGAATATAAAATGTTAGACTACTACAATATTATTATATATATTACTTCCATTAAACAATTAAATATTAAGATTGTTTGAATAGTATTTTTCAGCCATCCTTTCATTATGTTAAATGTTTTCATGAGCTGTAAAATAAAAAAAATGTTGAAATGAAAATGTGATTTTGATTTTGATCAACTAACCGGGTCCACAGCGCATTCCAGTCGTAAGCGGCAGGACTGTATTCCTTGACGCGGTCGGTGTGGACAAAACGCGCGCGAAGCCAGATTACAAGTTCGCCTGATCCGTTCGTCGCGGATTGCCGATCGCTGCAAGGATCGTCTAGTGTTTTTTTAAATAAATTATGTTTTATGAGATATATCCCGCTGAGAGACGGAGGGACGAAGACAGACAAACAGACAGCGCTTGTTAATAGGGTCCCGTTGGCAATCTATAGAACCCTAAAACTATGACTATCTATCAACACTTGATTTATTAAGTACATATTAAACATCTATAAAACCGTTAAAGATAAGAGCGGAATAAAAAATAAATTATTATATTATACTTTAAAATATACTACTTTTGGGACAGTCGGGTAAAAATATTTTACTATGCATCGTAACGCTTAATATTTCAACCTTGCAACCCGGAATGAACTCATTACGGGAATTTGGCTTCTGACCAACGCGTATGTACGTTTGTACAAAATTTGCATCTATACAAAGGAGGCTCTTAAGTATTCATACTAACCGGTGGTATTATTTTATTTGATGGACAGTTTTATTTGTAACTCCAATATTATAGTGTAGTGGTATGGTGTATGGTAGATGACCGCTCTGGTGTAGTAGTGTCTTATGTATCTTTAACGCCGACGGCTGCGGGTTCGACCCCGCTCGAAACGTATATTTGTATAATTTTTCCTAGGTCTGGGTGTTTGTCTTTGTAGGTTCCCTACCATGCCCCAGAGAGCACATAGACCTGTCGGTCCCAGTTGTCGTCAAAATCATCTGATGATTACTAGCTCAATGCAGATGTCAATCGCTCTATGTAAAAATCAGTAACTCGTTAATATAATGCTAGGTAGATAATGATTCCTCCCTCAGTTCTACTACTCGTGGCGAGCCTATTGCAACTTCATTTATTATTGTAATATATAAAACGTACCTAAGTAGTACGACGCTAAGTTTGTTTTTGTATGTACATTTTTTCGATCGTGATCGGAGTCGACAAAATAGTAATGAAAATGTGTACTTTGCTATTGAAGCTGATTACTTTTTTTAAATCTTAGTTATTAAATAATTGGGATCTTGAGTGATGGGCAACGAAAGGAAAGGATGAAAAGACGTATACGGAGATGCGAATGTTGTGATGGATATGTGGAGTGACTAGAATGGATACGAACAGATAAGTGGATGAGTAATAGGTTAGCGTGGTATGGGCATGTAATGAGGAGGAATGAATGCCACGTGACAAGAAGAGTGTTAGGTATGACTGTGGACAGTTACATTACTCGAGGTAGACCCAAGAAAAGATGGATGGATTGGATAAAAGGTGACATGAGTAAGAAAGGAGTGAGTGTTGAGATGACGGCTGATAGGAAGGAATGGAAGAGAATATGTTGTGCCGACCCCACATAAAGGAGTACCAGGACAAGAAGATGATGATGTGTTATTAAATAATTGGTTTGATAAACAACACTTGAAATTTTATTTATCAATATAATTAAATGTTTTATTTTTTAAGATTATATTTTTTATTTAATTACGCGCACAGCAAGGTACCAAATACCAACGTTTGTTTTTTTTTGTCATGTGTCAGCCTCCTTAAGAATACGAAACTTAATGAGCATTTATTAACTTTAAATAATTCACAAGGTGCTTGACACCATCCAAATTATACATATTTCATTATAAGGTGTATGATGAATATAGTTTGCGCCATAATAAATCGAAATTTGCAGGTATTACTAGCAAAAAATAAGTCTAAAATTACATTTTAAAATTATCTCGTTATCTCCACAAAATGCAAAACAAGATTTCGACTTTGTTTTGTACTATAAAATTGAAATAAAATTGCATCAGTTTTTAAGTCATAAGAATAATAAAATTAAAGTTGCATTACAAAAATCTAATATCCAATTAGGTATGTGTTTTTCATTTGGATGTTTTTAATTAACTATATTTTTTACTGTTATCTTTTATGTAATTATTGCAGTTCTTATTAAATTAAAGCTTTAAGTTATTCTTTTAAACTTGAAATGTATTTCTGAAACGAAATAATAATTCTGGTCCAAATTAATAAATACAAAACAAAAAATAGCATTTAGGTATATTATTGTATTCGTGAGAAGATCATACGTAAAAAGCGGACAAATTAGACAATCCTAAATGAATACTAACTGCCTTACTACAAAAAATTCAAACACACGTTAACGCGTGTCTATAAAATCCTGTACTACAAATCTGCATCTAACGATAGTTTTGAGTTAAACATGGTTTAGACATAGTTTAATTATGTTAAAACATACGCTAAGGTGTTCTTAATATAAGCTTTAAACCTATTTTAACTGTCAAAAATAACGTGTGACATTTTATTAATAAGTTTCTTTATAATTTTACACGGAATATGGCAATTTTGACAACATTTTAAACAATGTCTAATTTTTAAACACTGTTTAGCTAAACACGTGTTGAATATGGTTTTATTTCATCTTTTGTAGTAAAGCCGAAAGTCTTCATATTATTTCAAATCTTCGTCTTCCATTAAATAAATGATGACTAAACACATAACTGTACGTTATCATAACAGTGAACACAATTAACGTTTAACGTTACTTGGTTCATTAATACTATTAATAATAATGCGTGAGAGTTTTTAGTTTAGAGTTTTATTGTGTTATCAAAACAATGAGAAGATAAGACTGTGTAACTTTATTAAAAACGTGTATAAGACAATTTCCAACAAACAATTGTTACATAAAATACATATGTGATTTGAAAACTTACCTATGCTTAAAAAAATTACATTTGCAACTGGCAACTGCATGAACAATACAGGCGCGTTGGCGCAATGGTCACTGCAACTGACTAAAGCGCTAACGGTCGCGGGTTCGATCCCCGCTCACGGCAAACGTGTGTATTGGCCATACGGATGTTTGTCGTGGTCTGGGTGTTTGTGTTAGTGTTGTGAGTGTTTCCGGACCTCCGACACAAGGTCATGAGATCTTAAGCCTTAAGCCGTTGAGTGTGATGCGTTATAAAATAAAAAAATACATAATGTTTTTATGTACATAGAAACATTGACACATTTAAAAAAAACAAGAACAAAGTAATTGTACCTGCTACTCGACGTAGTCGAGTGGTAAGTAAAGTAAGTAATTCTTTTGTTGGAAGATGTATAAGATTTTACATCAGGTACCCAGTAAACGTTCAAAATGCTTCTATAGCAGAGTTCAAAAAAATTGTAAAGAACTTCTAACACAAGAAGTTATTATAATATTAAAGATTTCATAGATGATGACATACCTTGGGAATAATGCGATCGATTCGAGGCTGTCTCAATATAATTTACGTATTGTAACCAATCTTGACGTTGTTAAAAAAATTAACAAAAAAAGCTGAGTTTCTTTCGCGGTTTCTTCTCAGGCCTGAGGTTATACTTTTCCGAAACCGTGGTAGATTCATTTTCATAACGTTCGCAAAGAGAATGTAAATTCCTATTTTGAATAAAAATATTTTTTTTTTATTTGTTTTGATTTGATTTATTTATGATTTTTAACTTTACATTTAAACTAATTTAACGTTTAAAATCTGTGGCCATTTCCAACTTTGTCATAGTCATCAATTGACTTCTCGGCTCTCGCAAATGATAATCTCGCCTCTCTCTCGCCTGCCTCTCCTGTCATACTTAGTCGCTAGCTGGTTGCTAGGCAACGTCGTCCAAAGTGGTTGGGTTGTGTGTCATTTCATACCATTGTTGTGGTGTCATTTTGGGTTCCAAATCCATGAGCTTTTAACATATCTATATACTATAGGTATATTGATAAAGGATCATTAATTTTTAGACTTTATTTTCACTTTGTGGGCAGGATTTTGGCGAGAGTTACCAGAATCGGTATTTGAATTTTTGAAAATAAAAAACTTAATAATTCTTTTTAATTTCTTTTTCATAAATGATGCCTATACATACGAGGATCGAGCATTCGTACATCTATACGAGCTTACAAGATGCAACGTTTAAGTTAAAAAAGTTTTTTGCAAAATTGTAATTGAATTTAAAATTCACCTTTATGTACTTGTAAGTACGCTATATAGTTTAGTAGCTTAGTTAGAATTTAGAACATTAACTATTTCCAAAGGCCTAACCCCCATTTTTTCTGCCATGCGTTTGTATGATTCTACTTGTGATTGAGGATAAATGATAGTTCCTCTTTTGTTCGTGATCTTGGCGTTATTACGTTCTTTGTCCCCTGGAGCTAACACAGGCAACAACGGATCTACCTGAAAATTAAAAAATATATATTTGTAAGCATATCATTCATCCCAGAAACATCTAGATCAATAATCAATGTTATAATAGCAAAATGACACGTAATGAAATAAAAATATCATTTTTGTGTGTATTCATTAAATTATTAGTTTCTTAGTTTAGTTTTATTATGAGTTAGGTTCATCTCTCGCCATAGAGGCAGGTGTATAAATAAATATGGGTACCTATTTTAATCGCTGCGGATAATTTTTCCTGAGCTAGTCTCTAAAAATATATGTGATAAAAAAGTAGTAACTAGCTTATTATTGGAACGTCAATCAAACACAAGAGCAAGATGGTGACTGATTTATTGCGAATATAAAAATACCTACATACAGTTATAATATAAAACCGTCCATTTTCCCCCTTTTTAAATTACTTAAACACTTAAAGTTTAGCTATAACAGTAAAGTTTATATTCTTATTAATTAACAAACAGTATTTAAACAATATTTAACGGTATAAAAACTACATCTAGGTTCTAGGTACATATATACGTATGTATATACAATTATACATGTATTATAATATATATATATACTTAAACTCACTAAACAAACAAACAACTCTTAATATTACGTTTAACAATGTTTTTTTATTCTGCGGTTATAAGCGCGCAAATCTCTAGCAGTAGCATGCGGAGGGGGAGGCGTCGGGGGACGCGGTCCAGGTGACAATGAACGTGTCTCCGGGCCACTGTCCTCGGCTTCCCCTGCCGCGTCCTCAAACTTCTCCTCCTCAGCCTCACTATCAGCCGACCCCGACCCGTTAACATTTTCGATCTCATTTTTCCCTATGTTAATTTCCGAGCCGTGCTGATTAGTCCGCGATAAAGAAAACCGATCTTTTTTATTTAGGTTAATCATTTGATCGTGATGCCTACGCCACGTTACTCCATCTCCCACGTCTACTTTATACGACACTGGACCCGATTGACCTGTTACAGTTCCCTCTGTCCACTTAGTTCCGTTCTTAGTATAATCGCGTACCATAACGTCATCACCTACTTTAATTTGACGTGTTGACCCCATTTTATTAGCAACCTGCCTATCTTGCACCGACTCCACGACCTTCGACACGTTCGGGCGTAACGCGTCCAAACGTCCTCGTAAGCGACGTCCTAACAACGCGACGGCCGGAGAAACTCCCGTAGTAGCATTTTCACAGTTTCGATACTGAAAAAGAAATTTCAATAGGGACAAAGACACATCCTCTTTTAAGTATACTGCACGTTTTATGACTTTTTTTACGGTTTTTACTGCATTCTCAGCCGCGCCGTTACCTTGAGGTCTGTATGGTGCCGTTGATATATGCTTTATACAGTTTAAAATGCAATAATTATTAAAATCTAAAGAACTGAAAGGGGGACCGTTATCCGTAACTAGTTGCGATGGAAGCCCGAATCTCGCAAAAATAGTTCTTAAAACGGAAATGGTCGAATCTGCGTCCGTTCGTAACATACATACAACTTCCAGCCACTTGGAGTGCGCGTCGATTAATATTAAATATTTTTTTCCTGCACACTCAGCGAAGTCCGCATGTAAGCGTTGCCACGGATGAAGAGAAAATTCCCACGGATGCAAAGTAGCCCGCAGGGGTGCGTCTCGAACCATGCGACACGCTTCGCAATTCCTACACAAATTTTCTATATCCCTATCAATATTAGGCCAATAGATATAACTTCTTGATAAATTTTTCATTTTATTTATACCAAGATGACCTTCGTGTATTTCTTTCAAGATCTTTTTACGTAATTGTGGCGGTACTATGATTCTATATTTATAAATTAAACAACCTAATTCTAAAACAATTTCGTTTTTCCTACTAAAATAAGCTTTTTCTTCTTCGCATTTCGTATAAGACGGCCATCCAAACAACACATAACCAACGATCTTACTTAATAATGGATCCTTCTTTGTTTCGCGACTAATATCTTTAAAATTAATGGGTAAGTTATCGTCTATTATATTGATATAACTTAACGGCGCAGGCGATGGTGATCGGTGTTCGCACGGCAGGGGTAAGCGGGATAACGCATCGGCCGGACTGTTCTCGCACGAACGCACAAATTCTACCGAAAATTCGTAAGCCGATAACCGCGCCGCCCAGCGCTGCAAACGACTTGCAGCCGTTTGAGGGATACCGCATTTTGGACTAAAAATGTAACTTAACGGTTGATGATCCGTTCGTAGTACAAATCGTCTACCGTAAAGATATTGATGATGTTTAATAATCCCAAAAAAGATAGCTAACGCTTCTTTATCAAGTTGGCTATAATTAATTTCTGCACTATTAAGCGTGCGCGACACACAGCTCACGGGGCGCTCGCTGCCGTCCGGGTAGCGGTGCGCGAGAACGGCGCCCAGCCCGTACGCGCTGCTGTCCACCGACAACACCAACGGCCGGCCCTCTTCGTAGTGTGCCAGCACCTTATCCCCTGTCAATACACTCTTAGCCTTAGAAAAAGCCGCTTCACAATCCGCGTTCCAATTCCATTCAACATTTTTTTTTAGTAAACTATGTAAGGGATGTAAAATTATACTAAGATTTTGAATGAATTTACCATAATAGTTTAGCATTCCTAAAAAACTCTTTAACTGAGTAACATTTTCCGGTCGTGGCGCATCGCATATAGCTGATATTTTTTTAATATCGGGGTGCAAGCCTAATCTATCTATAATAAAGCCTAAATATTTGACGTTAGATTTCAAGAAACTACATTTGTTTAATTTTACCGTGAAACCCATAGACCGTAACCGTTCCAGCACAGCTCGTAAATTACTCTTATGTATTTGTCTATTAGAACCTGTCACACATATATCATCTAAAAACACTACCGTACCGGGAACCCCTCGGAGCGTCTCTTCCATAATTTTTTGAAATTTCTCCGGTATACATGATAACCCGAAAGGTGTGCGGCGATATACGAAGGTGCCGATATGAGTAGTGATCGCGGTATAAGGTTGAGATTCCTCTGATAAAAGGACTTGTTGATATGAGTGTTTCAAGTCAATTTTTGAAAACTCCTCACCCCCACTCAATGCTGCAAACAATTCCTCTATACGGGGCAAAGGGTAATAATCACGTTTTAATTTCGGGTTTATCGTAATTTTATAGTCCCCGCAAATACGTATTTCGCCGCATTCCTTTACCACGGGGACGATCGGAGTTCCGTACTCCGAGTGGTCCACGCGGTAGGTATAACCCTCGCGCTCGAGGCGCTCGAGCTCGTTTTCGACGCGGCCGCGCAGCGCGAGGGGAACGGGGCGCGCCCTTACATAAACCGGTTCCTTATCCGTAAGATGCAATTGAATTGTTTTCTTACACGTACCTAACTTATCTGTAAACACTTCAGGAAATTCGTTCATTAAACAGTCTATAAAATTATCTTCTACAATTTCTTTTAACGTTATATTTTTAATATTCAAAGCGCGCATCCAATCACGGCCCACTAAAGGGCGCAACCCATTTTCTATGACGTATAAAGCTAGATTTTCCGCCTTAATTTCGTTAAGAGTAACATTTACATTAATATAACCAAGGGACTTAATTTGAGTCCCGGAATAACAACGTAAAATGAGATTATCTGTATTAATTTTTTTATTAGGGAATAATTTATTAAAAAGTTGATCACTAATGGCAGAGATACGACTCCCCGTGTCTATTTCACATTCTAATACATGACCGTCGATTATCACTTTAATAAAATAGGGTCCATTACCTTTAGCCGCCAATTCGATATTGAAGAAGTCCTCATTCTCGGAGGCACTCGTGTCTAAAACATAATTATTATAGCTATTGCGCCCAAATGCACGATTCCGCACTTCCCCACACATAACTTTTAAATGCCCTTTTTTTTTACATTTATCGCAACTATATTGCGCATAACGACACTTATTAGCACTATGAGACTTCCCACATCTCCAACAGCGCACCTCGTCCGCATCCCTCCGGCCGCGGGCGCGCGCGCCGCCGTCGGCCACAGCCGAGGGCCGCCGCGCCGGGCCGCGCCGGTCGCTCGCCTGATGCAGGGCTTCTGCGCCCTCGCCGCCTGCACACGAGGCCGTAGTCGGGACCGACGTCGCCCCGCTCACCTCCGCGTGTTTCTCTGCAGCCTCCAGCGCCAGAGCCAACTCCACCGCCTCGTTAAATTTGATATTTCTCTCCGCGAATATTCTAGACCGCATCACTTCATTGACCAATCCAGACACAAATTGATCTCGTAGGTTTTCTTCCAGCGTACTTCCAAAATTACATGTTGTTGCCAGGTGTTTAAGGTTGTGAAGATAATCCATGAGAGGCTCGCCGGGGCGTTGTCTACGTAACCGAAACACGTGGCGTTCGGCTATTTCTGAGCGTTGTGGTTCTAGGTGATCGGATAATAGTTTTACCAATTGATCGAAGTTTTTCGTTTCGGGAAGTGCCGGTGAACATAGATCGCACATTAATGCATAGGTAGCCTCTCCTACAACCGTTATTAATAACGGTACATGCAGTTCCTCTTTAATCTCATTTAGCACAATGTATTGTTTTACTCTTCTAATATACGCCGGCCACTGCTTAGAATTCACATCGAATGGTTCTAATTTTCCAATAGGCATTATTGAAACACTAATTTGTAACTTTTTAAATAAACGCGTGGTATGTAACCGACTCGTCGCCAGTGGAACGTCAATCAAACACAAGAGCAAGATGGTGACTGATTTATTGCGAATATAAAAATACCTACATACAGTTATAATATAAAACCGTCCAATTATAAGTTTTTTTTCCTTTTAAGGATATACAAAGAATGCCAACGGGGCCCCATATATTTACGATATTAAACTTACGATATTTTAAAATCGCTTTATACGACTACCCGTACAAAACACACGACACACAGAAGTAAGAAATGGATTGCTTCGGGCTGTCGGGAATGGTGAAAGGAGTTGGGTTTCCATCCTCTCTCTCACCCATACGAAACGCAGCTCTATTAGCTACCTCAAGCCGATCTTCTGTCATGTTTGTGTGAGCTGTATTCAGTGGACTGTATGTATGCAGCTGGGATCTACCTCAGTAGTAATTGAAATGAGAAAGGATATTCGAAAGGATATTTGTTCCTCTTTTACGCAAAAACCACTTACCATATTTTGATAATGCTTAACAATAAAATAGCTTATACATCAGAACAAGACATAAGATAATTTTTATCAGCATATCACGCGGTTAAATAATAAACGCGGATAGTATAAATGACACTTCAACTCGTGTTTTTGTTAGTCCGAACTAAATTACGCGCTATTTTTTTTTACAACTGAATTTTATTCGAACGAAGAAAAATAATTATCCGTAAGTATCAGGAAATCGATTCTCAAGGTTTCGACGAAATTGTATTCAGTTGTTACAATAATTGTATTTCTTTTTTACAATAATTAAATAACTCGACTTAGAAACATTGGTATTTAAGAATTAGTCTTGTCCGGTTTACCCTCGTAACTGACATAAAACGACTGTAACCTGGTAACAGTTATTTATGTAACCTTACATACGCAACGAGTTTCAATCAATAAGTCACTAGGAGTTTTTAAAGTGTAAAAACAATGATCACATCAAAAACATAACGTGTAAAAAAAACAAGTCTCGCAACTCAGTTCTTCTACCGTGAAAAGTTGTGAGGTCCATGTAATACCAAGTCGATTATTTTTAGTCGCTACGTAAGGAACCTTCTGTCTTCAGTTATTACGGAATTAGTAACAAACTTAAAAACCCTTTTATATATTAAATAAATAGATTGAATTGTCAATCGCTAGTGCGAAAGAAATCTTATTTAATATAATATGTATTACTTGTGAGATACATTTTGTTTTAATGGCGCTAATATTTTTTTATCTTCTGGGTGGGCACTCAGAAGATAAAAAAATATTAGCGCCATAGTACCCAGATACAAAATATGTAAATCTCAGAGTAAAACGTACAAGTGTAATTGTCGCCTTAGACACAAATCTATTACATTTAAAAGTCATGTACACGGATATAGGAATGAAAGTCCTTGTAAGTATGTCTTGAATTCAAGCCAAAAGAAAGCTGGCATTTATCATCATTTTACATACTTTAGCAAGCACCGTTAGTAGACAGCGGGTAATAAACAGGACATCGTAAATCGTTAACCTAGTTTTTTGCTAATATTATTTTTTTAAAATATTAATAATGCATTATTTCTAAATGTCAAACACTTCGTTAGCCTTTCTTAAATATACTTAAAAAAAGACAAGGTGAGTAATTTGAATAGATTTAGCAAAGAATGGTTCATAATTTTTGACTTTTACCTGTAGTTTTCTATATATTTTTGTAGTAATGTTAAATTAAATAATAAAATTTATTTTGATAGGCCTAGTTCAATTATCACCCGAGATTATTTTTAGAATTGATTAATATTTGAGCTAAGCGTATGCTGGACATATGTACAAAACTTCCCCTCAGCAGTGCAGAAGACGAAGGAAAAGCAAACTACGATTGCTCTGTTGTTGGCACTTGCGACCGAGATATGTTTGTATTCACAGAATTATAATGCGTAATTTTAAAGAGTCCAGAAGGTAATAATAATATGACATTAGGTCCATAGTTCACGTTCTCCTTTTCCAACTCTTATAATAATATATCACCATGCTACCTCGCTTGACATTAACAGCCTGTTGTTAGGTGACTTATAAATGATGTCAATTCCATACTATGTTGTATTGCATCTCAGTATACGCTAAAACTTAACGCACCTATCCTAACAGTGTTTTAACTAAACAGTGTTTTAACAATCCCAAAATTTCTCTTGTGTCATAATCTGCTGTTGAAATCTATATAATCAATAAATAGAAGTCCTTCTTTTGCGACTTTCATTTTTAATCAAATAGGCATAATCATTATTCATTTATTCGTTATTATGAGTGTGTTCCATAAATTACAATAAAGCGTTTTGGCCGAGCTGATGACATCTTGATTACTGATATTTTTCTACTTCTAAGGCGTGAATTACATTTGTAAGTTTTACTCTCGTAATTGACATAAAAAAAACTCTGTAACCTGGTAACAGTTCAGGTGTAAAGCAAAGACTAACAACTCATGTAAACCTTTACGAATAAGTGTCATTCACGCCTAATGAAGACGTTATTGAGAATGATCAGCATGTTAGACTTTGCGATTTATATTTTTTATGCTTTAAATAATAGGTCCAATCGTGGATAAGATATTTTATTTTTTTTGGAAGTTTCGACAGATTTGCATCTATTAATTAATATAGTGTTTTCATTATTGTGCTTTTTGCATTCATTATAATTATATGTGTTGTATGTGTGTTTGTTAATAAATGTTTTCTTTCTTTCTATTAAGACTAAGTCTAAAGTTAGTGTAACAAGGATCACTGACCGGTTCCAAGCCTCTATAGTGCTTGAGACAGTCCGCTGTCCTTTCTTCAAAGCCGGGCGCGAAGCAGCGTGGGTCCAGCGCTGCGAAACACTGACCCAGATTAGGGGCTTCGGTCTGGGTGTGAGACCAAGCCGGTACTTTATGACTGCTATTGGAACCTAGAGGATACGGATGAAGAGGTTATGTTGTTTATGTGTTTTATTCATTTCAACTTTATTGCAAACAAATTAGTGAAGGAAAAATTGAATCACATAAAAAATAAAAGTTAAATAAGCCTATAAATATCATTGCTGGGCAAAGGTCTCCTCTCCCATCATGGAGATGGTTTAGAACTTAATCCACCTCGCTTTTCCACTGCGGATTGGATATACGTTTGTCAGAATTTCCGGCAAATTGTGCTGGAAATTGTGACAAACGTATATCCTCACGATGTTTTCCTTCACCACCAAGTTCGAGATGAACTTAAATACAAATTCAAATCGCGATCATCAGTTGAGATCCACGTTTTCTAACCACTAAGCCTTTTCAGCTCTTTTACATTTACACACGCGGTCGGTCTTATCGCTAGCAGCTATCTCTTTCCTTCATTAGTTTATTATTTTTTAATTAAAACAGGGCACTTGATGAAAATTAGTTCTCGCTGCCCAATAATTTCTGCAACACCAGCGGAAGCAGGATATAAAGGATGGGATTTGGATGCGGAGATATGATCTCAGCTGTTTTTCACACTGTATGAAACGCTGCTGTACTAATTAACGTTGCTAGCTGATTTTCTACGAAAATGTGGTACTAAAACATTTATAAATGTTCTAGTCAGAGAATAGCTTGAACTTGAACTGTACTTATATTTACTAAATGAAATAGATACTTAAGGATAGGATAGGATGAAATAGCAAAGTTTGAAGTGAAATATACCAGAGAGTCCACTGCAGAACACGTCTACCATCGCACTGAGACAATATCCTTTGTAACCGCTTGTCTCTTCAAAGCCACCTAAAGGTAGGAGGCGACCAGTGTCAAACGCCTGAAAGAATAATATAGCAATATATTTTTAGATATCTTTGCTAAATAAAAATATTTATTCCATTTGAATGTTGCCTTATAAATAAATCAGTCTTATAAATTCTAAATGAAATTATTACCACTTTTCAAAATTTCCTATAAAAAATTGTTGAATACAACAAATAACTTTAAATATCCTACAAAAAAGCTAATCTAGAATCTTACAGAACGTGTACAAAATACAAGTTTTATATATTATTCTGTTGGAGTATTTTATTAAATAAATAATGAAACAAATAAAATAGTGCAAAGATATTTTCGATTATTACATACATTATAATAATTATGTTTATCTAATCTCACCTCTTGAGGATCGGTAGTAGGTTTACCATCGGGACCTAACGCCCAACCCTTCGGAATTGGTTCACCTTTCCGAATTTGAATTTCAATCTGTGAATGAAATAACCTATCTATATCTAAATTGATATTAATAATATAATATAATCTTTGTTGTGGTTTTGTAATTTAAAAGTATCATTTTAGCTTTAATTACGTTAATATTAATTAATTATCGAAATTGCGTTAGCTAAAATACTATTTAAATTAAATTGAAAAGAAATTGAATGTATTAGATTTATCAAAACGTAGGAGATATATTATTCGTTATATTGACGTCAAATTATGTAATATTTAATATTTTTCAATTATTTTTTCAATAAAAATTAAATATTCTTAGTGTTAGGGTTAAGGTTTTACACCTTAAAGTTAAACTCCATTTTTCAGTCATTTAATGTCCGTATTTTTTTAAATTACCCAAAAAAAAGTTTACCTTTCCCATGGCAGCTGTGGTTGTTGCCATATCAACAACGATAGAGTCTCCCTCTGTCGCTGGAGCCGCCATTGCAATTGGGTTTGTTCCATTGGCGCTCTGAATTAAGAGAAATATTTCGAATTTTATCTCTCACTTGAACAATATTTGTATAAACGATACTTTTTTTTAAAATCAATAATAAAGTAGGTAATTATTGTATTATTTTTACCTGTTTCGCTCTAGTAGGTACCATGATCGGTGCAGAATTTGTGAAGGACATGCCAATAAGACCCTCTTTCTCAGCTTTTAACGCCCAATAGCCAGCCATGCCATAGTGGTTACAGCCTGATATTTATTTAATTGTTTTAGTTTTAGTGTATTTTGTCAATAAACTCATTAGGTATATTTAAAATCCCTAGTAACGTTAACTTTTTTTTTTTCAATTGATATTTTAGTTAAAATTTTTATAAAAAAGAAAAATGATATTTGAAAATTTTACCAACAAAATTAATTGTATTTTTTTATTTATTCGCTCGATTTGTCTAATCGAATGGTCAATGTCTGAAAATATCGTAACTTATTACGCTGAAATATTTCTCAGCGTAACAAGTAAGCGTAACATTTGGTAATAATCGTAACCGGTGTTAATCTACATAGTTATTATTTGATCATAGCCATTAAAACTGAGTATACAGACTTTACTTTAGACATTATAAAATTAGTATGGAATAAAAGGTAAATTATAACGAAAGATTTACGTTTAACAGCGACCCATCCCACTCCACAGTCCTTAGCTTTTTTTATCGCTAGATCCATGCAGAAGTTGCCAACTGTAGCGCCGAGGCCATCGCATCCGTCCACCCAGGCGGTCGCTACTGTTTCTTTTAATATAACTGGCTTCGCGTTCGGATTACACGCACCAGATTTCATATCATTTATGTAGAGTTCTGGAATGTATTGAAATATAGGGTCATATGACTATATAGTAGGCAAAGCAAGGAATTTAAACTATATATGGATAAGCAATACTCTGTCAAGCCATACAGGCTTCATTTTGAGAAAATGGCGTCTAAAGATGTAAAACCAATTCTTAATAAATATGTTAGAGGAAGTATATATCCATCTTTTCTTTTCTACTTTGATAAAAGATGTTAATTAAAAGCAGATTGGTAGGATAAAAAGTTTTATCTAATAATAAGTTTAAATATGTTAGATAATGAAATATTGCGAAATATGCTTGCTTTATTATTTGGAACATTAAACTGAGAAACTTTTTTCCATACTTATTTAGTTTAGGTAACTTAAAAATGTTTACATAATGTTACTTACGTAACGTATTATCATAATTCATCAATCTCTCCGAATTTAACTTTTTGTGGGTTGACACATTATTGCTTATTATCAACATCTGTATAATGCATAATATGACAAGATTTCACAGCTACATATTCGCGATTTTGTATAGATTTCAAATTTACAGGCGCAGTTTCTGAATATAGATCGCTTCAGAATATTTTTGAGATATCGATGTATAAGAGACATTTTACTCGGCAACATGCCTCTATATTTACAGAAGTGACAAATCTCCTTAAATCGCTTCTTTAAAATTATAATGTTTTTAATGATACCAATCTGCACGCAAAAATGTATAAATCAATAACTGTTTTACTACAAAAGATAAAATAAAACCATGTTCAACACGTGCCTAGCTAAAAAATGTTTAAAAATTAGACATTGTTTAAAATTTTGTCGAAATTGCTACACTGCATGTAAAATTATAAAGAAACTTATTAATAAAATGTCTCACGTTATACTTGACAGCCAAAATAGGTTTTAAGCATATAATGAAAATACCTAAGCTTATGTTTATACATAATTAAACTAGGTCTAAACCATGTTTAACTAAGACTATCGTTAGATGCGGATTTGTAGTACAGGATTTTATAGATACGCGTTTAACGTGTGTTTAAATTTTTTGTAGTAAGGCAGTAAATGTTTAACTGGTGTAGAACTATAGTCAACAGCTCGTACACAGGTTAGTTTGAGCGGAGCAGTACCTCACTCTCACAGACGTACAGCGTGAAGTAGCTAACATAGCTGCGATTTGCACAGTAAGTAAACGAAACGGAAGCTTAACACCTTCTTTGCTTTAACTCTTACACCTTTTTAAGATGACAACGTGTTTATAGCTCCTCGGCTAGTATTCATTTGCGGCGGTGATCACTTAACATCAGGCTTCCCGCCTGCTCGTTTGCCAGCTATTTTTATAAAAAAAAATCTTTAAACAAACTTTCAACGGCAACAATGATGCTTCATTCATACTTAAACTCCACATTTTTATATACATTTGAATAAGCTATATAATTTTTTTAATATGTAATAGAGCAGTGTCAACGAAAAACATTTGATTAGTCCATTGAAAGTGTTGATAAACGAGATGGATAAGAAACGTTATAAATTAATTTTAACTAACTTATCACAAACACTTGATTTACAAATGCGAATTTAATTCGTAATCTTACCAAGTCTATTCATTCCGTGGCTAAAGTGTCCAACAATATCCGCATGCAAAAGCAAATCGGCGTGGGCCTTCGCCTCTGACAATGGCGCTCCTCCCGCCACTAGGCTCTCTACCATGAAGCGCTCGGCCTCTTTCACTTCTACTTCCGGCATTATCACCACAAATGAACCTCACACTGGACTAAAGAAAAACTTAATCGTAATTTTTAAATCTATATAAACTAAATGAACCAAAACGTATGACCTTTGAATATAAAAAGGGACTTGAACGGCCAGACGGTAAGTTCAACTTCCAACGCTAGTTACAGACAAACTGACATTGCAAAAATCAGTTCTCTATATATAGGTGAATGGAAACAGGTTGCTTTTGTGTCTTATCTTTGCGAGTACAATTTGAGCGTCTGCTTACTAAAACGTTTCGATTGTTATAAAGATGTTGAGATCTTTTTATCTAAATGTCAAGAGTGTAGTGCAAAACTAATGACGGTTTATAGTTTTATCTGCTGATAATATTTACTTTATTTATAATTAAAAAAGTACGCTTTAAAAACCAATTTTGAGTATTTATTATTACGAATAAATAATCTTAATTAAATTTTTGGTGTTTTATGTTATAAAATTTTGATTAAGTAAATAGTATATATAAAATTGAAATCATATAGGTTCAATTTGTCTAAAGCTAAAATAACGTAATTTATTTCATTTGTTATATCATTAGTAATTATAAAAAATTACATTGAATAGAACTAGAATTTTTTGTTAGTCTGCCGTGCCGTTAAACGTAAACAAAAGTTATTACAAAATAGATATATTTATATTATAAAAAATAGTACTAAGAATAATAACTGAAATGATAAGAAAAAATAACTTACGATTTTATTTATTATATCATCTGTATTATATATAAATAATGTGTTATATATTCTGCCTAAGGACTGTGATGTACTGTGATATATATTTTCTTAGCAATAATCTTGTCAATATAAATGTACCAGTGATTGTTTATTAGCTTAAAGTAGGTATTTAATAATGAGTAACGAGCGTCCTTGAACTTCGTTCTAACTTCCTAGTTGATCATGCAATGACTTTCCAATTCTGTCTTCTAATGGTTTTTTATTAAGTTTTTATATATGGAGCCGGGACGGCCTAGTGGTTAGATTATGTCGATCTCAACCGTCGATCGCAAGTTTAAACCACGGCTAGTACCGTTGAGTTTTTAAGTTGGCGGTGAAAGAAAACTTCCAGGGAAACCTAATCCTAGACAGACGCTTTAGTTTTCTAGGATTGTGAACTGTCAAATTATGGGAGCAATATAACTTGTGTCTAAAATCTCTGTGACTTTATGATGCCAGAAAACGTATTCTAGGATACCGTGCCATAATATTTTCATATAAAAGGTTTGAGTGACATTTTCTGAAGACATACGCCGCTAAATTACAGCCGTCATCCCAGAAAATCAAAGCTCAAGAACCGTAAATTATATGTACTCATTTATCCTTACCCGTAAAATACGCTATCTATCTTATAAAATTTGTCGAATTAAATAGTAAAGCCTTATGTATTAATACAGATTAGAATCTGAATGGTCATTTTATTTATTATACATTTATTAAACCTATTAAAAGTTTCAATGTCATAAAATACGTGTGCAGTGTAGTGTGCAGTGTCAACAACTAAGTATACTTATTTCATACATGAAAACACTTCAGTAGCGCTCAAAGAGTAAACAAAATAATAAAACTCTCAAATGCAACTCTACATTCTCCTAAGAGATATCAAATCTTTAAACTCTACCTCTAATATATTCAAAGAAAAATAATAAGAGATTACATTTTTCTTTCCTATTATTGATTATAATGACTGTTCTTGCTTAATTATTTTTTATCGTAACATCAACTGCTTATAAAACACCTCTGTTACTTTCACGTCTTATTTTATAATTATTGTAAAAAATAAAAATTTAATATTTATACCGCTTATTGTTGATCAGTTCATTCATAATATAGCATTAAATGAAGAAAAGATATATAACAAACATTTAATAGCACGACGGGTATATATATCCACTCATTCAGGCCCGCGCCAAGTCTAATCGGCGCCGTCGTGCGACTGTCTAAAATGCGGCTTTTTTAACCGACTACGCGACGCAAAGGAGGGTAATGTGGTCATCAGTCTATGTATGTATGTTATGTATCAAATGAAATATCGTTGAATAGGTAGGTATTCGTACCGTTTTAGAACCATAAGGAAGAGTTACATTCGTTTTTCTTAAAGTATGGAATTTTTGTTTAAGGATCGGTTGGGCCGCGCGCCTCTCGGACTCGGTGCCGTCGTGCACCGCACGACTTTACACGTATGGACGGCGCGGGTCTGCACTTACTATATATAAATCACTACAATAATAATAACTTAAACTTAAAATGAACATTAATATCTAAACAGTGGCACCAACATTTCCTATATATTAAATTTGCAAAAAATTATAACACAAATGATTTCAAAACAAACGTATAACTTAATGTACATTTACACGATTACTGAACCTCGAAAAAAATATTTAACACTATTTTATAATAACAACTTGATAAACTCATTTCTTAAGTGATAAAATTCCGAATATTCTTGAAGTATTTATTCTGTAGATTTATGTCAATGTGTACATAATGATATAATATAATTGTTACAGATACAATTCTCAATTCGGCATATTTTCGGCGCGTATATTTTTGTGAAAATTGTGGGCAAACGAGCAGGCGGAGGTAATTGATGTGAAGTAATTACCGTCGTCATTAAACATTTGCAGCAACAAAGAAGCCACATATACGTTGCGGCTTCAAAAGGAATGTGGGACGAAGGGAATAGGAAGTAAGGGAAAGGGAGGAGAATAAGAAGTAAGGCTTTCGGCTTTTGTACTGACTGTACGAAAATTAGCTGCGTATTAAGCTTATTAGACACTTTACGGTGATTTTCTTTGAAAGACTATATTTATATACTTCTCGAGTTGCGCCAGCTCGTATTCAATACTTACCTACGATATTTTATAGTAGGTAAGTGGGTTACAGCTAGAGTCTTCTAAAGTAAGCTTATAATCTACAGGTTTATAAGCTCATATTTTGACTCCATGCTACAAGCATACGCGTATTTATACAATATATTTCAAGATTCTAATGATCATAAGCGTTAGGCTATACGTACCGAAGATACAATGGGTGTATAAACACCTTAAGTATAAACAATTATATAGCATTATGTAAGTTGAAAATTATATAAAACTAGCTGTCGCTCGCGTTTTCACTCGATCTTATGGTTATACCTTCGCTCCTATGGGTCTTAGCGTAATTTAATATAGATGATATTTTTTGAGAATGGTTATGCCATTCTCAAAAAATATCATCCATCTATTTCTGAAGAGAGCCTAATTTTTGGGACTTATGTCTGATACAGCTAGTGTCCGGCCGAAAGTTCGGTTTCGGCTTCGGTGGAGTTTCGGCAAAAAATGAGTTTTGGTTTAGTTTCAACTAAACCGAAACTCATTTTTCAACTCAACGAAGGCCGAAACTATGACCGAAACCAAAACTGCATTCGAGAATTCTCGCGCTGTTATCGGTCGTGTTCGGCGTGTTTAATTTCATTCAAGCGACGAAGACGTTTTGACTCATTACATTATTGTGTTATTAGATAAAGACTTAAAAAGTCATTTATTTTTATATTAAAAAAAAATAATATTCAAAAAAAAGAATCTACCTTCTCCTATAAACACTTCACTTATTTTAAATATTTTTAAAGTGCAATTAATATACTTTTTTCAGTGAGCGGTTATTACGTTGATTATTAATTAGTATTAATGTCGATGACTGCCATAGCTATGTAATTTAAAGATAAAACAATAAAGACTGACAGATTTTAATAATGTTTTCTGTATTTCCTCTCAAAATATTACGTTTGTAAGTTTCGGTTCGGTTTTGGCCGAAACGTCGTTTCAATCGTAAAAACCAGTTTCGATCGGAGATTACATACAGCTCTATATATATATATATGACTGTCTATGTCTATACATGAGTCGGGAATAATATGTATGTCTACGCAGGTAGCGTCCCACAGTATCCCGATTTTATCTTGAGTTTATGTTTAACCTTTGAGGACGATATATTTTATTGTTTCTCTTTTGATCTTATCTTATCTATAATAGTAAAATCTTTGTAACTGAGTCCTGACAGGTATAAACTTTCATACAATTTATTTTGAAGAATATATCGATTCTTATATTTTAAACCCAAATAATGTACTTACATCAGGTATTACTGGTCAGACTTTATCCCAAACATAAAGTATACATTTAGATATAATATTTAAAGGAGTAAAATTTGTTTGTAAGTTTGTATAATCTGATTTGAAAAAAAATATTTTTGCGTTGGATAGTCCGTTTATTGAAAAAAGTTAAAGGCTATCTTACATCACGCACCAACAAAGGAGCGAAGCAGTAACCATAAATTCGAATGAAGCTGCGAGATACAACTACTTTTTTTTTTTAATCGCATCACATTCAACGGTCCCCCATTAAGATCTCGTGGCCTTGTGGGGCCGGAAACACACGCAACAATAACACAAACACCCAGACCACGACAAACATCCGTATGGCCAATACCGAGGTTTGCCGTGAGCGGGGATCGAACGTAGTCTCGTCAGTTGCAGTGACCACTGCGCCAACGTGTCTGTCTTTCAACTTTGAACTTTTGTATAGAACACGAAGCAGAGATTAACGGGCATAGGAGTTTTAGACTGCCTTTCCACTAATAACGTGCAATGTGATTGATAGTGACACGGTGAGTGAGTGTAAATAACACGAAAATACTTCATTGAACCCCATTCCACCAGAGTTAAGTTGTTATGAAAATCGAGTGATTATTTTCGTAGGTATCAACCCATCTGCAGCTTATGAATGTAGCTCATCTTTTGTGGAAAAGCAGTCTTAGGTACTCAGCTCTCTCACCATACGAAACAATTTAATGTTTGTACTGTTACAATTTAACTGTATTTGGCAATAAGTTAATTATTTAATTTAAAAAAATTATAGTAAAACTTTTTTCAACCGAATTTGATAAAGGAGATGATTTTATACATACATATGTAGGTACGTAGAAAATCGATCGTACGAATTAACGTATTTTTTAAATTTGTTACTTCGGAACTCATTACCCGCTTTTTTAATTCATTTTTCTTTTCTTGTTTGAAAAAATATAGTTTTTTGGTTGATACCATCAATATCAGTTTATTAATTTGGTTTTAAAATCTAAATATCTGGTAATAGTGTATTTTCCAAATAAACAACTTAGTTCATATCCTTTAAAAAAATCTAAATCGGTTAAGAAAAGACAGAGTTGTGAGGAAACAAACATTTTAAAAGAATACGTTACAAATTGAGAACTTCCTTTTTTCTTGAACTCGGTTAAGAAGTGCAAAGTACATTGTACAGTACAATTCAAATGTAAAGCCATTACTATTCAAAAAGATGATAATATTTAAAAATATGTTTATTTCCAATTACAATCACCTGAAAATTTACCCTTTTTTATTTCAACGGGCGTTAGAACGAAAGTTACTTTCAAAATCTATAATATATCTGTCTCTCTCGCTCTTGTACCACTATTTTGACGTTGACATTGATTTGATAGAGATTTGTTTGTAGATACAACTCCTTGTTCATTGCCCGAAGATAAAAATGTAAATAAAAGCCACAAAACAAAATAAAGAAGAAAGAAGATAAAAATGTATTGATTTTATAAATATCTGTAAAGCGTGAATTAATGCAAACAATTATTTGATTTTTGAGGTACTTATTAACCAGCCAATTATGTTATTACAAGCTATGATAATAAGTTATTTATACTATTAATATTATAAATTAAAAAGCTGAAAAGATTGTTAGTTTTTTTTTATTAAAAGCACTAATAACGAATTGTATCTTTCCGATTTTAAAAATTCTTTTGTTTTTCATGTATTGTTGTTTAATCAAATTCACTATAAATACGGCTGTGGCCATGTCTTAAGTAGCAACGCTTTGGCAACTTCTAACATAGAAACTTTAACAAATATAATTATACCACAATATTTTATTAACAATACTGGCCTTAATTTACATATTCTTGAGTCTTTAAAAAATTTATCAGTCTGCGCCTTTGAAAAAAAAAACACTGAAGATTTAAAAAGATTATATTCAGCCCCTGTAAGAAAGATGAAAACAAAAAAACCTTCAAAGCATTAAAAAAACATGATAAAAGCTTGTATTTATTGTTTACTATGTTGTTAATATTGATTTTCTATAATATTTATGATACATTATCGGTCAATGCATTGATATAATATAAATAGACCGCTGTAAACAGTCGAAATAGCGCATTTAAATCACATTCACCTTGTGATTATCTAACGTCTAACGTCACTCAGTCCAACGCCCAGTCTGCAATTCCCCGAACTGGAGGGCGCACGTTTCGGCGAAACATTATTATTTATATTGTCTGTAGTCTGTTTACAAGCCATAGTGTTATTATTTTGGTAAGTTCTTTTTTTTACTGTAATTCAACCAAAGTTTTAGGTTAAGCGTATTTTATATTTTAGAATATAAATTATTTGTTTGAAAATTAATAAAAACAACTTGTTTAATATTATTATTTCTCAAGCATCTTCAAAATGCGTGCGGAATTGTTAATTAAACCCAAATTATACTTACTACTTTTGTTTGGACAGTTTTAATAATAGATAGATTTATAGTTTTTGTTAGTAGCGATAGAATTTTGACATAAGTCAAAATACTCGTTAGTAGGAAAGGTTATTAAAACCGGTCGTCAATCTTGAATTTATGAAAGTTCAGAAGTATTAATGATTTTTATGCTTCTGTAAAACCCAAATACTTATGTTATCTATTTTCCCTTGTTTCTATTACTTAACTATATCTAGTTATATAGAAAATAGTTTATTAAGCCGGTATATCCAACCTTTCGCACCTTGGTCACGTAAATTCCATATTTACGAGGCATAAAACAAACTAATTAATAAAAAAGGTCGATTTTTAATAAGAGCGGTGTCCGCTAGTTGTTTACTGCACATTATTTCATATATTAATTTTATATAATTTTTTATTTACTTGAAAATTCGACTGGTAAATGAAATACCTTAATATCTTAACCTAATGACAACTTTCGATTAGTTGTATACTAATGTGGTGGAGTAAGCTTCATATTTCCTCCTTAATAGAAGAATTTTTGACTATCATGGCATATAGAAAATGTTATTTTTTTAATAGCGGGAAAATGAGAAATGAACATCTGATGTATAATAATTACCACCGCTTATAAACATTTACATTATCAGAAGGACTACAAAAACGTTTCCAGATTAAAAGGAACGAGAGATGAAGTAGGATTGAAAGTAAGGGAAAGGATGGGGGAAGTGGAGAGGATTTAGTCTCTATGTATCTACATTTTGTGACATTGAACTCTGAATAAGGCCCAGTGTTAAGCAATTTTTGCGTATGGTACTACTGAATTTTAAATGATAAATTATAGCTTATATTAAACTGCATGGACATAAATTATTTATTTATGTAAAATTTCAATTTTAATTTGCACTTAAACTGGTAACTGTAATCTCTTGAATTTAAAAAGACTAAATTGTGATATACATAATGCAATACTAGTTAAATAAGAGTATTTAGTTTAGTTTCCCGTTAATGTAAAATATTTTTTGTGTATTGACGATTTAAAAGTTCTCGTGGGAGCCTACTCGAATAAAATATATTTTAATTGTTATTTTGATCAACGCCGAGTGTTACGAGTGTACGTTGTAGGTTGTGGCTTAGTATGATTTGCATTAGTATTGGTACACGCAACTTCGTCTGCGTCGAGTAATTATTTTGAATAACCAATTTCTTTTGAGAAACGATTCTTTCTTTATATAACATTTTATTCCCTATTCCACGCCCTTCATTTCTTCATTTGCGAAAAAAAAATAGCGTTTGTCTTTCTCAAAGATCCAATCTATATTTATACAAAAATTTAGACAGGCAGACAGACGTTACTTTCACATTAAAAATATTATTATTAATACGGAAAATATTAGTACGAATTAACAGAACCTCGTTGAGACGTCGTCTTACACCATGGCACGTTGTCACCGTGAAACTTTACAGTGCAGAGGTCGCAAGAAAAGTCAATGACGTCCTTCGTACAAAATAACGACGCGACATGGCATCGCTATTAACCGATTTAAAAAAGGAGGAGATTCTGTGTTCGTCTGTGTGTATTATTTATTTTATAATGTTAAATGACAACGGAAAGGACACACTACATACCCATATACATAGATACATATGCGAAAACTATTCCGCTCCTTGTAGCTGATAAAAATAAAACTCATTTTAATTGCAAACTAAGTGCAGAAACTGAATACAAGTTTAGGAAGATAATTTATCGATTTCACTTCTCGGTATAAAATTGATTAATATCCTAAAAATAATATAGCCTTGTTTAAAATGTGCAAACTTCGTTTAAAGAGTTTGCTATTTTTTTAGGTTCATTCATAAGTAAATTCTTTTTTTTTTACAAAAACTAGATGCGTATATTAAAAGCTAGACTGACTCAGACAACATTTTATCATTATGCATTAATAGAACAATATATTATAAAAAAATATTTTTATGACGGGTGTTTTTACAATATTTTTATCCTAATAAGTTAAATTTCACTTCTCAAAAGGGCAAAATAAAATACCATTGCGATATTTCATTATTTCATAAGTTAACTATCCTACTAATAGACCTTAATCAATAGGTCATACCTGAGAATGAATAAAATTACGAAAATTCTATACTATAATATACGGTGGATTATAATTTTAAAATATTCGTCGCCAAGGTACGCTTTAGACATTTTCATAAAAAAAGATAGAATTGTTAAGTTATCTTCAGGGTTCATGTCACTACTTTACTTGTAATTATGTATATATTTATGAGAGTGAAGACAAGCGATCTATCCTAGAGAGAGGGAGTGTGCATACTGACAATATATAGTTACTAACTAATCAAAGAGTTTTCATAGACAAAATACGGTCTATATTTATTAATGATATATTCCTAACAAGAATAACCGCACTCAAATAAAAAGTACAACACTAAATTAAAGCGTCAATTCTTATAATACTCATTTCTTTACGTTGAGATACTAAAGGTAAAGTACGAAAAAGGCGAAACAGTTAGTTTTCAAATTATCAACGTTTGCGGCTCCTCGACTGCGAATGTTCATGCGGCGGTGATCACTTGAAAACAGTTGACCTGCCTGCTCGTTTCCTCACTATTTTCATAAAAAATAAAACCCATACAGTAAGTTTTTACTGAATACCATAATATATTTTTTAGTATCATAACAATGGGCAAGGTCGCAACAGCAGAAGCTCTACGCTTCATGACAGACTGTTTGAAAGCCGTCGGAGCTGCGGCTAAAGCAGCTCAACAGCAGGCTGAGCTACTGATAGAAGCCGACAAAGTAGGACATCCCAGCCATGGACTTAATAGACTAGGTTTGCATATCACATTTATTAGCTTTGGGAACTAACTTATCTGACTTTTAATCTGTATTATTTTACTGGTGCGATCAATATTAAAATTTCAGTATCATATTTATTCTGTAGCAACATTTTTTTAACTTTTTCCTTTCTCTGGAAGAGGCGCCCGCGTCGTGATATCAACATCTTTTAATTTATAATTAACTAGCCTCCGCCCGCGGATTCGTACGCGTGTTATTTGGATAAGAACTTACCTATTTGTTATTCTGATGTATAAAGTATATTATTGTAAAGTTTTATTTAAATCCATTCAGTAGTGTAATCATGAGAGAGTTACAAACATATATAATTATATTGTTAGTAAGGATTATAATAACGATCTTATCACATAAATATAAACATAGTATTTATATGAGCTGTTTCTATTTCTATAGCATATATTTATTATTAATTGAAATATTCCAGAACTTTACGTCAACGATATTATATCCGGAGCGTGTAAACCAAACAATCAGCCAAAGATTCTGAAAGAGAATGCGTCAACAGCTTGGGTGGACGCTAACAATGTTCTAGGAGCAACCGTCAGCCATTTCGCGATGGATATAGCTATAAACAAGGCTAAACAAACAGGGGTTGGATGGGTAACAGTAAAGGGTAAGTTTTAAATATACAACCCTGGATTAAACAGCTTATGAGTGCGAATAGATAAAGGAGGATTATTACGATCGATACGCGACAAAGGGATCGACCGTAGCAAAGAACGGGGGCTTCAACTCGTTGAAACGCGACCAGTAGTAAAGAGGCTAGGCTGATAATTGAACGGCCAATTACTCTAATTGGCTGCGACATGTCAACAACTTTACAAATTATGTATTTTAAACTTTCGCGATTTATACTATTTATGTTTAATATAACGGGTCTTATCGCGATAACTTATGGTAGTAATACCTTTTTATTGCCCGACGTTTCTGACATTTAGCTCGTGACCACGACGAATGTAACTTCATCGTAACGTCGGGCAATAAAAAGGTATTACTACCATTAGTTATCGCGATATGACCCGTTACATTAAATATGAACTTTACAAATGCAGTCAGATGATGAACCGTCATTTCTTGCGAGGCTAGCTAGATGGTTTGTAAACCGATGACCTGACCAACTTCTGCTGCCCCATGCTTGATATTCGTTAATATGAATTTGGACGGAAAAAAATAGTTATCGAAAATTCTATTCTACTCTCGACCATGAATACACGATAACGATAACTGACTTAACCAATTACGTCACCTGTTATCTCGGCCCTTTGTTTTGCCTATTAATTTACACAAAAATCTTGTGACTGTGATACTTTCGTGAACCAAATAATAAAATTAAATGAAACGTTCGTGAAAAGTCTTTTTTTAATCCCCGTGTTATAAGTTCGATATGTGTATCTGTGTGTCTGTCTATGTCAATGTAAGTCCCTAAGGGGTGGACCGATTTTGATACGGTTTTTTTGGCATTACAGTTTATTAATCGATTAAATAAAAAGGAAATTGCAAAACAAGGTATGCCAATAATTCTAAAAGTCAAAATTTAACTGCTAATCATTAGAGACAGTACTTACGTTTCTCTGCAGATAAACACGTTGCCGGAAAAAACAAAAAATAGAAAAAATAGAGGCAGAAAAATAAAATTTTCCGTCGCACAGATAAGTTAAATAATAAGTACACAAATACAGAGATTTAACCTCTGTATTTGTGTACTTATTATTAGTCATGCCAAGTCACTCAAATAGTCGTAAATTATCTGATTAAAATTATCTTGCTTATTACATATCATTACGTGTGCAATTTTCCATGATCATGTTATGATTTAAATTGTCCTTAATACCATAAACATGATCCAACTATCGTTTAATGTAACGAGCACAATCTGACTTAGCAACAACAAATATTGTAATCGATACTAATATTATAAAGCTGAAGAATTTATTTGTTTGTACGCGCTAATCTTAGACACTACTGGTTTGAATTGAAAAATTATTTTTGTGCTAGATAGTTTATTTATTGAGGAAGGCTATCGGCTATATTACATCACGCTAGGACGTATAGGAGCGAAGTAGTAACCATACAGCTAGTTTTGTATATAATATGATACAAGACCTTAAATTAAAATTATATACGTTACTTTCTATAAATATACGTTTAATATGTAAAAATTATGTATCTACAATTTCGTATATTTTGTCATATCTAAATTAAATTTCTAATAAAGATACATTTGCAAGAATCCATCATTACGTACGGATTCGTTTTAATTTTACATTTTTTTTAAATGTTGCTTTCAAAAACAGATTCCAATCACAACGGCATGGCGGGCTATTGGTCTAAGAAAGCTGCAGATAAGGGTCTAATCGGAATGGCGTTCACAAACACTTCCCCACTACTCGCTCCCACGAGAAGTAAAAAGGTAAGATATCAATTACAATTGGACGCTGATAAGCAATAATGTGTCAACCCACACGGACTTCATTTTGAGAAAATGGCGTCTAAAGATGTAGAACCTATTCTTAATTAATTTGTTTAAAGAAGTTTATATCCATCTTTGCTTTTCTTTTTGTTTAAAAAGTATAATTAATTAAAATAGATTGATATATTTAATATATTATCTAATAAAAAGTTTTTCAAATATTTCAGATTATTCTATAAATTGCAAAATATGGAACGCACTTAAAATACGAAACAATTATTAAGACACTTTTTTCCGTACTTATTTAGTTTATGTTACTTGATTTTTTTTGAATAATGTTGAATAGTTGATGCAGTATCAAAATACATCAATATCTCCGAATTTGACTTTTTGTGGGTTGACACATTATTGCTTATCAGCATCCAATTATAGATACATTATCCATAACATTCTTCATGTAACACTTTTAATATATAGAGTATTTCGTCGATAATGTAACCGACTGGTTAAACAGGATCCTTAAGGCTACCAAGTTCCACCTGTACCTAACAATTGCATTATGTATGCTCGATAAGCGATAGTTTAATGAAAAATTGCATCTGCTTGAGGAAGATGTTGAAATATAATTTCGTCGTTTAAGTTCTAACACAACGCTAGTTAAAATTGAATTAAAAATGAACCTTTTAAAATGAACATCAAATTTAATTTGTTAAAAATAGTATATTATTTATTGAAATAAAACCATTTTAAGCGGATTTAAATCGCGTATATTAACTATTTTTATGATCCCGACGTTTCGAGTACTTTGCATCGTTTGTGGTCACGGGTAGACTAAGGTGACATTTGTCTATTTGTGGTTTTTAGAAAATATTATTACAACTACCGCCAACGGTTTCTTAGTTGGTATCTTGAATAACGTTCCGGTTGCACGCAGATGGCACTAACTTGTATCTTCGCAGTATTTTGAACTTGGGATTTTAAATTTTTAATAAGTAGATCCCAGGTGTTCGAAAGTCTCCAACCGTCTTCTCTATTGAAGTTCAGATGTTTTTGAATTTCAATAGCCTCGCGTATCATTCTAGGAATGAATCATTGTTCTCTAGCAAGGATCTGTGGTTTATCAAATCTAATAAAATTGTTAGGTTCATCCAAAGCATGTTCACAAACTGCAGACTTTGAAGAACGCCTATTTTTGACATCTCCTATGTGTTCCTTGACCCTAGTACCGATGCTTCTCTTTGTTTGACCTATGTAAGATAAACCACACTCACATTCGAGTTTGTATACTCCCGCAGTTTGTAAAGAAATATTACTCTTGGTAGGTCTCAAGAATTGATAAAAATAGTTAATATACGCGATTTAAATCCGTTTAAAATAGTTTTATTTCAAGGAGTAATAATCGCGAAAATCTAAGACAACGTTAGTATATTATTGATTCATAATGGTGTAAAATTTGCACAATTTCTTTCTACTTCTCTGACATTAGATATATAAGAATTAAAATGACAGAAATTAGAATAGAAAAAATTATAAACGCATAATAATAGTAGTTTACGATAAGTGTTCTAAAAAAAGTGCTTTGCAAATAAATTACGTGTTGTTCATTATAAGGTAAGTAGTGGCAAGTGCTTCTAGAGGATGCATACCGCTGTGTGCGGTAGATAATGATATCTGTGGCGTACGCAAACAGGATAATTGCGCAAATATTGAATCGTATTCTATATAATGTACCTTATCGTAAAATCCATTTCATCATAAGTATGATGTCAGAAAAAAGTAAATTGAAGAAAAGTCAACAACAAACTCTAAAAATGCAACTTTAAGGTGTCTTTTTTATTTCTTTTTTCAAATATTAATAAACAAAAAATATGAATAAACAACTAATAATGCTGATATTCGACAATCTGAGTCAATTTATATATTATTTAAAGTCGATTAACTAAATATTATTTGTCGGCTTAACTCCGGTAAATACTCTAACTTAATCGTTATGTATATATATACTTTATGTATGTTATAATATTTAGCTTATAATAATTTGTATATTAATTATATAGTATTTGACTATGTATATTGTATTTACGTAATTATATTTAT
The DNA here is from genome assembly GCA_037950945.1 of Hypolimnas misippus. Lineage (NCBI taxonomy): Eukaryota > Metazoa > Arthropoda > Insecta > Lepidoptera > Nymphalidae > Hypolimnas > Hypolimnas misippus. The sequence goes on from JBBEEQ010000011.1 coordinate 10,187,128, forward strand.
TATTAGGGTGTTCTAACGTGTATATTAATTTACTTATATTTATTTTAGTTATTATTTCATTATTTTATGCTTGTGTGCACTGTCTCGTTCTCTTCTCACAGACGTATCCTTTCTTTCATATTTTCTTATTTATTGTATCTTTTGTCTTGTGTATGCAATAAAGTGCGTATCTATCTATTTATGTAATAATATAGACCTAATCATCCTTCTAGAACACTTTCAGTTATGATATTTCCATTGTCTTCAGGCAGCATTGGGAACAAATCCTCTATCGGTAGCAGCGCCAGGGACGGACAAAGAAACTTTCTACTTGGACATGGCGACCACTGCTGTGGCTGTTGGTAAGGTAAGGACTCTTAATGGCAAGGTTTTAAGAATCAAAAAATTACAGTAAACTCAATCTAAACCAAGCATCTGTGTAATATAGGTGTTTTATTTGTAAAAGAATCCAAAATATCCTTAGTAAACTTTACATTTGATTTTAATAATATTAAATAGTGTTTAAAAACAAAAACAATAAAAGTATTCTTGTATAAGAAGCGAAATTTCGTAGAATATTTTTTTATCAGTGCCCCAATACAAATTTTGATACTTAAATAATTTTCAATCTGTGTTCTTTGACAAATTTTGTATACATTGACTAGCGGCGCGTGTAGCAAAGTTTTTACTAGAAGCGTTTGGAGAATATTGGTCAAAAATTTTACTATAGAAAACTATTATAATGTATTAAGGGTATAGACAATAGATTCTGTATATGTTAGGTAATATAAAAAATAGTAATGTCTATTCTGAATATCAGTTCAAATGAATGCAACATATACCATTTTTTTACAGATATATTCTTTGTTAAAACCGTCACTTATCTATCATATAATCCAATATTTTTCACTGAAATTAAACAATGTGAAAAGATACAAAACACAATAAAATTACAGATTGAAATGCAAATGCGGAAAGGAGAAAAATTACCACAGGGTTGGGCGCAAGATCCCGACGGAAAAGAGACACAAGACGCTCAGCTCGTACGTAGTTTCTCCATTAAAACATTACACATATACATATACACTTTAAGCCAAATTAACTGGACTAAGATTCAAAACGCTGAATTACTTACTTACGCGTTACTTACTTTTTTTATTTCATTTTATGATACCTATTAGGTATATTTTTTAATATATACTATAGTAGGTTCTTGTGTTTTAGGCTTTCAAAACAGGCTGCTTAATGCCACTCGGAGGAGGAGAAGAAACGTCTGGATATAAGGGATATGGACTAGCGGCAATGGTAGAACTGTTCTGTGGCATTTCTTCAGGTATTTGATATAATATAATATTATTTAAGTCAGCAAGTGTCAAAAATTCGCCACTAAATAAACTAAATACTATCAAATACTTAAATGGTATTTATTTTTAAGTTTTCTTAAAATCTACTTATCACGTTCCCTTTATGAAGGGCAAAATACAAGATTTCAATATTACTTAAAATTAAGTAGCATTCGAGGTAGTAACTCTTAAAGCTTTAACGTATTTTTTTACAGCAATAAAGCAAACTTAAGTGCAGTCTCTAATTGTCCCACTGCTAAGCAAAGTCCTCCTCTCCTTTTAAAGAGAAAGTTAGCTTAAACCACGCTGCTCCACTGCGGGTTGTCAGATATACATGTCCCGGCACGTGCAGGTTTCCTCACAATCTTTTGTTTCACCGCCGAGCACGAGATGACTTAAACACAAATTTAGCACTTAAAATATCAGCGGCGCTAACCGGGATTTAAATCCACGATGATCGGTTGATATCGGCGTATTCTAACCAAAAGCCCATTTTTGCCCCCTTTTTAAAATAAATAAATAACGCATCACACTCAACGGCCCCCATTAAGATCTCATGACCTTGTGTCGGGAGTCCGGAAACACACACAACACTGACACAAACACCCAGACCACGACAAACATCTGTATGGCCAATACACACGTTTGCCGTGAACGGGGATCGAACCTGCGACCGTTAGCGCTTTAGTCAGTTGCAGTGACCATTGCGCCAACGCGCCTGTCAATTGTAGTCGTCGCAGTGGACGAAATTCGACCATAATTACTTAACTTATAAGTTTGAACAGTAAAGACAAACAATATTAATCTATCTATTCTCAATTTGACCACAGGCTTTAACAATAAACAAAACAGTATACCTATGCGTTTGTGTGTGTGTGTGTCTAATACAAGGTAGCGTGAGTAATGTATTTTTTTATTTAATTTTTTTTTTACACAATTTAAAAAATATTAGCAATCTGCACTTCTTCTCTTTATAAATTTCATATAAATCCATCTGCGCAATTTTCGCAAAAAGTATAAAGTAGGTAGGTACAAAGTTTTTCCTTCATGTATTAATATATAGATTAGTCCATATACCAGATTCTTTTTAATTGTCATATTCTATTGTTAATAATTGAATATTGATCATTTTCAGGTTCAAATTACGGGCACAAAATTCGTTCATGGTCTCACAGTGGAGAAGGTGGCCCAGCGAACTTGGGCCATTGCTTCATAGCCGTCGACCCGGAGAACTTTGCTCCTGGTTTCGGAGACAGACTGACAGAATGTATGAGACATTGGAGGGAGTTGGAACCGGTATGACTTTTTATACTCAAACTAAAAATAGTAGGTTTTGATAAGCTCATTCGATTGTTGTTATTACAATCTGAACGAAACTGGTTGGTAGATCAGTTCTGGCCTCAGTTGCGGCAAACGCCGAAAGTTACTTAAATAAAATGTTAACATTAAATTAAATTTGATATCTTACAGCATGTTAAAATCTAGTGTATTTTTCTAATTTAAGCTCAAAGAAATCCATATTGATTTCTTGGTCGCAACTAGCCGAAACTGAAATTATAAGGACAAAGGACTATCCGTTTTATTATATTGTTATCAGAATGCCTTATAGACATTGGTAACTATCATTTTCGAATTTTCTGTTGTCATGTTTATTGATAGGAGCAAAGCTTAGAGAGTCCTTGTAGAATGTATGTCCATAGATTGAATTAGAAATAGCTAAGCTATTAAAGAATTGAAGATAAGCTATATCTTTTGGTACTAAAATCGTATCGCCAAAATAATTTTAAAATATTCAAAATATTAGAAAAAGAAACTCAAATGTTACCTAACTTTCTTTAACATGCTTTCAATATTTTGCTATATATGTTTATGATGTATGACATTTAGTCATTGTAAATTTAAAATTTTATGACATAACATTTTGGAGTCATAGCCCAGAAACCCTTAGCTAAGGTTTCAAATTAGGCCATACGCTTGTAGTTTTAAAACTTTGAAAGAATAAATAAAAATATTTTAAATTTAAAAAAATCCTCGCCTCTATGTTTGTCGTTGATAAGCTCCGATACTACTCAACCGATCCCAATAAAATTTTGCACTCTTAGTGTGATATGGTCCAACTTAAAATATTAATTTATAAAAATATAACGATTTGTAAGTTAAGAACTGTAATTAGAAGTTCCATCAGCGTTTTGCAGATGGCGGTGTAAGTTAGTTTATCGAGATAACTTCATCTTTTATTATTTAGGTTAGGTAAGCCTTCAATAGATGGCGTAAATAATACTAATTCTAAGTATTATAACCAAGCCACAATTGCGCGTTGCCGGGTCTGCTTGTACAAATATATGTTTTTAATTTTAGGCAGATAAAAATCTCCCAGTGCTAGCACCTGGTGATAAAGAAAAGAAAGCAGCACAAATCACAGCCGCAAAAGGAACGGTTTCCTACGTGAAACAACAAATAGACTCCAGTGCTGCCCTCGCTAAAAAGTTATCGGTTAAACCTATGGAAGTTATAGAAGATTAAATTAATTATTTAAAACTTGAGTAGCGCTTGAATTAAATACTGTATTTTAGTTTTACTTACAGGCATATGAAAATCGACAATTAATAAAATATTTAGTAAACGGATATTATTTCGTTAAGTATATATGATTTCGGACAAGTTTTTTTTTGTGCTTGGCGTTTTAGTGATTTTATTAAAATTATTGATTTCGTAAACGTAAAGAAACATTATTAATAAGGTATATGTTAAAAGTAAAGATACAGATCAATTTATATTATGCTGTTTTATTATTGGTTTATATTTCACTTACTTATCACATTGTAATAAGTTATTCAAACAGTCACCGGGACCAAATATTATTATCACAATAATATTTCTCAATATTTTTATTTCATACGTAATTTTGTGTACAAGCGAAAATATAAATATACGCATTATATGTAAGCTTTAATTGTTATTTGTTTTTGTTATTATTCTTTTACATGACATGCAAATGTATAAATGAAGATTTTTGGGCTGTGCCATAGATAGAAAAAAATATATTGTAATATTTTTGATAATAAACTAATATTGTCATATTTTATTCTTTTATTAATAAAGAAAACAATTTTTTTTTTTACTTAATATACCTTTCTAAAATTTGTATATCATTTCATAATTGAAAAATTATATTAGCTTATATATTATATTATACGAAAATATTTTAATGTAATGTTATAGGGACATAAACAATTTTACCTCATATAAATATATTAATCGACATTTTTCATTTAAACTAAAACAAATAAAGGCACTTTAACGTACAATTTCAGTAAAGTTTTTCTATAAGTATTCAAGAAGAGATATATGATTAGGAAACGCAACCGAAACTCAACATACCGTCTACTTGATATTACCCAATGGATGTATTTCAGGTCAATCAGAAATAGCTCTACGGGTAAATGATTACCATGGTTGCATTTCGTTTTTATTACGAAATTTAATTATTGTAATGTCATTCTACCTACAGATATGATAATGAAGTCGTGAGTTTTAAAATTACTAAAATCTATAAATCAAAACAGATAAGTAACTACAGGGGATACTAACTTACTGGCCATTAAAAAAAATTAGGAAGATCATGTTCACAACTTATTATCATGTTAGAAAATATTAGTAGGTATATATTTACAATTATTTTGTATTTAATTAATGATGTTTTATGACAATGGATGTTAATACTATTTGAAGATAAAACCAGTACGCATTTCTAACATTGACAAGCTCCTAAATTGATTTGTTGAAACAAAGGTTTATTTAGGATAAACACTGCAGACATAATGTTGAAGTAAAATTAATAAAAAGGTACTAAATTCAAAAAGCACAAACAACAAAACAAAAGATAGAATTTTATAAAGAGAAAAAATATATATCTATGATTTAATTCCTATTACATAATAACTAATATGAGCTGAATTGTTTTATTTACATTAAAAAATTTTAATATACTTACATATAATTACTTAAAGGTTTCTTATGTAAAGTATAACTTTTATTAAAAATTAAAATTAACTTTTGGCTGTATAAATTATTTCCTTTGCTTTTGCAGTAGCGAAAGACGTACACAGGTTTATAATGGTTGGTAATTGCGCCGAAAACTAAACTTAAAATACTGAGATATTATGCATTCTGTGAAACGTAAAGACAATTATTACGAAGTTAAATAAAATAGTTTAATAAATATTACTTTATTAATACAGATAGCTGAAGTGAGACTAAGTTTGTGTTAATCTTTTTTTCTTCAAATTACCCTTAGAATGACAAAATTTATGCGACAGGGAGTAGATTTTACTCCATTTAATGACTAGTTTGCTGACGCAGAAAATTAGCGTGAAGTAGCTAATACAGCTGTAAGAAAGCCGGAAGCCTAACCGGAAGCGAAACCCTCTCATACCTTTCATTACTTTCTATTCCCTTTCATCCTTTATTCGTTTTTAAGTTGGCAACGCATTTGTGGCTCCTTTGGCACTACGAATTTATATGGATGGCGGTGATCACGGGCGTAGCTATAGCTTCATATGTAAGGGGTCCGTCCAAGGAAATGGTCCGGAGGAGAGAGGTTGTAAGTCCAAAATGTACGAAGATAAACTAGTTTTTATCGGGGCATTACGCAGTAAGATGGTTTAATTCTAAATGCTAATCTCATTTATTTAAAAATTATATATACCATTGCCATTCTTTCAATGTATTTAAGTCGAACCCCCTAAATATCCCCTTAGTAATCAGTTAATGTGAGATGTATTGATTGAAAAAAAAACTGCGTAAGTTTGCCTGCTATCTATATATTTCGTTAAAAAAGTCTTCCAATAAATACAAATTTAAAAAATGAAAGCTTAAAAAATCACCTTATACGCTTACACGGTTTTGCGCGTGTCTATATAATACAAGATAGTAAATGTTGTAATCGTTTCTTTTATATCTTTTTTCGAATGTTACGTACATTATCTACACCGTGACAGATAAACTGGCGGGACATAAACGATTGTAAACCAAGATTTAAACAGATAAGGGATTACTATGCCTGTCCCGTTATAATGAGTGTCCGTTATATGTACCGCTTTTATTATATGCTCATTAACTTGATCTCGAAACAAAATACTTAAATATTTAATGCATTTTTCATATAAAATTGTTACTTTTGAGCGGTAGTCGATATTCATTACAAAGTGAGTTAACTAATTTTGATCATTTTTAGAATGCACATTATATTGAATAACTAAAAACCTTACAAAATATCTTTTATAAGTAAAGAAAGTACAGTTTTAGTAATAATACTAACGTATACGAATAAAAAACAACACAATATGTACGAATAATTAGAATATTTAAAGATTTTGTTTAATTTACTAGTTATGCAATTGTGTATGTATTATAAGTCACTAGTACTACTATAATAATAATTTTTGTTATTGAAATATAAAGTTCAAATATAATAGGTGCAATATGCGATAACTCTTTACTCATTCAACCTGTAGTTCGCCCAGCGCTGTTTTTTTCTTACGAATTTAGTCATCTGGCGACGCTTTAGCGGTGATGTCGTTATCGCGTTGTGACTTACTTACTATGATAACATTTTGTTAAAACATTTAAATTACTTTTAAGTATAACTTTCTAAGAAAATTATAAGATTTTCGTCATCTGTGGATACACCTAGTGATTGTGAGAAGTGTCATCTTATTGTATTTTGTTATCTGTTCACGACATTTGTCCTTATTTTGATATTTTCATTATTTGAATTATTTTTGTGTGACAAACGATTAAAAAATATCGTCTTAACGATACGTGAGTTCTTTAGTGTTTACATAATAAAATTAAATAAAATCCTTGCGGTGTTAATAACCCACTTTCTCTTATTATTTTTGTTAGGTTAAACCTAGTTTAATGTCAAAATTGTCAATTGGATGTTTTGAATTTCATAAATCAGAAATCGCTAATAAAACAGTGTTAAAAATATTCATATATAATAATACATGTTCAAAAACACTGAATGATACGTAAATTGATATGTGAAATAATAACGATAAGTAATAATATCGTCCCTAGCATTGCATTAGTGATCTAATCAGAAAACAGTAGTAACAACAGTGAATGTGTGTTTAATATTTTAGATAAGTGTAATCAACACATAATTTTGAAAGTATAATTGCTTTTGAGAAGATTTTTTTCATTACTTGGAAACATAAAAAGAAAAACAGAAAAAACTGAGGTAAGTGAAGGTGTTCCATTTTTTTAAATTATTGAGTATAATATAAACATATAAAAGTAAACATATAATATAGTCAATATTATATGTTTTATATATTTATATAATGTGTTTTAAATTTAGATTATTTATATTAAATAAATAACATTAAAATGTGTATATGATCTGATTAATTTTAATTAATAAACTTGTAGATATGCTTTTTTATCACTTGAAACTTTAATAAATGTTTGTTAAAAATAATAATAAATAAGGAAAAAATTGTTCATACCATTCTACCAACTGAAAACTATTTCATGACCTTAACAAACTTAATAGCCCCGAAACCTTATAATATATAATTATGACTTAATTTAATACAATTTATTTAATATTATTTAAATTTTTGTCTATAATTATTTTATAATAAACATGTGCATGTGAATATTTCAAACATATTTAAGCTGTTTCAAGTTTATTGAGATTTATCTCATTGAACTCCACTTGATGTTTACATCTTTCGTCAACACATTTTATACTATTTGGAAATAGAAGAAGTTGAGAACATTGTTAAAGCATTGATCTCCAAATATCAAAACTCGTTTAAATTGTTTTACCTTTTCAATTTATTACATAAAAGGCTTACACAGAGGAGGTTTCCATTATGGACTAGAAGGACCAAGTACAGAAGTCTCTCGAGCAATGTTTTTACTTCATGATGATTGAGGGAAGTAAGCCTTTCGACTTAACCCCAATTTTTGTCCAGATCCTTGTTTTTCTTCTACATAAGTTCTGTAGAAAGGATGTCAAGACAAGTTTTGCAGTTAAATGAAAAAATCATTATTCTTCACCTTAAATATTTTATTATGTTAATATATTACTGAATGTATATATTGATAATAAATTTATATTTCAGATACTTAGGGTTTATCGGTATTATCATGTAAAGAAAATGTAGTTATTAAATTTCTTAACAATTAAGTTTTTCAGCTATAAACTTTCAATGTATTTTTATTACCTATTTAGCACATTATTAGTCAATTTTCTAGGCAATAAATTTTTAGCCACTTAAAATGTAATGTTCATTAAGTTTTCAGTTCACTTTCATTAAATATTATGCCTCATTCCGATAAAATATTTTCTAGGAATAACTTTTATTAATTATAGTACAAATATATTTTTTTAGATTAAAATTCTTTTTGATATTGAATAATAATTATAAAAAAATGTCTAAGTTGAAACCGACCAACCAACAATGCAATATAAATCCAATTATTTCGAATAAGTATAATTAGTTTAATAATTTAAAAAATAATTGTTATATATAACTAACATAATAAAGTAATTATTTTATTCTGATTAGATTATGGCTTATGAGATTATCTATCATCTGTCTTGTGGTTGAGTTTATTAATCAACAAAATGTCATTTTTACTTAAAATGCGTTTTCAATAATGTTAAGACAAGTTTCAATAGACTTCTTAGATTTTTGCGATTACTGCACATTCAAATAAAACTATTTGAAACAGATTTAATGGCATATATTAATAGTAGTCACAGGTAAACTGTCATAGAGTCTCCTTATTAATATATATTAACATTTTTAGTTTTATTAATATTATAAACATTTCTTATTTCATATTTCTTATATATGTATATATGTTTTAGAGTTTATCTAATAAAGTATACACCCCTACCATCCTATTTCTTACCTCTACCTATGGTTGCGTGGAAGAGATCGCTGTTTTAACGTTAAGACCTCTTGTACTTTTTATTTTTTATGTAATTCCTTTTGTATATTTTTGTTGGTGTACAACTAAGAATATTATATATCTATCTAATAAAACAAGACTCAATAAAATGTTCTGCTGAGTGTCCTCTGAAAATGTTCCATTTTGGAGTTAGATAGTTTGTGAATGAAGATATGAATAATTATACTTTTATATATATTTTGAACTGTCCTACTTTTTCATTGTGTCTTTTATCTTATAATTATTTTATAATGGAGTGTGTAAGTGTAATAGATAAATAATTTATAGTTATATACGCCATATCAGAAATATATAGCATGTTGGACTATTAATTACGGACCTTTAATCGAGAGGTTTAAATGTAACACATTATACTCTGCATTTAAAAAATAAGGAAAGATTTATTATTATTTTTTTTTAAATAATCAACTTAGTTATTTACGGATAATTCTGTAAAAAAAAAGGTTCAACATATTTATCTAATATCATATAACAATAATAAAAAAACATGTTAATCATCACAATAGATACATGTTTTATCATTCTAGATTTATAGTTCTACATTTGGTTTGACTAAGATATTTTAATCGTATTGTATGTTCTTGTGAGTCACAAGTTCTTGGTAAATTCGTATTATTTTCATATTCATATAATCAAGATTCTTAAAAAATTTGTACTCTTATGTGTAGATGAAAGCAAAACTGCTTGTGTACTCAATTTCACATACATATTCTAATAGGCATCGAGATTTGTAGGTTTTTCGACCACGGTAAGGTCCTCACTTTCGTTTGCGTCAATAAATAAATATTTCTGATTCATAGAAGCATTAACTTGAGAATGTAATCATATTAGATTCTACACGCAGCTTTACATATTCAACATATAAACATACTACATAGCCCATGTCCTTACAGAGTCTTGTATTCCTGATGGATTTTATTTTAATCGGACCAGTACTTACAAACGAAAAAATAATTTATATTATCCCTTTTTAATATGACTGTAGGCAATTATTGATTATTTCTTAGTATTCAACTGCAGTAAAATCTTTAACTGTTTCAATGCAATTAACACATGTTACGTAGCCCGTTCACAAGTTTTCTGTTTACAAAAGTTTACAACGAACGTAAACATGATCATTCCACATCCGTGAACTAGTGGAACAGCTGGTTTCCTGCTTCACGCCATTTCGTTGTTATCAATCAGATACGGACCAGTGTAAACAATATGATTCCAAGACTCATTTTTTATCTTCAATTGTTCACAGCTGTGCAAGTTTTTGTAGAAAACAAGAAATTGTATTATTTTAATTTTAAATACGATATGAGACTATTAAAACTCAATTCGATTTTTTTTATGTATGTTATTCAGTATCACCGCGGTCTGGGAACCAATTTTAATAAACTTTTACAATTATGTAAGTTTTCGAAAGTGATACCATTTAAATTTGATCTAGATATCTTGGAAATCAGCCACACTAAAGAAGTGAGGCCTTAGATTCTTTTGCTTGAGGTTCGAAAAGAGAATGTTAATTTCTATTTTTAATAATAATATTTTGATTTTGATCAACGCAATCCATTTTAAATAAGCCCAGCTCCCTCAATATATATTACAATTAAAACACTAAAATTGTAACTAGACCGTATTGTTTCGAGTCGTATATATTTTTAATGGTTAATTCTTATTGTTAGTTATAATTTTCATTGCTACAGATGCGGAGAACACATTAATTGAAAACGTAATCACTCAATGTGCGCATGCTTCACGTGGAAAATTATGGAATATTTTGATGAAACTCATTTAGCCTTAAACTTAGTCTAGTCGTAAAAATCTGTATAAAAGTAGTATATTTTGTAAATTCAGCACAATAGAACTTATGATGGGTAAACATAATTATATTACTACATTTCTAGAGACTGATTTTCTCAAGAAAATATATTATAAAAAAAATCTATATAAACTATATATCATAGTCTATATAAATATTATAGAGGTAAAATTTGTTTGTAAATTTGTATTTAGGGGGTTTATTTGTATTTAATCTGTAACACTACTGATCCAATTAAAAAAAATTCATTTTTGCGTTAGGTAGCCTGATTTTATGAGTAAAATTATGGCTATACAACATCACGCTACAACTCATAGGAACGAAGCAATAAGCATAAACGCGAGTGAAACTGCGAAAAGCAGTTAGTATTATTACAATCCATAACATTCTTCGAAGAAAAACAAAAGATCATTCCAATCAAATTGATTAGCCGTTCTAATCAATCATTTTTTTATAAAGATTATGTACATTTTTTGCATCGAATTAATGACAGTAATTTTATAATGAAAATTTATTATATCTTTATCAAATTACTATACATATCTGATAAACATGAATTAAGTGAAGTCGCGCATATTAGTAACGTAACTGTACACAATAATTTCAAGGTGTGTTAACAAAAGTAAAAAAGAATGTATATAATATATCTCTATAAATCAAAAATCAAAATATACTTACATTATATAAGTAGGCTTACAACAACACAAATATTATACATTAATTAATGAAAAACGAACACATTTAATAAATAGTACTAAATACCTACCTAATAATAAAATTATTATAAATGTCTTGGTTTGTGTGTTGGTGTTTGTTACTTGTACATGCTATAGTCAACAGATTTAAGTGTAAATAAATAAATAAACGCATCACACTCATCGGCCCCCATTCGAACTACCTGGTCTTGTGTCGGAGGTCCGGAAACACACACAACACTAACACAAACATCCAGACCACGACAAACAACTGTATGGCCAATACACGTTTACCGTGAGCGACGATCGAACCCGCGACCGTTAGCGCTTCAGTCAGTTGCAGTGACCACTGCGCCAACGTGCCTGTCAAATGTAAGGAATTGAGATACCAAGACAATCCTGAATAATATATTTTTTTATCTCGCAGACCTGGACGTATATAAGGAGGGGGGGTCTCATAATTAGTACATTGACCGAATGACATATAAAAATAAGTGAGATTAGTAATTAGCATTTAGAATCATACTATCTTACTGCGTAATGATCATAAATAATAATCACGAGGCGCAACCAGCAGAAAATATAACAATCGTAATCCTAACCTTGATTTTTTTTGTACATAACAACCTCCAATATTAGTTATTATTTTATGACTTAGCAACGAATTACTCGTTAAAAATAATTGCCGTATAGAAATATTTGCTTCGCAGTATTGTTTCTTTATCGCAATTTTACATACTACTATTTTTTTTTATTCTGATAAGGAATACAAAGTTATTGGATCAATTTCACTTTTAACTTGCAAAACTATAACTAGAACATATATAGAACTAATTAGACTCATGATTTGTCTTAACTTTTTATTTGATTTCAAAAGCATTAAGTATTAGTAGTACTGTTTTACCTTACAACTCTTCGTTTGGTACTTAACGTATACATATGTTTATTGCACCGTTCTCGATACAATACTATTTTTCTCGATATAAAGTTAACGTTACGATGGTTTTTGAATGCTCCTATTTTACAAGCGCTGCTTCACCGTTGTGGACACGATGGGCACGCCCTAGAAGACTTGTCACACACATGCCTTAATAAAAAAAAATCATGCGTGATTTAGAACTAGTTTAATAAATTTCATCAAAAATGCTTTATATGATTAGAAATGTTGACAGTCTAATAAGATTCTAGCTGTGGAAACTTGTGTGAAAGTGATTTATATGAGCGAGTTCATGCTCCGACTCGCACTTGGCTTATTTCAGGTGGCTCTGATTCACACACACAATCTTATTTGAGGATTGGAACCGCCTCTCGGACTTTAACGTCGAGCGGTGCGACCGTAAAGCGCGATAAATTACGTCGACTGTGTAAAATTCCATTAACTTAGCCTAGGTTCAATAAGGCGACTTATGGGCGATCCAAGAGAACATGATTGCAAAGCGATGCGGCGCGACGCGGCAGTTCGTCCATCGCACGAATCGCATTGCATCGAAGTCTGTATTCGACGGAGGAAGGCGAATAATATTGGAAAATTAATTTCTTTAAAATCAAACACTCGAATTTCGCATCGCGTTCGCTGACGTAATAATATACTTATGGCATTTGTCGCTGAGATAAGAAGAATGCATTCGTATGTTATTTCGAGTCTTATTCATAACAAATGATAAGTAGGTACTGAAGTGGAAGATAATATTTACGTTATTTTTATCGTTGACAGTAGTATTAAGTAAGAAGTACATAAGCCACGATCAATCGTCACTTACAAATATTTATTTTTGGTTTTCTGGTTTTTGGATCCTGTTTCACATAATTTACGCATATTTTTATTAAATCAAAATATTTCTAATATGAAAATACAGAAACAATTACAATTAGTTAAAAAACTTCAGTTTTATTTTGTAAATTCATTGAGAATTTGACCGCAAGTTTTACTATTGAGAGAGTTTTTGAAGGAAAATAATACTGTAGAGCTAAGATAATAAAATTAAATCTAAAACTATAGCTTTCAATAGTATTCTACCAGAACCATCTATCGAAACATTAAAAGCATATGAATAATTGATTTTAAAATTAACATTCACTCTACCGTTTTCCGTACAAATTAGAGTTTAATACATTCGGGTACTGAACATCTAGAACGCCGCCATTTTACCTCTGCGATATGCAAACGTTATTATTTATAGAGAAATATTTCGTGCGATAACTCTCCTCTAGTTAACGTGGTAACTTTCAACATACGTATGAGTACTGCAAATACAGTAACAGCTAATAAATGTACCACTTTTTTTTAATACTGGGAAATGCATTTATGCATCCCGCCCGAGAATTCAAGCGGGTATGTGGGACTCCTGATACTAACAGACGCACCAGACTACCCACTAAAACCCAGCGATGCCCTCATCGTCTCGAATGAGCGCCACGGGATCGCATACGCATGCTACCATGGCACCCTGACGGTCTGCCTCTGTGAAATTCCTTCACATGGAGAGTGGTCAAGAGCACCGAAAGCACTCCCCTACCCTAGTGGCGAGTAGGAATATTAAAATTCCCAGTTGGGTAATAAATGTACCACTGCTGGGTCGGCCAAAGGCCATTCTTTTCGCGCACCGTTTGCAACTTTATTTATCACTAGCTGATGCTCGCGACTTCGTTTGTAAAAAATCAAAATAAATTAAATTTCTAAAAAAAGTAGCGTAAGTTACTTCTTATAACATTATCTCATCAACGTTATCATACATATAGCTATCTACGAGTGAAAGTCCCGTCAAAATACACCCAGTTGGTGCATAGATTAGCTAGAACAAACAAGATGGACAAACATTTTTAAAATCGATTTTTTGATGTAAGTCTATGTATGTCTACTTTTATATCCATTTAGTAAAAAGCTGTTGGTTTAAAATTACAAAAAGAACTTCACTTTTATTTATTGATATAGATTCTAAAACGGGCTAAGTAATGGAAAAATGATTTTTCAAATCTGTATAAACTGTTGAAACTACTTTCAGATCCGATTCAATGTAAATAATATATAATATACTAACTGTCACTTGGGTTTCACTCGCGTTTATAGTTACTGCTTCGCTCCTATGAGTCGTAGTGTGATGTAATATAGCCTATTGCCTTCCTCAATAAGTAAAATATCAAACTAAAAAATAATTCAATTCGAACCAGTAGTTGCTGAGATTAGCGCGTTCAAACAAACAAACGAACTCTTCAAATTTATAATATTAGTATAGAAGTGTATACGAATGCGATGTAGATGAATGATGAAATGTTCCGAGTTAAAAAGCAAAATCAAAGTTTTTCATTCGTGTAAAAAATAAAACTAAAGAACATCGGGTGACAACTTTGCGCGACCTTGTGTTTGAATGTACATTCTTATACCGTGTGAGAAAGGATTCGTATGAGTGCGCGACGACCTTAAGATTTGCTTTATGTAATGGGCCATTTTAGCTCACTACATACTGGCATACATTTATATACTGCGTTCATACAAAAACTATAAGTCTAAATATAATTTATCATAATAATATGTAATAATATTATCTCGTGCGTATAGATAATAAGATATTATGCTTCTTATTCGTAATCAAAGAAAAATATTTGCAATCTGAAACAACACAATGGTACGCCTGTGGGCTATGACCTAATGAGTAGTTTTCTTAACAATAAACTGAATGTCATTGTAATTAAAAGGTTTTTATTATACTGATAATATTTTAAATTACTATCAAGTGATAATCGTTTAGGTTTTATGAGTTTCTTTTTATATTATCATTGTTATTATTTTTAATGAGTTTTTATTTTTGAGGATCTAAGACGAAAGCTTTAGGAAAAAAGGAATATTATAAAAATTAACATTAACGCATTCACTGCCATTATGTGTTCAATGTATTATAAATGGACACGCCTGGCGTGTCGACGGCAGTAGATGTGTTAGCGATATGTAATGGCCATGTAGTATGATCTATTCATTCATAAGATATCACGAGTATGTAGCATTTTATCATACGTGATGGCTTCGTTCCATTTTTTCTAGATTCAAAACAATTTTCATTTATTTTCTCAAGTAAGGTTTTTTTGGTACCAAGTCATAGTAAACCGTTTTGGTCCCTGTGGAAACTATTTTGACGGCATATTCGTTTTTTCAATACAATGATATTAAGATACGACGTAAATATTTTAGTATTTTGTAATATGTCATAAGATACATGACCTAGCAATATCAACCAATTAAGTAAATAAGCGATTAACCGCATAATTAAGGACAATTGGTAACGATCTCTGTGGTAATTTTAATTGGTTGCATTCTTAGACGTACCTAAATGCATTTTGTATTAAGCTCAAGAAAATTGTTTACAAGAAAAACACATATTATTTGGACGCTAATAAGCAATACTGTGTCAAGCCACACGGACTTCATTTTGAGAAAATGGCATCTAAAGATGTCGAACCCATTCTTAACAAATAGGTTTGAAGAAGTATATATCCATCTATTCTTTTATTTTTTGATAAAAGGTATAATGAATTAAAATCAGATTGATGTATTTAATATATTATCTAATAAAAAGTTTGTCAAATATTTGTGATTATTGTATAAATTGCAAAATATGTAACGCACTTGAAATTCGAATCAATTAATAAAGAAACTTTTTTCCGTAGTTATTTAATTTATATGACTTAAATTTTTTTATTATGTTAAGTAGGTGATGCAGTATAAAAATACATCAATATCTCCGAATATGACTTTTTGTGGGTTGACACATTATTGCTTATTAGCATCCATTTTTAGTGTGTAATTGTGACACTACTCAAAATTATTTATTTATAAAACAAACAATTTATATTTGAGATATAGTTAATAGATATCGCTAATCTTTACCAGTGCCTAAAATAAATTTAATACCTACTTATTAATCATATCACCGTCATAGGCACGGTAACGAACATTTTTTTTATGAAATAATATTTAACCGATAGCATTTATCTTATCTTATCACAAGTTTTTATGTAAGATATGTTAGGTTTTTTTGTGTAAATAAATATATGGCAAACTTTCGTAAAGTTAAAATGTCAGTTTTTATTTTTAATTTTGATAAGTATATGTATACATATTTCATAAATAATAATAAAGATAAATAGGTGCTATTATAGACATCGTTTACTTATTTATTTCATGATACATACACCACAGTGCATACACTTAACATATATATCGATACCTCCCACGTAAGTTGTTGTAACCCCAAAATTACAATTTTACA
Source organism: Hypolimnas misippus (assembly GCA_037950945.1). Lineage (NCBI taxonomy): Eukaryota > Metazoa > Arthropoda > Insecta > Lepidoptera > Nymphalidae > Hypolimnas > Hypolimnas misippus. The sequence continues at coordinate 10,204,208 of JBBEEQ010000011.1, forward strand.
GTAGATCACTTTTAATCCGTTTTAGTTTGAAAGTTACAACAAAATACGCCTTTTTTCAGGCGTATTTTGTTGTAACGTTCCTTGAAAAAAAGAAGATTTTTGGTATTTTTTCACTTTGAATTCATTAAGCAATGCAAATTCGTGTAGTATTCAGTAAAAACGCTAACGGCAATTTTGTGGCTTACAATAACTTACGTGGGAGGTATCGATATACTTGTATATAGCATTATTTATAATTATTATTAATAAGTTACAATGTATTCAAATAAAATTTTGACGTTAGATCTTAAGATCTGATTTTAGACTGATCTAATCGCCTCGAAATTTAGTGCAGTATGAATGATATTTAAATAACAAGTTATAACAATAATAGTTGCGCATCCTTGACCTGATGTTACAACATCATCTTGAATCATCAGGATACACAACTCCTCACGAACTTGCAGCAAAAGTATTGTCTTAGCTTCGTGAAAAATTCTCAAGGAATAGATTGTCGAGGTTAATTTGTAATTTATAATTTAATAAAAATCATTTACAGAACTTTTAGCTTCTAAAATGAACCTAAACGATTACGAAACTAAGCGTAATTTGTAGTTAATCCGTCGATCAGTCTTTTAGTTTCCAGCACCAATCGAAACTCTTGAATCTGACCTCACGCTGATGGCTATCTGATCCGCCCCATTGTTCGATACGGCCTTCGTAAAATCTGTGTGATCATATTTTGAAGGCTTTATCGGAAATCAAATAGAAAACACGTTTAACAAAAATATGAAAAATATGTTTAACGAAATTACAATAAACTAGTATTTTTAATCGACTTCAATAAAAGGGGGTTCTGTATTCGACCCGTAAGTATGTAAGTTTGAATGAACGCGATTTTTCAAAATCTGATCTGACTTGGATGTGGATTCTATTTAAATGAACATTTATCAAGGAAGGCTTAAGTATAATACATATTAGTATCTGACGAAGATCTTCCGAGATAGAAAATAGAATTCTTCAATAACGAGAAGCAAATAAATCTCTGTGTAACATAGAATAACATTAAAAGAACTGTTAATAGCAAGTAATTTTGGTGTACATATATTTTTGATGTAATATAGTTTTTATAATATATCATGAAATTTTGCGATTTTCGTTGTAAAAAAAATATTTCACCTTGAAATAGTAGCTAATACTATATATAGTTTTATTTTTAGTATGTATATATTTTATTTTGTATTTTATATTTACTTTAAAAAATTACTGTGAAAAAGCATATTTTACCATTTTCGTATTCAATTTTTTAAAAATATAAAAAAAAACACCCGCTGACATCGCGCCATCTATCTTATATATAAAGTACTAGCTGAGTAGCGTAATAAACTAAGGGCAGAGAGAGCTAAGGGATGAAGAACAGTTGTTTCTAAGCGTAAGCTAGATGGCGTTGGCTACATCAAATTACAAATTAAAAAGTTATCAACTAACAATCTTTATTGAAGAGAGTATCTATGAAACTTCAAATTAAATAAGAGTCTACAGAGAATATATCTAAGCGATTTTAAAACTAAATTCCAATTAATCAGATAATGATTACAGTAATTAATTATTTCAAATTTCGTTCAGATAAGGCTCATAATAATTAATCATGTTTTACACATGGGAAGATTTTAAATTATATTTATCACAAGTGAAAGAGCCTCGGTTAAAATTGTAATTAAATACCTATATAGTTAATCCACACACGGCAATCAGGAGCTTAAATTAATGAATCGTTCATTTCAATAAAACCTTTTTACAACGATCTAGTCATGTACATGTATGGATGCAGGCATATAATAACCTTTCCTAAAAGCGCGCACTAAAATTTTTTTATCTAAATAATCGCTTAATTACATATGTTGTCCTATTTAATAAATAATTAATGAATAAAGTATAAAACATTATGTATTTAGTTAAAGTGTAATAAATTAAGAAATAATTTATATAAAACAATATCTTGCGCAATTAATCTTGAAGTGGGGGACCCACAAATAACTTTAAATTATATAAGTATTTCAAAACCTTCTTTTTTAGCTTTCTTTACTGGTCCAAAAATATGTTAATAGACTCACATCCACTAAACATTAAAAATGTAATTCGAAGAGATAATTTGTAGGTATTTAATTTTTTTTTAATTGTAATTTAAAAAAATCAAAATGTGTATTCGTATATTTGAAATACATATACGCTTAGGATTTATTAAATTTTCAAAATTAATATTTGTGTATTTTTAAAATGCCATTTGGTACTCTAGAATATTTTAACTCTCTCATTTGTTAACTTGATTAATTGATTTTTTATACCAGCGTAGATTAAAAAGCACTTTATACCGTGTAATGTACTCCCCTTCACCTGTAATGGCTTCAGAATACATTAATAGGATTAAAAATTTATTTTTAAACCCGCAATAATTTCTCAGTCGTTATCCTTTTATAAAATTATGATGATTAAAAAATATTAAAAAAAATTAAACCCTCTAGGTCTTATTGAATCTTTTTATAACAGTAATGTCAACCATATTAGCGGGAAATTATGTTCAGTCTTCAAATTTTTATTACTAGGCAGTCATATGAAAGTAACGACATAAATGCAATTACTAGCAGTTTTTATTTTAAATAAGTAATAATTTGTTGTGTTTTTGAATTAAAATCGTAATTATGTAACATTACGTATTCTAAAATTAATTAAGTAAAATGTCAGTAGGATTTTCATCGATTTATCAATAACAATATACGACGCATAGGATAACTTTTAATATAGGTTTAAATACATTAGTTCATTACTTTTAGAGGTGAATGCTAAAATACAAAATACGAAAAATATACATTAAAATGAATAATGTACGCTCGTACTCTTTAATAAAAAACATAATAACTCCTTTGTAGTATTTGTACGACAACAATAACAGACAGAATTTGATGAAAAAACATTAAATTACATTTATAAAAGCCGTACAATTGCTCATCAGAACGTCCGAATTTACTGCAATTTTAACATTGTGTGGATTTTAATGAGATTTTCGCATGCTGTTGTTCCTAGAGCTCATAGCGGACCGCAAATGAAATTAGTTTTAGGTTTAGTCCCATGTGGTCGGAAACAATTGGAAAGTAGAATGTCAACGCATCGAATATTAATCGAGTGGCCGCCGCTTATCCGATAAGAAATGAGCTCGAAGCGTTCGGTTATTACTTACGTGAAATAAATTGAAATTTAATTGTTAAATACGGAAATAATTATTCTCTGTGATAATTAATTTAAATTTAATTTTTTTATATAAACAGATTAAACAGCTTTTCTTTCTCATAATGACTCATACCAAGTGATACCAGTGATACCCGAAGATTTCATTCACGTTACGTTTTACGTGCCTTATTCGTATATTACGTGCCTAAATTATATATATTGTCAAATTGGTTGTTATTATTTTTTGGTTACACCTCCAACTCTATAGACATTATGTTTGCCTCTTTGTTTGCGAACCCATCCTTATAAACGGGTTATCTAAGGTGAGAAATCCACTTGTAGGTTTTGCTCACAAACCTTCAAAAACATTAACATAAATTATTTGTGATGGCTATTACAACTAAAAAACCTGCTATCAGTTACTCGTTGTTGACACTCACAGCTTACGTAAGGTTACTTAGGAAACTGTTACCAGGTTACAGACTTGTTGTTATATCAGTTACGAGAGTAAAACTTCCAAGTGTAATTTTCGCCTAAAGTTTCATTCTATTTTCAAATCGGAATTTTTGTTCCTAATTTGACACGTTTAATAATAGTGATGCGTGTATTATGCTTATTATCACCAAAAAATTAAATTTCGTCTTTTAATTGGTCGGAAATCTTAATATGACTGATTGAATCTGTCCACGCTTGCTATACCTATTCGTTTACTCTTTTCAATATTTTTGCTTCTAAGTAGGTATATGACATAGCTGGCAACTAAAATCAAATAATGTTAGTCCGCTATTAGGTCAAAATACACTTATAATTTCATAACTGATTTAAACAACTTGTAACACAGACAGACACGTTGGCGCAGTGGTCACTGCAACTGACTCAAGCGCTAACGGTCGCGGGTTCGATCCCCGCTCACGGCAAACGTCTGTATTGGCCATACGGATATTTGTCGTGGTCTGGGTGTTTGTGTTAGTGTTGTGAGTGTGTGATGGGGGCCGTTGAGTGTGAAAAAAAAACTGGTAACAGGTACCTAGGTACCATACATTAGCTGCTAGTGTCAATAAATAAGTCGCTGACTGCAAATTTTTTCATGTGTAAAAGCAATGATAAACAATTTATGAAAATCTTACGTAATAATTTTCAGAAATTACCCCCTTCATATAAACTTACAAATAAATTTGATCCTTTTATTATATATGTGTAGATATATGTATGTTGTATATTTATAATATTAGTATTGATACACTAATCGATTATTAAAATTTAAGACTTGCTAATCGCAGATTATGGTGGCTATCACGGGTTTTCCTAGATAGGAGGGGCACGTTCTACCTTATCACGACAGCTGTGCTTGTTCACGATCATTAAGCATGAAGATAGCGGTTGTCTGATTAAATATTTGTTTAAGTAATTATAATTTCTTTTTTTGTTTTTTTTTTCACTGGCATACGGGCAGGTGGGACGCCTGATGTTAACACATTTACTACCACTGCGTGTTCAATCTACTATTAATGGACATGCCTGGCGCATCGGCGAATGTGTTAAGTTATCACCAGAGGAGCTATAAATTCGTTGCCAACTTAAAAAGAAATAAGGGAAGTAAGAGAAGTAAGGAAAGAAATAGGAGAAGAGGCTGGGCTTCCGGTTCGCCCGCGTTCTCATTATATATATATAATTACTACTAATGCTGCTATTTTTTTTAACTATACTTCACATCGATCTTATGCGAGAGTGAGGTACTACCCTTGTCGATCCAATTCGTATACGAACTGTAGTTAGTGTGTTACCTTAGAGAAATTTATACATCCAATAATAACCTATAATAATCATTGTAATATATGGCTTATAAAGAAAATACAACATGGTCTTAAAGACCCAGTTTTATTTTTATTCACTTGAAAAATTATCGAATGTGTTTTGTTTTGATATGCCTACGTTCTTTTTTGAATCAAAACGTTGATTACATTTTAGAATCAGAAGCTCATAATCATGCTTTCCTTCTTCAATATCGAATTCACTATAATTCACGTCCATATTTACCAATCACATGTAGAAATAAAGCATACTTTTCTGTGGTAAATATTTTTTCTCTTCCCGATGCAATTGGAAAAATGTCAAACGATCTTTTAAATTCCTTCCAATTTACAGTCATATTTCCACAATCCAGAATTGCAGCTGGCTGCTGTATACTTTTACTACTATTTCGCTGATTCATTTTTTTTAAACTACCACACCTGACAATCATAATGAAATAACTTACTAATGCCACAATATTTTCTTTTCGCAGAAGTTATTTTAGGAACATTATAAATAAAGCAGGCCGGAATTTCGTAGCGACATAAGCGGTGTTATATCGAACTATGCTTAAATTCTACCCACTCTTATATGTTGCCGAACTTCACAACTTTAAACAATTTAGCGGGAATATTTGAGGCAGTTCGTGCGGCCTCGGGCTCATATTAAATATACTGAGACGTACCCAAACTTAGTCTCCGTGATTATTCAAATACACTCAAAGATTATTAATGTAGCCATATTGTTGAAGTGAAAAATAAAATAAAGAAATTCGTTCTTCGTGGTTTTTGTTTAGTTTTATGCTTAAAACTAAAAATCAAATTTATGCAAAAATAAATATTACAAAGAGGAAACATTTGATTATATGTTTGCATTGAATAAACTCCAAAACTACAACTAATTAAAAAAAAATCTTCTTACGTTGGTGAGCCCGTTTACTTAGAAAGATTTAAGGCTACATTTTATCACGCTACGACTCATAGGAGGACCGGGCAAAGAGTTTTGACTCTGTCATGTACATAGGTAGGTATACCTTTATTTTTATTTTCGTTAAGTGTTTTTAAAGACAAAGTAAACAAAAAACTATTCAGGGGTCATTTATTTATGGTTCATAAAAAGGAAACCGTTAAATATTTAAATGAAGTCTTTTAAATGAAATTATTTTTATTAGTGGTGTGTCACAAAGATCTTGGTTCTTTCACAGTCTTGGTAACATCGCATTTATTCTTGTTAGAATAATTAAAATATGACTGCATTTATACCTTACCTTATATTTCAAGGCACGTGGAATATTAAGTAGAATCAAGTATTTTCAGTTAAATTATTATCTTTCAGTTAGAATATCTGACAATGGGAAATGGTAATAGCCTTGAAGTTAATTTAATTCGCGGATGAAACCACGTGACACGGCTAGTATTAAATATAAAATAAATGATCCATAATAAAATATATCCACTAAAATATATTCTAATATGGACGATTCAATACAAAAATATTTTTTTTTTTCGGAAGATTATTATTTTTTGGGGACTTTAAAGCGGAAATTTCTGACGACGGAAAGTGTCTAGCAGTGTTGATTATTCATACATATTAATCTTATAAATATGAAATTTGTTTGTTTTGCACCTCAACTGTTGAAGCAATTTTAATGCATTTTGGTACAGACATCGATTCGGCATTGGAAAAGGAAGGAGGTGAAATTTGTACGCTGACGAAATCGCGGGAACTACCTAGTCATACTAATATTATAAATAGGTCAAATTTGTTTGTATGTAAACGGTAGGTAAGCTGTGAAATTACTCGTCCGATTTAAAAATTATTTTTCCGTTGAAACGCAAGTAAATTTCCGAGGGACAGGCTTTAAAAAAAGAAATAATGTTTGTACGTAAAATCAATCAAAGACATTTTGATTCTAAGAAAATAAGAAAAACCTAGCGGCTCTGGGATTGTGTTCCAGCTTGACTTGTAAATATGGGACACTGAACACATCTATTAAAAATATAATTAATAATATGACTTGACTTAAGAGATAAAAAAAATAAAAACTTCACTATTTAATAAACCGCATAAAATCCGCGATTTTGATTTAAGAATTGTATGTACCCAGTTAAACTCGCGCCATCAAGACGAATCTAAGGACGTATCATTTATGAAAATCAGTTAAGTAGTTACGCGCGAACATAAGAAAGGCCATAAGGACATAACAAACAACAAGTCAAACAAAAAGTCCTCCTTTTAGGCTCCGTCGCAGTCGGGTAAAACAATAATCAAGTACAAACTTACAATAAAGAAATAGTTCTTCTATATATTGATATTATTGTTTTGTTGTCTAACAACTAAAAAACAATACATTTAGAACGAAAAATTGTTTACGATCAGGTGAAAATCATATAAATCACATATTCGTTTAGCTTTTCATTTATGAATAAAGTCATAAATTTCCTTAGTCATTGCAATCGGGGTTTAATATCCGGTGGCGCTGATCGCAAATATGGCTCCTCAAATATAATAAAATATGCCGTCTTCAGCGCCTGTGTATTTGATTACAGACTATATAGAGATATAAATCCGCTATAGCTAGTATCTTAATATGAGATTGTAATTTGCTAAAGGTATAAACAAAAAAAAGCTTAAGGTATTTTAGAGAAGTTTGCGTGAATTACAATTTTAAGTTTTATTTTCGTTACTGATATAAAACAACATTGTAACCAGGTAACAGTTATCTAGGTATTATTATATAGATATAGGCAAGTCACTCACGGTTAATTCTTTTAAATGTAAAAGCATAGGTTAACCTACTTTAAAATACAGAAGTTTTTTTCCTTTTTACCGATTACTCGAGAACGGTTGGACCGATTTTATTAGTCCTCTTTTGTTTGAAAGGCATTGGTCTCATGTAAATTTCATCAAAATCGTTTTAGTTTTTTGTTTTTAAAATCATAATTACTGGAATAAGTTAAACTTATGTCATTAAGGTAAACGGAATTACGTATTGTGCTTAATCGATTCTATCTTTTTTTTTTAAAGTCTTGTGTCATGTTTTCGTTTAGTTAAATGTTGTTTGTAAATTGAGAGTCTGTGAGTCAAAACATGCAATTGTAATTCTCGCAGTAGCACGCCATGTTTTAAGTTTCCATACGAAGCGAAGAGTTTGTATGGAATTACTAATTTCAATAATTACAAGTTCGATTTTAATCATTATTTTTGATTGGGATAGCCGATCTATTGATATATAAGCTATGGTAGAACAATAATTACATTTAAATATCATTAATAATAGCTAAGTCGGAGTTTATTTTAAAAGTAAGTAAGTAAATTAAGCAATTTATTTTAAGTAGTCACCTAGTGATCGAAATTCGACCAAAATAATTTAAATTTTAAGTTCGAACATAAATAAAAGAGTATACATACATATATTCGCGTCTGTGTTAATTACATGGTTGCGTGTCTTTTTTTGTTGATAAAATTTATTTATATCCATACCAAGAAAAAAAAATTAGCATTCTGCATTCTTTCTCCATAAAAACTATAAGTACGAAATTTCATGCTTCTCCGTCCGCGCAATATTTGCAAAGCTATTGCTTCACGTATTAATATACATAGATTTAAACAATGTTATCATTTATAGTGACAATCTAATAATATTTGGCTCGTATTTTCCTTATATCTAACATCCGACTACCACGTCAAGTCATTCTAGGCGTTAGACTCGTGATTAGGAACACATTCACCAGACATTCGACCGTCGAACAACTGTGCATTGTTCTATTCCTCTGTGAAGTGACTGTGTAATTACGGACACAATAGACACAAAATATTACGTCTCGTTAGGTTAGTGGCTCGTTGATAGACATCGTTATGACATATGCAGTGTTATACTTTTAATAAGTCTATGATTAAAACGATTACAAGATATAAATGATACAGATTATAGAGGAATGTTTATAGTGTTCTTATCTGATCACACTAAAAATGGCGTCATGGTTTCATTAAATCGTATCGTACTAAGGAGTTGATAGATCTTGACTTATAATAACAAAATTAAATATTTAGTTTTTGTTTACATTCACTTGTAAAAATATATTTATTTAAAATATAAATCTGAAGAGTCTGTTTGTTTGTTAGAATGCATTTATCTTGGATATAAGCGATTCGACATAAAAATATTTTTAAGTTAAAAAACCCAATGGTGAACTATTCTATTGTATATATATTATATTATATATAGGCTATTCTTTGTCTTCAGTAAGTTCTTCAAATTTTTTGGCCACTAGCGACCTCTATAATTCGAAACCATAGTTCACTATCATACTCCCATAATAAGTATCACTTGTTCCCGCATCATAATCAAACGCGACTTCACAAATTGTAAGAAAATATATGTATAAACAATAAATCATTTATGCGGTACTAATAACATTTGATTATATAAATCTTTTCCGAGTAAGAATTTTTGTAAGATATAAAAACATTCCCAAATACTCCCCCAAAAACCGTGGCCTTAGTCTCCAGCCTGCTAGTAAATTCGCCACTGGTCATAGGCTTATAGCCTTTAATAAATGATAACTCTTATAGGAGTGAACTAGTAAATATAAACTTCAACAGCAAAAGATATTTCGTCTCACATAAATTCCTATTTCAGTTAGTTAGAAATATAATAATTTATTGGCTATTCGATTTTCAACTAAATCTCTAAATATAACGTGTGAGATACAGGAACGAGCGAATCCCAGTAATTCGTGTTAATCATCGCCGAGTACGCGAAAGTTTAATCGTTAATTAACGAGGTCAGATCCAGAGATACGAGTAATTTCCGATTTTAAATTGGTATTTCAAGTTTCAGCGGAATAAGTAAATATGACACAGAATATTATAATAATAACATCTGAGGAATAACCTTGATTTGTATATTAAAAGCTATTCCTGTACCTACTTTAGTCTTACGAAAACTTTAAAATAGCACAAGCAATTTGAATTTCTTTTTTTATTCACCTTAATAGACTTTGGGGATTTTCTAAACAGCCCCGTTTTAAGAAAATCCCAAAAGAATAGTCGGAAAGTCGACAACCCGAAAATTGATATTTTAGGTGGTACTAAATTCGCTGGGTGATTATAAATAAAAAAGGTTTTAGTAGCAATCTCTCAAATATACGACATGACATTCGTGACGTAGGTTGTAATTTGCGTAAATTGATTTTTTTAAGCTTATAAAGAGTAATTTGCTTATTTATATTACTTATTTTATAAACCCGACAATTCGACACATTAGCGATAGTGATCAGTCTGCCCATAAATATAGTGTTAAAAGACTGTCATGAGTATCTCTGTGTCTGTCTGTGGCATCGTAGCTCCCCAACGAATGGATTCGTTTTAATGCGTTTTTTTTTTGTTTAAAAGCTGATGTACTTAATCGAGGTTCTTAGATATAATTTATGAAGATCTGTTCAGACATTTGGAGGTTATCAATTATTTTATGTTTATATTTTTTTTTACTTTCGCGATTTATACTATCCATATTTAATAAAAAAGGGTCTTATCGCGATTACTTTTAATTATCCGACGTTTCGACGAAGTTGCATTCGTCGTATTCACGAGCTGACTGGTCAGTTATCTTTTATGTTTGTTAAAAGAATCTAAGTAAATGCTACTGGTCCGATCGCATCGAAATTTACTGTACTGTGACTTCAGTGATATTAAAATAACATAGTTTTGTAACCTGGAGCTGATGCTGCAGCTTCGGTAGGATACACGACGCCTTATCAACACACAGCAGAAGCATCTTGTTAGGGTTTGTTGAAATGGTATCAATGAATAGTATCGTTCGTTTATCCATGACTTGGCGGCTCCTCCATTTTATTAACTTTTTCTTTTACTTTTGATAAAACAGGACAGACGGACAGGCATTCTTTAGAGATAATGTGGTTGTTTAAAGAAAGTCTAGATTAAGTTAAACTAGATTTCAAATTTCACTCATTAAATTAAAAAAAAAACAGTGCGTAAAAGTAAAATTTAACAAAAATCTTCATCATTTGAAACTCTCATATACTTTATAATTACAGACAAAACCTCGTATTAACTAAAAACTACGAATGTACAATAATTGGTGATTCGATTCGATTTAAGCATGAAAAGCTGTTTTGATTTCGTTTAATATTGTGGTGTAACGTGTTTTTATTTAATTTTAAATTCATAAATTATTTGAGTACTTTATAATCGAGAATTAATATAATTTTAATAACAATTATTTGATTGTGGTTAAATTGTGTTCTTGTTAAAAGCTGTTAATTTAAGCAGACACTTAAATTTTATTTATTTGTATAGATTAAAATCAATTATATTATCATATCTCACTTAACTTTTGATCTGTTTATACCAGAAAAAGGAACGATTTTTTTCATTCCATTTTAATTGACATCAATTTTATCTTAACGGCGAATTATGTAAGATATCTGTCTGAAGCAACCCAAAAATTGAACTAAAGATTTTGAGGAATTTATGTGTAAGAGAACCGCTCTCGAAGGGAATCCTTTGTGAGGCCATTTCATAAAACATATTACACTGAATATTACGGGAAATTTGCCCTCAGAATGTATTTTTTACGTCACAATTTCATCTGATGAAAGGCTTAAGAACTTCTTGTCTATTGTCTTTTGAGGTATACACAATGGGCAGCCATCTTAGAGTTTTAGACAAGAAATATTAATACAAACGCATGTGTATTTGCTTATTATTCGAGACAATCGTTCTATTGTCTATAATTGTACAAACTACTGAATACTTCGTTGAATATTTTCTAGAGATAATTTGCGAATGAAATTATGTTAAAAAAATCGTATTAGGCGGGAATTACACTTATTAGTCTTGGTCTTACTTTCATAAATACATAAGTTATTTGTCCTGGCTTTACACTTGAAAGAATTTACTGCCAGTGCCTTATTTTTGACATTCACAGCATTCGCATGGTGTTCGCATTTCTATGGTGAACACCGTTAGCCCGTTATCTTTGTTTGCATGATTATCAATTGTTGGTAAATTGCATACTGTACCAATGTAATGCGTCATATTGTAAAGAGTACTTTACAACATGGCGCATTAATTTCTTTATAAACAGTAGGTATAGTGTAGGTCATAATCTTGCTAGATAGTTTATGACCCTGGAAAAGTCAAAATAAGCAACTACACAAGATATCGAAAAAACTGCAAAATTTTAAATCGACAATATTATGACTCAATAATTTATTTTTATAACTGTACACTTTTAAATCTTTTACTAAGAAACATATTTCAGCAATGTATCCACGTTCACCGCTAACTCAGGCGGTTCTCGAAACTAGACAACTATTGAGATATTTTGCAAAGGTTAGAGTATAGTGTATTTATAGACTATTACTCGTATTAAAGCCTAAGGCAAGACGTTCCAGAGAATTCACTGTATTGGCAATTTTCTGAGTCAATGCACAATACGTAAGTAGAAATTTCCTATATTACAACAAAAAATGTAGTACCCCATGTGTAGTTTAAAATGTTTTATGAGAAAAATTCCTACGGATTTTTTTTTGCCAAAAAATAGTTTAGTTATAGTGATAATAAATCTGTCTCGCTGCTTCATCCGCACTCAATTTCGGTTTAGTCAGATTGGTTGACGATTTATGCCTTCACTCTGAACGTTTGAAACCTTAGACTAATTAGGACAAAAAAATCAAAGCAGATGTGCTGTTCCTGTGTTTAGCGTGTTAAAAAAGAACAGACAAAGACTAAAGGTGTTATGACACCATCGTTTCTACCGGGTAGAAAAGTTTCACTTTCGTAATTGACATAAAACAACTTTAAAATCTGGTTAAAGTTACCTAGGTAGCCTAACGAAAGTTGTCAAAGAAGGGACTGACAGTAAATTCTTTTAGGTGTAAAGTAAATAACATGTAAAAGGTTTTACTTCGGCTTCGAATGTTTTACTCAGCATCGACTTAAAAATGTTGCAAAAAATATTATTTTTTTGATTTTCCTTTTCGAAGTCTGTTTATTTTTTTTTATTGTATTCAAATTACAGCTCCAACAGATCTGATAACAACCGATGTCAAGTACGTAAATAAAAGTAGAAACGTTTACGACGACGTATACAATCAGCGGTCGAAGCTCTAAAAATTAAAACAAAATGTAACACGTTTCTGGTACGTCAGCCTTAATTTTATAGTTCTTGTTGGTGTAATTATTATTTGTTAAAATATTTGACAAAATAGCACGTACTTTATAAGAATTTTAAACGAACCCTATTACAGTTCTTAAGTACAGTCTTTTAAATGAAAGACGGAGAAAGGATTAATGGATGAACTAACAGTCGAGGTAGACTTACTAAAAGTAAGGGTCACATTAACTCCTTTTGGGTACGAAGCCCTAAAAAAAGTTGTGGTTTATAAGTGACCACATTGTGTTTTATGAAGTGCTAACTGCTCCTCGGGTTTCACTCGTTTTTATGCTTACTGCGTCACTCCTATGAGCCGTAGCGTGATATAATATAGCCTATCCTTCCGTCAATAATTCCGTCAAGAATTTCAAAGATTACCTCTCAAAATACCAAATTTTACCTCTTTATAATATTAGTAAAGATATGGGAAACTAAATTACAGAAAAACACAGATAGTTATAACAAAATTTCAATTTCAGTATCCTCGAAGCGTTAAGCAAATGTTATCGTAATTATAAAAACATAAGCAACTATTCGGTTATAGATCGCACGTGTTATTTTAGGCGCTCCTTTATATACAATTACATCTATTGTGAACTAGATTGTGTCCGCGTTTTCGCCGGTGTTCGGGTCTTCATAATTTTTTTTTTCAATAATACGCAAATGTACATACAGTCTATGAGCATCTAGAATTTCACACAATTCACATGGTGTTATGTATTGTATTGAGAACCTCATCCTTTTTTAGAAGTCTGTCAAAAATAGGTTCAGTGATTCCGCAGTTTACAAAATTCGCTATAACTGTATCACATTTTTAGCTGCCCTTTTCACTTTTTGCATTGTTAACCCGTTGATTGAGGAAGGCTATATTACATCGCGGTACGACTCATAGGAGCGAAGCAGTAACCATAAACAAGAGTGAAACCACAAGCGGCAGTTAGTAATACAATATTTCAAAACTATTTGATACTGTACAACGTGTTAAATGACTGATCAACTGATGACACATTAAGGCTTATCTATTGTAACTGAAATGTGCAGAACAGTATTCATAGGATTATGGAGATCTTATTTAACACATTAAGGGCTCGAATGCGACCTAGTGAAGTGAAAACGATCGCGATGGGGTTGCCCCTTTAAAGTCTACAGTCGCATTTCTCTGACAAAATGGCTGCCATTTTCTTTATTGTTGTCTCGCTCGTTCGTAGATAAAAAAGAAAGGATTCTTCGTTCTGAGAACTAAATGTTCAACTTATTGTTTTACAGTTGCATTGGTACTGGTCTAACTTCAAATTTGGCGCGAATTCTATTTCGATATGGCGTCTAGTAGCAGAATTATCTGCACATTTCGATTTTTACGTAGATGCAAGCAAAAGCTAATCTATACTAATTATTATAAAGAAGTAAAATTTGTTTGTAAGTTTGTATGTAGGGAATAATCTTTGAAACTGATCCAATTAAAAAATATCTTTTTGTAGTGCATATCACTTTTATTAAAGAAGGTTATAGGCTATATTATATCACGCTAATACTCACATGAGCGAAGCAGCGCCAAAAAAGGCATATAAAACGGCGAATACCAGCTAGCATAAATTAATGATCAACACAATAGTCTGAAGTGTCATTATAGTATTCACACAGCTTTACGTATCTTTCTTTGAATTTCTCTTTTGTGTATTTGAAATATATTGATGAATGTTTTTTACCAACTTGACAGTGGAATACGTACATCATTCTTAAACGACTTATTTGACCTCAAATCTCTCCTTGGATTTTATTTCTCTTATCATTGCAAAAGTTAGTCTAATATAATTTATTCTTTCTAACAGTTCTGTCAGTGATGGTATTAAAGTATTGTCATTATAACAATGTACGTTAACAATAATATTATCTACCACAAAGGATAAAGATAACTCAAGCTACTTTTCAAATCTGTCGTTTTTATCTTTCGTGTGATATGTTTTTTTTTATTTACATGAATGGATTTTGATTCAATCTTCAGTGTCTTTTAAAGTTTATGCAAAAAATACATCCTTGCTAAAAATTAAAAAAAAAACCATCCAATATAAATGTAATTCATACCGTCTGTTTTCTTTAACGTTTTCACGCCTAAGCCGCTGAAGCCATTTTAATTAATTTGGTATAGAGATAGATTGGACTTTACAGAAAAACATCAGCTACTTATTGTCGCGAAAGTAAGCGTAGAATAAAAGTTTACATGCACACGAAAGTTCCGAGTCCAAATTCTTTTTTTTCCATAAAAACAGCTGGTAAACTAGCAGGCGGGACGCCTGATGTTAAGTGATCCCCGCCAGCCATAACATTTGCAGCACCAGAGGAACCACAAATGCGTTGCTTTTTTAAAATGAATGTGAGATGAAAGGAAATATAAAGGATTTGAGGAGGATATTAGACTTCTGGCTCACTCAGCATACAAAATTTAGCTGCATTTCGCTTCACGCTGATCTTCTGTGAGAGTAAGGTTATGCCGCGGTCAAGCCAGCGAGCTGTAGTCAGTTGGCAACAGCTAGACTCTGCCTCAGTAATCTAATTGCTCATAAAAACTCCGCTATACGTCGTCGGGAATATTAAATTACTTAGATCATTTGAAGATACCAAACGTATAATCCATTACGCATGTACCCCGAATGTTACTCCTCAGCGTCTCGCCTGTAATATAACTTCGTTTGTTTCAGATCGATGGATACATGCGTTACGTGACTCGTTGTGAATAGTAAGTATGCTTAAATGGCGTAATAAAGTCTCGTGATCACAATGACGTTAAAAACAATGGTGACTAAGGAAAGATCAGTAAAAGCTGGATGTCTGCTTATTTCTCTTCTATTATTGATATACATAGTCAGTAAAAAAAAGCAGGCTCTCAGTTCGTAATTGTTGTTTTTAATAATGTGTGTTGCCTCAATCTCCGTCATTTTTAATGGATTTAGATTTTATTAATCTCCAACTAAAAAATATGGATGTGATATGTTTGACATGTGTTTATCTGACTGTGGTAACGTAGCTTCCTAACGAATGGATCAGTTTTGATGCGTATTTTGTGTTTGAAAGCTGATGTAATCGGGATGGTTCTAAGCTATAATTTATGAAGATCTGGCACGAAACATCTGAACGTTTTAATGTTATAATTAGTTCTTTTATGGATGTCGAAAGGATCTGAGTACTACTACTCCTGGTCTGATCACATCGCAATTTACTGTGCTGCGACCGTAACCTTGACCTGATGCTGCGGTATTATCTGGAATCAGAAGGATACACAGCTTTTCCACCACCACACACCAACGTACAGCAGAAGATCGTGTTGGGGCTCGTTGAAATGGTTAGATTGATTAGATTGTCGAGTTTTTTTTTTTTAATAATATTTTTAGATTATTGATCTGAATGATCAATCGTTAAAAATTTTATATTAGATATAACTGACCAAATTATATCTTTTTAACTATATATTTATTTCAAAAAGAAACAAAGATTAAAACACATTATACACATTAAAAACAAAATCCCTCCTAGAACGTTCCAGAATGAAATACCTTTTAAAATAGAATTCCTAGCTCAGTTATTATAATACCAAATGTAATACCGCGAGGAGCTTTACCTGTTCAATTATTATAATATATTTTACAGCTACATTCACTTGATTTTAAATTTTAATAAGCTAAAATTTTCACTAAACATATTCGTGTTTCATTCATTTTTCATTTCATTTAATCTATAGCGAAAATTATTTAGATTTTTTAATTTTAAAATTTTGTATTCTTAACCGACTAGAAAAAAGAAAAGTATGTTCTGTATTCGATATTATAAATAGTATTTAAATTGACTGAATAATACGTATTATCCCGCTTTTTTACCTTTATATTTTTTTCTTATAGTATGGCGTGCATCCGCTCTTCTTAAGCGTAAAATATTCTGCCAATGTTTCCTATATTTATAACTCCTTTAAATAAAACGGTCACAGATTATATCATTTATAACCTATAATTGACAGAAATAGGTGTAAAATGTCGAATAAAACCCCTTGAAACACGAAAACTTCAATATCTTTCGTGTCTTCTCTATCCCACGTGGCATTGGCATAATTTGTGGTCGTATGGCATAACTAAAAGCCATCAAAAAAAATTTAAATGAAACGCGAATACTTACCTATTATAGTCTAAAAAATATATATATTTCTGAGATAGATTTTTATTCGTAAAAAAATAACTATACCCGTCTACTTTTATACAAATTGTTAAAAAACAAGCACTCTTAATACATATACTTTTAACACGAACAGACATTATTTAATTGGTTTGGCTATTCTACAGAATAAACGGGCAGTAACCTCATAAAAAATTACATTGCAACCGAGCGAAGCCGAGGCGGTTCACTAGTTTTTATATATAATAAAAGATATAGAAAATAATATAAATATTTCAAAACTAATATCGCATCGCGAAACTGAACCGTTCACAATGTTTGAATTGAAAAAGTTCGGGAGAGGTTCACAAATATTTTTATGAACGAGTTTTTTCGTTTCGCGTTTTAAAATCACCGGCAGTTCGTTCTGTTGCAGATAGATATAATTTTGACGAATATTTTTAAAATATAACTATTAAAATAAACACTACCGAAACATATGTCATTTTTAGCTAAGCAACTTTGCTTTAACCTTTAAATTACTTTTGCTTAACCTTCAGAGATAAAATGTAACGTGTTAACCTAGGATATAAGAGCTATATGTAGTCGGCAGAGACAAATACAAATGCGTTAATAGCTTAAAAAAGAGTGACAGATGAAAGGGGACGCGAAATAAGTGAAGTGATACGGATAGGAGGGTAGACTTCCGGCTCTCTCACTCACCGAACAAAACACAGCTATATTAGCTACTCAACGACTTTCTTTGAGATCGATATCAGTCGAGCCAACTCGAGTAGATACGAGATGTAGTCAGTTGACTACAGTTAACTTGAGTTTAAGCTCACACGATGTGATATAATAATTTCAAGTCACAGGCAATTCAAAAGCTAAAACAATCATAAAAATCAAAATGAAATATTTATAATTATACGTATTAAACTATACTAAGCATGCGGTTTTGATTGTGATTTCCTTCTGTAATATAACACGTCGCCTCGCCACATTCAATATTATCCATCAATTAAATAACGATCAATCATTGGCACGGTCTCGCTTTAGGAATTAATTAGTGTGAAAATAGACATTATTAATTACTTTAAAAATGTTCGTCGATTTTACTAATTACGGCGAACATATATTTTTGGATGTTAAATAAATTGGAAATTAATAACACTTATAATATTTTGAATAAAAAATGTATCATACAATTACTAATTAGATAATAAAACCACAAAGTCATCTTTAAGGAATTTATTAAAATGTATGCTTTAGAATTTCGTTGTGGTCCGTCGAGTGGTCTTCGCACAGGTCTCCCCTAAGTTAAGCGTGGGGGATCGAGGCACTGTGGGGATGTCCCCACCTGCTCGAGAGATCTGCCGCCATACACGATTGTGAATAGGTCATGGGGTTAGTTGATATTACCTCGGATGTAGACATTTGACTGAATGTTGAGATGAAGTCAATCCGAGTCAAGTGTTATAGGGGACGATCCCTGGGTCATCAATCGTGGTGTCCTGTCCGGTGAGCGAACCGCTGCCTAGTCTCGTTATGTTCCGCATACGACGCGACGCATCGACTTAACGTCAAATCGGTCGGTCGAGTGACGAGCCACTAGTCTGATGTGCGTACAAAATGCGAGTCGCTTGGCGATAGCCTCTTTAGAGAAAGGCTTTACTGAAACACAAATTTCAAGCATTTACAAACAGGTAACAGCATACAACTTGATTGGAATATTATAACATTTATAAGTAGGTACTAGCTTTTGCCGGTAACTTCGTTCGCGTTCGTGTAGGTTTTGTTATTTTTCTCCGAAGTCCAATCTATAACTATAAAAATTGTTATCACAATTGGTCTAGCAGTGAAAACGTAACAAACAGACATATGTACCAAATTTTTTCGAATTTACAATATTAATACATATAACGGTTTTTTTTTAAATAACGATAAGTAATTCTATCGCTCACTGAATATGGCATATCTCATATTACATATACATTTATTACATTATAAAGTCGACAGTTTTTACATAGGTATATCTGACGATTACGCTGGACGCATTAATCAGTTTTTTGTTTTTCTATATTGATGTATGATGTATTCATTATTTTTTAAATCTTTTATTTAATAATCAATTTTTATTTGTGATTATCTTATTTACATTTTTGTTTAATTTTTAATATGAAACCATTTTAGGACTGACATTTTAGGGTGTATTTTATTATTATACTCAGGTCATCAAATTAAATAATGTATTAATTGTTATATTCCGTATCTTTTATTACCGTTTTAATTTAACTTTATCTTAGTCAAAGGTCAGTCAAGACTGGAAAACTAATTTAAACAGAAGGTATAATTAAAAAAGATCGTTAAAATATCTAATGCTTATCTCATGTAACATTAATTATTTGTTTTTTTTACTATGCAGTCATTAAAATTGTAAAATAAAATAAAAATTTACCGTCATATGTTCTAAAAACAGAAGAGATCATTAAAAATCAAGGCTAAGCAATAAGACGTACATTCCTACCAGAAAATAAATTATAATTAGTTACAGTTATTATTATGTTGTGTGAGGTTAAGATCTGACTAAGACTTTCCTACAATTTAACGGTCTTAATTTATGAATTTAATGCGTCACGAACAAAAAGTTACACTACTAAATGCAAACTGTTATTTTTTTAATTAACGGACAAAGGAGCAGACGGATCACATAATGTTAAGAGATCATCGCCACCCATAGACATTTACAGCATCGGGGGAGCTACAAATGCATTACCAACTTAAACACTCACACACACTCATGCACTGTGTACTATATATTTCCGATCTCAGATGGCCACTGATAAGCAATACTATGTTAAGCCTTACAGACTTCATTTTGAGAAAATGGCATCTAAAGATGTCAAAACTATTCGCAATAAATTTATTTCATGAAGAATATATCCATCTTTTTATATTATTATGATAAAAGATAAAGGGAATTAAAAACAAGCTAGTATAAATAAAAATAAATATAATAATATGTTTTATGGATATGAGATTATTGTATAAATTGCAAAATATGGAATGCACTTGAAATACAAAACATTACATTAAGAAAGTTGTTTCCGTATTTATTTAGTTTAGATGACTTGAGTTCCTTTAATAATGTAAAATAGGTGACGCGTTATCAGAATATATCAATATCTCCGAATTTGACTTTTTGTAGGTTCCCACATTATTGCTTAACAGCTAACTAGTCAATAATTAAAACCACCACACAAGCATTTACGTCTTCTACACATACTTCAATTTACAGGAACATCTGAAAATGTAATAAAAACCGAAAAAATAACAATATCCAGTTATGCACAGATGTCTTAACAAGAAAACAAGATTCATTTTAAATAACTTCTTGTGCTCGTAAAATCCTCGTCATCCGATTCGAAGCGGAATCACAACTTCTTATTGGCAGGTAGGCTTCACGAACAATAGACGCTGGAGTTCACTCGAACCCGCTCAATGAGTCTTTGAGGGTATTGTTAAGAAACTGTATAATTCTGTACGATATTAATATTGGGGAATTTTCTTTTCAATTTATAAAACGATAAGTTTTATTTAAGTTGATTTTAAAAGTTAAGTAGTAAAATAACAACTTGTAAATGTCCAAATGCTGAGCAAAGCCCTCTTCTCCTATTAAGGGGACAGTTTAGAGCTTAATCCACCACACTGCTCCACTGCGAGTTGGCGGATATACATGTGTCTGAAATTCTCCCGGCACATGTAGGTTTTTCACGATGTTTTCCTTCCAAGCTCAAGATGAATTTAAACACAAATTTAACTTTTGACTCGTCAAGGTATGGTTTTAATATAATTTCGACCAACTCACAGTTATTCTGACTAAGGGCATTAAGTACCACTTATGCATAAGACGCGTGAAAGGAAGTTCGCTTGGGGCACTTAAAATTTATTTATTTATACCGCCTACCCGCAGTGGAGCAGCATGGTAGATTAAGCTATAAACCTTCTCCTTAACAGGAGAGAAGGCCTTTGCCCAGCTGTGAGACATTTACAGGCTGTTACTTTACTTTTTTTTTCATACCATGACACGAACCATATGGAAAATGAAAAAAAGGCAATTTAACTTGACCCCTATACTTTATTTGTTCTCATACATTTCAGAGGTCAAGCTGAAGTAGGAAAACCTTTTATAGAAAATGCTAAGCCTTTGGCTTGCGAATAGTTAAGTAAAGTTTTAATCTAGATAAGTTTTGTCATTGCAAGTGTTTGGAGAGTCCGCTAAGTGCTTTTTGCACTAATCTCAAACAGTTGACAAGACTTAAAAAAACGATTCATATCCTTATTCAGTACGAATAAAAGAAGGCATTAAGTTTCTGGTTTTTATAATTTTAAAAGTAACTTAAGACAAAGTCGTTTGCAAAGTAAATTCGAGCCAACATTTAAGTTACCTGTATACAATAATTTATTAAGGTCTCTTGGTACGGCTGTCTAATTTCATTGACATTTACAAATACTCCAAACGGAAACCGGAGATCTAAATTCTATTTGTTCATAAAAGGGTAATTAAATATCACCTTGTGTAATTTTCACTTCCTTCAGTCGTAAGTGTAACAATTAACAAGAAGCGTTTTAAAAAGTCGCCTTTTTTATAACCAGTAGGTAAGTACACAGTTCTTCTTGGGTATCAGAAAAAAAAGGTTGATGTAATTCGAGATATGACTGTTCACTTATTCATTCTTCGCGCTACAACTCTGTGCATATTGGCTGCTTTTCAATAGATACATATAATTTTAGATAGATATTCTCAATAGATAGATAAATAATTCTACAATAGATTGCCACTCGCTGCAATCCTTTTTCTTCTGCATATAGATAGGACTTAGCACGAGAGTAGATAGCTTTCATATGGAAGGAGTCCGTCCAAGGGAAGGGACCGAAGGACCTACACCCATTGGAGTTTAAATAGAATGGCGCGACCTCTATTATTTTCACTGTTCACTTATAAAAAGATTTTTATTATTTGTTGCCATAGCGACTGTAGTTGGAAAGAAAAAATAATTATAAATATTTTAGATATACGAGAAGGTTTTCTATGCTTTTTTACCGACCTCAAAAAGAAGGAGGTTCTCAATTCATAGTACTTATAAGTTTTTTAATGTGTAATACCTCAGAACTCCGTAATTTCTCAATCGATTTTTTGTTCAAATCAAACAGTTCTATAGTTAAGTTTTAAAATCGAAATAACTGGTAAAATTGTGTCGTTTTAATTACATATTTTGCTTTTTTAAAAGCTTCATAATAAAATTAGAAATGTAAAAAAATGTACGTACAATAAATTGTTAGTTTAACTACTAAATTTTTTACTAATGAATTTACTCATTAATAAATAAATGTAGAGCATTACCCTGAACCTACGCACTAGGTAACCAATCGTGTTGGGACCCGAGAGTGAGACTATGGTAACGCGTAAATCAAATTTTCGTGAGGTCCAATCTTTTATATGAATGTATACATATAAATTATACATATAATTAAAAATAAAAGTTTGAAATAAAGAAAACAAATTATTTTCAAGCGGAATGAATATAAAGAGTATACTCTAATACTAATAAAATAAATAATATTTATTTTATATAAAATAGAAATTTATCGAGTTTCACAAATTGTGGAAATCGAAATATTACCTACAATACTAATCCTTAGGGGAGATTACATTTGTAAAATTTACTTTCGTAATTATTATAACACAACTTGTAACAGTTACATAGGTTACCTTACGAAAGCTGTGGCTCTCAAAATAAAGGCACTAACAGTAAATGATTTCAGGTGTAAAGCAAAGGCAAACTTATCTTTACGAAAGGCTGATAGCAAAACTTACAAGTGTAAGTTTGATTCTTGCTTTATGTAAAGAAATGACTACAAACAAACCTCCATTGTTTTTAAATTCATATTCGTCACGGTTAGATAATCCTAACTGTTCGTAACGGGTTTAAATAAAACAATATTGTATTCCTTAAGCTGTTATTGACCTTAAAGCTAAACTAACCGGTAATATTCAAATTATTTTTATCTCCTACTGCAACAATTCGTTCTAAAGACCTCATATCGCTTCCCTCTTGAATTGATGAACGAATGAATGAAATAAAGGATGTGTAGCAATCACCCAATCGCAATTAAGGATGTCATTCAATCGAATGCACTTTTTAAAACGATAATGACAATTCGTATCCGTTTATTCGTTTTGAAAGTTTACTGGTATAAATATAGATGAGGATGTATGACTACAATATCTAATATATAAAATTCTCGTGTCACAGTGTTAATTGCCATACTCCTCCGAATCGAATTTACCGATTTTTTTGTGTATATTCAGTATGTCTGAGAATAGATTGTAAACTATTTTTATACCCCTAAGTGATAAGGATCGATGACCCCAAGAAATAAAATTATTAGAAATAATTTATACGACAAAACAAGTATGCGTTCCGAAACCATTGATCGAATTATGATAAAACATCGGTAGGGTATTCTAGCAGCCCCACGATGGTAATTGTTTCAAAAATCCATATCCTTTAGGTTGCATTACAACGCATACCTAATACATCTAGTAATACATAAAAATTATTTGACTCAAATATAGCTGGTGAAATCACTCAACTTTAAAAAAAAAAAAAACGAATTCTTCAAGCACAGAGTGTGGTAGTCGTTTAGAACCGAAACTATTTAACAACCAATCAGTGTTTCCGTAGTTCAAATTCAAAACGCTCTCAAAATTGTCCATTAAATAATGGGACAGGGGCTTCAAGTAAATCTTCATTTATATTCTCAAACTTATGGGCTAGCAGCCAGTGATGTCGACTAATACGTGATTTTAATACAGCTCGTTTTGACTTATACCCTTCCTTATTATTTAATTTCCTATGATCGCGGTCTGTCATATTGCGGACGTAACAAGAAGGACGTTAAAGAACTCTTTCAATTAACGACGTCAAAAATCGCTCTCTTGGAAACTGTCATATTGTTGCCATAGAAATGTTTTGAGTATACGTATGCAACGGTCATTAAATGACAGACGACGTTAACGTAGACAACAAAAAATTTAGAGTCAACCCTTCATTCGCATACAGTCAGTGATCGTCGTCAGAATTATGTCAGATTGGTTAGGACGTTTTGCACTGATGTTTTTAAAACTATTCTTATTTATCCAATTTGTCAATCGGAGATATGTTTCTTCGTGATTAGAGTTATGCACTGAATGGTTTTGTAATTTGCATTTAAACGTTTTAATTATTTTTGACTTAAAAACTAGCACCATTGACTCCGTAACCTGTCAGACGTTATTGACTCAATTCATCCATCATTCAGTCAATAGAGTCAGCCAGAACGTATATATTATTTTTACTCGAATTAATGGTCGAAATGAGGCTTACAAAAGTATCTTTTTGGATATGTTGCTAGCTCTTCCAGAATTTTTTTCACGTGTCCTCCCTGAGCGTATATTATGTCTTGAAGGTTTACGTGGTTTCTTTTGATACAATTTAGGTTTATTTTTATTATTATTTTTACCTATTTTAATAATTATTATTTAGTAAACGACTTTCTTTACAACTAAGATAAAAATTTTATACGGTAATTGTTTCATAAGTGCAAAAGATTCAATATATCCAAAACTACTTTAACAAATAAAAATGGAGTATTTAACACGCTTATAATTTCATTGTTTTATCATATTACATTGTTCATTGAATCACTATATTGTATTTATAATTACATGCAAATTGCATTAATTGAACTAAACTTCGTTATTCATTAATGGAACTCAAATTCGCGACGGTCTTTTTTTTAATACTGTGCACTAAAATGTGCATGTAAAAAGAAGAAAAATTAAAAAAAAAATGCTCCAGCTTTATGTTCCTATATTAATTGAGCAATATCCCGAAGTTAACGGAGATAAAAACCACATGGTGTATACTAAAACCCTCTGGGAACGGCCAATTCCATAGAGAAAACAGGGTCAATAGCCGTTCAGAGCTTTTTGAGATTATCCCGAATATACATATCAATAGACGCGAGATCTACTGAATAAGTAATTTAATTTGGATTTATATTAGACAATACTAGAAGTTTCTTTCACCAGATTTAAATTTCGCTACTTGCCAAATTGGTTGAAATTTATTGTCATGGATGATTCTTTTTATCCACCTTAAAGTATCCAATATCTAAATATATATAAAGTTAATCCGAAATTTCATTCTGATTGCTCTCCTGATTTTACACCCTAGCGTGAAGTA
Source organism: Hypolimnas misippus (assembly GCA_037950945.1). Lineage (NCBI taxonomy): Eukaryota > Metazoa > Arthropoda > Insecta > Lepidoptera > Nymphalidae > Hypolimnas > Hypolimnas misippus. Next base: position 10,229,813 of record JBBEEQ010000011.1, read on the forward strand.
TTAAATAGGTTTTGTTAGAATTTCGTTAATGACAATAAACCAAAATCTTTTGAGTAAATAGCATATTACGTCGTCGAGAAGAAAAATTGAAAGAAGATTCATCTAGGAAATCCATTTATACACCCTGGGCGGGTACACGTGATTCTGATAAACCTCCTTAAGGTGGTTACTTTAAGATGGATAAACAGGATCATCCATTGTGATTACTAAACCCTAAGTCTTCGGGAAATGTTCTAGTTTTAAGAATCGTCCAAACTTGCGCACATGCCGAAGCGAGCGGTTAACGTGCATCTTACTTACATACTATGGTTCGATCGGTTTGAGAGCAGTTTGCGGGCGTTTATGAATACTGTTCTCTCACGGTCCCGAATAGTGCGATTCGCGTGCATCTTACAAACATAGTGTGAACACTTTTGGATATGTTCGCGAGTAAAAGACAGTCGTAAAACTTGCTCGCAAACACATCGCGTGCACGCTGAATGCAATAGTTGGCGTATATGCTCGATTATTCGAGCCATTCGAAGTGCGTAGCGTAGACGCGCAATTTTTCACACCGTACTGTATTATCTGAAATCAGAGAACAAATTACAGAAAAACTCTTCAGTACATTATTACAATCGAATATACGTACTTCAGCTATTTTTAAAGTATCAGCTGAAATACAATTGGAATCACAGAGACTTGAAATATTTCATCATCCACTCAACATCGCATCAAGACAGCTTCCGAGTCCCCTAAAGCACTCGTATAAAGGTAATAAAAGCAAGATCCGATTGAAGCCGCCAGCTTGAATAGCACAAGTTTTTATTCGGCTTTAAAATGTTTCCGATAGCCGGTTATAGCCAGTTCAATGCGGTTTATAACTTGAAAGAATTGGCTTCATTGATAGATGATGAAATGGCGGTTGGACGGAGTACATTAGCAGATCAAACGCAGCTCAGTTTAATAGTAATGGACAAATAATTCCCGAGTTCTTATTTACCTTTTTCGTTAATGTTTTCTTTTTCAATATTGTGTTTCATAGCTTTCTAGATAATCTGTTTGAATTTGGGTAAGGAATTCGGTGTCTGAATCTGTGTCAAAATATTTGTCGCTGTTTGATTATTTTATTAATTTTATTAATATGATTATGTTTTTTGAATATTTCGATATTAATATTGTTTTTATATAAACATTTTAGTATATTTTAAAACTTAACTGCAATTTTTATGTAATGTTAATACTTATTAAAACAACAAAAAGACACTGCAATTAATATAAACTAAAGGTAAAGTCAATCGTAAATTCAATAAAAATCATTATGTTTCATATTATTCTTACTGAAATATAGGCGTGTAGATTTAATTAAAAAGTCGAAAAAATTCTGTATAGTTTCGTACACACAACTAACGACAATTTTTGCTGTAAAAATTATTAACTTTGCAATTACCTAAACAACATGCAGTGAATATTTTTGGTTAGTATGTTTTTAAAACACTGTGCACGCCACTGAAGATAATATTATTAGATTCAAGATGGTCTAGTGGTAGAACACGTTGATCACGACTGGTGATCACGGACTCAAACCCCGGCTAGCACAGCTTTTGCCCAACAGAGTACTTTATTTTATTGTTATTGAAATATAAATAATTATACATTATTTAAATTTGTTATTCGTTGTAAAATTGAATGTTTAACCGTGAAATTGTAGAGGAATTAAAATCATAAAATACATTTCACACTACTAATTCCCAATTAAAAACAACCGTAATTCTTAAAAAATATAAAAACAATTACGAAATTACTTTGTTAATTACCTTTAAAAATTAATTTAATTGCATATTCGACACTGTATCCGTATCACTGGACAGGAATGCGAAACACATTACTGTGTTTCAAGATCAGTCGAGTGTGAAGACGTAGACATCTCCGACAAGTTAAGTATCCGCTAATGACGGACAGATCACATATGTACATGGTCTAATTGCCTTGATTCACCGTTAAGTCGCCCTCACTGGCGAGCTGTAAATAAATTAAAAAAATAATAATAAACCGAATTCGATTCGTAGATGCTCACTAAGACGGGAGTTTGCAAAATTCGAGCCCTTTCGGGGGTAAAAGCGCGAGTGAAACTGCGAGGGGCCGCTAGTAGAGTATAAAACTTATAAAAGGTAAAGACACGAGCCCTGAAAATATCAATCTTTTTCAGACAGATGTGTGAAAATATCATATTTTTTAAAATTCATATCATTACGTCGCGTATAACTCGTTACGTCTCATCGCATTTCTAGTGTTGGATTTATATATGTATCCTATTTATGTAATGCATAGATTTCACTACGTTTCACTATTGAGGTTGGCATATCGATTCCAGAAAGTATTATCTAATATCAACGCAATGTGGAAATGCCTATATAATAATATTACATTTATTTACTGTTATATAGATAGTATATAGATAATTTACTGAAAGAATTTCATATTTTTTTTTCGTACGGTTATTGGTCTGTGTATTTGTTGTGTTAAAATCCTTGATGAATGATGATGTCGTTATAATTATGATTTAGAAAATTTATTTATTATTTTTATACTGTAAGGAGGCGCTATAAGTAAACTAGTACTGGCTGTAATATAAACACGCGAGCTGGCTGATGACACTTTTAATATTTATTCCGCATATAACTTTTATTAAATATACAATGTATATGATCATGTCGTCTTGACTTCTATTAGCGTGTGTATTAAAATAAGCTTAAACATTTATATAAGTTTTTGTCTTCACCCTGAAAAGTGACAGTTCTATTAAATCACTATAGTTAGTTTTAGAAATTAATAAAATGTAAGCGCACAGTTTTATAATTATTAAAACGCCAAGGAAAATATGATACACGATTGAAAAAAGCAATAAAATATCTTTACGTAATCTTCTAATAAGTGCCAACAAACAAAAACCTTCTGACCCTTTTTAAGCACATAATTAAGCTGTTTCCCGCGATGATAAACAAAAATGAAAATCAACAAATATTACGACCCTTCACATACCGATAAAATGAATGTCGTAAGTAATACCGAAATTTCCCACTCATTACGGTATTTGTAGAAAGAAATCTCACCCTTAAGAGTAAGAGTTTACGGTCTATAGTTCCATTTTCCATGACACACCGCTCATGAGAGTCGCCTCTAATTTAATGAAGCAAGGACGTAAAGCACAATTTCGTTATCTTTTACATAAACTAAGTACCGCTTTAATTTGGAGCTTCCGTGAATATTTACATTAAAGAAGAATAGAGCTTAGTTGATATCCTTTAACATACACGAATAATTTCAGTCGAGGCAAAACTAAAGAAGGTTATTTGTAAAAGATACAAAAATTGCTGTAAACGACCTAAGGTTATTAATAATGTACGTGATTTTTATTTAAGAAATAAAAAAAGACAATTTTCAATACGTATTTTATTAATTTAAGTGTATAATTATATCCTTACAAATTCTATGCTGTGCGGTTCATTCCCTAATCCTAATGATTATTATAATTATAAGCATAAATATATCATTATATTAAAAACATTTACTCTTAACGGTACACGTTACGCACGTTTTCACACACTATGTCGGATATTTGAATATGAAGCGAATGATTTGGTTAACATAAGCTTTCTTATAAATAATAACAGAAAATGATTTAAAAATTTTCGAGCGGTTTTAATCTTACGCACACTTTACAAATGTAATCACTGCTCGTCAATCTACGTGCATATTCGTGCGTAACCATGCGCAGTTGTGAGTAACACAATTCAAACATAACATATAAAAACTGCGATTACTATTACAGCATTACAATTGTCATGTCTAAAAATATTTAAATCTATAACACATAAGCAACAAAACGACCAGATCTAGTTATTAAAACATATTCTACACTTCACATCGATAATTCTATATTCGTTCTTAAACTAGTCATAAGACATCTGAACAATATTACAAAGGCCACTCATCAAATATGAAAACCACTTAAAGTAATGAATTTGTTTGTTAGCCTTAGCCGCTTTTACAAGTTATGTAATGGTTGCTATGTGATTGACATTTTCCACCCGAAGACTATTATTTTGGTGGTTGTGACGTCATTAATATAAATAATACATTCTCCAGCAAGAATCGCACGTGTAAGTTTTGAGAGAACTCATTTTTATTAATTAAAACTCGAAGCTTACGTACATAATGTTACCTAGTTACAAGGTAACTTTTAGGTTATAGAGTTCTATAGCAGTTGTGAGAGCAAAACTTACAAGTGTAATTCTCGTCTTAAAATTAATATACTTATTATTCAAACAAGGGAAATTTCAATAATTCAATGTATTTATTTTGGACAATATTCAAACAAGTAACGAGTTACACATGAGTGTATTTAATCCTGATATAAAAATATATGATAAAAGATACATAATACGTAGATAAAATTAAATAGATATTTATAGGTAACAGAAAATACACAACAAAAATTTCTACTAAGAATTTTTTTATAAATCACCTAATTCTTGCCTTGACAATTCAAGCGCAAATCGTTTCTGGAGTAAAGGAATTCTTTTAACTAGAATGTAAGGGGTTACCTGCCTTCCCTTGTGTGAATGTTGCCAACAAGTATCCCAAAATATACGTAAATATGTTATTCTTTAAATATGCTGTTAATTGGACTGATGTACGCGTGACTTTAAGAGTTTCCTAGCAACCGTTTGTTGATGTCAAGAAAGAGAACATTACAAGAGTTAAAAGGATGATTTCGTTTTGCTACCCTAAAGTATCCACCCTAAGGGGAATAATCCGAATTAGGGTGGATAGTTTGGGGTCGCTAAACGGAATCAACCTGTTGAAATTCATTGTTTTTAGTAAAAAAAATTGTTCATTTTATTATTTCATAGGAGCATACTAAATAATTTTAATAAAAACACTAAAGATTATTATATTTTTTACTATAATTAAAATGTGATAATGTTATTGTCGTTCTTTAAACAATAAAATATTATTAAATATTTAAGAAATAAAATGAATTAATACTAAAAATGTATTTGATATGTTTTATCTTCTTTGTGTCCCATTTAATTTACTATTTAGTTATTATATACTAATGACAGGTTACATAAAGCATGTACATAAAAGGCCTAACGAGCCATAACGTAATCTGAAATACATTATATTTTACATTATTACAAATTATTATTTAATTGTAGATTATAGGATTTATGGCGTATTATTATAATAGTACAATACAAAGTCCAAATTGAGGTTTTGTAAAATTGATGGTTATTAACATCAAATAACTGATAGCCGCTTGAATCTCGTTTTATCTAGATTCGTCGGGAGCTAATAACGTTAAAACCTAGAGGGAATAAGACGAATTGTGAAATTCCCTTTTCTTTACTTGTGGGCGCCCTTTAAGTATTATGTTCACTTCTATAACTTTTAAGTTAAGTATATTACAAGTATATGAAAAGTAAATTGACGAAAAGGATATGTACCAAAATGTAAACCAGTGGGTTAGTAACGGAAAGCTCACGCTATCGCAACGATATATATTTTGGTAGTTGTTTTCTGATTTTTGCTAAAATGAAACAAATCGACTGTCAAAACGTATCACGTTGCGATCTCGATAGCTTCACATAATAATATTTCAACATACTCAGGTCAGGCTTGATGACACCTTGAATTGATGCTGTCCAACTCGGTTTATTCCGTCACCATTTGATGATGTCGTTGATTAAAGATATTCACGTGTCATTAGTACTGACCAGTTAGGTTAGGTTAAAAATTATGTAATTAATAAATAAATTGAAATCAATATTATATTGTCACTATTTTTTTATAATTAATTAGGAACAATTGAAAATGTGATAGATATTTTTATTTATTTTCCACAGAAATTATTTATTTCAACGTCTTCCTAAAAATAATACTTAGTGAACAACTAAATAAATCGCAACAAGTGAACACACAAAAAACTTCGAACGTTTTAATGTAATATAACAAAATCACACATACAAGCCTAGTTTTACAAATAAATCTGTACGACGAACGAAAATACAATTGCCATTATGAAACTCCCGAAAAAGTCCCATCTTCAAACTATTTCAACAACGAAACCGAATTTCATGCCGCTACGGTCTATTGTAATGCCAAATAAAAATACTTTTAATGATGTCAAGCGTTCCGTGCGAGAGCACTCGTGATACAAACCACAGAACGGAGATACGAGAAAACAAACATATTTAGTGAGGGAGACTAGCATCCTGCACGGCTTTTTGCGCATCTTTACATAGTATAAAACAGTCGCTTCCCGCCGCTTAGATCTGTTAAACTACGCATCGGATTTTAATGCGGTTTTCATTAATAAACAGAGTAATTTAAGGTGAAGGTTTTAATGTACAATACATGTATATTATAGAAGAAAAAAGCCGAGAATTTTAATTTTTAATTTGATGTCGTGTACGATGTACATTACACCACTGCGAAGCCGGGACGAGTCGCCAGTGTGAATAAAAATGCGACGGCATCTCCCGTTATTTTATTCACGTAGACGTCGAGACACTTTTTAAACTTGTACAAAAAGTATTTATGATGACAATTTTTAATTAAAATCAATCATTAGTAAAGTGGCTCTCCTAAAAATAAATGGCACAGTTTATAATATGAGGTTATGTTCCAGCTATTAAATTAATTATGAATAATTACAAGCATAGCTCAATTTCTAATTACCTAATATTATTTTTGGTCGTAAGTAGCGTTGGTGTTCAGTGATGATAACGTGGGTATTTATTATAATTTAGTATCACGTAGAAGGACTGCCGCTTCGTAGGATGGTAAGCCGCTGTCGACTTTTGTCGGCTTGCATTTCGAACATGGCTCCGATAATATTTCCTGTCAAAAAATAAATACAATTTAATAATAATAATAAAATAATATAATATAACTATAGTTGGACGCTGATAAGCAATACTGTGTCAAGCCACACGGACTTCATTTTGAGAAAATGGCGTATAAACATGTCAAACTTATTCTTAATATATTTGTTTAAAGAAATATATATCCATCTTTTCTTTTCTACTTTAATAAAGCATATAATGAATTAAAAGCAGATTGATATATTTATTGTACTATTTATAAAAAAAAAATTCAAATTTTTGAGATAATTATATACATTGCAAAATATAGAACTCACTTGAAATTCGAAACATTAAATTAAGAAACTTCTTTACGTACTTATTTAGTTCAGATAACTTGCAATGTTTTTTAGTAATGTTAAGTGACGCAGTATCAAAATACATCAATATCACCAAATTTGACGTATTGTGGGTTGACACATTATTGCTTATCAGCATCCGGTTATGTTATTCGATCATGGATTTTGACTACCACAGTGTAGCCCACTTTTAGACAGTGTTGCCTAGCAACCAGCTTGCAGCTGATTATAACAGGCTAAAGTATGTTTAGGCGACAACAAGACGATCGAGAAGCTTGTCAAAGTTGGAAATGGATATAAGGTTATTGTCAAACTTAAATTCCGTAGTCATAAAGTATCATTTAAACGAGCTTTCGAAAAGCTTATATCCTCTGAAAATACGTCAGGTGTAAAGACGTCCGAATAGTTATTATAAGTGATAAAGATGCTTTAATAAAATTAGTTGAGCGCTAAGTTACGAAACTCGTGAAAACATTAAAGCTATCCAAGTATTAAATGACCTATTATTTTATGTGAAATGTTAGTCTTTAAATAATAAAACCCAAGGGTATTTAACTACGAACATATAATATTATTATAATCAACTGAAAATAGAAAACTAATAATAAATGAAATTCGCGAAGCTTAGACAAAATTTAATTCAGAATAATTTAATGTAAGTAAATTTAATTTAAAAAAAGGTTTTAAAACAATCTATTTCAAAAAAGAGAATAAACTTTTCTTTTAAAAGTATTACAATCAACTTATAACCTCATCACTCAATGTACATATATGATTGCTTGACTTGAGATTTAAGTACTCATATTTACTTTGTTTTCAAAATGTAAAAAAATTCAAATCAATCAGATTAAGTTGTTTGATTTACTTGCTTATCGAAAGGAAAATATCAAAGTTTGTTAATTTCTATCACGTGTCGGACTGCTGTCGTGCTGAAGCAGTGCGGTACCACGAACGGCGGACGAACGAAGACTGCTACATATGTACAATTTACGCATGTCGTTGTGCTTACTGCAACTGTACATGTGAGCTTTGCTCTCATGACATGTCAATTATATAACCCAGCGTTCTACAGTTTACAGAGTTCATTCAAAAAAATCTATTTTCTTAAGTATTTATTATTATTTTAAGAAATTAATTATTCCGTTAATATTTTCTTTCGTCTTTCCAAAACAGTAAAAGGCGATTCTCGCGCACAAAAAGCCTCTGCGGCGCACCGCTTTGCAATAAATTCTGTCATCGCTTCTCAATCGTGTTTGCTCTGTATCGAACCGTTTTATGTATGGATACTGATAAGCAATAATATGTCAAGGCACGAATATGTCAAAATATTCTTAATATATCGATTGTTTTTTCTATAAGTTTTATCTCATAATAAGTTTATCGAATAATAATATTATTACATATTGCAAAATATGAAGCACACTTTAATATTCGAAACATTAAATTAAAAAACTTTTATCTTATTTTTTGTGGGTTGACACATTATTGTTTTACAGCATCCATATGCGATGTAGCGCACAAACTGCTTAAGCACAGAAACAGTGCAATTGGACACCTATTAAAATCACTAAATTGTGTCTTTTTATTGTCGTCGTCTTAAATAATATAATGCCGTATCTATTTGGATTATTTTAGTAATAATTATGTACAATCGATTCTAATATGAATCAAACTTTACCTGTAAAATATCACTATCCTTGTTCGTTGATGATCCCTCAACAACTGTTTCATACGCTGGCGGAGGTCCTGGTATCTCGTCAGGGAAGTGCTGTAAAAGAAGTAATTATATCACAATGACATCAAAGAATACTGTAAAAGAGTTAATTTGTTACGCTTTCAATTCTCAACTTCCCATCTGATTATCGGGAAACTTTGCACACACGTTGTCAGTTATACAAAAAGGAACCTTTAGATTTTCTCTAAATAAGCTGCATCTGAAAAAAGTTCTGTTCCCTAAGGATAAAGAAATAAATTTTTGACTACCGTCAAAAGCTCATGCAACAGTTAATTTCATATTTTTGGAGAAAGCTTTAGTTTCGATAAAATCATTCGGCGGTAATGAAATTATAAACCATGAGCTAGAAATACGAATTGAGTTTGTTCCCGTCCGTAGCTCTTGTGCGAGTACTTGGACAGCCGTAAATCGAGCTTCACTTCATTATTTATTGAGTTACCCAAGTCGAGACCTCGTACTGTGAGGCCTTCTATCAGCAATGAAGGCATTGAGACGAAAGGTTTTAATGAGATTTTTATGTAGATAAACAAATATGTACCAACGATGACGAATATACCTATATTGTAGATTTCAGCCGTATTCGAGATACAATTATATCGTTGGTTATTTATTTGTCCATTTCTGTCTGTTTTAAGAGATTTACTAACAAACGACAATGAATGTATATTAATTACTAGCTGGTGCTCGCGACTTCGTTTGCGCAGGATTAGTTTTGACGATAATAGCTGTACAATTCGCTGGGATTTATCAAAATCCTTTCTTGGGGGATGCCTACGTCCTAGTAGTCTTTATACATGTAAAGTCTCAGCCCGATTGGTTTAAAATTGACAAAGTTTCATACAAACTTTCATCCCCTATTTTATCACCTTGGAGGTAGAATTAATCAAAATCCTTTCTTAGTGTATGCCTATGTAATAACATCTACCTGCATGCCAAATTTCAGCCCGATCCGTCCAGTGGTTTGGGCTGTGATGTGTTAATAGATTACTATGTCAGTCAGTCACCTTTGAATTATGTATATTAAGATTTCCGCGACGTTTTGAAAATTTTACAGCGTTCGTGATTACGGGTAGATTAGTAAATTTTTATAAATAAAAATCAATGTTTTTATGTTTGTGGTTTTAAATTCTGGTAATATAAATTATGTATTTTCTTGTTTCAGATGATCGTATGCTTTAAAATCCCTGAAAGACAACAATCCTGACTTTGCGTTCTGTAATGGTGAGTAAGTAAGAGTAACTGCCTATAGAAGTCTCAATGCTGGCTCCTTTCTTATTAAGGGGAAGGTTTTTAAAGCTTAAACCGTCACTTTACTCCACTGCGGGGTGGTGGATATACTTTTGTCAAAATATCTCCCAACATATGCAGGTTTCCTTACGATGTTTTCCTTCACCGTCAAGCTCGAGATGAATTTAAACACAAATTTAGCGCTTGAACTCAGCGTTCTAACCAATAAGCCATCTCAGCTCTTCTAAGTAACAAACTAGATAATAGATTTAAGCAAGCTCATTGAAAATCGCATGTATTTTTAATCTTAAGCTATTGGTTTGATTTCTGCGATTTAGATAATATAGAAGTGTAAGTGTAGATGCGATTTAGATCTCAACGTCTAAACACTTCATTGGAAAATTACTCAAGGCTACAGACTACTTGTTTGCTTGATGAAATATTAGTAACTAATAACCGCAGACCTTGGAAAAAAGCTTAGAAATTGCTTTCGAAGATTGAAAGAGACATTTAAAGAAATATTAATAAAGAGTCGGAACAAGGTTGCCCGACCAAGCGTAGCGACGGCATCCGCTACGCTGAATCACCTGCAAAGCTGCAGCCACACCTGTGCAACCAAGTGAATTAACTACATCAAAGAGACAAACTAATGAGACCGCGCGTCACGAATGCGTTTACTTCACTTGGTGCGCAGATGTGTCCGGTACATTATGACATGGATTTCAACAGGGCCGGATTTTAAAGGTTATACACTGAATAGGTCATAGACAATAAAGAACAAAGAATAGAAAAGAGTAAAGAGTTAAGTAACTTCTAAAATCAAAGAAATAAACTTGTTCACAGTTTTAAATAATTGATTACAAGGCTAACCAAAAGATGATTTAATTAAATGTTAATGGGCATAAATTCAAAAGCTGGTTCTATTGACTCTCATCGAATACTTGTCAATACAGCTCTGTGACATTAGCCCTTTTTAGCCTCGCCTAAATCTGGACCTGATTTTTAGTCTATATAAATAACCAAGAATAAAGACGAATGCATATCAATTATCGTCCTGTCCGTTATATCAAAAATTAATTTACATGTACATTACACCATTCAAAAATTAAATAAACAATTTACGTCTTTTCGACAACAAGAATAGCGCTAATATCGTTCGAACGCCTAAACAAATTAACATAATTTATTCAACCTTCTTCATCACATCAAATAAAAAATCCACAGACACAGACAGATACAAACGTAAAACTTATAACACACATTTTTTCTTGCACTTATAAAAATAGCTCACACACACCCGGGCAAACCAAAAGTAGACGCTAGTATTGAATATTAATTATTCTTTAAAACTACCATCATTTAAATAATAAAATAGAACAAATATATGTTCAAACGCAATTTATGTTACATGGATCGATGTCGTGTTTTCTTTTAGGTGTCCTAGACACGATACGCTAAATGAGTCCGGCACCATAATTACAGCCCCGTATCGTGGCGTGCATCTTATGTATACACAACGACGTACCGATCCACCATGTACATATTGTAGGCTAATTGTTGAGTAGAGTTAATTTCGATGTCTATAGTAATTGTAGCAAATAATATAGTTTCGGTACTTTAGTAAATAATGTTCCTTTTATTTAATCTTCGTCACATGTTGTGTTTGATAATAATTAATTAGTTTACTTATGTACAACTACAATAGGAGTTCGTGTTGTTTTATGTTACAATATACTTTAGGCGATAATGAAATTTGTAAATCTTAATCTAGTAAATGATATAAAACAACTTTGTAACCTAGTAACAATTATGATACATTAAGAAAGCTGTGACCGTGAAAAGTAAAGGTATTGACAGTAAATTCTTTCAGGTATGAAACAATGATAAACAATTTGTATAATATAAAAACTTATAAGTTTATTCTCGCTTTAAACATAAAATAAACATAACGTTTGTGTAATAAACAATGTTGTGTCTAAAGTATAGGATTTGAAAGTTTTGGCTTACGTTTAAATCTAGTAAGTTCTTCTATAGAGTCAACAGAGAGACAGTCCGGACTATTTAGCCGAATTGTCTCTCTGAATTAATACTCTGGATTTATAATCTAGACTTCTTTACATCTTAGCGTCATAGGTTAAACTGGTAATCACTATCCTTCTTATATAGGAACCAATTTCTATTATTTCAAAAATAAATAACTCTGTATAAGATTTGCATCGTTCGAAATAAGTAGTCTACTAGTCGACCACAATAACAAAAAACATATCATTAAGTTATTAATTCATGCATATTTTTTATTGAAATTAAAAAAAAGCTAACTGTTTTTTTAGCAATATTCAAATGAATTCCATAACTAAATTAATCTTCAGATCTGTACACCTACACTACAAGTAAATTAACGGTGATTATTTCTAAATATAACGTTTTAACAAATTCTTTTTGAATTAACACCGATGACGCATTTGTTGACCTAAATAGAAAACACATTATAATAGCGCAAAAATTATCATACTTTGAATTGGACGCAGTTTTGGCAGATGATGATGATATAGATATATAGTTAATAAATTGTCAATAAGCCATGGATCTTGCAAGACTTGAAAGCTAACATTAAAGAAGAAAACACCAATTTGGAGCCAGATGTTTTGCGAGCAACAATTGAAACTGCCGTAAAACGAACTCAATTATGCATCAATTCGGGAGGTGGCCATTTGAGCGATATAATTTCTTCCATCTAATGGAACCAATAATGCACTGTCAAATATTTTTTTTAAAGAAAACAGAGCTCTTTTTTACATTTATAACAAAATAGCGGAAAATAAACACAATGAAATTTCTTTTGCGCCGTCTTGTATTATGTAACATTTTTTTATACATTTTAAGGGTGTATCTAACACAAAAAAAAATTCAATTCGAACCAGTAGCTACTGTGATTATCGCGTTCAAACAAACAAACTCTTCAGATTTATAATATTTGTATAGACATCGTACATATCATACTTATCAAAATTTATTTCCTTAAAAATACGGAGGAAGCATTTATCAAGCAAGTTATTGTGAAGATAAAATCAATTCAGAAATCCAGTATAAAATTCAGCGAAAAATAGACTAGCTCTAAGCTAAAGAGGATCCAATCTGCTTGCTTTACGAAACAAGATTTTTTGTTGCAATGAAAAAAAGAATTTAGTTCAGTCCTGCACCGGGTTTTAGAACAATGTATGAAAAACGTAATAGAATATCAACTCTCACATGGTTCTTTTTGGCAAATTTCTCTAGCTCTCATAGTTTCGGATTTCTCTGTTCTTGATTAAATAATTCTGTATAGATTATTTTATTGATAATGTTCCAAGGAAAATCAGTTTCAAATACAACTAAGGAAAATTTTAATAAAGCAAAAACATAGGTGCAAACTAGGAATAGAATTTTTTTATTTTGTTGTACTAACTGTTCTGGTGGTTGTACTCATATTTATGGTTGCATACATTTTGACAGTTACTTTCCAATGTTTTGAAGAGATCAATTAGTAGGTACTAAAATTTTTTTAAATCATTATAATTTACTTGCACGTTGTATGGGTTATTGGTTTATGGTTATGGGTATTATGGCGTATATATTTGGGTTTATGGAGTTCAAAGTTCAAAATATATAACTATTATTAGAATCTGTGTTGGTCTTTGTTTAAAGCAATTTCACTATGTTAGCATTTTCAGGTAGTTAAAGACGTTTTTTTATATAAAGCAGGCAGGACACTTGATATAAGACCATTGCTGGCCATTGACATTTGTAAGCTTAAAAAGGAATAGAAAGTGATGAAATGGATGAGAGTTACATTGTACGAAACGCAAGTAGCTAATAGGTACTTCACGCCGATATTCTGTGAGAGTGTGATACTGCCTCGGTCGAGCGAGCTTAAAGGTAGCAAGACTCTACATAAAATAATGTGTATAGCAATACATTTCTGAACTACGAAATTGGAAACCAAATTATTTTACAGTATTTTCAACAACACGAAATTAACTCGAATGAAACTAATCGTAATATTCCAAAGATATTAATCCTCAGTCTATTTTTATTTCGAATGAAAATGACAAAATTTCAAACAATTAATATTCATTATAAAATTTCATAATAAAAATGATTCACTTCAATAATTCAATCGATAATTTCTTATTTAACTCTGTGTGGCTAGAAAAATGCTATATTTGTCTGCGAAATAGGATACAATAATTGCTTACGTACAAATATGGTCAGATAATTTTATCGCTTGTATAGATAACACGCCACTTACCGCTAATTTTATCAGAAATTCTTCAGAATCCCCTCTGGGTCACGATAAATCGTGATATTATTGGTGATCTGGGAAATCTCAGACCTGTATGAAATTATAATGACATCCGACTGTTCCGCCGTACCTTTGTGTTATTATATATCTAATTTACTAATGAGTCTTATGTAGGTGTGCGTGATGTTTCGCAAAGTATGTATTATTGTGGTTATTTTATTATTATTGTATAAGATTGTTTATTTTTTCTGTTTCTTCTATGGATTCATCAGAATGTTATATTTTTCGGCAGCTGTATCTACTACTAGTACTATCGGTACTTTTCGAATGGAATGCGAATTGTCTGCTTTCTTTTGAATATCGTAATATAATCGTTATGTTATGGTTTATATTTTTGAAAGAAATTCTTGAAAAGTATTTAGCAATATCTAAATATATATAACTCAAAGGTGACTGACATAGTGATCTATCAACGCACAGCCCAAATCACTAGACGGATCGGGTTGAAAGTTGGCATGAAGGTAGATGTTACGACGTAGACATCCGGATAAGATAGGGGATGAAAGTTTGTATGAAACTTTGTCAATCTTAAACCGATCGGGCTGCGATGCATAAGGCTACTATGACATAGGCATCACAGACATCGCAAACGAAGTCGCGAGCATAAGCTAGTTTATTTATAAGAGACTAGCCGCTACTACTTCGCTGCTATGAGTCGTAGCGTGATGTAATATAGCCCATAACCCTCCTCAAACAAACTAGGGCTAATAAGGCTAAAAAAAAATTCAAATCGGTCTAGTTATTTCGGAGCCTATTCAAAGCAAAAAAACAAACAATGAAATCTTTCTTTACAATATTAGTGTGGAATGTAGATCAACAAGAAATATACATTTTTAAGACTGAACATTTACATGTGTATTTAACGTTGATATGATCCGAGATGGCCTAGTGGTTAGAACAAGTCGATCTCAACTGATGATCGCGGGTTCAAACCCCGGCTAGCACCGCTGGTTTTTCAAGTGCTAAATTTGTGTTTAAATTCATCTCGAGCTCGGCGGTGAAGGAAAACATCGTGAGGAAACCTGCATGTGTCCGGAAAAATACTGACACATGTATATCCGCCAACCCCCAGTGGAGCAGCGTGGTGGATAAAGCTCTAAACCTTCTCCTTAATAGGAGAGGAGGCCTTTGCCCAGCAGTCGAACATTTACAGGCTATTACTTTACTTTACTTTACTTTTTTTTTAACGTTGATCTAAATAATTATAAATGGCATCTGAGCGAAGCAGACAAGGATCGCCAGTTGAATATGACCAAACAATCAAATACAAATGACTCTTGACGTTTCAAAAGTACTTATAAAGGTTGGTTTAAATAAAATCAATTTCAATTTGTATCTTTTGAATATATTTCCTGCCCTTTTCGGTCCAATTAAAATAATTGTTATTTATGTTTATTTAAGTACCAGCTGGCTGCCTAACGTTGCTTTGCCATATATATATTTTCTAATAAAATTTTGTTGGTGTCGGCCACCTTTATCACTTAGGGGTATAAATGGACGCTGATAAGCAATACTGTATCAAGCCTTCACACGGACTTTATTTTTAGAACCTACGCTTAACAAATTGGTTTGAAAACGTATATATCCATATTTTCGTTTCTATTTTAATAAAAAGTATACTGAATTACAATCAGATTGATATAATGAAAAGTTTCATCTAAGAATTAGTTTTTCTAATACATGAGATTAATTTATATTGCAAAATATAGCACATACTAACAATCGAAACATTTAATTAAAGAACTTTTTTTCCGTATTTATTTAGTTTAGATGACTTAAAATTTTTTCTAATAATGCTAAACACATGACGTATTATCTTCGAAATTGATTGTTCGTGGGTTGACACATTATTGCTTATCAGCATCCAAATAATAATTAACGACCTGTTCAGAAACCTACTGAATATACACGAAAATTTTATCAAAATCAATCAAGCTGTATCGGTGGAGTATGGCAACTGATACTGTTACACGAGAATTTTATAAATTAGACTAGCTGTCCCTAGCGGTTACTGTTTCGCTCCTATGAGTTTTACCATAGTGTAATATAGCCTATAATCTTCCTTAATGAATGGGCTATCCAACGTAAAAAGAATTTTTCAAATTTGATCAGTAGTTTCACACATTTCTTCCTACATACATACAAATTATAAATCTTTATAATATTTATATAAATTTCAGTTTCTCACGATAGAGACACCGTCTCGATTGGAAATCGAACTCTGAAATAATACTGTTTGAGCCCTAACGAACATTGACTTACGAAATTTGAGTACACTTGTGCTTGAAGTCAGTAACTTTGCTAATCCTCAGCCCAGTATTAGCATGTTTAGATTTAGTTAGAGCTGAGTTAGACCAATCTTGGCCGTATTCGCTCTTAGTGAATAGACACAAGTTTTGGTTCAACACGAAATTGATAATAGTTTAGAGAAATTTATAAGCAGAGGAAATGTTAAATTTTTATATAAATGAGACGAGCATTACATTTAATACAAAAAACAATAATGTTAAGTGTTACCTTACCTAGGTAACCTTACGAAAGATGTGACGGTCAAAAATAAAGGCACTCACAGTCAATTCTTTCAGGTTTAAAGCAAGGATAAACATCTTAATAAAATCTTAATGAAAGTCTAAGAGCTAAACTTATAAGTGTAATTCTCGACTTAGTATAATAAGATTTATCTTATTTAATATGAATACAGTTTTATCTAAGATGAGAATTACAAATGTAAGTTTTACTC
Source organism: Hypolimnas misippus (assembly GCA_037950945.1). Lineage (NCBI taxonomy): Eukaryota > Metazoa > Arthropoda > Insecta > Lepidoptera > Nymphalidae > Hypolimnas > Hypolimnas misippus. The sequence continues at coordinate 10,247,067 of JBBEEQ010000011.1, forward strand.
TCGAGAGCGATATAAAACAACTCTGCGACCTAGTAAAGTACTAGACAAATGCGTCGTAAGTAGTTACGAAAGCAGTAAATTTCAAAAATAACGCACTGACAGTAAATTGTTTCAGGTGTCAAGCAATAAGAAATAACTTAAGAAAAATCGTATAAATGTCTCGCTTAAAATGTTCAAAACGTCACATCAGCATGACATAAAGAATACGCCATTGGATTTCCTTTTAAAACAATGCTATTTTAATTTAACAGAAGATTTTTTATAAGTTACACATTACAAATACATTTTACGTAAATATTCAAAGAATAAATAAAATTGTCTTACTAAAACATTTTTTGTTGTTCAAATGTGTGCTAACAATCCTTTTAACGGTGTAACCATTAAAAGGTTTTACTTTAAAGCGATCGGTCCAACAAATACCATTAATTGTTATGTATTTTAAGAACCTAATCGGATATCGAGTGCTACCCAAAAAAGAATTTTATCTAAATGAATGAATTTAAACAAATTAAAATGGATGATAAAATATTAAGGGCCTTAAAAATTAAACTATATCCTGTTTTAAACGCGATAAATCGAAAATATATAAATATGCCTGTAATTGCACAATCTGTACAAATAAATAAAATTGAGATGTCTGTTTGCAATTTCAAATTAAGAGCTTTTGACTAAATGCTTATGAAAGTATATGAGGTACTTACATCAAAAACACAATTAAAAAAATTTTTGTTTCTTCGTCTGTCGGCCTGTTTGTTCCGGATAATCTCTAGAAGGACTGGACCGATTTTGCCGAGTCTTTCACTAACAGATAGCTAATGTTATAAGGAGTAACTTAAGCTACTTTTTTAGAAGTTTTATTTTCCTACCCAGAAATTGAACCCGCTGATTTTGAAAAAAATAACACATTCTGAATTATTGCACCATCTAATAATATATAAAAAATAAGTATAATAGTTCTATTTGAAGTCGGTTATATTTTTTCACGATACATTTTTTTTAATATAACTGGAATAAGAATGTAATCCAAGTAAACGAAAATGCGTATTTTGCTATTGAAATCGGTACTTTTTGTAAAAAAACTCTTTGTTATTTCAAAAAAGCGTCTTTGACATCATTACCTAGTCAATTGAAAGTCTTTCAATGAATTTGTTATTATTTTAAAGGTTTATATATAATATAAAAAAGTTTATACAGCGTTAGAACCACATATAAAACATTCAAATACCAGGCTGGCATAAGCAGCAAGGAGGTGACCGATGACGTGGTATGTATGTGTGACGTGTGAGCGTGACATATGGGTGCGTCTCAGGAGAGCCATATGTGACTAGAATTACGCGTACTTCAAACTCAAACTCAAAATACACTTTATTCGAATAAACTTTTATAAGCTATATCGAATCGTCAACTCATAAATTTATTGTTGTTAATGTGTGTAGTATGAAATATCTCATTTAGTTTTACATCAATTATAATGATGGTGATTAGATTATGTTGCCAAAATATTGGTATCACATCGTTTTAACCTCATCAGGCTAAGTACACAATGTTCGCAGATTAGATAGCGATTACAAGATAATTACGTTATCTAAATGCGTCGTGGATCATGTTATGAACTTGTTAAAAAACATACTAACCCATTTTATCAGTTACCATTAAAAAAATGGCCATTAGCTTCCGCGAATTGTTTATTCCTGGAAGACCGATCTATTCTCGATGTTATTCTTTTGTAAAACGTGTTTTTTTGGAAATTATATTTAGATTTAATAGTGAATAAAAAAGTATGTAATCTCAGTAAATTATTTAAAAATAAACATGGATAAAACAACGTCGTTTTATCCATATATATATTTTTAAATACTTTATTGACCAACAAAAAATGGAACAAAAGGTGGACTTAATGCCTGAAGGCATTCTCTGACAGTCAACCTTTACCAAACAGAAAATCATTTTTCAGCCAGACTGAAAAAGTGATACAATTTTTTTTATTCATCGCCTCCGAAAAACCTCGGAGCTGCTAGTTTATAAATATATTAAGGCCTGCAGACGAAGTTGGGTAGGATTGCTAGGTTATTATTATTTATAAAACCAAACAAACAAAACTAGTTATCTCATTTATAAGCTAGATGTACTGACAAATCGAAATTTATGTGACAGTTTCTGTTAGGACTTTTTACAGACTCATTTCAAGCGAAGTAAACACGAAACAATTCCAAGTTTTACGACAATGTCGAGGGCAACGTGGCCTGCAGTTAACCCGGCTATTAACTGTCGTCATGATGAACAAGGTAGAAACACTCTAAATCCATGCTAGATAAAACGAAAGGATTTCTATATACGCTAAACTGTCTCTTTTATTCAAATTAGTAGATATAGCTTAAAGGTTAGGGCAAGTAACATAAGTGGTTTTGACTTCTATGGGAGTTAAATATATGATAGATATAAAATACGAAGCTGTTGACCACGGAAAGACCTACAATGGTCCGATGAGGCCAGAACCAGCAATGATCATGACGATAGTAGTAAAAAAGGTATAAAAAACTAAAAATGTGCTTTTGATACTCTCTTTGGCCTTGTAATTAAACAAAAGATACCTCTTCTTTTTACAATACCTTATTTTTTTCATAATATCAATGACCAATGACCAAGACCGAATATTTCCTTTATAGAAATTGATCACCCTCTAGCCTCGAGATTTTAATATAATATACTCTTAGTTTATTTATTCTTAGTCTATCTATTCTTAATAAATTAAGATACAGAATTTCTAAATTCACATGACAAGATATTTGAACTGGCTTCACAAATTGATTTTCTGTTCATGTCGTGGACAAATTATCTGCCGTCCGATCACTAATCGCTGTTAAGTAAAGAAAAAATATCGATTTTTAACTTTCAACTCATTGTGATCTACTGTTGTGGAACAAATTTATTTATCGTATTTAGTTTTATACGTATAGTAAATATATATAGTTAAGTACAATTTGTAGATATTTTTAAACAATTTTACTAATGTTTTTTTCCCATATCTAAAACATATTTTTTCACTTAGCAGTGTTATAATAATGGGTTTGTCACTTCTTCACAGAAAACAGATTTACAACGCCAAAGCTTTTAACCACTTTTAAATATGAATGATTGATCATAACAATTTTTTTAAAAACCAGTTACACATTTGTGGTGCTTTTGGAGCTGCAAATATTTGTAAGTGGTAGTGATCACTTTTTTGTTCCATCACGTAACGCGCCTGTTCGTTTACCCACTATTTTTATAAAAATAATAATAAAAATAACTTTAAGAATAAAACATATTTTAAAAACAAAATAAAATTGAAAATGTTAATAAAACCTACTTATTGATACCATTTTTTTATGAGCTTCAACATGATTTTTGATATTTTTCTGTAAGTTGGTGAAGAGTTGGATATTTTGTCGATTCCAGATGATACAGCATTAACTCAAAGATACATAATTATGTTATTTTGGCATAATTACTATAGTAAATTTTGAGTCGATTGGACCAGTAGAACTTGCTCAGATGCTTTCAACAACAAGAAAAAAGGTGACCTTGAATCATCTGAATAAATCTTCAAAATATACAACAATTCCATTACATCAACATTAAAACAAAAATGCGTCAAAACAAACACGCGCATGTCAAACTTATAACACTCTTCTTTTTGTTTCGTTAATAAAGCCTATATTATATATTAAACAACTGCATATGTTATTAAGGGACAACAGATTCTAAATCGTGGCTCATTTTAAATTGCTGTACAATTCGTAGGCTCAGTCTAGTATTTATCTATCGGAGCATGTAAGCCGAAGTCGGCTGGGTGAAACCAATTATCGCAAATGCGATTTTTATTCCGGCCACCGACGGTCGTTACGCCGAAGCTCTAACCCTCGGATTCTACCAACGCATTAAATAAAATCGTCGATATGATGTGATTTATTTAGATAAACAAGGGACGTCTCTCTCGTCTCTCCATTCTAGAACCTTTCTGCCCCATCGGCCATCGGTCCTTTGAAATATTTGGCCTGCCCATTGCCACTTCAATTTGCCAATCCGCTGGGCAATGTCGGTTACCTTAGTCCGTCTACTGATTTCTCATCAGGTATTAGATGTAGTGCGCAATGATAGAATAAAAATGATCTGACAGAGTTATAGGAAAACGGAATGTTATGGAGCCTAATATGTAAAATAAACTGTTAATTTAGCGATATAGGTCGAGTTAGGAATGACGAGATCTGTAGACGGACTAAGGTAACCGACAGAGCCCAGTGCATTAGCAAGTTGAAGTGGCGATGGACAGGCCACATAGTTCGAAGAAACGATGGCCGATGGAGTTGAAAGGTGCTCGAATAGAGACGACGGACCGGCTAGCGCAGTGTAGGACGTCCAATTACAAAATGGGTAGACGGTCTTGTTAAAGTCGCCGGAAGACACTGGATACAGGCCGCTTCTAAAAGGTTCATTTGGAGATCTTTAAGGGAGGCCTATGTCCAGCAGTAGACTTCCTACTGCTGAAATGATGATGATGAAAATGTTAATGGAACTGATACGAGTCACTTGGAGATTTGCCTAGCAACGCGCTGTTGATGCTAAGAGAGACAATACGGCGGTATTATTAAAGTTGGAAAAAAAAGACGTGGACTATGAATCTAGTGTCTTGTCTTATTATTATTCACTTCTGAACTATTTTAACGTTCATTTGAGTAGGTTGTTTAATTTACAAAAATATTAGTAGGTGTTATAGCTTGTTATCAATAGACATCGTAATATACTATTTTTCTCAAAGTTCCTGTACTTTTCTCAAATAAAAATTTAAACTCATATTCGGAAATACGTACATTTAAAAAAAATTAATTATATAAGGATATACAATTTTAATACACAAGACTAAAAATACATATAACAAATATATATTTTATTTGTTTGAATATAAAATTAATTACCTATAAAAAATCGATAAATAAATCTTGTTAATTGAACAGGCTGGTTTAGATCTATAGAAAATATTTGAATCAATACATCGAGGTACAGATCGCACAACTAACTAATCAAGTGGTCGGCTGCAAAAACCTAGTCAGTGTTCGTTAGACTGAATAAATGAAACACTTCAGACCGTTCAAGGGTCGGAAATTGGTATTGAAAAAATATACTTTTCAACGATTATTTACAGACAGATATTAATATATTTTAATATTTATTCTTAAATTTCATGATTTGACATTGTATTAAATGTTATCCAATACCTATATCTTTACTAATATAAATAAAGAGGGAGCCACTAAACCTATTTTAATTATAAATTATGGTACCATTTGAATGGTAACCATTATTCTGAATGGTCATAAGTTATATTTTACGTGCGTATAGTTTTGAAAGTAAATTTAGTTTAATGCGTACAAAGCCGCGCGCAAAAGATATTATTCTATAGGTATATTATAGAAAAAAAAATTGTCTATGCTGTTCTTTTTAATATATTTTTAACAAACATAACAAAAATATGTATTAGTTCTATGTGTGTTTTTTTAACTTCCAAAAAATGAGGAGGTTCTCAATCAGTCGGGGACTTTTTTAATAGGACCTTTTAGTCTTGTGCTTCAAAATTTTATATACGTAAATATAAAAAATCTAGCCATATTTATTTTTTAAAACAACGAAAGGGGATGTTGATGTCAAGAATTGATTACATTTTTTTAATATGTCGATCGGTCAATCGCTAGCCGAAATAACGTGGAAATTATAATTATAATTATAAATTTTTCAACATGTATATAACAAGGTTTGAGGCTTTAAAATAACATGAAACTGTTGCCAAAATTGGGTCTAAATCACTGACGCACGATATTTTATTTTAATTCTTTTGACATGTGTGTGACGTCACAAGTCCATTAGGGTTGTGGGCATGCCCACAACGGTGGATCCGCCCTTGGCTTCAAGCCTTATGCCTGTCACTAAACTCTACCCAACGCTTACTGAACTAAGCCGAGGATATAGCAACTTTAATCCAATACTAGCTTCTGCTCACGTCTTCGCCTTCGTGGCATATCAATAAAAAGTAGCCTATATTTTATTCTGATAAATAAGCTATATTACTGTGAAGTTTTATCAAAATCTGTCATTAGTTTGAGTGAAAGGCGAACAAACATCTACCCTTCCTTTAAACCTTACACATTTATAATAGTAGTAACTTTTATAGCATGAAGTAATAATTTATATGACATAAATTACATTAGCAATACGATACGTAAGGTTATCTGTGCAGATAATGTGACTACTCAGTCTTATAAATTAATTATCACTATTTTTTTGGCTTCGGCGTGAACTCTGATTAACTTAGGGGTATCGTGATATAATGTAGCATATTGATTTGTGTTTTTTTTAGGGTTCCGTACCTTAAAAGGAAAAACGGAACCCTTATAGGATCACTTTGTTGTCCGTTTGTCTGTCTGTCTGTCTGTCTGTCTGTCTGTCTGTCTGTCTGTCTGTCTGTCTGTCTGTCGGGATGTCAACCCTTTTTTCTCAGAAATGCATAGACGTATCATGTTGAAATTAATATCATATACTCAAGTCTACGATGACATGCGGCCGTGAAAATATTAAAGTTCTAAGTCAACGCAATCAAAAGATAATGGAAAATATGTCGTATATTTTGACCATTTTAGCGTTTTCGCAAGGGAATCAAAACCTATAGGGTACTTCCCATTGACCTAGCACGATGAAATTTGGCAAGAAGTAAGATCTTATGGTACAAATAAAGGAAAAAATCTGAAAACTGTAAATTTTTGCATGTATGTTTGTCTGTTTGTAAGTTTGTCTTTCAACCTTTTTCTCAGAAACGCGTGAAGGTAACAAATTTTTATCAACGTCAAGTACTCAGAGTTGTAATTACTAAGAGCTGTGAAAAAATCAAACTTCTAAGTTAACGCAATCAAAAGATACGGTCATTTATATCACATATTTTAAGTATGATAGCGTTTTTAACGTTTTCGCAAGGGAATCAAAACCTATAGGGTACTTCCCATTGACCAAGCATTATGAAATTTGGCCAGGAGCAAGGTCCTTTAGTATACATAAAGGAAAAAATCCGAAAACTGTAAATTTCTGTTCGTGTGTCTGTCAGTCTGTACGTCTGTCTTTCAACTTTTTTCTCAGGAACGTAAATGTATCAAGTTGTAAATTGATCAAGCGGAAAATATATTAATCTTAGAATTAAAATTATATGTACTTGTAACAAATTAACATAGAAGTTGACCATGGTCAAAAAAACAATTTTACAAACACTGAGAAGAAATTTGTATCAATACGAAAACATTAAAAAGCAGCAAACCTTTATAAACAACGCAATGCAATTTATATATCGCAGCTAACAAAATGATAGCGCGATGCAGCGTACAGCTAATGCCATCTATTACAACATTATGACATTAACTGTGATATAATTCTGCTCGATTAATAAAATTTTTTATTTTAATTATTATTTAAACGCGCTAAAAATAATAAAATAAACTTTTCATTTAAAAGTTTTATCGTCGATTTATAACGTCATTACGTAATTAACATTCAATATAAGAGCTTCACGCGATTTGATTTAAGTACTCGTATTGACTTAGTACGAAAATTTTAAAATTAAATTCAAACAGATCGAGTTATTTAATTTACTTATTTATCTACACATATAAGTCTTCTGGTTATTAGTAATATAATTAGTTATTTATAAATAAATAATTAGTTTTGTTCGAATTAAGGACTAATTATTTTCGTCTTGGCAACACTAATATATATTTCGATATTTTGATTGATAATATAAATCTAAATATTTTACGAACGTAGTGCAGGGGTAGTGGAGTGTAGTAGAATATAAATAAAAATAAAACGAGAATAAAATAAAATATAATTATGTTGTTAATGTCAAAGTCAACAAGTTAGTTCATTGAAATTGTCGCTAGGCTAGAGATGGCGCTAGGTGTATCCTGAATCGCGCTATAACTTTTTTTTTTGAAAGTATAAGGTGTATTAGTACTTAAAATAAAATTTTGTGTTTCCATGGATTGCATCCATGATTGTGTTTTAAATTAAAGTGCTCCTAAGTAGTTTCAAAATAGTTTTTGGGACGTGATCCATATTTACATAATATTTGATTATATTTAAGCGACTTCTAAAAAGGAGTGTTTTCAATTCGACCTTGTATTTAATTTTTTTTATGATTGTTCGCCAATTACGCCGCCATTTGTGTACCGATTTTCAATTTTTTTTTTTTGTTTGAAAAGGTATACTTCCAAGGTGGTCCCATTGTCTTCAGGTCAGGATCAGATGATGGGATTCTGGAGAAATTGAGGGAACTCCTCAAATATTATAGGCAAGCGTATACCGATTTAGGTATTTTTGATAGTAACTTATGTTGGAACTGATGATGAAGACCACAAATGGCGTAGATGGGTTAGTCTTATATAGATTTCTATAAGTTTGTACGGAACCCTCGGTGCGCGAGTCCTACTCGCACTTGACCAGTTTTTTATATAAAAATAACTCGCAACTAGTGAAACGGGAGTCTTAATGTTAAGTGATCACCGCCGTCACATTTACGGTATCAGAGAAGCCACATATGTATTGTGAGCTTAAAAACAATAATAAACAATATGATATAAAGGAAGGAATAGATGATGAGGTTTGAGGAGCTATTTTAGCTACTATACGCCGATGTCCTGTTTGAGTACGCCGGTTATGTGAGCCTGTATACGAGCTGTAGTCATTTGGCTAAAGCTAGGCTCTACAGGGGCGGATGCATGACCACAATCCTAAAGGACGTGCGCGCTTCAGACTCAGTTTTGTGAATAATTTAATGACATTTTGAAACCTTAATGCGGAATATATATTGTAACCAGCTGACCCGCCGAACTTCGTACCGCCTAACAATCGATTCTTTATTTTTATTTTTTAATACTTATTCTGCTATATGGGTTCAGTTAGTATGATAAATAAATAAATAAAAAAGAAAGTTAATAACTCAACGATTTTCAGACATTATGTTAAAAAAAAATTATAAAACACTTAAAATTCTATTAATTTTTATTATGAATCTTCACTATGGGAATATAGAAAAGTATTGTTTTTAGACTTTTTCAGGCAATTTTTAAAAATGTTCTCACCGTAAGAACCATCCTCGTACTTCAAAAGTAAAGTATTTAACGTTCTTCAAATTATTTAAAAAAAGTATTAGTGAAATCGGTTCAGTTGCTCCGTACTTTGCGCTTAGCAACACATTCAGCGATTCTCATTAGACTGTACCGCACTTTAACAGCGGGAAAATTCCCACTATCAAGGCATTTTCAATTAATGATTTTTATTATACTGTATTGTCCTACATAATCCTATATCTATGGTACCGAATTTTCTACGCTTCTCAAAAAAGGTGGTTCTCAATTCCTAGCATATTTATTTTAATATTTGTTACATTAAAAAAAAATCAAAATCCATTTTTTTTAAAGAATGAATATGCTCCCAGATTTTCGAATAGATCGCCATTTCGTTTACATGTCGACCATGTAAACGAAAAGGCGTGTGTTGCCTTTTATATCAACATTTTATATATATATATATATATATATATATATATATATATATATATATATATATATAAACTTGTATTTCGTAAAGTCAATGTATCATTTTTGGGGCTCGGTTTTCGTATCTGTAATAAGATCCCGAAAACTATCTTACATTTACCATCTTTTAAATTTAAAGCTTACGTTAAGAAATCATGAATTAATAAAGCATATTGCACTGTGCAAGATTATATGAACGATAAAAATGCGTGAACATATTATGTGTTGATTTTCTAGCACGATATTAAAATATAATGTATAAGATAACCTATCGAGTACCTATCGAGTTTCTTGTCGGTTCTTTTCAGTAGAATCTATTTTCCGAACCGGTGGTAGTTTTATACTTACAAGACTAATTTGTAACATGACGATTCAAAAGCGCTTTGAAAGCCTATTTGAATAAAGAATTTGAATATTAATAAATATAACACGGCCAATCGTCCAGAAGACTCGCCTTTCACGCCAGGCATTTTCATGGCATGTTTTAAACACACTTGACGTATGCCTACAATGAATGCATTCTACGACTACCCTCGAGTATGTCTACCGCTCCCTCGTGCAGAATGCCCTTACCTCGATTATCAGAATGCCTAGCCTAGCTGGGATTAAGGATGTAAGTGCTGGATTTCGTTGATTGACAGACTCGTCGTGCCGGTTTATGTAGATAATTTTATAGAATAACGTTAAATGTAAATTATGCGTATTATAGATATTATTCAGCCAATCTGTGAAATGAATGCTCATCATAAATTATCCTCGTTAGTGATTAATTAACATAATTTAGTTAATAATCAATTTATTACATCTATTGCTATTTTTAAAAGTCAGTAAAAATACAGAAAATAGAATAAAATTACACTATTTTAAAGTAAATTTAAAAAAATCAGTCAGTGACTGCTTAGAATAAAATTTATTCTATATAAGCATTCAATTTTCAATAATTGATTTTCTACTATATGAATTGAATTATATTATTTAGATTTTTTAATATTGACTTTGTTTTAAAACATGACATATATACATAAAATATAGCTTATGAGGATCTATATTCTAGATTTTAAGATACGTTCAGTGGTTCCCAACTTCACAAAATACACACACATCTTACATACAAAATTTCATTTTCTTATATGATGTAGATATGTACACATAATTATTATATTCACAAGGACGTTCGCCTCTAGCTCTGTATTCCAAAGACCTAGTCCTAACGTCTAAATTACGCGGCACTTTAACCAGAGCAATTAAATCTCACGTCTCACTTAACACCTAAACGAAGTCTAGAAATCCTTTGTGCAACAGAGCTTTTCTCAAGCAAGGTTCCATATGACATCATTTTTGTTGAAATATGCTTGTTATAACTAAATCATATGGATTAATGGGATCTATACCAATCTTTACTCCTTAATCTATATAATATATACCTCCGGGATGTCAGCTGGGTTTGTGTTGGAAATTTTACCAACGTTACCAGAATCGATATTTAAAAGTAAAAAACTGATTTTTTTGTTAATTCTTTTCATAAATAATGCCTAAACAACTCGAATGTACACGATCCAACGTTTAAAAAAAAATTAATAAAAAAAATTAAATCAGTTTTTTTTTATTTTTAAATATCGATTCAGGTAACGTCGGAAAAATATCCAAACACATGACCAGTTGTATAATTACTTGTCTTAACTGACTAATTCAACATCAACACGAAGCCTAAACCACAGAGGTTACAAACTTGAATATTGGCAGCTGTTACCTTTTAATGTTACAAGCATTCACTTAGAAATGACTTTGAAAATTCACACCTAACCCCTTAGGTTAGGTACATAAGGGATGAAGGTATGGATGGCCGTCATTTTCAAAGTAAGAAACTTATACTTCAATATGACTACTTTTTCAGTACATCAGCGTTTTTCAAAATGTTATCCTTAAGAGGATAGTAAATCTAAGTAAGGAGTGTAAATCTATATGTAATTCAAAACCAGTGCGCTGCGATTATGCGAAAGTAACGTATGTGTAACGTCTTAATACCTAAATGGTACCTGGGAATTAACAGCATCAAACGTCTTAAAGCTTTCGTTCTCTAAAAGATGGAATCTGTACCTTACGTTACCAGTTACGTATGAATTTAAGTTCGATAAACATAATATAAATTTGAAAATTTTAAAAAACAATCTATTCATTGAGAACTTCACCGAAACCCAACACGATAATGTATGGTGTAAGTTTGTGGAGTTGTGTAATCAGCAGATTCCAGATGATTTCAGGTGGTGCTCCACCAACATCAAGATTAAGTAACTAAGTTATTTTGATGTTATTCACAGTATAGTATATAACTAGAAAAGACCTGAACACCTTCAAACGTCTTAACAGATATTCGCAAATTATAACTAAGAACCTGATTACATTATTTCGACAGGGGTTCGGTTTCGAAACACTTATTTAGACCACCATTATCTATTTATCAAAATTATTTCACTTTTAAAACTCCATTTAAAAAAACTCTGCATATTATCTATGTCATGATCGTTTCATTTTCACATCACAATGACACGTTAAGATTTTCATAAATAAACAATTAATTCACATTAAAGATCGCTGTAAATTAATACATATCGTCATCATTTAACATGTATGAACCATTTTCCTTCGTCCGTTAAAGGACTACAAAACAGGAAAAGGCACTACCCCATCAATTTATCTCGCTGTTCCATTAATACAGATGTACTTATTTGAAACTCGCCACAGAACTAAAAGATAAACAAAAAAAATTCCACGAGAAAGGTCGTGCGGAAACAACAAATAATCAAGTTTACGGCGAATCGTAATCGGCATCAACTTGACGAGCAGTTTATCTAATCGAAATGCCTGTTTGGGGGTCAATTTGGGTCGTCACGCGTCTCCAGAGACGGTGAATCATTAGAACATTCCGGAATGAATGAGTTTACGACGAAATGTTGGACAGTTGATCGATACGCACACATAATTATACATTTTACAAATTAGTCTTGAGTTTCAATGCTTTCTTTGAAGTAAAGTCTTTTATTGATTTCGACACTGACTCACTTATAAAGTATTATACGTTAAAAGTGTGTTTATAAAAATCCGTACTACAAATCCACGTCTAAGGGCAGTTTTAAGTTAAACATGCTTTAGTTATATTTTAGATATATTTAAGTGAGTAGGACCTACATTTCTAAAACCTTATTTAACCTTATGTTTTAGCTGTTAAATGTAACGTGTAACATTTTATTAATAGGTTTTTTATGATTTTAATCTCTGTTAAGCAATTTAGATAATATTTTCAGCAATGTTTAATTTTTAAACACTGTTTAGCTAGACTCGTGTCGAACATGGTTTTATTGCGTTTTTTGTAGTATATGTCGGAGATAGAGTTATAGCGCCAATTGTAATCAGAAATAGATCTGTATAAGACCCGATTTCAAAAGTAAAACACGTTATTTCGTTTACTTGAAAGAAATAATACATCCTGTTATTTTGATTTTAAAATCAAAATAATCAAATGCTTTTAATTTGATTTCATTTATTAAAATTCTATGGGACCAAAGTGAAAGTAAAAATATTTTTCAAAATCGATTCTGACATAGTTCTTAGTCCTTTGGTAACAAACATAAAAAATCTATGGAACGAATTGAAAACCTCTATTTCGATTGAAAACTTTGACATTAATACAATATCAGTTTAATACAAATATAAAAGTCGTAGGTCGAATGAGTATTGACATTTAGCTAGAACTGCGGAACGCGTGTTCAACCCTTGCCCTTTGTACTTTTCCATCTAACGGCCGTAACAATTTTCGACACAGTTACACGAATTCGTCCCTTAAATAACCTCGTTGTTATATTGACATGACGTCATCAGCTGTGAAACAATTCCGCACAGGAAAGCCGCTAACAACGTTAGCCGCCGCAGCGCCTCTGCCGGAAGTTAGCGACAAACAGTTCCTCTTTCAATAAACGGCGTTTTGCTCGAAGATTCTTTATAAATATGTCGCTAAATTGACTGAAGGATTATATATAATGAAATGTATTTCTATATTCTTTTATGTTTTGTTTACTTTTAATTTTTTTATATAATAGTGGAAATATTTTCTTGTTTTTGAGAACTGATATTAATAAAGACTTTGTGTGTGTTATCGTTAGTAAAAGTAATTGTTGTATAGTTTTGGAAATAAAAAGTGGATCATGAAATCAAATTGAAAGTGGAAAACGGAATGGATTACGAACCGTTAAGTTAAGATCGATCAATCAACATTTTTTAAATATTATTCCAATGTATCTATAATTATAATCGAGTTAACTTTATTTTGATTTGAGTGATTTTTCATAATTTTAACAAATGAGTTCCAATCTCCGAAACCAAGGGACTTTTACTGAAATGATTTTTTGTTATGAGGCCACCTGTAACGTAGACTATAACCCTCTTCAAGGTAATCGTTTACTTTTGGAACACTCTGTTTACAATTATAAGTTTATATTAGTAGTATTTCATGTTAATGCCATATAAAAATTCTATACAAACATCCATTTTCTTTACAAATATTTTATATAGATAAGTTGAAAGAAGTACAATTTAGTACTTTCTCTCGATTTGAATTTATGTCTTCTCTCTTTTATGTTTCCATTGATAACTATAAATATTCTTAATCGATTTAGGACGTAACTGATTTATTCCCATTTCGTAAACAGAACGCCCAGCACTGAATACCGACGCTCGTCTGATAGTTCGTCTGATTCCGGCGCGATTCTCGCGTGATTTCAGCAAACCGCAATTTTTGAAATTGAATAAACAGCTTCGTCGATGTTCTCTCGTGATTCCATATCGAGATGAAATGTTGTCCCAGTTCTTTCGGTATAAAGAATATACGTATTTGATTTAAATATTGATTGCGATACAAACGCGTTTGCGAATGGTTTGGTATATAGTTTGGGTGAAGTATTGAATGAATTACAGTTTGTGCAAACTAATAATTTTAAAGTAGTTAAAATTGCTTATATTATATGGAGAAAAAACGAAATATAGAAGGAACTCGAAAAAAGAAGAATAAACTTTACATTATTTATTGACCCAGAAAGGAGAGAGGAGTTAACAAAAAAAAATATGATATGGTACCTGAAATTATTATGTTTGATTAATTTACTAATAAATTATAATTAAAATTTCAATTTATATTAAATTATTTCGTAAATCACGTTAAATTGCCTCATTTAATTTAATTCATTTACTTCATTTTATTATCCTGTATACGTCGGATGGGTTAGTACAGTACGTGGAGATAAATCTGAAACTATGAAAGCTGAAAAGGAACCATGTGACCTGTATTGAAGTTAAGAAAGATTTGCGGAAAAACTCTACACGGCTCGTAAATCGAACGTGTTACTTTTTCAAAACATTTTTATTTCTTATTTTGTTACTTTTTATTACGGGCTTCGGGCTCGCACACTGTACGAAACGTAACCATATCAGCTACTTCACGCCGATCTTCTGTGAGAGTGCCAGACACTGCCCCGGTCAAGCCAGCCCATATACGAGCTGTAGTCCACAGCTAAACTCTACCTCAATTAACTATGTAACATATTATGAATGACATACTCTAGCATTAAAACACGCATTCTTCACTCCACCATGTTTTGTATATCTAAATGCCTCCACCGATTTAGATATGCATTACACCGCCGCAATGCTGACATTATCCGGGTGACGTAGACCGGGAGTAATCTAGAGAGTCTTGGTTTTTAATTATACTAAGACAGTAATTTTGCTTGTTATCTTAGCATTAGCTAAATTGGCTTGTTTATCTTGAGTGGCGTTTTCGTTATAAATTATATCATTATATATAACAAAAGGTGATTGTATAGTCTATTTTTCTTCACTTGTCCTATCTGGTAAGAATACCCGGAACGATAATCACAAAATTTCGAACATTATTTTTCGTTATATTGTTTTATTATATAAAATGATTCAGCTCAATGATTCCATCGATAATTTCTCATCTTTAACGTTTATGAGTGAAATATTGAAAACTAGATATAAACCATATGTCTATTAAATAAGACAAGCAAGGAAAAATCGACTATACCATAGAAAGCCATTTTATGTAAGGCTAATTAATTATCGACCAATTAACTATCAATCGAGCCGAGATGGCCTAGTGGTTAGAACACGTCGATATCAACCGATGATCGCGGGTTCAAACCCCGGCTAGCACCTCTGAATTTTCAAGTGCTAAATTAATGTTTAAATTCATCTCGAGCTCGGCTGTGAAGGAAAACATCGTAAAGAAACCTGCATGTGCCGGGTGACATTCTGACACATGTGTATCCGCCAACCCGCAGTGGAGCAGCGTGGTGGATTAAGCTCTAAACCTTCTCTTAATAGGAGAGGAGGCCTTTGCCCAGCAGTGGGACATGAACAGGCTGTTACTTTCCTTTTTTCTTTACTTTAAGTATCAATTATAAAAAATGTAGGTATATAGTGGAACCTCGGTAATCCGGTCCATGTCTAGTCCGGCCCACGTTGTAATCCGACATGCATATAATATATAGGTGTATAATTAAAAAAATTTAAGCATTCCTCTCGCCTCTGTTTACACAGACTAAGTGTGCAAACTCCTCCGTCCGCGCAATTTTCGTAAAAAGGAAGTTTTTGCTCCACATAATATGTAGATATTCTAAATGATTGCTAGTATAATTATGATATATTAGTTAATTATTCATAAGCAGAAATGGAAAATTATATGTTCAAAATGTAATGCGATCCGTTCAGAATCAGTTTGCGGTTCGACGGATTACTGATTTAATCAAATCTCTCACATATGTTAGGATTTAAATGTTTAATTCTATCAATTCTAATTGATGTGATGTTGACCTTTGCTACTGTTAATGTTTGTTACTTATTTGAATTATTTATTCGTGATTTTACTCGCACTGGTGGGCGCCTAGCGGTCGAAAGGCAGTTCACTAAATTTTCACCCGATTTCGCCACAGGCTTTAAAAATAAACAAAGGAGTATATGGATGCTAATAAGCAATAATGTGTCAACCCATAAAAGGTCGAATTCGGAGATATTGATGTACTGTGATACTATATCACCTATTTAACATTATTAAAAAAAATGAAGTCAAGTCTAAATAAGTACGGAAAAAGTTTCTTAATTAATTGTTTCGAATTTCAAGTGTGTTCCATATTTTGCGATTTGTACAATAGTCTCAAATATGTGAAAAACTTTTTATTAGATAATATATTAAATAAATCAATCTGATTTTAATTCATTATACCGTTAATCAAAAAATAAAAGAAGAAATGGATATATACTTCTTAAAACATATTTGTTAAGAATAGGTTTGACATGTTTAGACGCCATTGTATCAAAATGAAGTCCGTGTGGCTTGACACAGTATTGTTTATCAGCGTAAATATATGCGTATGCAATGCATGATAGTGTGTGTTATGTTTTTTTTTTTAATTTATTTAATGTATGTTATTGCATAATTAAAAAAATATTAACATTATCATCGTAATATGTACATATATCCTTCTCTATATAAACTATAAGTCTGAGAAAGTTCATACTCATCCGTCCGCGCAATTTTCGTAAAATGGCTTTCAAATTTTTGCTTCACGTATTAATATTTATATTAATATATGTAGATTTTTGTAAACATCAAAATACAACCTTCTGAATATCTACCGAATTTCGTTTTTGTGATAACAAATGTGCCATATTAACTCTTGAATCTAATTCTGTCTATTAATTGCGTTACGTTCACGCCTAAATATATTTCCTTTGAGCAAATCTAAAGAAATATATTGCAAAAAATAGGATAGCGTTTTACTCTATACAAAGGTATAACATTTTTTTTTTCAATATTCGGTTGCCACCTTTTAATAAAAATCTTTTAACTCCATAAGAATATTTTGTTGCCTAAATATAGTTAAAAGCTTAACCGTTGGGAATAAATAAATCTCCAATCTTTTCAAACATTTACGACTACTATAAATGCGACTTTGTTTAAATACCTTAAATTTCGTTACATATATAATAAAGATGTAACAAATGCGAGATATTTTAGTATTTCATCAAACCTTCTAGAAAATATCACATAAAACATTCTTATACGACTTATACGTCTTCAAAATATTTAAGACTTAAAAAAAACCAACCGACTTTAAAATCAAAATACGCAATTTCGATTACGTGCCCGACACTTACCTCAGTTATTTTGATTTTAAAATCTAACTACAAAACAGATTTTGATAAAACTTATATGGGATGAATGTGAATATACTTGAAAGGAAAATATTTTTTTTTTTTTAACAATTAAGAAATGACGGAGACGGAGTAACAAACACAAAGAAAGACATAAACTACAAATGGAGAACATCCATTTTGCAGTTGGTTGAAATTGTAAGCACATAATTAGCAAAAATTGGTAAGTAATAATGTGTCAACCCTCGAAAAGTCAAAAGCGGAGATACTGATGAATACTGATGATAATGCGTTTCTATTTATCATTATTCATAAAAAATCAAGTCATATAACCTAAATAAGTATGCAAAAAAGTTTCTTAATTTAATGTTTCGAATTTCAAGTGCAATCTACATTTTGCAATTTATACAATAATCTCATATATATGAAAACTTATTATTAGATAAAAGATTTTATTGTACCAATTTTTTTTTTAAATTCACTCTACGTTTTATCAAAATAGAAAAGAATAGATGGATATCGCTGGTTTGCAAGAATATCGTAGTAATTGAAAATTCTAAAAAATAGAACGAAGTCAAAAGACCATAAATCATTGACGTTTTATCATGAAAAGAGTTGCGATTATGAATTTTCTTTAAACGAATAAAGTTAAAACATCAAGGGATGGTTTAAAAATTTGCAGCTATGCACCAACACATTAATAAAGAAATTTAAAAACCTCATTTCCTACAATTCATCATTTTTAGTTGCATCGATATTCTTAAAAAGCAGCGATATATACTTCTTTAAACAAATGTAACATGAATAGGTTCGACATCTTTAGAAACCATTTTCTCCAAATCCGCGTGGCTTGATACAGCATTGCTTATCAGCGTCCATATATTGTAGTCAATCGTTTGTAAATCGATATGAATTATAATTATCTTATCTTTGATAGCTTATGCTCAATGAACGGTAACAAATCGAACTGAATCATTTTATAAATAAAAAATCAACAATTGACAATTGCATGGATTTAATCGGATTTCATATCGTTTTATATACAGTCTTTACATGTAAGTACTACAATTTTCATATGTTTAATATACATATATTTGTAAATTCTAAATATATCTATTAACTAAGTTTAAAAAGAGTAACTATCGTTATTGTCGGTTCTAGAATCTATTTTCCGAACCGGTGGTAGTTTTTCATTGACTTTAATATTTTTGTTTGTTTTGACGATTGAAAAGTACTTTTAACGTATACTTGAATAAAGTATATTTTGATTTCACGATTAAAGTCTGTATTTATTTTATATACTTTGAAACGAATTATAATATACCAAAAAAACTAAATTATATGGAGTTAGTTTTCGTTCAAAGAATACCTTATTTAAATAATAATATAAAAAAAAACAGTTCCATGCATTTTTGACATTAAAGTTTACAGAAGTTTTTAAACTTATCTCGGAGCAGCCGGGGTGTTGGGTAAAGAAACAAAGAGGGAAATTGCAGTCCGTAGATGTTTGTTAACAGCGAAACAGTTGGATTAAGTAAACAAGAAAATCTGATTTTGTTCGTTAACGAATGGATATACTTACAGTTTTATGCTTTGTTATTTTTATAACTTATTATTATATCTTTGTAGTAAAATTTCACGTTCAACGAAGATTTTTATTTTGATAAATAATTTTTTTTCACCTGACGGTTAATTTTAAGCTTATATGTTAATCCAAGATTTAAATCTCTATTTCGAATTTCAGTCGAATCTGCTTGATATAGCTCTATTGTTGAAAAAAAGAAACAACATATGCTCTCATTATTTTGTATTTTAGTATTGTAGCCGCGATAGCTAAGTGGACTGTTTAGGGTAAGATGGAGGGCACAGTACCTTGATCAATCCAGCTCTTACTTCTTTATGGGAGCGCTCCCTCGGTCTTCAGCACCAGTACACGAGCCAGGGGATGGGTGGTAAGGGGATTAGGCGTAGGAACGTTCTTTATACGAGCCGATTTTATGACACGGCGGACGCGACACGCATGACGTCCGACATACACGCAAGCACACATGAGAAGGGGATGACCTATGGGTCGACGTATGCGTCAACGTCAATTCATGACGCAAGTACGGCGTTCCGTTACACGTATACATTTTTAATAAAAATACACTACAAGTTTTTTTTTAATATTTATTATTAATTGTTATGAAGAGTAATCTAAATAAATAAAAATTACTTGCTGAATGTATGTTCACGCATGATTTCTAAACGGCTTCAGCTTTTGATTAATTCTCTTATTTTATGACAAGGCATATAAGTGTATAAATGAAAATGTTTGGAATCGTAAGGAAAAGTGAAAAAATTAGATTTAAAATGACTTAATGTCGGGGACATTTTATGTATCTTCACCGATTACTCGAAAACGATTTAACTAATTTGTTTAATTCTTTTTTCCTTAAAAAAGTATACTCTCCAATCGGTCCCATAGAATTGTCATCGAAATCAATTCATAGTTGTTTTTTTTTAATCAAATTAACTAGAACAATTTTGTCATTTAAGTAAACGATTATACGTGTTTTGCTTTTAAAATCGGTGTGGTTTTTTTAATAAGTACATTCGTGCGAAGCTGAACAGCTAGACACATTATACAATAAATGTTATGAACATTAAAATTTATATATAAAACCTTTTTGTAACTTTATAAAATATTATCATGATTTCGAATTTCGAATCACGCCATCGCTAGCTGTCAACGACATATTCCGCGGCGTATTTTTGCGGTCAACCGTAGCACATCCGCACTGAAATTATGACATTATTTATTTTTATTAGGTACGAGGAAAAAATTTTAAATAATCGAAAATGGTGTCTGTTTACATAACTTTTTTTCTAAAATAAATATCTATTTTTGAAACTATAGTCAACATTTTCCTATATAAGCTAATATTGAACAAAAAATACATTCCTTTTTAAATATTATTGATAATTTAGAAACGTTTGAGACATTTTTCATATAGATTATAAAATAATCATGTGACCAAAAAGTAAATGCACCAATCAGTAAACTGGTACTGATTATTTAATATATTATAAGTGGTTAATTGAAAAATACTTGAAAATAAACAAAAAAAAAAAAATTAGATCCTCTCAAAGAAATGCCAGATAAAGACTTATTAAGAACTGCACAGTTAAAACGCCTCGAAGCTATGAATACAGCGTCTCATGTTAAAATCTCATCTCTACTCCATGAAAATTATATCAGCGGTTAGGTCGTTAAGTTCGAAGACCTCGTGTGGTGAAATTGCGGACTGATTATTTTTTTACAGTCCGCAATTTTCATTTCCTTTTATTATTTGTCTTGATCTTACTGTGATTTTAATGTTCTTTTCAACCGACTTCGAAAGACGAGGAGGTTCTTGAAAACGAATACTAAATGATTCGTAGCGTTCTTTTTTCTAATATTTTTTGCCTATTTAAAAATTGTCAATAAAATAAAAATTTGCACAACTAAAAGCCAGTAACGAAAGAATAAAGTTGAATTGGAAATCAATTTTTGTATGAAAGGATATGCTTCCAGTTACAAATTTCATCGTAATCGGTTCAGTAATTTAGTTTTAAAATCCATATAAGTGATATAAGTGTGTCGTCTAACTAAACGAAATTGTCAGTTTCTTTTTTTTTAGTTTTAGTTGTTGTTGAAATTAAAATGAACTGTCGTAAACAGCCTAGGTGAAGCCTACAGTAAACGGACTGGCTCGACCAGACACTCTCACAGATAATACACGTACTGTAGCTAAATGGCTGCGTTTCGGACGGTGAGTGAGACAGCCGGAAGCTCAATCTCATTGAAAATATCATTGGGGCTAGCCCGGATTTAATGGTTCAATCGATTTTTTTTATATTTAAACATAAAAAGTAGTATCATCTATTAACCTTAATAATTTGTATTTATATTTTATTTATTATATGTTTATAAATGTGCCCGCGATATTGACTACTTAAAAAGTGTAGATTTCACTTTGCGAAACAGGTCTTTAAAAGGTAACGAAGGCTATAAAATAAAATGTTCAATTTACAGAGTGTTTAGAGTGAATTACGATATACATTTGTACAAAAAGTGGGCACGTGCGATAAAATCTTTTAAAAATTACCTACTTTTTTTAAATATATTCCAAGAGAATGTGTTAATTTTTCATTTCCAAGCAAGTATTAGTTATTTTTTGTAAATAATAAATATTATAGTTTTTGACAATTGTTTGTCGTAGGTTCGATTTCCTGTCATGACAAACACTTATATGGCCTAAAAAGATGTTTAATATGGTCTGGGTGGTTAATTTTTGTGTGCTTCCAAACTCCTGAAATTTAATTCCACTCAGAACCGCTCAGTGAAGGAAATTTAAAATATAAGGGTCGTTTCACAGTTACGTGAAAGGAAAATATGTTAAAAGGATCTCACCTGTCCCAGTCTCGCGTCAGAGCTGACAGTGTAGACACCGCACTCGGTGACATCTTCCGGCTTATCGGACGGGGACGAGCGACGCCAGCACGCCGCGCACACCGCCACTAACACGCCACAAAGGGTTGCACTGTAACAGACAAAACTTATATAAAACCAGCCGTCCCCTGACGGTTCCAGTCGCGTTTTTGATTGCTTCGCTTATTTGAGACGTAGCGTGATGTAACATAGCCTATAACCGTCCTTTATAAACAAGCTATATACGGAAAAAAGAATTGTTCAAATCGGATCAGTAGTTTCAGAAACGTACAAACGAATTTTCCCTCTTAATAATATTAGTATAGACTAGCAATTTCTCCCGGTTTCACCCGCGTCTGTCAAATTCAGGAAAGTGTTAAAATACTACGTTTTCTGTTTTATATTTCATTATTAACATCAAAAAGTATTGAGTTTTAAATTAATATGAAAAAGGAATAAGATTTTCTAAGCTAGCCTTTCAACCCCCTCTCAGCCTTTTAGGGTAGAATATCGACAATCCCTAATCGTGTATGATTACAATACGGTCAATACTTTGTGTTGAATAATCTTATCAGTCAGTCAGGCCTCGTGCATCCTATTCACACTTACGATTAAGACGAATCTAATGATACATTATACATCAATTGTGGTTCGTCGTCAATCATTTGTGGTTTAACCTTTAATAATTCTTTTTTTAAATTTCACAGACCTAACTTCATAAAAGAACTTTCAGAGAAAACGTGTTGAAAATAGACAGTAATTAAATCTGAAACTGGACAGATACATACAAAGGAAACGTGACAAAAATATCAGCTTAAATGTCAGATTCTATTTCCAGTATTCATAAATACCAGCACTTAGCAGTATGAATTGAATACATAATGATAATTGGATGCTGATAAGCAATAATAGTTCAACCCACAAAAAGTCAAATTAGGAGATATTGATGTATTTTGATACTGCATCACCTATTTAACATTATTAAAAAATCATGTCATATAAAGTAAATAAGTATGGAACAAAGTTTCTCAACTAATTGTTTCGATTTCCAAGTGCTTTTAATATTTTGCAATTTATACAATAATCTCAAATATTTCAAACACTATTTATTGGACAATATATTAAATATATCAATCTACTTTTAATGAATTATTCCTTTTTTAAAGAAAAGATAAGAATAGATAGATATACACTTCTTCAAACAAATTTATTAAGAATAGGTTTGTCATCTTTAGACGCCATTTTCTCAAAATGTAGTCCGTGTGGCTTGACACACTATTGCCTATCAGGATCCAATTAACTTTACAAACTGTTGTCACGTAAAGGGAGTTTGACAATCAGCGAAAAAGTCACAGTTTACACGATATATTATACTTTTTCAACTTTTCCTTTATAAAATATCTTATTAGTAAAAAAGTAAAGTAACAGCCTGTAAATGTCCCACTGCTGGGCAAAGGACTCCTCTCCTATTAAAGCAAACATCATCCACCACGCTTGCGGGTTGACATTACATAAAAAAGTGTCTTATGTACATATTATATGTATGTAACAACCATTTTATGTAGCTAAAATACATACATAGCTTATGGTATATGGTATGGTGGTCAAATTTAGAATAGATTATCTGTGGTCAATCTTGAAATCGATTGGAAATTTAATGAACTACGGTCGAATTACGACCGCTAGTCGACCAATAGTTATGTTTACTATTTGACGTGATGTTAAATAAGTTAAATGCAAGTATTTGGACAAAATTAATCGTTTAAAATCATTAAAATAAACAATCATACAAATCCTTTAAACTAAACAACAACTAAATACGTTACGTCTATTGTATAAACTCAGTAAAGCTTTAAAATGTAGCAACAAACTGCGACAAAGGTTTCTCTCGCCTTTAAAAATGCAAATAAGTGTCGAATGGACGAATTGTTGGATTCCTGCATTGAACGCTGAACAGGGAATAAGACAAAATGTGGACACGTTTAACGGAATTTGTAATCAAAATTTAGTTTAGTTTACATTTCATTATTCATATTATTTTTAAATTAATATTTATTAATTTTGTAAGCTTTGATGTACGTAGAGTTGAAAAGTACGTCTTCTTCAATGCTGCAACAAAATGATTTTGTAGAAACATTTTGTTAATTTTTTTTTCTGTTTTATTAGGGCTTATGCGCTTCTTGGGACGATACTATTCACTAAATATTTCATCGCCAGAGAGCTGACGTATTCTCCGTAGAGCCGCCTACAGCGGACAGAGATTGCAAGTCGATAAATATTATTTAATTAAAAACAATATTAAAAATGAAATCTAAAAATTGACAATTTGAAATTGTATACTTTGTGTTATTTGTTTTTGAGAACTTCTCTTAAGTCAATAAATTCCACCAGTTGTCAAGAAAATATCATATGCAATTTAAAAAAAAAATTCGTTTGTTAGTGTCGAGTAACAGTTGTACACAGTGTACGTATACATGAATGACTATCGACTTGAGAACCTCTCCTTTCGTAGTTATATTTATGTAATACGAATGTAACGAATCAAGTAAATACCATCCAAAATTCGATGAGTCAAATAATTGGAGGTAACGAAAACTGTAACTTAGCATATATCTTTTAGTTGTTCTTAAGTAAATTCTCAAACGAATTATATTCATGATGATTTGGCCTTAATTTCTGAACGTGTAGGCAAACTTTAGATGTTGATATAGCTCTAATTGGGCCTTCTATAAATCAATAATTTGTCTAATCCACTTCTACAACATCACTTACAATACTCATTCAAAGGAATTTAAGATAATCGATATGTAGACTTTATTGTATAAACAATGAAAGTATTACAGACAGCCAGATAAAGTTCTTAATTCGCGGGCTATAATTTTTTAGTTCATTGATTACTTGAAAACGGCTTGATCGATTTGGTTAATTCTTATTTTGTTTGAAAGTGTATACTTCCAAATTGGTTCCATAGAGTTTTCATCAAAATCGATTAAGAGGTTTGATTTTAAAATCAAAATAACTAGAATAAGTATGCCATTCAAATAAAAACAAATACGTTTTTTTATAAAGTCTTGTGTGTATTTAAATTTTTAATGTCAAACATTACGCGTGGACTTTTTAAGTCTTATAGTTTATATAAATAAAGGTTCACATTTAAACTTTCTTCTTAAGCGACTTCAAAAAAAGGAGTCTTCTCAATTCGACCGTAATTTTTTTTTATGTTTGTTCGCCGATTACGCCGCCGTTTGTGGACCGATTTTCAATTTTTTTTTTTTTTGTTTGAAAGGGTATACTTCCGAGGTGGTCCCATTGTCTTCAGGTCAGGATCTGATGACGGGATCCTGGAGAAATTGAGGGAACTCCTCAAATATTATAGGCACTCCTATACCGATTTGTTTTCTTCATAATGTTGTAGAAAACATTTATTTTATGCCTTTTAGTTTATTTGTCAACATCATGTTCTTTATTAACCGACTTACAAAAAAGTTCTCAATCCGTCGCGGACTTATTTTTTATTAATCTAATAAGTTTCATTGAGGAACTCGCTTAAAAAGAGGTTTTTAGTTTGACGGGATTACACAATTTAATAATTATTTACGGTTCAATGGAATCTAGAGGCTAATTGTTGTAAACAATCGCTTCCAAAACTTGTTACATTCTGACAGGTATTATAAAGACGGTCTTTAGTACAAAAAATATTTAAACTTAGAAATAATTTACCATTAATTGTACGCTGATAAGAAATACTATGTCATGCCATGACTTTATTTTGAGAAAATGGCGTCTAACGACGTCGAACCTATTCTTGTCAAATTTGTTTGAAGGAGTATATGTATATCTATCTTTTCTTTTCTATTCTAATAAAAGGTAAAGTAAATTAAAAACAAATTGGTATAATAAATAGTTTTATCTAATAATATTAATTTTTATATAATATGAAATTATTGTATAAATTGCAAAATATCGAATGCATTTGAAATTCGAAATATTAAATTAAGAAATGTTTTTCTTATTACGTTTAGATGACTTGATTTTTTTTATATTGTTAAATGGTTGGTGACGCATTATCGAAATACATCAGTATCTCTGAATTTGAATTTTTGTGGGTTGACACATTTTTGCTTATCAGCATCCATTTAGCTCATCATAATTTTAAAATAAATCATTTTATAGTAAAACATTTACGACACACGTTGTTAACTGTAATTAAAGTCAATGCAAGCAAACCCGAACGCGAAGTGTATTTTACATCATGTATTCAGAGCGTTAAAAGAAGATATAAAATGAGGTCGTTACATGAGCTTTACATTGTATTTAACGGCTTATCGAACTCCGGTGACAAATAGCGAGTCACGTGATCATTAGGAATACATTATCCACTTTAGAAATGGAATACTAATGATACGATGTACCAGCATTTACAGAAAGGCCTACATTATTGTGCACGAAATTCGATGATACATTGTACGAAAGTATTGTACGTGTAATATATATATTTATTTGATTTCGACCAATTAGTTTCTATTTTCTATATTAGACGAGAATTCGATTTGTAAGTTTACCTTTGTAATTAACCAGCCAAGAAACAAATATGTAACCTAGTAACAGGTATGTACTTACGAAAACTGTTTATCTCGAAAATAATACTTGCAGTAAATTCTTTCAGGTAAAGTATCGAAAAAAAGTTATGTATACCTTTATGAAAGTCTGACAGCAAAACTCGTAAGTGTATTTCACTTTAGACTTAATTTCACGTAAAACTTATAGAAATCTTTAATATGTATGTATATATAGAAATCTTAATTACGACCCTTGAAATTGAGGTTCTATAAGTGTAACAATGTGCATAAAAAATCGAAAAAAAAAAAAAGTTTTTCTGTAATATTCAAATATTCGAAGTTAAAGAGTTTAATTAAACCCGATATCTCAGGATCTGCCAATCTGAATTAAAAAGTTCTTTGTGTTTTAAACAGCTCAGTTATAGTCTATACCGTCACAACATAATCGATAAGAGCAGAGTAATAAACTTGTTATTAAAAATGTTCTGACGAATACGAAAATGTATAGACTATTTTTAATACTTGTCTTATTCAGCAGACAAATATTTCTAGCCACCCATAAGTGTTAGATAAGAAATTATCGATGGAATAATTTGGCCACCTTGGCCAGCATATCAGTCTGGCCATACAAAGAGGTAATGCTGCCAGTGTTTTGGGCACCTTGCCTCACTGTGACATCGATAGTTACTTAGGTTTAATATGGTTATTTTTAATTTCTCTTTCTTTTTATTTTTAATAGAATTATTTGTATCAATAGTATTAATTATAAAATATACACTGCGAATTTATTTATTTATATTGTTTAGAATTAAAATAAATATAGTTATTCGTTTGACTATTAAAGTGAATATTCAAAATTTCACTGCAATAACTTCCTATTTTCCCATCCTTTTCAACACGCACACTTTTTTATTGCGCGCCTTGTCGCACACCGCATTTCGATTCTAACGAAAATCATAAGCGCCCTCTCTCGCGCTCTGTTCCCGCTAACGCACGCAACGCGTGCGCCTAAAAATAATTGAAAAACATAAGTAAAGTTGGTGAAAACTACTTTTAAAGACAATAAAGTGTAATAGTTAAATGTGTTCTATACACAAACCAATACGAAGACCTAGCTAGGTGAGGATATCAGCACTAACATCAATTTACCAGCCGCGGCTGGGCCCCTTCTGCATACCAAGGACGAAAACAAGGAAAAACTGGAAATCCAAGTAAGTGCGCTGTTGAATATTTTCCCCAGCTACGAATATCCCTATTGTTTTATTTAAAACCCGCATCGTAGCTGGCAAATCCAAAAATATTCCTTTTTAAGTTATTGCAGGGGTCGGCCATATTTAAAATTTATTGTTCTTTCGCCCAACAACAACAAAAAATACAGTCCACTGCTAATTACATAATTATTACTTTTCAAACCCAATGTGTGGTGATGAACCTTTCATAGCCACCATTTTTGGTCACTTCTACTCCGGATTAAAATTATATTAAGTTACTATAATACCGGGTGAAGGAACATTTCAAATTTTTATTCATATTACAAAAGAACTATTACACTTTATATAACCGCTAGGGTATTTTCTTATACGTAGTCTTACGTTTTTATATACGATTATTTTGTGAATTCTAAAGTTGTCCTTGTTTATTATATTATTGTTTATTATTCCCGCTACTCGCATTGACGACTTAGTTTTCTTTATTTATTTAACCGCATAATCGTTATTTAATACGTAGATTTGTGAGAAATATCCTGTATATATTAATTTAATTAATATATTGCCGCTATAATTGTTCTAGAAATTGTGAAGTTTAACAATTTGTTTACCCGCATTTATTTATTTCGCTTCATAAGATCTACTTTTGTTCGATTCGCAGCGAGTCGTGTGAATCGTAGAACGCTATTCAAGGTCGCGCGCATTGTGTGTTTATAATATCTTTATTTAAAAATATCATTTTTTGAATATTGATAATATAATATATTGATAATATACCGCTAAGTAAATATATGTTTTAATTATTACGCTAATCTTGTTATAACCGCTATATTTATAAGTTTATATAACTTATAATATTTTGATATTTTATTTTATTGCTTTTCACAATGGTTAGAGGTAAAAAAGATGAGGAGGTTGAGGACAGCACTCAACTTACTCTTTTAAAAGCTAAACGCGATGCCATGTTTAACAGGATGAGAGATATATTTAAAACGGCAAAATGTTTCGATAATAGTAACGAGCAGTCTTTGTTGGATGAAAGTTTTAACATCGATCAATTACGTACCGATTTTGAGCGTGTTTTAGATTCTTATAACATTTTACAAATAAAAATTACTCCGGATTCGACTATTGATTACGACTCTTGGACAGAATTTGAAACGATGTATTCTTTTGTTAAACGAGTTATCTCGCAAATTTCGCATGACAAATTTAATATTAATTCTCAAAACTCGTCTCAAAATATACGGAAACCAAAACCGCACTTACCACCTATAGATCTTATGTCGTTCAACGGTGATATTCGTAATTGGCCGCTTTTCTATCAACAATTTAAAAGTATTGTTCACGATAATGATTCTTTAAGTGACAGTGAAAAGGTATTTTATTTAGTTGGTAAATTAACCGACAAGGCTAAAGCCGTATGTTCGGGTTTGTCGTCTACCGCTGAAAATTATATTATTATATGGAATTCACTTATAGAAAAATATGACGACCCTCGTTCTCTCGCTTCAGCTTATTTTAATCAGTTATTAGAGTTTAAAGCGCTTAATAATAATAGTGCCGCTGGGCTCGAGTCTTTCTTAAATAAATTTAATTCGTCTGTTGAAGCTCTTAAGCATTTAAAGTTAAACGATTTAACGGATTTTATGTTTTTGCACCTTGCTATTCAAAAGTTAGATTCTGAAACTATAAAATTATTTGAAATTACTTATCGTAAACATAAAATTCCTTCATATGAAAATCTTGTAGAATTTATTAAGGAACAAAGTAAAGTCTTATCTCGTAGTAGTTTTAAATCAAACGATTTTTTAGATCAAAATAAATCTCGCCCAAAGACTTTGCCCACGCCTCGATCCGCCACTCGCTCTTTCATTAATATGGAAGGAAGTGCAAGTGCAAATAATAAATGTAGTTTGTGTAATAATAATAAACATGAACATTTATACTCTTGCCCCGCTTTTATGAAAATGAACCCTTATGAAAGATTTAATTTCATTAAAAACAGTTTATATTGTAATAATTGTTTAAGCACTAAACATAAAACATTTGCATGTGTTTCACAACACACTTGTAATCATTGTTCGCTGAGGCATCATTCCTTGCTACATTTTAATAATCCTAATAAATCTAATTGTAATATAGTGATAAATAAAGCTTCATCGCGCCATTCTCCTCGTCGCGTCGCGTCTAGCCCCGCTCCCGCTCCCGCTTATGACTCGTCCCGCACTGTGACGACCGGTCAACTCGTGTGCTCTACCATTCAACCCGCTAATAATAATAATATTACCTCTAACACGGGCAACGTATGCCTTTCTCAATCTCATGTAGATTCCTCTAATTGTAATGTACCCGCATCAGTTTGTACTATTTCCCGCGATTATATTTCTGGCACCGCTACTACTACCTTGTTAGGAACAGCCAAAATAAAGGTTTATGACAAACATAACCGCACTCATCTTTTGAGATGCTTAGTGGACCCTGGTTCACAGAGTGATTATATTTCATCCGCATGTTGTAAGCGCCTGTCGCTTCCAATTTATTCGCAAAACCGCTATTCAGAAGTTCAAGGTATAGGTGGAACTTCACAAAAAATTCTTGGAATTTCTTCTATCAAGTTTTCTTCTCGTTTTGATAGCGAGAAAGAATATAATATACGACCGCTAGTTGTTGAACGTATTACGTCACAGCTACCCGATTCGCGTATCGACGTGATAGCGATGAAGGATCTTATCAAAGATATACCGCTCGCAGATGATGATTTTTCAGAACCCGGACCTATTGATCTATTGTTAGGAGTCAATTTATATTGTGATATTTTGCTTTTTAATAAAATTAAAGGTTCCGGTAATCTACCTTCCGCTTTTGAAACCGCATTAGGTTATATTGTAATGGGCGATGCACCTGTCGTCGCTCCATTGTCACGCACGTCCTCATTTTGCTCATTCACACGCGAACCTCTTGATAGTATTTTAGAAAAATTTTGGTTTACTGAAGAAGTACCCAGTCAAAAATATTTGAGTCCTTCTGAACAGGAGTGTGAGTCTATTTACACTTCTACCGCCTCTAGGAATAGCGATGGTAGTTTTTCCGTTGCTCTTCCTTTTAAAGAGAGTCCTGAAAAATTAGGAAATTCTTTTATTACCGCTAAGAAAAGATATTTATATTTAGAAAAGAAGTTCGTTAAATCTCCTGATTTACGTGAAAAATATAATGAAGTCATACAGGATTATATAGATAAAGGAATTATTTCTAAAGTACCTCCTGATGACTGTCTTTCGCTAGGATATTATTTGCCTCATCACCCTGTGATCCGCAATGATAAGGTGTCCACACGTCTAAGGATTGTTCTAGACGGCAGCGCGACTACGGATACGGGTCTTTCTTTAAATGACATTCTTCACACAGGGTGCAACTTACAAGCAGACATATTTAGTATCTTGTTAAATGTTAGGCTTTTTAAAATCGCATTTTTCGCAGACGTAAAACAGATGTATTTATGTATTCATATTCATCCTCCGCATCGTAAGTTTCAAAGAATTTTATATAGATTTTCGTCAAATGAACCGCTTGAAACTTATGAATTTAATCGAGTTACTTTTGGATTGCGCTCCTCTCCTTTCCTAGCTCTTCGTACTTTACGGGAGTTAGCAAAACAAGGGAAGGAAAAATGGCCTTATGCCGCTTCAGTTTTGGAAAGGGACGTCTATATGGATGATCTTGCTTCATCTGCTTCTGCATTGCCCGAAGCAATACAGACAGCAGAACAATTAATACAATTATTTAAAGATGGTGGATTCGATTTGGTTAAATGGACGAGTAATTGCACGGAATTGCTTTGCCACATACCAGAATCACATCGTCATTCAGATAGCGTATCTTTCGATGATGAAAGCACCTTTAAAATTTTGGGTTTACACTGGTTTCCAGGTTTTGATGATTTAACATTTTTTGTAACCCAACCGCCGACAACTTGTACTAAGCGCGCAATCTTATCCGCAACCGCTCGCCTTTATGACGTCTTAGGCCTGGTTGGTCCGGTAATTCTTTATGCAAAATTAATAATTAAAGAATTATGGCTTTTAAAATTGTCTTGGGACGAAACTCCACCTTCTCATATTATTGAAAAATGGCAAACTTATATAACAGAATTGCCTCTTTTATCGCAACTTAAAATTCCGCGACATTTGGGTGTTGAAACGGATTCAAAGGTCTCCTTGCTCGCTCTCGCTGATGCAAGTGAAAAAGCATATGGTTGTGTAATTTATGTTCATATATCTAATGGTCACGAAAAGCCTATTGTGAAGTTGGTATGCTCTAAATCCCGCGTTTCATCTCCTTCTAACATAGTGACGTTAGCTAGACTAGAATTAAACGCGTTGTTATTACTTGCGAAGTTAGTTCGTACAGTTTACGACACGCTGTCTGTACGACATCCAATTGATAATATTTTTGCATTTTCCGACTCGACTGTCGCACTGTGTTGGGTTTGTTCTTCTCCACACAGATTTCATACTTATGTGGCTAACAGAATTTCGCAATTCCAATCGCTTTTGTCTCCTGATTGTTTGTATCACATCGCTGGAGTAGAAAACCCAGCAGATTGTATTTCACGCGGTCTTTTACCATCGCACTTATTAACCCATGAACTATGGTTTTCTGGACCTTCGTGGATTTGGTTACCAATCCATGAGTGGCCTATTAAAAAATTTTCACCGACTAGTATATCGGCTTTACCCGAACAGCGCACGGTAACTCATGTTACTCAAGATGTACAGGAAAATCCTATAATTTCACTAAGTTTAAAATTTTCGTCGTGGCTTAAATATCTCCGTTCAGTAGTTTATGTTTTGCGTTTTATTAAGAAACTTCCTAAAAACGTTATTATAACCGCAAACGATTTAGATGAAGCGGAGGTAAAAGTAGTTGAAGCTTTGCAACAAACAAATTTTTCTAAAGATATTGCTAATTTAAAAAGAGGTAATTCGTGTTCGCATACGATACAAAAGTTGTTTCCTTTTATTGATAAAAATGTTATTCGCGTGGGTGGTCGCTTAACTCACTCATCCTTGGATTATTCTCAAAAACACCCCATGTTATTACCAAAACGGGGGCATATTATTAATTTATTAATTGATTATTATCACAGCGAAAATTGTCACGCTGGACCACAATTATTAATGTCGATCGTTAGGCAAAAATTTTGGATTTTATCCGCGCGACGAATAATTAAAAACCGCATTCATAAATGTAATAAATGTTACCGCTTAAATCCTAAACCAACGTTTCCCGCTATGGCTGATTTGCCATCGTGTCGTCTAGAACAAAGTAATGCTTTCACACATACAGGTGTCGATTATGCTGGTCCCTTGTATATTACTTTGGCTAAAAGACGCGGCGCTCGTAGTCAGAAGGCTTATTTATGTTTGTTTATTTGTTTAGTCACTAAAGCAGTTCACTTAGAACTTGCTTCTAGTTTGAGTTCTGAAGCATTTTTAGATGCGTTTAAGAGGTTTTTATCTAAACGCGGACCGTGTAAATTCTTATATAGCGATAACGGTAAAAATTTCGTGTCTTCTAAAGCCTATTTAAATGAATTAGATAACTTTTTAAAGAATGATGATTATTATAAAGCCTTCAGCTTTGAATTGACAAAGCACCGCATTTCTTGGAAAATGAATCCTCCCGCCGCTAGTCATTTCGGTGGTATATGGGAGGCCAATATTAAAAGTGTTAAATCGCTACTTTTTCGAGTTATAGGAACTCAAATTTTAACGTATGAAGAGATGCTGACTATTCTTAGTCAGATAGAAGCAGTGCTTAATAGTCGTCCGTTATACGTTTTGAGCACTGACCCTTCAGAGCCATCTGTGCTCACGCCATCTCATTTTTTGACAAGAACTCCTTTAGAATTTTTGCCTGCTGCCGATTTAACTGGAGAGCGACAGCAGTTACTCAGTAGATTTTCTTTACTGGATTCTATAGTCCAGTCCTTTTGGAAACGTTTTAAAAATGAATATTTACACACACTACAAACGCGAGAAAAGTGGAACACTCCTTCTCATCCAGTAAAGATAGGGACTGTTGTGCTTATAAACATAGAAAATGCACCGCCGTTGCAATGGCCGCTTGCCATTGTAACAAAAGTTTTTCCTGGCAAAGATGGCATCGTCCGCGTTGCAGAAGTAAAATCGAAAAATGGCACTTATGTAAGGCCAATTGTGCGGCTTTGTCCATTGCCATCGCAGTAGTTATATTCATTATTCATTTTCCATACTTATATATTTTAATATGTTTAACTTTAGAATTCGCAATTTTAATTTTTTTTTTTTTTTAATTCTAATTGTAATATTTTTTGTAAAGGAGTTCCTTCACGGCCGGGGGGGTGTTTAGAATTAAAATAAATATAGTTATTCGTTTGACTATTAAAGTGAATATTCAAAATTTCACTGCAATAACTTCCTATTTTCCCATCCTTTTCAACACGCACACTTTTTTATTGCGCGCCTTGTCGCACACCGCATTTCGATTCTAACGAAAATCATAAGCGCCCTCTCTCGCGCTCTGTTCCCGCTAACGCACGCAACGCGTGCGCCTAAAAATAATTGAAAAACATAAGTAAAGTTGGTGAAAACTACTTTTAAAGACAATAAAGTGTAATAGTTAAATGTGTTCTATACACAAACCAATACGAAGACCTAGCTAGGTGAGGATATCAGCACTAACATCAATTTACCAGCCGCGGCTGGGCCCCTTCTGCATACCAAGGACGAAAACAAGGAAAAACTGGAAATCCAAGTAAGTGCGCTGTTGAATATTTTCCCCAGCTACGAATATCCCTATTGTTTTATTTAAAACCCGCATCGTAGCTGGCAAATCCAAAAATATTCCTTTTTAAGTTATTGCAGGGGTCGGCCATATTTAAAATTTATTGTTCTTTCGCCCAACAACAACAAAAAATACAGTCCACTGCTAATTACATAATTATTACTTTTCAAACCCAATGTGTGGTGATGAACCTTTCATAGCCACCATATATTGTTGGAAAACAAACAGAATAAACAGTACAGCATGATTCTTACATATAAGGTAATACACAAGCCAACAAATTTTCCACTTTTTCACGGAGTGAACTTAAAATTAAAGTAAAACATATAACAATTTTAAGTGAACTTAAAATAATAACACGAAAAAAAAGTACATAAAGAATCAAATTAAAATTAAAAACAAACATTAATCAGAACAATAAAATTACACTAATTGAATCATTTTTATTATGCAAAATTATAATGAGAAATAATGGTTCGAAAATTCGTGACATTCATTCGTTACCAAATAAAGACAAGTCAAGTAAAATAGACTATAGTGTACTCGCAAGGTTCATCTATGATTATAAAATTTTATTAAAGGATTTATCTTTATCTAAAGAATAGTTGAAGGTTTTTTGGAATCGACTTATAAACTATAGTGTTTACTCTTGTTTTCAAAATAGAAATCAATATATTTAAAACTAATGTAAAACATACGATAAAAACAATTATATCTTAATGTTGGCATTATCGTTTTCTTTAAGTATTTTTTGTTTTCATTCCATCACATCTTCCGAATTTTTCTTCCATCTTTTGTGTCCAAAACTTTATGTACGAATTAAACTAACTCCTACATTATCCACAGAAATGACAGCGTAGTTAGCCCCAACTGCGGCCGCAATTCACCGTACCGAAGTGTAATTTTTAAAAGCCCTTATTAGCAGAGTTTTCCTGGAGCCTTTTATCCGACCCTAATCGCTCTTATTCTGTTGGGTGCACAAATTGTTATTTACATGGTGAATTTTAATATATATAACTATGGTTGTGACGAATTTTTATTTATTTGTGTGGGAGTGTACCATATTTGATTATGATTTATTGTTTGCTACGTAACTTTCTACTACAATATTAATGCATTATGATTAGTTAAATAGTTCTGATTTTGCTGTGAATTATTTTTTTAGTAAATTATTTTAAAAGACAATACTTTTAACGTTTTATCGGTTATTAAAGTGAAAACAAAGTATTATCCATTATCTATAACCTTACACCTTACATTAACTACGTTCGTCTCATTTAGAATTAACACAGAATGGTTTAATTGGTGCATAATTATAACAGACTTGTTAATAGTACCAAAACGTATAGGTTTATTGGGTTAAACTATACTTGGAATTTGAAATACAGTGCACTGAATGCATCTAAATCTTTTTGGTAAACATCACGAAATGGCTTTTCGCTGTTAGATTACCGTTACCTTAGAAAGGTTTCAGTATCAAATATCACTATTGTAACCGTGGAGTCGATATATGTTGCTAGTTCATAAACACTAGAGAACCGCACCAGCTACGCCCAGGTTACGTAGAACTCTAATTCACACGCTTAGGGGGAAAAATATAAAAATATGTCGATGTACATGTGCATTTATTTCTAACCAAATCTTGCGGGATAAAATTTCGTGTTTCCTAATTTAAAAATGACGGGTTTTTTATTCAATCGTTTATCCCTTATTTTACTTAGGGGTTAAATGTCGAATAATATTTTCATAGTGGATGCTTACAATAAAATGCATCAACTGTAAAAATTTCAAGTTTATAAATCTCAGCAGTTTAGGCTCTACGTTAAATAATCTGTCCGTCAGGACTAGTAATTATATATGTACAGATTACAAACAAGACATTTACTTTGAGATTTTAGCCTTCAATTCCAGATACGTTCATGGATTCGAGGTTTCTATAAAGTTTATGGGGAAAACTTAATAGTACCCGTGAACAGGTTTATAGAGTACACTGTATCGTGATGTTTTATAGCGTATTCTTATACGGGCTATACGGGACCCCAAATGAATGAACATGTTAATAAAATGAGCGAGTTTAAGCTAAATATTCAGTTACATAGTACTAAGTTTCACTCGCGTTAATTTGAGGAAAAATTATATTTATATAATGTTTACCTTCAGTGCTTGAATCGGTTAATGTTTACTATTTCAGTGGTTTCAAATTTATTTTCACGTAACCCTCTTTTTTATTAATTAATTAAAAAATATATTTTTTAAAAGTAGCCTAAGTTACTCCTCATAACATTAGCTATCTGTGAGTGAAAGTCCCGTCAAAATCGGTCCAGCCGGTTCAGAGATTAGCCGGAACAAATGGACAAAATTTTTGTCAAATTTTAAAAATTAAGTTTTTGGTGTAAGTAAAATATTATTTGTATAGATTGAAAACAACTCTATAATTTTGGCGCGTGTTTTCATTAGTAAAAACGTAGATCTTATATCCTATGACCTATTTACAGTACATAATTAGGTACATTAATTAGAAAGTTCTAGTGAATCTTCTACCGAAATTCTTGTTACGTATTCGAAAGTTTATATTTGAGTCGTCCCTAAACCCATCCATCAATTGATATTCATCTGAGGCGAAAGGTCACGGAGT
Organism: Hypolimnas misippus; assembly: GCA_037950945.1. NCBI lineage: Eukaryota > Metazoa > Arthropoda > Insecta > Lepidoptera > Nymphalidae > Hypolimnas > Hypolimnas misippus. The sequence continues at coordinate 10,284,584 of JBBEEQ010000011.1, forward strand.
TAAGCGGCTAATAATGGGGCATCTTAACCTTTTCACCTTTTTAGGTACTCTTGCGGCGTGATGCTTATCTTATTGAGCACTTTGTTGGCGAAAACCGTATCCTCAATATACACGCTAAGACGAATCCTTAAATTATATCGATGGTTAATACAAAGAAATGTTATTGACAAAAAAACCTTATGTAAAGATAATTGATTGATTTTTTTTTTATTTATAATCTGCTATCCCTCGCGGTTTCATTATGAGTTGTAACGTGATGTTATATAGCGTATAACCGATATATATAATTAAACGTCTGTTAAAGGATTGTGGTGCTTGATTGGCTATGAATTTTTTTTAAACAAAATGGTAACGAAAAAAAAAGTCAAAACATAAGTTGAAAATGTTTTTTTTTTAACTACTTGAAATTTCATATGCGTTACTATACTATTCATATTGTTATAACTTTTGATATTATTGTAATAGTTTAAACTTAAACTTAATTAAGTCCGTTTCACTTACGTTATGCTGATTTGATTATTTACCCTCCTCGTTCTCACGTGTCAAGTTAAAACCCGACTCCCTCAGCAATAACTTCGTTGTTAAATCTCAGATGTGAAACAGTTAAACTTTTGACGAGCATAAATGTTCTCATACTCTCAGTTATCATAACGATAATTTAATTTGACTTACATTCGGCAAAATTCTCGAACTCTACTTAACTTTAAGTAGCCTTTTAGTCTCTGTTCTAGTGCAATATTTTATACGATACTATATGTACAGGATGATTCATGAAGATGGGTCAGTAGGGAGATAGCTGAAAATATGAGAGCTAGAGTTTTTTAAAAAGGACTATGTTATCGATATTGAAGTTAAGAAAAAATACACTGCAGTAAAACTCTACAGGACTCGGGAATCAATCATTTTTTTTAAAAGGTTTGTTTTTTTTTTTTTGTTACTTATTGCGGATATTAATGGAGTAGGTTGTGAGGAATACATCGATACCTCCCACGTAAGTTGTTGAAACCCTAAAACTAAAATTTTTCAAGAGAGCACTTTTAGTCCGTTTGAAATTTACGACAAAATACGTTTGAAAAATCCTCGAAAATAAAGATTTTTGGCATTTTTTCACTTTGAATGCATTAAGCAATGCAAATTAGTTTAGTATTCATTAATATTTGATAGGGTTGGTCTGGTTTTTAACTTTGTGTTCTCAGTTGGATCATACTGTATATAAAAATCTAATTCATGTTTCCTCGGGGTCGAGACATTCTTCAGTTTCATAAACTTTTATATTTGTGCCGTACATGCGACTTATGCAATAACTCTGTAACTGCTGACGTCTTTACGAGTACTTCATAAGTACATCTGGACTCGAATTTTAATTTAATTTCATAGTAAATATATCCTCATTTGAGCGTTTTCCATTTTTAAAGAAGGCAACTACAAAATTATACTAAATGTTCGCGTTGGCTGCGTTTTATAGCTGGATTTTCATACTTGGCTATTTAGATCGTTAGTGTGATCCTCATACGAAAAATATCGTACGTTACAGTTACTCGCATATTGAATATTCCTTTGTAAAGACTTTTGTTGGAATTCGCTATTAAGAATATAAAAAGTTGAGATAACTTTGCTATTTATAAAACTGCGCTTTCAAAACTCTTTTTCGAAAGTTTCTTTCTTGCGTCGCTCTAAATTTTCATCTTTATTTTTACACGGCTGGATTTTTCTCATTGTGTCGTCAATAATATTTTCGTTGCATTTTTTATCAAATGCCAACAAGTATATAAGATAAATATTTTTTAATTTAGATTTATAAAAACTAACCTTACAAAGAATATATTGACTGTATAGTGAGTCGCTTCAGAGGTCTGAGCGACGTCGGGTCGCGTGTGGTTGTAGTAGTGTTTCGCGTGCGACACGGCCGCCACCGCGGCTATTCGCTGCGAGCTGCCCATAGCCCAGCCGAGCGGGCTGCGCTGTGCGCTCGCCGCACCCGCGCTCGCCACCGCCCACCAGCCGCACCAGCAGCGCCTGCGAGCCACAACCAAACCGCGCGGCGCCGCCTACGCGACTGCCGCTACCACCAACCACGTTCCTTTTCCAAAATTTGTTTCTTTTTTTCTTTTTTAATCCTCGAACGCTCACAGGCTCATCGACATTATTTTCAGCCAGCATTCAATTTTGGTCGTATCAGCTGGGCTTCGAAGTTCTGATCGCGAGGCACATCTGCAACAATACGAATGGACTTATTGAATAAAATTATGTTGTTCATTCAAAGTATTATGAAAGTTTCACAAATTAGATTCTAAAAGCATTCGGTTTCTTGGAGGAATTAAGCATATTTCAATGTTGAACGGCGCGTGATCAAAATGTGAAGCGCTTAGAACTTCTTCAGCGTTTAAAAGAACAACAATAATTCTAATTAAACGGCTTCATTCAAATTCTGCTCTGTTCGCAAATGCTACATGAATACATTTCGAATGTCGCTGACGCTCGGGAAACGACTTTGCAATTTCGCTCGACCATTATTAATGATTCGGTAACTAGTCTTTCTTCTCTTGCACTGGAGACGGTGCTGGTATCAACCGATCGCCGATTCACGAATCGGCATAAATTTAATCCGTCAAGAGTAACCTATTTACAGGCAAAACTATTATACAGAGTATGTTTCAAAACAAAATCCACCAAACTGAATTACTGATCAGGTTTACACTCCCGACGTCCTACCGCTAATTTCATATTTATCTATTATTGAATCAAAAAATGTTTTTAATGAATAACTACAGAGATATAGGCAACCACGTTCCTGCTTTGTTACCTATCAAAATTTGGCGGCGAATTTTTATTTTGATTCAGTGTAAAAAAAAAAAGCTTAATTTGTTATATAACTTATGTGAAGACATTATGACCGTATAAATACTACTACTACGTTTACACCTATTTACACACGGTTGTCAAGAAGTCGCGGCCAACTGAATTACTGAACAATGGCAAATTAAACTTATACTGACTGTATACACATTTATTCATAAAATTTGTTATTAATAAATAATTGGGTACGAAATTTTTCAGCGGGAAATTATTCATATTTAATAGATACTAGTAAAAAGTGCCTTTTAACTTATACGTATCTCATTTTCTTTTTAAAGCTGTCTTCATTATCCAACATAATTGCTTCTTTAGCAGCTTCTTTGACACTTTAAATGTTAAAAAGAAATTATAAGTTCAAAAATTAAAAATACATTAATACACAATACTAGTATATATATATTTTTGGTTACATTGCCTCTCTATTCCAAATATCTGTGGGCCATAGAGAATATAAATAAGAGTTTCGCGCGTAAAATACATTTCTGCTAACACAACAAAGACTAAAAACACACAAAAAAGCTAAAACTCAGTAAAAAAGTTCTATTAGAAAAAAACAATTTAAAATTTGTTTATGAATAAATTTAACTTCAAATTCACTCAAACATCCTCTAATTTTTATTTTTATATTTATATAATATAAATATAAAAATTATAAAAAACTACAAAATACTAATGTAAATTAAAAAAAAAGAATTAAAACCATAAAGACATTGCGAAAGTTTTAAAATATTCTTTCTCTCGTATACGGCTATGTTAAAGAGAACATTTTATGTCTAAAGACTTTATTGTGAGGATTTTATTCCTCAAACGACATCCAGAATTCGTTTGTGAATATTTTAACGAATATAATAGTCACGGGCTGCAATACGGAGTTGTGGAATAAATTAAGCGAAGACTATTCTCATTTTCTTAAGATGAAAAAATATATATCATGGATAGTATTAATTTTTGTAAATAGAAGAAAAATTGAACTTCCGTTTTCTAGTTTTAGTTTACTTACAAATAACTTACATTAATTTTTATGAAAGTCTTAGAGAAAAATTTATTAGCGAATTTCTAACCTAACGCATAATTTTTCTATAAAATATTTTTTTTTTTACATTTTAAGTTCAATTTTAATTTTAGTATCTATGTTTCACTTTTGTTCATTTTCTTATACACGAAATACACTAACTCTCAACTTTGTAAAGGCTATGTACCTAATTAATCCTATGAAAAAATAAAATAAATAGAAAGATAAATAATTTCAAAAATTGTTATCACTTTCATTAATTAATAATATTTAAAATACAATAAATTCGATACCTGCGATAAGCATACATTCACATCTACGTCGAATTCGTCGTAACAATAACCATAATGTCCTTTAACTAAAAATTAATTATCGTAATAATCAATGTTACCATAGTAAAAATAGTTCACAACGCGTTCGCGACAAACTTTCGGCGGGAAACGCGCGCGTCCCGCTCCGACGACACGCGAAAACCGAGTGACGCGACCCACCCCAACCCCAACGTCCAATCTTAGCACCAACGTCCAACAACCAACCCAACTCATGTCCATGTATGCCCAACAGCCTTGAAAACGGAACTGGATTTTATAAACTTTATTTCCGGATCGGAGTGCCGAAATTGAATAAGTTCGGGTATGGATAATTCTGAAAATGGATGGACGCAAAAAGTGAGACTGCCAGACTGACTGCGGCCAGACTCGCGTTTGATATCGAAAACTTTTACGTTAAATTTATCTAGCTTTCTGTAGTTTTATAAAACTGAATTATTTAGTAAAATGGGATATTAATAAATACTCATTTTTAGTTATACCGAAATACTAGGTAATATCTGGCCATACAGATGTTTTTGTTGTAATTATCTAGACTCCCGGCCGATCGTGTTGTTGTAAGGAAGTTGTTGTGTGCGAAGCGTTTATGTATTTATTACATTCTTTTCATTATCGTTAGTATTACAAAAAAAATCTAAAATATATTATAACAAACTAAAAAAATCAAATAGTCATTATTATCACAAATATTAGCTACAATATTTAGATAAAAAACATATTAATTATTTTACTAACATTTAATAAATAGTTCCTGTAGGACTTAACAAGTAAATATTCACTAAATAGTATTTTATTAGTATTTAGTATTGCACGTTATCATACAACAAGTTAAAACTACAAACATTATTACCAAACAACTAGATAAGCAATACTATTTAATCCACAAATATTAACTTATCAGCCACGTGTAGCGAAACATTAAAAAGAAAATCGTCCGCGAATAGACAATTGATCAAATATTTGTACCAATCGGCTCTAGTTTGACTCTTGGCGGCCAGCTTTTGAACTTTGTTGTCACTCCGCCCGTGGCCGTCCCCCACGCCGCAAGGTAAGTACGTATTCCTTAACAGCCGATAAACACGCAACATTCAACCTTATTCTAAGGCCGCTTGAAGGCTAGAATTACTTGTGCCCATTAATCTAATTTTAAACGATTTTATACCCTATAGAAACAATTTGTGTATTTTTGTATGACAGATGTAGTATTCGCTCAGTTTATTGCTAGATATAAGCGCGAATGCCTTCGTATTGAATTATTTATTGCTTACATCGTTCTTAGACATAAATATACTTATTTACGTAATTTTCCTTAAAGTAGAGAGCATGTCGTTAGCATATAGATAGAACACGTCCCCAGCATTAGAAATAAATAGGGTCGTCTTGTTTATTTATATACTTAATTAGGTAAGATTTAGCTGTTTTGGTCAACAAATTTAGCCTAATCGATTATTTATATTATTCCCAAAATATTTTAACCAAGTATGTAAAATACATAAATCATAGTAAATATATAATACAAATAGTAACTTCATAATAATGTGTACAATCATCGATATAAAAAACACTGAATGGCTCGTGTCTACGAACTGCTACGAATTACTACGCCGTAGTCAAAACTTTACTACATCATATCTATTACATAGCTGATATTTTAATGGGAAGTTAATTAAATATTGTAATCATTTAATAGGTTTACAATTTGTTAAATATTATAAATAATATGTAATATAGTATTTTTGAAAAAAAAAAATTACGTAAAACCTTTTGAATTTCCAAAAAAAAATCTATTAAAGTTCATGGGTTATTTTTATACAAAGATATGCTTTATATCACAAAAAAAAGTCAATAATTATTTAATACGGTACGTAATAGTTATAATGTTTATAACGGTCCTTTTCACGGGCCTTTGATCTTTTGTACCAAAACGTATTTCACGAACGGTATGTCGCAATAGTTTTAAGTTTTCTTTCCACGTAATGTCATACTATTTTTCAAGATAGCCAGTTTTTTGCCGGCCATTGTGAGTGCCCCGAACTCATTTATTTGACGAGTGACATCATATTCTGACATTTTCTTGTCTCGAATTGGGTCTTTCTACTTTTACGTTGGAATTTCGACTAAAAAGTAACAATGGTCACTTATTATCTTATTTGACGGAAGAAAATATATTGTTTTTAATAATATTTTAGATTTGAGTTTGTGTTTAATCTAATTTCTTGCTGAATCCGGTTTTAAATAAGAGTTTCGGATGATTAATGTTAGATCGTGTCGTGTGCGAAGTGTGTCCGGGCGGTGGCACCAGGTACATACAGGGCACATCTGAGACACGTTCGAGGTATATCCGAGGCACGTCCGAGATATATGCGATGATCCACCTTAAGCGTGCCAAACGTCAGATTTAAATAGACAAAACGAAAAGTCAAATCACAAGAATATTATTAACTTATTCGAATAAAATCATTCCATCACTGGGATATAAAAAAGTAATTGCCGTTTGATTCGAAAAGGTTTGTGCGTCTATTGCACTACGAAAATGAAAATTCTCATATGAAAATCTTAGAGATCTCGAAGACGATCACCAATTGAATGCTGATAAGCAATAATGTATCAACCCATAAAAGGTCAAATTCAGAAATATTGATTTATTCTGATAGGGCTTCACGTGTTTAACATTGTTAAAAAAAGTCTACTACTAAGTACGGAAAAAGATTCACAATTTAATGTTTTCAATTTCAAGTGCGTTCCATATTTCGCAATTTATACAAAAATCTTATTATTAGATAAAAATTTTAATTATATTAATCTGATTTGAATTCATTATACCTTTTATCAAAATAGAAAAGAAAAGATATGGTTATATATTTCTTTAAACTAATTTATTAAGAATAGGTTCGACATCTTTAAACGCCGTTTTACAAAGTGAAGTCCGCGTGGGATTCAAATTATGAAGTGTTCAAATAATTCAACTAATTAAATTGAAAGTCCAGGAATAAATTTTCTTATCAACGAGTGCCGTTCACGTAAATATTATATACATTCAAAATACATTCTTCAACAATAAAACTAAACCTTGATACAGATAAGAAAAACGTCTGCAATAAAAAAAAAACTAAGAAGAATACGAAAGCATTGATCGCAGTTTTACGAGTGCGGAATGCTTGCAGCGAGCCATCATCGATACAGAGATTTCAATCCCCGTGTATTGTGTGCTGTCCGTTCATCCGAAGTGAAGACTGTATGATACCGATAGTTTGAATAGGGTTCAATGACCAATGATGTTGCTCTTCGTTTTGATTGTTGGAAAAACTAGCTCTACTTGAGTTCGTATAAGTTTATTTAATGTTCGTGTTTGTTAAATGTAATTTATATGCTTAACCAACATTTGCTTGCGACATCGCTCGTGTTAATGTAGATTTCGTTTTAAAATATAGCTTATGACTATAGACTATGATCATTTAAAATAATGTACGTTGCAAATAACATCATTTTAAAAATAGGTTTTATAGTTCTGGAGTTGATTTGGCACATATTAACTTTATCTTTATTATATCAGTATATATTATAATGTATTATAAAATGTTACCCTAATTAATAAACGGGCTCAAACAATCACAATAACACAAACTCTCTATAATGAACTTTTATGGATATGAATTTTAATAACCTATAAACTAAAACACATGAAAAGTAAAATTTTCCACAATTTATCTTTGTATTAAAGAAAATATTTTTTTTAATATATCCCTTTATTCTCCAATACTATAATTTAACCGATTTGACATATTTTAACAGTAAACAAAAGAGTTAAGGTTTTTTTATTGATTAAATTTGTTTATATGCATAATTTAAAAAAAAATTAGCATTCCTCAAAAGACTAAGTCTGCGAACTCCTCCATCCGGACAATTTTCGTAATAATGACTACAAGTTTTTGCTTCACGTATTATACGTCATAACCGCAATTAAAATAAAAGTAAAATAACGTGTAAAAGTCCCACTGCTGGGCAAGAGCCTCCTCTTCTATTGAGGAGAAGGTTTAGAGCTTAATCCACCAGGCTGCTACACTGCAGGGTGGATATACATGTGTCAGAATTTCTCCCGTCGCATGCAGGTTTCCTCACAATGTTTTCTTTTACCGCCGCAATAAACTTGTACGAAAATAAACTCAAACGTTTTAAAAAAAAATCAACCATTTCTTTCGCTTAAGGAGTTGTATAAGCTGCCAGTATCGTTGAAGACACCTGATCGATGCCTATGAATTATTTAGCAGCCGGCCTACAGTCGTTCGACCATCTCTTAAGAAATTTATTGCCCATTGATGCTTATTCCCTAATCGTAACACTGTATTAAAACTTACCTTTATACATTATTAATCGCTTTTTCCTTTCATTTCTCAGTATATTTTTAACCGACTTCTATAATGGAAGTTCTAAATTCTTTGGCTATTTTTTTGTGTATGTTTACGAATACGAAGAAAACGTCTGGACAGATTTGGTTAATTTTTTTTTGTTTGAAATGTATAGTTTCAGATTTGTCCCATAAAATTTATACCAAAATCGGTTCAGTAATGTAGTTTTAAAATCAAAATAACTGAAATAAATACTTATTCAAGTAAGCGAAATTATGTACTTTTTTTTAAAGTCGGTTCCTGTTTTCTTAAAAAGTCTTGTTTATTGAGCTAAATTTCAAAACACTTATTTAAAATAAAAGATAAAAAGTCTGACGTAAAAACTAAAAAGAAATTTCGAGCCAATCTTGATTTTTAAAACAAAGCCTAGCTTAAACTGTGCGTGTAACGCGGTTTATGACCAAAACACATATTTTCCTACAATTGCGGACTGTTAACTTATGAATTGAATATTAGGGATCTCTGAAAAACTCTTTGACTTTACGGTGTTGGAAACGCTTCTAGGGAACCGTGTACAGTTTTCAAACAAAAATATTAAGTGACGTTATCTGAAGACATAAACCGGCCGCTAAATGCAACATCGCCCTAGTAAACCAAAGTTTTACACATGTGGCGAGCGTTAAACATATCCCTGTCTTTGCAGATAAAAAATGGTTTCTTAATGAAAGATAATTTTAATACGAATTTCGAAATGAGATGTTCATTATAAATCTGTAAAGTACTTACTATTGCAAATATAAAGGTATATATGTAAGTATCATTCTCAAGGAGAGATAAGAACTTCTACAGTGTAAGAAAATGTGGTTAGGAAATCTCTCACGTAAAAATCATCCCTCCATGCTTCTGAGAAACTTCTGATTCTATACCGTCCTACTAAAATCTTAACTTAGAGTTAAAATATTAAAAGAAGAAAACTAGTGTCCACGAGATTTTACTCGTATTTTTATATTCTATAATTAATGATGCTTGCAGTTTTTATTTATTATTTTACATTACATTGATAGTGTAGTGGTATTATGCGTATAATTCTAGTCACATGTGGCTGTTCCCTTGAGACACTCCCATATGACACGCTCACGTGTCACACATACCACGTCATCGGTCACTTCCTTGCCGCTTATGCCAGCCTGGTACTTGAATATTTTATACATACGTCGTTCGATCGTTTTCTAGAAAAAGTAAAATCTTTAAAGTAACTTTATTTTAATTTTATTAAAGGCCCTTCTTTAACTGACTCGTTAATGACGATGAAGAAACTTCTTAAAATAATTTTCTTTAAAGGAACTGACTTTAAAATCAAAGTACGGATTTTCTTTTACTTGGATGACATACTATTCAAATTATTTTAATTAAATACAAAGCAATTAACTGTTATAATATCTTATTGTATTAAATTTGTTTCTTCTTAAGTTGATCTTATGTTATAAATGTGTTCTTATTTTTTGTCAGGAAACTTAATATGCATTATGCTTACCGTGCATTATTTTATATTAATGGTAAACTTTTACATTAAGAGCTTGAATACTTTAAGTAATTAAATCTTAAAATATGAAAAAAATACTTATTTTTATTTATGAACAATGTCTAGTGAAAAGAATGCCAGTCCAATTTTATATAAGTAACAGGATTAAAGTAGATGAAAATATCGTGTGACTTGACCCGGATAAATGTCCTCAATATTGCATTTGGGGTAGTGCACTTCATAGTTACGAAACTTCGGTGACGCGCTCTGCATACTTCATGCTCTCCTAGTACATAACTTCACAAAAAGAAAGACTATTGTTACTTTAAATAATATTAATTTAACATATAGTCGTTGAAGTATTTTAAAGCGCCGTACGAGGAAAACCAATTTTAGCCACAAGTGAAGTAAATCGGCTTTATTATTATGTACATATTACATCAGCTATAAATTTTTTGTAAGTCTTGACCTTCTGTTTTTATTGCTAACTTCGGATTTACACCGTGTAGTAACGTGCGGGCGTTACTGATATCGAAAAAAAATATTGGTAGTATAAGTCCTACTGCAAACAATAAAAGTAACTTAGGCGCTTTGATGAAAAAGACACTCATAAACTTATAAACTCGCATGTATTACATAGTTGTTATTTGCGTGACTACTGAATAATGTATTATTTTCAATTCAAATTAAGTATTTTAAAACAAATAATACCAAGAACATCATATCATAATCTAAAAAGGTTTTATTATAATACTTAAATCGTTTTATTTTCAATTATCATATCTATCGCTCCGCATTACTATTTGTTTTATATATCCGTTATTAAAACCGTATATTATAAATAAATTATACTAAAAGTACTAATATTAATAGAAAACTATATTCCTTTATTGAACTTAAAATAGCAGTAAAAATACTTTTGCAACAACATTATCGTAAGTTAATTTATTTGTTGGTGTTTGGTTTATCAAATCATTATTTATTTAAAAAAACACAAACCTAATCTATTTATACTTTTTAAACTTTGATATTCGTTATTTATATTAAAAGTGCTTTTGTCTGCCTGATTTTGTCAGTGAAGAGTACTTTTGGACGGTTAAGAGTTTTGACTGTGACATATCCATTGTTTAGAGAATATGTGTTGTATAAACCCATCGCGCGCTCGAGGCAGGATACTACAATATACCACGTTGATACTTGTATTAAAAAAATAACCAACAGCAAACAGAAAATGGCTGCAAAACCCTTTTATGTAGCTAAAAGTTCAACAAAAGCGCGTCTCGTCAGTATTTTGAATCGCGTTGTTATTTTTGAATGAATAAATGATAATAATGAATCGTGCATAAATAGAGTACTTTATTATATTGATAAAAATAATACAAACATAAATTTCACAATAAATTCTGTTTTAAAGTAAATGCGAAACTCGCGCACTAAGTTCGTACCACCGACACTCGAACCATATTTAGATGGTTATTTGTTAGGAAGTCAGCCATAATAATACATTTTAAGTATATCATTCGGTTTCGGATATATACGATTCAAATATACAGCTCTTAAAAAATAGAACTTTCCTACGTCGCGCCCTCTCTGGTTCCGCTGCCGTGCAGTTAGGCGTCGCGTCGTGATCGTGAATATATTTGTACATCGTCAAAAAATCACGACTAGCCGCGGTATCGGTTCTGATATTTTTAGAACGTAGACGTATGCCGTATATGTGATTTAAGTTCGGAATTCTAAGAAAACATGTTGCCACTACCCCTTGTAATATTTTTTCGATGTTCAATAATGAATATAATCCCTGTGTATTATCGTTATATCGTAAATTTATATATATTATGTTTATTAAAAAGAAAGTCATCGCGGAAACGAAATATACTAAAAAATATACCGCAAAATTGCTCATTTACCTCGCTCTTATTTTAATCTAAACGTGAAAAGTTTAAAAATAGATACCGTAAACATCAAGTTTATAAATCAAAAGGTGCAATACACAGCCGAGTGACCTAAAAGCCTCGACATCTAGGGCGCCTTTTAGCTCGTCTGTCTGCAGAAATAGACACGCCGATATCTTTTATCACCAATGCCAATTTTATTCGCCTTCCACGGATCCTCTTACAAATCTTTTACTTTTCAACTTAGGATGTATTTTAAATTTATTTATTTTTTAATCGATTCGATTCTTTGATCGATTGGCAAACATCGTCAAACAATATGTCAAATATTAATATTCCTTTTCGCAAATAAGTATAAAATAATTTGGAATAAAAAAGTATGTACAATTGTACATATTGTACGGATAAGGAACCAACTATATGTTGAACTCAAAGACGATAATGTGAAAATTCAAGTTCCTGATAAACACTTACGACAATTAAGCAAAAACAATTTAAAGAACAATCTTCTTATCGCTTGAAGATAAAGTAAATGATAACTGTTACTTGAAAGTCGTTACTAATTACTATAAAAACATTAAGGCGCTACGCAAGTGGAGTATGTCGGATATAAAATACCAGTTGATATTTTATTTTAATATAATAAATACGAAATCAAGCACTCCATGCGCAGACGTCCCACTATTTGTGTTGTCCAGTTGCAATCAGACTTCACTTGACACAAACGTTGTCTAGTCGAACCTGATTGCCGATCAAAAAGTATTTGGTGTTGACAACTGGAAACAAAAAGTTTCTACGCGTGCGCGACGCCTAAATCACATAAGTTTAACATATTGAGTAAGGAGAATTTATTTATGTATTTTCAGGTGAGAAGTCATCGTTAGCGAGATGAAGTCTTGGGGTGAAGGGCTATGGCGGAGTACCTCTGCCAACTTCTCGCGGGTCGGCCGACTGAGGCGAGCACTGCTGCTACTGGCTGCAGCCGCCTGCACCGCCGCAGCTGTGCTCTACTGGCGACAGCAAACTGATGATTCCGCACATCGACCATTGCACTCTATGTTAGCGTGAGTAGCTTATGTTAAACTTTATACTCATGGCCAGTTAATTATTTAATTACAAATAAATTGGATACAAAAGACGTACTTGTAACAAAAGTTAATAAAGATTCAATAATATTCCAGGGGTGTGGAGCCACAATGGTCATGGATTTGTCGGAACGATCGCTGCGAGAGGCTTCTGGCTTCCGAAACGAGTGTTCTACAGTCTCTTCCAACATGCAATATGCTATGTGCTTCCACGCAACTATGGCCGCAGCCAACTGGTCCTGTGAGCTTGGCCACTGCTGCTGTCCGCGTGCGTTCCAGCGGCTTCTCTCTCCAAGTAGTTGCGTCTCCCTCCAAAGAAGTAACCGAACACCTCAACGACGCTTTTATCTTAATGCGCGATGATTTAAAGACTCTCGAAAGAACAGCCGGCGTTGAAAACAGACGATCTGATTCAAAGACGCGTGACGTGCTCGTTCGTGTTACTGTCAATGGCACCGGCGATCCACGTATGAGACAAGACACAGATGAGAGTTACAAGCTAGCACTTCGACCGTCTGGAAAATCTCTCGTCGTCGATATAACTGCGCACTCTTTCTGCGGTGCCAGACATGGGTTCGAAACACTATCACAGTTGACTTGGCTGGACCCTTACGCTAGCTCACTCTTAATTCTGGAAGCGGCTACTGTAGAGGACGCTCCAAAGTTCCGATATCGAGGACTTCTTCTCGATACAGCACGTAACTATTTTCCTGTTAGTGACATATTACGTACAATAGATGCAATGGGCGCGTGTAAATTGAACACGTTTCATTGGCATGTTAGTGATTCACAATCATTTCCTTTAAGATTGACAAGCATTCCTCAATTAGCGGAATATGGGGCGTATGGTCCCGGCGCTATTTATACGTCTGACGACGTGAAAGCTATAGTCAGAAAAGCGAAATTGCGTGGAATACGTGTGCTAATAGAAGTGGACGCGCCAGCTCACGTGGGTCGGGCTTGGACATGGGGTCCAGTTGCAGGGTTAGGTAACTTAGCGCATTGTGTTGAAGTGGAACCATGGAGTACTTATTGTGGTGAACCTCCTTGTGGGCAGCTGAACCCGCGAAACCCGCACGTGTACGCTCTTCTTGAGCGGATTTACGCAGAAATAATCCAGCTCACCGGCGTTGATGATATTTTCCATCTCGGGGGGGACGAAGTGTCAGAACGTTGTTGGGCTCAGCATTTCAACGACACAGATCCCATGGAGTTATGGTTTGAATTCACACGGCGTGCAATGCTTGCGTTAGAACGCGCTAATGGAGGCAAAGCTCCCGACTTGACTTTCCTCTGGTCATCACGATTGACACATACGCCGTATCTCGAACGCCTCGACAAGAAGCGATTTGGAGTCCAAGTGTGGGGCTCATCACGATGGCCCGAATCTCGAGCTGTATTGGATGGAGGATACCGCTCGGTTCTATCACACGTAGATGCGTGGTATTTAGACTGCGGATTCGGTTCCTGGCGAGACAGCTCTGACGGTCACTGCGGGCCTTATCGTTCGTGGCAACAGATATACGAGCATAGGCCGTGGATAGAAGAAATGCCTTCGGTAGCCACCGGAGCTGAGCCTTGGAGGGTGGAGGGGGGAGCTGCGTGTCAATGGACGGAACAGCTGGCTTCTGGGGGCTTAGACGCTAGAGTTTGGCCGAGAACTGCAGCTCTTGCTGAAAGATTATGGTCCGACCGCGTCGAAGGCGCCACGGCTGATGTATATCTCCGTCTAGATACGCAGCGCTCTCGATTAGTAGCTAAAGGAGTTCATGCGGCTCCATTGTGGCCTCGCTGGTGTTCTCATAACCCTTACGCCTGCCTTTAGCAGTCAGATCTAGACGTACTTCCATAAAGTGAGTAAATCCGTTTCTATGTTATGTTAGCTGCCTCAGCAGGAGATCTTTGAAATGTTTATGTAGCTTTGAAACCGGTAGCAAGTGTTTAAGATGATACTAGGTCTCTTACTTTTAGCGTTAGATCAATGAAGTTTGTTGTACATAATAATCGTGAACCCTTATTAGAATAGTATACGTTTATTTAATAAAAAAATAATGTACAGCGCTTTACTATACTTACATCTAGTAGAAACTTAATAACTCATATAAATATTTGTAGAATAAGTGAAATGTACTTGTAATAATACTAAAAAGTTTAAATTATATAACATAGTTATTATTTAAATGTAGATAGGATATATATTCGACTGCCACTTTAGTCACAATTTTAAATAAAATTTCCTCCGACTAGGAGATAAGCGTTGTGTCATAAAACACACAAATTAAATAAATGAACACAAGTAGTTTTTAGGATTAATTTGTTAAACGTTTCGGTTATATAATTAAGGTTAACTAAAATATGCATATCTTAATTAAACAAAAACAATATATGAAACTGTTAGTAACGTACCAAGGGATAGTAATTAACTATTTATCAACACTCAGTTACGACTACACGTTATATGATATTTACATTTTACTGTAGAATTTAATCTGACAGGAAAATTTTTGTAAGGGTGAATTCATGCTAGCGAATAGATGTGCTCATACGACTTCTGCTATAAAAAAGGAAATAAAAAAGAAGTGTTCGAATCGTCGGAATGATAAAAATAATTAGCATATCCGATTAAAATACGTTTAAGATAATTTTAATGTGTAGAAATCGCGAAACTAAGGAAATACATTCGTGCAACTTCGCTTCGATTCGCTAGCATCAATTAACCCTTAGCTATCTTGAAGCATTTCTTAGGTTATAATTCTGAGATTCTTTTGCCAACATATCGTTGACTATTTCATAGAACAGAGTTAGTATATGTGTTTAATTGAATATATTATCGTTTCACTAGTTTGAATCCTAAACACACATAGCCGATAATAATTTAATATTCAAAATATAACTTCTGATTATCTACAGTTATATACCCAAAATATTTTTAGTACAAAACTATACAGCATTTGTAATTAAAATTAATATTCGCAGATGATTAAATGAAAGACGGTAATTAGAATTGTTATATAAATTATTAACTTAATATTTCATAACGTTATTTTTAAAATAATGAATTAACTGTCATACTACAAAAGATGAAATAAAACCATGAAATTGAACATTGCTTAAAATATTGTGTAAATTGCTTTACTGCGAGTAAAATCATAAAAAACTTATTAATAATATGATACACTTATTTAAGCGTTAATTATATGTAATTTAACTTAATGTCTAAAACGTGTTTAACTCAAAACTGTCCTTAGACGCGTATTTGGACACTGATAAGCAATACTGTGTCAAGCCACACGAACTTCATTTTGAAAATAGCGTCTAAAGATGTCAAACCTATTCTTATAATTAAATTAATTCAGACTAATATATTTTATGTATTATCTAATAAAAAGTTTTCCAAATATTTGAGATTATTGTTTAAATTGCAAAATAAGGAACGCACTTGATATTCGAACCAATTAATTAAGAAACTTTTTTTTCGTACTTATTTAGTTTATATGACTTATGACAGTATCAAAATACATCAATATCTCCGAATTTGACTGTTTGTGGGTTGACACATTATTGCATATCAGCATCCATTTGTAGTAAGCATATTTATAAACACGCGTTTAACGTATGTTTAAATCTTTTGTAGTAAGGCAGTTATGTTTATTTTTAAGCGTTGCAAGCATGACAAATACTTAGTAAATTTCTTTAGGGCATTGTAAGTTCTTTGACTCGGAGTCATAACATTACGTTTTTAAGGCAAAAATATGATAAAAATTATTTTCAAAATCTATTCATCACATTTAACGCTTTAAATAAGATAGAGTTTACAGATGTTATTATACTTGATGAAATTATGTTACATCTACAATAATTATTTTTCATTATGGTGTCGAAATGTAACAATCATTGAAGTAAAAAAAAATTATTTATTCGCTGATAATTTATTTGGGCTTTTTTTTATTTTCTTTACCGACATAAAAACAAATTAAAAGGACCATTTTCAAAGCTTATCTAATTATGTCTGAAATATCATGATCTATGCCCCAAGTGTTAGTTTAAGAAAACGTAGTAGTGGCATTGTGACTCGACATTGAATGTAAAACTAAATATATCCACAAGAGTTATTTCCTATATTTTCCTCTAGAACTTTATAAACGTTGATACAAAAACGCGAACGTTGTAAAACTGACACTTGGGTCATTTTGTAGCGTCACATTTATAACTATTAATAATAATTGAAATCTAGATAAAATTTGTTGACTTTCGTTAATATTATTACATATTAAATTTTTCGTTTAACATTTAATTAGACTTAGAAATTCGAGATTCGTCAATTACAATTAACACTCCATTCTACAAATTCGTAGATCTCTACGCTTTTATGTAACGCTAAAATGTTAAAATTTATTATAGTTCAGATTTTTACAATATTTTAGTAAAATGATAAAAGTTACTGTGAAATTAAGATATCATTTTTGTTATGTAAACAAAAAGAATTGTTACTACAATTATTGATATTATTACGTTTTTTTGTAAACCTCATTTATTTAACTCTAAACAATACTCAGTTAAACTTTAATCACATTTAGAGTATGTTCGGATGAAATCCTTTAGTTTTGTTTGTAAAGGCTTTATATTTATTCATATTATATCATGTTAATATATAAACTGGCACAATTTTGTACATTTTGTAAGTAATGTTTGGTGCTATAGTGATTTTGTGGTGTACTTCTATGGAATAAATAAGCTGAAATTATCATGGAATTTTTATTAAATAAAATGCATCCGTCAAAGTAATAAATTAATAAAATTTATTAATCGAACATGTTATAAATTAAAAGGTGGGTTGAATTCATTTCTTTCTAAAAATATTGCTTAATCTTCGACTGCGTGGCGTGCCCTGAGAACAATCAATATAATTATATTAATTTATTTCATTAGAAATTTTGTATATAATTATACATAACCATAGGAATCCATTAGCTTCAAGTCAAATAGGCTTTTAAACCTTTTTTTAAAATGTACACTTATTTAAATACAAATATATTTTTAAAAAATTAAAATCTCATAATTATTGTCGAAAACAGTCGGAGCTAAAAAAATACAACAAAAAAAGTAAAGCATAAAATGTGAATTAAAATGGTATCTTTAGTTTATTGGTTACCCACCCCCAGACAAACGGGGTTAGGGGAGCTGTAATTTAAAATATTTTTTTAAAAATGTATTTATAAATATCATAAGATTTTTTTATCAACTTATAAATTTTATGTTTTACATAAATTATAATGAAATTCAGCTAATATAATTTATTACAAGATTATTTAAACGTTTTTACATACAACTATGCGTTTATGGTTACTGCTTCGCTCTTATAAATCGTAGCGTGATGTAATATAGCCTTCCTCAATTAAATATTTTTTCAAGTTGGATCAATATTTCCAGAGAGTACTCCCTACACAAATTTTAACTCTTTTTAATATTAGGTATACCAGCATCTAAATATGAACTTACTTCCGTGGTATCATTTTTAGCGGAACGGAATAGCGAGCGAATTCGGGAGGGAGTGCTAGTCTTCCGCGAAGCTGACGGATCGGCTTCTACTCGAAGCGACTGACGTAATTCTGAATCCTAGAAAAGAAAAAAAATAATTTTCAAAAACAATAACTGAAAGAGTACATTCTAGAAGAATATGTCCGGGTTAAGTCGTTTAAACGTGATGTTTTTGTAAGTTACGGAAATAATGTTAGCATTTATAAAAGTTTTTTAGCTTCTCTACCTATATCTTCAGACGAACCTAAATTTGTATGCAAATTTGTAAAGTTACTTCTTAATGATAGAAATTAGAAGTGTCTATATTTTAAATTTTGTAAGTGGTTGTGTAGAAAATAGTGTGATGAATTTATTTTTTTGTATGTGTAACATATTCACTTCGTGAAAAACACTCCATAATTAATAAAGATAAAAAAAATACGATTTGCAATCTAAGAGAAAAGGAATTGTACGATTTTTCAGGATGGGGAAGCTTAGTTTTTGTTTAGGTATTGTAAAGATAATTCATAAAAGTTTTTAAACTCAAATTTAAATGTTTTATGGCGAGAAGCGCTCAATAACAGTAGCTTATGTTATGTTATGTTAAGCATGCAATTTTATAATTCTTCTATTAATATTTTTATTGTATCTTTCTTTTCCCATTATTTGTGTGGTAAATACTTATAATACCAAACTAATACAAAAAAAACATTAAAATTTACAATTCTGTCAAGGATTTGAATTAATTTTTAATGCGAAGATTACGTGTATGCACTTTTGTTAGACGAGAAATATAATTCTATCAATAAAATAGGATAAAAATCATCGTAAATTTAACTTACAGTAGCCGAGAGCCTGCCTGCCTGTTTACTGGGTGTCGGTGGTCCCGGTTTCTTGTACACCGTTATCCCCACTTCCTTCCTCTGCTTCCCTCCTAGCGACATATTGCCGGTGCACTGAAAACAAAACTCGTTTTAATAATTATACAATACAGAAATCAAAACTGTTGTATGTATATCAATAGGTTGTCAATTTTTGGTTTAATTTAGAAGTATTATTTATTTAAATGCAAGCGGTATGGGACTTTCGTCTAATGTACAAGAAATGTACAGATTCGTGGGCTGTGCTGAATTTTAGTTGAGTATCGAATTGTCATGGTTACGGAAAATACATACGGATGACGAATACTGTAATGTTAGTACAATGTCACTAATGTTTAGTGTAATATAACCCCTTATGTTAACTTTGATATCGTACTCGTGCACTTTGAAACATACATATGCATTTTTTTTATTACAAAAAAGGGGGGGGGGGGCAAACGAGCAAATACCACATGATGTTAAGTGGTTACCATCGCCCGGACATCTGCAACACCAGGGGCGTTGCGGGTGCGTTGCCTTTGACGGAAAGTTGTCTATACACTCAACGCTTGAAAACCCCCAAATTATAGCACTCTGGGAGGTAAAAAGCTTATAGTGACTTGGGTTTGAGGGTTAGTCCCCCTATGCCCCTTCCCCGTCACTCAGCGTTACCTTGATGTCATCCTCGTGCACGGCGGCGGTGAACTGCGTCTCGGCGGGGTAGGAGCTCTTGAGGTGCGGGGGGCAGAGCGAGTTGCGCCAGCGCAGCTCCGACAGGCGCGGAGTGCCCAGCTCGCGCAACCAGCGGTTGTCGAACACCTCCCCCTCCTCATCTGAATTTTGTAGAGCTCGACCTTCTGGTAGGGCGAGTAACCATGAGTCAATATTGAGTAAGTTCGAAAACTTACTGTAGTGGATAAAAAAGAAAAATCGATGTTTTTGAAATAATTAGGCAATAAATCCTCAACGGTCAGTGTAGTGCTACGCCTTACCCTCAATATTCACTAGTTTTCCGACAATATCTCATTAATAAACGCAAACGCAAATAAACGCATCACACTGAACGGACCCTCATTAGAATCTTATGATCCTGTGTCGGGGGTCCGGAAACAAACACAATATAAGCACAAACACCCAGACCACGGCAAACATCCATATGACCAATTAAACCAGACGTTTGCCGTGAGTGGGGATCGAACCCGCGACCGTTAGAGCTTTAGTCAGATGCAATGACCACTACGCCAACCTGTCAGTCGTTAATAGAGATATTACTTAT
Source organism: Hypolimnas misippus (assembly GCA_037950945.1). Taxonomy (NCBI): domain Eukaryota; kingdom Metazoa; phylum Arthropoda; class Insecta; order Lepidoptera; family Nymphalidae; genus Hypolimnas; species Hypolimnas misippus. The sequence goes on from JBBEEQ010000011.1 coordinate 10,305,282, forward strand.
CAAATTAATATATAAGGAAATTGCCTACAAAAAACTTATTGCTATTTTATTTTGGAAGATTAACTTACTACTGATTACAGCGAATACAGGGAAGCATCTCGAAATTGCTCTAAAAGCCGTGTGTATATTGCAAAACCTTTTAATATTCCTTTTTACATGGCAGCATCAGGATATTGACGTGTACAATTTCCGTATTTATCAATTAAAAAAAAAAAACAAACATTTTCTAAACAGAAAAAGCAAAACAATTTTCTTGTATTTATTATGAAACTTTATACAATAAAAAATGTTTTGCAACTTACCTTTAGGGTTATTCTTGGTAACGGGCAGGGAGCGCAACGAGTGCGTGTCGGAGGGACGAGAGGGCTCTTCTGGCGGAGGAGCGAGGCCGGCCTGGAAATGTTTTATTTCTACATCGATTCTAATGAATAACTTTAATTAAGTTCGAAAAACTATATCTTATATATGTTGCCCTACTTTACATGTTTTGTTTGTACATTTAAAAAAAAACATTTCGTATCTTTTTTGTAAATAAAAATATAAATGATTTATTGCTCATCATATTCTTTAACAATCACGGCGGAAACATTCTTTTAAGTTTAAAACCTGCATAAAGTCTTTTTATACTATATATCAAACATCAAATATTATACTAAAAACATTGTCAAAGGCCTAAATCCAACTGGCTTACTAAACTTATCACAAAAACTGACTCCCTTCACTTGTCACGCACATAAAGAGAAAATAGTAAGTTTTAGTAGTATTAACTTTAAATGAAAAAAATGTGAATTCAAAAATAAATTATTTTCTATACATACCGAATGGACATGTTGTAACGACATCAAAGAACCAGATTTTTGTTTCTTTCTCAACCAATCAGCTTCGTCTTTCTTCACTAGGAACTTTTCTCCGACATTCCACAGATCGGTTGTTAAACTTTTAATGTGCTCCTCGTACGCTCGACTCGATTCCCGTAACTTGTGGTGGGCCTTCTTCAGCTCCAGTTCCAGTGACTCTACTTCTTCTCTATGTTTCTCCTTAAATAATGCTATTTGTTCATGGCAGAGTTGTTTCTGAAAATGGAATTTATAATTATTCACCAATTTAAGCATAGTTGCTACTTTAATACATTTAACGCATGCGTTTATATAACGAAAAGCGAAATGCAAAACCATGCACATGCCTATATAGAAATTCAAATTACCTGTTCATATTGTTGTAAAGCGAAAATTCAACAACTAACTACACTATGTTTTAATGAACACTCGGCAAAAACGAATAAATAAAACAAAAGCATCCATTAAAACATACTTTATTAAATAAATAAGACTTCACAAGTCATAACAGCGAGTAAGCCACACCATGTCAAATCATCACCAATAGTCCATTTGCAAGTAGAACCACCACACCACCTGATAGGCTAGTATCAAGAACAGTATGGGGAGGATACTGACCATTTTCGCCTTCATCCTGTTGAGTTTGTCCTCGTATTCAGCTCGGACCTCCATAACCGTTACTGATTGGGGATCCTTCGCACCTTCGCCCTTCTGTGCTCGCGCGACTTCCTCTAGAAGCTTCTGGAAGGAATTCTGTAGTTCATCCAGTTGGACCTCCAAACTGGTATTCTGGAAACTTCCGGAAACGAGTGACGCGCGATCGACGTCACTCGTAAACGCTTGTTTGATCTTTTCCGCGGATATTGTCCTCGAAATGCAACGTTCGATCCATCTCTCCAAGTTCAGAGCACATTCGGACAAATCTTGCATCACCGCGGCGTATCCTCTTTCCAATTTACACATAGTCGCGTCCGTTATGTGACCGTCAAGATTCAATATCTCCCGTCTAACAGTCCTTTGTAAAGATATAACCCTGCTCAGTTTTTGAGCGTACAATTCCCTCACAGAACTAAACGTTTTAATGCTCACGGACAATTCCGTTAAGAATTTTCTCATGTTTATTATTTCTGACTCGTTTATCCTGTTGACATCGTTCAGTCTATCTCTTTCCTTTTGCAAGGCGATCTGTTTCTCTGAACAACGTCGTATATGCCGTTCGGTGGTTTCCAAAAAGTTCTCCAAATCTTCCATAGTAATTGTGCCCGCGTTTAAGCTACGTCTGATATCGTTATCAGAATTAGAATTGCCAAAGTTGGTCAACTCCTTCAACACTGTATTCGACTTAATTTCCGCTATCCTTTTCAATATTATTGCCTGATATTTTGCGGATACTTTAATAATTTGACTAGCTCTGTTTTCAGTGGCGCTCATTTTAGTCACTTGCTTTTTGAGTTCAGCTATTTCCTCGTTCTTTTGGTGGACGATTTTTTTGAGTTGACTCGAAAGTTGCTGGCAATTTTCTTTGCTCATTTCCAGGTCCTTGGAAACGTCTAGAAGTTTGTTTTCGGATTCGGCTATCAAGGATTTTAAATAAGTGATGTCACTTTGAAGAGTCGTAATGGTTCGGTTTTTGTCATGAATGATTTTTTCTAAGTCGGATATGGTTTTGTAGCTTTCTATGGACGAATGTGTGTCTGAAGAAGTATTATCTACCTGTTGGTGAAGGTCGCGGTGGTTCACGTCAGCGTGTCCAGAATATTTAGGGCATGATTTCTCTTGGCTGACGACAGCAACTGTAAGAAAAAAGTTTTGATCAATAAAAATACTCTATAAAGAAAAATCCATTAATGTTTTATTTAGTTTTATCTTTCTCCTTATAATTATGATAACTTACATGTCTCTATTTGCCCGACCGCTTTGCACAACTGTTCATTTTCCTTTCTTAAAGTTTTAATGACATCCTCTTGCTTACTTCTTTCGTCCAACTTCTTCGTTAAGATAACTATGTCCGCTTCTTTAAGTACTACTTCATTCTTTAAATCATTTAATGCATTTTGTAATTGTTTCATTTGTTCATTGAATTTACTTGTCAATGCATTCTTCTCTTCTTTCATCTGATCTATAATTCTATCTCTTTCTGTCGCGTCTTCAAATGCATTAGCGGTTACCGTTTTTATTTCTTCTTGTAGCATATTTATTTCCTTTTGACGATTTTCGAGTTCTGTTTCTGCTTTGCCTTGATATTCTTCTAGAAGAGAACATTTGTTAATGAGATTGATTTTCTGATTAGCATTATCTTCATTTTGCTGTGTCAATTTAGAATGTAATCGTTCTTCCAATTTTGAAATATCTGTAACAGAATTACATACATAATTATTAAAAGAAATAAATTGTCGAGTTACAAATTAATGTATTAATTAAATTAGTACCTGAATTTTTGTCGTTTATTACTTGTAGGATTTTTTCTTTTTCATTCTTTAATTCTGTACAAAGTTTATTTTGTTTTTCTAAATCAGTATTTAATTCAATAATTTTATTACAGTATTCAGTCCTTTCTGATGTTACTATTTCTTTTTCTTTAACCAACTCTACTATTTGTTCCTCGAGATTGTGTACTTTCTGTAACATTTCTTTGTTTTCATTCAATGTATGTTCAAACTGTACTTCTAGATCATTTGCATGTTTACATTTCTCAGACAAATCTTCATTTACTTTTTTAAGTTTATTTTCAAATTCAACTTCAATACTGTCTTTTTTAATTTTCCATTCATTATTTTTTTCTTCTAATAACACAATTTCTGAAATAAATTAAAAACGATTATTATTTTATTCTTTCAAATATTACTGTACTGTTTCTTAATATCTTACCTTCTTTATGTTTCTCTAACTTTTCAATCAAGTCATTTTTCTCTTTTTGAATATTATCTATTAAAGATGTCTTTTCGAGAATTTTTTCTTCTAATTTCAATACTTTACTTTCGAGCACTTGAATTTGGGACTCAAGATGTTTCTGTATAGATTCTTTTTCTTTACGAACTTCAGTTAAATCTTTAAAGGCTGCTTCAAACGCTGTCTTGGCTTTTACTTCATTTTCCTTTAATTCAATTTCGAACTTACTTCTTTCAGAATCGAGTAACGCTTTAAGTGTTTCTATTTCATCATTCAAAGCATCAATAGATTTGACGTGGTCTAGAATTATTTTGTTTAGACTATTTTTCTGATCATCCATTACGGACTCCGTCACTGTGACCATATTTTTAAGTACAAGCCTTTCAGATTCGAATTCCGTTATTAGTTTGTCTTGATTTTGTTTTTGAACTCTCAAATCATCTTCTAAAGATTTTATAGCTAAAAAAAGAAAAGTTTTATTATATCTACCTAATATGTATCCTAAACAAAATCAACACACGCGAATAACATTAAATCTATTATTTTTTAAAGTTTTTAATGACAAAGGAATAAAAGTCATTTTAACAACACACAATCCATTACATTATAATAGAAATTATGATTAAATGTATCATTTTATGATTGAGTTATGTAATTACAACTAATAAAAAAAAATCCCGAGAGTTTTTAGGTCCAAAACAAGTTATTAAATAATTACCTATATTTTTTTCCTCTATCACATGTTGTAACCTTTCCTTTTCTACCCTCATTGAGTCCAATTCCACTGTCTTCTCCTTCAGATAATTAGTTAGTTTCGATATCATCATATTTAAGTTATCTATCTGACTCTCATATGTTTCTTTCAATTTATCCGTTAGATTCTCATTATCAACGAGTTTGTCCTTCAAGGAGTGAACTTTAACATCCAATTGAACTTTAAGGTCATTTAACTCAATACTAAGAGTTTCGTTTTCAGATTGCAACTGTGCAAGCTCTTTCACTTTTGTTTCTAGTATCGAGTTATAAGAACCGTTTTGTTTATTTAATTCTGTAAAAAAAGATTTTTATTGACAATTCATGTTTATAAATTGAAGTATCATATAATATAAGTATAATAAAAAAATTCACAGATGCTTTATAAGATGTTGTCACAATTCTTGTTAGCTGCTCGAGGCCTTAAGAATATTTAGAATTAAGTAACACTTGAGGATTACCGTAAACACAGTATTATTTAATGTTGAAGAACCTATGTCACATGTAAATTATTTTCTTTATGTTTAACCAATACTTGTCTAGTTGAATTTATATTTAAGCGCTCTTTTAACCAATTATACACATTTAGCCTTCCAATGTATCAACTGAGATATAGAAAATATTAAATAGAAATATTTTATGAGTACACAATTAAAATATTTTAAGCTAATTATTTTTTAAGTCAAACCTCGACTTTTTTATTTATATACAAACTGAACACTTCAACCTTCTTCATTCCTACTAATCCAATTTTTAAATTATTCAAGACTATTGATGATAAATTAAAAAATAAAAAATAATCACAAGCTATTAAAGTCAAAACAACCATCAAACCATATTCCTAACATATTACAGCTCAAAAACAAACAAGATAGAGATATGCTCACCGTTTTTGACATCAATTACAACTTTTTGAAGATTCTGTACCTCAGTTTCAAGCAGTGAAATTTGTTTATCCTTATTTTCAACCTGTTCTGTCATATCTGAAACAACTGCGTCTTTTTCTTTCAACATACTTTCCATGCTTCTTTTCAATATCACCTCCGAAGTTAAGGTACTCATGATTTTTAAAAGGACTTCACAATACTCATCATTTAGTATATTTTCTTTTTCAAAAGTTTCGAATTTTTGCAAAATATCCGAACGTATACCCTGATTTTTAATTTCATCCAATATTTTGTTTAACCCACAATTTAGAATACTGTTAATTTGCTTATTACTTTCTTCTAGAGCTGAAATAAAATATTTAAATATATAAATTATCCTCTAAAGAATTCAAAATATATGTTTAAATAAAAAACACATACTTTTATAATCAGATTTGACTGAATTGAAATCAATTGTCAGTTTATCGATTTCTTCTTGCTTGTTGTTAATTTCTGCTGTTAATGTTTCATTAATTTCTTGCATTCTATCTTTTAACTCATCGCATGTTCTTATTAATGTGTCTTTTTCTTTTTCAATACTAGCTTTGTTCTTATTTAATATTTCTTCTGCATTTCTCTGGTCGAGCAATTCTTTCCGTACAGATTTCAAATCAGAGGCAAGATTTTCATTTTCATTTGATAATATTTCAATTTCTTGTTTTAGTTTATTAATATCATCAATCAATGTCATATTTAAACACTTTTCTTTTTCAATATCAGCAGTATGAACTTCTATATCTCGTGTCAAAGTGTCAATCTTTTCTTGTAAATCAGATTTATTTCTTAATTCGATGTTTAATTTAGTTTCTAAATCTGTTTTTAATTCAGAAATATATTTCTTTTCTTGTTCCGCTAATTCTTTCGAATGCCTATCTTCTACCAGCTGTTGGGTGAGGCATTCTTTTTCTTGTACTAGCATTTCATTTGTGTTTTGTATTTCTTTTAACTGTTTGTCTATTTTCCTCATCTCAATCAGCAAGGCCTCCTTGCCCTCATCTGCTATTTTCAGAACGGACCTTTCGTCCATTAATTGTTGCACCAAAATTGCTTTTTCATTTAACAAACTATCTCTTTCTAATTTCAAATTTTTGTATTCGCACTCGACGTTAGCTAGTTTTGCCAATAGTATCTCACTTTCTTTTATTATACTTTGTTTTTCTGTTTCAAGACAATCATTTGCCGCTTTTTCAGAAGTGAGACTTTCTTTTAGAAGATCATTTGTAAGAGCACTTTCAGTACATGTCTTTCGTAATGAATTAATTTCTGCTGTCATTTTATCTTTCTCATCTGATAATATATTAATTTTAGATTCTAAAGTTAGTAATACTGTTTCTCTTTCTTGCAAATTTGTTTCTATTTTGTGCATTTTATTTGTCAATTCTTTAATCTGAGCGTCCTTTTTATCAATTTGTTCTTGAAGATCGATTTTAACCTTTTCCAAAACCAACTTTTCATGTTCATGATCCTTCATTAAATTATCTAAATTATCGTTTTTATTTTTTAATTCTTTTTCAAGATTTTCTATGATTTGGTCCTTCTCTTTAAACATTAATTCATAGTTGCTGTTATCTTCTTCTATTGTGTAGTGTAATTGATTATTTTCTTTCTGTAAGGCTTCAACTATTTGTGAATTAGTATCAATAATATGTTTCAATTCTTCTTGAGACTTGGTACATAAAGATTCTAATTCTTCAATTTTTAGAGTTAGTTCTTCTATTTTCCTATCTTTTTCGTTTATGTTACCTATCGCTTGACTTACATTAGCTTCTAAAGTTTTTATTTCTGAAACAAGAACACATAATACATTTCTAATACTGAAAAAATAACATAACGAAAATTTTTAAAATAGTTAAGAATTTTATAATAATATCAAAACACAAAATAAAAAGCTTTTATTGAATCTTACTATCAATTTTATCTGCATTATTCTTAGACAGCATTTCAACTTCCTGTTTTAGTTCATTTATCTCTTGATTTTTCTTCAATATGTCGTCACTTAATTGAGCGCTCGTGTTGTTTAATATGGCACATTTATTCAAATATTCTTTTTCAAATTTGGTCTTATTGGCATTCATTTCATCCAGCTGCTGTATTAAAATAGTTTTTTCATTCTCTATTAACAAAGTTTTTTCATGTTCACTCTGTAATGATGTTTGCAATTTTTCAATGTCCGACTTTAGTAATTCTATTTGTAAATCTTTATTTTCTATACATTTGTTAGACTTCGTTTTTAATTCCTTCAAAGATTTATCTATATCTGTTAATTTTGTTATTAGTTTGTTAGTTTCAATGTCAAAGTTCTTCTGTTTATCATTGTATTCTTGAGTTTTTTCTGATATAACTCCTTCAAGTTCTTTTATAACTGAAAAGTTAAAGTAAGAATTAAATAATACCAAAAAAGTAAATTTAATTAATAATTTATAAAAAAAATACTTACTATTCTTATTTTCATCTGCCAAATTAGATAGCTCGTCGACTTTAGATGTTAATTTACCAATACTATTATCTTTTTCTTTAACCTCTTCTAATAAAGAGTTCTTTTCTACAATTATTGTATTTAATTCATGTTTTATTTTATCTTTCTCCGATTTTTTTAAATTAAGTTCAATGTTTGTTGAATTAATAACGGCTTCCTTTTTACGACAATCTTCTTCAAAATCAACTTTTTCTTTCATCAAACGTTCCTCAACTTGTTTTATAGTGGATTCCTTTAGAACATTATCTTCATTCAATTGTTTGATAACTAAATTTAGTTTTTCACATTCATCCTTTTGCTTTTCATTCAATTCTCTTTCTTCACTCAAATATTTGTCAATTTTTATATTTTCTGTTTTCATTTCTGATAATTCTTTTTCTAATTTGTTAACGTCTTCCGTTAAACTGCGTTTTTCTTCTTCAATGGTAATTTTGTATTGGATCTCATTTTGTAGTTGACTTTTAAGGGCATCAACTGTAGCATTGATCTCATCTAGACTGTATTGTAACTTTTCTTTTTCCTTATTAAACATAATGTCTTGATGTTCAACATCTTTGTGAAGTTGTTCGATTTTTACATCGCGATTTTTCAATTCGATATTAAGTTTTTCGTTGCATTCGTCTAAATGTTTGCATTCATTATTTGCTTTCGAAAGACAAGATCGAAGATGGTTTATATCCTTGTTCAATGTTTCATTGTACATAATGTATTGTTGCAATTGCTTTTTAAGATCTGAAACTTCACCTGTCTTCTCTTGCAAGTTATTTTCCATTTCTTGAATTTGAGTGGTAAAGTTTTTGACTTCATTGAGATACTTATTTGAGATTTCCTTTTCCTTTCGTAGATCGCTTTGAAGTACTTCAATCATTTCGCCTTTCTCGAAGATTTTATTCTGTAGCTCTACCAATTCATTATTTCTATTGGATACCTTCTCCTTTAGAGTCATCATTTGTTTCTCATATTCTTCCCTCATTTTGAATTTAGACGTTTTCTCAACATCGATTTCCGTTTTCAAATCTTTTATAATGTTGTCAAACTTTGTTATTTCATCGGACAAACTTTGGAGGAGCGATAATTTTTCCTCTTGTAAGATTTGGATTTCTTTCATTTTAGTATCTATTATTCTTCTAGAGTTCTCACCGGTATCCCTTAGCCTCTGTTCCAATTCATTGACTTCATTATTCAACTTCGTAACTTTATTGTCGTAATGCGATTTCAATGCATTTCTTTCTTCAATTTCCTCATTAATGCGATGTTTCAAATTGAAAATGTCAGTATCTTTTTCAGTGATTATTTGTGTTAAATTTTGACACTCTTCTTCGGATTTCTTACTTAGTTCATTTAATTGATCCTACAAAAAAAATCAATGTTGTTGAAAATCATAAAATGTTATCCTTAAATCCTAAATTTTAATGACACATTTATATAAAAGAAAATGTAAGTCTTATAAAAATATTAAGAACATTTATTTTAAGACAAACCTGCAACAACTGCATCTGTTGTTTGAGTAAAACGATTTTCGCGCGCTCTTCACCAAGTTGCACTTCAATAACATTTGCGCATACTTCACTGCAAACAGCTAAATGGGAAAAATTAATTGCATCGTCAGTTTTTATACACATGGCATATGAAAAAAATAAAATACTTACATAGTTTGATAAAAGAATGTTGAAAATTTATGAATTACTAACTGGATGCTGATAAACAATACTAAGTCAACCCACAAAAAGTTAAATTCGGATATATTGATGTATTTTGATACTGCATCACCTAATTAACATTATTTTAAAAAATTTAAGTCATATACACTAGATAAGTATGGAAAAAAATTTACTAATTAATTGGTTCGAATTTCAAGTGCGTTCCATATTTTGCAATTTATACAATAGTCTCAAACATTTAAAACAGGTTTTTGTTAGATAATATATTAAATTTATCAGTCTGATTTTAATTCATCATGCTTGACACAGTATTGCTTATCAGCGTGCAACTGTTCCTTGCGGTATCACTCGCGTTAATGGTTACTGCTTCGCTCTTATGAGTCGTAGCGTGATGTAATATAGCCTATAGCCGTCTCAATAAATAAACTATGTAACACAAAATAAATTTTTCAATTTGAAGCAGTAGTTCCTGAGAATAGCCCGTTTAAGCAAACAAACAAACTCTTCAGCTTTATAATATTAGTATAAACTAGTAGCTTACCACGACTTTGTATATGCTACTGTTTTTTGTCCTAATTTGGCCAAATTACACAAAATGTTTATAATATTGTAAATTTTTATCAACATCGATTTTGAAATTGAGTGTGTGGAAAAGCAAGAAACATCCATAGATTCAGAAATACAATATTAAAAGCATTCAATATAAATATTTTTTTATATATATATAAATCAAAATCATTCACAACTTACATGAATTATGCGGTAAAGACTGTATACTTGTATCAATATCATCACATTCGAGCTGGCTGGAATCCAGGCCATTAAGACGATTGTGCTGCCTTAACTCCGTCACCAGCTCTCGTAATGAATGAACTTGTCTTTTCTCTATCTCCAATTCTTCAACCAATAGTGATGCTCGATTGGACTCTTGCTGACTTATAGCGAACCATTTATCTCGTTCACGCTTTAATTCATCCAACTTAAAAAAAATTGAAAACACAATACTCGTTAATCAAATCAGAACTCATTAAGAAAGTTAATACCAATAGTTTTTATTATTATTATGGAGTTAATTGTCATTAGAATTGACAAGTTAGAAAAATGAATAATGCAATAATCAGAAATACTGATGTTAAATTACAAAGTCATAGGAAAAAAGAACTACTTTACTAGCTTCATCTAGTTTAACTCTTCCTTCAAAATAATAATCTAATTACACCAATGGTAATTTTATAGGAATTCTTTTTAATTTAATAAAATTTAGCACATAAGCTATTATTTTTTTAATTAAACAAAGATTTAAAATAAAGTATATCTATCTTTTGTCCTACTCACCTTATTCTTATATGTGTCTCTCTCGTATTGCACATCCTCCAACTGCTCCTGAACAGTCACCAGCCTCTCTTCAGTCTGTTCCAACTGTTTAAGTAGCTTCGCTGAATTGTTGTTTGAAGTCTCTGTCCCTTTCGTTTCATTTTCTTGACCACAGCATGTAGATATCTTCGCTTTTAAGTTCACAATATCTTGCTTGTATTGTTCTTTATCCTTAACTGTATTTAAAATATTGATTTTAAAATTATATTAATATTTGTGGTATGTGTTGACAAGTTTTTGGGATTATAAATATTGATATAATAAAATCTATAAAGCCTATAGTGGTAATTTATGCTACGATTATTTCCCATAACAATCATATAGGCTAATAAATGGTTGATTATTCATACTATATAGTAATACTAACTGATATAAAAAATACTAAGTCAACCCACATTGCTGTAATTTACTTTGTGAAGGAACTTTCACCCTATAAAGATTATATCCTTCTCAAAACTTCAATCTGGTATAGATTGAGATAAAATTCATTGTGGACATAACAAATAGACAGACTGTCTATCCTTTGCATTTATAACATGAGTATGGACTAAAAAATAAAATAAAATAAATAAAATAATTCAAAATTAACTATCCAATACTTACTAAGCTTCTCCATTTTTAAATTAGTCCTTGTTAATTCCTCTTGTAAGTAGTTTCTGTCAAAACGCTCAGCGTCAAGTGCAGCCTGCAGCCGTCTCACTTCACTGTGTAATGAGCGAAGGGCTGGAGGGGTTTCTGCCACTTTGTTATGATTGCTCTCAGCAGCGGCTACATCCTGCCCGCAGGCCTCTTAAACAAATATAACGATTTATTAAAACATATTCATCATGTGTCTACATTCATCATCATCATAAATACACTAATGTTTCAGAAAAACAACTAAAAGGACACATAATTTCAAACAACCTTTTTTTTTGATGTACAATCAAGTGTAGCGTAATTATTATTACTAAAATTTTCAATTTTACAAGAAATATTCATATGATGTAGTATAAAAAAATAATAACTTATTATAACTTTACGTTGTTCTAGTTTGAGTTTGAGAATACTTAGTCTAACTAAAAGTAAATGTTTAGGCTTTATGGGTAATATATAGTAATGTCTAATGGAGGCATTTAATATTTAACAATAAATCAATACTGATAAGCAATAATATGTCAACCCACAAAAAGTCAAATCCATAGATGTTGATGTATTTGAATAATGCATCCACAATTTAAATTAGAAATACTAAATCAAGTTATCTAAATTTGATAAGTACAGGAAAAAAAGTTTTTTAATTTAATGTTTAAAATTTAAAGTGTACAATAATCTCATATATTATAAAAACTTATTATTTAATAAAACTTTTTACTATACCAATATGTTTTTAATTCACTTTACCTTTTATCAACATAGAAAAAAAATAGATATATACTTCTTCAAACAAATTTTTTAAGAATGGGTTTGACAACTTTAAACTCCATTTTCTCTAAATAAAGTCCGTGTGACATAGTATTGCTTATCAGCATCTGAATATCGAACAAATAACACTACCTGTAATAGCTGCCAGAACATCCAAAGATGTGATTTCAGAACATTGCATTAAACGTTTGCTAAATTTAAGTATTGTTTCCTGATCTGCTGCACATAATTTATTACACATTGCACTCTTAATGTTTACATCTTTAGAATTCACACAAACGAAGTAGAGGAGTAGTGTAGCAGCCATGTATATTTCGTCCTCGCTAGATGGTTCCGTGGTTCCATTTTCAAATTTAAAAGATGGATATTTTTCCAGGACAAATTCTTCAATTGTGTCAGCATCCAGTAGTGAAGATTTAGACTCATCTAAGCTAAAGTTCTCTCGTAAATGAGATATTATACTTAGAAGAGAATCAAGGGTGACAGGAAATTCTTTTTGAGTAGTATCATCAAAATAGCAATTAATCTGGAATAAATAACAGTTATTACTTTGATATTTCGTTTTTTAAATCTTAATAATACATATTACACATTTATGAACTTTTAATAAATAAAAAAAATAATATATTCAGCTGCATATTTTTATCGTAAATATATTGTTAATTCAACTAATATTTTTAAACTTGAACTTAATTATTAACTTAATATTACTTTTATAAGTTAAGTATCAGTTAGAAGTTTTTGAATATTCGGTCTGGCGAATTGCGCACAACGCACCTGGCGTTTGAGCAGACGGTTAAAAAAAAATTGCAGACAAAGAAGTCATACCAATTCAATTATATGCATTTTTTAAACTTACTTTTAATAGTTTATTATAAACGGAAAGTTCAAAACGAATATGATACTAAAAAATTATAAAAAAAAAATGAAATATTTACTGATATTTACCCAATTTGCAAGTATTATTTTCCATTTTCGTAACATCGTATACTGTTGGAAATGTACCACTTTTCACATAAATACACTGTTTCTTTATAATGCTTTTAACAAATGGTAATTTAAAATAAAATAACAATTTAAAATATTATAACACAATACGGTTAGCGAACTAATGATTTGAAAATAAGTGTTCCAACAGTTGTTGTCACTTCGCCGTTGCAGTTTAAAATGTTTTTTTTTTTAATAACTGAGACGTTTTAAACTTCAAAATACAAAAATATAAAAATTGGGAATTTAATATTTTGTCGTTTTATTTAATTTTATATATGTATAAGATTCGAATTTATAATTTAAACCATTATTCTTAAAAAAAATATATAAATTAATTAATTTCGTCTTTTTTTTTCAAACGAGCCTCACAAATACGTTTGATCACTTCACAGATAATAATTTTGTTTTTCTTATTTAGCATATTTATGTCAAAATAGTTAAGGATACAATAATCAAATCAGTTAAATAAAATATACTTCTAGGTGTTATGAATTAAAAGTATTACGTAATAACACAAATATTAAATAAAAAGGTAAGAAAATAGACATGATGACACTTAAAAATATTACTTTGTGTCATAGTTAGAAAGAATACTATAAAGTACTAACAGTGATAATTATATTAGTTGTGAATTTAAAAACTATAATTTAATTAAAAATATTTCTAGAGCTATAAATATACCAGACATGTCACCAACACGAGCAGCAGGCTTAGTAATATACAGGAAAACAAATCAAATAATACAATTCCTTTTACTTCAAACTTCATATGGAGAACATCACTGGACTCCTCCAAAGGGTAAAAATAAGCTTTTTCTAATATTTAAGATTGTTTTTTGTGTTACCCAGAAATTCAATATAGTAAAAAGTGTTTACTGAAATTTTTCTTAATATTTAATCCTAATTTTAAATAATCCTCAATTTTAAGCCTTTAAGCTCCTAAAATAAAATAAAAAAATTAAATTGCATCATATTTAATAGTCATGAAAGTTTTTTATTTCTTTATTTTCTATATCTGTTCTGTTTGTATATATCTATTATGTCTATATATTCTTAAAATATATTTGTTACTCTTTTTTATTTCTTAAAAAAATAATTTTAGAGTATTCGCTAAAATTGTTTTTATAAGAAATAATAGGTTATTACACAATTTAAAATTCAAGTTTAAGTTCATTTGGTAGGCCGAATAAACTTAAAATTGAATGTTAAATTTCAAGTTAGTAAAAGACTTCATATTCTATAATGAGCAATAAAAGTTATGATATTCAGCACTTCTATTTACATATTAACCGTTTTAAAAATAGATATGACTGTCTTATCAGCTTAAACAATTTATATATTTTGAATTTTTGCAATCATATTATTCATATTTTATATATTAAGTCTTATCACCAGGATTAATTGACCTTACATTTTCTAATGCATTGGTTTTTATTTTTCTGGTAATAATTAGGTCATGTTGATCCTGGAGAGTCTGACTGGGTTACTGCACTAAGAGAGACCAAAGAAGAGGCTGGCTTGTCAGAAAATGATTTAGAGGTATTTCTTGTGTATAATATCTAATTATTAGCTGCTCAATATCTTTTAGAGAAAATTTTAGTTGTATTATTAGTAGCAGACAAAATTGTCTGCAAGTTGATTATATAATATAAAATTAAAAAAAATGTGCTAAATTATATTTTATTGGACATAATTCTTATTATAGTTATTCCTTTAAAACAAGACTTTTTTAATTGATATGATTTGTGTATAAGACTGGTTTATTCAATGTAAGTATTTGCAAAAATATAAAAAAAAAGTCTTGCTATTTTTTTGGTTTGTTTGCAGATATACAAAGACATATCTTACACTCTCAATTACCAAGTGAAGGGTAATCCAAAGGTTGTTGTGTATTGGCTGGCCAAAGTCAGAAACCCTGATCAAACAGTGACTCTATCCGATGAACATCAAGATTTAAAATGGCTACCGTTGCAACAAGCCCAGGAAATATCAGGATATGAAGATATGAAAAAGTTACTTGCTGACTTTCATGAAAAGGCTCTCAAAATTTAATAAATATAATGTTATTTGTGTTGAGGAGAAATGAATTGTTATCTAATACCCTGTATAGAGAATAAATGTATTATTTATTAAATTGACTATTATTTTTTAAAAGACAATATATTCCTTTTGATTTTTTATAAATAGCTGTTCCACAATTTTATAGTTACTGCTTCACTTGCCTTAGTTGTAATATGATATTTCATACCATGCTCAACAAACAGAAAAAAGAATTTTTAAAATGGTGCTAGAAAATATAGAAATAGTGATATAGTAGATATGTTAGTGTTTTAACAAACTCTTTAGTTTTATATATTAGTATATAGACATAGACAGTATTTACTTTATTATTTCAAGGAATAGTTTGAGTTTTATTTTGACTTTATTTTGAGTTATTTATTTCACTGGCTTGAAATATTATCTTTACTTAGACCAAAGGATCTATTTAATCTACAATTATGTTTAAAAAATGTCAACTTGACAATTTCATTAATCTATAGTCTGTATTCTGCGAATTAAGAAAGCGGTTTGTGAAAGAGTTGACGACGTTGAAGTGTTTATTATGTTTTCTTCACTTTGAATATTCTTTAAAAAATGAAAGTAAGTCGTGTAGGAAATGGATAAGCCTGAAGTTAAAGAATCAAATGAAATAAACTCAAGTGATGAAGACACTGTAAAGAACAAGTCAAAAATTCGAGCTAAAAAACGAAAGAGGTATAATATGTTTTGTTTTTATTAAGACACTTTTTTAACAATACTAGGCATGTAATTAAATTTTTAACAAAAAAGTGTAAGTTTTTAGCTGTATTAAATATTTGACGAATAGTGTTCTACTTTTATAGACACGTTACTCTCAACTTTTATTTCCTTTTGTTTTGTTAAATTTTTTTATACTCTTTCTGAGTTTTATTTCTTTTAACTCTTCAGTTTTTCTTTCCAAAAACATATTTGGTTAAAATAAATTTCAAATAACTGTGTCTTTAGTCAGGTATTTATATGTTTTTAAATACAAATGCAATGAACATTTGGGAGGTAGAATTTGAAGTATAATCTGATAGTTTTAAAAGGTGTAAATTTTAGGCTTGATAGTGATACTAGCACAGATGGTGATGATGTCTTACCGGAAAATATTCTCGATGTGGAGAGAAGTCTCCAGGCTTCGGCAATTAAAAATAATTTAGATGATGTAAGCGTAAAGAAAATTTTAAAGGTATGTATGATATGAAAAATACAATGACTTTTAATGAAATGATATACAATTTTGTATGTATACCAAACATATGGTATTACTTATTTATAATCTACAATTGTATGTTAATTGACATTTACTTGTTTGTATTTTAGTAAATTAATATATAAATATTTCCTTAATAGTGAAAATCGTCACTTACATATATTTTAAATTTTTCTGTCTGTTTGTAAGTACTTTTATAATTAATTGTAAATTAAGGAAAAAAAAAGATTTCATACATATGTCTAAAAACATAAGTTTTGAATTTGAGTTAACAGCACATTTTAGTAAGCAATGGAAATAAGCTTTTATCAATATTCTCGCTATAGATTTGTTTTTGGAATATTTATGTTTGTGAAATGCTTATAGCACCATATAAAATATCATGAAACAATACTTTAACAAATTTTTATGAAAAAAATGATGAAATTATGTTATTATGTAATTATTATTATTATTAATTATTTATGAATAAGACTAATTAAGGAACTCACTAAATCAAAATTCGCAATATCATTTACTTGAATGACATATTTATTTCAGTTATTTAAATTAGAAAATAAAAAAAATACTAAATCGATTTTAATAAAAAATGTATAGGACTCATCTGAAAGTATATCCTATACAATACATATAAAAAAAGATGAATCGGTTAAGAAATGACTTATTAATTTAGAGAATCTTCTTTGAAGTTGGTTGAATACTATTCTAAAATACACTATGCTTTTCTTCTACGTAGCTGCATTCAACTTCTAAAACAAAATAATTTGGTAATTTTTACACAGAAAGTAGTGACTAATGACCATGTGCTGGCTCTTGTTAAGCTGCGAGAAGAAGAAGAGGATTCAGGGACAGAAGATGGCCTCCGTCCCAAACTCACTAGAGCAAAAGCTAAGTTAGTATTTTATAGGATTTTCCTCACTATAATTTAACTTAAGTTTGTCAGATAGAATGACTCCCAATACTAATGCAAAATAAATATATTGAAAAAACTGGTAGTTCATGAAGTTAGCACTTGTCAATAAATAAAACATACAAATTAAAAGAAATTATAAATTTACGCATTAAACTCAACCGCTCCCATTAGTCTCATGATCCTGTGTCAAACACACATAATACAAACACACACACTCAGACTGCGGCAAACATTCATATTGCCTATACAGACATTTGCCATGAGCGGGCATAAAACTATATTTTATATAACCAACAGGTGAAATGGACTAATAAATTTGATTAAAAATTTTTGAAGCTATCCTCCCTAAAACGATAGTAAAAGTATTATTTTTCGAGATGTTCCTTATTGGTCAGACTCTCTATTTTTCAGTTCTTTGCTACGTTAATTAATGTTTATGAACTGGAGTGAACTCGCTGATTTTAAAAAATCAACATTTTAATAAATTAAATCTGCATCAACAGTGTTCGTCATAAGGGTCAACTTCTGGGAAGTAATAGTATATGACACACTAAAGGAAAAAGCTCATTTTTTACAAAATACTATTAAATTAAAACGATCAACACTCAAAAGTGGAAAATATGAAATTACAATTTGTAGCACTAAATGCGGTTGGGGGTATAATAGCCGAGCTCAGTTTTCTAGAAAAAAATTGCAATATTTTGAAAAAAAAATAACTGGTCAAGTGCGAGTAGGACTCGCGCACTGAGGGTTCCGTACAAACTTATAGAAATCTATATAAGACTAACCCATCTACGCCATTTGTGGTCTTCATCATCAGTTCCAACATAAGTTACTATCAAAAATACCTAAATCGGTATACGCTTGCCTATAATATTTGAGGAGTTCCCTCAATTTCTCCAGGATCCCATCATCTGATCCTGACCTGAAGACAATGGGACCACCTTGGAAGTATACCTTTTCAAACAAAAAAAAAATTTGAAAATCGGTACCCAAATGGCGGCGTAATCGGCGAACAAACATAAAAAAAAAATAAATACAAGGTCGAATTGAAAACACTCCTTTTTAGAAGTCGCTTAAATATAATCAAATATTATGTAAACATGGATCACGTCCCAAAACTATTTTGAAACTACTTAGGAGCACTTTAATTTAAAACACGATCATAGATGCAATCCATGGAAACATAAAACTTTATTTTAAGTACTAATACACCTTATACTTTAAAAAAAAAAGTTATAGCGCGATTCAGGATACACCTAGCGCCATCTCTTGACAATTTCAATGAACTAACTTGTTGACTTTGACATTAACAACATAATTATATTATATTTTATTCTCGTTTAATTTTTATTTATATTCTACTACACTCCACTACCCCTGCACTACGTTCGTAAAATATTTAGATTTACATTATCAATCAAAATATCGAAATATATATTAGTGTTGCCAAGACGAAAATAATTAGTCCTTAATTCGAACAAAACTAATTGTTTATTTATAAATAACTAATTATATTACTAATAACCAGAAGACATATATGTGTAGATAAATAAGTAAATTAAATAACTGGATCTGTTTGAATTTAATTTTAAAATTTTCGTACTAAGTCAATACGAGTACTTAAATCAAATCGCGTGAAGCTCTTATATTGAATGTTACTTACGTAATGACGTTATAAATCGACGATAAAACTTTTAAATGAAAAGTTTATTTTATAATTTTTAGCGCGTTTAAATAATAATTAAAATAAAAATTTTTATTAATCGAGCAGAATTATATCACAGTTAATGTCATAATGTTGTAATAGATGGCATTAGCTGTACGCTGCATCGGGCTATCATTTTGTTAGCTGCGATATATAGATTGCATTGCGTTGTTTATAAAGGTTTGCTGCTTTTTAATGTTTTCGTATTGATACAAATTTCTTCTCAGTGTTTGTAAAATTGTTTTTTTGACCATGGTCAACTTCTATGTTAATTTGTTACAAGTACATATAATTTTAATTTTAAGATTAATATATTTTCCGCTTGATCAATTTACAACTTGATACATTTACGCGTTCCGGAGAAAAAGTTTGAAAGACAGACGTACAGATTGACAGACACACGAACAGAAATTTACAGTTTTCGGATTTTTTCCTTTATGTATACTAAAGGACCTTGCTCCTGGCCAAATTTCATAATGCTTGGTCAATGGGAAGTACCCTATAGGTTTTGATTCCCTTGCGAAAACGTTAAAAACGCTATCATACTTAAAATATGTGATATAAATGACCGTATCTTTTGATTGCGTTAACTTAGAAGTTTGATTTTTTCACAGCTCTTAGTAATTACAACTCTTAGTACTTAACATTGATAAAAATTTGTTACCTTCACGCGTTTCTGAGAAAAAGGTTGAAAGACAAACTTACAAACAGACAAACATACATACAAAAATTTACAGTTTTCAGATTTTTTCCTTTATTTGTACCATAAGATCTTACTTCTTGCCAAATTTCATCGTGCTAGGTCAATGGGAAGTACCCTATAGGTTTTGATTCCCTTGCGAAAACGCTAAAATGGTCAAAATATACGACATATTTTCCATTATCTTTTGATTGCGTTGACTTAGAACTTTAATATTTTCACGGCCGCATGTCATCGTAGACTTGAGTATATGATATTAATTTCAACATGATACGTCTATGCATTTCTGAGAAAAAAGGGTTGACATCCCGACAGACAGACAGACAGACAGACAGACAGACAGACAGACAGACAGACAGACAGACGGACAACGAAGTGATCCTATAAGGGTTCCGTTTTTCCTTTTAAGGTACGGAACCCTAAAAAAATTATAAATTTCGTCAAAATGCTAGTAACCTTCTGAAGTAAAACAGTTAAAAAACAAAATTATCTGAATAAAATCACGAAACTGAAACTAGCAGCTAGCAGCTAGCAGCCAGTTCTCACGAAACTAATACAAGAAAAATTTAGTACTTTGTTTAAATTTTCATATCTCTGTTCCTAAACATCGGATTTCGTTGAAACTTCGCATAAGTTATTTTCATATTATTAAGAAAAAATTAAATAATTTTCAAGAGGGATACTACCCTCCTTAAGTTTTTTAATGTATATATACTTCAGTAGTAGTTTTATCCTGTTCAAATCTACTTTTTTATGGTTTGTGTTGTATGTAATTAGAGGCGTAACTGTAGCACCAGATGCCCGTGGCAAATGCTTTGGATTAGGCCTCCAAGTAAAAATCATCATGTTATAACTTAATTTCAATGAACCACTTAAGTAGTTACACAAAACTATTAATAATACTGTGTGCATTTTAGATAAATATCTGATATATTTTATTTTCAAGAGCATAGGTTTATACTTCTTTATAATGAAATAACATTTACTTTTAATAAGATTTTGATCAATAAAATTCTTTTAGGCAGGGGCTCTCTCGGGTTCGGGGGCCATTTTTGCCGGTCCTGTCACCCTATAATTACGCCCCTGTGTGTAATAATTCACCTGTGTCGTTACGATTTTTGTTGTTTACTTTATCTTCATGAAAATTTTTTGTGTGATTTTATGGAAATTTTTATGCTATTGAAATTTAATTTTGCAAGTATTTTATTTTCATATGTTATTTATCTCAGCTAAAGCTATATATTTTCATAGTAAAAGTAAAAGAATTTATGTCTAACGAATCTTCATCCAAAACTAGGGAATTGATGAAGGTGTCTCGAAATGCTGCACCATGGAAATTGGAACTGACTCCGATCAAACATATTCCGGTAAAGACGAGGCCGGAAGTGAAGGCTTTAATAGCGCAAGAGCTGCCTGATGACGAAGACGATGACGAATACCAGCCTACTCCTGATGATGTGATGGTGAGCTTAATTATCTGATATTATTATGAGGACTGTTCTAAATTAGTTTCGGTTTTTATAATAGTATAGATAAAAAGATATCATTTTTCCATTTCTTAAATTAATAATGATAATAAAGTAAGTTTTATTATTAAGAAATTTTTATTTATATTTTTAACGTCATCTATACTAATATTATAAAGAGGTCAAATTTGTTTGTAAGTTTGAATGTAGGAGGTAATCTCTGAAAGTACTGATACGATTTGAAAAAATTCTTTTGCGTTGGATAACCCGTTTATTGAGGAAGGTTTAAGGTATAACATCACGCTATGACCCGTTGGAGTAAAGAAGTAACTATAAACGCGAGCAAAACTGCAAACAACTGGCTGCTAGTTACAGACAAAATTCTCTTCATTTTCAGAGTGATGACGATCACATTATAGAATCTTGTAGCGACTTAGACTCGCAGCCTCGAACGCCAGCAACACCTAGAAGTCAAAAGAAATCTAGTCCTAAAATTGTTCAAGATGGACCATTTAAAGTACCTCAGGTTGGTAGTTTTATTAGAAAAATTCATATCACAACTAAATTTTAATTATTCTTTAAATTCTATAAAATAAAACTGAATTATTGTCAATAACAGATTTGAACATTTTTCATAACATTAAAAGATAATGCACTACACTTGTCACTAACTATATTTCTATTACATATTATCCCATATATATATACTAAATAGGTTCTTATTTTATATTACATTTTATCATTGTCATAATTAATCAATGTATGCTACTTAGTCTTTCGCACCAGGAATTTCATATTGACATATTGACTCATTGCAAAATATTAATCAGGCCAATTCGTTTTGTTATAACTTGTTACAAAACAGCATATAATTAAAAATTCTGAACAATGTCAACCCACCATTAACGTTTATTACGGTTCATAACATACAGTTCTTTGAAGGTGGGACGGACAGAAACTAGAGTAGAATTAAACATAGACTAAATCAATAAGGTCCTGTTAGCATACCCTTTGTGGAACCCTAATTAAAGAAAATTAATTTCACATTTTCAGGGAGTATCAGAAGTATGCAAGAAGCTTGATTTAGAACAAGAGGAAGAAGCGACAATAGCTCTAAGGACTCGGTCTAAACTGAGTCTATCGTCAACTCCCATAGAACATATAGAGAGTTCCTTCGTCCCACCAGATTATCTCCCAGTGCCAGATGTGGACGACCTGTGGAACGACTTCCTGCAGGAGTGCCTGAACCCAGCTCCCAGTGCGAGGAATGAAGATGATGATGAGACTGATCCGGAGTATAGTGTCGCTGCTGACCCCGATGCTAGTAAGTTTATTATTATTATTTTAAATGTTTGATTTTGATAAGTATAGTAAGTAATATACCTTATAGTTGATCAATTCTTGAAATCTTCACACATCTATAGTCAAAATATCTTTGTCAAGATTTTTGAAACCCACCCATGTATAAGTTTTGATATTGTGTTAATTATAGGCAATTTGCTATCGTTCCTAGAAGAGTTCCATTCGCCAGATTAGCTAATTTCTATCACACACAAATTGGTATAGTGGAAATTAGCTAATCTCAACACTTGTCCAAATCAAATTTTAATATAAAATGAAAATCTTTTGTACAGATGACGAAGACGAGGAGGCCTTAGAAAACAGCATAATTAAAATATCAAAGAAAGAACTGAATGATTTAGTAACTGAGTTATTCCACATAATACCACAAGGAACGGACGAGCAGCTTGTAGATACACAGAATATTTTAGGTGAAGGGACTAATGGTGAAGTAAGTATATGTATTCATGATGACAAAATATATTTAATTTCAATATATATTTTATTCAGATAAGCTTATGAAGTACTTTTGAATCGTCATTGAAAAAGTCTTTTTAATCTGTATGAAGATAGGCATCATCTAGGGTTAGCAGGACCTATGATTTTATTGACAGTGAAATATTTATTGTCTGACTTATCTAATATTGAAATAGATAATGGTCTAGAATTTTTCGCTATTAGAACTTTTTACTTAGGAATAATTAAGTTAAGTATTGTAAATAAATCTGTTACTTAGTGACAGTAACCGAGATAAGTTTACTGAAGCTGTAAATTTAAAAAACAAGTCACATCAAACACATCACATGTTTAATAAAGGAAAAATATAATTAATCATTATTTTACTTTAAATAAAATTTAAATGCTCATATGTATGTGTACGATTATTTGTTTTATGAGTTCGTTCAGTTGTAAAGGTAAAGGTAATTTACTAAAATAATCTATGCGAGTCCGTAAGCAAAATTTACGAGAGTATTTATCGCCTTATAATTTCGGCTTCCAAGTTGTTTAATAATATGTTAATTTTTAAGGTGAAGACCGTTTGGGAGGGAAAACAAGAACCATTATCTGATGAAGAGTCCAGAGCGCAGGATAAAGCGGCAAAAATACAGTTTGATGGCCGTGACGGTAAAACAAGATTTTCCATAGGCAAGTCCGAACCGAATGAAGTTGATGAAAACGAACTGACCATAGATACAGATGTACATGGAAAGAGGGTGTCTGAGACGGTAGAGGAAAATGTGACAAACACACCTGTAAGTGAAGCTGTGCCTGTTCGTGAGGTGAGGTGAGTTAATGGCATATTTTATCTTGAACTACCTCGTCTATGGATAAATTTCGTACCAATAACGAAGATAATAGTTCCAGCATTGCCCCTCCCAAAGTGACCATCACTATGGAGGAACGTGAAAGTGAAACAGCACCACCACCGCCTGTTCCACTACGGGCTCTCCTGAACGCCCCCCCACTCACTGTGAAGATACAAGTGGATGAGGCTGTCGAGGTTTGTACCTTTGTCACCAACCACCATTAATTGTGGTAGAGCCTAGTTGTATCCTACTGAGTACAGCTTGTATACGGGCTGGCTTGACCGGGGCAGTAATTTATTTTCTCTAGTTTAAGTCATTACATAATCATTTTTATTGAAAAATTAGTTGGAAAGGAAATACTGTCAAAAACCGTTTTGCCATTTTTCTAATATGGCGCGTCCGGAAAAGGTAGCAAAATGTATCAGATTACGAATTTTCAACCGCGTGTACCGCGCGCCCTCCGGCGGGAAGTGCGCGAGTTTTCTTCGCCTACCCTTCGTCAAAACGTCGGGCAAAAAAAAAGTATTACTACCATTAGTTATCGCGATGGGACCCGTTATATTAAATATGAATACTTAATAAAATCTAATAAAAGAAGTTCGTTTAAAACCCTGTTCATATGAACTAATTTCTTTTTCTTAGACGCTACTTTAATTGGTCTCAAAGTCAACTCAGATTTTCTGTCATTTTCTGTCTGGACTTCATACGGATTGTTAATATCTACATATTATATCGTTGGGTTTTGGATTCGTGTAGAATAATAAAGTATGAACTATTTGTCTTATAAACTTACCCTGTTACTCCAATTGGAAACAAATAAACAGTGAAACAAAATTCAAAATAACCCATTGGTTAAATCGCTTAAAACCATGGTGCTTTCCAATATTCCATTGCTTATAATATGTAAGTACATTTTTCTATTATTACTTTTTTATTTATTTGTTAATTTGTACTCGGTCAATTTTGGCCCATAGAAGTAGAATTAAGTATTATACAATAAAACAATAATACTATAAATATGCTACGTTCTATATTATTAGACGTTAAAAATCTGTATACCATTTATAATCTTGACAAGATCATCGATAGTCGTGATTGTCCAAATATACTTTCGCCTGACATTATCGGTCGTTAGCTGGTTGCTAGGTTACGTCGTCCAAAATGTGCGGCAAACTAGGGTGCCAAACTCAATGAGACATTAAAGTCTATAGTTTTATAATATCAATGCATTATAATATTATAGGCATTAACTTAAAACTATTAGTCGGAACACTAAATCCTTAAGGGAAAATTCTAGCTGTAATATTTATAGTCAAGCTCAAAATATATGTATGAATTACGTATAATTATGTTACAGAAAGATCCAGCGACCAGTAAAAGTAAGAGCTGTACAGAAATACCAACATGTCCTTCAATTATATCGACAAAGTCATCTTTAGATATAACGAACTTATCTACATTAGAAGAATCGAATTTACCGGTTCCTTTAAGCTTATCAGCACTAAAACCTCTCCTGCCCTCAAGACTTTCACCTGCACCAGTTTCACTTTCACATAACAGTTTTGTAAAGTCTAAGAAAGTGAAAAAAACTAAGAAACGAAGTCACACTGACCATATTAAAAAGTCAGTTAATCCACTACAGGATATAGGCAACACTAACTTTTCTACAAAGGAGATTAAAGATGAGTTTTCCTATTTTGGACAAAACATCGCCTGCCAGCTGAGGCGGGTGCCATTAATGGATGCTTTAGATTTGCAATCAGATATTATGGAATTGATAAAACGAAAGAGAAAATCCATGATGAAAAACAATTAGAGTAAAAACCTTCTCTTACAAACTGCGGATCATGTCTAACAAATGGCTGATAAGCAATAATGTGTCAACCCACTAATAGTCAAATTCGGAGACACTGATGTATCCTAATAATGCGTCACCTATTTAACATATACAAAAAAAAATTCAAGTCATCTGTACTAAATAAGTATGGAAAAGGTTTTTTTTTAATTTAATGTTTCGATTTTCAAGTTTTAAAGTTCCATATTTTGCAATTTATACCATGATCTATTATATTTGAAAAACTTATTATTATACAAACTTACTTTTAATTCGTCATAATATTTATCGAAATAAAAGAGACAAATGGATATACTTCATCAAACAAATGTATTAAGAATATGTTTGACATCTTTAAACGCAATTTTTTCAAAATGAATTCTGTGTGGCTTGACATAGTATTGCGTATCAACATTCAAATAGTATTTGGTTATACACATTTTAGGAATTGAGTCTAATCGCGATGGATTGGATGCGGGTGTAATAATATTGACATCGGGAATAATTGATATACACTAGTTGTTTATTAATATGACAACCGTTAAACGTGCATTAAACAATAAGAAGTAAAGAAGTGTTGAAGCTTTTATATTATATCTATATATATTTGAAAATAGCGTTGATTTTTATTGAAATTTAGTATTTTTATAAGAAAAAAAAAACAATGTGATTTGAAATAAAAATATAATATAAAATTTGAGTGTTTTCTTTCAGTGCTTCATATATGGTTTCCATACTTCTGGTATCAGAAGGTATAAAGATATTTCGAAGTATTATAAGACTTTTTATAAGTTATATATTTTTTAGTACGACTGTATACATATAAAGATCACTTGACTAAGCGTTCTGTTCTCTCTGTTTCACTTTGCATAGGAAAGTCTTGTATCAGATATTCCTAATGCATTGCGACTTAGAATCCAAGAGCAAGTCCAAATTCTTAACTTATTTGATGTGCTTACTTTCTCCCTGCCCTTCCTCTTTTATTAAAAAATCTAACATAATTTTTAAATTGAAAATTGTCTACTCAATGATATTTGATAACTATAAATATGTTATTACTACTAATCGACGTAAAAAATCCATTTGCAACTTTAACAAGCACGTCAATTGACTTGTTGGCTTAAAGATACGCTCGCCTGCTGTCAAACTCAGTAGCTAACTAGTTTCTAGGTTGTTCCAAAGTGTGCAGCATACTGGTTACCAAATATCAATCGATATAGGATCATGTCATCTTAATAGAGGCCGTTGAGTATGAAAGATTTATATATTTATTAATAGGAAGAGCCGGAACCCTAACAACCCATTTTTCCAATCTTTCCCTTACTTCCTATTTACCTTCATTCTTCATTTCCTTTTGAAGGCAGCAACGCATTTGCGGCTCTTTTGTGGTCTCACAAATGTTCATGGGTGACGGGCGGGTGTTTTTTGTAAAAAATAAAAACATTATCTCCACAGATGTACCCACAACAAGTGCTGCTGTTACAACAACAGCTACGACAGCACGTGCAGTTGGCTGCTAGCAATTTCTTGCAGTTATTCGTGCATCCCATCCATTGGGCATATGCGCCTAAGTACAAGGAATACTTGGTTCGTATACTTGTTTTTAATTTGGTACGATTTGCTACTCTATTGAAGATTTTACCAATTTATACTAAAAGCTTTAAATTGAAAACTGTAATTTGTTATGCGGTTTAGATGTGATTTTATTTAACAGTTCTACCGCCACAAAAAAGTCTTAGTTCAGCGGTGATAAAGTGGAATTTTTGCTATAATTTAACAAATAATAAATTTACTTCCTAGATATCATTGAATAAAATAACTCTAACGAATCCGAAATCCGTGGTCAATGTATGCAATCTGAAACCGGCGATAGATCTCGTCGAGAGTTGGGAGAGTTCGTTATCGGAAAATACGCCTGAAACCATCGGAATGGTAGAGTAAGTAATAACATTATTAAGATTTCCATAACAAGGGTATGGGCAGGCTACATAACTTGGAACGTGTATTTTACTATAGCAACACTAAGATTGAACTTAACAATAAGAAAGAGTTTTTGTTACATTGAATTTGTTTCTAAAGAATTAAGAGAAACTTATTTAGTCTTAAGTAAATTTATTTTATTGTTACAGGTTTATCCAAAAAGAAGTAGACAAATGGTAAGCCAGAATGTGTTTTCTAATGATAGAGTCTAATATGATCATGATCTAAAATTTTAGTTTCAAATTCTGTTCATAGAAATGAAATACTTATAAATCTTTCCAGTCGTCGTCGTATAACGCAAAACAGTGTCTATGTCGGGGAATTCCACGAACTATTTAAGAAGGTAGTGGCTAACAGTTCAGTATTTCTTTACCCGTATTTGTTACCTCCTGTGCCGTACAGATCTGAATATCACCATAAGAGATTCAGTTATCTGCCCTCTGAAGATAAGTAAGTATTAAGATTTTTTACTAATGCTATTGAAGATACGAGTGGAAGAATGTCATATGTCGCATTTCGTTTTTTTTTTTTTGCTTTTCTATGCATTGATAAGTATTATCTGTAAACAATTTTAAACTTTAAAACAACCGCATTTGAGGTATTTTAAGAAATACAGTATTTTGGATACATGCATTTAATACGTTTTGAATCTTTAAGCAAAACTTTGAAAACTTTTAATTTTCCCGAAATTAGAATATTGTCTACTGCATACCGCCTTCATCCTTTCACGTCTTATCAATGAATCTTAGAATTAAGTTTGGGTCAAACAGCGAACGGGGCAGGACGGTGACGTGGTGAGCATTTCACACTGAATCAACCTTCATAGCGGGAAACCTGATATTAAGTGATCACCGCCGTCCATGGACATTTGCCACATCAGAGGTGACACAAATGCGTTGCCAGTTTGAAAAGAAATAAGGAACGAAAGGCAATAGGAAGTGAGGAATGAGGGTGTGGGTTATTTTCCCGGCAAACGCAGCTATGGTAGCTATTCCACGCCGATACGAGCTAGGCTACAGCTAGGCCTCATAATTCTGTCAGTATCTTTTCAAAGCCCTGCCGCATTCGACGCAATTTGAGCAATATTGACGCTAGATATCAAGTTATTTGGACGATAAATGTGCTAAAATAATGACTAAATAACTGAATTCTATTTAAAATCGTTCAATAATTCTTCAAAAATTGTAGGTTGATAGTGCTCGGTCTGGAGCAGTTCTGGTTGTACATTGAAAACAACCCGCAGCTGTTCAGGTGTCCCATACGCCCCCATCCGCGACAGCGCTGGGGGCTCGCGACCGCCGCGCGCCTCGTGTGCAAGCACATGCTGCCCGGCGTCACGCCGCGCGCGCTGATGGCGCACGTGCAGACCGCCAGGAGGAGCGGCGCCAAGGACAGCCCCATCGTTGTGAGTGTTCCGTACTTTCCGGTAGCTAACGTGACGTTACGGGTGCCTCGTGCGCTAACATATGCTACCCAGCATGTGCTTACATTATTTAACGTTTAAATCAATTTTTAATTAAAGTTGGAAAGACATCATCAATTTTGTTCCAAATGTATAGGTGCTGCCAAAAAAATGGTATATTCTGATAGAATTTTCTCTTTAATGCTGTTGTCATTATGAGACTGAAGCTATAGGACCACTGTGCTTGTAAATAACATAAATAATGACATTTTGGAAATTTTTAATTGTTAAGTTGGACTTAGAACTTTTGTTTAACATTAAAAGACTACCCAAAAGAAAAGGTCATTACTTTTGCTATTGTATTTTTGTAAAAATGTATAAAACGATATATTTTTGAAACTCAAACATAGCCAAAAACAATTTTCTTGCAGCTTTAGAATATAGCATTCACTTTTTTTGGCCGTCACTTTCACTTTTGAATCAAAAATATACGAAACGTGAATTATATCATTTTAATAGATTGTCTGTTGTGAAAAACGTTTACTATAAATATTCAATTTCAGAAATATTTTACAAATAATATCATAGAGCCAGTGAAACACAAACTGCTACCATTCAATCCAAAACTAACTCTTTACGAGCAACCGGAATTTGAAATGCCACGTCTTTGGATTAAGTATCTCGCAAAAAGCTCAAAAAGATTTAGAGTGAGTATTAGCAAATAATTTATCTGTATTCAATCATTGTCATAACTCAATGGTAATATAATAATGATAACTGTGTGCTGCTCCTATAATTGTAAATTTCATTTAAAGGATCATCTGTATCGACGTAGTCAAGGTCAACAACCAGCCGGTGTAGAATTAGATATCGATAAAAAACTCGAATCAGTCGAAAGAAATCCTCTTCCCATTGATTTCATAAAACCAATTGTCTGCAATAGATTAAATATCCAACCACAACTGCCGAAACCGGCTTTGGTTGATAAAGTCGACGTTCACATACAAAAATCTGACCAAAACGCAATTCTTAATACAACGTTTCTCATAGCATCGAACATTTTTACAATTGTCAATACTAGTACAGGAACTCAATTGATACCTCTGCAAGTACAAACGAGTACTGTTAATAGTGCTTCTACGCCTATTTGTACGCCTGCTATCGTAAATACCACTGTTACTAAAGAAAATGTAAACCCAGAAGTAGATAAAAGTAAAAGTAATACACAATTAGAACCTAACGCTGAGTCAAAATCAAAAGAAGTTGACGATGGTCACTGCAAATGTTGCACTTTGTTTAGAAAAATACGGAGAAAACGACAAACATTTATAACTGATTACTTCAATACTTCTAAGAAATACAATGATAGAGCATGTGATTGTGAAGGGAAGAAATATCCGAAAATAACAAACAAATTGAGATTATTAGTAAATAATTACAGGACTCTGTCAAAGAAAGTGTTTAATGAAGTGATAGCGAAAATAGATAAATGTAAAAAGGGAGAGACGTGCAACGACAAAGACGAAAGTGCTAAAACGCATGAATCAAATTCCAAAGATTTAGGTACATATGCTTTGGTTTACGGTAGTCATATACGATGCAATATTAATAAATGCGATTAATGGATTAGTAAAAAGTGATCTAATTTTAGTGTATCTTTTTGTAACATTATAAATTAGACAGTTGCCAAGAGAAACCATTACATATTCAAGATCTTTGAAATAAAATTTTTAAAACCCTTTGAAAAAACAGGAATCTAGAAATGAATCATCATTTAATCATGTTGCCCAAAATGTGTCAACATAATTGCATAATTGTGCAGAAATTACTTGCGAAAGTATCATCATTCCATTAGTGGCTACGGTTAGAAGTATCAAGAGAAATTTTAACTAAATTCAATTTTTTTTTAATTTCCAGTGACAGCAATCATGTTTCTAATAAAATTAGTCGAGAGGACGAATATAGCAAGAAATAACAAAATTAAAAGATGTTTACACACGGCATTTTCCAAATTCGATGTTGAAAATGGAGATCCGGTGGCGTTATCAGAAAGTTTGTTTCACATATTTGACGTGGAATTAGCTGATATGTATAAAGAATTTCTGATTTTCCTAACACCGGAACAGGCACTCAAACTAGATCAATTCAAAGAATATTTCACACGCAATTGTGTTGAAGAATTGGTGGCCAAAATTGAGGTGTATTTTCTTAAACCAAATAATTTCTAATCCTTTGGGTATGAAACACTAAATATTTTTTTTTTTCAGGAACATGTCCTGGATAACGAAAAGCGTTTAAAAATATTGGAGAATATTAAAGAGATAATTTTAGAGACCGCATCCGACCCGTGCGAGATTTGTTGTAAATTATTAAACTGTGCTAGTGATTATCCTGCTCTGGCACAATATATTTATTCGTTATTCCCTCATCGGCGGAGAGAGTGAGTATTAATGTGTTTTGGGTAAATTGATCTTCGTATTGAAGGTTTTTTATAATCTGATTCTTTCTGGACTTCACAATATAGAAACATTAATGAAATTTAAATTATTTTGCTCTTCGTATACTTTTATAGGAACAGGAAAATATTTAATGTTAATTTTAGTTATTCATAGATTTAATAACTTTCTTTCTGAAAGTCATTAAATCTATATATCTATCTGCCTAATAACGCCTATGGGTAGCCATTATTAGGATAACCATATGTTACATTTACACTTTAAACCAAAAATACTGCAAAATATATTTTTTTCATAGAAGAAAAATTGGTAAAAGAAATGTTTTTCTCTTGCTGAGTCCTAATTATGTGATTTTACCGAAAAATATGAAACTAAATATATGTTTGATATTTTTAATTTTTTCACAGGAAAGTCAACACTTGCAGCGAGTCAGAAATAAATGGACAGGAGGACATGGATCAACAAGAAGGTTCATTGACGATATGCGAGGAACCTAATGCTACCGCCGATTATGAAGCTGATGACTCCTCTTCTTGGTTTGAAAAATTGATTATTATATATATGTTTTTTTTTTTTTTATATAAATTAGTAAGTGGGTAATTAAATTCTATTCTTTCTTGACAATATTTCTTGTAGTTGTGGTGGATTTATGAAAAGATTTTTTAAAACTTAATTTTTCACACTATTATAAAATTATATTTGACTAAAAAATTACTATGTGGTTTTGAGTGTAATGATTAATTAATACGCGTAAATATTAAATATTTATGTGTTATTTTTTTATTTCCAGTGATGAAGAGGCTACAGAATTTGGGGAACAGTTATCTAACGGTGAACGCGAACAGGATCATGCTGTCTATGATATTACCATTAAATATGTACGTTTTTACATTAATTATTAAAAAATAATAATAATTCGATAAAAGTTGTTAAATCAGTTTAAAATTCAAAAGGTATTCTTTTTACACAAAACAAAAAAAGAAACAAGTGTTCCGAAAATGTCCTTTTATAATTAGATGCTGATAAGCAATAATGTGTCAACCCAAATAAAGTAAAATTTGGAGATATTGATGTATTTTGATAATGCTGCATGTAATTAAAATTATTCAAAAACTTTTAAAGTCATATTAACCAAAACAGTATGGAAAAAAGTTCCTTTATTTAATGTTTCGAATATTGAAGTCTGTTCCATATATTGAAATATACAATAATCTCATATATTAGAAAAACTTATTATTAGTTAAAACTTTTGATTATACCAATCTGCTTTTATAACTTTTAAATAGAAAATAAAAAATTGATATAAACTTCTTCAAATGTCGTATTAATTAAGAATTACGTATTTCGCTTTTGGAGTCAGGTACTTTTTTTTTAAATCTTGTTAATATCACAGGAACAACCAGAAGCCTCAGAATTGGTAATTGACGAACAAGAAGACAGAAGCAGCGAATCTTCTGGCATGTCGATGCTCGTAATGTCAGAAGACGAGTTCAAAACAGAACTTCCAGACTGGAAGAGAGACGAAGATAAGCTCATTCTAGAAGTACTGAAGCAATGTATAAGTCCAGAAGAAATGAAAGATAAATCAATAATTGATATTATTGAGGATAAAAATATTGTAAACATGATCGCCGATAGCTTGACGCATAAATCGTTAGATGATGTTAGAGGGAGGATATTGTATTTATTAGAAATTCTTGTTAATGATAATGACAATTAAAGGTATTTTTATGATATCCTGTTGTTTTTTTCATAATAAATAAAATGATAAATTGATATCGTTGTCTTAGATTTTCAAGATTTTTATTCATTGAAATAAAACTGTTTTAAACGGATTGAAATCGCGTATATTAATTATTTTTATCATCCCGACGTTTCGAGCACTTTGCAGCGTTCGTGGTCACGGATAAAACGTAGTGATTATATACTCTTTGGTCACGGGTAGACTAAGATGACATTTGTATATTTGAGGTTTTAGAAAATATTATTTACAACTACCCCCAACGGTTTCTTATTTGGTATCTTGAATAACGTTCCGGTTGCACGCACAAGGCACTAACTGTATCTTTGGGTCTTGCAGTCCACTTATTAAAAATTTAAAATCCCAAGTCCACTTGTGAAAGTGTCATCTAAAATATTACCTAATGTTATGACGTCTGCATTTTTACAACATCTCAATTCTATTAATAATTTCTCTCTTTTTTCTTTTTTTAGATATATAGGAACATATAAAAAAATTTTATTGCAGTAATGTTTGATCAAATATTGTAATTAGGCAGAATAGGTGCAGCATAAGATTAATTATCATTAAAGAAAAATACATTCAAAATCAGCTGGCTAAATGTCAATGTCGTTTTACGTAGGAATACAATTGTCAAAACTTTACAACTTGTGGACAAAATCGTCGTTTTTTAAATATTATTGCATATTATTACGAAATTTTAAAAATGGATCAGTGGCTTAGTGAGGGATTATCGAAAATACTAGATTTTGAAGTGCCCAATGACCTCATACAGTAAGATTTATTCATAATAAAAATTAATCGAATAACAAAAAAAAAAGATTTTCATTAAAATATTGTATTTTCAGATACATATTATCAATAGAAAATGAAAATGATTTGAATGAGTACCTCAAAACTTTGCTCGATTTCGATAATTCCCAGCACAAGAACTTTTATTTAGAATTGATCAAAAAGAAGTTTCCTGCAAGAGGTTAGTTAAAACATTTATCTCCTTTTACTATTTCTAACCTTTTTTATTTGAAATAAATAATACCTAATAGAAATAGATATATATTACGTTCATAGCGTTTGACGTTAAAAATCTGTAACTATTTCCTACTTTAACCAGCTCTTCAATTTTTTTGTTAGCTCAGATACTCCTTCCAAACTCAGTCGCTAGCTGGTTACTTAACAGTGCCGTCCAAAGTGGTCGTCATTTGGTGTTAGAATCCATGAGCGTATAACATATCTGTGGTCATATTATATCATCATTCCACATAAACTATATTACAGCTGGCACTCAAAGGCAGCAGAAGAAAAAATTGTCAAAAAACAAACAGCAACAAGACTTTGTGAGCACAGAAACAAACACACAGAGCCAAGTTGTGGAAACAGATGCTAAATCCAAAAAGAAAACTAAGTATGTGAACCTGTACTCCCAGGAAGGAAAAAATGCTCAAGTTATTCTTTTAAAAGGTTTGTATGTTTTTTTATCACTCTATAATGATTGCTTATTATTCACATCTTCGTATATTTTAAATTTCTTGTACATACACTGTAGATAAATATTATTGAACTTTTTAAATTCAATAACCGTTTGGAACAATTTTGTTTAGGAGAAAATTATATAAATCAAAAATGTAAAGCTTAATTGCAAGGCATATAGTAGAATTTGTTTTGGTGATTTTGAAAAAGCAGGCACTTGCCTGGTGTAAGCAGATCTTTGTGATATCTGATCCTTTATAATAATTGTTTTGTAGAGGAACAGTCATTAAATAGATCTAAAACTTTCAACTTGTGATAGATATGAGTGTGACTAATTATAAGAATATATATATATTTATTTTTTTATTTATATTCTTTTATTGTACACCACACACGATAAAAAAAAACAACAATAAAAAATATATATACATACATTTTAAAATATTACTCTTTAAATCTTTCTATAAATACTTTACAGGGCGACATCATTGTGACTGCCAAGCATCAAAACATGAGCTTATTAATAACTGCTTGCAATGTGGCCGAGTGGTGTGCAAGCAAGAAGGTTCAGGACCATGTCTTTTTTGTGGGAGTTTGGTAAGTTCTTAAAGAAGAGAGACTGGATAACATTTCATAAAGTTCTGTAATATTTTTGTAATTATATTATGTTCTTATATACTAGTTAAAAACCATAGTGTGTATGCAGTTATTCAAACAAATAATTGACTTACAAATGCTGGTGTCGCATTTTTTAACCAAATAATTTATATTAATTTATATAATATTAATTAACACCAATTAAACACCAATTACAGAAAAGTAAATCAGGATACTAAGGGTTATAATAGGTTCAGTGGTTCTGGAGTTCACTTCACACATACAAAATTCACTTTGTCTTTATTATATTAGTATAGATCATTTAGAAACATGCAGTGTATCAAGCCAAATTGAAAAAAAGAAACAGCTAATGAACTGGTCATGTCTTTTATCATATTATAATTAAATTTTTGATGCAGGTTTGTACACCAGAGGAGCAAAGGGAGATTAATGCAAAGACTAAAGCTAGCGCTAAATTAATGGAATCTCTTATGGAAAGAAATCGTCCTAAAGGTTGGGAAGCAGCTGTGTCTCATAGGAATAAGTTGCTTGAATATGATCGAACCAGGTGTGTAAATTTTTTCATTACTTCATTTGTCTGTCAATACACAATATAGACAATTACACAATTCATTATAAATTCTTTGTTACTACGAACATAATAAAGTTATTATAATATGCAGATATATGATACAGAACACTGTGCTAAGATCAACTCGCCCTTGTTCAGTTTTGGTATTGTACTGTATTGAGTTGACTTTTATTTTGTCACAGTGAGCGTCGTACACGTGTAACGGACGATGATAGCGACTACTTCAGTGCTAACAGCGTGTGGCTCAGTGCCAACGAGCGGGACAAGCTGCAAAAATATCAGACCACACTACATGAAAAGAAGCATGCCTCTAGGCTGAACAAGAAAATGACTTTTGATTTTGCTGGTAAGTTGTTATATAAGTACGAAATATTTTTCTTCTTTAAATTTAATTTTAAAATATGATATTAATTATAAAATATAAAGTCACGACGCAAAATATTAGAGCAATGATCATAACCTTTAGCAAATAATGAAATTTATTACGATTAAAACCGCAAGGCAAAACTGTGTTTTGTGATGTGCGTGATAAATTATGACAGTACAATGCAAAATTTGGACGCTTATTGCTTTTTCATGGAAAAACTACTAAGCACATTTGATAAAACCTTACAGAAGTAAAGCTCATAATGCACAGGCTACTTGTCAAAATAACACCCGGGGGAAGCCGCAAACGGATTATGTACAAGTCCATGTAACTTATTCGAATCATTATTTCAAAAGACTATTTCCTTTGCCCCAAGGTTGCCTGGAAGAGATCGCTTTTCAGCGATAAGGCCGCCTGTTGTGCCATACACTATTTTGTTATATTTATTTCTTTTTCCTTCTCTGTATTAACGTTGTTTTCAAGAAAGTGTTTTATTATTATTATTTCATGCAGGGCGTCAAATCGTTGAAGACAATACAATAGAACATGAAGTGGATCAGGATCGTATTCGCCAGATAACTAGCAGTAATAATAATATTAGTGTTCAAATGCTGCGGCCAGACCTGTTGACCGACTCATCCGGCGGCCGAGACGTTGCCCCCGGTGTTAACGCGCCTTTATTACAGGTTTGTCTAGTGTAATGTTGCCAGTCATATAATCACCACCATCACCAAAATTGTATTTTTAAAAGAAATTAAAAAAATATATAAAATACTGCAGATATATGTTTTTTATAGAAGAATGAACAAATAAAATACTTAATTTAAGTTTAATGTATTAGTAACAATTATTTTATGACTTTTCTTTCTTTTAAATAAAGTTAAACTTCAATCACACATAATTTTCTATTTTGATGTAAATTTTAAATACAAATTTGTCATACAAATTATAGACTATGATATTGCACATATTTTAGTAAAATTTAGGAATATATTATTAATTAGTTATGTGAATATTATTTACTAATTTAATAAAAGGAAAATGTATTATATAAACGTTAACAAAGAACCTGTTTTTTTCCAAAGTTTGATGAGTCAGTAGAGTCTCAGAGCTACTCGGCTGCCAAGTCGAACTGGATCCAGTCGTCTCGTATCCAGGACCTGGAGCTGCAGGAGATGAGCGACACGGGCAAGTGTCTGTCCATGCATCAACCCTGGGCTTCATTACTTGTTGAGGGGATCAAAATGTATGTACTTTATTTTTGATGTTCAACAGTGGAAAATGATTTTGAAATAATAAATACATTTAATAAAATCATTTCATATATGGACGCTGATAAGCAATATTATGTCAAGCCACATGGACTTCATTTTGAGAACATGGTGTCAAAAGATGTCAAACCTATTCTTAATAAATTTGTCATACATATATCCTCCATCTTCTCTTTTCTATTATATATAATTTAATATTAAAAAAAAAATTATAAAGACTTAAAAGTATATTGGTATATTAAAAAGTTTTATCTAATAATAAGGTTTTCAAGTATATTAGATTATTGCAAATTGCAAAATATTGAGCACACTTCATTCAATTGAGAAACGGTTTTCCGTACTCCGTATTTAGTTTAGATAATATGTGACGCATTTCTGACAATACACTAATATCTCGTAATTTGACTTTTTGTGAGTTGATACATTATTGCTTATCAGCATCCATATAACGTTTCCTTTACTCAGTGATAAAATGTCATTAATTCCTAGAACATAATTCTTATTAGTAACACTATCAGATAGTGCTGTGTACAATGTGTTTTTTTTTTCAAATTAACGAGTTCGTATCTTGAGTAGGAAATAAATTTAAAAAAATTAATGATATAGTTCTAGTCCCGAGTCTGTTTTAAGTGTTATTCGCTACTCCTTATAGTTTCGAATTTGGCCGTATGTCGTGTGTACGACCAGTTCATGGTGTAAAATATGTTTAATTTACTTTTCTAGGCACGAAGGTCGCACTTGGTACACAAGTCATCGTGGTCGCCTGTGGATAGCTTCTACTGTGAAAGCTCCCGACCAAAACGTTGTCCGAGCTTTAGAGAACCAGTACAGGGTTCTATATCCGGGTTGGTAAAATTTTACTATTATTTAATATCCTTGTAGTAAAGAGCGGCTGGAACATTGTGGTCCATTGATATAGTATATAAATTTTTATTGTTTGATACTATGATCATTAGATAGTTTTCGTTTACATATTATAAATAAAAAAAAATACAATAAAAGATTATTGTTTTATATTTTTCTGGATTATTTAATCTGTTTTGTACGTTTACAGTTATAGTGAATAAGTAAAAAGTTATGTATTTTTGAATTGTATTAATTTTGATTTGTTATGAAATCTAAAATTAAATGTTCAAGTATTTGATTAAAGATTAACAATATCAAAAATTTTAACTGATATGATTAATTCAATAATGGTATAATAATATAAAAATATATTTTTGTTTGTAGATAAACAATTCAAGTTTCCATCCTTCTACCCAACCGGCTGTCTTCTTGGTTGTGTCAATGTGGATGATTGTTTGCCGCAAGAAGAATACTCTAAGATGTAAGTTGAATACAATACAAAGACATAATAAAGAATATAAGATACCTTCTATTTCCTACTCTTGCATTCTTGTCATATAAAATGTTGGCAAATAAAACATAATGAAGACTAGCGTAGGAATGGCAGGAATTTAAAACTGATAAAGTTTCAAACAAATTTTCATCTACTATTTTATCCCTTTGGGGGTAGAATTTATCAAAATCTTATCGGATGCCTACGTCATAACATCTACCTGCATCCCAAATTTCAGCTCAATCTGTCCTGTGGTTTGGGTTTGACATTTGCAGCATAAATAAGCCACAAATGCATTGCTTAAAAAGAAATAAGGCATGAAAATGAATCGGAAGTACGGAAACGATTGGGTTAAGCTTCCGGCTCTCTCTCGCGGATATATTACATACTTCACGCCTCTGGCAATTGGTACTATAATTATTGCAACGTTTATTTATTTTTTATTACATTTTTTTAATTTATTCGTATTTTTTGCAGATATCCAGAGGGTGAAAGCGATAGTCCATATGTGTTTATTTGTTCTAATCCAGTCAGTCTGAGGTTACGATTTCCAGTGAAGGGTCAACATAAAATTTGTAAGTACCCTCTATTTTAAGTAAATTTTTTGGTAATTAAGCAAGGAGGGTTATTACGGTGATCTACCGCTATTGAACTGTGATACATTTTGACAGATGATTTACTTCGTTATAGTACAAAAATTTTAAATCAACTGTCAAAATGCTCGCATAATTGCCCTGCTGGTTGGCTGTGATGTAACATTGCTAAGATAAGATTCGTATTATATTCATGCATGACGTGTATATATTCAAATTATAATGGCAATTCTAATATTGTTTGACCGAAGGTTCTCAGTTCGTTTGGGATTTTTAGGTACATATCTTCCCTATTACTCAAAGATGGCTTGACTGATTTGGTTAATTTAATCTGACAATTTAAGTCTATGGTTGGTTTAAAAACAAAATTGTTTACCATTTCAGTTTTAAGATAAATTTGCACATTTCTAACTTAAATTTGTGGTTATGTTTTAGCAAAATTCTGTATTTTGACTAAACGGCTTGAATTTTTTCTTACAGATACTTTGGATAAAACTATCCATCAAGCGGCTGTAAAATGTATACAGAAAATGGCAAAGATGCAGGCGGAAGAGGCAAATGCAGGCTGAGTGATGGTTATCAATTATATATGTAATTTGTTGATTTATTAACTTATATAAGGCAAATAAAACTATTATAACATTAAGGAAATAATTTATTTACACGTTAAATTACTTTAGTTCAACATAAATATTTAAGAAACATCCGCGCACACAGGCAAAACAATGACAAACACATACATAGATTCAAATTAATTTGTACAAAGAATTAAGTTTTAAAATTAATTAGCAAAAATATATTTGATTTAAGATAATATTATTAAACGTCACTTATAATTTAATTGAAAGTTAGGTTAGTTTCGATTATCTTTTTGATTCGTATTGTTTCGAGTTTTATTTTTATACCATTTGTACAAATTGTATTGGAATAGATATTTAACGCACACACGCATATTATAACAGCCACACAATCGTAATACTATCGATCATATCACTAGATATGATAAACTTAACCCTAAAATGAGCACCAATAGAATAAACAATGTAAAATTGTCAAAAGTAACAAAGAAATGCAGGTGGGGTCTTATACAACCACATTGTAAATGCTAGCACTAAAATTGCGTAAAACTAGAAAATAAATTTTGAGGCTTTGGCAGACGAAAGGATTTGCTTTGGTAATAAAAATAATAGGAACGTTACGATTCCTTCTTTTGGTTCAGCTGAGGGAAGAAAGCCTCTATTGGTAGGATCGGGTCGTCAGTGGCTATTGTGAAGTAACTTGGTATTCTCCGGCTATTTGAAGCTACAGATTTAAACATTCCTGGGGTATTATAATCCTTACTCGCCGCTAAAGTTAAGTCCGAAACACGCTTCGAATGTTCGAAGAGTCTTTCAATATGATCTTGATGTTTCTTATCAGCGATTTTCATAATAGCGCTCTCAGATCTGGTTCTTTCTGAAGTTATATCATTCTTGTGATCGTAGTTTACTGTCGTTTCAGTGACGGCTAAATCATGAACGGATTCTCCGATTTCGGAATCTTGAATTCTCTTTCTTAATGGTCTCTTGCTGTGTACTGTTGTTGGGCTGGAAGTTTCAGTGGGTTCTTCAGTAGGTCTCGTTCGTCGCTGTCCGTTACGTATACGGGACGAAATCTTCTGTGTAGTCCCGTCGTTTCCTTCTGTATTCTGTTTTTGTCTTACTGTTTGTCTTGAATGTATTTCCTGCTCATTGTTTTCAGTTCTGTTCAATTTGTGTCTTGGTTCTTTTGGTGTAAACTTCTTTCTTTCAGTTGTTGTTTCAACGTCGCTGAAAATGTCGCTGTAAGGATTTTTTCTTTGTGGGTACCTACTTTTGGGTGTACTTTCGACAATTTTTTCCGTAGTGCTTGTTGTAGAATTCAATCGGTTTCTATAATCTTTAACACTGAATTTTGGTCTTTCTTGCTTATTTTTTAGTCTTGGTCTAGGTACTTTTGTTATTCTCGTATTAATCTCTGTGCGAGGTGCATAAGTCGTCACTTCAAATTCATTTTTTTCTTTAATGGAGTCGGTTGTCGATTCTTTATTTTCTACAGGTCGAACATCTCTATGGAATGAGAATTCTTTCAAAGCGTCATTTGTTTTGAGCGTGTCTGTAAGGCTAACTGAAACATCGCTCGTTGGTGTATCTTTTTCATCTTGTTTGTGACTGTAATCAGGAATTTCACTATTCTTAAATTCATAAGTATTTGAAGGTGATTTTGATAACTGTGGGCGAGAAGATATTTTCATTATCGAAGATTCTCTACTGTTAAAATCTTGTATTGGTTGTGTAGTCGTTTCTACTTTATCTGAAATAGTTGTGAGAGGTCTGCGATGTCCAATGACTTTTTTCTTTACTATTGTGGGTTTTGTTGGTGAAGTAGTCGGTAGAGCGCTAGTAGTAAACTCAGTAGTTTCGCTTGGAGTTGTTATAAGAGTGTCAGGTCTAGCTTTAGACGGTCTTATTCTGGGTCGTATAGTATGTATTTCTTCCGTAATTGTAGTAGGAGAGCTCTCGGTTGAAGACACATAATTACGCGTGGTTGTTTCTTCTTTATTGCGGTTCGCTAGCGACGGACGGCGTCTCCTGATTTTGTTTCGTTTCCTAATTTTATCTCTATCTAAAGGATCTGGTGTGCTCGGTCGTTTGAAATGTTTGTTCGGTGGAAGTGTAGGTAGCGTTTCGACTGGAATATCCGTTACTTCTAGATTAACATTAGGTTGTGTCGTCACTTCAGGTTTAGGTGTTTCTGTCGGCTTCTTAGTGCGTCTGTAAGGTTTATGATCATTGTACGTTGGTGTAGACACTTTGTAGTAGTAGTCTTTTAACTTATTTTTTCCAATTGGTTCGAAATCGTCACCTAAGGGCCGTCTGCTTTGAGATTCAAATTGATTATCATAATTGTAAGAATTTTCATAACTTTTCTCAGCTTCAGTGACGATAGCGTACTCTTCTGGTAAATTGGATACTGGTGTTGTCGGTTTTTCAAAAACGTTGGTAACGTGATCATGCTTCGTGACTGGTTCATCAGTTGATTTCTGATTATGTTTGTAAGATTGGGGAGTTACAGTCCAAGCAGCGGGCGATGCATTTGTAATGACATCCTCTGATACATTTTCAACTACTGCGTATGAAGGGCGATGAGCAAGTGCATTTAAGCTACTCTCTAGATCGAACAATCCTGGTGCATTGACGTATTGTTGAGATACTTGTTGTGTGAGTCCGACATTATCTGATAATTTTTGTTTTGTTTTATCGTAATTAATGTTTACTGCATCTTGATTTTTATAGCTTTGGAATGGTATGTTTTGGGACAGGAAATCGAAGTTATTGAATAAACTTGCTACTGTCGACGTTTGTATAATAGGAGGATTATATGTTGTAATTTTATTAAAATCTAAGTTTTGGTAATTCTTTATGAAAGGATCCTGAGGGCTAGGTTTGAATCCGTGTTTGATTTCAGCGTTCGGGTCTATTTTTAAGGGAGATACTACTTTCGTTTGTGGTGTGGGAACATTTCCTAAATCGTTTAGAGTGGAACCGTATAGGAAATTGAAATTCTGTGTTGTTGTTAATTTAGGAGTTGTAGTAGCGAATATAGTTGCGGTAGTTTTGTGGTTAGGCGTATAATTGAATGAGTTGAATATGGTATGTTTAGTTGTTTGTGGAGGTATAAAGGTTGTTT
The DNA here is from genome assembly GCA_037950945.1 of Hypolimnas misippus. Classification (NCBI taxonomy): domain Eukaryota; kingdom Metazoa; phylum Arthropoda; class Insecta; order Lepidoptera; family Nymphalidae; genus Hypolimnas; species Hypolimnas misippus. The sequence goes on from JBBEEQ010000011.1 coordinate 10,348,646, forward strand.
TAGTTGTCGGATATACTGGATCTCTTCCTTTGACAGATTGTAAGCCAAAGGATCCAAATGTACCTGAAATTAAAAGAAAATATTAATAATATCTTTTTCAATAAGATCATTTATTAAAAAATGTGATGAAAAAAGAACTAAAATACACACCTAAAATGCTTGGTGGAAATACTGTATCTTGGAAGGGATGTCCATATTGATTAATGGGTAACTTTGGCAACGTGTATGTCTGTTGCTGAGCAGTTTTCACTTGCTGGCTTAAATATTGAGAAGCCGTATCCGTGTCAGGCAGTTTAAACACTTCTGGTTTGAAGATCTCAGTCTCCGCTGATTGTGGCCGCTTTCCATCCGGTCTTGGGTACGCTTCGATCGGTTTACCGAATATGTCTGACGGTTTTCCCGTGGAATACTGCCCGAATTGAATCGGCTGTACGTTTGTCAATTGCTGCAGTATATTGTTGTGGTATTGTTGCTTTTGTTTCGTTTGTTGCTTCTGCAAGACTGGACGAGCGGAGTAAGTATTGTGTGTGTTTCGAATCAGCAGGCTGTCTGCTGGGAAGTTCTGGACGAATTTGTATTGATTTAATCCATTGTTTGGTAACGAAAATGGATTCAGATATGAGTTGATTGGTTGGTTTGAGGGTAGAGGGTGTGAAGATACTGGTACTGTTCTAAGAGTTGTAGGTCGATAAGATTGAGCGATGGACGTTAATTTTGTGATGTCTCTTGTTGCTAACGGGCGTGCTGATGAAGGATATAAATCTAGTACTGGAATCTTATATGATGGTGCGTGTAGCGGAGCAGTTCCTAAAGAACTGTATATAAGTCCACCGGAGCCAACAACTGGTCTCCAACCACCCTTAGAGACTGGCAAATTCTGAAAGTTAAATTTATTTTTTTAATAAATTACAAGGTTTAAATAGTCACTATATTATTTTCTTTGGATTTGATACATCTTCATAATATCGAAAGTAAAGTAAAGAAAATCCGTACACTGGTAATAAAAAGTTGGATAATATTTAACCGTTTTTTTTTACAAATTTGCGTCAATAAATTTTTTAACAAATATTATTACGACTTTAAATTTGTAACCTTTTGTTAGAATTGACACTAGCAATGGAATAATTTGTATGCTTACTGCATGCCCGACTATAGAGCGGCGATGATGATGAGGACCCTTTCCGCAGACGACAGCTATCAACGAAGCTTGTATTGCCAGCGCGACCAGGCATAGCCGCACCCCTGGAATTACAAAACAATAGAATTAAAAACTTGATAATTATATTAAAGTCATACTACATTGACAATAGTCGAATCTAAGTTAAAAAAATAGGACTTTCTGTTATTTAAACTTGCACTTTCATTACTTAGTCACTTAAAAATAAAGTATTTAATTTTTGACAATACTAAATTGTTCAGTTTAAATTAAGAGATAATATAAAGAATTCTTAAAAGGAATCTTAAAACATTGCCTACATAAGTATATACTAAGTCTTATACGACGAGAAGTATTTTTTTTATTATCGTCTTCTAACTACCGGATACTGTCTAGTTAACTTAGTAATTCTTTTATAATAAGTCATTTCATGATCATCATTATTTTGAACTATGACTAGCCTGACTGGGGGTCACGCTTTCTACTTATTTCTTTTGTCACTCGTCTAACGGCCCGCAAGTTGAAATTGACTAAATTACAATATTACTGAGAAAGTGACAGGTAAATTCTCATTGATATCTATGTTCGAAATTTTTAGTTGAAAGGTCTTTTACTTCCTTATTGTACGTATCAATGTTATTTTAGAAAGACGAGTTGGAATTAAGGAAAATATAAATACATGTATTTATATTATATATAAAGGAATATGTAAAAATATATGCTTTAACCGACTCCAAAATAATGTGATTTTGAATATGGCTGATTTTTTATCTGTACATATTTATTTGGGTATAAGTACTTAAAAAGCATCTACCCTTATATTCTTGATCCCACTTAAATATAATAAGGATCCGATGGACAAGTCGATATCGAGAACAGAACTGCTAAACGAACTACAGAAATCGTAATCGAGTAATATGATTACGATTTCTAATAGTTAATATTAATCATCGTGAATTTGTACAGATCATTGCGGTAGGTCGAATAAAATTGATTTTGGCGATTATTAAATATATAAATTATATAAATGGTTGCAAATTGGTATTTGACTAATTTGAAATATCGATATTATTGTTAGGTTATTGTAAAAACTCGAATCAATACGCATTATATTACGACAGGAAGCAACGTAAAGTGTGTATCGGAGTCAATGAAAAACTCCCGCATGTAGAGCGGAACTGCCCGTGACCGCGAAGTCTCCATCCGTTCCCACGACTTTAGACACGCTTTTAAGAAGATTCATCAGTTTTTAACCGCCTTCAAAAAAAGGAGGAAACTCAATTCTTAGCATATTTTTTTATGTTTGTACCCTATTAGGTAAATGTCATAAAAGTATATACATATATAATGTATCTTGTCTATGGTATTTCGTTAATTAGTTACCTTGTAACTCCGTTATTTTTTAAATTGATTGAAAATTCTTTTCTGTTTGAAAGGATTGTTGATGATTCCAGATTGGTCGCATTAAAATTTTATAGAAATCGGTTCAGTAATTTGGTTTAAATATCTAAATAATTTTTGGTGTGTATAATGATGTGTTCTACAATTAAACGACATTGCATATTTTACTTTTAAAGTCATTTTTTTCCAGAGATTATCCGGAACAAACAGACAGACAGACGGACAGGAAAAAGTTTTAAAAATTGTGTACTATTGATATATGTAAGTACCGTGTATACTTTATTATGCAAATATGAAATTAAAAACAAACATTTCAATTTTATTTATTTGTGTATATTTTTGTTAGTTACTTCTTTTTTGAGTTGAAAATCAATTGCCGAATGTACATAAACGCATCTCTTCAAAGTGGCTGTACATATTTGGATAGGTTTCGTATAAAAAAAAATTAAAGAAAATTAAAAAAAAGTCTTACGGAATAGTGAAAAACATGGATTAAAAACTCTTCATATAAAAAAATCTTAATAAGTACACCAAGCCGAAACGGCTAGTTAGTCTTTATTTAAAATCCAGGCAAACCAAGGTACGGTACATTCGTTTACAAGTCGTATGCATATACATTTTTAATGGTATTGGCTCTGTCGTTGTAATGTTAATAATTAAGTATGGAAGTATCACTTTCTAGCGATTGCGTTGCGGGACGTGCTTCTATTTTATATACGAGCACGTAACACCATATAATTCGTAATAGTCATGGGGCTTGTTATGTTAAATTGAAAGTGTTTGAAACGGCCATGGGTTGTTGTCCTTTTTGAATTTTGATAGCGAATTTTCGTTGAATTCCTTTAGGTACCGTTCTACATGTTAATTAAATTTTGATAGAGAATTTTCGTTGAATTCTTTTAGGTACCGTTCTACATGTTAATTTAATTTTTATTCACTTCAACACAACAAAGGCTAAAAATTAAAATGATAAGGATTAATTTCGTTGATTGTAGAGATAATAAATAGTAGTTTGTCACATATGCGTCTGTTTTTGAAACACTTTCTGGCCTCAAAGTGATACAATTAGGTAATGTGCCAGAAAAAAAAATGTTCAAGTTTATTCTAAAGTCTATCCTAGAATTAAAATAATAATTAAGGCTTTTGTGAATTCAAGAATATACAGAAATCTTAATTGCAAAAAAGTTAGAGTGACAAAGCGTTTACGACAATTTGAAGCCCTATTCGGTTTTAATAGTGACAGAGAAAGTGAAAAATGCCCAACGGTTTTTAAATAAGCAAAGAAAATTCTTTGACTTAACTATTTGAAGTTACCTAAGTTTCGTTATTATTCATTGTTTGTAATTTATTTTTGTATATAATTAGAAAATGAGAGAAACGTTCAAAACGTTGAGCCCAAATATGCGACTATAATTTTATACAAATTCATCTCTCTATAATGAGAAATAAGCTATGTTATTTATGTTTACATAACATATTATATAAATAATAATAATAGTGTGTAATTTATTTAAGAAATGTAAATAACGTTTTTATCATTACAACATAATTTATAATGGTGGACAATTGTCTTTATTATAACGTGAGTGGCCCAGAAAAACTGGGCCTAAACTTTTTCGCGTACGATATCGCTGTATCTATCAAAACAATGGGCCATTTTTAACTGGGCACGCACCGTAACCATCATAGCTTCCTATGATGAAAGCTGTAACTTTATAGGCTCTCAGACAATGCGTATTTCGCATTCGCCATACAGCATATTCTTCGCAATAATGGCATTATGACTTCAGTATAACTCTACTGAGAACCGCGTATGTTGCTTCCGCGGTATATGTCTAATTTCAGACTACATATGTGATTATTTTAGTAATTATTTGCCGTTTGCCATAAAAAGCAATCAAACATTTTGGATGCAAGCAAAGCAAATCCATGCTTATATGTTATAGGTACATACACATTCATGTCAATATTACAAATGAAAAATAAGATCGGATTCATTTTTGGACTTTAATTATATTTTATTTGAAAAACTCGTATCCAAGCTAACTCTACCGAGGAAATCGATATATAATACATACAAGTAAAATCAATCAATTTAGAATAGCTGCTTTTTGTACGCTGAGTGACACAGCAGTATTCTTTTTTAAGCCGGTAAAGCTTTTATGAGTTTTCTAGTGCCTAATGTTCATATTTAGGTGGGGATGGTCTGTTTACAATCTGCATTCTTTGACTCATTCAGATCATTAGGAAATTTCACTAAAGGCGCTTCTATTCAACACATGAAAGAATACCGATCGAGGATTACGTTATCTGAAACTAGCAAAACAAAAGGTACTAATAAATTTTTCCAACTACTTATCATGATGATAGTTAAAAAATATGTCTTATTGCTTTTCGATTCTACATCAAGAAATCTACTTTTCTATTATTTTGACTATATAAAGGACCAACTTCGTTTTAAAACGGTCCTAATTCAACTTGAACCAGCTAGCACATCTCGTGAGCTGCTGCTCAGCGACCGTGGCACGTTTCACTCTAGCTATTCGCCGAGAAAACACATACTTATGCTTCATCTCCACGAATTATGATAACAGATAAATATGTGCCGTATTCGAATGAAAATAAAAGTGGTTTTCCTATACTTCGAATTCGGGTTGTTGGACCGATGAAAACGACGAATCGCACTTCGTGATTCATTCGATTGTCATTAGTGTATGATTTGTGACTTAGAATAATTAGTCAATACAATATTTGTTGTTTATAAATTAATATGGTAATGATATAAAGGAGCTCTGAAACTGTTTGTGTGTGTGTTCAATATGCGTATGAATAATTTGATTCTTTTGTTTAGCAAAAATTGGGTTAATCTAAAGAAAATGTTGCGAAGATACTATGCGGTTGTCTCTCAAATACGCTTATTAAAAGGGATTAAGCACAACTAGATGTTAGGAATATATCATAAAAGTAAATAATGCTGTATTTTGTCTATGGTAGCTCGTTGATCAGTTATTATTGTATATCGACAGTACGCACCCTCTCTCTCTCTCTGGGATAGATCGCTCGTCTTTACTCTCACAAATACATTCATAATTACAAGTAACCTAGTGACTAGAACCCCAGAGATAACACTAGATACACAGATTTGGTTGAAATATATTTTCTTTTGGAAATTGAAATTTATCGAATCAAATCAAACTCACAATAAAAAAATAACTGGTCAAGTGCGAGTAGGACTCGCGCACCGAGGGTTCCGTACAAACTTATAGAAATCTATATAAGACTAACCCATCTACGCCATTTGTGGTCTTCATCATCAGTTCCAACATAAGTTACTATCAAAAATACCTAAATCGGTATACGCTTGCCTATAATATTTGAGGAGTTCCCTCAATTTCTCCAGAATCCCATCATCTGATCCTGACCTGAAGACAATGGGACCACCTTGGAAGTATACCTTTTCAAACAAAAAAAAAAATTTTGAAAATCGGTACACAAATGGCGGCGTAATCGGCGAACAAACATAAAAAAAAATTAAATACAAGGTCGAATTGAAAACACTCCTTTTTAGAAGTCGCTTAAATATAATCAAATATTATGTAAATATGGATCACGTCCCTAAAACTATTTTGAAACTATTTAGGAGCACTTTAATTTAAAACACAATCATGGATGCAATCCATGGAAACACAAAATTTTTATTTTAAGTACTAATACACCTTATACTTAAAAAAAAATAGTTATAGCGCGATTCAGGATACACCTAGCGCCATCTCTTGACAATTTCAATGAACTAACTTGTTGACTTTGACATTAACAACATAATTATATTATATTTTATTCTCGTTTTATTTTTATTTATATTCTACTACACTCCACTACCCCTGCGCTACGTTCGTAAAATATTTAGATTTACATTATCAATCAAAATATCGAAATATATATTAGTATTGCCAAGACGAAAATAATTAGTCCTTAATTCGAACAAAACTAATTGTTTATTTATAAATAACTAATTATATTACTAATAACCAGAAGACTTATATGTGTAGATAAATAAGTAAATTAAATAACTCGATCTGTTTCAATTTAATTTTAAAATTTTCGTACTAAGTCAATACGAGTACTTAAATCAAATCGCGTGAAGCTCTTATATTGAATGTTAATTACGTAATGACGTTATAAATCGACGATAAAACTTTTAAATGAAAAGTTTATTTTATAATTTTTAGCGCGATTAAATAATAATTAAAATAAAAATTTTTATTAATCGAGCAGAATTACATCACAGCTAATGTCATAATGTTGTAATAGATGGCATTAGCTGTACGCTGCATCGCGCTATCATTTTGTTAGCTGCGATATATAGATTGCATTGCGTTGTTTATAAAGGTTTGCTGCTTTTTAATGTTTTCGTATTGATACATATTTCTTCTCAGTGTTTGTAAAATTGTTTTTTTGACCATGGTCAACTTCTATGTTAATTTGTTACAAGTACATATAATTTTAATTCTAAGATTAATATATTTTCCGCTTGATCAATTTATAACTTGATACATTTACGCGTTCCTGAGAAAAAGGTTGAAAGACAGACGTACAGACTGACAGACACACGAACAGAAATTTACAGTTTTCGGATTTTTTCCTTTATGTATACTAAAGGACCTTGCTCCTGGCCAAATTTCATAATGCTTGGTCAATGGGAAGTACCCTATAGGTTTTGATTCCCTTGCGAAAACGTTAAAAACACTATCATACTTAAAATATGTGATATAAATGACCGTATCTTTGATTGCGTTAACTTAGAAGTTTGATTTTTTCACAGCTCTTAGTAATTATAACTCTGAGTACTTGACGTTGATAAAAATTTGTTACCTTCACGCGTTTCTGAGAAAAAGGTGAAAAGACAAACTTACTAACAGATAAACATACATACAAAAATTTACAGTTTTCAGATTTTTTCCTTTATTTGTACCATAAGATCTTACTTCTTGCCAAATTTCATCGTGCTAGGTCAATGGGAAGTACCCTATAGGTTTTGATTCCCTTGCGAAAACGCTAAAATGGTCAAAATATACGACATATTTTCCATTATCTTTTGATTGCGTTGACTTAGAACTTTAATATTTTCACGGCCGCATGTCATCGTAGACTTGAGTATATGATATTAATTTCAACATGATACGTCTATGCATTTCTGAGAAAAAAGGGTTGACATCCCGACAGACAGACAGACAGACAGACAGACAGACAGACAGACAGACAGACAGACAGACGGACAACAAAGTGATCCTATAAGGGTTCCGTTTTTCCTTTTAAGGTACGGAACCCTAAAAATGACTTTATATACTTTTAATGAATATGTTGTTATATAGAGTCTTTGATATATGACTGTGTGTTATTCTTAATATTAATAAAGATGTAATAATTATGATGTTATAGTTTGTTGTATTGTCTTTATTTAATGTCTCATTTATAACTTAAAATCATTCTATATATAAATTTTATACGCTATAATATGTTATGAAAGTGCCATAAAATCCACAAAAATATTTAATAGACTATGTTTTGATCTGTTCTAAAAACCTAAAAATTATGTAAACATAGTATTTTAAATGTTCATTATAAAATATAAATAACTGGTCAAGTGCGAGTAGGACTCGCGCACCGAGGGTTCCGTACAAACTTATAGAAATCTATATAAGACTAACCCATTTGTGGTCTTCATCATCAGTTCCAACATAAGTTACTATCAAAAATACCTAAATCGGTATACGCTTGCCTATAATATTTGAGGAGTTCCCTCAATTTCTCCAGGATCCCATCATCTGATCCTGACCTGAAGACAATGGGACCACCTTGGAAGTATACCTTTTCAAACAAAAAAAAATTTTGAAAATCGGTACCCAAATGGCGGCGTAATCGGCGAACAAACATAAAAAAAAATTAAATACAAGGTCGAATTGAAAACACGCTTAGAAGTCGCTTAAATATAATCAAATATTATGTAAATATGGATCACGTCCCAAAAACTATTTTGAAACTACTTAGGAGCACTTTAATTTAAAACACGATCATGGATGCAATCCATGGAAACACAAAATTTTGTTTTAAGTACTAATACACCTTATACTTTCAAAAAAAAAAGTTATAGCGCGATTCAGGATGCACCTAGCGCCATCTCTTGACAATTTCAATGAACTAACTTGTTGACTTTGACATTAACAACATAATTATATTATATTTTATTCTCGTTTTATTTTTATTTATATTCTACTACACTCCACTACCCCTGCACTACGTTCGTAAAATATTTAGATTTACATTATCAATCAAAATATCGAAATATATATTAGTGTTGCCAAGACGAAAATAATTAGTCCTTAATTCGAACAAAACTAATTGTTTATTTATAAATAACTAATTATATTACTAATAACCATAAGACTTATATGTGTAGATAAATAAGTAAATTAAATAACTCGATCTGTTTGAATTTAATTTTAAAATTTTCGTACTAAGTCAATACGAGTGCTTAAATCAAATCGCGTGAAGCTCTTATATTGAATGTTAATTACGTAATGACGTTATAAATCGACGATAAAACTTTTAAATTAAAAGTTTATTTTATAATTTTTAGCGCGTTTAAATAATAATTAAAATAAAAATTTTTATTAATCAAGCAGAATTATATCACAGTTAATGTCATAATGTTGTAATAGATGGCATTAGCTGTACGCTGCATCGCGCTATCATTTTGTTAGCTGCGATATATAGATTGCATTGCGTTGTTTATAAAGGTTTGCTGCTTTTTAATGTTTTCGTATTGATACAAATTTCTTCTCAGTGTTTGTAAAATTGTTTTTTTGACCATGGTCAACTTCTATGTTAATTTGTTACAAGTACATATAATTTTAATTCTAAGATTAATATATTTTCCGCTTGATCAATTTACAACTTGATACATTTACGCGTTCCTGAGAAAAAGGTTGAAAGACAGACGTACAGACTGACAGACACACGAACAGAAATTTACAGTTTTCGGATTTTTTCCTTTATGTATACTAAAGGACCTTGCTCCTGGCTAAATTTCGTAATGCTTGGTCAATGGGAAGTACCCTATAGGTTTTGATTCCCTTGCGAAAACGTTAAAAACACTATCATACTTAAAATATGTGATATAAATGACCGTATCTTTTGATTGCATTAACTTAGAAGTTTGATTTTTTCACAGCTCTTAGTAATTACAACTCTGAGTACTTGACGTTAATAAAAATTTGTTACCTTCACGCGTTTCTGAGAAAAAGGTTGAAAGACAAACTTACAAACAGACAAACATACATACAAAAATTTACAGTTTTCAGATTTTTTCCTTTATTTGTACCATAAGATCTTACTTCTTGCCAAATTTCATCGTGCTAGGTCAATGGGAAGTACCCTATAGGTTTTGATTCCCTTGCGAAAACGCTAAAATGGTCAAAATATACGACATATTTTCCATTATCTTTTGATTGCATTGACTTAGAACTTTAATATTTTCACGGCCGCATGTCATCGTAGACTTGAGTATATGATATTAATTTCAACATGATACGTCTATGCATTACTGAGAAAAACGGGTTGACATCCCGACAGACAGACAGACAGACAGACAGACAGACAGACAGACAGACAGACAGACAGACAGACAGACAGACAGACGGACAACAAAGTGATCCTATAAGGGTTCCGTTTTTCCTTTTAAGGTACGGAACCCTAAAAAAGAACTCTTAAAGATATTTTAAAATATTTATTTAATACCAAGATTTATTATGTATGATAAGATTTATGATGGTAATAAAATCTCGAGCATGAAATGAAATAATATGCAAAATAATAAACAGAGAGAAATCGTCACAATTACTCTTGTCTCTTTTAATTAATTATAAATGGTGGTATAATTAAATAAACTCATAACAATTCATCTTGGTAGTTTGTCTTAATTTTGATATAACTTTGAGAATGTTTTTTTATCGATGCCAGAAAAGGTTGAGTTTATATAATAAAAACATCAAATCTTTTATTTATTGGTACAATTTTTATTGAAGAATTATGTCAATTAGGAACTTATCATCTAGTCTACTATCAATTAGGATATGGCGTGAAAGTTATCACGTTTTGCAAATGGCGACAAATATCCACTCTGGTATTACATTTATGAAGTAAATAGATACAAAATATACGTTAAAACCTGAATCACTATATTTAAGAACGCGTTATATTAATTATGTCCTTAAATGCTCGTTTTGGCGATTTGCACTGGCCAGTAAGATTTAAGATTGTAGGGTTTTTTTTAATTCATGATTCTGTCAAGTAACCGTAGACTATTTAATCCTTTAAAGAGAATATTTGTCAAAAATGCAAGAATCTATAGCCGGAAGTTGATAAATTGATGAATAATGACATAAATCTCACTCATCTATCGATATTGGTGGCGGCCATTTCGACGATCGCTTTTGCGCCATCGTGTAGAAGTCGACTTACAGCATTGTGGTAATTGTTGTTGCTTTCTTTCTTAACTAATTATGAGCTTGATCTTCCAATGCAATGAATAAATAGCTTCCAAATATTTCCTGACCCATAACTAGATACATATAATTTTCGTTTAAATATAAGTTTTTAAAGATGTTTATAATGATCAATATTTTAACACTTATTTTTATTATATGCCTATGCTTTTATGAACCAAACAGACACAGTTACTTTTGTGTTTACCATATAAGCATCTCGTCTGACGATAATATTCGCGTTTCTGCTTGTCAATAACTAATGCGGCCAACTTTAGACTGCACTTTTTATAACGCGCTATCAACCGAGATGTGCAAATTTTTTACCTCTAATTATTAATCTACTTTATTCATCTATACCAAAACATAATGTGACAGATTTTTATTTTATGATAATAGAACAGGTGACGACGCATCTACAGGAATTACACGTGTAATAAATCGAGCTCAAATTTTGATTACAATATTTATTCCATGTGATTTTAAAACTAGCCTCATGAAATTATTTTAAAAGTAAAAAAGATTACTTAATTTAATAAATTAATTAATTAACATTAAAAATAAACAATAATCTTTTTTTTTTGCAGGAGCTCATTGCATTAATTTTTTTTAGAAATATTAAGCAGATAAAGATTAAAAAGCAGAAAGTATTAAATACAGAAGTAATACCTGCGTTAGGTAATTCTTTTTTTTTTTATTTCTTGAAAAGTACGCGTTGAAGTCTAATGTATGGTTAATCGATATTACACGATGATTAGTTGAATAAATAAGTTTAGTTACTGAAAATAAATTGTTTTTAGATAAAATGCATTTTTGGTGAACTACAAATAAATAAAATTAAAAATAAATATCCTTTGAACGATAAATAGAATTATGATTTTTTTCAATAATAATAAAAATAAGGTCTAGGCAGTTAAGAAAAAATCATTTATTTTAATGAAATGGACCATTACAATGTAAACAGCCTTATTATGTTAATATGTCAGTGTTTTCTACGCTTAAATTTGATCAGCAGCTAAATTCTCCTGCTCTATATTTTTTCATCGTTTTGGCAATTTGGTGCAATGGTCACTGAACACTGGTTATTGTGTCAGGTTTGGTTTCCGCTCATGACAAATATTAATGTAGGTAAGTCGTTAGGATATTTTGTCATTATGGCTGATGATTGCAATGTTATTTTATCTGTTTCACGATTTACTTTACAGAATCCGAATGAAGGTTGTTTAGTATGTGTTAACTTATATCATCTATTTACAAATAGCTATTTATACAATCAGCATCTTTACTTAAACTTACACTCATGGCTTCAAAATATATTTTTTTAATATTTAAAAAAATATATATGTTTTTTTTTTTATATATAAATAAAAAATAACCTTCTTAATTATATTAATCGGTATAGATTCGTTTGACAAATATACGGATTATAAAGTAGTTCACCCAGTGACATCAAATACTTACAAATACTTATAGATGAGACAATACTAAACCCGTTAACTCTATACCGTATAATAAAGGAATATATTTCTTTCATATATATAGCAGTTATATTTTTTCCTTACTCAGGAAACGGGACCTTAATTTGTTGTAACATGACTGCTTTATATACAGACAATATCTATTTAGTATGTATTAAGGCGTTGCGAAAACGGAGATCTACTCTTCATCCTTTCTTGCATCCAGTGCTGGAAACAAACGGATGTTGATCAAAACGTGTTCGGTTCAAGCGACTGGAAAAAAAGTGTCTAATTGTATTCGCAGCGCTAAGACACGACCACTTCAATTCATGTCTTTCTAGAATAAAAAAGTTTTGTCAATATTTAAAGATCGCACGTCGTTATGAACATATAAATATGCTTTCTCTGCGTATAGTTCCGTGACACACAGCTATTCACCCACTGACTGTGTTTCAAATCTTTATTCTAATTACCTAAAAATATTTCGCCAGTAGCGTATTTTGTTCCTCGATTTTCTCACGCGATGTTATATAATTTATAGGCTTAACCTTGTTTTAAATAACTGCCTACTAGTAGTATGTTAAATGTATTAAGTTCCTTAATCTTTGTAATGGTCTGAGTTATTTGTTATTCGTCACTAAAGTTTATCGTTTAAAGAAATATTTGAGGCTTCGTTTCTCAGCATTAATTGATGATATAAAACCTTATCTACATTTATCAAACATAATAGTAGGTTTTGCGGTCATGTCTAACAGAGATAGAAATACTGCAAAATAAAAAAAATGTAACACACTTTGTAACGATAGAGGCTTATGTAGAAGAGTTACAACTTTTTATAGTCTTTTTTATTACCCATTATTATGTAAAAAAGTATGCATTTGAAAGTTACAAGTTTTTCGACATTATAGTCATATAACGTGCCTAACTCTTGTAATGTTACAAAATACTCACATGGATTGATTGGTACAGTGTTATTGTACATAACTCATAAATTCACTTACTTTCAGAATTATAAAAACGAGGTTTGTGTGGGAACTTCACAACCATTGAACATTCCGTTGTACCGACAAAAATGATCTTTGCGTAATAGTCAATGCATAATGTATAATTACATTTCTATGTCATATATTGAATAATTGATTAACGATTTTTTTTCAAAACCCTAACTATCGACGCTTCATATGTGATACCACGTAACTAACAATTTTGATAAAAATGTATTTTCTCAGTAAAAACAGTATTTAAATAATTAATACTTTTATAATAATATTTTTTTACAATATAACAATATCTTAAGTCTTAAAAGTAAACATATTTATTACAGTTAGCTTTAAAAAAAGTTTTTTGTCTTTCCTGTAAAGTTCAGCAGGTTGTATGAAGGAACGAGCTATCACATCTAGACCGACGTTATTGTATAGACTATAGATTCATAACTACTATCTACTTTTTGACTATCGAGGTTCTTCTCGGTAGAGTCTACATTCCGAACCGAAGGAAGCCCCATTAATTTCAATATTTTTTGTTCAAATGATTCAAAAGTGCTTTTAAAATCCGACTTGAAAAAAGTATAGTTTGAATTTAAAACATTGAATGCTATTGCCATATAAAAATTACAAAAAGGCTTATAATGAACTACAGTAGATACTATAAAAGTCGTAACTAAAGAGTATTGAGTTCGTTAAGAAAATATATTCTAATAAGCAATAATTATTTCTTATTTACTCATATCCACAACTCTTTTTCCTTTATCACTTTCGCAACTTTTTTGTTTCAAAGAAAGAACATTTCAGGATTTAACAATTTGTAGCCGTAATCTGTAGGCTATTAATTTCTTATTAAGTCACAAATAGCCACATAATGAGCTATATTGGTATCAAGATATTAGTAAACAACAATAAAAGAATCATTATTCAACAAGTAAATTCCTCTTCATTACCATTCAATGCCCGTGACCTTCGTCGTACAGACTCGGCTCGTTCACTTTCCACGCTGACGTGATACGATTACTACGCTAGTACGGATGTAAATACTTTCTTTCTTATTTCAATTTCAAGATTTATTTATTTTTAACAAAATAAAAGAAAAAAAACTGTGTACCTACATATATAGTACCTATTTTTATAAAGTAACGAGAAATGAAATATGAATATTTGATGTGTTTTTTATACGACCAAGGCATAGCATTTGCTATGGTAATGCATTTGTGATTTATGCAATGTGTTTATGTATCTGCGTATTTATGTTTGTAATGTGACATTGTATGACTGTTCGTTGATATCTTTGCTTCAGTACGTTTCGAATATTACTGACTAATGATTTTAACAAATGAGGCTAAGTGATCTCTGTGATATCTAATATCTAAATAATGATAATAAAAACAAACAGAAAATGGACTTCATCTATGTCTGAATAAAATTCTAACTTGTTTTATATTTTTTAGTCTTTTCTTATTTCGATTTTTCGGCTTTGCCGCTGGTGTTTTTACATTTATTTTTAAAGATTATTATTGTTAATGCTTTAAAAAAACTTATTTGACCTCCAATGCCATTTAAAATTTTTGGGATGATGGTGATTCTTACTTCTGCTTGTGGATAAAAGTGGCGGAGTTCATACCGTAAAAGAGTGTTCGCTTTTAATAAAAAATAGATGTTTAGACGCGTTTTTCTTAAATGTTCACGCTCTTCCTGAGCGTGGCGTTTTAGTTTTCTTTGTTATATTTGTATTTGGTCGGATTGTATGTAGTTTATAAGTAGAGTATAACGAAATAAGAAAACAATTCATAATTATTCAGGTGTTACTTTTATGATTTTACGCTTTGTCTAATTTTTTGTATAAAGAACTCTACATGTACATATATTATATCCTGGCATCAAAACATCCAAAAAGCTATTCAAACATTTACACGTCATTAAAAATGTCATAAAATTGCATAACATCATACACAGCCAAATTAGGATTAAGTCATAATAATACTAGCAGACACTCATAAAACATACGCAAGAGCAATAAAACTTCACCATTTTTGGTATAGCACTTTTCCTTACGTGAAAGTTTATAATAATTGTTAACCGAAAACGGAGTGTTTCATTCGGTCTGATTAACATCGAAGTATTAACTTAGACCATCACACACGCTAGTCGTCCACCGTGTAAAAGTGAAATGCCATTTCATTTGTATTAAAATAATTGTAATTATCTCTATATAAAGTATGTATATATGTATGACATGAATTTAAATTATTTAGATCTTAATTGAGAGGCGCCTACATAGGTCATCGCTCCGATCAACAAACCAATCAGTTAAAAAAGAACAACTTTACAACAAAATAAAAGAATGCTACCTACTTGCCGAAAACTTTTTGTGTTATAGAAAATAAATAAATTTCAGAAATAAAATATTATGATTATTTTCGAAATCTGATTTATTTATATAGCTGTTTTTTTTAATAAATTGCTTTATGGATTTGGTTTCATTTTTTATTCAAATTAGAATAATTTATTGTATGCTGTCGTAAATTATAAATCCAAATAATTCTACTCAATATATCCGCCTCGCATTTGCAATCTGTAAATATTATAGGTTTTAAAATTAATGATATATCTTTAATTTTATACCATTAAAGTTATTTTTCCCATGTAATTAGAAAGCGGTCGAATGTATAGCGCGGAAGACCATTGAAATGTAATGAATGACAATGTAGCCATTGACAAGGAGGATTCAGGGGTTGAATTTCTTTGTTGGTTGTTTCCCACGAATGGAAAGCTTAGGTTTTCTTAAAATACCAGATATCTTATTGTTCATACAATTTGCCAACAGTTTTTTTCAGGGTGCTAATTTTTTTATATAATTATAAGAGAATTGACCTCTAAGATGTGTGAATATGCAAAAAGCAACTTAGTGTGCGTAATTTAAAGAGAATATTGTAAAAGAATGCAAGATCGTAAATCTATTGAGACATATTATAAGAATTTCAAGTTTTTCTACAAATCTAGCAAATAAAATGTGGTACGTTTAAATTTTTATGTAAAGCATAATATTCTAAACAAAATGTAGAGTCTTTTTGTGTTAATAATTAATCAATATATCTAACAGATAGCATGTTTTTGCTACGCTATGTAAGTTTTCATAGCTTTCTTTTATCAATCCCTGTAATGAGTGAACGTAATCGGTTCCGGCTGCATAACCTATATTTTCTGAACCGCACCCCGATCGTTCGTTCCACGCGAGCTGCGATTACGACAGGTCTCTACTGTCAGTATTGTTATAGAAAGATCGACGGCTGATCATTTAGGCGAGAATTACATTAGTAAGTTTTATAATTGACATAAACAACTATGTAACCTGGTAACAGTTACCTAGGTAACCTTACGCAAGCTGTTGATGTCGCAATAAATAAAGGCACTAATAGTAAATTCTTACAGGTTTAAAGCAATGGTAAACAAATTATGTATGTATAACTTTATGGAAGTCTGATAGCAAAATTTATAAATGTAATTCTCGCCTTACGAACATTTTTTACACACAATTTTTAGTGAGTTTGTATAGCTAAGAGCCGGGATGGCCTAGTGGTTACAATACTTGGATTTCAATAGATGATCGCTGGATCAAATCTTTGTTTAGCACTGCTGAGTTTTAATGTGTTAAATTTCTAAATTAATCTTGTGTATGGTTAAGAAAAACATCGTGAGGAAACCTGCATGTGTCGGGAGAAATTCGAATGTATATCCGCTAACCTGCAGTGGAGCAGCGTGGTGTATTAAGCTCTTAACAATCTTTTTAGGAGAAGAGACTTTTGCCCAGCTGTGGAACATTCACAGGTTGTTACAGTTTGTATTTATTTATAGCGTAAAGGGTAGGTATAGGCAAGTAGATATAAAATACATCATCATATTATAAAGAGGTAAAATTAATTCGTGTAATTCTTTTGATTTAGATAGTTAATGAGGTAGGTTATAGGCTATATAACAAGCTACGACTCATAGGAGCAAAGCAGTAACCATAAACGAGAGAAAAATCAGGTGTATGACGCAATGGGGGGAAAATTATACCAGCTAATTCAAAGCGCCCTATTTACCAAATACCTTACAATGTGGTATCGATTGCTTTATCATAATATAAAGATAGTCGTTAATCTGTTCAGTGTTATCTTGTAGTTACTACGATATTAATGTCTAATTTAGACTACGGCTAATATATCCAGGGCCAGAACTACCAAAGTGCCGCCCTGGGAGACAATGAAAAATGCCGCCCCTTTATCTAAATCATTACGTATGTAAATTTAGTAATAGAAAAAGCACTCTTTAAAAACAAAAAAATATTTTAGTAGAGTATAACATAATAAAAATTACAGCGCTGGAGCGCTGTATTTATAGCACATACAGCGCTCCAGCACTTTCGTTCAAAGCGCAAAATATTTTTTTTTAAATTTTGGTATTATTTAGGGTTCTAAAATAACAAATTATTCTTAAAATATTTTTAATTAATGTAGGTATATACCGTAAAGGCGATACTTCTTATACAATACGATACGGGAAATAGAATCGTGAAAAGCTGGACCTCGTCGCTGGTACATTTTGAATCAGTACATAACCATAATTGTTTTTTTTTTTAACAATGTCTTTATTTATCTGTCAAAAGTTTTTGAATAGTTGAATCGAATACTTTGTTTAATGCAAATAATATTCCTTAGCGACAATGAAAGTGAAACTATAAAATTGATCACGTTTTGCTTTCTTTTACTTTAAAATGGAATTCATGAATTGGAATAAACAAAACTTGTATAACTTATTATTTAATACATTTTCGGATATTGTTACGGAAGCTATAATAAGATGGAGACATTACAATAATTTTATGCGATACAATCGATTTAGAACAGGCATAATATTTACATTAAATTGTATTGATTAATTGCTTGTATTTACATATAGGCATGTTTGTTGTAAGTATATACAAATGGATTTTAAATATCTACAATTTATCGTTTTATCATCACATCACATTTGTTTTTAGACAATCAATTTACTTTATTAAAATTCTCATACTGATTGACGGATAACGTACAGTCTAAAATTGATTGTTGCATTGATAAGCACTGAGAAAAGATTTTTCAGGAAGTGCAGACATATGTATTCAGGCTTCTATAAAAATACCGATTTAAATCCTCATCTAGGACACAATGGGTTATTATTAAAATTATTGTTTGGTATTGTATCTCATAAATACTCCAAAATTGCTTGACCGATTTCACGATATTTTCTTGTCTTAATTGCTTTATTAGTGTGGTAGAAAAAAGAAAATTACGGAAAACCCAAACCCAAAGTTGTTGTCCCACGTATGGATAAATACGAAATAATAAAATATTCAAATTAAAATTGGTCATCTTCGATAATAAAAGTTCACCGGAGCCATAATCTTACAATAGGTATTAAGTATAAGCAATTGATACATTTTAATATCTAAGGATGAATAGCAAAATATTGATTAAAACGTACCTCTATGCAAATGTATCTTTCTTTCACCGCTGAATCAGTAAAAAAGTATAATCGGATGCAATATCTACTGAACTAATTAAACTCGAGACATTCTCGTTGGTTGGTAAGAAATTCTCTAAGATAATTAACTCTTTAAAAATATTTATAGAAAAAAACAAAACTGTTTTAAAAAAAGATAATGTAATTAATTAGATGATATTTTTGTCACACCCTATGTTAATTTTATTATAATAATAATGAGAAAAATATGTAATTGCATATTTATTGTTATCAATTTATATGTTTCGACTTTCTCTTATTTGATAAATATTTTACATTGCATTAAGATAAGCTATAAATTTATTGAGAAATATGTACTCTTAATTTGATATAAAAAATTATTAAGCTGGAAAGTACGTTATGGACCGTCTTCGTGTAATTGTTATCACGGAACGCACTAATAAACACTAACGGGGATTTTGCATTAAATTGTATTGGCAGAGATAATTCGAAACTGTTTTTTTTTTATTTAATTTACCATAAAAATATTTTCTCTGGTATATAAATATTTTTTTTAATTATATATCTAGTTAAGTATTTTTAAATTGCATCCACACGATATCTTGAAAATATTGAACTATAAAATTATTTTTTTGAACTAAAAATTATAAATATTTAAAAAAATAATGATAGTACAAAGATTTTAGATAACAAAACGCTTTATAAACGAATTAATAAATAAAGCTCACCATTCATTTTAACACGGCTACTCCACACGTTCGATCACAATGTAAAGCTGCGTACACACGTTCGCATCACTATCACAGCACTCGCGGTAGGGACGCACGAACAGTTGCAATAGAAAATCGCTTCTGACGCGCCGAGCAACTGACCAAAGGTGTGAGCCTGTGGTGGTGGTGTTTGAATAAGGAATCACGTCTACGTTTAGAAATTGGCCTCCCGTGGTTTATTGTTTATAACGACATAATAGGGCAATTTGTATTTTTTTTATTCTAGATGAAATTATTATTATGGCTATTAAAAAGGGCAAGGGAGATAAAAATATGTTTAAAAATGAATTATAACATTTTGTGCGCTATTCACTATGAGATTCAGTTTAACACAAGATATTTTTGTAATATAAAAATAATAAATAGTCATTAATTTTTTGTACTATTAACATTATATTTAAAGTGCACTACTTATGTATTATTTTTATATGTGAATAAAAATTAAAGTGTAACCAAATTTTGAGTCTGCTAATAAAATGCTACATATACGGTCACTACATAATGTAATTGTAATATTTTTGAGACGAGTTTTCAGGAAAATCTATTACATATTTACCTTACTTAGCTTTATTTTAATATTTATTTTGCGAAACTAGATATAATAATAAAATTTATCTTACTATGAATTTGACGTAATAAGTTAGAAGATATACTTAGGTCTGTTCTTTTGATGTCTATACCTATTTTTTTACGTTATTGGAATTGTTTTTATTTTAATGTTTATTTAGAATAAATGAAATCCTTAAGGATTCAAGAGGATTTCATTTTTAACCAACTTCAAATAAGGAAACATCTATGTATGTACGTTTGTATAGCCGCGATTTTCTTAAAAACTACTGAGCCGTTTCTGAAGTGTGTCTATTCTTTTCCTATTTAGAACTAAATATTTTTACGTTTTGCGCGTCAATAATACATTTATTTTCTTGGATTTTCACCTTTTGTTGTAATGAAGATTACCCAAACCACTTGTAGGATGTCAACATTGGATGTCAATGAAAAGCTCATATTCAGCAACTCTTTAAATATTCGTCAAATATAAAACATGATAGTAAGAAAATGCCATTGTTGTCACATCAATAAATAAATTATTATCTATTATACTTTCTTTCATACTCATTTCTATTCCTTACGAGTTCCTTTGCGCATATTGACGCGTGATACTATAATTTCTCTCGTCCCTCAGAATGTAAAATGCATGGAAAGTGGTTCCGGAATATTTTTTGGACAATCGATAAAATAGAAAGTTAATTAGTTACATGCGATTACGACATTGCAATATCAAATATTAGTTATAATATATATATAAAATATAAGTTAGTCTATAAGTAGGTAATTTAGTATACAAAACTTTCTGTGTGAAATAGTGATAAGCATGTTAAATTTCAATTCTAATTTTGAGGTTAAAAATTGAATAGCCTTGTTGGTGTGTTTAGACGAAATGACGAGCAAAAGTATATAGATTTTATTTGCGCTGTTTTTGAGATTCACATGTTCCGACATATTCTCCTTATTAAAATTTTTCCTAGTGCAATTCAAATTCAAATTCAAATTTCGTTATTTGTGAAATATTTCCGCCATTATGTATACAAATAATAACTATAAATTAATATTAATTAAAATAATACAATATAATTTTATTAAACAATAATCATTTAAACATTCAAATAAATATCAAACATTAACATCAATCAGAACATTAAAAAATAATAATTTAGTACAAACTTAGACAATTTTATTAAGCCAAAAAAATCAGCAACTTTGTAATATGTATGTCAATGAGGTACATTTTTTGTTTGCGTTTAAATAGAGGTGTAGGTAAAGTTTTGATGTGTTCTGGCAATTTGTTGAATATCTTAACTGACATTCTAAAAAATCCTTAATGCAATGCCAGTACAAACGCAACGTCGTCTACAAAAACCATTATATTTCCGGCAGGAAATCTTCAATGTACTTTTTATTGTATTATGGTATTAATTATTCTTATATAATATATAATTCTAACGTTATTTATTTTAAGCCTTTACTATACTCGTATGTTCGTTTTCAATCATAGCATGTAAGTGTGTATGTAACTCGTAGCATTTTAAGTTAATTTCGTTTTGTCTTATTAAGAACTAGCTGTGCAGAGTGCACCGCCGCTTCATCCGCGTTAATTTGAGGAAAATTTATTGTTATATAATGTTTACCTGTCCTGCTTAAATTTGATATGGTTCATTATTTCATTAGCTTAAATTTTGTTTTCAAGTATTTTTCTTGTTTTTTAGGGTTCCGTAGTAAAAAACGGAACCCTTAATACCAGAAAGCTGTAATTCGGTATGAGTATACATATGAATTACGCCGAAAAAGTCGTACAATAAAATCTTAAAAATATTTTTTTAGGGTGTCTTCCCTATGTGAGAGAGACCAAAAAATTTTTTTTCTCATTTATCCCATGTTGTGGGGTATCGTTAGATAGGTCTTTTATTTATTAGGGAAAACCATTTTTCCGAACGACGAACTGTTTCCGAAATATTAAGCTTTGAAGTGTCAATTTTTCTTAGAGTCCAGTGTCCCCCCCCCCCTTTATATTACAAGCAGAAACTTTAATTATATTTATTTGTAGATATAGATATTTTTCGTGTTCCGAATTCCTTACCATAATCCTAATATCACTTTGCCATTAAAATAATAATAATTAGTGCACTACATATTGCGAAGTTTAAGATTATTTTTCTCTTATTATAAACAAGTTCGACTAGATGTTATCATCATTTTTTGCTATTGAAGAAAGTTACCAATCGAGTCTGAATCTATATGGTCAGTCTAATTTCGAAAAAGACAAGATTTATTTCGATGTATAATTTATTAATACTTTTTGCTTTTAAAACACACAATATAAACTATTAAAAGTATTGACATGTATAATTTTATTAATATCATTTATATATACATAGTTACAATGTAGATAAATACGAGCATGAAAATCCATGTTTACGTTTAGTTAATTGTCGCAAAAAAGAAAGCACTAAAACGTAACAAATAATATATGCATTTACATAATACCCACCTGGGTAATAACAGGAAATAGAGAACGTATTTTCATACGTTACTGCTATTATCCAATTAGTTCGGGAATCGGAACTTCCTCGTCTAATTACTTCCGATTTGCCGTACAATCTGATCATTTATTTTATTTGAAATCTTTATTCGATCAGTAATTACAGATTCGTTTAATAAAATTAATTTTCAGGAGTATATGTTCGTAAAATAAATAAAAGACCAATAAATTTGTTTGTTAATTTTCGAAGTTTATTTATTTTAAGAGTTAGAGCGTAGTAAGGATTTGTTGAGAAACAATAACTCTTATTACAACATGACAATTAAGTTGTCTCTTTTTATAATTTTTAAAATAAGTAGTTTATGTCATGTCATAATAAATTAAAATGTTTATGTTATAAGAAAGGTATTAATTTAATTAATTAAAAGCATAAATTAGATTACTATTCTCTACTTTTACATTCTTCTAAAGTTTCTTGAACAGTTTTCAGTACATTATCACTGGATTCCTTAAATTCTTCCCCATTCAAATTATTCTTCAAAATCATTAAAGTTTTCATTATTAAGCTGTGTTTGGAAATATGTTGTTTTTTCGATTCTCTATTCTTTTTTACTGTTATTTTAAGCAAAGTTAACCAATTTTGAGTGAATGTGAGGAATTCTTGCGTTATATTCTGTGTTAGTTGGAAACGTATGAGAAGGTGTGTCCATGGTTGGGATGTTAATGTGGCGACGAGTTTTAGATCGTTTTTGTAAACGATTGCATGTTTATAAATTGAACTTAAAGTTTTCCAAGCTGCTTGTGATTGGTTTTTAGGGTCCTGTAATAGAAACTGGTATATATTAATAACAAATATTAAGCCTGTAAATATAGCTGGGCAAAGACCTCCTAGTGAAGAAACTTAATTTTATACCAAATAAATGAATTTTACTTACAGGCGAACAAAGCATTAGTTGTATTCTAAACATAAGTGCTCTTAACGCATAGCACTGTTCATTCTGCGAAGGGTGTTCCTTCAAATTGTAAGTTAAAACTATTGGTGTATTAGTACTGGAGTTTAAAATCATATAAATTAATTGTAAGAGTGACGAACCGCGTTCGTTCGCACTGTCTTGACGGAGTGATTTTATTATTAATTCTGTTTGCATTTCTATTATTGATTTTGGCTGAAATAAACCAAAACGAAATAGAATTAAGTAATATTATATCAAATACTTAAAAAACTTCGAGTTCTAATGTTCTGGCGTTAGCAAAATTTGCGAGTTCGATTCCACGAAAGGAAGGAAAAGAAATCTTAAAGAGCTATTACTAATACTTCTTCATCATATTTTACTTCTTTATGGAATTAGATATTTCAAACATCTGCAAAGCTTCTAGCTGTGTCGAAGGGTTTCACAATTTTCTACTCAACATTTTAATGTTGCATTGCTGATAATGCAGTGATGGTTTATACATTTAAATTGACCATTGCTTTTGAGTTTTGTTGCCCAAAACAGAAATAATAAAAAGACGACAATATGGATAGTTATAAATAAAAGTTGATAGAGATAGTAATTTCATTGCTTACTTGGTATTTATTCTTTGTGAAGCAGTAGACGATATAGGAAAGGAGTTGGAGAGCAATGCAAGCAACTTCATCATCAGAACTAATTGTTGCCGTGAGCACGCTCGGTAGAAAATTAGATCGATTCATAAACGTGAGTAAAACTATAAAATATATTGTTAAATGAAGGTTTTTCATTGGAAAATTTAATTAAAATGAAACTACAGATTTTTTTTTTTGTGATTATAATTTTTACGTAGAAAATATATAAACCGACTTTAAATATAATTGTTTTATATTACGTGAGCTATATTTCACGTCCCTTAATTTTTCACTGTTTGAGATTTCATCACATAACCAACTTCATTGAAAATAATTATTGAAATCATGTTTGCAATTATATTTGCACACAAAGAAATGATAGATGAAAGTGCAAACAAAACAAACGTTCCGTTAATAGTTACCCTTATTTTCATTTTGATTCCTCGACATCCCCAAGAGTAAGAGGCATAATTTCAAACACACGTATTCATAGTGGTACTTAGACTCAATATTATTAGATTCTGAACTGTTCTTCGAATATAAAGTCGTAATTAGAACTGCTACCTTAAGGCAAATTGACTGATCCATTTCTGATGGTAATTGTGTTATTGCTAATTCCAAAATATAGCAAGTATTTGTATCTGTTAAATTATATGAATAATTTTGATGATATGATTCTTATAACAAAATTAACTAATATCAGTCAATATAATATAACAAAATAATATGATATTTTAACGATACAGACTGAAATGATTCTTGCGATAGACATATCTATAGATAATTCGATAGATATACATATATTTATTGTAATATTAAAATCTGTGTCGAATAAAGAAAAAAAATAGAAAACCAACAAAAAGTACAATTTTACCTAATTCATCGTCACAATCTATCAATGCTTTTGACAAAACACTAGGGAGCATATTCCAGATTAATAAAGCAAAATCCTCTTTAGTAATCTCATCTCCGTCGTTTAAACAAACGTTTAAAGCTTCCATACTGTTTGTTATAATCGTATTGTCTTTATTTTGGGTAATGACGTTTAGAAGTAATTCCCACATTACTGACCCTTTAGTTAAATCGTCGGGTAGAGAATTTTCTATTTTGAACCATTCTGATAACTAAATATAAGTAATTAATTAATCATAGAAGCCATTAACATACACGAGGAATAAAATGGAACCAAAATAAGAACCCTGAAGTACACCAAAAAAAGTAAAATTTAATAGTAAAAATATATATTAAAATATAATTATACATACATAGTTTCAACTACATTTATGATTAATGCCTATATGTGTATATGCCTTTTCCCAGTAAGTAAACTGTGTAACCTTATTTTATCGATCGTATCGATTTTTTTATTGTTAATTTGTTTTTTTTTTTTTGTTTTTCTTGTAAATGTTGATAGTAATTTAGTAATTTAAGTTGTTTTTGTTTTTTTTTTTAAATATTTTCTTTCTTATTTTTAAGTTACTTATATATTTGTTGTACGGTCCCAAATAAAAGTGTTCTTTCTTTCTTTCTTTCTTGCTTTAATGGATAAAAATAAATTAAATCGTACTGTCATAGCTTGAGATTATCGCGTTGACAAACAAACGATTTAACTTTATAGAATAGTGTAAAGTATAGATATGTATAAGTCATTGTAGAATAAAATCGTTATTTTTAAACTCACAACGTGTAATCTGAAGTTATAAGAGATACGCGAAGATGTGAGAGCCCAAAATAAAATAGCTGGATTGTGAGTATAATAAATAGCGGGCTCTGGATACAACATGTCCACGAGACGATCAGTAGCCTTCTCTAAATAAACTCTTTGATCTAGGGAATCTAACGAGCGATTTGATACTGTTGACATCTAAATAAAAAAAAGTACACCAAGTAAAACTGTTTCACGAGTAAATGAAAAAAGGAACGATTGAAAATAATATTATTTACTGCGAAAACAAGCCATAATGCTTTTATTACGTATCCAGGAGGTTTTAAAGCTTTTGGAATACGTAATATATACTCTATTAGGTATGGAAGCAAAGGTGCTGTTGATTCTTCAGGACTGAAAAAAAAATTGGTGGACTATTAGTATTTGTTTATAATTATTTTTAAAGTACGTAAAAATGATTATTTTTAATGAATACTATAAATTCATTACTTCTCTGACGATTGACAATAAAAATAAACGTAAATTAACAAGCTGTAAGATTGATTTTTCTGTAGTTGTAATCCAATGTTTTGTGGCTTTTCTATGCCGTATTGCAACTCGACCAAACCCATCTGTGAAAGTATAAGTTTTTTGATATATTTGTCTGATCAGAAACGGGTATGTAATGGTTTTTATTCGTTTAATATCTAATTGTCGATTGTGTGTTTCAAGTTTTACAACATATTTGTCCTTTGCAGTATCTTTGCGGCTATCTAACACAAAAAGATTGTTTCTGTTCGAACCAGTAGCACGTTGAAACAAACAAACAAACTCCAGCTTCATAATATCGGTATAGATATTTTTACAACTGTAGGTGGGGTTCAACTTACATGAATATCTTCAACGCAGGTTCCAGAGTTTGGATTATCCTTAACGGACAAGTACTTTTCAGCCAAAATTTTCAGCATTTCTCCGAGAACTAGAGTGCTAACTTTTCGTACAGTCGCATCTTTTCTATTATTTTTTATAATGATTAATTATTGTACCTTATAACTTTGTAGGCATAAATATCTTATACGAAAATAAGAACTTAATTTGTTTTTACCTAATTAATTGTGTATGTGGTAACATTATAAGGTATCCTTTAGAAAATAGAATGTCACAAAAATCCATTATTATATCTGTCTTTGTATTTTCATACATAAAATTTAGCAGAAACTTTAAGAATACACCATATCCCTCCGTATCTATGATGTCTTGACTTTCCTAAAGACAATATAGAAAATTTTAAAAATATACAAAATATAATTTCAAAATTTATCATATTAAGCAGTTTTTTATACCTTCACAAATATAACAAGATCTTTCATTATATTGTAAATGGAATTCCTCATTTTCGAGGAACATTCTTTTAGCATCATTATCTCCTGTTCGTCTATTAATATTTTACAAACAAAGTCCGCTGGTTCTTTGCTTTTTTCTAGCACATTCGTAAGTCTAATGATTAAGGTGATGTTTCAATTATTCTATTTTTTTGTCTTATTTCCATAAAATCAAATCTTAGGAAAATCGAATCTCTACGTTATATGTTTAATTATCTACATAAGCTTAGATATAGAATTTTAATTTAGAATAGTATGAGTTTTCCTACGTTTATTAAATTGATAAACATTGCTGTGGTAGTGCCTAGACGTACCACACTCTCGCAAAAACCAACGTAAAGTAACTTGTATAGCCTCGTTTTATATGGTTTGCGCTAAAACAAGAACTCTATCTTCTCTTCTATCATTTCTTTTTGTGCCAGCAACGCTTTTGCCGCTCCTATGATGATGTTTATGGAGAGTGATGATCACTTAATATCAAAAAACCTCCTGCTAGTTTATAGGCCGTTATTATCATAACAAACAACCTAACTCAGTGTAACTTTTATAAGAAATGTTTTAGTAATGCATTTTTACTGACTTGATGATATCATTAAAATTTATTGTAGTCGTTAATTTTATACGATAAGACAGAAAGTTTTTTTTTGGTAAGAGATCTCAGATAAATTTTTACTCTAGTTAAACAAGAAAAACTTCTTTCACTTGAACAACGATGAAGCGCTATGCCCAAGAGTGATTTTTCAATATACCAACCACGCTATATCGTCGACGACGTCGAAGTGACATTGACACTAATTTAATGTAACCTCATCTCTTTCCTATTAATTTCCTTATTTCCCTGACATCCCTGTTAAGCTGGCAATGCATTTATACTCTGGTGCTACAAATGTCCATAGACGGCGGTGATCACTCAAAATCTAGTGACGCGCCTGTTCATTTACCCGATATTTATAATTAGAAAAAAATTCAAGATTCTATTTGGTAAACTTTTTATTAAATAAAAAGATTTTTTGTACCAGTGATTGGTGTTGTTAATATATATCCCAACTAAACATAAGATTTTCAATAATTTGATCGAAAAACAAAAAGGTTTGACTTTTTTTAAATTAATTAATTTATCAGATTTCCTCTTTTGCGTATGGGTAAGCCAAATTTAATACCTGCTTGTGCTGACATTTTTTTAAATCAGCTAATAGACTAAAAACGAGCTAAGTAAAGTCCGAATAGAGGAAAACCAATGAGTATCCTATGTGGCATGGAAATGGTACCGACAATATTCGCCGATAACCTGTCTCCGCTTACAATTCGTGATAGTTAAGGTCAGAAGCGTAACTATACCATCTGAGGCTCGTGGCAAATTCTTTGAATGGGGCCTCTCCCCATAAAAATCGTCACGTTATAACTTAATTTTAATGAACCACTTAAGAAGTTACCCAAAACTATTAATCATATCGTGTGTATTTTAGTTAAATATCTGATAAGTTTTATTTTCAAGAGCATAAGTTTATAAAAATTTATAATCTTATAATAATTTACTTTTAATTATTAGATATTTATTAATATTCTCATGTCCAGGACCCGTAGCCTTTTGCCAGACCTGCCACCCTATAGTTACGCTCCTGGTTAAGGTATAAGCACCATATAAGCGGTATCCTAATATCGTTAACGATATATGATTCTATGTGTAAACTCTTTTAGTTTGGACCCAATGCTGCATATACTATATTTCTTTAGTATATTTTGAATCATTTTTATTAATTTCGCGATATTATAAAATCTGTCGCACTATGTCATGTTTAACTATTAATATAGGTATGACCTAATAATAAAGCATAAGATATTCAAAGACGTCCTGGGATTTTGATGAAAACTAAAACTGCATTTTTTAAAATAATTCTCAATTAAATTAATCCGTAGATTTTAAAATAAAAATTCCCTTTCTTATTGTGCTATCTGATAACATTATCATGAATAAAGATAAAATTGTGGGTAAACCGCAGACAATGTTTTTTGTAAAGTCTTTCATATTAATTACTATCGAAATTACCTTATCGTGTCAATTCCTAATTGACAGGTAACCACCAACATCATTTCTAAATCACTTTGTCCAACTAACATAGAATGATTTAGGGCTGACATAAGTAGCTCAAACCATTTATCCAAAGTCTCTACCAACACTTTAGCTACACTACCCTTTAGGTCTAATTCTGGTGGTTGATATGATATAAGGGCATCAAGTACTAAGGCGCTATTGAGAATAGTGTTGGGTTTATTACATATTCGACTTCCTATGGTAAAAAGGCAGGAAAGAAGTTGTTCTATATTGTAAGCACTTTGGTGAGACAGTGCTGATGTCGTTTTATGGGATCTAATACTGAAATTGGAAATAGAAAACTTCATTCAAAATATATAATTTGTATCAGATACTTATAATTAGCTTTGGCTATATCATTAATGAAATTTTTTAATAGCTTTTGTTTCTAGTTTTAGAAATTGTCAAGTACTATATATTACTATACTATTAATAAAACAAAATACAAACCCATTCAACAGATCACAAATAAAATGTAAGCATGTATCAACAGCAGTCAAAGCATCAATGGCGGAATAATGTACGAGAGCTCGCACTACAGCAGCCAAAGCATGGGTCGCGTGCTCTTCTTCAAAGAAACGGCGTTCACGCCAGAGCAAGCGTATACATTGTAGTACTGACCTAAATGTTTTAACTAATCAGAGACAAGATCTAGAGATGCTAGATTGTGATTTTAACCTTTATCATAGACAGAGAGATATCGACGATATAATAAATATGAAGTAATGACTGTATACCTTGTTGTGTTACATTTTACTATTCGGCGTTAAAAGTCTGTACACAATTCCAATTTTGACAAGCTCGTCTTTTTTTTTCTTATAGTAAGGCGTGCATCCGCGCTACTTACTAGGCAACTAATTGGTTAGTATTCTAGGTTCCAAATCCTTGAGGTTATATAACATATCTATAGTTTTATAATATGAATGCGTAGAGATATCTACAGGGTATAAAACCTCAAAAAATTTACTACTTTGCAGAAAAAGATGATATGAGTTCGGTGAAATATTTTTTTTTCTGCTAGCCTAGAACTGTTACTATTTGTGATACAGACGTGACATGCCCAATCAGAAAAAGTGACAATTATTGACGCCGTATTTTTCACTCTTTCTCATTTTTCGACCTTTTTTGTGATAACTCTTTTTGGGACACCCTGGATTATTCTGTTTATATGGACTGGAGACAAGGGCGGATCCAGGGGGAGGGTCATGGGGGTCATGTCTCCGCCTTGGCTGGGTCGAAGACCTAGGTAGAGCACTAATTATAATTGTTAAACATGATGATGATTAACACGATTAACACGATTATTTATGTAACCTATTCAGCCGAAGACCCATAGTTGGTATTTCAATGTCTATGATAAAAGTGAAACCTACTCCTCTTGATTATTTTATGTATTATCAGATAAAAAAATATTTCCAACAATCGACATTTAGTGTTCCATAAAATATACGGGTAGCACAAGTAAAAACTAGAGATCGGTTTTGGACATATTTCAATATCTACTACTTAAATTCTTTTAATAAGTACACGTAATTGTAATTATTTGCTTATTTTCCACTTATTTACGAGAAATAATAATAATATTTTTTTTTTAAAAACAAACAAATATCATGTATTCTAATTAAAAAAAGCATTTGGCTTTACAGTCTCTTTATTTTGTTTTTATGATGGAACTGGGACAGTAAAATATTATACTTAATATCAAATTTAAGTGTTTACTCACCGAAGTAGTAAGAAATCTAAATTAGATGTTGCTTCACAAAGAAATACGACAATGTCGTTATCTAACAAATATTCAACCATTCGAGTTCTTTCATTGGAATTGCAATCATATCTACTTATGACTTCAATTAAATATCCACAAGATTTATTTTGAGAATCCGTGTCCCTTGATGTTAATAGTCTTTTTATATCACTTAAAGCATTTTGTCGACCGCTGGGATTATAAGTTCTACTAAAATTAGAGTTGACTAAGCTATACATTTGTAAATACTTTGATAAAATATAAATTTTTAACTTTAAAAGAAAGTTTGTATTATTTATATTTCGCGCCAAATTTTTTTTATTCGATAGTAAAAAAAGTTTGGAAACAGTATGTACACATGATTATTAACTTTTGTATAATTATAAGTGATGTTAAAATTATTTTAATAAGGTTATTCATACATTATCATTATTTATATTATTACGAAGACAACAAAACAAATTTGTTAAAAGTTTTACAGTCAGCTTATAAGTACGATTAACTAATAAATATTTCATAATCTTAAGGCAACATTTTCTAATGTCGGAATGTCACTCTCATCTGGTTTGCCTTTGCTAACTATTACCGTGTTCTTTTATTTTAAGATTATTTATCGTTTATTCAGTATTTAAAGTTGTGGATTGTTAAGATTGCATCCTGGAATATTTAAAAATAGAATTACAATGGTAAGAACATGTTAATTTTACAGATTACGTGTGAAATAAACTACTTTTCAAAGCATACTCATTGGTACTTCGACCATGTTTTAATATTAGATTGTATTGATATTTACAGTCGGTAATGGAATTTTTGAAAGACTTGCCCTCGTACGACGAGCACAACTTTACATTATTCAACACTGACCACGGCATAAGGAATTGTTCAAAAAGACCTTCGATATACCTTCCTACTAAGGATATTCCTTCTGAACAAAGTTGAGTACATGATTCTATTTCTACTTTATAGTTTTTTTAAGCACTCTTGTCTATAAAGGTTATAGAGTTTAGATGAGAATGGGTGTATTGTTAATAAAATAACAAATCCTAATTAGAATATTAGTCACTCCCTAGCAAATATTCGAAAAATTAAATTATAGTTTACTTTTAAAATAAACATTTTAAAATGTTGTTATTACATTTTATACCATGAATTTGTAATAAATATATTTAGTAGAAATATTATAAGACACCTTTTACTAAACTTTTCATATATTTAGTGTATTATCTTTCCAGTTATTGTAACAGAAAAAACGAACATACTATTAAGATATCTACATCAGCAATGGGAGAAAAAGGTGATTTAGTCATTAAGATAGCAATAGTTTAATAATTAATAAATGACTTAAATTTCGTCAATTAATTTTAACTAACTGTTGAGAATCTTACTAATGTGAAGATGGATGAATGGATGTTTTTGCTTTTTCATCCAAAAAAAAATTGAAAGGACTTTGATGAAACTTTATATGATTATATATTATTAGCTATGATTTATAAAATTGTTTTTTTTTTCTATAAGAAAGAAATATATAATATTTGATGTAAGATAACTAACTTGAATGTACAGAATAAATTTGGATCTTGCTTTTATAAATACAAAAAATAATTAGTTAAATTCATACATCTAAATTAAAAATATTTGTAGTTTAAATATTTTTTTTTAAATAAAATTATAACAATTTTTCAGAATAACACTTCTCCAAAGAAACGTGATCAGAGCCACATAGAACAAAATGGAGACGAAAGTCGTCCCCGCAAGAGGCCATGTCTAAACTCGCCTCTAAACTGAAAATGTTTGATTGCAGTATCATTTGATTTGTGCTTCAGTTACAAACTTTACGAACTATATGACGGTTTTATATTAACATTTGTAAATCACATTTTTAGGTTAAATTATACATTGATTCTCGAAACACACTGGTTCTATGTTTTTTGGGAAATATAAAATGTTAGAGTGCCATTTTGCACACAGAATGTTTAAATCATATATTCTAAAATGTTACAACAGAATTTTCATTCCATGTTATTTTCTAGTGTAAACGATGTCTACGTTGAAATGATATGTGTATTAGACTTAAAATGTTTGTTTCACTTCTATTTGTAAACCTAATACATGTCGGGGTTTATGCATACTACTGGTAAAAATGTGTTCAATACCTTATTGCATGATACACAGCAAATTTTGTTTACCAGGTCAGGTGATCAAATAATGTTCTAGAAATATGGTATACAGCAAATGTAGACACCTAAAAGCGCGAAAATTTTTGTAGATGTTAAGTTTTATTAAATTACAAGTACTGGAATAATGGCACTGGTTTTTCATTTTAATAATGTAAATAGTTTGATGTATGCTTTTGTTGTATTATTTTAAGCTCAAAGTAAATATATAAGCTTTAAATGCTACTTTGAAACTTAGAACATATGTTATTTAAACTGTTCATATCATAGTTTACAACCTTTTTCAAAAGGGGAGAAGGTTCTAAATTCGAAGTGTATTTTTTAAATGTATTAATATTTGTTACGTCGTATCTCCGTCATTTGCCGAAGGATATGATATATAATATCAGATTGGTCTCAGATTTTTTTTCGAAATAAACTTAGTAATTTGGTTTGAAATCTAAATAACTAGTAAGTGTATCGTTAACTAAAAGAAACTGCGTGTTTTGTAGGTCTTAGTTATGGCCTTGTATTATTAATAATTACCACATCTAGTATAGAAGGCTTAAGTTGCAACAATATATTAACAAACTAATCCTTTTAAAATCTGAAAACCCTATTAGTCATTATCAACATTTTTTCATCATTAAAAATCTAACTCTGTGTTCAAAGATATATAATATTGCATTATCTTTAATTATATGTAGACTTACCCAAGCATAACATTCATTTCTTAAAGCTTAGTGATAATGTGAATCCTAATATTAAAGCAAGCAATATCGGAAGTTATAAATTGATGAATTGTTAGCATCAGAAATAGTTTGTAGTTTGAAATTTTTTCCATGACCTGACCTGTAGTGCTAATTTAGTGTTTGGTTACTTCTATCACACAATACTGATAAATATATTTAATATACAATTAGATGTATTTTTATTTAAACTATACTTTTATTAATTTTATAGACACAGTTGGGCAAAGCTTTGTTACATTAATTATTACAAAATTATAGTGCTCTGCAAAAAATTGGTAGATGTTTCACAATTCCTTAAAATATGTGTGAAAATTATATTACAAACTTTTCTTCTTTGAGTAAAGTACTGAGAATAGCATTTGCTTGCAACCTTCTCTTTGTAAAACAAAAGGAGTATATGAATAGATAACCCTGGTACTAGAGTAAATAAAAATTCTAAAAATAATTTTGCTGTTATAAAGATCCTTTATATTAAGTTTAATTAATATCTTCCATATGTTTTTAGGTAGTTAAAATATTTTTTTAATATTAATTGTAACAGTAAAATTATAATTCATAGGTGAATTGAAATAAAACTACAAAAATTGAATGAAAAATAAATTTTATTCTAATCAATTATACTTATTTCACAATTTGCAGAATCAATCCACAAGCCGTAATGTTGGATTGTAAAGGGTACCTAATGGAATAATTTTTTCTTAAAGTTAATAGTGATATCTTACTTATATACCTAAAACACCAACTAGAACAAGATAGCTAGTTTTCTTTCGATGATGTTTAAAAAATCCATCTAGCCATTCCATGAAACACACAACAGCAATAAAAGATGAGTTAAAAATAAACAAACATGTCAATATCATGGTTATGAAAATGATTAAATTGTTTTAAAACCAAAAGTTAAGATTTATCCAGCTCTGAAATAACTTTAAACTATATATAAGTGTCTTAATTTTGTATGAACATAATTTAATCTTTCGCTGGCACTTCGATGACCCGAGGTTTGTCAATAATTCTAGCAGTACGATTTCCCTTCTCCACAATTCCAATAATCCAGGCCTGATATCCTTCTTGCTTTTCAATATCTTTACAGTACGCGGCAGCTTGTTCACGCGGCAAGCAGATCAAAAGTCCTCCAGAAGTTTCTGGTGCATGTCCTTGTAAAAGTTGGAACATATTTCCACAAGCCTTTGCAACAGCAGCCATTTTTGCGATAACTGGTAAATTATGAATAACAAATGATACTTCATTCTTCTGATGAGAAGCAAGATTCTGAGCATGTCCTAGAAGACCAAACCCAGTGACATCAGTAGAGCCATGGGCGTTATATTTATGCATAAGTCGTGCTGCAATGCGGTTAAGTCTACTCATAGAATCCATTGCACGGTGATAAGCTTTTCGTACATCCTCTTCAGATACTACTAATTTGATTCTGTTCCAGCGTTCAGGTTGGTCCAGCCACTGATGGGCATTTACTGCTACTTGGGTTCCCAAAGGTTTCGTGAGCACTAAAACATCGCCCATAACCGCGTTATCTGGTACAATGTACTCATTAGGCTGACAAATGGTCGTCGCAACCCCTCCAATTGTGCACCAGGGGTTGATTACAGTTTGGCCACCAGTTACAGATGTACCTCCTTCTAACGCAGAATCTTTGAATCCTCTCATAATAAGTGGAATTACTACATCACGTTCCTTTTCAGTCATCTTAGTGGATACTCCGAGTAACATCAACATATTGTCACATTCCGTCACACCCATAGCGTATAAGTCGCTAAGAACATTAGCACACGCGATCTTGCCCATCATGTAGGGGTCATCAACTAAGGGGTAGAAAAAGTCAGTAGTTTGCACCAAACAGAGCCCACCGTGCCTCAGCGGCGTCACCGAACAGTCCAAACCAATACCGATGCGCGGGATAGCCACATGCATAAACTGATCTTGATCTTGTTGGGAATAGTCCTGCTGCAGTGATTCAACGAGTTTAGAAAGGACATCTTGTGGTACTTTACAACTTCTTCCTTTTAAATCGGCGAATCTCGTTAAGCGAAAACTGGCTTCCAAGTCGTGAGCCACAGGATCGAATGGCCGACGAAGAGCTAAAGCATTGGGGTTACCGGCCATCTCTAGTTGTGCTGCAGATAATGTATCTTGCGCTACACTAGATTGATACGACATATTATACACAAACAAAACAGTATTTTGATTCGCCTTAGGGTAAGTTTGTTAAAAATGCCGATACCCGACACGCCGCCAAGTGACGCTTGCAAAATGGCGTCTCTTTTACAAAGAGGAAATGGGAGTCAAAATGACATTGGAATGCGTAATTCTTATTGGTCCCTATGTCATGTAAACAAAGAAATCTTTGCTCCTATTGGATATATTTAGTCTGAATTTTAAATATTTCAACGAGAACATACTTTTGCAGGAAAAAAATGTTTTCTTTGTCAAAATAAATATAATTTTAGAAGAATTAAGCTTGAAAATATATTATATTGAACTTAATTGAAATATCTTAATTTCTGGCATAATTACATTTTTTTATAATGGCGTAAAGTTTTATTTTGTTATCTGTATAAATTTAAATTTACGTTTAAGCTATGCATAAACAATATACACTTATTTTCTTAATTTTCATTTAGACCAATCACAACTCAATTTAAACTTTTGTTATTGGTTATTATTCGCCCAAATTTATGTACTATAAAATTTTGTTGGTTAATTCAAGCAGTTGTGTTGATGATTAGTACTTAGATTTCCATTTTTGAATATTTGTATTTTTATGGCGGTTATTCTATTTAGATTTTAGGAAGTAAGATAGTTTTTTTCTTGAAAATTGTTTACGCAAAAAGACAATAATTTTGTTGTATATAAAACTAAAATGCAACTGTTAAAATAAGATGGATCAGTTAAAGTGGAAAAAAATTGAAAATGAAGCGGGTTATCCGTGTTACATCGAGTGAGTAAAACAACTTTCACTGTTTTCATAATTCTTCTTAAATAATAACTAAAGTACTATTAATTTCATATTTTAGTGAAACCAGTGGTAAACAAAGTTATGACCATCCCCAGTTCAGCAAAATTATGGGTACTTTGGAGGAATACAATGAAATAAAGTATAGTGCTTATCGAATAGCTTTCAAAATATTTGCCTTACAAAGGAGCCTTCAAGGTAAGCTACAACTTATCATTCGCTTAAGCACACTTACTTATTCTAGACCAATCATACAAAATATACCTAAAGAAACGTAAGATGTCTATCATATGAATTATTTTAATGTAATGAATTACATCAAATACAAGTTTTTAATATTAAAAAAAAAAAAAACATCGTTATAACTATATTTTATGGATTTCGATATTCATGAAACAATACACAAGTACCATGCTCAATTTAATCATCACACAAATATTGTTGCTTATCTTCCAAATCTAAAAGCACCGTTTAAAATAAGAGTTTACATATTGCAGTGCCGCCTTTGCGCATCAGTTCAGGTGTCTTCGCACGGCACCAACTCAGTTTATCAGAGAGCAGTCTATCTCTGGACACAGCTGAGTTGGAAGCTGTGCTTGCTGATATTTACTTTGCCGCCGAGAAGGAAGGATTATTCACTGGCGATGTGGACTTGACCGTGGATCTCTTGATTAATTTGTTACTTAATGTTTATGATAAGTGGGTAACAAATTTGTGTTTCTTTAAAATAAGATTTAAATATTTTTATTATGAGTTACTAAATTTTATAAAGGTGTACTTAGAATTCTGTTGTTTAAAAGTAAAATAAGCTGTGGTAGCTCAGAAATCATAGCGATGTGGACTTGACCGTGGATCTCTTTGAATAATTTGTTACTTAATGTTTATGAGAAGTGGGTAACAAATTTGTGTTTCTTTAAAATAAGATTTAAATATTTTTATTATGAATTACAAAATTTTGTAAAGGTGTACTTAGAATTCTGTTGTTTAAAAGTAAAATAAGCTGTGGTAGCTTAGAAGTCATAGCACTAACTTGTTAAATTTAAGCCATATGCATAAAAGAAATCTTATCTTTGCTATATATGTAACTTAGTAAGAAACAATTTTCTAAAGTTTTTAAATAAAGTTTTAAAAAAATGTTGTAAATAACTTTTATTATAATGTACATATCAATAAGGCGAAATAGTAAACAAAAAAATATTTTAGGGATAGAAATACACCAATACGAGTGTTGGCAGCAAAAACGCTACTAATACTCCTAAGTGAAGAGCCCATAGCAGAGAAATGGTTGGCTCTCGCTAATTGCTCAGCTGACCACAATGGTTGTGTGTCACCAAAGAGGCTGGCTGCTTTATTGGTTCATGTCATGGCCTTACCAAAGTATCTGGGTTGTCAGTGTGATTACTTGCAGAGTGATGTGGATTCTTGTTTTGAAAAAGTGAGTATATAAGTAAGAGATATAAAGAGGCTCCAAATTCAAATACGCTAATTATTTTTATAAGTATTTTAAATGTGCATAATACTTGACATGTTGGCGCAGTGGTCACTGCAACTGACGGTAGCGCTAACGGTCGCAGGTTCGATCCCCGCTCATAGCAAATGTCTGTATTGGCTATACGGATGTTGGTGTTAGTGGTCTGGGTGTTTGTGTTAGTGTTGTGTATGTTTCCAGAACCCCGACACAAGGTCACAAGATCTTAATGGGGGTTATTAGTAATTGAGTGTTATATGTTTATTATAAACCACTAAGTCCTGTATAAACATTTGTTTCGATTAAGATTTGGGTAAAATATCAGTAAACAAACATTTAAACAAACTTGAGATCAGTTTATGGCATTGCCATAGTCCATAGGACTTCTCAAAATGAAACTACTTCATCAGAATGAAAATATGCATATTATGATATTTTCATAATTTATCTACTGAGATATCTAAGATAAGACAACAGCTTATTTCTCATACATTTTTATGAAATATGCTGTCAAAAAATTCTATGTTAAATTCTACTAATTCAATATTTTATTACTTTAAAAGTTTGTAAATGCTAAGTCCTCATACTGATTAAGTGTATTAAAGATTTTCCAAATCGACACAATATTGATCAATACAGAAACTTAAGTTGACTGCCACTTGTTGGTGATACGAAATTTATTGACATGCCTATTTACTAGTATTTTTTTTTCACATAAAATTGCTACACACTGCTGGAAAACTGATATTAAGTGATCACCGGTACCCATAGACATTTGCAGCATTAAAGAGCCACAAAATTGTCGCCTGCTTAAACATAAAAAAGGATGTAAGAGTATAGAAAGTTAGGAAAGGAACTGGGGGGTTAGGTTTATGGTATGAAACGTAACTGTATTTTGTATACATAAAGAGATAAAGTAAAGTACTGCTAGGCTTTATTATGTAAAATTCTCGAGGCGCTGTCGTGAGGACCCAGCATTAAAACCCACCTAATCATTTCCAGAGTGCGGGTATGTTAGGCGTGACTGCTCGTAACGTAGCGGCTTGGGGAGCTACTCGATGTGTCAGCACCCGTTGGTTGGGAGCCTTGCGCCGTGTGGCGGCCAGTCGTGATTGCCCTTGCATCGGCGCCTGCGCAGCTTGTGGTACTCCTCTTGCACAGGTATAAAAAAAAATTATGGATTATTTCATAATTGGTTGAGATGATTGGTTATTTAATTCACTAAAATTGTCTTTGATAAATTTACAGGTCCTCAAATTTAAATGCTCAAAATGTAATAATGTATTCTTCTGTGAAAATTGCTATTTATATGACAAAGATTTACCAAGTATACCTGGACATAAGAAGACACATTTAGTCCAAGAAATTATCGAAGGAGAGGTAAGAGTAATCAATTAAATTACTTTCACTTAGGTACCGAAATTACAATTATTGTTATATTAAGTTTAGAAAAAATAGTTCATATTTAAAGTAGAACAAAATAAATACTATATTATATAATATTTATTAATAAAAAAATTATGTAAACTCAAATAACGTCAAGCCCACTCATTTCCATCTATTAAATGAGTTCAGAGTACTATTTTACATTATTTACACAATTTTATTATGTAATTACCCAAACTGATCATTTACTTAATACTTTGCAGGTAAAACCCCCAGAGTGTCTTAGTTTTATAAAAGGTATGAAGAAATTTTTCTTTTGTACAAAAAAGAAGAAAAAATCCAGCAAAAAAAGTCGAAAAAATACCGAAAAATTAAGTAATCCTGGTTCCATTAGGCAGAAGGATAATAAGCCAGCTATATTCACATCCACAGTGGGAAAAGCTTCGGGTAATAAGGCAAATCCGGCTATTACATTGCAAGATGTTATAACGCAATTGGAAAATGAAAATAAGTAAGTAGAAATATATTATTCTTATGATAACTAACTGCATTTAATAGTTATAAATAAATTATTCATATTCTATCAGTTAGGTGAAATCGAAAATTTATAAATTTGAGAAAGTGAGATGTCGCAAATGATATAAAAAAAAATTGGTAGACGTAATTATAACATCTTATGAATTATTGCATTTTTTCAGAGCTATCAAAGATCTCACAGATCAATTAGAAGCAGCAGTTAAAAATGACAACAATGATCTGAAAGCGAAGGTAGATGAACATTATAGACAAATATCGACACAGATTAACAGGCTTAAAATATTAAAGGTATTTTAATATTTTTTTATATATATTATCTCTTATTTTTTTACAGTACCGGAAAATGTTCGATTTATATTTCTTTCGAGAAATGTAAGTGATGTTTAACGAAAAACAAGAAGAAAAATAAAATCAGCTTTACTAATCAACATATTCGGTTTATTACAAATTTGATAATCATAATGTCGTAACACTAACTGAACCCGCGTAAATCGTTCCGCGTTGCAGAAAAACCTACTAAAATACATATATTCCATACTTTAACTGTTTACGCAGCGCACGCAACAGAAGCTCTCAAAAGGAATATTTTTTCTTGCTTTTGCAACATTTTTCATTGTTGCTCCTAGTGATCATAGCGTGTTGTTGTACATCTTAAAGCCTTGCTTGATGAATGGACCATGCAACATAAAAATATTTTTTTAATTCGAACTAGTAGTTTACGAGATTAGCACAGTCAACCAAACAAACAAACCCTTTAGCTTCATAATATTAAGTATAAATTATTTACTATTGAAATGTTCCTATATAATATATATGTTATTTTAAAACGACAGTAAGGATTAACAGTAATAACATTTAAAACTATTTCAGGACAACTTATTAACCACCCAAAATCTACAACCAGACTCGAAGACCGATAAAAATGATAGGCCACAAGCATTTGATCTCTTCAGTCCAATCCCAATCGTTGATGATATACAATCAAAAGTAACTGAAAATATTAAAAATCAACCGAGAGTCCTAAGTATGGACTCCGGTAATTTCTCAGTGACTTCAAAACCAGATAGTCAGAATCTATTGACGATGTCCGGCGACGCGTTGAAACCTGTTGTAGTTCACGCTACTTCGGATAGTATTTCCACTGTGTCTATGAATGACATGAGCAATTGGTATAATGGTTAGTATATATTGTTATATTAGAAAGTTTTATAATAGAGACAAAATAGGCATTTATTCTAGAGTTTGATTAATTCATAATTAGTCAAGTTTCAACTTACATATAAAATTTTAGTTAAGCGAGATATATACATACATAGTAAAAATGTATAGTATAGATAAAAAATTCGAATTTATTGTGATTACAATACAAAATCCACTAGGGGGTATATAAAAGCAAACATCACTATGTGATTTCTATTACTGTTTTGAATTATTTATATCTAATTCGAAATTAGTCAGACATTTGGTTCTTAAAAATATATATATTTGATAAAAATGAACACTATATTTCAGAAACAGAAAACACGAGTCGTCCACATGTAGGCAGCCTGTCATCAACAGAACAACGCTACGCAGCCGACTTGCAATGTGTATCGTCTGGAAATCGCAAAGTTCAAAATCTCAACGCTGACTTGGACGCTGTATTGGATCGTTTGCAGCAAATACTATCACATAACTTCGCAATGGACGGTAATATATAATAATTCGTACTAATATTAAGCGGGAATCACATTTATAAGTTTTAAATTTTAGAAATATCTGTTGATATGCTGTAACCTGGTAACAGTTACCTAAGTAATCATATGAATGCTGTGTATCAAAGGAAACCAAAGTCGCTGACAATAATTTTTTTAATGTGTAAAAGCAAGTGAAACAATTAATGTAAACCTTATGAAAGTCTGAGCAAAACTTATAATTTTCTTTGAGCTCATATAATGTGAGCTTGTCCAGAGTAGTACCAAACTCACAAACAACATTGGCTTAAAGTAAATAATATTAACTATCTATACTAATATTATAAAGCTGAAGACTTTGTTTGTTTGTTTGCTTAAATGTGCTAATCTCAGAAACTACTGGTCCAATTTGAAAAATTCTTTCAGTGTTCGATAGCCCATTTAGCGAGTAAGGCTATATAGGCTATATATTATTACGCTAAGACCAAAAGGAGCGGAGCACTAACGAAGAATGTTTCAATATCGGGGGATATTTTCCTATTGAGAGAGCTTATGCTGCGTGCGCTGCGTAAACGGTTAATGTTTCGCAAAAATCATGGATGACAGAATCGTTCCCCTTTAAAAGTTCTAAAAAAAATTCCGCGACAGCGTATGTCTATCTTTTAAGGTTAGCTCACTATAACCTTTTTTATGCTAACCAAATTTGTTCTAAAATAATGCATTATTAGCCCAAAGTAACTATTCCACGCGGACGAAGTCGCAGGCGGAAGCTAGTGTTATATATTTTATTTTGTCTGGTGAGTGAATGAGTTAGAAGTAACCTAACTCCCCCC
Organism: Hypolimnas misippus; assembly: GCA_037950945.1. NCBI lineage: Eukaryota > Metazoa > Arthropoda > Insecta > Lepidoptera > Nymphalidae > Hypolimnas > Hypolimnas misippus. The sequence goes on from JBBEEQ010000011.1 coordinate 10,391,725, forward strand.
CCTTTCTTTCCCATTTTAAACTGGCAACTCATTCATGACTTCTCTAGTGCTATATTCATAGGTGGTGGTGGTCATTTAGCATCAAATGACCTGCCTGCTCGTTTTTGTACTATAATTGTAAAAAAAATTAAGTAGTGTGAAAGTATGAGTGTCTTTTCCTCATTAGAAACTAAATTTTATACATTTTTTTATCAGATTCGTGTTTCGACAACACTCAGTTGAGAGAGACGGCAAATGAGATGGAAGGTCTGTTGGGATCTCTTATACGAGGAGTTGAACAACGGGCTACACTCACTGCTAAAGGACTTGTATAAGATAAATATATAATATCATTATATCAAAATCGATCGCCTACGAAACTCACATTGACTAGTATTAGGAAATGACTAGGATTTGAAAACATTTATAAACTTATGATAAGGCGAGAATTATACTTGTAAGTTTTTCTCATGTAACTAATAAAAAACAACAGTAACCTGGTAACAGTTATCTAAGTAACCTTATGAAAGCTGTGTAAAAAATAAGATTCTAACAGCAATGACGAACAAACCACTTATGTAAATCTTATGAATGTGCTCAGCATTACGTATAAGTTTAATTCTCGTCTTAGAAGACTTTTTGATGTCGTTGTTGAAATCAGTCGATTTTAGTTATTAGTGCTAACATATAACTAAAATGGGTGATGTATGAAACTTGTTAGAATGTTTCAATACTTTATAATACTAGTTTTATAAAGTGCACTCGGATCTAGTTATTGGTGTCGTTATTATATGTATATAAAGTTTTGTAACATAAATATACAATTAACCAAGTAGACTTAGTGTGAAATCAAAATAAGAAATTAAATAGCCATATTAATGAACTATCTCTAAAATACATATGTAATGTTAACACCTATCAAAATAGATAATTAATGCATATACATTTTCTTTACTGGCAGTTGAATGGAAACCTATTTAAAGGTTTTAATGAAACCCCCAAAATCAATGATATTAAATAACTATAGATATGTTACAAGCACATAGATTGTGGCATCTAAAATGTTGACCACTGGACGACGTTGCCTAGCAACCAGAGATTTTTGACGGCAAATAGTATTAACGTGATATATCTATAGTTATAAAATATCACGTATACACATACATTATTTGTCAAACGTTCAACCCTGTATTTCAATATATTGTTGAGAGTTTGAAAAAAATTTTAATTAAGAGTCCAATGTTCTCAATTGTATATGTCTTTCTACATTCCCTATTTTTTTTGCGTTTTTCTCATCTAGATTTCATATTTTCATTAAAATGCTTTAGTGCTATAACTTGACTTTTCTAGCTGTAATGAAATTGACTTGCATACTTTTTTACATGCTTTCGTTTCAAATTCGAAATTATCACATTATTTGTAAATAACTAAGTGCGTTACTCCGTTAGATAATACTTACGTAATAATGTTAAACTGTAATTTGAATTAAAACTAAAAATTTTGAGATATACGCTAAATTTTCGACTGTAAAGCGGAAAATTATCCGCAATATGTATCAAACATTATCTGATACAGTTTCTTATTTTATACTGACAAAAAACGTCTTCGAGAAATAATATGATGTAGTTTCTCATCAATAAAATATATTTTTATAGTGTTTTTAAGACTACAACGAGTATTGTCATAAAATCTTAATTTTGACCACTTCCATATAACATGAATATATACACAAATCGTGGAAATTATTTGTATGTGCACGAACTCCAAGAATTTCGTACCAACGTACAAGATATAACATTGTGTGCTTTTTAAATATTAAAAAAAAAAACATGAGGTGTTATAACAATATGTATAAATTTGTATTCGCTTCGAACTTGACCGGTTTTTTTATTTGTTGTTATAGCGGTAATAGAAATACACATTGAAAATTTTGACTTCCTATAAAAGTTCATGGGATACAGCTCCCTGACACACGGACGGACAGCTTTGTATACCTCGATTCAGGTAAGTGTGTTGGTCTGAACTATGCGCGTTGCGCTGCGCAGAACACTAAATTAGGTACCAGGACAGTCGTTTAGAAATTTCTTTAATTTTAATTATTTAATACTTCTTATATATTTATATATGTCAAATGAATATGTTTAAATCATTATTTGTTTTTAGCAGTTTTTAGTTTCATTAACACCGAATGCGTTTCTCAAATAGTTGAAAACATAAAAATCCGTACTACAAATCCGCGTCTAAGCACAGTTTTGAGTTAAACATGCTTTAGATATAGATTAATATACGTGTAAGTGAGTTTAATAGATGTTTCGAACCTATTTTAGTTGTCAAATGTAACGTATAACATTTTATCAATAAGTTTATTTTATGAGAGAGAATTTATTTTATGAGATGTCTAATTTTTAAACACTGTCTAGCTAGACACGCGTTCAACATGGTTTTAATGCGTCTTTTGTAGTATGACAGTAAGACTTTCCCAGTGTAATTGTTTAAAGGTTCGTGATTATCGTTCCAGGATGTGTTTTCAAATAAGTCACATAAAGACAGATTATAAATGTCATATAACTGCTGAAAATATGAAATAAAATTAAACATTCAAATATTTGATTTACATTCAATGTTTTAAGTTTTGTTTGCTTGACTGTACCAAGCCCGAGTTCGGACTCGCCTCGTGTTCAGACCAGCTCTTACATGAAACGACGTATATATAAATTGGGTACGGAGCCCTATTTACATTGTCATAAGCTTTGGTAATCTTAAATGTTTAAAATAAATTTAATATAAGTACTTAAGTTTAGAAACTTACCGTCCCACATAATCAGGTGCTCAATTATAGATCTGACTAGTAATAAAAAAATAAAACGATTATTTTAGAAAAATAACATGCCATATATTTTATAAAAATTTACATACTGTGTATATTATTTAATTAATAAAATATATAGTATAAATTACGTATGTCATTAATGTAATATTAAAATTATGTGGTTCTTAGTTCTTTATTACATTTATAGATTAAGCGTAAGAGCGATGTATTCGAGATATTTTTAATTTCTTTTGAGAATACAGATGTTTTTGCTTTTATATTTTTTTAATATTTTATATGGTTGTGATAAAATGAATTAAATTAAATTCGAATTGTCATGGATAATAACACATTTTCTAATATTTTAAGTATGTGTTTTATGATTTTTTAAACCATATATTTGATTCTATATAAATATTTGTAGAAAAAGGTTATAATTTTTTTTTGATATTTTTTTAACTTTCTCTGTTCTTGTCTTTATTATCTTATAATTTTAATTTTTTTTAATTTTTACAATAAAAAGAATACACAATATTAATATCGCTTAATAAATAACCTTATTTTATTACATTAAATGAAATGTAACTATAAAATTTTTATCCTGTTTATATAAAAATATTAGAAAAATACAACGAAAGTGTTTAAAACTACGAACGCAATTAGATTGCATCAGCACAACCTAGATTACTTAAAATGTAAAAAAATATCGTTAAAAATAATTCATTTACAAGAAATACATGTATAAAAATAATTGCATTAATAAATGAATATCTTAATGGACGGTTTTTTATTTCCTAATAATATCTACATTTGGATATAGTTCTTATATTATTAAAATTAATTTAACAAACTTATCTCGGTATTGCGACACATATTTTATTTAGCTCATGACTATTTTGTCATTACATTCTTCATAAAATTTATAGGATAACGCTTGTAATTGTTGTGTTACTTATACCCATCAAGTGTAAAAAATTGGAAATGGCGGGAATTCGATACAGTTTACAACTAGTTTAGTTAAAATATAATTTTGGAAAATTCTATTTAATAGTTTGGGATTAAAATTGAAATTTAAAAACCTCGTTGTAAAAAAAAAAATTAAACTTAGTCAAAGATTGAGAATTCTAAAGTATTCATCAAACCATAGATTATCTTTGACATTTCATCTTTGACTTTCATTTTAAAATCTATGTTTTCATATATTTTTTAAGAGTTCTGATCGTAAAGGCACTAGGTTTAATTTCTCTTGCTGCTGTTGATGAGGTACTTGCAGCAATGAGTGAGCAGATGTTTCTCTTTTTCCGTTGAACCGTTCTGATGTATCGCTGTCGGTCCGCCGCGCTCTCTCGTGTAGATGTCTAAGCCATATTGACCTGTGAAAATTGTATATTTTTAGTGTCAAGATGTAGTAGATTAGTTTATATTCCCTATTAGTATTAATTTAATTAGTAGTAGTAACATATGGTTTATTGTATAATGAGGAATATCTTGGCTATTTCTAGGCACATTATTTTATTTATATACAGGATTCTTGGTAATGGGTCCGTAGGGAGACATCTAAAACTATTAAAACAAGACTAATGGAAAGGAACCACGTTACCGATTTTGAAAGTCAGAAAAAATGCATTCAAGGATTTGCAGAAAAACTACACGTCTTGGAAATCGAATCTGGTAATTTAAAAAAATGTCTTATTTATTCCCTTACGATATACAGCTTCGATTTGTGCAATCTTATTGATGGATAGATTGACGGAGTCTATCGTAAATAATATATTCTAGTATGTACACTTTTAGTGTTTACAATGACAAGAATTAGTTTTATTTTATAATTAACTTTGTCCTTTTGTAAATTCAGGGGATACGTCGTCACTTGTCAACTTAGCGGAGTCAACCGATTTAGCGGTTTCCAAATGTTCATGTATTTGAGAATGATAGTAGAAGTAATCATATTTAGGCATTGCCACAGATATGTTAGTATTTGAAGAATAAATAATATACGAATAATTTACGAGAATTAAAGGCTACTTAAAATTAAGTGCCATTTCAGTTATACACCGGTAGTTTACTACTAAGTTCATCAATCTGGTAGTTACCTTCTTCAGGGAAAGTGATGTAGAAAGTCACGATATCGTCCGACACATTCTGCTGCACGTACTTCGAGAGCCGCTTCTCGTCCACTCCGTTCTTGTGTAACGTCGCCATAAAGTCCGCCAGGGGGCGTGACATACGGAATTGAATTTCTAATTCTCGACCCGCGAATACTAATGCCTCCTGAAATATGAAAATTTTATGGACATTTCCGTTACCAGGTGAACTAAATAGTTTGATATATGTAAGGGATGAAAGGGAATAGGACGTAAGGAAAGGAATGGGAAAAGGGGCTTTCGGCTCTCCCACATGCTGTACCAATTTCAATGAATTTTGGTATAGAGATGGATTGGAATAGAAAAGAAAAACATGGACACCCTTTGACGTGAAAATAATATTTGAAGGGGATGGGATAAGAAATAAAAGTTTGTATGGAGAATCAACATTTTAAAAGAAATATATTATTTAAAATAATAATTTAACGCGGACGAAATCGCGGATACCGACTAGTTTATAAAAATTTAAGTAAAACAATTTCCATAATATATATTATTTCATATATTTTTTCATTCTTGTGAATCTGAGTTAGTATACCTGGTGAGTAATGGGTACTAGTCCAAAGAGTCTGGTAGCTTTAGTCGGTCCCCATTCTCCGCTGGCACAGTCCGGTAATGGAACCATGACCGTCTGCAGTTCCGCGCAACATATCTGTAAACACGTAGAATTACATGTTTACATATATTATTTAAAGTGCAAATATAGAAAATGTTATTATAACCATGCAACCCAATAATGTTTTATTGATGAAAATATTTTGGAAATTGTAAAGAAAATAATTATTTATTAAAGTTCTTAGATTTGATCAATTGTTTTCGATCATAACTTTATATGTTTTGTTTTGATTATCTAGAGGATTATTACGCAACGCGATACATTTTGACACTTGATTTGTTTCGTTTTAGTACAAAAATCAGAAATTAACTATCTAAATCTATCGCGTTGCCATAGCGGTATACCACCGTGATTAACCTACTGGTAATTAGTTATGGGCACCTAACGCTAGAAAAACTTTGAACTATTTGTAATCTTTAATTTAAAAAAACTGCGTTAAATGTGCAAATTCAAATTGAAATGAATTTTATACACCTGAATAAACCTTACCTTAAACTTGCAAACGCTTTTAAATTTCATAGGTTCTCCAGTGAGGTACTCTCGGGGAGTGACCGCGTTGGCGAAGATATCCAGTAAGAAGGCGCCGCTGCACGGAGCGTGCACTCGGAAGGACACTACGTTGCCGACCACTGACTGAAAATAAAAGCGAAATGGATGCTTCAATAATTATATTTTTCAATTATCATATTTGTCTCTTTAAAATCCGATCGATAATTAGTTATGTGGTACTACTTTACTTATTTTACTACTACATGATAAGGTAAGAAAGTAAGAAGTACGTAAAAATATTTGAAAAAAAAAATAACTCGGGGTTAGGCTCTGTCATTCACCGTACGATATTAGTTACTTTACGTCGATTACAGCTAGGCTCTACCTTAGTTTAGAAACATTACCTAAAGTGTAAATACAAGCGATAGTAAAGATTTGACGGATTTAAAAACCAACCAAAATTAATAATGAAATTAAAATATTGTTACCTGCATAACGAATCGTTTGAGGCTGACGCCGTCAAAGCCGTCGCCCTCTGTGTCGTAGAACTTGAGGTTGTAGTGGAAGATCAGCGAGCTCTGCATGTGCGCCGGCATCGCTATGCGCATTGTCGCTGCACCTGTACATACGAAATATACTGATTTATTAACGAAGTAATTGCCTCTTGTGGTTTCGCTCGCGTAACCATACTTCGCTCCCGAGTTGTAGCCTGATCTATGTATGTCCCACGCAAAAACAATTTTTAAATGAGATTTGTAGATTTGTACATACATACTTACAAACATATGTATAAACTTACAAACTATTTTTTTATCTATTTACATTATAAGTATAGGAGTATAGACAATTAACATGCTATTAAAATATAATTTAAGAGGACTAGCTGTATCCAGTCACCTAGTATATAGATTTTTTGGGTCAAGTAACCTCGGCGCTCTGGGAACGTCCTACCAAAATTTCATCATAATCCGATCAATGGCTTCTAAACGAACATAAGAAAAACGTAAAATACAAACATTGATGTTTTTTACATAGATTAGGATTTAGATGAAGACAATTTTCATATTATAATATATAAGGGTGAGTTAAAAAAAGAATGAGACGAGAATGATATGGAATTGTAACCGTTAGAATTGTCTTTGTATAAAAGGATCCAGCGAGTTTTATGCTTTTATTTTGATAAATTAGAAAGAATAAATTAAAAAATATTAAATCAATTAAATTAAGCCATTTTTTTGCTGAGTCACATCAAAAAGAATTAGAATCAAACATCAATGAAATACACATATCATTGTACAAGTTGTGAAGTTTTTTGATTAATGCATAGTGATATAAATAGTGATATTATTAAAAACATACATTTAATAGACATTAGAAGTGTTCTTTTGAAAAATAATAAAAAATTCTCACCGGTGGAGTCAGTGAACATAACAGCTTTAGTGTTAGGATCGCTGAAGTAGAGCCCGTAGCGGAAGAACAACGACCTGACGAAGGGCAATTCTTCGAAGTCGTGCAGCGTTATTGGCGTTTTGAGCAGCTGCCAGTCTGGCTGGAGCGGGTAGAACTCGTAGATGAACTCTCGAGGATCAGTCAGGAAATAGTGGTCATCGTATTCGTATCTGGGAAATTATTATTGGAATTTAATGGAGATAAGGATAGACGTTCTATATTTGAGTTGCAGTTTCGACGTAAATAAGATACATCCTAAAGATACAAAAACCCAAAAAAAATGACAATTTTGGCTATAATACTTGAGGAAAACCTTAATAAAATTTACATTTTAAAATAATTATTTAAGAAACATGTTCTATATTTAGATAAATTATGAGGAACTTGTAACTATGCCTAAGTTTATTGCAATTACATTGATACGTACCTCAAACTATCGCTCTTTCCTCTGTTCCCAGGTTTTGGAGCATCCTTAGCGTTGACCAAATGCCGAGCTCCCCAATTGCACTGAACGAATCTCCAGGCACCAGCGACGTACACTGCGTTCCAAGAGTTGCGGAACCGGTTGTCCTCAAAACGTACTCCTGGCTGGTAGCCCGCTGATTTACTGTATCCCTTGATGACAACGCAGTGGAGACCCGCGTAACTATAAAGTTATAGGAATGATAATTTCCTAAAAGTAAATTTATACTGTATTTTGCCTATGGTACTTCATTGATTAGTTAGTTACTATCAGTCATCGTCAGTACTCTCTCCCTCTCTCTCTCTAGAATAGAGTTCTCGCTCTTATAAATTTATTCATAACTAAAAGTAAACATAACATAAAGTTGATGATGTTTTGTTTAACAAATTAATAATCACATATGTAATTATGGTTAGGCTATGTTTATAGTGGCAAACTATGCTTTACGTTGCAGGCTAATTATGGTAAGCTATCGTTATCGAGACGAGACACACTTTGACATTTCATTTCTGATTATTAAAACAAAATTAATCAACTGTCAAATTGTATCGCGTTGCAATAACGATAGCTCTGCGCATGCTATTGTCATTATCTATAATGACATCATATAATTATTAAAATTGTTTTTTGACAACAAACCAAGTAATGTTTTATCGGAATCAGTATAATTAATCTTTTCAAGATTTGTCTACAACGGTTTAAGTAAATAATCAGGAACTTTGAAAGATTAATGATCGATTAAAAGTGAATGTGTGTAAAGATCCGTTTTTTTTTTTAATAAAAAATAGCTAGCAAGCGATATGGTCAGGCACCAAAGTGATCACCGTCGGTTATGGATATAAGTAGCGCCAGAAGAGCCACAAATGCGTTGGCAACTTAAAAAGGATTAAGCGATGAAAGGGAATAAGAAGTAGGGAAATGGGCGAGTGAGAGACTTTCGGCTCTCTTTTTGTACAAGACGCAGCTATATTACCTACTTCACGCCGATCTATGAGAGTGAGATACATCCACGGTCGAGCCCTTGTACGAGCTGTAGTCAATGGCCTATACATAACTAACTTGTGACAAAACCAGATTAAGATGAGGTCAGAATTTAGATAAAACTATAATTACCTGCACAATCTCTTAAACAGAACATGGTAACTTTCTGTGCCGTGCTTGATGCCTCTGAGCAGACCGAGGGGCGAGTCTCCTCTCAGATTGTCGTCAAACTGGATATTGTTCAAGTTCTTCACCGTGATCCAGCGGAATATCGTACGAGCCTTCTCGACGTCACTCGCACATCTTCCTACTAATTGTCGAACGAGGTCTGTAAAGGTCTTTTGGTCTTCTTGCGCCACCTAATATTGAAGAGAAGAATCGTCATCTTTAGCTAAACTCGTTGTTAGGAATATAGTAATTACTAATATAAATCGCCAGTACATATCCTCTCTCTCTCCCTCTAGGGTAGATTAGTCGTCCTCGCTCTTATAAATATATTAATAATAACAAGTAAACTAGAGACTAGAACTCCAGTTATAGCATATATAGTATTTTACACACAATATTGAGTTTATGTTCAATAACAATTTACGCGTAGGTGGTCTGAATGGCAACCTATTCAATCAAGTTTATTTGCTATAATATTCTTGAAGTACCAGTATAAATTCATGTTCAATCTACATGAAGATATTGCACGATTTTAGTTTCAAATACAACGATAGTAAAATAGTAGATGTTAAAATTATAATGTTAATATTATTTTGAAGCATAGTCAATGTAGAAGTTTATTGCTCGTACTTACCGAGATGGCAATTTTATCAACATCTGCAAACTCCGCGGGGTCTGTGTAAATATGGAATTTGGAAACTAGGGGAGGTTGTGGGGCGGGTGCTCGAGCGGGGTATGGAGGTGCTTCTTCCCCGTCCAGGTAGAGCGATGACGCTGCCATGTACTCCGACCTTCGTTCTTGGATCAGCTCCATCATTTCGTGGCTTTGTTTCTCTACTAGCGCTGCTGTGGCTGCCCTGAAGAAAACAAATATAATTTCCAACCTAAGTTACTAAATAGCTCAACGTGTATTACTTCTATCTACTTATAAGGTCTTTTATTATTTCTTAACAGATAAATATGTTTCAAATATGAAGTTTTAACGGTTATGTTTGGGTTTATGATCTTAGTTCTAATTTATTACATGTTAATACGTATATTACCCACAGTTACTTAACCTTTAAAGACAAGTAAACTGACACTTTTTCCTTTGATAAAATATAGTCTATATTTACTTTACGATATATTACTAACGATATGTGAGTTTTAAATAATCAATAGATCATTATCAACAGTATAATTAAAGTGTAGTGAAAAAAAAATGAAATTAAAACCGCACCAACAAAGGTACTATTTGGGTGAGTAAGTTCAATGACTATAGTAATGTTATCACGTTTGACCGACTCTGCGTTAATGCAAAAATTATTCATTTGCACTTTTCTACGAAATCATTAAAAACTGATTATGTTTTCCATCTGATTACAAAAGTAATACAACAGTCGACCGTTAGGTTATACTTGTTGTAATCAGATATACCATTCAAAGCGATATTCTCATGCATTTTATTCAACATCCGGTTTTGTAAATGAGTTGTAAACGAAAGTAGCGACTCTTTCAACTGGCCGCTGATGATGTTGCCATTTTTTACTTGACTGAGCTTGTTTAAATGTTAAAAGTGATGTAAGTTTATTTTCTCTTGATTTAATATTGGTCGTTTTGAAATTACCGATTGCGTTATGATAATTTAAATAGAAATTACTATTTAATAAGAAACGTTGGTGACTTAGGCTATTTGGTTAAAATTAACATTGGAATAATGATTCTGTTATTAACTTCTCTTGTAATCTAAGAAGGCTATAGTAAAAGTGGAACTTTAGTATTTACTTGGTAGAACTAATAACTTGTCGCTTAATTTTAATGACACTTTTTGTATTCGAAAACTTATAGATTTAATTATTTGTAGATGTAACAATAAAAAATCTTTGGAAGACAGAGAAATGGTGGTAGATAATTGTTTTATTACCTTTCGTGCTCCAACATTTTTCTCGTGAGACTTTCTTTCTTTTTATCTCTTCGGAGTGTCATGTTCTTCTCGAGATCAGCCCTCTCCTGCTGATGCCGCAGTGTCAGGGCGCCGATCTCAGCGTCAGGTCTCCGCTTTTTAACCTGCATTTCTTGCTGGAATCTGTTCGTTAGCCTTTCTAATTCTCTTTCCCATTCATCCTAGAAGAAAATGAGTTTTTTAATTCGTATATCTTTATAGCGATTTTTTTGTGTTAGTCTTAAGGTTTTTGCATATTGTTTTATGTAATTCAACAGACGAATAATTGCGATTATCAATATTTTTATTAATAATTCAGGCTTCATTTGAAATATTGTTTCAATTGCTAGTTATCGTTCAATTTTCGCTTTAATAAGTATTGTCTATGTAAATATTGATTGATTGGTCTAAGTCCGTATCGGTAATTCTCAGATACAGCGCATGGTTGTTAAAAAAATCCTAAAAATAATAATTTGAAACCAGAGATCACCCAATCAGTCAGTTGAAGGATGTCATTAAAGAGAGCCAGTTCGTCAACTGAGTGATTTTCGGAATTGTGGTTAATTTGAGCATTCGCAGAATTTTGAAGGACAGGACAAAAATTATTAGCTAATCAACGAATTTAATTTTTAAATTGTTAACCCTCACATTGTTAAATTTCATATGCTGATGATATCTTGTTACTAATTTGGATACTGTCTTTTCGAGATGTTGAAAATTAACATTTTCATTTTTCTTTTTAATATTGTGTATTTAAGTAATGCAAATACCTGTATTTCTTCTCTTATCCTTCTATTTTCTTCTTCGCGATGCTTCGAGAATTTTCTGTACAAATCATCTTCTTCCTGTCTGTGTTTCATTTCCAATTTAGTTTGTTCATCTCGATCCTGTAACAAGAATATCATTTTTTTAAAGACATTCAAATAAATCAGTCGTCCGTGTTTCTGTGTATTTGGGAAAGATACTCAATAGTGATGTGATAGTATTTTCTGAATCGAGAACATTACAAACTACTATATATATATATATATATATATATATATATATATATATATATATATACTATTTGATGAAAAGAATATATATGGGACTAGAGAATAATATCTTTTAGTATCAAAAGTATAGCGTGAATATCATCATTGATTTGAACGTGTTTTTATATTATGTTTTCATTGATAATTATTCAGTCATAAGTCACAAAATATTATTTTATGAATATCTCTAGAAAGGCGGACATTAAAACAAAAAATCTTCAGTAGGGATTATTTATATTATAGCTTTTTGTATTATGTTACAAATACTTTTTAAAATATATTAATCTGTTGTTATATAGCAATATAAATCAAGTAATCATTGTTTCAACAGTAAGCTACAAATTAATATCACACTCAGTCAGTGTATCTAACGCGACATGACGTTTACAAACAATGTTTCGAAATAATGGGAGTTTTATACCATGAAATATATGCCACACTAATGCGTTATTAACACGACTTCCGTGACGAAAGGTTACTGCAAACGATTAGGTATCTAGAGTGTGAAATCTTAACGAAATAGTTCTTGCTGAACATTCCTAAGGCTGTGACAACGGCTAACAAACTCTTTATCGCGTGTACAAACGTACCAAAGCTTTATCATAAGAATACGTCAAAGGAATTTGAAATTCCCATAATTTCCTAGAATGCCGAAATTTTTTCAGATTTTTCCTTGATTCAGCGTTGAGATTATCAACGAAATATTAGAACAAATATGGCTTTAGAGAGACACGTTGGCTTAGTGGTCACTGCAACTGACTGTAGCGCTAACAATCACGGGTTCGATCCCCGCTCACGGCAAATGTCTGTATAGGCCATACGGATGTTCGTCGTGGTCTGGGTATTTGTGTTAGTGTTGTGTATGTTTCCGGACCCCCGACACAAGGTCACAAGATCTTAATGGGTCCGTTGAGTGTGATACGTTTATTTATTTATTTATTTAATTATTTTATTAGTTTTTTTAAACAATGTTTCATGATATCGTAAAATTTAATGGTGTTATCATCTTTCTTATTATAAAGAGTCCTAGGCAAAATTATTTTAAAGGTACGTATATTCCTATATATTTTAGCCGATACTAGGGTACAAGTCATATTATTTAAAATCAGCCAGTTCTTGTTATTGTAGAGGTTATAAAATTTAAATAGTTTAACTTTTTTTCGACTGTCTCATATACAAGGATTTTCATACTTCTTTATATTTTTATAAAAATTATATAAGTTTTCTAGTTTCACAATAGTTTGTATACATAGAAGAACATTAGTTTAATTTTAGTTACGGAATAATAATCCCGTCTAAGGCATGATGTATGTTGTGGGAATCCTCTGAGTAATTCGAGTAACCTTTCTCATAATATAATGGACACATCGCTTTGTCGCTGAGTTTCCGGCATTATGGGAACGAAACACCAGGTTCATTCCATATTCGATGTAGCAGTGACATCTTACATGATTTTATACGAATGAAATAATTTACGATCTTGACTTTGGTTGTTTTGTTGTATTATGTACATTTTTTGAGTCTGAATTATTATTTTTTAAGGTTAATTATAAATCAAAATGGCTGTCAGTAAATTAATTTAGATATAAAAGCAATGATGATCAATTTATGTAAATTTTATGGAACTCTGTGAGCAAAACTTACAAGTGTAAAAACGTATTACAAGAATACTTTTTACGTATATACCTACCTATATGTAACTAAAAAACAAATAAACCAAATCGATGTAATACAAATTGGTGGTTAACGGATTTAAATTGAGAATAAGTTATTATTTATATAATATTCATTAATAGTTATCTAAACGTTTGAATGAGAAAACAATGTGAAGAAATCGCGAAAATCTAAGAATCTTTTACTAGTAATTCTTCGTATGCTTAACGACTTTTTTTTGTCAGCAATTAAAATGAGTAAGATTGTATTTTATTAGTGGCTTCATTATATTCATTTATCTAATCAAAGTTTATCGTTTATCTATTTGCTTTCTATATCAAGTAGTATGCAAATAAAACATTTTTATTAATTTTCGTGCCTCATCTATACTTACAAAATAATACTGTATTAATTGTGTTATGAGTTTCCTAATATATAATGCACGTTAATGGTAACTATATATAAAAAAGCGAAAAAAAAACCGAATAATGAATAACTTTAACAATTTTTCGTAAAACAAATAAAATTCGTTAAAATAGAGGCCATCCTTGGAGTGCAGCACACCTGTTCAAAATCGGCGATAAAATTGCGTCACATGAAATAAAAACCTAAAACATAAACCATAAACTTTCGTGAATCTCCTTTTCTAACGACTAAAATTCATAATGTATCATTTCATTCTTTCGTATTTGGAAACAATATCTAAATATTGGACATAGGGAAAAATATATAAATTAACATAAAACATTCTATAATATGAAATATTGAGACAAAGTTGGGTTTAGTCTCGCAATTAGGAATTAATATTCAAGCGGAATCTGATTTTATTTTATTCTTCATAGAAACAGATTAGACCTAAATATTAAAATTTATTTATATAAGTTCTTTTTATTGAATTAAACAGTTACTCGTTCATATATGTAATGAATCTTCGACGTCACATCGACACCTGTGTGTCGCCCCCTCGTGGCGGCCATCGAAAGTGAAGGAAGTCATTCACCTTTCTATTGTTTGTTGGGATACGACCGTTTGTTCGTCTGTACGTGCCGACCGTGATTTAATTAAGCTAATTTATTCTATTGTTTATCAATAGCACAAGGACTAATTGTTGTAATGAGCATTTGATGGTTTGAATGTAAACACAATATAATGTGTAATTAGCTGTTTTTAGTATTGGTATGTACGCTGCTTAATCCGTAAGAGATTAAGAGGGATAATGTTAAATATTTTATCAAAATTAATATATGTATAACGAAAATAATATTATTAAAATTTTCTTATTCAAAAACGTAAAGAACAATTGTTTTTAACCTAATATTACGTTTGTTATATTATTAAATCTTGTAGAAAATCATTTTGTTATTATATTTACTTTGCGTGCAAACATAATTATGATTCTATTAATTAATGAATTATAATCAGTTGTTCGTATTTGCAAACTTGTAGGCAACTTTATTCAAGGTCTATTCATTCACTAAACTAAACGGAGTTTACGTCATTACCAATACAACTGGGCCGCGTTATTCTATTTGCAATTTTATATGCGTTTAATGTTAGTGAAACGAGAGGCGTGTCATTGTCATTTATTTTACGACATATTTATGCAGAGATAAAGTAACTACGTGGCTTGTACGATAATTTCGCTTTAATTAAACGTATGTTAATATTGAAGCGTGCATTAAGCAACCAAATAAAAATACACTATCTTTAAATTCGGCTTTTTATCAACGAGGGTCAACACGTTTGACTGTTTCCGTACCATTTAATCGTTTTTGTAAGTGTAATTACGTTATCGTCAGTAGCGAGCAACAAACTCGCGAGCCGGTCGTGTTTATTGCACTCATTACTAACGCGAAAATGCTCAAATTAGTTAAAGGTTTACGGCGGCTAAACGTAAAGTGCCGGCAGTACAGTTACGCCACGGTGATTGGAAGCGAACCGAACAGAAATGATCCTTACTATCAAGAGAATAAGACGAAAATGGACGAACTTGTCGAGGAGTTACGGCTGAAAACAAATGACGCTATCAAAGGCGGTCCCGAGGAGGCGGTAAAGAGGCACACGGCGAGGGGAAAATTGCTAGTGAGAGACAGGATTAACCGGTTAGTGGACGAGGGAAGCGACGTTTTAGAACTGAGTACGTTGGCCGCCACCGACATGTACAAAGGTCAGGTCCCGAGCGCCGGCATCGTTACTGCTATCGGTAAAGTTCAAGGTCGGGACTGCATGATTGTCGCGAACGATGCTACCGTTAAAGGAGGAACCTATTTTCCTATCACCATCAAGAAACACTTACGGGCTCAGGCAATTGCACAGGAATGCCGGCTTCCTTGCATTTATCTTGTTGACTCGGGCGGAGCTCATTTACCCGACCAAGCGGATGTGTTTCCGGATAGAGAACACTTCGGTAGGATATTCTACAATCAAGCTAATATGTCTTCGGAAAATATACCACAGATATCCGTCGTTATGGGCTCCTGTACGGCTGGTGGGGCATATATTCCGAGTATGTCGGATGAAAGTATTATTATAAAGAACCAAGGTACAATTTTCTTGGCTGGTCCACCGTTGGTTAAGGCGGCTACGGGTGAATCAGTATCGGCTGAAGATTTAGGAGGTGCCGACTTACATTGTCGGCAATCTGGAGTAACGGACCATTATGCTCAAGATGATGAGCATGCCTTACATTTGGCGAGAAATGTCGTTGCTAACTTAAATTGGAATAATGATCAGAGAGCTAGAGTTTATACTCCAAAAGTTGATGATCCTTTGTATGATATTGAAGATTTGCATGGAATCGTAGGAGCTAATATTCAAAGACCTTTCGACATCCGAGAAGTTATTGCAAGAGTTGTCGATGGTAGTAGATTTCATGAATTTAAACAACTATATGGCGAAACATTAGTATGTGGATTTGCATCTATATATGGTCATCCTGTGGGTGTAATCGGCAATAACGGTGTTTTACAATCGGAAGCTGCCTTAAAAGGTTCACATTTCATTCAACTTTGTGCTGCTCGTAAAATACCTTTATTGTTCCTACAAAATATTACTGGTTTTATGGTTGGAAGAGAGGCCGAAGCTGGTGGGATTGCAAAGAATGGTGCGAAAATGGTGACAGCTGTGAGTTGTTTCAAAGGACCTAAGGTAACAGTGTTAGTTGGTGGCAGTTTTGGAGCCGGTAATTATGGTATGTGCGGTAGAGCTTACTCTCCTAGTTTCTTATATATGTGGCCCAATGCCAGAATTTCTGTAATGGGAGGACCTCAAGCCGCTACCGTTCTTTCGTTAGTTGCCAAGGAGAAAGCTAGTAGAGAAGGAAAACCATGGACAGAAGAAGATGATAGAAAAGTCAGAGCACCTTTAGAGGCTCAATTTGAAAAAGAAGGACGACCATATTACAGCACTGCTCGTCTTTGGGATGATGGTATAGTCGCTCCGAGAGATACAAGGAAAGTAATAGGACTTAGTTTATCAGCTGCTTTGAACGCTCCATTTAGAGAGAGTAAATTCGGTGTTTTCAGAATGTGAGTTGTCTCACAGTGTGAAGGACAACGTGATTGTGAGTGTATGATAAAAAATGTTGTTAAAGATAACAGTTTCGAAGTGGTAATTATATTACATTATATTAAGTATTCTACTTTATTTATTTTATGATTGCGTTTATCAGTACTGATAGTGTTATTACGAAATTATGTTCATTTTCGCTAGCGCATTGCAAGCGTCAACATTTAATATATCATAATAAAATTGATTATTTTATTTATTGACTTTTTGAAATTTGATTTTTGTAAATACATAGCTGTAAACAAATATAATATGTAATTCTATTTGTACGATGAATTATAATCCATTATAGAAATCGAAGTTTCATTTCCATAACTATTAGATAACCTTAGTCTCATCGCAACACAATGCTTTCATTAAGGACATTCATCTCATTAATCAATTTGGATCAATCGGAATCGGGGACATCAAGCAATTGAATTTGAACTATAAATTTATAAACAATAAAGATTATAATACAATTTTGGTCGTCGGAGCACATTTAGAGAACAGCACATAATTAAATAGAGAACAATGGTATAATAAAAACAATATTCGCTTCTTATTAATATGCAAATGACACTACGACCTGGCACTACGTCTGGTTGAGTTCACAAATTTTAATTACACGTTCAGTTAATTTAGGAGCAAGTGTCAGTTGTTATAGTTGTCATAATAACATAAGAGTGGCTAGCGAATTGTGTTTTTAATATTGCAAATATAATGACTGTAATTAAGAAACAACTACATAGCACGAAGTTTTATCGGTTTCTATAAAGTTATTTAAACACGAATGTGAAATGTCTAAGTTAGAGCACTTAGGTTTTTATTGCGATTTTAAGTTGAGTACTAATATGTCATCTTTCTTCGATAAATGGTCACTTACATCACTCGACATTAATAAATGCCACAACAACGCACATTCATCATAGATCTTGCAGTACATTTTACGCTTTCCAATCTTAGCCGCACGCGCAGTTTTTGCTACAAGCATTCTTTATAAGAAATCCTTCACTAGTAGCTATTAAGAGAGTTAATTGCCGATTTGTATGCCGAATGAACATCTGTGGCGATCTGTTTTTGTTTGTCTTTGTCTGTGCTGTAATCTTTGTTCGAGAAAATTCCCATCAAATTTAAATTGCTTCAGACATAACTATTCCTAAGGAATGGTGTATAAAGTTGTTTGATCAGCACTTCTATGCTGAATTCTATTTTGGTGAAGTCTGGTAACGATTTACTTTGTTGGCTAAAACTATCAGTCATTTTATTTTCTGTGTTTTGTGTTTGTACTTAAATTATTTTAAGGAAAAATGGTCAATACACAGTCACTGTAATTATTGCATTAATTGCAAACTATGTTAAAAAAATCTAATGTTTTAATGTGTAGGACACTTTAAATCTAGTAAAAGGTGATCATAATAATATTATAGTAATAATTAAATACCCAAGATGTTTTCGAACCATAATATTGTTTATTTTAAATATAAAGCTAGTAATTTCAACTTCGATTGTTAGAAATACAAATAAAATTATTTTGCAATTATTGTAATTGCCAACATATTGATACCAATTGAAATGTATTCTTGAGTAATTTGTCGAGTAATTGCTATTAGGTATATTGGCTATAGCTTTGCCATATTCGCCATAGTACGCGACTTCGTCCGACTCTCATCAAAATTGACTAGTTTTAATCGATATATTATTCTAGAGATAATTTTTAAGTTTAAGACTTTTTTATTACAAGTATTTTTGTAATTATGTTTCTAATCGCTCGTTTACACTCACACTTGGCGGATGTGAGTAAGGCTGAAAAAGAGTAACAGGGATTAAAAAATACTCTTATATACCAGGTAAGTTTGGCACATTTAAAGCGTGAGTCCTCAAGCCACCTCTAGCTTTCCTTGCTATAATTACGTAATTAATATATAATATACTCAAACTCAAACTCAAACTCAAAATATACTTTATTCAAATGGGCTTTAACAGCACTTTCGAATCGTCAAGTTACATGTCATATTTTAATTTTTAATTTTTATAAAGCTACCATATAGTTAACTATAAGCTACCTATTATAGTTTGAATAATATGTTCGATTAATCCGATATTTATAATACTTTAAAATAATATAAAAATTGTGACAGGATTCTAATCCTTAAATTAAATTTAACTATCCAACACCCGTATTTTTACAAGCTTTTATTGGACTTCCTATGTACGTTTATTCGACGCGACAAGCTTTGAGTCGTATAGAATTATGTTCTGTAACCAAATGATCAGTTAAATTGACTTCAAAGTTTATTTATTTTTGGAGTACTTATTTATATTTAAATAAAAGCTTGATTTTAAAAATAATTATTTTTTGTCGTTCTTATTTTATTTATTTTTCGACAAGATCTATTCTATTTAAGCGACCGTGATACCATCTGTGATAAAATCGGTGTTTCTTTAACTTTATAATGTTATTTTCAATGAATACAAAAGTGACACTTGGGACTTGTGGTAATTAGTTGAGAATAATTCTCAAGTATGCCATTTGAATACAGTATTTAATAGTTATATTCGAGTCGTTTTAAATTTATGTTCAATCTATATAAATATTTTAAATATGAAAGCTATTTCTATGTTTGTAATTTATTGTAGTTATTTTGATTTTAAATCCAAACGATATAACCGATTTTGATAAAAATTCTATGGAACCAATTTAAAAGTAAGTATACCCTTTATATAGTAATCGGTGAAAATACAAAAAATGCCAACGATGAATTGAGAACCTCTTTTCTTTTTGGAAGTCGATTAAAAATAAATTATCATACAAACGAAACAGGCAAAGCCGTATTCACAAAGTTGTATATAATAGGTATTCTAAACAACTCTTAACTAACGTTTAGTTCAGATGCAGTTGTATAATATTTATTACGTGAATACACAATGTTAATTAAATTCAAAGTTGTAAATTTGATAATCGCTTAAAAACATTCGCACGTGGGCCGTAATAAATTGGATGTAGACTCGACGGAGAGGCGCTGTGTGCTGTGTAGGTTTTCTTTGTGTGATGTACCGCTGAAATACAACTGTTTCCCACTAGTACATCTATTTTTAATATACAAATATATATAGTAGCATAATAATATGTACAGAAAAGGTGTCTATTTTTTTGTCTTATTTAGACAAATGGATGCTGATAAGCAAGAATGTGTCATCCCACAAAATGTCATTTTCGGAGATATTGATGTATTTTGATACTGCATCACCTATTTAACATTATTAAAAAAATAGAAGTCATATAAACTAAGTACGAAAAAAAAATCATAATTAATTGGTTTTGGAATTTCAAGCTCGTTCCATATTTTGCAATTTGTACAATAATCTTAATAATCTCTAGTTTAAAAACTTATTATTAGATAATATGATAATTATATCAATCTGATTTTAATTAATTATACTGTTTATCAAAAACTAATAGAAAAAATGGATATATAGTTCTTCAAACCTATTTGTTAAGAATGGGTTTGACATCTTTAGACGCCATTTTCTCAAAATGAAGTCCGTGTGGCTTGACACAGTATTGCTTATCAGCGTCCAAATATGGTGTACCTCTAATCACACGTAATAATTACAGATGGCAAATCATCGATAAAATTATTTAACTAAATGATTTTATTATAATGAAAAATAATTTTTGAAAATTCGTGATTTTCGTTTCGAGTATTTTTACAAAATAGGACAAGTAAAGAAAAATAGACTATACAAGACTTTAAAAAGAGGGATAACTGACTTCGAAAGTACTCTTTCGAAGTCAGTTATCCCTCTTTTTCTACGTAATTTCGTTTACTTGATTGACATACCTATTAATCCTAGCTATTTTAATTCAAAAATCAAACTACTGAAATGATTTTGATGAAAATGATATGGGACCAATCAATCCAAAGGATGAATACCATTTCAAAGAGTGAAGATGTACATAAAAATGTTCTCGACGAATTGAGAACCTTCCCTTTTCTGGAATTCGGTTAAAATATGTTTGTTTGTTTGTACTGTATGTGATGTCATACTGTTCATTCGATTGCGATAAAACTTTATCAACTTATTGTTTAAACTCGCGAACACAATTAAGATCCAGTAGGTGACGCGTGTGTTGAACCGGACAGACAGAAAAGTAAGTTTTAAACGGTTGTTCGTTTTAACAAATTCTACATAACGCAAGTGAATCCGCGAGCAAAAGCTAGTTGTAAATAAAATTTTCTAAGTAAATTACTGAATTGTAGCTTAACGTATACAAACAAAATCATATTCGCATCTATAATATTTGTAATTAGCACTCGCGTTTAAGATTACTGCTTCGCTTCTAAGATTCGTAGCGTGATGTAATATAGCCTATAACGTTCCTCAATCAACGGGTTAGACAACGCATAAATAATATTTCGAATCGGATCAGTAGTTTTAGACAAGAGCCCTACATACAAACTTACATACAAATTTTACTTCTTTATTATATAAATATAGTATTGACAAACGAGAATTGACACGATAAAAACCTTGTTACAGAGCGTTTATATAATTGCGTTTTATAGTGTTTTTTTTACATACATTTAAATATTTATTTTATTTTGATATCAATTACATACTATTAATGTTTGTAAATTCAATTCAGGTTTTATTATCACCTATGTGGAAAGAAAAAAAAAATTAAATATTGAATATTTTTTTACATAATTAAAAGTTTTTTAGAGTTTTACTAGATTACAGAGTGTTTTATATCGCCGTCGAGAGTAAATCTTACAAATGTAATTTTCGCCTTAAATGAAAAAAAAAATGAAGTACATTTTTTGTTTGATATTGTAATCATTATAAAATGTAAAAGTATTTAGGTATGTACATAAAATATAGCCTATGACTATTTATGCGTCTTTTGTAGTATGACAGTTAGAGCCTTAGGTGTTTTGACCTCATATAACTAATGTAGCCTATGCTAGCGCTAAACGTGCGACCACAAGTAGCGCAAGTCAAGGTACCACCGAAATAGTTATATACATCAGTGCCGAATCTCTCTACATCTACCCATCGCCACAGGGCTTCTAATTCCGAAATCCGTTTATACAAAGCCAAGTCAAAATACGCAGGAGATATTTAGGTGCATAAGTGTGCCCTCATCGCGCTCTCGTCTACCTCTCCTTGTTCCAATGAAACGGAGAACCGTTACAATCGGAAGAGAGGGAGATGCAGCCTCTGGTATCGATAAATCACTTCTATTGCTACCTTCAGGCCTTCAACATAGCCTGGTTGTCTCCCCACAAAAACTAGACTGCGTTATTGCCGAGACAATAGCACATGTACGGAGAGTGACCGAACAAAACTCGAGTATTGGAACAAGCAATCACAAAGACGAATTGTACCAATACCCGAGCCCCCCTCAACCAGGTTTAGCCCGCGAGTCAACGCGGTTTCTAGGATGCGGCCGCTGCGTGCTAACCGCTGCTAGGAGTCATTGGTGAGAAGATTTTAGACTATCAACGATTTTAACAACGCTTTCCTGTACCATAAAGAGGTTTACTAACAGGAGCTGACGCTGACAATCTACTATACCATTATAAGTATACGTATATAGCAGTTCTCGAGTTAAAATAGCAGACGGGTGCTCATCCGAAGTGCTGTTCGCCGCTCATAAACATTTACAGCACTAAAGAAGTCACAAATGTGTTACCATTTCAAAAAATAATAAGGGGAATAGTACCAAACGCAGTATTAGATATTCACGCAGATTTTTGTAAGAGTATGCTCCTATTCCGGTTGATCCAGCCCGTATACGAGCTAAGTCAGTGGATTTTTGCTACAGTAACATTTTTATTTACAAAAACATCTTTCTCAAACATTACTTATATTAAAACTTGATCACTTATTACTATTATTTACGACATACATATAATTAAAATGTTTAGAAACAAGTAATGTACATGATAACGTATAAAATAAGCAGCTAATGATCAAGGAATATTAACATTCACATGTGATTAGAACTTATAATAAGTACATTCGAAGGCATAATCCTTCGGAGCAGGAAGCGAGGACTGCAACTAATAACCAACACGCATATTGCAAGCTATTCTAATACCCTGTTTTGTAAAGGTACCTTTATATAAAACACAGGATAAAAACGTAACATTTTCTTATTTACAAAATTTATATAATAGGTATGTATTTAAATCTCGCTAGGTAAAGTTTGAAGTGAACACAAGAGGTGCCTCTGAAAAAAATATAAGTGTTCTCAGTTAAAACTTTGCTGATGGTGGCTGATATTTAGTCCAAGCTGGTTTATCTCTAACTTCAGGTCACTAGTAATAATAATTTACGCTAGAAAATAATACTTAAAAAAATATATTTCCATATTCAACATTCACACAATTTAAATCGTGGGCACAGCCATTCTTTTATAAATATAAATGAACCAATTTACATAGAACTTTGTTATTTCTACCTTGATCTTTTAGGAAGGTTATAGTCTGTTGAATTGCGATAATTCTACTTGAAGGAGAGTTACTAGTTAATTTCACACGGGTTAAATGTAAGAAATAATTATATACTTTAATAAAAAAATAAAATAAAATTCTCAATAATAAAGTTTATGATGGTATTGATTCATTACCTTAGTTAAACTTAATTTGGTATTTTAGTCATTTTAATTTACGAATAACTTTAGACTATATGGCGACATAAGTATGAAGCTCTATGTATGATTTTCAATTGAACAGTTAGATTAAAATCAATTTAACTATAAACATTAAATATGTGTAGAAATATTAAAATTATCGTTTACAATATATTAAATCTTGTATAGACGATCACAATCGAATATAATAACGATGATTTTTATGTTCCAATTAAAAAGTTTTACTCTAAATATAAATTTATTTCCTCAACTAGGCTTTTCGTAATACTTTTGCATCAATTAAAGACTAGTTTTTGTCAATGAAGTACCACCGGAAGTAATCAAATTATTACAAACAACAGTAACAACAAAAAATAAGGATAAATTGGGTACCACTTATTACTGAACAAATGTCTAAAGCATATTGAAAAGTCTCGCTTTTTTTCTAAAAAAGACATCACTGAAAAAGTTACTTTTAAATTTAATCTATATAAAATTGTAAAACACTATAGGTAATATGTACTATACTATGTAACTGGCCGAAATTTGGTCCCACACTACGTAAAAAAAACTACTGCACGAAATGCTGTATTTTTCATAGTTCTATTGGTACTATTCGAACTTAAAATCTGATGCCTCTTTTATCTTGATAAACTGCCGAGAAGCCGCGTTATATAAAAATATGTACAGAGTTTTACATCAACGAGGTCACAAGCAAAAGCTAATTTTAAAATGAATTCACTAGTTATTTAAAAAATTCTAAGATTTAAACCTAAATACACATTACGAGGACACGCCCAATCGAGCTAGTTATGTAACCAGGCGTAGTGGACACACTCCCTAACATTCCGTATATGTGTTTAATTCTGCGTGTGTAGTATTTTGTAATTCAAGCAGGCATTAGCAAGACGTCTTGGCACGTGAATGCTATTATTTCTTCTCGACATTCCTGTTAAGTAAGTATTATTGCAGGAGATGGCGTTAATTGGTAATACATTTGAGAACTCTATTTACTTGTAAGATGTTATAAGCTGTTAATCTTGTACTTAATCGAGCGATTCTTGTATAGATGTTTATATAAGCACTAACATAATATGTACTTGCTTTCTTGTAAGCGGTTTTAACGATTTGGATAAAATTTTATATTTGTAGTCAATTTTTTTACTTGTCTTTATTATAATTTTTTATTATAATTTTGCATAATAACAAAATGATTCAGTTCAGTCATTCAATCAATAATTTCTTATCTAACTCTTATGTGTAGAACTACGTAACATTTGTTTGCTAAATAAGACAATTAAAGGAAAGTAGACTTTATATTTTGATTTCTAAGTTAATGTAGATACGTCCTGACATCATGTGATTAAAAAAAATGTATAGAATCTGAACGAAGTTAAATTGTTTATATAAAACTCGTTCTTATTTTTATTAAATGAAAATCGTAACTTATTTCGAGACAAAAACAACTGAAGATAAGTAACGTGGCTTATTAAATTTTATTGAATGAATGCGAGGGGCACTGATGAACTATTAATTAAAATGTGATCTCACATAAAGTATATAAAGTTTATATATACTTCAAAGTTTAAGTACAATATATTATTATACCATTTATATACAAATCATACGTCAATGGAGTAAGTAGTAAAATTAAAAAAAAAATTTATTCAAATCCTGTTCATTTTATATTATGATAAAAAAACATTATTAACGTAATTATTAGTAAAGTTTATCGTAAGTATTAAGTAATAAATTGATTTTAATTAAATCATCTTCACATATTGTAGATATTATTTTATATAGATATGTAATGCGCTCGGTTACACAATCGAGCCAATTACCAGCTCATCATCAACTTTCCCTTGTCAATGAACGATCAGCTGAAAGTCTAACATTGAAGTAAATAATCTTTTTGTATATGTAACATGTAGGTATATTTATTTTTTTCTTGAAAATAAATCTAATTTTAATGTAACCGTTATACCAAACCGTTAAAGGAAATATATAACTTTTTTTTTCTTATAGTATGGCGTGCATCCGCGCTACTCATGCGCAAAATATTCTGCCTTTGTCACAATTGTCACAAAATCGGTAAAAAAAAAACAACTAACCGAAAGATTTTTTCCTATTGATAGTATGTCAAAAATATAAAACCTTTTTGCCTTTTTAATATTCAAACTTTTTGCAATTAATGATTTTTCGGTCTTATCGCTTTACTATCCAATGTTGCCTGTTTAAAATACACGCAATAAAAAGTTTACGTTCGGTAATTAATTTAAAACAAGTCATGTTGGTATGATATTAATTTACTTATTTATAAAAAAGAAATGATATAGAAGCCAATTAGACATCTAATACTATCAAAATTATTGGTCGCATAAAAACAAAATTAGGACGTTTTTTGCAGTCTTTTAATTAACTTCATTTTGTTAGGGGAAATAGTTTAGTATGTTACGTTAGCTTAGTATGTAACGTTTATATTTGTTAAAAATCTGTACCTATTTCCGGCTTGGTTAATTACGTCAATTGTTTTGTTGCCTCAATGATACTCTCACTCGTTAGCCAGTTGCTAGGCAACGTCGTCCAAGGTGGTCGGCATTATAACATACAATTATAACATATATACTACAGTTATTATTATCATTGGAATTTGTATTCATAGATGTCAACGGGATCCCATAATTAAATCTACGTCGTCTATCCGTTAGTCTGTTTGTACACATGTTTAAAGATGAACTGTATATAGTATATTAAGTTAAAATGTTCACAAAAATATTGAAAAAAAATATCGGCCTAGTATGAGTCGGATGTCAGTGGTACGAATTTCACTCACACAGACTCGCGTTTATCGCTTAACAGTTTATCAAAAAGGTTTGATATCAAATAAATCATGTCAATTGTGTTCCCACACATTCTTCCTTAACATCTAAGGCTGTGTTAATCGAGGTCGTTGCCCGATATGTCTAAACGAAACATGCCAATAATTACCTACTTAATGGTGATATTAAGAAATTTAATTCGATTATAAATGTATTGTGGAAAAGATTAGGCATGTTTTTCTTATGTGATGTAACTGGCAAACGAGCAGGATACCTGATATTAAGTAATCACCGTTACTTATGGACATTGGCAGCATTTGAGATGCCACAAATGCGTTGACAGCTTAAAAAGGAATAATGGATCAAAGGAAATAGGAAGCAAGGAGGGGTGTTAGGCTACCTATTCTCTCACACACCGTACGAAACGCTACATAAGGTACTTCACGCCGATCTTCTGTGAGAATGGGGTACTGCCCCGGTCGAGAAAAATTGCCATTATACGTTAGCGCAGTTCGTTTAGTATTGATTTTGGCCATGGAAACTGCACCACTCTGGCTGAATCGCACCAGTTACCGACACGTTAGAGGTAGAAAAATGTATATTCGAGACGTTATTAGCTGTGGCCAGTATGTTGTAGTGTCTACATTAACCAAAGAATTTAATTGGTGTCTCTTTTGGACCACGTTCATCGTAATCACCAATGATTTAACAGCTATAGACTGATATGACACATTCAGGATATTTTGTACTAGCTTTGACAAACTCCTCAAATGACGTGTTAGCCCAAAGATACTCTGGCCTGTCACACTTAGTCGCTTGCCGGTTGCTAGGCAACGTCGTCCAAAGTGGTCGGCAACCCGGATGACAAAATCCATTAGCTTATAATATATATATATATATATATATATATATAATTATTTAATATCATTGATTAATACTAAGAATAAGAATATGGTCGTGTTAAATTAATTTATGTATCTCTTTCAATGTAATATAATAAATTTTCAAAGAAACCTTATTATACATAGATAATACCCGTGTGAAATTGTGCAAGCATAAAAAAGAATTACTAAATGCCATTTTTATTTATATTCCAATTTAAATAAAATTAAATATACATGGGAATTATTTTTTATGAATGTATTAAATTTATTATTATCACATAGATAATAAATAAGTAACGGGTAACACACGAGTAAGATTTGTATTGCTAGAGCTCTGTACCTCTGCCTTTTTAATTTATTTGTCGTTTAACTTTTATTTGTACCTATTGCCATACTAAGTTTGATGCTTGCCGATAGAACAAAACATAAAAAAAACGTTGAAAATATCCTGTCTTGCATGGGAACTCTTAATTTATTATTATTTATTCGTATATCTTTATTAATAACATATATTTTATTTTTCAATATATCTTATGATTCGAAAATTACATTCCTTTATGGTTAGAACAGATGGAAAAACGGAGAAACGGCTTAATAAAAGGATTCCTTCCTTTTGGTACGGAACCCTAAAAAAGTATACAATTAAAATAATACTATAGATAATAAATCAGTAAAAGATCTTTCACACACGTGCATATTTCCACTACACGTAAAGTGTTGGAACGAACATGTGTGGGAACTGCGTAGGCTGTGCTTAGTATAAGGCAATTTATAATTAAGCATCGCATTTCAATATAAAAGAAACACTCGTATCTCTCAGATGGTGTTTTGTGGGTGGTTATTAGATGTTTTATAACTATTGACATGTTGCGTTCATACTGACGTTAGAAATCTGTACACATTTCAAATTTTGACAAGCTCGGCAATTGGCTTGTTGTTACGAAGATTCTCTCGCCCGTCAAACTCAGTCGCTAGCTGGCTAGGCAACGTCGTCCATACTTTCAGCATACTGCATAACACGTATGAGATTATAAAATGCCTATACACATTTGTTTAAACGTGCCTAATGCCTTTATAATTAATGCTATTTTATAAGCGCTAGTTAACTAGTAACTATTACGTTTTGCCTGTAGTTTCGCTTGAGTTTATGTAAATATTGTTATGTCAGATGATAGCTTAAAACTATTTTTTTAGGCTGCCCGGTACGACACACGGGCGACCGCGCTGAAATTTGTTATATGTTTATAATTGTACCGCTGTTCAATCAACAGCCTAGGCTGTTATACTATATGGCGTAATAATATATGTTGTTTATACTATATGGCGTGACGCTTCTCAACTAAACCTCCACGCCTCCGGACTTCCATAAACAGTCTAGGGGTAGAACAGACCAGTACCGGGTGGTGTCGGGGTTAGCCGATTCCAATTTCCAAATAACAATATGTTCTAATTTAAAATGATTAAATAAACAATTTCTAATGTATATAAATAAGTAATCTTTTTTTTTTCTTTGTTTCAACCAGCCAGTTTATTCAATATTGTCTATTAAGTCGCTACGGCTGCATATTATTCAGGCCGCTAATTGAATGGCGCCTTATAGTAAAGAGGCTAGGCTGTTAATTGAACGACTAATTCACCTAGTTGGCTGCTACAGATATACTACATTCTGGTTATATCATTAACTATGTGTCCGTCGACAGATAATATAACATAACGACAAAATGATTACTTTTTTATATATTTCCTATAATTAATCATTTCCATAATTAATCTTAAAAAATATTATACAAAAACACGGCAGTGTTATAGTTTTATTAGGAGATTTAATGCCAATGTCAAGAAAAAAAAGTTATGAGCTAAGCTTCCGTATGAATGAATTAATGGTGACTGAATGAATGATGAATGAACGAATGTGTGAATTGTGTTGATATTGTACAAGTTATTATCGCACTGCGGCTAAAAAAGGATAGTTATGTTTTTGACTCTTATGTGTGTATGTCCACTCATATGTTCTCTTATAACTATAATACTAAAAGACGGAACCTATTTTGATGAATGACATGCTGTGTATTCATCTTTATTCGCAATAAATTGTCACTGCTTATTTGTCTGTCTTAGTGTTCTTATCGAACAAAAGATTTATGCATATTTCTAGGTTCCTAAATACCTAATTTAGCAATTCTCAGTAGGAACGTACCTATAATACGTGCAATGGAACCGTTTAGCGCGAATAACAATTTACTATCCAGGAAAGGGAGATTTAGTTCACTTTCTCTTTATTTCTATTGAAACTTGCAATACTATACTATTTATATCTAAGAGAAAATATATGTATTTTAATCAATACATCCGTTGAAAAGGAATGACATTACAAACAAACAAACATTTTAAACTCAATTTAAACAAGAGCCTAAAGAGTGTCTTTTGTTTTTGAATTTAACAATAATATGTAGAATACTTGCCTAATAAATAATTAATCATATTTTATAAATTTTATATTACGTTCATACTATTTGACGTAAAAAATCTGTACCCATTTACAATTGTGAAAAGTTCGTCAATTGACTTGTTTGTCTAAATATACTCTCGCATCATACAGTTAATATGTTGGCCATTCTGAGTGCGAAAATTATGACTACAGCAAGGTCCATCTTTAAGGTCCATCTTTGACCTATTGAACACCTGTCCTGGCCCTGCGCACATTACATTGGCAAAATTCTAGATTTACTCATTTGTCACATTTAATAAATATATCCTACTCCTAATTTTACGAGTGGCAAAATCATCATACCCTTCCCCATAATCTAACAACTATGGGGCTCCATCGATCGCTGGGCACCCTGTAGTTGCCCAGAATGTCCAGCGGAAAGGGGCCTGTTTTTAGTTACATAATATAGTAAAGTAACAATACAGCTTGTAAATGTTCCACTGTTGGGCAAAGGCCTCCTCTCCTATTAAGGAGAAGGACGGTAATATTACCGTTACATAATATAATTGCCAATAATTAAAACAGAGGTTATCAATACGTGCAGGAAGTTACCAACTGTTGAATGTTCAATGAGTTTTTGCTTTGACAGCGCAAGCGCATGATTTATGCTCGCTTTTGTGTAGTAAACTGTAAATAGACCGCTACTCCCACGGCCGGATTCAGCTGCGTTCACATGTATGAATTCATTAGGTTCTTTAACAAGTTGGATATATGCCTAGGGTGAGTGTGATTAATTGAAAATAATGTACTTACGACGACGACTTAATCGTTATTACACGAAAGATGTATTTGTGTAAACTCAATACCAGTAAGAAATAAACTATTAAACAGTTAAATAAAACCTCCTGATATGAGAATTAATTAGTATATTAATGGTTTTTAGGTTAATTTAGGTGGACGAAATATGAAAAAGTTTTACTGTTGTATTTATATATGTAAGTAATAAGCATATTCCTATTAAATAAGAAAAAAATCCGGATTGTCTGCGAGTACTTTTGCGGCGAATAGATTACACTACATGTTTTTTTTTAATTTTCATGTTTATTTTTATTTCATAAGTAATTGATTTATTGTCTACTAAATCGGTGTATTATTTTATGCTTAGTTAAATTCACACTTTTAACCTAGAAGTTAGTCCTAGACATACTTAAAGAACGATAAGGCATAAAATGACATCACTGGGCTGCATAGCGAATATAATTATGCAAAATAACATTTTTCGTACCACTGAAACGAGCACAATTCGGTCACTCTTTTGAAATCTTACTTTCGAAATAATATATTTTGTTTTTTAATTCTTACGGTAATTTCTCGCGTGAGAATCAGACCTTTTGTCATGTTTGTGGGTTAAGTTTGAGGTGAAAAGGTCATTCGATTTGATTAAAATGAGTGTTGTTTGAGAATGAGGTCTCTATTATAATTTTAAGTGTTATTAAGGTCTGAGATTTATAGTTGGACGAGTAAATACAATTGAACTATCTTTTTAAGTAACTACATGTTTGGGTAAAAGTTAACAATTATAAGCAATTTCCAAGATGTAAAGAATTAAAAAAATGACGAATGGAAAGTGAATACGAAAGGTGAATCGGATATCGTGTTCTAATCTAAATAATAATAAAAACACAACACAAACCCGTACCTTAAAATACTCTTTTCACCTTATCTGTGGTGGATAAAGTAGAACATTGTGATATTTACAAGTGTCGGAGGAAATTTACACGAATGCATATTATGAAGACTCAGGACCTATGTTTATATATCCGCAAATCCACAGCGGAACAGCGTTGTGGATTAAATTTCATACCCTCCTCTTCAATAGGAGAAGACTTCCAAGCATAGTAAAACTGGTTATGATTTTTGCTGCATTACTTGTATGACTATATAGTCGGTAAGGTTCTAATACAACGTATGTCAAAACTACAACTATACATGAAATCTACTATTTAAAAATGATATATTCTACAGAAACGACGTTGCAGGTATCACCTCGTAATGTATAAAGCGAAATAATCTGTTTGCTTTTGGTCTATCACAACTATTTATATATAAACTGTTATTACACTGTTATACAGTAATTACATATTTAAGATTATTATTTGATTTGATATTTAAAACGTTCAAAATGCTTCTATAGCAAAGTTAAAAACAAAATTGTAAAGAAACGTTTGTGTGTTAGAGGTTACTACATTTTATTAAAGATTTCATAGATGATGACACACCATGGGAATAATACGATCGCTTCCAGGCTCTCTCAATATATTTTACGTATTGTAACCAATCTTGACGTTGTTAAAAAAAAAAACTAACAAGAAAAAAAAGTCCCGCTGAGTTTCTTTCGCGGTTTCTTCTCAGGCCTGAGGTTATACTTTTCCGAAACCGTAGTAGATTCATTTTCTTGATGTTCAAAAAGAGAATGTATATTCCTATTTTGAATAAAAATATTTTGATTTTGAAAATATTTTGATTTTGATTTTGATTTTAACAAAGTAAATGTACATGCCGATGTAAAGGCCGGGTAATAAAGGGAATAGGTTAAAACATTCAAAATCTTGTCTAATGTAAAAAGAACAACGGACACCGATTTAAAATAATTGGCGTTCCCTGCTATAGATTTGTATTGCGATAAAACTCAAAATCCGCGCAGAGGAGAAAACTTTTCAGGATTAGTCCTTCTTAATATCGTTTAAAACTGTATCTTGTGACGTATACGAATAAACAAATAAAAATACTTAAGAGCTAAAATTGAACTATTAAAGTACGGTAACGGTAGAAAAATCTCCCGAACGAGGATTTTATTCAATTTCAATTTAATTCTTTGGTTTATAGCTTTTAGTTGTGCCAATTAGACACATGCTATTTTCGCCAATGTCACGTGGAATGGAGAAAACACGATGGAGATTGATCGGTGGGGTCGAGAATCCAACCTTGACTAAATTTTGAAAACACCCTAAAATAGTGTGAATTTCATTGTTAGTCCTAAAAAGTACAAAAATAAGTTATAAATATAATAAATATATAGTATAAAAATACAACTAACATTAATGTGAGGATTTTATTTTGTGACAGACAAGTCCTGCGCAAACATTATCTCGTCTGTGAAAGCCATAAACGTCACGTGACAATTCAGATGACAGCTGGTTTTATAATAATTTAAATCTTTTCAAATAATTTCGTAGAATAATAACTGAATACAATCAGAGCAGAGAATTATGAAACGCAGCATATTCCTGCCTTCCGTGTTACGCTGCAACTGACTCGTTATACTGTCGCAAGGGACCACAGGCTGTTGTTACAGCAACTATTGTGGTAATATTTAACGAGTCTTAGAAACGAATTACAAATATTTTAGACATTTAGACTTGTATAAAATTTATAGATGTGCAACTTATTTACATATAAAAACGGTCTTTTAATAAAGCAAGTAAAAGCATATTATATATTAAATGTTATGTAAAAATTGTTGATGTGTGTTTATAGTTAAGGTAATATTATTGGTATCGTTACTATTTTTTTAATATTGTATGTTATAATTTTTTTTTCATTATAAATATTGTCAGTCACTTGGTTAGTTAGTTGAATCTTTTTGATAAAACTTTCATGATTTTACGCTATGATTTTAGATAAATGTAGCAATATTAATACAAACAATATAATTAACTAATACCGCTTTAAAGCATCTAGCAAATATAAGCAGTTTAGTTTTTACTGTCGGTCTTGCGGCCAGTTACAAATCGTACCGTACTGGATGCGTGGGCGCAAGGTCGTACGTACCCACTCCATTCATAACCTGATATACATACTTGCAGCAGATTATGTCACTTGTGACATTTATGCATTAATATTTTGATAGCAATCTTTAATTTATTCTTACATTTTATATCCATTAACCGACGCGAAGATAAATAATATTTCACTTATAAATGCATTTATAAAAATGAAAGTTGTGTGTATAGGTTAAGTTACGAGTTACTTAGCTTCAATCAGTATTCCGACTTAATTTCGTAATTCTAAATTAGAATTACTTATACTGTAAACTTAGACGGATGAAGGATTATTTATCTATTCTACTCATTAAAAGTGATTGAATAATAAACAAAGAAGAAGAAAAGTATTACATTTTCACTCCACTCTTTATAGCTTTTTAGACCGGCCAATCATTTGTAGCTCCATTGGTACAGACAATGTTCATTTGCGTCGGCAATTACTTTACATTAGGTGAAACACCTGTTCGTTTGCCCAAACTATGTTCAAATAAACAATACGTGGGTATAATAATAATATATATTCGACTTACATGATTACAGTGGTAGATTTTAATCTCCCAACCGTTTCAATTTCTATTTATAGTCGGGGTCGGACTTAGAAGTGTAGAGGCCAGGACCCCAGGGGTCAAAAATGAAGTGAAAACTTGGGGCATGTAAATATTTTTTGAATACATTTTTTATTGGTTATTAATGTGTACTTTTGGATTTAACGGCATTTTACGGATTTAAGTAAACGATATAATCATAAATTGCGAAAAAAAGAAATATTTTA
The DNA here is from genome assembly GCA_037950945.1 of Hypolimnas misippus. Lineage (NCBI taxonomy): Eukaryota > Metazoa > Arthropoda > Insecta > Lepidoptera > Nymphalidae > Hypolimnas > Hypolimnas misippus. The sequence continues at coordinate 10,426,347 of JBBEEQ010000011.1, forward strand.
ATATACTTCCTTTAAAAATCTCTATTTCTAGGCCCCTTTCTTGTAGAGGCCCTAAATGTTGAGTCCCCTAAACCCGGCCCTGCTTATGGTTGTAAACAATCAGTACTTATTTCACTCGCTTGCGCCTGCGCATTTCGTCATCATTAAACATAGAGTGTTATTAATACGCTTCTCACGTTTTTGAGAAACTGAACTCAATAAACGTGATTCTTGAACATGCCAAAGCTTTTTATTGCTGAGTATGTACTATTTATTGCTGTAAGAAAATTAGTATAATATTACATACGATTTTAATGTTTGTATCATTATAACAAAATGATATAATATACATAGTCCGAGATCCCATAGCACATTTAAGTTCCACCTGTTGTTTATATATATTCCTATATATAATAAAAGTAAATAATGCTGTATTTTGTCTATGGTAGCTCGTTTATCAGTTATTATTGTATATCGACAGTATGCACCCTCCCTCTCTCTAGGATAGATCGCTCGTCGTTACTCTCACGAATATTTTAATAATTACAAGTAAATTTGTGTCTAGAACCCCAGAGATAACTTAACAGTTTATTAAAAATACAATTTTTATGGATAAATATGAATAAACATGTTGCTGTAGGGTTGTGATTAGAATAAAATGTAGTACTGGTTTATCAGTTCCGAGAATATTCTACGGTGGCGCGGTAAAACTTAATTTAAAAAAATAGATAAGTTCTCTACAGGAAATTACTTTATTTTTTGAGAAAGTAAATTTATATTTAGAATACGGGAAAGAAATGAAAACGTTAAATCAAAACCTCTTTATAAAAAAAGTACTTCGTATTCAAAATCAGTAAAGAATATGCGGATATCCCCGGATTTCCGGCCATTTTGCAAGCCTAAACAAAAACCTTAAAACTTAAGTATTTGGCTTTAAGTTTGACATGGTTAAAAGTGAAAATTCATGCCATACTCAACCTTGACTTTCAATAACAAGATCCGGTGTACTTATGCACTGAGCGCATGACCGCTTTTCCTGTCCATACTAACATATCTGGCTACTTTCCTCGTCCGTCTGTAGAATGAGTCATGATTGCTGATAGAAAGTAATACAAGATGAGATTATATCGCTATTTAATAATAATTAAGCACCTTGTTTAGTTTGTATCCGACTACGGAAAAGGCGAGATAAGTAATGCATTAAATATACCTATGTCGATGTATGTTATAGCTGTTCGTTTTGATGAGCGATTAAAATTAAATTGTTAGGAAGTAGGAATTCTTATGAAGAAGTTGTTAAAAAATAAAGAACTACCTGTCCCTTCCGGTTTCACTCGCGTTTATGGTTACTGCTTTGCTCCTATGAGTCGTAGCGTGATGTAATATAGCCTAGAGCCTACCATTAAACAAGTTCTAATTCAATTCAAACCAGTTGTTCCTAAGATAAGCGTGTTCGAACAAAAAACTCTTCAGCTTTATAATATTAGTATAGATAGAACGAGTGTAAAACTTTAAAAACAATATTAAAATATGAATTGTAATTTGTAACAATTACGAGAATACATTAAATGTAAATCTTCAATTATTTAAGTTAATGTAATAGGTTCGTAAATCAGAATAAGCTAGGTGTAATTATGAATCACGTTACTGTCACACAAATAAATTTGTTACACAATCTTACAGCAATTCATGTATTCAGGCCCCTCGAATTAAATAAAACTGAATTTAAACAGTATTTAAAATCTATTTTATTTACTCTCCTAATTCATTAGTATTAACTTAAAATATGTAATTTATCGATTATGAGCCGAGATGGCCTAGTGGTTAGAACACGTCGATCTCTACCGATGGGTTCAAACCCCGGCTAGCACCGCTGATTTTTCAAGTGCTAAATTTGTGTTTAAATTCAATTCAATTCAAGGAAAACATCGTGAGGAAACCTGCATGTGCCGGGAGAAATTCTGACACATGTAGAAGACAAAACCTGTAATAAAAATTTACTTCTTTTTATAAGAACCCAGGGCCCCTGAGCGCCATGGGGCCTCGTTTGTTTTTGTCACTCCCTAGTAGGGCCACGTCAGAACACGTCCGGTTTTCACTAAAAGGACGCAAGGATTCAACCTCGTTACAAATCTGAAATCGTGGTCATGCATTATTAAACGCATCGAAGCTGTCAACTCCAAAACGGACAGACTATCTTTTTGATTCGTTCTACGTAATGATAAATTATTTATTTTCCTGAGATATTTCGGGACTCAGTTGAAACGTGTTTAATAATAACCTTTTGTATTTATGTAATGAAAAAAACAGTTGTGGATATAATTGTTTTCAAGTCTTTAAATGAAGTAATATTTTAAAATATTTTTGGTATTTAATCTTTGGGTTGTAATTGTCTGAGACAGATTAATGTCAGTTTATCCATTCCGGTTCCAACATCATATTACATCTTTTCATTATAACACAATTTTAAGTGATTCATGAAATAACAATATAATGACATATCGTAATGTTTTATTTATCTTAACTTTAATATACAGTTGATTAAAACTCAAATGCAATAAATAAGTAAACGTTTTTTTAATGAAATCAAGGAAAAACAAATTTCACTTCTAAATATAGTATTTACAAACCTAACAACAGAAAACGATAACATAAACGTTACATAACACTGCCCACGAGAAATGGTCACCTGATCCGTTGGTCCTGCGCGAGCGCGACACTCCCTATATAGACACAGTCCATTGCCGAGTCAATTCGTTTTTTACCAAAAAAGACAATGCTTCTACGCCATCCGAACAAACATAAACACAGTATCTTTCATGTGACTTTATTTGGTGAGAGGATTTTTTGTGATTCATAGAAGGACCAAAATTTTTGTTATTCTCGAAATTCGTAGTAGAGCCTACCTACCTAATCTATTTATAAAACTTATTGTTAGTTCACGTTGGTGTTCAACGTGGCTTTTTAATGTTAAATCGTTGCAATTCCTTAAACGATATTCTCGTAACCGATTCAATATCTCGATCATAATTTAACTGATATAATTATCTGTAATCTAGACTTTAATATAAGGGGGTCTATTTATCTTAAGCGGTATTTTATCACCACCTGTGGTCTGCACCTGCGTCAATCCACTTTTAATTAATCGTAATCAATAAATTGTGTATAATATTTTAATAATTAATATTAATTGATGTTGGATCTTCAATCGAAAATCATTTGTACTGATTTGGATATTTTTTATTGGGCGTGTTATATGAAAATAATATCAATTAAAAGTGTTTGTTAAATGATATTAAAATGAAGTTAAATCGAATACAATTTCGGTTATCAAAAACGATTGTGTTGAGGCTAATATTTGTATAATATTACTAACTTTTGCACTTGTCTTCGCTCGTGTTAATGTAGATTAATGTAGATTGTTATTCGGGATGACAATCTAAAACTAATTTTTTTGTCTAGTCGCATGGTGCAATCTAGTGGAAGTTAATTGTATTCTCACATGTGCAAACAATAGGTTTTCAAAGTTTTATCTCAATCGGATGGAAGGTATGGCGACGCATACGAATAAACAAACAAATATTAATTTTTATTTTTCAGATATTATTATGTAGATTAAAAAAACTTTAAATACTTTTTTATTACGAGATACTTATTAAATAGCGATCTATTAGTTCTAAACTAAGCTATATTATTACTCAAAAATGATTCTTTAAAATATGTTTTAATGGTTGTAATTAATAATTATTATCTATTGTTTTTAAATACACATAAAAATAAGAAATCGTTCTCAATACGAGTTAAAAGATGAAAAAGCTGAGAACTGCGATTAAAATGAAAAGCAAAAGAATGCAATATAATCTGCCGGCGGATCGTCCTGCAATCAGAAGCCTTGTCGATTTCTCGCTACACTTAATGACGGACGATTGTTGAGTATTTTATTGGTTTCGAAGTTATAAGCGGTAGCGATAAATTATATTTTAGACTTCTGGGACTTTTAATTAGAAATAAGGATTTTATGAACGGTCTTCTTACAGAATTAAGATATTTAGGATGTCAAATTCATAACATCATATTTATATTATAGTAAGAAATATCACTTCTAGAGTTATATTAAATACTAATTGTTTTAATTTTACAAACAAGTATTGCCTTGTGATTTTTATAAAGGTTCTCATAAGTTATTTCCAATTGCTTTACGCGAGAAAGAATTGACTTCCTGTGTCTTATTTTTGATATTCATATTCACTTGCGACGTATCTTATAGTAGGTTACAGAGTTGTTTTATATGGCTCTCGAGAATTAAAGTTACATATGTAATTCTCGATTAATTATATAATTTGTTTATACAACAAAAGTTGATCGTCCATATAACGACTTTGTTTCATGTTGTCTACAGTGTTTGCCTATAGTACAATTTTAAGGTGAAAAAGTTTGCGTCAGAAAATTCGTGTAGAGAAACGTGCATCGTACACTCCTGGCTGACATAAATTTTTGAAAAGATTTATTTTATACATTTATTGTACAATAATTTACAAACGTTTTGTTCTAGCTCGCATTAAAGTTACAAAAATTAGTTACGGATGGACGTACGAACGTAACGTTCTTTATGTGTAACGAATTGAAGAATGTTATATAATTATACATAAGTCTATATGTGAAACTATTTTTTTAAGTTATTAGTACTGGCCTTATAAGGACATATGTAGTTCTGGGCTATTGGCCAGATGAAGCTTTACGTTTGTATTCGTGTAATATTTTGTATTACTAAAGAAAGGGTCCTAAACTACGTATATAATGTGCTTTTACATTGTCTAAACAAGAGGATGGGCTATCCTCTTGTTTAGACAATGTAAAGGTTATATTTAAAATCATCGAATAATACGCTAACTGCTATGATTTAAGCCAGCTTCACCGCACATTCCACGTGCGCACGCGATCGGTTCTAGTCTAAGAGGCAAGAATGCGAAGATCACTCGATATTGAATCTAGATTCGTGGTTATTATATTTTTAAACAACTCCATTTAAATAATTACATCTGATAAATTGACATGGCCATTACCTTATTAGGAATGTGACAAGCTATGTGGAAAATAGTAGCTGATTTTCATACTTCTTATCATATATTTTGAGTCGAGATAGCCTAGTGGTTAGAAAACATCGATCTAAATCGATGATCGCAGGTTTTAGCCTCGGCTAGCGATTCTGAGTTTCAAGTGCTAAATTTGTATGCATCTTGAGCTCGGTGAAGGAAAATATCGCGAGGAAACCTGCATGTGCCTAAATTCTGACACACGTATATCGGGCAACCCGCAGTGGAGCAGTGTGGATGGATTTGCTTGCTTGTTTGTTAATCTGAGTGATTCATACTAATACAAAATATGTATAAATAGTAATATAAAAGTCCTACGCAAACATTGTCACGGAATTTAACTAGTTAAAATTGGTTAATATCTTATAGGCTATATAACAGTACGACAAGATCCAGAGAAGCGAAGCAATAACCACAAATGACAGCACGAGCTCGCAATAACACATGTAAAATCTAGACCAGGCTAGCATTTGGTAAATTAAGAAATTAGAACGTAAAACCGCAAGTTTCAATCAATAATTCAGAGCCAAATGATTTCTGCACGCGCTACAATAATATTAGCACTGTTATCTTTGTGGGTGCAAGACGAGTATTGCAAGTTTTGCTCAGGAAATTTATATAAATTGATTATCGTTTCTTTTACACTTGTAAGAATTTATTTTTATTTATATAAATAAACACATCACACTCAACGGCCCTGTTTTTTGATCTCATGATCCTATGTCGGACTAACACGAACTCCCACACCACGACAAACAATCTTATAGCCAATACAGACGTTTGCCCTGAGCGGATATCGAACACGAGACCGTTAGCGCTTTTAGACAGTTGCAGTGATCACTATGCCAACCAGTCTGTCATCAAACTATACTCGTATTTCAATGCACACCGTAAGATTAAAATACGGGAAAACATTTACATCTATTAACTAATTGTGTGGTAAAACAGGCGGTCTTATGGCTAATTAGCCATTTCTTCAATTCAATTCTTTGGTTAGTGGCTTTTAGTTGTGCCAATTAGTCAGTCATTTCTTTATTTCATAATAATTTACAGTCAGTAAAATATTTATTCACACCTGCATCTAAGGTAACTTATACGAGGTTATGATTTCGTTTTATATCGGTTACGATGGTGAAAATTATAAGTTCTTTATTACTTTCGCGGATTTTTCTCAGGTCTGAGTTAATACGTTTCCGAAACGACGTTTTAAAAGAGAATGTAAATTCATATTTTGATATTGTATTGTTTGCATTGTATAAATGTATTAATATTTTGATTCTGATTCTCATTCTAATTTTGTTTGTTTGTCTGTATTTTTGTTTTGTGTTTGAAGTATAAATTCCGCCTAAATTAGGTTTCTTATTACGTCAGTTATTGATGTCAGGTTTATAATGAAAGTTGTGCAACGTTTTGTCATGGTGGTTATTTGTAATCCTAAAAAAAAGATGACGGGATGTGAAATGTTTCTCTGTTTATTATATTTCCTAATATATTCTGATTAATAATAAATATTTATTGATTGTACTAATTTTATCAAGATGATCACGAAATCGAGTTTCAGTAATTGGCGATACAGTACATATTTCTCTTATAATATGATTCTTAAGGTTTTTTCTCAAATTTTCAATTTTGGTCAGTAAGTAAGACTCAAGACGATAACGATAAGTAACGATCCTGACTTACTATATGTTGTAAAATAGTAACTGGCTAATGTTTTTACGCGAATTACTCAAAAACTGCAGTAGGAAATTGAATGAACAGTTGTGTTGTTGCAGATCTAACTTAAAATCTCTTACGTGTGTCATTTCGACACGCGAGCCAAGTTTTCTCTACATAGTTTTACATATGAAAATTTCGATATTTTAATTCGGATGATATTCAAATACGTGAAAGAAGATCTAGTCTAGCTTAACCTAAATAATACTTACCAAATAACAGTCGATGGGCTTTTCTCTCGGCCTATGATAGGCCTTCTGTAATTCTGTTTGTTTGAGCGCATGCGCAATATGTAGTGCGCTAGCGTCGAACCGTCCATATTGGTAGTCGGGCGTGTCACGGGACAACTCCCGCGCAGGCGACGCATGCACGCTGCCTCCGTTAGTGGCACGGGTGGGTGACACTGAAAAAAAAATTAAATGTGAATATATACTGAAACAATTAAAAGAGAGCGATTTTTTTAAGTGTGTGTAACTCCGGAACAACTGAACCTCTTTTAAAAAATTATGACACAATTTGAAACGTAACAATATTCTGTTGGTGGGCTTTATTTTATGTACATGTAATACGCATATGTATTATGTTAAAATAAAATCGACATTACCGCGAGCAGAGCCGTGAGCAAAAGTTGGTATAACATATTTAATCTGTTATATTAGTAAGCTTTTTTAAGAATAAAACTATCCCTCAAATAGGTTTTGGATTGCCAAAAATGTTTCAATCTTTCATTTTCACAATGAAATTTGCAAAATTAATGTAATAATCAACAGTTATATAATTATTTGTACAAAACTTCTCTTTAATATTTATTCTATGTGAAATTTTCACACCTATTTCTATTTTAGAGAAACATTTAATTGCTTATTTATTCTGATATGGCTGAGAGTAATCGTTTTGAGCGTACCTATTCGCGCCTTGATTTTTGTGGTCACTGTACTGGCCCGCGTAAACCGTCCCCGGTTGTCCCCGGCATGACAAAGTATTTATGTCTATATCCAACGTTATCAGGAGTCACCAAGTAGTTTCGATTCGGGGTCTGTTTTTTTAAATGTTATGATCGTTGCAGTCCGTTGCCTCAAATCCCGCTCCTTTACATCTTCACGTATTTACGTTGTTAAAATCAAATAATGCACTTAAAAATGTAACCACTGTCTGAAGATTGGAGTTTAGAGATGTTTACTAGTTCTAGTAAAACGTATAAATTTTAATAGAAACAAATTTTAAGAAGATTCAGTTTAGGTTAGATATTTCTCCGACTGCTTACTTAAGGTCCGCACAAATTAGGTCCGCCAATTGATTATCTCTCCTATAGGCATTTTTTAGACGGTACATTATTTAGAGGTAACGTTCGATAACGCTTGTTTACCATGGCTTCGATTTCTAAATATTGGCATCTGTACCTTATTACCACTAGCTACATATAATTTTCCTTGGATACAGAAACTTTGTTGTACCGTCTCCTGAGTCCTGCGCTGAACGCTATTAATGAGCACGCGTTATCGTTGCCGATGTTAAATAGCCTAACCACTATGTAACGTTGAATCTCAGTACCAATATGATTTGAAAATATTAACGTTGGATAGCCCATTTATTGGAAATGGTTATTTCGAAGGAATTACACTTATAAGTTTTGCTCTCAGCAATTTATAAAGATTTACATAAGTTATTTCTAATTGCTTTACCCCTAAAATAAGTTATAGTGATTGCCTTATTTTTACAAAAACCTTTTTTTTTATAAAAGTAGCCGATTTCTAAGTTCATAAGCACATTCATTAGTACACCTAAACACCACCTATAGACTTCAAGTCTCAGTTCATTTCAAGTCTCTTACTTCAAAAACAGAGGACTTTCACGCAAACGTCTAACCTCCATTAAGTTAAGAGTAATCCTTAGGGGTGGAGTTTCGTAAAATATTTTCTTAGCAGATGTCTACACCCTATAAGGAACCTGTGAAATTTTAAGTTTATAGATGTTATAATTTGTAAGATTTCGTAATGAATCAGTGAGTGGTAATTCGGTTTTAAATATATAGACTAGTTGTGCCCCGCGGTCTCACCCCCGTTAATTTGAGGAAAAATTATATTTATATAATGTTTACCTTCCCTAGTTGAATCGGATATTGTTCAATATTTCATTGGTTTCAATTTTGTTTCGCGTATTTTTTGTTTTATTAAAGTAAAGTAAAAAAAAGTCCTTAAAACATTAGCTATATGTTAGTGAAAGTAACGTCAAAATCAGACCAGCTGATGTAAGTACCACGTATACTTTCATACGCATATAGTTAAAAGCTGTTAATTTCGAATTACATGCTGACACTTCAATTTCATTTATTTGTATAGTTTTCTAGTGTAGTAAGTCGCGTCGTACGTTAGCCAGCTACGAGTATTAGCACACACTCGTGTGTGGCCGGCGATGTAGATCTGCCGTTATGCGTGGCAATTGAGTTAACACACATTTTTTTCACATTAGATTATTTATTTTTCTTTGAACGAGAAATATGAGGGATTCAGGTGTTTTAGTGGCTAATTCTGTGTTGGTTCAAACTGTAAACTGCTGTAATAGGTAAAGAAATCTGTCTGTCTGAATTTATTTTCGTAAGTAGATTTAATCCTAATACATTTTTAACCTCTAAAAACGTATACCATCAGTCATATCACACTTTTGATTTTTTTATGTATATTTTAATTTTTGAATCGTTCTTTCGGCAAAATCAAAGAAGTTATCACAACACACACTTACAATACAATATTCTGATCATAAAAACATTAATCACACGAGCAAAATAGTAAAATTAAGTGCTACTTAGTTGACGCATAAATTATTCAGTTGCTATGCAAATATGCGCCGTAACTCACGCACATATAAGCGAAGTTCCTCTGATGATAATCTTGGTAAATTCACACCTTGGAATGGTGCCAACGACCTTTTATATAACCATAAGTCACATACTGTGCCGTTCCGTAGAATTTAAACCTGCATACCAGTTCAAACTATTAGAAAATGTAAATGCTGATTTAGTCCACTTACGTATATAAATAAATATGTAGGTGCAATTTGATGTAGGTATATGAGATACCGATGGACGCTGATAAACACTATGTCAAGACAAGGACTTTGTTTTAGGAAAAAGATGTTGGAAGATGTCAAACTTATTTTTAGTAATTCTCTTTGAAGCTGAATATATACATCTTTTGCTTTTTATTTTGATTAAAAGTATAATTAATAATTCAATGCGAATTGGTATGCTAAAACAATCTCCATCGTGTTTTCTCCACTCCACGTGACATTGGCGAAATAATATGTGCACAATTGGCACAACTAAAAGCCACAAAACAAAATAAAGAAGAAGAAGGTATGCTAAAAAAATTATCTAACAATAAGTTTTTCAAATATGGACGCTGATAAGCTATACTGTGTCAAGCCACACGGACTTCGTTTTGAGAAAATGGCGTCTAAGATGACAAACCGATTCTTAATAAATTTGTTTGAAGACGTATATATTCATCTTTTCTTTTCTATTTTGATAAAATGTATAATGAATCAAAAGCAGATAGATTTATTTAATATGTTATCTAGTAATAAGTTTGTAAATGTTTGAAATTATTTTATAAATTGCAAAATTTGGAACGCACCTGAAATTCGAAGCCTTGAGTTAAGAAACTTTTTTTCATACTTAATTAGCTTAGATTACTTGAAATTTTTTTGTATAATGTTAAATAGGTGACGTAGTATCAAAATACATCAATATCTCCAAATTTGACTTTTTGCGGGTTGACACATTATTGCTTATCAGCATCCATATATCCAGATGTATATTGCAAAATATGGAACACACTTCAATATTTGAAATATTAAATTATGAAGCTTTTTTCGTACTTATTTAATTTGGATGACTTTAAACATTTTTGAATATTATTAAATACGTGACGCTTTATCACAATACATCAATATCTCCGAATTTGAATTGAATTTTTTATCAGCATTTGTGAACATTCAATCAGATGGATCAGTAGAGAGAAAATAAAACTGTGACGCATAATAAACAGATATAATCGCAATGAATTCTGAAAAACATATTTCCAAAATTAATGCACGTGATTTCTTAGAAAATCCTCCTACTTCCCTTGTAATATTTGGTGATTTTATCCCTCCCGCCTTTGGGCTCCACGTGATTAATGGTCAGCCCCTAAGGTATAAATAGTATGAACGTGACATATTTGTACTTAAAAAATACTATTAGTTAATTACTTCAATGTAAGTATTTGACACGTATAAGAATGTTGGATCTGAATAGTTTTTATTAGAAAAAGAAACTAGTCGTTGCAAAATACTTCCTTTCGTGTTTAAGTTAATTTGACGTGTTCGTAACATTTTTTCTAACTTCAGTAAGAATTTGAAATCTATCTGCCGTCCTTATATGGTATAACTTATCTTTAGATCATTCTTGGAAGTCTATTTTCCGAGATGACAGCATTGTTTTATAAACTTGAGGAATCTTTGGTACATAGAAGGAAGTGTTTATGGTATTACACAGATTAAAATCTAAGATATACAAAGTTAGTCATAGACTATAGAAGACGAAATAAAAAATAGGAAATATTTATTTCTTCGATCAATTACAGGTAAGACAATCTTAAAGCACTGATAGCACGAATATGAGTAATTTAAAACAAATATAGTTACAAAGAAACTAAATAAATCCATTTTTGTCAAATGGAATTTGAATGTTTTTCTGTAACGGCCTTAATGATCCTGGGGTAGTAATGAATAACAATTAAAAATTATGGACAGTAAATGACTTCTTGATGATGACGGCGACGTGTTTTTGAATGTAAATAATATAAAGTGGATTTATATAGCAAAGTTTTTACTGGCTTAGTTTACAAATTAATAAGTATGTAATAGAGAATTTATACACTTAATTATTGTGACAATGTTAATATCTCAATATAGGGATGTGGCAAGAGTGTAAGATTGGTCGATTAGTGATGATTGGCTTACTGTCGATGGACTTTTAAATATTTTATTCAATTCAATTCTTTGGTTAATAAAATAATGGCTTTTAGTCTATGTATTATATATTTTATGTCAATAGATATATTAGGTTCATACTATGTGACGTTCAAATATGTACTTATTTCCAACTTTGACAAGTTCGTTAATTATTTTGTCGCCCGTCGCACTCAGTCGTTAGCTGGTTGCTAGGAAACGTCGTCTAAGGTGGGCGACATTCTGGGTGCCAAAATTCATAAATTTACAACATATCTATGTTTATATTATATAATTGTATAATTCTCAATCATTTAGCAATAATAATGAATCGAATAAACTATTTTAATTAATAATTTCAAAACGTTACTATTTCGAAAAATCATTAAACTTTAAACATAAGTCAAACTGTTTATGTCATTACTGAGAAGTACTCAATGTATACTGTGTCTAAACCATATAGGTGTATTTTCAAACAGCTGTGTTGCTCAAGTGTTACACATGCGCTCGATAAGGTAACGACATCTTACAAAACAGAGGACATGTGTTGGAATAGTACACTCGCATCGCCATAACCGTGCCTCCAAGTTAATGTGTGCAAAAATTCGCTGAATCTAGTGACTTAATTATATAAGGATAGTAACCATTAGGTTTGCAAATGCGACGTTATTTCCATTTGTCGCAACCTGAATTTTAAGCCACATTTGGATGCTGATAAGTAATAATGTGTCAACCCACAAAAAGTCGAATTCGAAGATTTGGAAACATTCTGATGATGCGTAACATATTTAAGATTATTAAAAAAAAATTAAGTCATCTCAACTATTGTAAATAATTATGGAAAAAAAGTTTCTTAATTTAATATTTTTAATATTAAAATGTGCTCAATATTTTACAATAAGCAATAATCTAAGGTATTTGAAAAATTTATTAAGAGATAAAACCAATGTGCTTTTAATTAATTAGCGTATTTATCCATTTTCTAATTTCTGTGGAATTAAAATGGATATATACGTCTTCAAACTAACTTGTTAAGAATAGGTTTGACATGTTTAGGCGCCATTTTCTCAAAACGAAGTCCACGTGGCTTGACAAAGTATTTCTTTTCAGCGTCCATTTGTGTATTAATTAAAACAGATACGCTTTAGCACTTTTATATTATAATTTATTAATTTAAATAGTTGTCTCGGACGACGTATGCTCGTATATAACATAACTGGAGCATACGTTATTACTATTTGACGTCAAAAATCTGTATCTATTTTTATCTTTGACAAGTTCGTGAATTTACTTGTTGGTCTAAACACACTCTCGCCTGGTATACTCAGTCGCTATCTGGTTGCTATGCAACATCGTCCATGAGCTTAAAACATCGTCCATGTCTATAGTTAGATGTATTCTTGGTTTTATCTAAATATTTTAAAATTAATAAAAAATTGATAACATTTTTATGTGGGTTTTTTATATAATAGTTAATTCATCTTTAAATTGTATGTTAAATTAATGAAGTAGTGACGATTTGGTGATATTAACATATCAATGACATGTTTTTGATATAATAATAACTATAGGCCCAGTTAAATGTATTAATCTAAATAATATATAGGCAATATAAATGTAAATTTAATTAAGAGAATTGGTCAGTCATATTTCAGAGCTCATGGGTCATAACTGTTGGTCTATGCCAGGGGTTTTCAAATTTTCAAGTTGTTATCTATAATTTTTTGCATATTCATGCCACACTTAATTGTAAATTAAATATAACTGATTTTTTTTTGTGTTCGTTTTAACTCACTTCGAACTAGGAGGAAATTCTCAATTCGACAGAGAGTTTTATTATCTTTTATGTACGACCATGTACCCCACTCGAAGGCGTCTTGATCCATTAAGTTAATTCTTTTTTAGTCTAACAAAGTATACTCCCCAGGTGGTCTCATTTAATTTTCATCAATACCGGTTTAAAAGTTTCATATTAAAATTAATATAACTAAAAGATTTTCTTTTGAATTCAGTTTCTTTTTTGTCTAACTTATCACAAAAACATTAACAATGAGCTATTATCTATCTCGAGCCGGATGGATGACTCTGGCGGGCCGTAGTTTGGAGACCTCTGGTCTACACAGAGCTTTAGGTCACTGGGCTGGTGCTTGGAATGCGGCCGCTTTTGCAACAAGTTCTTCCGTCCCTTTCACTCTCGTAATAATTTATTTCCCCCTCTTTCTATCAATGACTTCATCTCTTTCACTCCGCTAACGATATGACATCTCTTTCTAACGGCGAAATACCGAATAATTTTTGAATTTATTCGAAAATAATTTCTTAGGAAAATATAAAATTTTGTGTCTTTGGAAAGTATATTAGTTAACATTTTTATGTTTTATTTTGGTTGATAAGAGAAATAGATAAAAATATTATCCAAGAGTACATTTCCCGGATTGTTGACCGGATGCTTCGTAATTAAGGGTTTATTTATTGCGCCTGCATTCCATTTAGTTGTTTTAAGATGCGTGTGATGCAGCTGTAAATCTTTTGTTATGGGGTTATGTTTATTTATTGATTGCTAACTTTTTTCAAGTCTTAACGAATATAAAAACATATAAACTATTAGTTTATAGTAAACATTTTATTCGTATATTTTATAAGTCAAATAGTTAAATTTATTTATACATAAAAAGCCAGGTAAAGAAATAAATGGCATGCCTAAAAGTTAGTGGTAATTTTTGCTGATATTAGCTCTAAATGGGTTTATTGTTTGAGCAATAATATTTGAATGTTTCATCCATAGGGTCATCTCGACTCATGGATAACTTAAAAGAAGGCAATAAACGGCGGCTGAAGGCGCGTCCCGCGTATGCCGAGTAGAGGCAGGTCTTGATCCAATATATCAGCCGAAATCCCCCTGCAAGCAGTCGTGTCGGCGATGCTCTCTAGGGAATCGCTGTAGGAGGCTGCTGTCTTCGTGTATAAGACCATCCTAGCACAGAAGGAGATACTAAGTTGAGCCCAAGATAAGGCCGAATGTTTCCGACAAGGACGTTATGTCGTCCTCCCGGCTTCTTGGTTCCACCAGTGCCCGGGGCAAAATAAATATGGCTTGCTCTCGGTCGTGGGTGCATAAGATAATAACGTGCATCCGTTTTTATACGGACCCGAGGAGCACGGAGGTCGGGATAGCCTCAAACTAACGCACCAGCAAGGGATGCGGGCATGGAAAGAACACTTCGCTCTCCTAACACGAGCTCCACCAGTGGTCTACAAGCGGAGTGACGCACGATAATCAATTAACTTTAGAAATAAATTACTGGATAGTTATTATATGTTTCGTATAAAACAGCCGTTAAACTCGTTCACATGGAAAGAGATAAAACACATTTTACTATTGAAAAAAGTTGAATCACAAGCTATATTGTCAACCGGTTTCAAATTGTGCCGGACGACATTATATAATGCGATATTATATCAATTATAATCGTTCAGTTTTTATGGAAGAAACAAATTGGTATAATATAAACCAGTTATTGCACGTACTTTATATAACATAATTGCTTTTAAAATTACGCCGGCATCATATCGTAATCTTCAAAGTCCGTGATCAGAACAATACCAAAATGGATTTTGTTAGTTATTAGTGCTATTTTTCTATCTGTGCCTTTACTCCTCGCCCGTTCTCAATCATTCCTTATTCCATTTTAAACTAGTAATGCATTTCTGGCTCCTCTAGTGCTACGAATGTCTACGTATAACGATGATCATTTAACATCAGAATATATTTGTTTATATATTCGAATTTCTGATTATTTTTTTATAAATCTATATATATTTATATAAGCGAAATAGCACTCCCTGATTAATCACATAAACAAGAACATTAACAAACTTTAACTTTGGAGGGTAGGTTCTTTATAGAGTGTAAGAACGCTAAGAACGGATTTAACGAAACTTCACCCCTGTACGGGCTGTATATGTGCCATGTTCACCTTTGGTTATTTGATATAATTTGTTAGAAATAAAAGGAGGTAAAACGGGAGTGGGAAGTTTGTATGAAAGTCCAATGTTTTTGAAGTATGAGATTTGAAATTTAAATATATGATCTAGAGATGGTGAGGAGTTGTAACCCCTAGTGTTGTAAGTGATTGCATTAAAAACTATATTGCATCCATGCGAAGCCGGGCCGATCGCTAGTCTTTAATAAATGACGAATCAGGAAATGCATCGCCATATCTGATATACGAATACGGATAGCTCGTTTATTAGCTGAGGTCATGAATGCAATGCCATTGTAAGTGGCCGATAAACCGAGCAAGCAAGGTCGCAGCCATTGTTAAAGGCTTTACAGGTCTTTGTTATAAATAGAAACGCTAACTAAATAAGATGAAAAATCCTATATTAAATAGCTTATTTCTTTGGGAAATAATGGTTTCCCTATTTTCAAATCAGTATTTAACTCATTGTAAAATTTTTGGTGGTTGAATAAAGTTTTAATAATATCTTATCAACATAAGATATTATTGTATTTTATTTTAATTTGTTATATTATTGTAAGATATTATTGTGTTTAGTGTATTAGAATATTATACTTACAAATATTATAGACAAGTGATTTTGTGAGAAGTTCTTGTATTATTATTATAGATTATAGATTTCGGGGTGTAGAGCTAAATTGTCATAGGTATATATTTAGGAAGGAACTTCGATTTAACAAAATATGTTTTGTTAGAACTTTATTAATTTATTTTCACAAATACCACGTGTATATGTAGCGTCCAGGATTTCATAATAGAGGAAATGAAATATGAAAATAAAACATAACATCATCGTAACTAGTTCTATTGATTTAATTTTGAGGTTTTTTGTGGGCGCGTTTTAATAATAGGTGACTTACGATGAAAAATGTTATGAGTAATAACAAATAAATTCTAATGGGAGAATTACATTCGTTAATTTTACTTTCGTAATTGACTTTAAACAACTCTCGTCACCTGGTAACAGTTACCTAGGTATCCTTACGAAAGCTGGCTAGGGAGGCCGCAATTGTTCAGGCGTGGGCTTCCCATGCCAGCGCTGAGGGTGCCAGCGTGGATACATTGGCCGGCGGTATTCGAAGAGCGCTCACAGAGGTCTGTGATGCGGCTATGCCAAGAATCCGGAGGCGCCTGCGATGCCGACGAATGGTGTATTGGTGGTCACCCGAAATAGCAGAGCTACGGGTGGCCAGCATAAGGGCTCGCAGATCCTACGTAAGATGTCGCAGGCGAGACGGATTCGATCGAACCCTAGAGAACGAGCTGCAGAGTGCCTATCGTAGGGCAAAGGGAGCACTGCAGCTGGCTATCAGACAGGCAAAGGGATTGGCCAGGGAGGAGTTGCTGGCAGAGCTCAATAGAAACCCATGGGGGCGCCCCTATCGCGCTGCACGAAACAAGCTGCGTATGCAGAGCGCTCCTGTAATGGACAGTCTGCCACCGGAACTCCTCCTGCGGATAGTGGGAGAATTATTCCCACACCCTCCAGGTCACGTCCCTCCGGTGATGGCGCCGTCTTCCCCCAATGAGGAGGAGTTTATTGTCCCTCCAATTTCTGAGGAGGAGATGGACCTAGCCCTGATTCGCCTCAGGGCCAAGAAGACGGCGCCCGGGCCGGATGGTATTCCAGGGCGAGTACTGGGCATCGCCCTGGAATACCTTAGTGAGCGACTTCGGGAACTATTTAATATATGTTTGTTCACTGGACAGTTCCCAAAGTCGTGGAAGTCAGGTAGATTGTGCCTGTTGCAGAAGGATGGTCGGCCACTTGATTCTCCTTCTGCATACAGGCCAATTGTGCTGCTGGATGAGACGGCCAAGCTGTTCGAAAAGATTCTCGCTAACCGTCTCACTCGGCACCTTGATGAGATAGGGCCGGGCCTCTCAGAAAAACAGTTCGGATTCAGGGCGAACCGCTCTACGGTAGACGCTCTGGATACCCTAAAGTCACTGTCCATGGAGGCGGTGGCCGAGGGTAAGGTAGTTCTGGCTATCTCGCTGGATATAGCGAACGCTTTCAACAGCCTTCCATTCGAGACGGTAAGGGAGGCACTCAGATACCACAAAGTGCCGCAATACCTCAGAAGGCTGTTGGAGGCGTACCTCCAGGACAGGAAGGTACTCTGGGAAGGGGGCAACGGTCGGCTATACCAGCGACGCGCTGGATGCGGCGTTCCACAGGGTTCAGTATTAGGACCGATACTGTGGAACATAGGGTTTGACTGGCTCTTGCGGGCACCTCTCCTCCCCGGAATGACTGTTATTTGCTATGCAGATGACACTCTCGTTATAGCCCACGGACGAAACTACGAGGAGGCGGCCCGACTGGCCACTGTCGGAACGTCGCTGGTAGTCGACCGCATCGGCATGCTGGGCCTAACGGTCTCTATTTCCAAAACAGAGGCCATTCTATTTCATGGCCCGCGCCGAGGTCCCCCCCCGCGGGGCGCGTATCGTCGTCCAGGGTACGGAGGTGGTGGTTAGGGCCCAAATGAAATACTTGGGTCTGATCCTGGACGGACGATGGAGCTTTGGTCCACATTTCTCCCAGCTCGCCCCAAAGCTCGTCAATGCTGCCGCTGCGTTGGGCAGACTTCTGCCCAATGTGGGAGGGCCTGATTCACCCTGTCGGCGTTTGTACGCCGGCATTGTGCGCAGCATGGCACTATACGGTGCTCCTATATGGGTTGATGCTCTTACCGCTTTGAACAAGATTCTCTTGAGGAGACCTCAGAGAGTAATAGCGGTGAGAGCGATAAGGGGATACCGTACGGTGTCGTGGACGGCAGCGACGCTTCTCGCGAGTGATCCGCCTTGGGAGCTTCAGGCAGAGGTGCTTGCGGAACTGTACCGGTTCCGCGCGACCATCAGGGCGAGAGGAGAGCGTCCAAATGTGGACCAATTGATGAGGATCAGGGCTCTTGCCCAGAGGGCCCTGATCGAAAGGTGGAAGGAGGACTTGGGGTCTCCAGCGGCTGGCCTGGCGACAGTAGAAGCAATTAGGCCTCTACTTGAGCATTGGATCAATAGGCGGCACGGGGTGCTGACCTTCAGGCTGACGCAAATGCTTACCGGACATGGATGTTTCGGTAAGTACCTGCACCAGACGGCGAGGAGGGAGGTATCCTCTATCTGCCACGAGTGTGGCGCGTCCGTCGATACGGCGCGCCATACCCTGGAGGAGTGTGCCGCATGGGGACCCCAACGCCACGCCCTGGTGGCGGTAATAGGCGGAGATCTCTCCCTGCCGAGCGTGATTCGTGCCATGCTTGGCAGTGAGGGAAACTGGTCGGCGATGGTTTCATTCAGCGACTCCGTTATGTCGCTGAAGGAGACCGCGGAAAGGGAACGAGAGGCGGACGCTCTCGCTGACCCGATCCGCAGGAGGCGACCAGGTAGAAGGAGGCGGCGCTATGCGCATCTGCTCCCTCCGCCATAGAGTATATATAATTTGTGTAAGAAATTTTTCTCACACACCACCGGGGTGAGTGAGTGCTTTCAGTGCCTGAAAGCGCTCTTTAGGTGAAGAAGGCCTGCTTAGGCAGAGCAACCGCTTGGGCGCCACGGTAGAATGCGTAAGCGATCCCGTGACGTCCAACTAAGGCGATTAGGGCACCGCTGGGTTTTAGTGGGTAGTCTGGTACATACGCTGCCTACGGTATACGGTATACGGAGTCCCACATACCCGCCTGAACCACACCGGGCGGGATGCGTAAAAGCATTTCCCAGCGAGAAAAAAAAAAAAAAAAAGGTATCCTTACGAAAGTTGTTGTTGTTAAAAATAAAAGCACCGACAGTAAATTCTTTCATCGTAATGACAATCAACTTATGTAAACCGTTATGAAAATCTGAGAGCAAAACTTATAAGTGTAATTTTGGCCTTGGGCTAAAAAATAAAAAATAAAGTCTATACTAGTAATAAGAATAACTATATTGAGGTCCAGATATTTTTCTTTTGTCTAGTCTAGTCTAGTCATACCATCAATAGGGGCTATACTAGGGGCATATGGATGCTGATAAGCTATAATGTGTCAACCCACAAATAGTCTAATTCGGAGATATTGTTGTATTCCGTTAATGCGTCAAGGAATTTATCATTATTTAAAAAAAAATTAAAGTAAACAAAAAATCAAAACTGAATAAGTGCGGAAAAAAATATTTTTATTTAATGTTTCAAATATTAAATTATGTTACGTATGTTGCTCTGATGTTATACTTCTTTAAACTAATTAATTAAGAATAGGTTTGACATCTTTAGATGACATTTTCTCAAATGAAGTCCGTGTAGCTTGCTTATACGGATCAATGAAGTAATATTACTCACATTCAGTTTCATGGCTGTTTCTCGCGTGTCCCCTTATCTGTTCGTTCACGTAGTTATTGCTCTTGGGAACGTTGAGGGCGCTGCGGATGCCCACTGAAGAGTTGTCTAGGTGACCAGGACCGATCTTGGGGACATGGCTCGAGCAATACACTTCCTTGTCTTCCGTCCAGTGCTGATTGTTGTAGTATGTCTGGTAAGAAAGAAAACAGTTATTAGTATACATTTTCAATGGTTTTATCATTGGTTACGTGTTGTTGGAAGTTGGATGAGGAGGAGGGTCATAAATGCGCTATCACAACGCGAAACGTTTTGACTGTTGATCTCTGATTTATGAACTAGAACGAAATAACTTAACCGTCAACATTTATCGCGTTGCGGAAGCGGTAGCTCACTGGAATAACCATATTGTTTTTACCTAACTGCTCTGTACTCTGTGATGGCAATTTCGAAATAATCAGTCCTTGCTTTGATATTCATTACGCTCTCTAATATATCAAAAAGCGTTAGTTTGTCAGTTCTATAATGTCATATTGTTCATCATTTGCGATAAAAATTTTGTTAACTTATTGTTTACACTTCCAAAAAAGATATCGTATCGTACATTAAAATTTCACGCCTAATAGCGCTACATTAACAAAGCCGTGGCAAAACATACAACAATTAATATTTAGATGCTGATATGCAATAACGTGTCAACCCACAAAAAGTGAAATTCGGAGATATTGATGTATTTTGATACTGCATCTATTAAACATTATTCAATAAAAAATAAAGTCATATAAACTAAATAAGTACGGAAAAAAGTTTCTTAATTGTTTCGAAATTCCAAGTCGTTCCTTTTTTGTAATTTATACAATAATTTTATATTTTTAAAAACTTTTTATAAGATAATATATTATCAACCTGATTTTAATTAAAGCTTTAATCAAAAAAGAAAAGAAAATATGGATAAATACTTATTCAAACAAACTTATTAAGAATAGGTTTGACATCTTTAGACGCCATTATCTCAAAATGAAGTCCGTGTGGCTTGACACAGTATTGCATATCAGCGTCCATTTAACTGTGTATAATATCAATCTTCCGTCCCAGCCCGATAAGGTGACGTCACTATTATGCACTTAGCAAATTAGTATCACTGTGGGTATATCCTGTGGCAAACCGATAAACAGCCAACGTCAGATCGGTTGATGCTTTATTATGTTTTAATTTTACTAATGTATTTATATTCTGTGGCATGGCAATAAATAGCGAACGTTACGACGGTCGCTTATGTTTTTATAAACATCATAATGTTGACGTAATTTTCAGGCGACTCACGCAGAATATCCCCGGAAAGTGTTATTCCAGGGCATAAGAAGTAAGCGTTCCTAGATTTAATCCAAAATCCCGGTTAGCGTTAAGCACACCTTCTATTTACATTTATCCACAACACAGATTTACAAGCTATACTTTCGTATACACATAACTCCATATTAATATTATAAAGAGATAAAATTGTTTGTAAGTTTAACTTTACCATTTACCTAAATTATTAATAATAATAGTTTTATTGTAATTGATGTAGGTATATATCGCCAACGATATTTTATGGATATAGATATGTGCATTTATACCTTTTGACGTTAAATCTGTACTCATATCCAATTTTGATAACAGTTCGAGTTTTGATAGCTTTTAATTGACTTTCGGTATTTCTGCGCGTCTGGTGAAATTCTAGTGTCGCGGCCAGTAAATGTATGCAAAATGAGACGAAAAATACCGATCGGATAATAGAATTATGGAAAAGTATCATAACTCATCATTGATCGAGAGCTCTTTAAAAATTCGAACAACATATTAATGCCTTATTATGTGTTAATTATACATAACATTTAAAGATTAAGCATTTGATTACCGATTGATAAATTATACGACTATAAATTAAAAGGCCGTGAAAAATCACATATAATAGCAACAAATGTGTTAATTTGATTTTATGGTGTTTTGACGCCACCATTGATAGTTCGTTGTCGATTTCGTTCGATTACAAGCACTCATTACTGCGTTGATTCATTCACTGAAACACAATAGCGAACGTACCAGCTTTGAATAACCCTTACTGGCATTTCCGCCATGATTAGTGTTCCGTGGCATGAGATAAAACGTTCTTTTATTAAATTATTAAATTTGCTGTATTAATTAGCCCGAAGAGTTTATATAGTATATTCGTACGACCAAGTTTGTGTACAACTTTCTCATACTTAGTAAATTGAACGAATGAAAATGAGTTATATAATTTTTAAATATATGAGATTAGAATTTAGACTCATACTATCTTATTGCGTAATGCCCGGATGACAATTATTTTAATATTTTACATTTTGCATTTATTATTGAAATAAGATTACAAATGAAAAAGCGGCAGAGGAAGAATAAAGAGTTTGCGACAGGCCCCAGGTATAGTTACGACCGTCTGGGGCCCGTGGCAAATTCTTTAGATAGGGCCTCCAAGTAAAAATCGTCACGTTATAACTTAATTTTAATGAACCATTAAGTAGTTACCTAAAACTATTAGTAATATTGTGTGCAGTTTAGTTTTCATCTGATAAGTTTTTTTAAAGAGCATAGATTTTTATATATTTCAAATGAGATAAAAATTGATTTTTAATAAGATTTTTATTAATATTTTTTTTTAGGCCGGGGCTCTCTTGGTTCCGGGGCCCGTGGCTTTTGCTAGCCCTGCCATCCTATAGTTACGCCCCTGGTAAGCGGACCACATGACATTAAATGACACCAAAATTATAATTATAGGAAACGCTACGTAAATAAATTCAAACAAGAGTTTTGGGAATAGGCGGAGAGAGGGGGTCCAGTTATACTGGTCATTGTTACAAAGGTTTTAATCGAATGATGTTAGCAGACACCCATTGTTATCATTTACAATGGCATTAATTTAGAAGCTCATATGTTACCGCTTTTACATATGATGAGTCTATAATTTTATATAAGTTGAACTTTTTTGAGTGTTTATATTAAAAAATATGGTTTCCGTATATGTAGATTAGAACGAAGTTATAAAAAAGATTTTTATATGAATTATCGTCTGTTTTAGGGGTTTGAAATAATATCGATGTAGAACTTTATTTTATAAATTAAATACGTTTAAATACTGAATTATTTCAGTGATATTTTCAACAGAAGGTAAATGTTTTTGATCATAATTAAAAGGAATATTATATTTGCTTTTGTAAATAAAATAAAATGTAAAAACTATATTTAAGAAAGTTATGAAAAACAAATTTTACAAATGAACATTCACTTTTTAAATTGAAGTACAGCGAATAATGTCAATCTTATTTTTTAGTTTTAAAAGTAACGTCAATTGCTGGAAGAGAATTGTATCGCTATGTTTTGTTCGAAAATTTTATTTTTGTTTTTGGTCACGTACAATTTCATTGTAGGAAATATTACTATGCTTTTTATTTGTTTTTTTTTTTTATCTGAATTTCGTGCGACTGTGTAAAAGACAATTTTATAGCTTAATAAGAAATTTAATTTATGATTGCGGATTGTTTGACAAATTCTGTACCTTAGGCGAGAATTACACTTGTAATTGATAGAAAACAACTCTGTAATAACAGATTTGTACTAAGTAGTTACGTAATGAATGTCAAAAAATGACAAACATTGGTATGGCCAATACAGATGTCTGTCGTGAGCGGGAATGAAACCCGTGACTCATTGTACAAAAATAACCCCTAAACCTTATACCAAAATAGGATTATAGACATGTAGGTACGATTATAAATTACAAAGTTATTAAGTCTTCTATTTACCGATATAAATACAAATAGAAATATCCTTTATTGTACACCAAAAACAAACAGACACAAAAGAAACAAAGAAAAAGGGAAAAAAGAATGTACAAAAGAAGATTGAATGAAACGATTAGGAGGTGTACAGAATAATATAAATAAAGTGAATTAATAATTTATTGAAATGAAAATTTAATTAATAAATTAATAAGTCGTATTTCTTCCGTATCTTACAAAATTTACGTAACTGTCAAAATGTATCGCGTTGTGATAGTGATAGCGCATTATGACACAGTCCTCATCTCGAATAAATACGACTAAAAAAAAAAACTTAAAACACCAAAACAAGATCGCTCAATTAAAGTAATTTTCCTTTTATTTATTGAGCTTGGCCTCCAAAACAATACGTTATTTAACAGTTACAATTATACAATGCAAGCAGTGAGTAACAGGTTAGTAACATGTGAGTCATACTACAACATGATCTGTATCTACATTACTCACATTTGTTTACCTTGGATTAATCATAACAATTGATACAGTTCGGAAATTAAATGTGAATTTTTTTGTTTTCTAAACTGTTTTAAGGCCAAGACCAAAAATTATTATTATCAGTTTGACGTGTGTGAGTGTATCTGAATGTTTTTGTGTAATTATGATGTGTTTTTTAAAGCTTACGTTACCGAGATGGTTCTTAGCTATAATTTATAAGGTGTTTAGCTGTTTGAAGGTTATCACCTCTTTTCACCTCTTGAAAGAATCTGAACAACTTCTAATAGTCCAATTGGCTTTAGTAAATTTCGTTACTATATTATGAATAATATTAATAGTACAAAAGTAATAAAATAGTTGTGTAACCTTGATCTAATACTGCAGTAACATCTAGAATCAGCAGGATACACGACTCTTCCAACTTACAAAAAGAATATTATGTTCATTGAAATTGTCTCAAATGCATTGATTTATTAACAGTCTGTGATCTTTAAATAAAAATTTTTGGTAGGGGAAAACCGAGTCGTCCGCGAACGTCGAGTAATATTTATTATTTTAATGTTATTACTTCATAATTTTAAGTTTTCACTTCTGTGAGCAGTCCTCAAGACTACCTTTCTGACTGTCTTTTTGTATTCAGAAAACTATTTATAATAGATATTTCGAAAATGATATTTCAAGACGTTTGTTATAATATTACGAGATTCGGTAATTACATTATTTAGGTCAAAATTTATTTTTATTAAAGTTTTGTATTTGCTTACCAACATCACACTTTTAATTTAATTCAAATTAGAAAAAACAATCGTAATACATATATGTATGTCACATGCTTAGCTATATCTAAATATATATAACTCAATGGTGACTGACTGACTGACATAGTGATCTATCAACGCACAGACCAAACCACTGGACGGATCGGGCTAATATTTCGCATGCAGGTAGATATTATAACATAGGCATCAGCTAAGAAAGGATTTTGATTAATTCTACCCCCAAAGGGATAAAATAGGGGATGAATGTTTGCATGAAACTTTGTCTATTTTAAACCGATCGGGCTGAGGGTTTGCATGCATAAAGCTACTATGACATCACAGACATAACAGACGAAGTCGCGAGCATTAGCTAATTCGAAATAAATCAAGCACTACATTTAATTTCTAGCAATAAAATTAAACATGCTAACAATTACAACAGTCCTCTTCGACTGACTATAAAACGACATATTCGGATAGGCTTTTATTTATAGTATTTTGTATTTATTTATATTGGGCACCCTCTTATACAAAATTATCAAGATACCCTCCTGTTAATACAGTATTAGTCAAAGTTATTGTTCTTTCGGTTAATTAATTTAAGTCACGCCCGATCTAGATAGATAATCCGTGTCTCCGACAAATTTATATTTTATTGTTCGCTAACATCGTGTCATTACATATTCACGATTCGAATGACATTTCAATGACCTTGTGTGTTTATCGGTGACCTTTTTTGTAATAAAAAATAGACGGAGTGTTGAATTTGTTCATTTTTTATCTGTTGACCGGATTATAATGCAGAATAAAAAGATATATGTTTATGGAAGACAATTTTATGTACCTGGTTGCAATTTTTTTAAATAAACGCGATTGTTTAATATTTACACTATTATATGTTAAATTGTCTGCCATTTGCCATCTTAAGACTTGTAATTTTCTCTTGTTCTTAAAAACGCAATCTGACACCTGAAATTATTTTTGATAATTCGCAATTCTTAGTATCAATTTATACATACTTCATTGAATATCTTTTATTTATTTTTGTATTGACTATGATACGTATACTGTGCATCCCACTTTGATACTTGGCAAGTATGTTTGATTTTTGATATTAGTAGAAAGAAAGTTTCGCTAATCTAAAATAACTGCATATAACAATAACTGATTAGCAAACAAAAAAAAAAGGATTTATGTACTTATATAAATTAAACTGTCAAATTAATAAAGTTAATAGCACCATATATTACCTTTAAAGTCAATTTCGTTCCACACACCGCGCACTTGAAGCAGCCGCTGTGGAAAAATGTAAAGTCCTTCAGTGGGCCAACCCGGTCCACTTGGTACACTATCTCGTTGCACCGGAAACAAGTGCTCTCGTAGAAATTCGGCCGATACATCGCGAATACGGTCACGTCATAATTAGAATGAAACACTTCACTTCACTTCACTTTTTCAGTTACGTGTCACTTGCTGTTGCCTGCTGTCACTTTCACATAACAAATGTTTTAATTGTTTTCACTTGGTTCTCTGAAGTAAGCTAAAACAAGATTCATAACGTTATGCTAGTACTATAATATATGTTATTTTATAAGTTCAGTTAATTATTCGCGTGTTGTTTACCGCAGTGAGCGCACGCTTAAGTTATTAAGTTTTTTCGCAATACGAGTTATAAATTTTTTTAAGTTTACCCTCATTTTATAATGTGTTTTGAAAATGGATGATTTAAATTCACCAATATTGTGTTCAAGTGATATAGATGAAGAAGCGGTAGTAAATAATTTTTGTGAACAACAAATGATTGCCAATATGGAAGTTGATGGGATTAATTCCAATATATCAAGAATAGCGGAGAAGAGGCAGAGAGAAGATAGTGATGAAAATAGAAATGGAGATGGTGACTTTACAACAGTGCAAAGAAGACCAAAACGAGCTCATCAATCAACGAGGAGACAATCTGACGCAGAAGATTCTTACGAAGTTTGTCTATCATCTAAGCAATTCCTGCCTAAACAAATTGGAATGGCCAAGCTATTAAGATCTTTAGAGTTTAAAAATATCATTAAAATTAAATATAAGGGCCCCTACAAAACTTTAATTACATTTGGTAATAAAAGTGATGCAGAAAAGATGTTAAACTGTCCTAAATTTACTGAATTAGAATATAAATGTTATTTAACGAATCAAGTGAACATCTCATATGGCGTTGTCAAAAATGTAGATTTAGATATAGAAGAAAAAGAAATTCAAGAAATATTTGAGTGTGACGTAGAAATTCTTTCAATGATTAGACTTAGACGCTTAAATGAAAAAAATGAGTGGGTACCCAGCTCAACAGTGCGTTTGACTTTTAAAAGTTCAACCTTGCCCTCGTATATACTAGGATACGGATGTAGGTTCAAGGTTGAACCATATACTTTCCCAGTAACTCAGTGTTCTGGATGTTGGAAGTTTGGTCACTTAGCTAGATTTTGCCCTACAAAAAAGATTAAATGTCCAAAATGTGGAAAAGATCACCCTAATTGTGACGTGACAGAGTTCTCTTGCCTGAATTGTAAAGGCAGTCACATGGCACTTGACAAATCATGCCCTATGTTTATCAAGGAAAAAAAAATTAGGAATATCATGTGTGAAAACAATTTTACATATAAACAGGCTCTTGATTTTTATCTTCAACAAAATATAAATAATACACCTGAAATGAGAAATTCACAAATTGATAATAGTAAAGAAAAACAAAATTTAACTGATATAAATAAAAGATCGTATAAAGAAGTTTTAACATCTAAAACCCTGAATTCTCAAGATACCTCAGAACCTAGTGATATTGAACTTAGTACAAACTCACGGAAACTTGCAGAATCAAATCTTAATAAAACAACTAAAAAAACATGGCGCAAAAAGAAGACAAATAAAGGAATAAATTCTAATGATTGTTTTGAAGAGGAAAATATATGCAATGGAGAATCAGTTAATAGTATTGAAAATAATATTAATACGGACAATAATGATGAAAAATTATCTAGAAGGAAAAGCCTATTAATAAAGTTTAAGGAAATTATTTTTTCAAATAAAGAATTTAAAGAAAAGCTATACGAAGTAATTCTGCTTGTGATTGATGAAGCTAGCGTGATGTTGACTGATATATTTAAAAGTAGTGCAGCTTTAAAAAGAATACTACAGATTTTTGATGGCTAATACTTCTATAAAATATTTTAGTTTAAACATTTTACAATGGAATTCACAAAGTTTAAAGCCTAAACTAATTGATTTTGAATTATTGTTAAACAGAGAGAAAATCCATATAGCAATTATAAGTGAAACTTGGTTACAATACGAAACAACCTTGAAAATTAGTCAATATAATATTTATAGAAGAGATAGAAGTGATTCGTATGGTGGCGTAGCGATAATTACACATAAATCGTTAAAAACAGTTACTTGTGAAATGAATATTGGTAATAGCGGTATTGAAGTTTTACTTGTCAAAATTTATAATTGTAAATATCTTAAAAATATTGTGTCGATCTACTGCCCCTCAAGTATAAATACAAATCAATCCCATTGGGATAACTTATTCTCTTCATTTTCGAGGCAGTCAATCATTGCTGGAGATTTTAATGGCCAACACTCCACGTGGTCGCATAAAACTGATTCCAGAGGAAATCAATTATTTGATAGTGCTCTTCAACATAATTTTATCACTATTAATAATGGCAGTCCTACTAGAATAAAACTGGTAAATGGTGTTTTGCAATGTTCGTCACCAGATATAACCTTTTGTTCTACAGACATTGCGGTTAATATTCAGAATTGGAATGTTATTAACGAAAACCTTGGTAGTGACCATTTAGTAATTAAATATTCTCTTACCTATGAAGAATCTATAAATTTTGTCGTTAAAAGAAATTACAAAAAGGCTAACTGGATAATTTATAGGAATATATTAACAAAAATTTTCCTGGAATCTCCTTGTGATTCTAATAATGTTCAACATGCATACAATTGGTTTTTAAATCAACTAGCAATAGCTGCCGACAAAAGTATACCGATTATAAAAGTTTGTACAAACCCCGGTCAAAAATTCATGCCAAAACCTTATTGGAATCCATCATTATCCAGAATTGTCGCGGAAAGAAGATTAGCCCTCAAAAATCTAAGGAAAAACCCGATACCTAATAACTTGGATATTTTAGAAAAAAAAATTCATGACGCAAGATTACTAATAACGCAAGCTTCTTCAAATAATTGGCATAATTTTTGTACTAGTTTTGATGAAAATACGACAATAACAGAAGTTTGGAGGAAAATGCAGTGGATTAAAGGTTTGAAAAGATCTAGAACTACCACTAGAGAGGAGGACAAAGTAAAGCTTTTACGATCTCTCACCCCTGATTTTACTAAATTGGATTCACCTAATTTTGTGTCTAATAATAATTTACTGGAAGCTGATTTTACTATTAATGAATTTGAAAATATAATTAAAGAAAAAAATAGTGCTCCTGGAGTAGATGAAATATCTTACTCAATGCTAGTAAATTTACCTAAAGTTGCCAAATTGTATTTAGTAAACATTTTTAACCTTATATTTAAATCTAGTGACATTCCAAACCAGTGGAGAGACATTCAAATTATTCCCATTCCCAAACCAGGAGATAATAACAGTAGTAATGTTAAACTTAGACCTATATCCTTATTGTCTTGTATTGTCAAAACCTTTCATAATATGATCAACAAAAGATTGGAATGGTACTTTGAAAGAAATCATATTTTTTCTCCTAAGACAATAGGATTTAGAAGAGCTCAATCTAGTCTAGATAATTTAACTCAACTTGTAACCCATATACAGTTAGGATTTACCAGGAATATGGGGACAGTTGCTTGTTTCGTAGATATTGAGGGTGCATATAATAATGTGTTAGTAGAAAATGTAGTAGCAAAGCTAGATAATTTTAATGTTGGATCCTTAATATGTAAATACATTTGGTCAATTTTAAGTGAAAGACACCTACGAATAAAAAGCGATTTAAATGATTCTTATTACGAAAGGTGGACGAGTAAAGGTCTAGCACAAGGAGACCCCTTGTCGCCACTTCTCTTTAATGTAGTAACCGTAGAAATTTGTCAAACCATACAAAATGTATTTCTAACTCAATATGCTGACGACATTGTTTTATATTGTAACAATAATTTTAATATTCAAGACAGTGCTTTAAATGTACAAAGAGCATTAGACTCTCTTATATGTCTATTGAATAAATTAGGACTAGAAATATCAGATACTAAAACTAAATTATGTATTTTTACTAGAGGTCATAAACGAAATAACTTAAACATAAATATCAATGGCTTAAGAATAGAAGCAGTCGAAAATATCAAGTATTTGGGAATGTGGTTGGACAAATCCCTACGATGGGGTAAACATATAAATGAAACATGTACAAAGACATCTAAATTTTTACAAATACTTAAAGTTCTGACTGGATCTGGTTGGGGTATGCATCCTCAACATCTACGTAGACTATATTTAACACTTATAAGAACTAGAATAGACTATGGGTCTTTCCTATATGACAATAGTGCTGATACCCATTTAAACAAACTAAATAGGATACAAAATCAGGCTATGAGAGTCATAGGTGGATACATAAGATCCACACCCATACATGTTATGGAATGTGACTTGTGTATATCACCTCTACATATAAGGAGGATCTATCTTGCCACTAAATATTGTTTGAAAAATCAATCTTTGTCGGAAAATAAAACCATCCAGTATATTTCGGAACTTAGTTCGGTTGTAAGTAATAGTTATTGGAACTCCAAAAAAAAACCTTTAATTGTAACTACATTTAACAAAACTAAGGAAGAGCACATAATAACAACTAACGGTCTTGATATGTTTAACTTAAATATTTGGGTTTCAAAAATTAATATTGCTGATACAGCAAAACCATATTTAGATGGAGTTAAAAGTTCCAAAGATAGTTATGATATTAATATATTAAAACAAAATACTATTCAAGAAATATATACCAATTATACTGGATGGTATCCACTTTATACTGATGGATCTAAAGAAAAATTAAACTGTGGATGTTCATATTATGATCCAAATTGTAATATTGGAAGAATGTTTAAGTTTCGTGCTAATGTTAGTATTATGACAGTGGAACTCGTTGCAATACATGAGGCGATCTCTTATGCTTTACATATTAATTGTAAAAAGTTTGTTATATATTCTGATAGTAAAAGTGCGATACATCATATTATTGCTTGTGTCAGAGGTAAAAGAGGAATGACCATAGCATACAAAATTTTAGATAAAATAAATAAGTTGAATGCAAGAGACATTAATTTCGTATTGCAATGGGTTCCTGCTCATGTCGGACTCACGGGAAACGAGAAGGCCGATTGCTTAGCAAAGAAGGCAGTATTAGAAGGAATGGAAATAGAAATTAGACCAAACTATTTTGAAATATTGGGGAAATATAAAAAGGAATGTTTAAAACAGTTTAAAGAATATTTTGACGAACGATCAAAAACTAAAGGAATTTGGTTCAAAACTTTACAAGCTGAGCCTCCTCGTATCCCGTGGTTTTCTGATATTGATTTGAATCGCCAACAAATTGTGATGGCCTTAAAAATACGTTCTGGTCACGTTCCTCTAAACAAGTTTGGATTCATGATGAAAAAGGTTAACTCATCTAATTGTGACATTTGTGGTAAAGAAGAAGATATCCAACATTTTTTGGTGGAATGTGTTCGGAATAGGGAAAAAAGACAAGAACTAGTGAGGAAGTTTAATTTAAATTTAAGTGGTGTTGGTATTTTTCAAAGCATACTGGCTTCTCCTACATCTGAAGCAGCCAGGATGCTTTATAGTTTTAAACTTAAATAAGATGCGATAATTTTATTTTATATGTTCAACTTAGATTAGGGCACGATGGGACTGACATTTTCACCTGTGAAAAAGTCCCTAAATAAAATTAGAAATAAAATA
Organism: Hypolimnas misippus; assembly: GCA_037950945.1. Taxonomy (NCBI): domain Eukaryota; kingdom Metazoa; phylum Arthropoda; class Insecta; order Lepidoptera; family Nymphalidae; genus Hypolimnas; species Hypolimnas misippus. The sequence goes on from JBBEEQ010000011.1 coordinate 10,458,520, forward strand.
AAAAAAAAAAAAAAAAGTTCAGTTAATTAGGGTTCCGTTTTTTAAATGATTAAGTTTCATCATAATTCCTCGTTAAGTAGAATGTATGTTTGGGTTAGTAATAACTGAAATTCATAACCAGACATTACCAGACATCAAAGAATTTTAAGAAACAAAATATGATACTTTAAGAATTATAAGCAAAACGTAGAATATTAACTAACATTTTAGTAAACAGACATTTAAAAGTTTCAGACCTTGTGCCACATAGAATAATACAAAAATAAACATGTTCCCGGATGAACGGGCTCTTAAATAAGATAAAACGTCGAATGTCGAAATAAAATGTAATTAGTTGCATAATTACTTATAAAACTGCAACACATTATAATATCTTTCAATATAATATTTAGATTTTTTATGTCATAAGGTTTTTAAATCAGATATACAGAGACATCTTATAAAGTTACAAGTATAATTAATTATTGTTTTTGGCTGTTTGAAATAAATATTAATATTTTTATAATAAAGATCAATAGCCCTATATGATCATCTGATATTTAAAAAATTATTATCACGTAAGAATTAAATGATTATATTTTTATTATAAGATTGAATCTATATTAATATTATAAAGGCGTAAAAATTTTTTCTAAGTTAAAGTAATGATTAGATTAAAAAAAAAATGTTTTCTTTTGCTTTGGATAGCCTGTTTATTGAAGATGTTTATAGGCTATATTACAGCACGCTACAACACATTTGAGCAAAGCAGTAACCGTTACCGCGAGTGAGGGGCAGCTAGTTATTAATATAATATAAAACAAATAGTTCTTTGGAGGATTAAATCCATTCAATTGAAATACATATTTATATTATTTGTCGTAACAAAACCATTATAACTTCCCTAAAGTCCAGAAATTCGGGGTTTGCCACAATTTTATTGATTCAGCTACCCCTTGCATGAACTGCCCCGTGCCAGGAAAGTAATTATAGGAACTAGCGTGAGTAGGGTTGCCAAACGGTCAATAATACATAGTATTCTACTATATTTGGATCTCTGTACTATAAAAATGTTAAAGATATGTATTGTACAATAATAAATTATATTTTCAGTATCGAAAACTGACAAACAAATCCATCACTTTAAAAATTTACTATATCTAACATTTTAAAAGCTTTTATTTTAGAAAAAATAATTTTATTTTACTAAAATAAATATCAAGACGCTTTTCTTAATTTTTTAAATTTAAGAAATGAAAAAAAAAATCTGCGTTAATAAATACATATATATCAAATATATCTTCGTCTATTTTGTTCTTATTCTATAAAATACGACATATTTTTAAGTGCACTAATTTTTTTAAAGTAGCGTATATCGAAAAATACTATAACTCGCCAAATAAATATTGGCAACCCTACCTGTGTCACGTGACCATATACTAGCTAGCCCTTACACCGATGAATGGCAATGACATTTTCAAGTTCAAAAACCTCTTCAAATGTTCAAAAATTCATTACGATGAAACATTACTTTAATTAGTAATTAAGTTATTTATTTTACACAATTATGCTAAATAACTACGTGTAAATTCGGTTTGTGTTTTTTTTTTTTTTACACAGATCTTTAAATAGAAGTGATATTAAGTTATAATCAGTAGCGATCTTCGCTACTTCCTCCGTGTAATATTATTTTACGATTATAAACTTGTTATGTTAACTTTTATCTTTATTAATATTTTCCTAAAGAAAGATGGTAGTAATTAAATTAAAAGTTATCGTTTTTAACAATTTTTTTATGTACGGATAGTCATCATAATTTCTAGTTTTTAATTGAAAATTTTCTTATTTTTATTTTTTTGGTATAATCGATATTCCGAATAAGTTTACTGTATTCACTAATAGGCGAAAATTAAAAATCAAAATCAAAATATGCTTTATTCAAGTAGGCTTTTACAAGCACTTTTGAATCGTCAATACAAAAACAAAAGAAAACAAAACACTAATTAATTAATTAATTTACCATAATTTATTATTAAAGAATTTAGTGAACGATATAAAATAACTCTGTAACCTAGTAACAGAAACGTCGTAACAGACACGTGAGTAGTTACGAAAGTCGTGAATATCAAAAATAAGGCACTGACGGTAAATTCTTTCAGGTGTAAAACAATGAGAAATAACGTCTGTAAATCTTTATGAAAGTCTGAGAGCAAAACTTATAAGTATTATTCTGTCCATATACTGACCCTTAAATAAAAATTTATGTAAGTCGTCTAAATTGAAAAGTGTGTACAAATCAAATCAAAATTAATCTTACTTGATTGAATTTGATTCGAATGAAAAAAAAGTCTCTTTTGTAAAACCGACTCTTCAATGGTACATAGGTAATATGTATATTATCTCTATATAAAATCCTATCAAATAATTCCGATCGTTGAAATTTATATTTAAAGAACTTATCAATGTTTAAGACTAGCTGCACCTCGCAGTTTAACTCGCGTTATTGTTACGTATGAGCCGTAGCGTGATGTTATACAGCCTCTCACCTTCCTCAATAAACGGGCTCTCCAATGCAAAAAGAATTTTTCCAACCACATACAAACGTACAAACAAATTTTACCTCTTTCATCTCTATGACTGACAAGTTGGCGCAGTGGTCACTACAACTGACTGAAGCGTTAATGGTCGCGGGTTCGATCCCCGCTCACGGCAAATGTTTGTATTGGCCATACGGATGTTTGCCGTGGTCTGGGTGTTTGTGTTAGTGTTATGTTTCCGGACCCCCGACACAAGGTCACGCGATCTTAATGGGGGCCGTTGAGTGTGATGCGTTTATTTATTTATTATTTATTTATAGTATTAATATAGCAAAGAAAATATATGTCCTATTAAGCAAAGGAAAAATTGTAGAACATCATTATAGAGTATGTCTCTATATGTTGAGTCGGTAACTCGTCAATGAGGCGAGCGAGGGGAACGGGAGAGGGACGCAGCGGTCATTGCCCGGCCGACAGGTGAACACAGCGATGGCCAACGCCCGACCTTCAGTCAGCTGCGACAACGCTAGACGCAACAACGCGCACACGCATTTTTAAGGCTTACAAATATAACTTGTAACCACGCGCGAAATAGATCATTTTTATACAGTCCACGCTTTTTATTATACACCAACGAGCTATCGACCCAACCATTGGTCCTTCGAGCCTCAAAATTTGGATTGCTGCGGTCGGTCAAGAACGTTTAAAGTTTGAACTTTGAACGGTCGCCGTTAGAATTAACGCGCGGTTCATCGGGTTCAAGTTATCTTCGCTGAAGTCCTGCTTTGGATTTTTGCTGTCTTGCCTACATTTTAACGTCGTGGAAGTCTACACGGATTCATATTAACCGTCTTTGCGGATTTCACCTCGTCAGGGCGCAGTAAGAAGACAGGATCTATTCGGCAACGGGATCATCAAGATCATCAGAAAATAATCGGAAGCAATTTCACATCTTTGGTTTGTCTACGTGTACTGAAGATTTAGATATTTCAACGGTTCAACGCGTCGCAGTCGTCATTAGATTGCAAAGGAAACCCGTGAGATTGTTCCATTTTTTTTCCTTTTACTTTTCATAATCATCCATTAATCACTTCCATAGTCATTTTTCTTATTTCCAATCCATTTTTTTTCTCATTTTACATTTACATACATTTTTTGTAACTTATCATTTTTTTTTTCATCTCATTTTTATTTTATTTTTCTCACTTTCATCTCTTCATTCATTCCATAGTAGCTTAATTATTTTTTTTTTCATCACAATATTCAATCATAACTTACTTATTTTACTTTATTTTTTTTGTACTTTAGTTGCATAGCATTAGTAAGCATTTTTGACCTTTACGCTTAGCGCCTTAAAAATTTTATAGCAATATTTATATTGCACATTTTGTTGCTATTTTTGCTGAACAGGCTAGCTTAGCTTAGCTTATTTCTTTCTTATTTTCCATTTTGCTTTCCTTGTTTTTCTTAAAAATGTCTGATTTTAAAAGCTTAATCAAAAAACGTGCTTCAATAAAGGCCAAGCTTACTCAGTTTGCTTCTTACATAAATCTTTCAAAAACTTGTGAAAAGTTAAGTGAGTTGCAAATCACTGAAATTGAATATCGACTTAATATTTTCGAAAACTTATACGATAAATATGACACGTTACAGAACGACTTAGAGACGTTGCTTTTGGGAATTAGATTCGTTGTTTTTGGGAATTAGATTCTGTATCCATTAAACATAACTTAACCTCTGAAGAACGATCATGCGAACAACTATTCAAAGACACCACTTATCGCAATCCAGATGGACGTTTTGTTGTAAGTATTCCCTTTAAAGAGTCGCCCGATGTGCTTGGTGACTCAAAGGTCATGGCTAAACGACGTTTTTTATCTCTTGAACGTCGTTTAGAACGGGACAGTCATTTGAGAGATCTCTACATAGGTTTCATGAGAGAATACATCGAACTAGGGCATATGAGTGAAAATACAGAACAGGTAAACGGTTCTACATCTGAACCATCGTATTATTTGCCTCATCACGGTGTCTTAAAGGAGTTGCGCTCTACAACGAAATTAAGAGTTGTGTTCGATGCCTCCGCCAAAACCACTACAGGTAAGTCATTGAACGACATTCAAATAATTGGCCCTACCTTGCAAGATGATTTGCTATCGATTCTGCTTCGTTTCCGTCAGCACAAAATCGTCATTAGCGCGGACATCGAGAAGATGTATCGACAAACACTTGTAAGTAATAATCATCGTCCTTTACAACAAGTTTTTTGGAGGGAAAGTGCTATGCATCCCTTAAAAGTATTTACATTAAATACAGTGACGTATGGCACAGCTTCGACGCCTTTCTTAGCCACTAGATGCCTAATTCAACTTGCCGAAGATTGTAAAGATCATTTAATAAATTTCACGATTGCTTATGACTTTTATGTTGATGATTACTTATCTGGTGCTTCGTCTGTTTCAGATACCGTAAATCAATGTCGCCAAGTCATCGCTGTTCTTCAGACAGCGGGTTATAATTTACGGAAATGGCAATCTAATTCAAACGAAGTACTAAAGTCTTTATGTGGTAATCATGACATATCTGATATTTTAGATCTTAGCGACAATGAAATGTCTAAGACGTTAGGACTTAATTGGCAATGTTCTCGTGACACCTTCTCGTTTTTCATTAATCTGACCCCCACTACCAACATCACAAAACGCCACATATTATCAGTTATCGCTCAGATTTTTGATCCAATCGGTCTTGTAGCTCCTTGCATAGTCGAAGCTAAAATAATCATGCAACAACTTTGGCTTGCTAAATGTTCGTGGGACGAACCTGTTCCTGCTAACATCCAAAATATTTGGTGCGACTTTCAAACGAGCTTGCCTCTCTTAAATGAATTCCAAATACCTAGATGGGTAGTGTGTGACTCGCCAAGGACTTTACAACTTCATGTGTTCACAGACGCTTCTGAAAGGGCTTATGGTGCATGTGTATATGTTCGCAGCGAGTCGTTGGATGGCAGAGTTCATGTGCATCTTCTTACGGCTAAAAGCAAGGTGGCTCCCATCAAGCCTACTACAATTCCCAGGCTGGAACTTTGTGCTGCGTTGTTAGGGTCACGGTTATATACAAAGGTATGTCACTCATTAACATTACACATTGATCAGTCCATATTCTGGTGTGACTCTACAATCGTCTTAGGTTGGTTATCTTCATCACCAATTCAACTTAAGGCCTTTGTTCGTCATCGCGTTAGTGAAATTCAGGATACTGTCGGGACAAGTTCATGGCGTTACGTTCCGTCTCTCGAGAACCCCGCAGACCTCGCTTCGCGCGGACTTAGAGCTGACAAATTGTCATCTTCTCCTTTGTGGTGGTCAGGGCCACAGTTTTTACAAAAAGATTCATTTTCTTGGCCAAATTTTCCTAACCAGGTGTATTCTAATGTACCTGAAACTCTGACGTCTTTTCATATTGACATCAAAGAGGAAAATACATCTTCGACGCTTTTTTCTAAATATTCGGACTTCAATAAATTACAAAGAATTGTAGCATACATCTTACGTTTCATTCACAAATGCAAAAAACAGTCATCGGAGTCGGGTTCGTTAAAATCTTTTGAATTAGACCTATCTTTAAACCATTTAATGAGATGTAGCCAACAAGAGACATTTCCCGACGAATATAAATTACTCATTTCTAATAAACCATTACCTGCAAAAAATAAATTATTATCTCTATCTCCGTTCTTAGACTATAGCACAAAATTAATTCGTATAGGAGGGAGACTTAAAAATTCTTTCTATGATTTTCACGTTAAGCATCCTATTCTTTTATCAAGTTCACATTATATATGTAAATTATTATTTAATATGTATCACATTAAGCTTATGCATGCCGGTCCACAATTATTACTTGCTACTATTCGACATCATTATTGGCCTATCGGGGGACGAAACTTAGCAAAAAGAGTTACACATCAATGCATTAAATGTTGTAGAGTTAAAGCCAACACAATTCAACCGATGATGGGTAACCTGCCAGAGCAGCGGCTTCATTTAGAATTTCCCTTTTTAGATACAGGGGTGGATTATGCCGGCCCTATCATGATAGCTGATCGTAAAGGTAGAGGTTGTAGACTTCTTAAAAGCTTTGTTTGTGTGTTTGTGTGCCTAGCAACAAGAGCAGTCCACCTTGAGCTTGTTTCGGACCTCACGAAAGAAGCTTTCTTAGCCGCGATGAACCGTTTTATTGCTCGAAGAGGAAAGCCGCGCAACGTCTTCTCTGATAACGGTACTACTTTTGTAGGAGCCTTCAACGAACTGGCTAATCTTCTTTCTCAAGATTTGCAACTCAGTTCAATTGATACAGGTATTAACTTTTCTTTTATACCTGCTTATACCCCTCATTTTGGAGGACTTTGGGAGTCTGCAGTTAAGTCCACTAAACACCACCTTAGGCGCATTCTGGGATTAACTAATCTAACCTTCGAAGAGATGACTACGTGTTTAATTCAGGTTGAAGCCATCCTAAATTCAAGGCCCTTAACTCCACTTTCCAATGATCCTTCAGACCTTACACCTTTGACTCCTTCACACTTTCTCATTGGACGATCTTTAATCATGCTGCCACACCCACAAATCCACAACGTCAACGTCACCAGCTTGCAACGGTTTCGCCGGATAGAGTACCTGAAGCAACATTTCTGGAATCGTTTTTCTAACGAATACATTGGATGGCTTCAGGAACGAACCAAATGGTGCCGGTCTTCAGGCGAGTTAAAAGAAGGGGATCTAGTTGTCATCAAGGATAAGACTTCGCCTCCCATGATGTGGCCGTTGGGCCGTATATTAAAGGTCCTACCAGGAAGAGATGGCATCGCGAGGGTCGCCGACATTCAAACGCGTAAAGGCGTCCTACGGCGAGCTTTTAATACCGTCTGTCCTCTTCCAGTCACTGCTGTTGAAGATACTTCAACCGGGGGAGTATGTTGAGTCGGTAACTCGTCAATGAGGCGAGCGAGGGGAACGGGAGAGGGACGCAGCGGTCATTGCCCGGCCGACAGGTGAACACAGCGATGGCCAACGCCCGACCTTCAGTCAGCTGCGACAACGCTAGACGCAACAACGCGCACACGCATTTTTAAGGCTTACAAATATAACTTGTAACCACGCGCGAAATAGATCATTTTTATTTTATTTTTCTCACTTTCATCTCTTCATTCATTCCATAGTAGCTTAATTATTTTTTTTTTCATCACAATATTCAATCATAACTTACTTATTTTACTTTATTTTTTTTGTACTTTAGTTGCATAGCATTAGTAAGCATTTTTGACCTTTACGCTTAGCGCCTTAAAAATTTTATAGCAATATTTATATTGCACATTTTGTTGCTATTTTTGCTGAACAGGCTAGCTTAGCTTAGCTTATTTCTTTCTTATTTTCCATTTTGCTTTCCTTGTTTTTCTTAAAAATGTCTGATTTTAAAAGCTTAATCAAAAAACGTGCTTCAATAAAGGCCAAGCTTACTCAGTTTGCTTCTTACATAAATCTTTCAAAAACTTGTGAAAAGTTAAGTGAGTTGCAAATCACTGAAATTGAATATCGACTTAATATTTTCGAAAACTTATACGATAAATATGACACGTTACAGAACGACTTAGAGACGTTGCTTTTGGGAATTAGATTCGTTGTTTTTGGGAATTAGATTCTGTATCCATTGTTGGCTACATCTCATTAAATGGTTTAAAGATAGGTCTAATTCAAAAGATTTTAACGAACCCGACTCCGATGACTGTTTTTTGCATTTGTGAATGAAACGTAAGATGTATGCTACAATTCTTTGTAATTTATTGAAGTCCGAATATTTAGAAAAAAGCGTCGAAGATGTATTTTCCTCTTTGATGTCAATATGAAAAGACGTCAGAGTTTCAGGTACATTAGAATACACCTGGTTAGGAAAATTTGGCCAAGAAAATGAATCTTTTTGTAAAAACTGTGGCCCTGACCACCACAAAGGAGAAGATGACAATTTGTCAGCTCTAAGTCCGCGCGAAGCGAGGTCTGCGGGGTTCTCGAGAGACGGAACGTAACGCCATGAACTTGTCCCGACAGTATCCTGAATTTCACTAACGCGATGACGAACAAAGGCCTTAAGTTGAATTGGTGATGAAGATAACCAACCTAAGACGATTGTAGAGTCACACCAGAATATGGACTGATCAATGTGTAATGTTAATGAGTGACATACCTTTGTATATAACCGTGACCCTAACAACGCAGCACAAAGTTCCAGCCTGGGAATTGTAGTAGGCTTGATGGGAGCCACCTTGCTTTTAGCCGTAAGAAGATGCACATGAACTCTGCCATCCAACGACTCGCTGCGAACATATACACATGCACCATAAGCCCTTTCAGAAGCGTCTGTGAACACATGAAGTTGTAAAGTCCTTGGCGAGTCACACACTACCCATCTAGGTATTTGGAATTCATTTAAGAGAGGCAAGCTCGTTTGAAAGTCGCACCAAATATTTTGGATGTTAGCAGGAACAGGTTCGTCCCACGAACATTTAGCAAGCCAAAGTTGTTGCATGATTATTTTAGCTTCGACTATGCAAGGAGCTACAAGACCGATTGGATCAAAAATCTGAGCGATAACTGATAATATGTGGCGTTTTGTGATGTTGGTAGTGGGGGTCAGATTAATGAAAAACGAGAAGGTGTCACGAGAACATTGCCAATTAAGTCCTAACGTCTTAGACATTTCATTGTCGCTAAGATCTAAAATATCAGATATGTCATGATTACCACATAAAGACTTTAGTACTTCGTTTGAATTAGATTGCCATTTCCGTAAATTATAACCCGCTGTCTGAAGAACAGCGATGACTTGGCGACATTGATTTACGGTATCTGAAACAGACGAAGCACCAGATAAGTAATCATCAACATAAAAGTCATAAGCAATCGTGAAATTTATTAAATGATCTTTACAATCTTCGGCAAGTTGAATTAGGCATCTAGTGGCTAAGAAAGGCGTCGAAGCTGTGCCATACGTCACTGTATTTAATGTAAATACTTTTAAGGGATGCATAGCACTTTCCCTCCAAAAAACTTGTTGTAAAGGACGATGATTATTACTTACAAGTGTTTGTCGATACATCTTCTCGATGTCCGCGCTAATGACGATTTTGTGCTGACGGAAACGAAGCAGAATCGATAGCAAATCATCTTGCAAGGTAGGGCCAATTATTTGAATGTCGTTCAATGACTTACCTGTAGTGGTTTTGGCGGAGGCATCGAACACAACTCTTAATTTCGTTGTAGAGCGCAACTCCTTTAAGACACCGTGATGAGGCAAATAATACGATGGTTCAGATGTAGAACCGTTTACCTGTTCTGTATTTTCACTCATATGCCCTAGTTCGATGTATTCTCTCATGAAACCTATGTAGAGATCTCTCAAATGACTGTCCCGTTCTAAACGACGTTCAAGAGATAAAAAACGTCGTTTAGCCATGACCTTTGAGTCACCAAGCACATCGGGCGACTCTTTAAAGGGAATACTTACAACAAAACGTCCATCTGGATTGCGATAAGTGGTGTCTTTGAATAGTTGTTCGCATGATCGTTCTTCAGAGGTTAAGTTATGTTTAATGGATACCTAGTAACAGAAACGTCGTAACAGACACGTGAGTAGTTACGAAAGTCGTGAATATCAAAAATAAGGCACTGACGGTAAATTCTTTCAGGTGTAAAACAATGAGAAATAACGTCTGTAAATCTTTATGAAAGTCTGAGAGCAAAACTTATAAGTATTATTCTGTCCATATACTGACCCTTAAATAAAAATTTATGTAAGTCGTCTAAATTGAAAAGTGTGTACAAATCAAATCAAAATTAATCTTACTTGATTGAATTTGATTCGAATGAAAAAAAAGTCTCTTTTGTAAAACCGACTCTTCAATGGTACATAGGTAATATGTATATTATCTCTATATAAAATCCTATCAAATAATTCCGATCGTTGAAATTTATATTTAAAGAACTTATCAATGTTTAAGACTAGCTGCACCTCGCAGTTTAACTCGCGTTATTGTTACGTATGAGCCGTAGCGTGATGTTATACAGCCTCTCACCTTCCTCAATAAACGGGCTCTCCAATGCAAAAAGAATTTTTCCAACCACATACAAACGTACAAACAAATTTTACCTCTTTCATCTCTATGACTGACAAGTTGGCGCAGTGGTCACTACAACTGACTGAAGCGTTAATGGTCGCGGGTTCGATCCCCGCTCACGGCAAATGTTTGTATTGGCCATACGGATGTTTGCCGTGGTCTGGGTGTTTGTGTTAGTGTTATGTTTCCGGACCCCCGACACAAGGTCACGCGATCTTAATGGGGGCCGTTGAGTGTGATGCGTTTATTTATTTATTATTTATTTATAGTATTAATATAGCAAAGAAAATATATGTCCTATTAAGCAAAGGAAAAATTGTAGAACATCATTATAGAGTATGTCTCTATATGTTGAGTCGGTAACTCGTCAATGAGGCGAGCGAGGGGAACGGGAGAGGGACGCAGCGGTCATTGCCCGGCCGACAGGTGAACACAGCGATGGCCAACGCCCGACCTTCAGTCAGCTGCGACAACGCTAGACGCAACAACGCGCACACGCATTTTTAAGGCTTACAAATATAACTTGTAACCACGCGCGAAATAGATCATTTTTATACAGTCCACGCTTTTTATTATACACCAACGAGCTATCGACCCAACCATTGGTCCTTCGAGCCTCAAAATTTGGATTGCTGCGGTCGGTCAAGAACGTTTAAAGTTTGAACTTTGAACGGTCGCCGTTAGAATTAACGCGCGGTTCATCGGGTTCAAGTTATCTTCGCTGAAGTCCTGCTTTGGATTTTTGCTGTCTTGCCTACATTTTAACGTCGTGGAAGTCTACACGGATTCATATTAACCGTCTTTGCGGATTTCACCTCGTCAGGGCGCAGTAAGAAGACAGGATCTATTCGGCAACGGGATCATCAAGATCATCAGAAAATAATCGGAAGCAATTTCACATCTTTGGTTTGTCTACGTGTACTGAAGATTTAGATATTTCAACGGTTCAACGCGTCGCAGTCGTCATTAGATTGCAAAGGAAACCCGTGAGATTGTTCCATTTTTTTTCCTTTTACTTTTCATAATCATCCATTAATCACTTCCATAGTCATTTTTCTTATTTCCAATCCATTTTTTTTCTCATTTTACATTTACATACATTTTTTGTAACTTATCATTTTTTTTTTCATCTCATTTTTATTTTATTTTTCTCACTTTCATCTCTTCATTCATTCCATAGTAGCTTAATTATTTTTTTTTTCATCACAATATTCAATCATAACTTACTTATTTTACTTTATTTTTTTTGTACTTTAGTTGCATAGCATTAGTAAGCATTTTTGACCTTTACGCTTAGCGCCTTAAAAATTTTATAGCAATATTTATATTGCACATTTTGTTGCTATTTTTGCTGAACAGGCTAGCTTAGCTTAGCTTATTTCTTTCTTATTTTCCATTTTGCTTTCCTTGTTTTTCTTAAAAATGTCTGATTTTAAAAGCTTAATCAAAAAACGTGCTTCAATAAAGGCCAAGCTTACTCAGTTTGCTTCTTACATAAATCTTTCAAAAACTTGTGAAAAGTTAAGTGAGTTGCAAATCACTGAAATTGAATATCGACTTAATATTTTCGAAAACTTATACGATAAATATGACACGTTACAGAACGACTTAGAGACGTTGCTTTTGGGAATTAGATTCGTTGTTTTTGGGAATTAGATTCTGTATCCATTGTTGGCTACATCTCATTAAATGGTTTAAAGATAGGTCTAATTCAAAAGATTTTAACGAACCCGACTCCGATGACTGTTTTTTGCATTTGTGAATGAAACGTAAGATGTATGCTACAATTCTTTGTAATTTATTGAAGTCCGAATATTTAGAAAAAAGCGTCGAAGATGTATTTTCCTCTTTGATGTCAATATGAAAAGACGTCAGAGTTTCAGGTACATTAGAATACACCTGGTTAGGAAAATTTGGCCAAGAAAATGAATCTTTTTGTAAAAACTGTGGCCCTGACCACCACAAAGGAGAAGATGACAATTTGTCAGCTCTAAGTCCGCGCGAAGCGAGGTCTGCGGGGTTCTCGAGAGACGGAACGTAACGCCATGAACTTGTCCCGACAGTATCCTGAATTTCACTAACTATAATAGTTTAAATATGCATTAAATATTTACCGTTATTAAAACTAATTTAGAATGAATATACATAGGTTATTTCTTTAGTTATGCGTAACGAATATGATTTCACCTACAACGCAGTCTCTTTGTTCGCGTATTCTAAGCACTGATTATTAGTAAATTAATACTTAGCAGACGAACAGCGTTGCTTCGGGGTCGCTGCGTACAAGTAACGAGCGGAAGCGAGAGCGGGAAAAGTCTCCAAGTAACTAACAGTAGTTATATATTTTAAACTTTCGCGATTTATACTATTCATATTTAATATAACGAGTCTTATCGCGATAACTTTTTTAGTGCCCGAAGTTTCGACGAAGTTGCATCCGTCGTGGTCACAAACTGACCACGACCGATGCAACTTACTTGAAACGTTATATTAATTATATATAACAGTAGATATTGCTTAAGGCTTTTTTTGTGTAAGTAGCGTTTTTAATTGTACGTCTTAAATTTAATTTGACTTACGTGTCACCATGGTAGCTAGAATTATTTAATTTTTCTTTTAGGTACTTATAAATTTGATATTATAATATATCAATGATATTACTTAGACGATAGTATAACCTCATGAATTTTGGCATCCAGTATACCGACCAGTTTTAGTGACCTAGTGACCTAGTTATTGAGTATAATAGGCAAGAATATATTTGAGCTAAAAATTTAATTCAGGAGCCTGTCAAAGTTTGAAATTGTTACGGAATTTTACCGTCAAATGTATCATATATAGTTATATGATAAAGCTAGATATAACGCGATTCCGAAGCAAAATACACATTTTCTTTTATTTGAACGACACACTTACTCGTATGTCAGTTATTTCGATTTTTTAAATCAAATTTCTGAACCGATTTCGATAAAATTTATGTGGGCCTAATCCGGTAAAAAAATGACGGAATTGTGAGATATATGAATATCCCGTGTTAAAAAATATCACGAAAAGAAAAGATGGGTATATAAATTCCTTTTCACACAAATTTATCAAAAATAGGTTTGACATGTTTAGACTCCATTTTCTCAAAATGAAGTCCGCGTGGCTATAAATAGTATTGCTTATCAGCGTCCATATTTCTGCCACATTTAGATATGGATGCTGATAAGCAATAATATGTCAACCCACAAAAAGTCAAATTTTGAGATATTGACATATTTTGATACTACGTCACCAATTTAACATTATTCAAAAAAAATTTAAGTCAACTAAGCTAAACTAAATAAGTTTGGTAAAATGTTTCTTAACTCAATGTTTCGAATTTCAGGTGCGTTCCATATTTTGCAATTTATAAAATAATCTCAAATATTTAAAAACTTATTATTAGATAACGTATTAAATAAATCTATCTGCTTTTGATTCAATATATCATTTTGTGTAAATAGAAAAGAAAAGATGAATATATACGTCTTCAAACTAATTTATTAAGAATAGATTTAACATCTTTAGACGCCATTTTCTCAAAACGAAGTCCGTGTGGCTTGACACAGTATTGCTTATCAGCGTCTATATATCAATGAGGAATCTTAGCACTTACTATGGTGGCGCCAAAACCTTGGTGGAATTATAAATAAAACAAATAATAATAAACGCAACGTCAACGTTTAAAGTCAACGGCCCGCATTACGTTCTCATGTGTCTGAGGTCCGGTCACAATACAATATACGAACACCCTGATAAATATGCGAACATCCATATATCTTATGAATTGAACCAATCGAAACTACAGTAAAGAGTATTAGAGCGTGCCGAGTGCCCGACGTAATGATAGCCCGCGTGTGTTCCGTGCGTTCCTCGTTACGAGCCCGTTGCGATGCTAAGCGGTTAATTGAATATCTGTTAGCGATTTCTGTTTAATTAAACATGATTTTAACCGTAAATTGAAACGTAAATATGTTAATTGTATTGTAGAGTCGGAAAATATATATGACTTTGTTAAATAAAAGAATATACTTCAAAATTAAAAAAAATAATTTTTCGTTCACTCGTATGACATTTATATTCGAATTATTTTGATTTTAAAACCAAACTATTGAATCTATTTTGATGAAAAATCTATAAAATTAAACTAAAAGTATCAGTAAATACACTTTAAAATAAAATAAAAAACCTTAAATCTGTGAATAAGTTATGGAGTTTTGAGGTTCCGGAGTTTATTTCGCACATACTCGTACAAAATTCGCTATCTTCGCACGATTGTACTAATTAAGACTTACTCACTTTTCATTTGGAAACTTTTTAACCCAAGCTATTTACTCCGTGTGACATTTTTTTTAATTATTAATATAAACTTTGTCCTGTCTGTTACTAACACAACAAAAGAAGAATTAGTCAAATAGGTGCAGCCATTCTGAAGAAACTAACTCACATGAATTCTGCAATTGATTTGTATTCACACTAGGTGCCTTTCACGGTTTTACTTGCCTTTATGGTTACTGCTTCGCTCCTATGAATCGCAGCGTGATGTAACATAGCATAACCATCCTCAATAAACAGGTAATCCAAATCAGATCAGTCGTTTCAGAGATTACCCTGTACAAACAAACTTACAAACAAATTTTATCCTTTTTGAAATATAATATCCACATAAAAAATAAAAGTTAATATCAATTAGAAAATTCAAACTATAGTATTTATTTGATATTACCGCAGAGAAATCATAGGAACCGATAATTTTCTATATTTTATAGTTTGATACAGGTGCGATAAATTTTAAAGACATTCTCTATGTCCAATAAATCTAGAAAGTTCAGTCTTCAATCGCCAATTTATGGTTGGTCAAGTTGAAACGTGAACGAAATGATAACTTGGGGCAGTGGTTTGATATATTGTAGGAAATAGTAAGCGAGGACATTGTAAGGAACCTTTTTCTGAAAGCAAGATATACATATGGATTCTGATAAGCAATAATGTGTCAACTCACAAAAACTCGAATTCGGAGATATTGATGTATTTTGATACTGCATCACCTACTCAACATTATTAAAAAATGGAAGTCATAGAAAGTAAATAAGTACGGAAAAAAGTTTCTTAATTTATTGTTTCGAATTACAAGTGCGTTCCATATTTTGCAATTTGTACAATAATCTATCACATTTGAAAGTCTTTTTGTTAATATGTTAAATATATCAATCTGATTTAAATTCATTATACCGTATATCAAAAAATAAAATAATATTTTCTTTTATTATATACTTCTTCAAACATATTTATTAAGAATTGTTTTGACATCTTTAGACGCCATTTTCCCAAAATGAAGCTCGTGTGGCTTAACCCAGTATTGCTTATCAGCGTCCATATATCTGCCACATTTAGATATATTCATGAGAAATCTTAGCAAGACTCACTGTGGTGGCCCCGAAAACATAGGTGGAATAAAAAATAATACAAATATTAATAAACGCCTTACAGTCAACGGCCCGCATTAGGATCTCAAGATCATGTGTCGGGGGTCCGGTCACTATATAAACACAAACACCCAGATTACGACAAACTAGATTTGGGGCTCTTTCAAAATACAGTCTATCCATGCTGGTCTTAAGGATACTTTGAATTTCCGCTTAATTTTACTAGTCGACGTTGTCGTCAGAAGCATAAAGGTGCCGATTCGAGATGACATCCTTTGCCCAGTATACTGAAATATTTTAGGAATACATCGGCCAAAACACATACGTGATTTTTACGTTGTAAGTTGTAAAGTTTCAAGACTCGACGTCACATCATTTCACGATATCGTAACGTGTCACCATACGATACTGTTCTGGTTAAATGTTTTATCTCTGCTTCACATAATTCATAGAATGAATGACATATTCAATTATATAAAATGCCGCATATTTTCGAACAATAATTCCGATTTTCCTTTGAACTCTATTAAAAGGCTCTGGGTCAATGATTTCTTTAGTTTATTTTATTTAAAAAGGGGGGCAGATGAGCACCGCCTGATGTTAAGTGGTCGTTCATCCTTAGTATCTGTTGCAGATCAGAGACGTTGCGGATGTTTTGCCGGGCTTTGACGAAAACGTATGAGTATTATGAGTAAATGTGATTAGGTTTTACATATAACATTATACGCGGGTGTATGTTTCAAAAGGTTCAGAATGGAAGTTATAATTCCAAGTAATTGAATTCGCAAAGATCTGGTTCGATACATGTTTTAGCGACTTAAATGACCCAGGCTATATATCTAAAATATCTTCAGGCAGCCTTATAATATCTACCTTCCCAAAGATTTGTCTAACAATAAATTCATGGATGTTAGGTTATGTTTAGAAGAGTCAATTATCTATTATAATACATCGTGTTAGTCGTGGCGAAATAATAAAATCGATATAATAAGATAACTTTTTTTTGTTAATGTAAATTAATTCCAAAATTAAGAATGACTTAAAATTCTTTGTATTAATATATGAAATCATATGCCACTAGCTTGAATTAGCATCCAGACGAATGCTATAAAATTAAATACTCTTTTAGAATGACATCACCTTTTATAAAACCGTAAATTTAAATAAATGGCATACGAATAAATTGATAGTAAAAAAATTGACATAATGTAGAGTCCTTAGTTTTATGTAGAGTTTAATGTAGTAGTGTAATTCAGGTATCAAAAAACTCTGCTGAGTATAAACTATATAGATAACTATATTATACATAAACCTCATAAAGTAGGTTTTATTAAATACTTACTTTACATGTTTCTACTAGGAAAGTCCACAAAAATATAAAACAGTTTCTCTAAATAGTGTTTACGGTATTTTAAACCTTAAAAATGATTAATTTATTTGAAAAATGAAAAATTTATGGTAAATTTTTACATAAAATGTCGTACGATAAAATTTATCATAATTTTTTTTATTAAAATTTAAAGAGAAGGAAAGTAAAAAAAAAATATCTGATTATTACCTGTGACGTTTTTTTTTAATAATTCGCGGACATATTACAGTATTTTTGTATAGAATGAATAAAATACTGATTCCTTGGTACCGTTATAACTCAGCATTTGTTATGAGTTTAATAAATACGTATAGTTCGTAACGCCCGCGCATCACTTATGGCTATAAATTCCTTATCGGTTTTTAAGAAATTGTTTTGCAACGGTTTAATTTTACGACTGTTACAACATATACACTTTATTCATGATAATAATGAGGAATATTTGGTTATTCTATTGGTTTTGTGTTTGGGGTTGTTTTATAATTAAAAAATTAAATGTTCATACAGATTTATTAAACACTAGCTGGTGCTCGCGACTTCGTCTGTGATGTCTACGTTATAGTAGCTATATGCATGCAAAGTCTCAGCCCGATAGAATTAAAATTGACAAAATTTCATACAAACTTTCTTCCCCTATTTTAGGTTTTAGGTGTAGAATTAATCAAAATTCTTAGCGGATGCCTACGTCATTACATCTACCTGCATGCCAAATTTCAGCTCGATCCGCCTAGTGGTTTGGGCTGTGCGTTGATAGACCACTATGTCATTCAGTCAACTTTGAGTTATGTAGTACCAGTGTCGCTCGAAATTTTCATTTTTATTTTAATATCAATAGACTAAATCACAAATCAAATTGGAATATACAAAAAATGTACACTTGAATTTTTTTTTTTTTGTATTTGCTCGTTTCATCATAGAAATCGTTCAAGTATGAATCTTTATACAACTCTATAATTCGTATTAGATTCGTTTAGCAATAAAGCAATAAATTTATGGATGTTAAGTTACTTTTACTTTAGTAAATTATTATACTACTATTTTAATACTTTAGTAAATTATTATACTATTTTAATATATCGTGTAGGTCGTGGTGAAATAATAAAATTGATGTGATAACACAACTTTTATTTTGTCATTATAAAATTAATGCCAAAACTAAGAATAAATTGACATTCTTTGTTTTAATATTCAAAATCATATTCGACATGTGTGAATTAGCATCCAGACGAATGCTATAAAGTTAATTATATATATGCTATCAGCGATATCAAAAATGCTCTAAATAAAGTCAACAAAAATCTCGTGGTAAAAAAATAAATATATTATTATTTTATTATTTTAACATAAGAATTAAATTAAAGATGGAATAATCATATATTAAATAAAATATGTATCACTGTGATCGTAGGTGGCTATTTTGGCCAGCATTGGTCAATGGGTGTAGAAAACAGAACGGTGGGCGTCGTGTAGGTGAAGTGAACTTTAAGGCCACTTTTACCGTATTACTCAATGGGCGATATTGACACAGGTATCCACTGCGAATATATTTATGTACAAACAATTTATATATACTTTATATAAGTACTTCACTTGTCCTGAGTGACTGATTGATTCATCAACACAGCCTAAACTGCTGAGGCGACAAACTTGAAATTTTGGCAGAAGGCGCTTTTTGGGTTGTAAGCATTCACTAAGAAATGGTTTTTGTATGGAGATTCTTATAAATGTAAAACGCAAATAATATTTTACTAATTTATTGAATTTAAAAAATTAAATTAATAATTAAAAAAAAAAAAACTTTCTTAATTTAATGTTTTGAATATTGAAGTGTGCTCAATATTGTGTAATATGCAATATATTTGAAAAAATAATTCTTCGGTAAAACTTTTTATTATGTCCATCTGCTTTTAATTAATTATACGTTTTATCAAAATAGAAAACAGAAGACGAATATATACGTCTTCAAACAAAGTAAAGAATAGGTATGACAGAGAGATTGGCGTAATGGTCACGGAAAACGTCTGTATCGGCCATACGGATGTTTGCCGTGTTCTGGGTTCTGTTTCCGAACCCCCAACACAGGATCATGAACCCTTAAAAGGGACTGTTGAGTGTGATGCGTATATTTTATTTATATGCTTTTTTCTCAAAATGAAACCCGTGTGGCTTGACATAATATCGCTTATCAGCGTCCAATTATAAGTTGTATCTACGACGTAATCTATTATAATCTTTTAACCAGATATATCATTGATTTCTGATTTGTGATCTCATTCATGCAAGTTGCGCCAAATTCCATGGCATGTTGTTTGCCCACATTATTAGCGAAGGTAAACCAGAGCGGATACTTTATTGTATACGTATATATTATTATCTATACTAATATTAAACTAAACAGTTTGTTTGAATATGATAATCTTGGGAGCTAATTCGATTTTAATATTTTATCCTTTTGAAAAATGGACTTCGAAAACTACATATGCAATTTCGTTTGCTTGGACGGCATACTAATTCAAGTAATATTGATTTAAAAATCAAACCACTTTCGAGAAAAATCGATTTCGATAAACGTTTAAAGGACCAATCTAAAAGTAAACCTCTTTGAATAAAAAATGATTCTTTTTTAATTGTTTAAAAAATAACGTAGTTCTGAGGGAGACATACGGTACAAAATGAGGATCTCGAAAAAAAAAACTTTGACTCCTTAAAAAAGTTCGATATAAAAAGTGAGTAATTTTAATTAGTACACCCCTGTGAAGCCGGGGCGGGTAGCTAGTGTTTAATAAATTTCTTTGTTGCTCAAAAGCTACATTACAATTTATGTATGTTTCATATTGTTTTGGATCGACGCCGTAATCGTGTTTCTAGGCTCTGTGGTGTATTTGTTTATATATTTTGCTTTTGAGGTGTAAATTTGTTTGTGATAGAATTTTTATCATTCTAAGTAACGTTTTCAGTAGTCTACCCTATTATTCTTTAATTTAATAATATATATTTTATTAAGTAGGTATAGAATAAAAGTATTTATAAACAAAATGGTTATATGAAACTTATACTATAAATAAACCAGGAAAATATATTTTGTAAAATTTAATGTATCATGCTCTACTTCTTGTAAATATTATACATAATTTGTTATTTCGAAGTTTTTATTTCAAGATTTTTTTTATTTTAGAAATGTTTATCCTTTTTTTTAAACAAAATATTCTTAAATGTTTATTCTCGATATACCAATATATGCAGTTATTAATATTGTTAAGACAAAATTTAATTTACGAAACTTCATATCTATCTATAACTTAAATTTTACTTATGTATATATCAGTATTTTAGTATTCGGTTTTGAATTTTTATTTATAAATTATTTGTTTGGAACGGAAGTTATGAAATGTGTAGGTATCTTGTCTTACGCTCAATTATATATTTTTTAATTTTCAATATGTAGTTTTTTGCTGAAATCTATAGAGGAGCATGAAAATTTCGCTTTTGTATTTTTACTTTATATATAGGACATAATTATACATTTGTCTATAATAAATTCGTGTTTGTTCAAACATTTATAACTCCAGAACGGCTGGAGCGATTTTCATGGTTTTTGATTTGTTGTTTATTTCTTTGGTAAATTGACGAAAAAAAGTTGTGAAAAATCTAATTTTTTCATACATTTTGTATGAAATGACTAATAATAAGTTAACACGACATTTATTGATTCTATGGCGTCAGCTAGTATTATAGATTTTACGGAGAAGAAGTTATTTTTAAGGAGAAGAGTAAACACCACAAAGGTGTAGCCGCAAGAAAAAGCAAAGAACATCATAAAAAAATCTATTACAGCTCACATGAATTGCTAACACGAAGTCAAACAGGTTTGTTAGGAAAGAATTTCATACAAATGTTATTTTAATTCGCAACCTCATGTCGAAGGTTAAACTTATTTTTTTATTATACACAACTTTGTTTTTAGATTTTACACCGAACGAGTTTTTAAGCGAGACGATAACGTACAAACGTTTAAAATACAATTCTGCGGGTACAATAAATTTGGTGACTGGTAGAGTCGATATAACATTACAAAAACGGTTTCTAGATATTCGTTTTACAATCAAATTTAATATTAACATTACAAAGATAATACAATTATCACATTTCTCAAAAGACACTAAGATCTTTCTAGTGTTAATGAACTACGTTCGCTATCGGCATTGCCATCAAATTCTTAATGTAACTTACAAGTTCATCTCTAATCTAAATACGTTACGTGAAGCACAGCACAATAGCACAGTAACGGAACCGCTGTTAACTTGTAAAAGAGATGGGAAACAACGGTACCACACTTTGAAAAAGGAACGAATCTTGTCTATGACATGTTAACTTTTAATTCGTTCGAGCGGTCGACGAGCGACGCTCGCGGGGGCCGGCCGGGAACTGCCCGCGATTGTTTACGGTTGGTCTCGCGTCGACAGCATAGAACCTTTGTGGTGCTCGGATTGCGGTTTCTGATTTGTCTCTGGGAGGCTTGATTGTTTTTTTTTGTCTGTGCACTTTTAGAATATGGTTAGATCTTTTGGAGTTGTAAATGAATAATATAGAGTTGTAGACAGTTGGCAACTAACGGATGTTTTCTTTAAAAGGAAATATTTAATTTAAGTAAATTGTGTTTCTATATATATTTTTAGCTTTTGTGTTAACTTTTATATTTTATGTTTGACTTAATATCTAACATATATAAACATAATGAAATATGTACTCTTAAACTTTAAACATATTAAAATTCGATTTATTATGAAATACAGAGTTGTAATAGTATACAAGTGTATCATGTAAATAATCTTATGTTGTTTTTTTTGTTTTTGGTATTGTTATTATAATTATACAACCATAAAATGATTTAATGCCAACTCGAATGTCTAATTAACTTAGTCTATGACGAAAGAAGGTAGCGAAGAAGCGGCGCGGGCAGTACGTCGGGCATTCCGAACCAAATCGCCTGCTGGAGAAAGTAAACTTCAATAATATAGCCTTCTGCACGCCGTCGAAGAACATTAAGCCCTATAGCTATTGCAATACAGCTCAAATTACCATAAAATATAAAATTTCACAGTCATCTACGATCAGCAGCACAGGTTATATCAATGGAAATAATGAAGTGACGTATAATTTATGGACAAATCTTTAACTGGAAAATTATTGCGCTATTATAATTAGCCGGTAGAGAGAATATTATAAGTGAAATGGAGATATGCGGATAAGAAATTTAAGCCTGCGCAGACAGCAGACTTTTATCGAACGATAATGTGCAAGCAAGATTATTATACCATAGAATTGACCGATAGGTTGCCGACAGTCGAGTTTAAAAGCCCATCAAATTTGTTTATTAGATGATGTCAAATCGTAATAATGTGTACTTGTATACTGAATGAGAATGCGACTAATATATCGGACGATAGAGTCGGTAGACTGCGGAAACTTTATATTTTAATTAAGTAATCATTTGATATCGTAGGGAAATATTTTTCTGCTAAGTATTTTGAAGATATTATAGTCTAATCTAAAGGTTGAGCCACTGTAGATAGAGACAATTTGACGAATACGTTTCGAGATCTCAATTGGCGTCTCTATGGAAATGTCAGGGGTGAGATATATTTCATTCTTGTGTTTATTAATGAAGTAATAACTCACAATCAGGTGTCTCACCTGCTTATCTTATTGTTTTTGCATATAAACCAGTTCTGTATGCGGTATTTGCAATTGATTTAGACGCTGAGTCATATGATGATGTTATATACAATTTACGTGTTGATGTAGTATTTATTACTTTTCCTGTATGTATTTAAGTAGGTAAGAGGGTAATAGAGAGTGTTCATATTATCGATACATATCATGGATGTTATGGATACAAAATTACGGATATGTTAACGGATATATGAATATAAATATACATGATAGGAGTCAATAAAAGTGAAAAGATAATTAACAAGTAAAATTTACTTTTTTTCCGAATAACCGATAGTTTCGATTACGGGGGGCTATAACATCCCTAATGAATTGTATATTCATTATCGCCGGGCGAATGGTGCAATTTTCCATGACTCACCTTACTCTATAATAATATAATGCTTTTTTCAGTAACGCTTAAATAAATTTTACTAGTAGTTTAATAGCTATGCATATTACTTTTATTAGTGTGAGTAAAATACAATAAAACGCGTAGGAAATTAGTTTTAAAAAATTGAAAAGACAAGTCTTCAGTCCAAAAGACTTCAACGGGTGATCTTAAAGAAAGTCATCTGGTTTTTATTTATAAAAAATATTATTTATAAAACTAAATAATTTCAAATACAATGTAGGTAACCGTTTACAATAATAAATAAAACTTAAAATTAATTATTCTTTAAAACGAAAATATTAATTTACAGTTAAGTATCATATAAGATGAAGAATAAAAATAATTTATAGTAAATTAGATTAAAAAAAAAATAGGCATATAATATTTTGAATGTCTTCTAGGATTAATATTCATATTCGGAAAACTATAATATTTATATCAATCATAAAATAAATAATTCCTATTACACTTAATAAAAATATCAAAACAATTCTAGCTTTCGAGTTTGCTAAGATTCTTGCATAGGAGTTTTTTTAGTAGTAGTATTATTGAAATGAGATCCTTAATATACATATATTTCGTATACATGGTAAATTTTATATATTTTTTTGTAAATAATAAAATTTACTTTAAGCACATATAAATATATAAAATGAAATGCGCCTCAGTATTATCAGAATAGTGCTTAGTGTACTAATTTTAGTTTAAAATTAAAAATATATTTCTAGGTACTACGCGGATGTCGCTGTTTGAATGTGTTGTAAAGGAGCTGAGTCGTGGATTGGTAAAGGATTGTGTTTCCTTTTCGGTTCCAAAATATCAGTTCCCCATGTCCACTGTAAAAATAATAATATTTTTTAAGTCTCACTTACCATATTAAATTATTATAAATATGGATAATTACTCCTTATGAACAAGGCCTTTACTCTACTTTCATATTTTTCTGTAAATAATATATCTCATGAGGTATTACATGTTATCACACTAATCCTCATATAATATCAGTGTTTTAAATTGTAGTTAGTATATATTTTCTTTATATATGTGTTTTTCTATCGTATTGACATCGAAGTTATATTTCACACTTCTAAGAAACACTTACCACAAGCACGGCAAATGTAAGTCCGAGGAAGTATCCCGCAAGTACGTCACTCCAATGATGCTTGTAGTCGGACACTCTCGAGAGAGCCGTGTACCAGCTCAGCATGACCGCCGCGAACTGTAGCGAGTGACGCAGCACGCGGGTTCCGCGCCATATCATTCTCTTCTCTAAATACAGCTGCAATATCGAGGCATTAAATTATTGCTATTTATTTTTGTAAGGAGCTTATTATATTATTTTTTATTGCTCTTACTGGACAAAAAAATAGTACTTCTTTTGTCTATTGTTTCAGTCAAAACTATTATTGTGGAAAGCCGCTGTAATTTTGACTGATATAGCCAGTTAAAAGTACTCTTAAAAGGTTAAGAGCTTTGATTGTAACATATATGTATACATAAACAATCTGCAAGTTAATTTCGGTGAGCTACCGCTAATGTAACACGATGCCTTTTGCGTAGTTGTATTCTGATTTTTGTACTAAAAATAACAGTCAAAATTTATCATATTGCGATAGCAATAGCCCCGCATAATAATTAAAAGAGACGTTTTATATAAAAATCGAAAATTCTACTGTCAGAACGTACCATGTTTTGATAGCGACAGTTTAACACAATTAGCTCTCAGTTTTATTTGCTATAATCAGACTCATGTAAGTACTCGTAATTAATTTTGTAGTGTAGTGTAACTAGGCTACTTTTATTTTAGAAATTTTATTTATATTTATTTTTTGCGAACGAAGTCGTGGGCATCAGTTAGTAAAGAATATTTTTTTACGAATTCAGTATACTTACAGCTAAATAAAACATGGTGAAGGCGGACCAGGCAGAGTGTCCGCTGAGGAAGGACATGTGCATGTCGGTGAACTTGTCAGTCTGTTCGCCTAAACACTCGTACTCGTGGGGCTGAATGTAACGTTTCTGCCATTGCGCTAAGCTACAATCTATCGAGGGCTTGCATAGCTGAAAATAAATTACAATTTTATATATTTTTATACTATGCAAAGAAGATTTTCTTTCTTTATTTACAGTTAGTTCTTAAACTATAGTTGGAAGTAACCACTTCTGTTCTGCTTTTTAGTAAATCTTTTTAAGAGAGTTTATTTTTTGTGAAAGTCATTTAAAGAGGTAAGAGTAAACTGAATTTTGTGCATTGCGCGTCGTGGATTATACAAAGCGCAAGAGCAATAGTGCGCTAACATTTAACTACTAAATGAAAACTCGGCTCCGCTCGGGTGAAATGTGACTCATAATACACATGTGAGTACAAAATGTAGGTATTTCTGTAGTTATCGATTCTCAAGGAATATTAAATGCCAGCAAAGCGTAGATTCCTATAATCGTTCATTGTGTTTAATAAATATAGTAAATTAAAACTTCGAAAGTTTTTACATTAATAATTTTAATTTAAAATCAACTTTAAAAATAAACTAACATAACTAACTAGTAAAGCTTTTAAGATTTTATAAGTATTTTATAAGGAGGGATGTGATTACACTTTTAGAAGCCTCCATTTCAAACCTTAAATAAAAGTCGAATGTCCTGTTTATTGCTTGTCGTCTTAATGTAGAATATGTCTCTACATTCAATCTTTGTTTTTCTAATATTTGAATAAACTTAAATTATAAAATGAAGTAACAATTGTTTACTTTATAATTTCATACAAAATGAACATTTTGCTGATAATAATTTATCATTCTAGGAAAATGATATTGTGTATTACATACATATATTGAAAAGCGTTAGTTAAAATAAATATGTTATTATAATAGTCGAGTTTTAACCAACTTCATATATGTATATTCGCGATTTTTTTTAACTACTGATTCGATCTGAATAGGGTTTTCACTATTTAAATACGTACATTTTAAAGAAGGGTTAGGATAGAACCCGATGATAATTTTAGAGATAAACAAAAGAACCATTCAATTTCTAACATAAAATGCTGTGAACGTTTGTCTACGGTTTTATTTTTCAAGAAAACAATTATTATAATATTATAATTAGTATGTATTAATATATAATTTAAAAAAACTCTAATAACAACACCTCGTAGTTCAAAGTCGATCACAGCTAAAAGATATACGTACATACATCCTGAGAACAATACTAATCTAAAGACACCATATACTTCAAAATCAGTAAAGTGTTTGGAATGAACATAAATACATATATATACCTATTCATACCAGCAAAAAAAATTACCCTCCGTCAGTGTCAGTTGAGTAAAAACATATATAAAGTGAAAAAAAAAAACTTTAAACAATCAACTTACATCGAAGAAATGAGGTCTCGGTCTGCCGATAACGTTCTTGGCAATGTTGGTGGTTAGCTCAATGAAACACGTGCCAAACGCGAAAGACGCCAAGGGACAGTAAAAGCCTCGGACCCACGCTGGCACGCAGAGGCTCAAGACACGTCGGTCGTCCGTCTCCTTGCGGAGAAGTACCCACTCGCAGACTAGGAACTAAAAGAACAGATGTAAAAATAGTATCATTATTAGTATATTTCAATTATTAAATAATGTTTGTGAATAGTTCTCGTAAATTGCATTTTATTAGAGAAGTTTGAAAAAAGTAGGTTCTGTAATCAACGTATGTATGTTCATGATTTTCTGAAAAATCTCTAATCCGATTTAGATGGGGTTTTCGCTATTTAAATGTATATTTTTATATACTAGCGTACACGATGAACTTTGTACCACCCCAGAATCGATAAATGTTGTGTTAACCGTTCGATATATAATGTGTGAGAAAATTAGCCTACTACAAAATATATTTATCGTGTTTTTGTTCAACCCTTTATAATTATTCTGCTATTCGGGGGCGAAGGCACCAAAGAGAGTTCTTGGGTTATATATGGTGTAACTAACACGATTCTGTTTTATATATGTTAGATTAATTAATTAATTATGTTAAATACTCTGCTAATAATATTGCATAACAATTAAGTAGGAAGAGTTTATGAGATAATTATTTATATACGTATATAGAAAAGAATGAGCGATGTGCGTGGTTATTGCGGTTATTGGAATGTAAATTATATTGCTTTAATACTGTTACAACGTGTTTTAAATTGCATCAATAGAAATTAAAATCAATTGCCAAATGTATGTAAGTGCATAATTACAAAACATTAACTTACGTAGTTTTTATCGTTATAAATTTTGTTGTATTTGTTAGGAATATATCATAAAAGTAAATAATGCTGTATTTTGTCTATGGTAGCTCGTTGATCAGTTAGTTATTATTATATATCGGCAGTACGCACCCTCCCTCTCTCTAGGATAGATTGCTCGTCCTTACTCTCAGAAATATATTAATAATTAAGAATAAACTAGTTACTAGAACCCCAGAGATAACTTAACAGTATTATATACGGAAAAGTTAAAATATTTGATTAAATTGCGTAATGAAAGTTTCCTTCCTATTCCTGTCACTCCTTATCTCTTTTTAAACTGACAGAACAATTGTCTTCTCTGGTGCTGCAAACGTCTGTAAAGCAGTGTTCACTTAGCATCAGGTGTCCATTTATTCTAGATTGCCAGCTATTTTTATAGTAAAAAATATAAAAAAGACTAAAATTTAATACACGGAAAAAATGAAGAAAACACTGGTAAAACAAAATGGCGATCGTATTGATGTGAAACTTTCACAAGCCATATTAAAGGAAATAAAAATTTACTCCGTATCAATTTTTTTGCATGTATCATTATTGTCTGTAATTTTCCTGAGTCATAAAAAGTATATATAACCATAATTAAAGTGCTATTTCCACTTGTCATTACAGCAAAGCATCAATCGGACCCACCACATTTGACGGAGTGACCGGTGATTTTGCACAAGGTTTCTTAAAAGGATTATTTTTTGTGTGTCGAATATGAATGCTCTCGTAAATGATACATATTTAAATAAATGAAATCGTATGAATCTTTATGTATGCGCGAACGCAAAAAGTAGTACAGATATCAAGTAATCAAGATGCGACTTTTTTATTCTTTCTTTGGTCTAAGAGTCGTATGATCGTCTTCAGTAAAAAATTACTTGACGTGACTTGTATGTAACTTTGTATTTATGTGGTAATCTCTGAAACTACTAATTCGATTTGAAGAAATATTTTTGCGTTGGATAATCTGTTTATTGAGGAAGGTTATAGGCCATATTACATCACGCTACGACTTACACAAGTGAAACCACGAGAGGCAGTTATTACTAAATATAATGCTTAATATTATACAAATCAAATTAGTAAAAGAAAAATATAATCCAAAAGCCACAATAAATAAACATCTAAAAATACTCATAGTTCATATTATTATAATAGTATACTTACAGCAAATATAGGTAAGGCCAGGCCAAATATTCTAAGCATAGGGACCGTGACTGTATCATTTTTGTATGGGAACATAAGGCTCTCGTCCCCGCAGAAGAATCCTCGCTTGAAACGCACCCATACTTCTTCAGTTAGGTATATACCTACAACCACTGAAACAACAACCGTTTTAAGTAATTTAAAAATGAACACGATTGCTTAATAACAACACCTCGAACTTCAAAATAGATCAAAATTTAAGGTACAAGAGTTCACCCGTTTTCACAGTTTACATCCGCCATGTTAATTTTTGCTGACGTCACAGCGTATAACATTCCGTGTGCAAAATACAAATCTAATGACGTCTTACAAAATCAGTTAGTCGCTTAGGATAGGGTAGGTTATAATGGAACGGCTATACTTATACACTCAAACAAATGTATGCGCAAAATATCTTACCCTCCTTCTAGGTCAGTCGGGTAATAATCTTAATATATTGCTCCCATTGGCGTCAGGAGGGCTGACATATTTTACAAAATAGAATTGCAATTAAATGTTTTTCCCCCTTTCCCAGCTAGCATTCTTGTTACATTTCACGCGGTCTTGTTTTGTACAGTAATTATTATGAATTAATAAGTTTTCTACTTGTAAATACTATATTTTTGACTAACTTTTAAAGAAGAGAAAGTTCTCGAATCGTCTGGAACTTTATTCATCTATGTTTGACAGATTTTGTTAACTTATGTTTGAGTAGGTATTCTCAGACTTGGCTAAATCGGTTCAGCAGTCTGTTTTAAAATCAAAATAATTAAAATAATTTTGTCATTTAAGTGAACGAAATTTCGTATTTTGCTTTTAAAGTCGATTCCCCTTTTTTAAATAGCTTTCTATCAATATATTTTATAAATTATATATTTAAAAAATTGATAATAACGATTTGGGTTGGTTTGGTTCAGACTCAGATCTTCAGGGATAATCTTATTCATCACATAAAGCAGTCGTATACCATATTAACAATGATACAATTTTTTCTGTTTAACAACTTAGACTAGACATCGGCTTTGTATTACACTTCGTTACAATGACCGGAAGTCAGGAACATATGTAGCAATAAGATATATAAATGTATCCACGTGGGTGGAGTCGCGGGATGACAGTATATCATAACGATATAGTTTAAAGAATTTAAAGTCTGAAAAAGTCCCACTGCTGGGCAAACGACTGCTCTACTATTAAGGAGAAAGATAGGACTTAGGAATTTATCCACCACGGATTAATGAATAAACATGAACCAAGATTTCACCCGACACACGCAGGTTTCCTCACTGTTTTCTTCACCGACACGGGATTAATTTAAACTAAGAATTAACACTTAAAAAATTAAGTGTTCGGCTCGAAACCACAAACAGTGTTTGTTTAAAATGAACATATTGATTTATCTATTCGGGCATATTGGCTCTTTGATGTTTATAACGCAAACGAGTAATTCTTAACTTAGGAACATTTGAATCATTCTAATTTTTTTAATGATTTTTTTTTTACTTTTGTAAATAGCTCGACAAAACATAGACCACTGTTAGATAGTTATTATTTAATATAAATTATTTTAATATTTAGAAATCATTAATTGAATTTTGTGTAATATTAAAAAACGTTTCATCATTTTTTAAAATACCTATGTAGTTTATAGCTTTTTTATATCTTCTCTTACAGAAAATAATCTAAGAAACTTACTCAAACATTTAAAATCTTTTGGTTACATTTAAGCGTTATTGCAAATAAAATAAGTTTAACGAAAAATGACACAATTACATATAACATAATTTGAAATAGCTAAATTATAGAAAAATAGTAATAATAAACACAAAAAAAAAAAACAAATAAGTAGAAAAAGTAATCATAATAATCGATTTCAAACGATACGGTTTTATTTAAATATACAATACTTTTTTATCTTTAATTGGGTATTTAAAAAAGTTAAATAAACATACTTAATATTAACTTATAACAATAGTTAATAAAACTAGAATAATATATATACTTACAGGTTGATATTAAAAATACGTCAACGACGAATTTTCGAATAATATGCATTGAGGCCTCCCGCGACATCCTGACCGTGTGTACGTGACTCTTACAATGAGGTGTCTCTACGTCTGCTCCAGTATATATGACGCTTGACTCATAGATAAGAAGGCAAAATCTCTGCAAAGATTATCTTATGTAAATAGGAAATTATGTTTGTTTATTAATTGATTTATTTAATAAAATAATAATTACTTATAGATATCATGTTAAAGATTTTTAATGTGATTTAAGTTTATTTATATGATGTTGTACGTATATGTTTTATTATTATTGTAATTCTTTGCAGTTAAGCAATTATTTTTGATATTGGACCAAATTTTTTCAATATTAACGTTATTGTCTTAGACTTTATCATAGTTTTCGTCATCGTTAGTCTCCGGTGCTACTAAAAGTTTTGAATTTTAAATATAAAAAATAGTATTGAAAAATAGTGTTTTATTTAAAATACATTATTATACTTACCTTTGTATTAATTATTATAAAATATTCAAATTCAAAATATACTTTATTCAAATAGGCTTTTTAACGCTTCGAATCGTCAATAATATAATAATAATTATATCATTACTATCATTTGTAACATGTATTATATGTAGGTATATTGTGGAAATTAAACTTAGGTCACCCTTTTATACACCATAACACAAAGCAACTGTAAAATATTTAAGTAATTAAACTGTTAAAGAATGTGTTTAATATAATAATGACTAAAATTGTCGAGGTGCTACGCTTTGATAGCGATATAAACTCCTTACATTTTTATTTGTAAACAATATAGTAAAGAAATATGCTTGTCAAGTTGTGACGCTAAAATATGCGTAAACTGGCTACAACTACTCGTAAAGTATCGTTACATAAACACGCAATGATGCGAATGCGATCATATTAATAACTAGCTTTGTTTGTTTGCATTATTTTGTCGGACGACATTAATAACTTCTAAAATGAATTGTTTTGGGTTCCTAGGGATACAGCCCCGTATTATTATGCCTGTTTAGGTTGCACTATCCATCTGTCATTTGAATGTTGACATATTATTCCATTATAACCTAAGAGGTAACGTACTAAAAGCCATTAACCAAAGAATTGAATTGAATTAAGAGGTAACGTCATGTTTTGATAATTATATTATAACACTTAATTAAAAAAATAAAGTATTTATAAAAAATTCGCTTTGTATGCAGTGGAAACTATAGATCATCATAAATGTCATAGAATTTGAGATAGCTATTTAAAACAAGTAGAAAACATTACACGGATGAGGTGACTTTATAATCATAAAATGTTTTATTTTCTCATTATGCGTGAAAATTAATATTTCTATTGAAACTAAAATTAAGTGCTGTGATTTCAATTAACAAAATACAATGCTATCACCTAGACTATAACGTTTATGTCAGATGGGTAGTGCAACGTGAACGGGCATAATATTACGGTGCCGTAATGACGTTACCTGTTATTTAGCGGCCGTGTTATGTCTTCAGATGACGTCACTCGTACCTATTGTATGGAAACAGTATGACAGGATTTCCTAGAATGCGTTTTCTGACACCGTAAAGTCAAAGACTTTTTTTTTAGATATTCGTTATATAGCGTTCATAATTTGACAGTCTGTAATACTAGGAATCAAACCGTTTCTGAAAATTAATTGTGCTATGCCTCGTCAATGAAGTTTTAACTGTGTAAGTCCAAAAAAGTAAATAAAAAGGAGAGCGAAATATCTGTGTAATTTTTCGTAGAGCTAGGCGACAATTACACTTACAAGTTTTGCTCTCAGACTATCATAAAGATTTACGTAAGTTGTTTGTCATTGCTTTAAACCTGAAAGAATTTAACGTAAGTACCTTATTTATGTCGCAGTTTTTATAACGATACCTCCCACGTAAGTTGTTGTAACCGCAAAATTACAATTTTACAGTAGAGCACTTTTAATCCGTTTTAGTTTGAAAGTTACAACAAAATACGCCTTTTTTCAGGCGTATTTTGTTGTAACTTTCCTTGAAAAAAAAAGATTTTTGGTATTTTTTCACTTTGAATGCATTAAGCAATGCAAATTTCGTGTAGTATTCAGTAAAAACGCTAAGGGCAATTTTGTGGCTTACAATAACTTACGTGGGAGGTATCGATAAGTTTACCTAGGTAATTAGGTTACAGAGTTGTTTATAACAACTACGAGTGAAAAAATTACAAATGTTATTCTCGCATTAAAGCTTCTAAATTTCACTTACGCATTGTTAGAACTTCACTACACGTTTCGCAAGTAACAAGTAATTAATTGGAAAAATTAAAAACCCGACTGCGATCAAAAGTATCTGCAGTCAGTTTCGTCTAAAAGCCTATTCGTAAGAATCGTTACAAACCAACTTTAAATTGTAATAGATTATAAACGGTAATTCTGATTGAAAAATGATATAAGATATATAACGATATCTCATTTGACATTTTTTTTTTAAATTTTTTATATATAATAGAGGGGCAAACGAGCAGATAGTACCACCTGATGTTAAGTGGTCACTATCGCCCATGGACATCTGCAACACCAAGGATGTTGCGGGTGCGTTGACATAGTTCAACGACTTTAATTTTTTTTCTTTACACTATCGCGTCCAAAACTGGCCATTTTGATTTTTCCAAATTCTTACACTTTCTATGATATTCGCACTGTTATGACGAATTAAATAACGTGTCATTTATAAAAATCAAAAATCGTTAATAAAATCGTTTGGTCTGATGCCAGAAATCTGGCAATGCCAGAAAGATACAAACCCACAACATACACAGATGCATACATACATTGATACATCTATACATACATAGACTGAGAAACACTTTCCCCTTTACCTCGCGCAGTCGGGTAAAAAACAAAAAAGTTTATCGCAATCGGATGGAGGATATCGAGACTCACAAGATACGGACAAGCAAATAAACAATAATTTACACGTATAGTAGATATAGAATTTTAGACTCCGCATAGTCAATGCTACCTTCTTGGGGCAAGGTATTCGTTTTTATAATAAAATTCCGCAGAAAGTGTTACAGTTTACAAAAAAGAAATTTAAAGTACATATTAAAAAATCCTTAGTAGCGAAAGCATATTATTCTGTTCAAGATTATATAGATGATAAACATGCTTGGATTTAGTATAAGCTGGATTCACACAGGGTGTTTAATATATTTGTAACTCATAAATGTATGTACCCATCGTAAAACTTTTAAAAAGAGTAACTATCGAGTTTCTTGCCGGTTCTTCTCAGTAGAATCTACATTCCGAACCGGTGGTAAATTAAGTAATGAATTAGTGTTTAGTTTTCTTTTGTTTTTGTATTGTCGATTAAAAAATGCTTGTAAAAGCCTACTTGAATAAAGCATATTTTGATTTTGATTTTGAGATGCAAGTTTTATACTTACGAGTATAAAAATAATTGTATTAAATATTTTCTTTACAGTTCGGTAGGTTCACTAAACTTGTGTAAATGTATTGAACTTTAAAATGAAGATAAACAGAATATAATGTAGTTGTAGGACAGTACTTCGAAGAAATCTGAGTCATTATTATCAATGATACTTATTTAATAACTATAAATATTGGCAAATTAATATCATCTAAAATGTCCTACTTTTGGAAGACAGGGTAAATAATCTTTGTCTAGCTAACAGTTAAAAGTCCCGTTGGATAAATTAGATATGGGCACAGACTTTTAATGTCAAATAGTATGTACATACATCACATAACCTATTTGCCCGCTTCATCTATTATTAATTTCAAATATAAAATTTATAAATAATTCAGTATGGAAGAAAGAATATGTTTATGTAAGGTAGTCAAAATTTATATTTTTTATTTGGTATTATGTCATACTAATATTAATAGTCAGGGAGCCTAGTTCTGTCCGGTTTGATGTTTGTTCAATATCAAAGCTAAATAACTATACTGTAACGCCAGTAATTGCGAATTAAGGCCTCGAACTGCCGTACGCACCAGCGAGGGGGCCGAGACCACTTGCCCTCCTGAGACGAGTTCCGCCAACTACGAGCGGAACGTCACATGGGCAGCATATACGCATGCGCAAGCGATCATACGGCCTCTCCATTTCCGTGCTGAGGAAGACCATCGCAGGGGTTTTAGTATAAATGTCTACATAACCCGATCTCTCCCCCTGGAATCCCCCTGGACTTGCACGTTCTTTTTAATCACGCATTGTAAGTTACATTTTTTAATTCTCAACAATTACGTTCTAAGAGAACTGTCGAAAAGCGATTTACTGGTTGGACCGTGTTTAGTTATAAAATATGATTGTATTATTGTATACTTACGTTATTTTTTTTTACCAGCTTTTTTCGGCGAAGCTTGGGTGTGGTTCAGTGTAAAAATAAACGTCATAAAATTGAATTTCCCGTTTCTGTAAGAACCTCAGAAAAAATAATATAAAAAGACTTGTATTAAAATTCCTCGTTGGGTAAAAACTTTTATTATCATTCGAGTTATGCAGACACTGTATACGGAAGTTGAATTTTAATAAATTGATATAAGCTATTTTTAATTACCTTCAGACCTGAAAGAACTTAGAGTAAGAAAACGTTACACAATTATATGAAAAATTAAAATTAAATTTCATTTTTGTTTTTTTTTTATAAGAGGTGTTAAGATTTGATTTATTTTTTGAAACTTGCAGCTTACGTAACCTTACTTACTATACTTGCTTACATTAGTAAATTGTAAATAGCATACGTTATATATAATAATGTAAATTAATCTTTTCTCTCCATAACCATTATCCTATTTACGCACCTGTACGGTGTCCGTTTATTT
The DNA here is from genome assembly GCA_037950945.1 of Hypolimnas misippus. Lineage (NCBI taxonomy): Eukaryota > Metazoa > Arthropoda > Insecta > Lepidoptera > Nymphalidae > Hypolimnas > Hypolimnas misippus. The sequence continues at coordinate 10,494,441 of JBBEEQ010000011.1, forward strand.
CTTCATAAATATAAATTTAGATAAGAAGACGGGAATAAAACCTAAAATAAGATCCATACACGTTCTGAAAATAGTGGTTAATGATAATGAGTAATCCTACCGAGAGATATCGCCATGCGGCCGAGACGCCGCCGGCGTGTGATTCGCTGCTATCGGAGGCGTGACAGCTTTTATTAAATTACCAAATACTACAGTTTATCCGCGGTTTCGCTCGCGTTAATGTAGATTTTGTTATGTGGGAGGACCGTCTGAATGAGCATGGGTACCCACGCGAGACGCGCCCCACTCGGAGGGCGTAGGTTGAACTAACTTGGGAGGAGGTGGGAGTTAGAGGTGCACTATAAAAGGTTAGGATTCCCTGGTCTAAAAGGATTTTTGCCCATCCCTCGAAAATTGCTTTTTTGGATGAAATGTAAGGGTCATTTTATGTGATCATTATGATGGGTGAATCCCCATTCGCTTTCGTATTATTAGTTAAGATTGCTTTTTGTTAACAAGTTACTTTGAAATATACATATGCATATAAAGTACAAAAATTATATCTTTCAATATTATCGATATGTATTTTGAGATTTAATGTTTTACCTGATTAAATCAGAGGTCTAAAAATCCATTCATTAAAAGGATCGTTTTGAATTTTAATTTTGACAATAATTTAAATAGATGAATATGTTGGCTTTATGAAAATATAATACACAATTAATTTAGTTAAAACTAAATACGAAATTAATTCAAATATTTTATTAAATAATACGTAAACAATAATTATAAGTAGGTGGGCGACATCATTTATATATTTGATAAGACGTTCTTTTAATAAATGTGTTATCAAATTTCATTACATTTTATTTCTGATTGACTTAATTTTAATTATTACAATGTATTATAATAATTGTATTGTTATGTTATATTTTTAGTTCTAAAGTAGTTGGCTAGTTTTATTTTCCATTTTGTGTCAAAGGATCACAGGGTAATTTATTTGTTTTTAAGTGTAAAGAATATTTCTGCAATAACAATATGAAATAATATTAATAGAACTTTATAGAATAGCGAAACGCACATTTCATTAAACCTTATTATGACACATCGTCATCCTAATATGCTTATTTTAATTTCTTTTTCATTTAAAAGAAACTTCAAAAGACTTTAACAAGAAAAAGTAGAAAACTATAACCTAACTATAACGAAAACATTAGAAATATTACAATTGTCGAATTAATATCGATAAAGTCACAAGAAAATGCTAGTAATATGTATATTTTTGCAATGTACAAGTAATGCACTTTAAAATGATACCAAACACAATATATATAACATAGTACTAGAGGGCGCCACATAAGATTTAGTGACTCTTCATATAGCCCGCGAACGAACCATTAACCAAAGACGACGCTGCCATTAACCAAAGAATTGAATTGAATCAAGACGCTTGTAACGATATCTCATTTGGCCAGGTCTGATAAGTAGTTTAGAACCTCTAAGGGAACAAATGAACATACATAGCCTGTCAAAATCATAATCATTTGGCTTTGCTGTAGTCGGGTGAAAATGTCACTAAGCCTTAAAGATAATAGGAATGTATCTCATTCACCCTATTGTTCAAGCAAATTAAATCAATGGCAGTTCCTTTTTAATAAATGCATTGGCCGGTATTTATTAGGTGTACAATTCTGTTCTGTCATATAAATGATTTTAATCATGTCATTGACCCGCGACTCGACGACACAATGCAGCGCGACTGTCGTCCTGCTATTGTCCAACTGCATTGTTAACTTATCAGATACATACGATACTTTCAATTGTTAGCGTTTAATAGACAGACATTTTTTTGTGTTACGTACAAGCGGCTGAACCATTTTAAGTGCTGAACCGTAATTGATTTCAAAATGTATACGTTAACAGGTCTGAATAAAACGACGAAAGTGCAAAGTAGTATCTTTATAACTACGGCTAATCGTTCTAAAATTTTTTCTAAACTATTGTGATGATTAAAAGTATTATAAAAGCCGTTTCACTAATAAACAGTCTTTCATTTATTTGTTGATACTCTTAACTGCGCACTAAATTATAACGTTTAAATTGCTAATTACCTAATACAATTTTTTTTTTTCAAAAAACTAAACCGACTTCAAAAACGAACCTAAGCTATACAAATTAACTTAAAGGAAAAATATAAATGTTTTCTACAACATTATGGAGTCGTTGCATAGTAAAATATTCGAAGTCGACACCAAGGTTTTTTTCGTATTATTTACCTACGAAAAGAGAACAGGAGGTTCCTTTTTTGGAAGTCGGTTAAAAAGCCAGCAGGGTCAAGTTATAACTTATCTATGTATGTACCAAATTATAAACTTATTACGAACGTTTGTTGTTGCATTATTTATGTTTAGTGTTTATTCCATTTTATATTAAGAATTCCAAAACTATTATTAATACTTTTTGTCATTCTATGTTTATGGTCCAAAATATTTTTATTTAACTTAAAATATGAAACTAAAAATTACATAATAGCCTCGAAGACGTCACAGCAACAATCTCTTCTGGGTCGCAGGTTCAGGTTATGACAAACTGCGACTTTATTATCAACAAGAAAATTGTGCGGGAAAAACCGAAATAAAATTTTTTTAGAAGTTACATTTTTTTAATATATAAAACTTATAAGCGTGTTTAAAAAACTATGAAAAAATAAATCGATCGATTATTATTAGGAGAAAATTACAGTTTTGTTATTACACTTTCTTAAAGATTTAAATAAGTAATTTAATGTCAGTGTTCTTATTTTTGACAGCAACAGATGAGTTGTTTTATGTCAATTACGAAAGTAAAACTTACAAGTGTAATTCTCGCCTTAAAATAAAATAGTTCTCTTAATATCTTAGTCTAATGGACTCCCGTCCATCAGTCCATCATGACGATCATATAAGATGGCCGCTTGATCATTTCCATCTATAAATAATATGTAAAAAAAAATTAACTTCGTACAATTAAAAATACATTCATCGCAATATTCTTGGTTACGATAACAAGATAATGATCCAAAATAAACTTTGCTTATACTAAAAACAAGTTCCAAAAAAAATCTTTGGTTATATAAATAACCGACAACAGATATGATATATATGATATATATTGTTCGCTCCAAACAAATGAATCGACCGTTATTTTAGTATTTGTAATTTATCATATTGACGTCAATCATTATGTGATTAAATCTTGCATCACTCGTTTCTCATAATTTATTTTACATAATATACTTACTATATTAAATGTGATTTTAATATAACAAACAATCCGATAGAATAACTCTAATTACCATTTGATTAACCAGTGAGATTAAAAAGCAGAAAAAATTTAAACTATTAATCCTAAGTTAATACTATTAAAGCAAAATCAAGTCATCGATTGTAAATTTAGGACTTTTAACCATTAAAATTAAAACGAATTTGTAATGTTTGAAAAAAAAAAACTTTTTATTTTTTCATGTATAAAAAGGTTTTTTTATCAAATCTCAATATTAATTATTTTTAATGGATTATTTTAAAATTGGCGTAGATTTATAAATAATTTTAAATGGAACAGAAACATTTTTATCATTAAAAATCGATTGCACCCCTTAAAATTATACTTTTTTAAAAATATCACAATTTATAAAGATCCAAACGTACGTACTCGAATCGTGTGGTTCGCGCGCCTCTTAAAAACATAACAATTATGGACATCATTGAACATGTTTGCAATTGGCTCGCGAGCAGTTCGCGTGCATCCAAGGAACAATGTATGAACACTTGGACACCATTGGGCAGGCTCGCATGCAAAACACAATAAAAACACCTGTTCGCGAACACATTGCGTACCCACTGTATGCTTTTGGTACCTCGTATGTACCCAGTAGTTAGTAAAAAGCGCACGCGTAGAATGTGACGCGTTCGAAGCCATTCAAGACGCGTAGCATGCACGCGAACCGCACGCTTCGTGCACGTGCTGAAGTCTAGACGCGTTTTAAGAATGAAAATGCATTTGTTCAATATAAAAAAACATTATCTCTTACAACTAGTCAGGTGTCATTGATGTCTGTTTTAGTTCGTTGACCAGTTTATAATTAAACATTTATTTTTGTTTATAAACTCTTTTCACTAGTGTATTGTATTTCTGACCTGGCCTTTTTTATTCCTTAATAAACATCTTGATAAAATATACAATGTAAATATTTATTTATTCTACAATTTAACTGTTAGGACCATTGGTGCAGAGTTCACTGCGCCAACAGATATAGGTTTCTAAGCTTCTTGTCACTCATAAGAATTGTACCGTGAAGAAAAAAAAGTAATGAAAAAAAAGGCACGAGTCCATGTTGTCATTTATAATAAACAAAAGCAGCCATAGGTTTGATTCTCGCTTATGACAAATTTGTCATTTGACAAAATATGTATTTATTATAATTGTTGGATGCTGATAAGCAATAATGTGTCAAGCCACAAAAACTAAAATTCGGAGATATTGTCTTCAAAAAAATTTCTAGTTATTTAAACTAAATAAGTGCTGAAAAAATTGTCTTAATTTAATGTCTACAATATTGAAATGAGCTCAATATTTTGCAATATGCAATATCTAATATATTTGGAATACTTATTATTAGATAAAACTTTTTATTGTACCTATCTGCACTTAAATAATTATATTAATCTTTTATCAAAATAGAAAATACAAGATGGATATATACGGCTTCAAACATTTTTTTAAAGAATAAGTTTGATATCTCTAGGCGTCAATTTTTCAAAATGAAATCCGTGTGGTTTGTATTATTGCTTATCAGCGTCCAGTTATATGCGTATTTTTTGTGATTCGGTTTAAATCCATTCGGTGGCGTTTAATAGATTGTGATTACTATTTTATTTGAATAAGTTTAAATTCTACAATGTATTAATGTACCAAATTAGGACATACGTCCGCACTTTTAAGTCACTTATAAAAAAATTCAAGAAAGCTGTTTTGCTTTAGATAAAACTATCAGTATTTTTCAACTTTTGCACGATCATTTATCGTTACGAGGTCGTTGCGGGTTAGACTATAGATAATATTAGTTTAAAATATAGAATGGCACGTCATAGTTAACGTTATTTTATCGTTTATATGGAAATGGGTGTGTCGTGCGATTTAGGGTTGAACAGAGCGCAATCTGGAAACTGTAATATATAACTATATTTTTCTAATTATTAATTTACACGATTCTTCTGGTTTAAATTGGTGTAGAGTATCCTACTGGTTCCAGATGATGCTGCACCATCAGGTCAAGGTTGTTCTATAATCGTTGATTCGATTGTTTTATTATATATTTGCGCTCAATCGGCGTAAGGTTTATGGGCTGTCAAGTGACTGTATAGTCTGTGACATTTGTTCTATTGTGACTCTGTGACATTAGAATAAGATCGGGTTCCTAGCGGTCTTTCTGCTACATGCCGCATAGAGGAACACATTAAATGTTAGTTCCATCAAATTATCGTGTGTTTACCAACAACAAAACAACAGGTTACGTTAATATGCTTTTTTAGTATCTTTGAAATCATAGTAAATTTCGATTCGATAACACCAGAAAATGTTGCTCAAATTCTTTCAACGACTATAAAAGAGCTGATAACCTTCTGAACACATTGTCACAAATTATAACTAAGAAACATTCCGATTAGATCAGCGTTTAAACATAATAAAACTGCATCAAAATCGGTCTATTCGTTATGGAGTTCCGATGCTACAGACAGACGCACAGATACACACGTCAAACTTCTAAAACCCCTCTTTTTTTTTCGAGGGTTAAGAAGTAAAAATTGCATACTTTTAAATATTTAATATTCTGACATAGATAATTCCAGCTATTGTTATTAATAAGTACAAGTTTTCTCTAATATTAAGTACTAAAATTAATATAACTTAATACAATACATTCTAGTACAAACAAATAATTATATTTAAAATAAAAAGATAATAAGATAAATTAAAAATAACTAAAATTAAGCCTAAGTAACTATCGATGTCACAGTAAGGTCAGTTGCCCAAAACATTGGCGGAATTATTTCTGGCCTCAGTATGGCCAGACTGATATGCTGGCCAAGGTTAAATAGTTTTGAAATTAATTAGTTTTAAACCAACATTCACAAAAGGAAATTTGGAATTCATCGGAGACTTCACGGATAGTTATAGAAAGATTTATAATAGTAATCGAATTTTCGAATGAAATCAATTTAAAAATCTTTAAACTCGACAACCCTGTTAGGGTCGGGTATTGGTTGGTAAAACTAGATGTTATCAGGCAAAGAACACGCAATATTAGTAAGATTATTACAAAATTATTATAATATATTTTTTTATAACAATTATAAAGTTATACAAAATATAAGAAAAAAAAATCTTTAAAAGGCCTAGTCATAATAAGCGATAGATAAAATAAATAAGTATTATTAATTTTTTATAGCATGGTTTTTTATATATTTATAATATAAAAAAAATGTTGGAGTTGTTTATTATTTATATTTGTTTATTTATTACTAAACTAAACTTTTAGAAAAAATACTCAAGAAGTTTTTCTATATAAATTATATTATAAGAAAAAACATATCGCCATGTTCTCTCTCTTGAAATCAACAGCTCGTTGCTAGGCAACTTTCCAAATCACATTTACATCAGTCATATTAACAGTACACATAACTTCTTCAATAGACAAGTTATTTTATTGAAAAAATCAAAAACTCGGCTGCATAACAAGACCATCTGCATCACCGTATCAATATCAGTTCTGTCTAAAAGCCTATAAGTGAGAATCGTTACTATCCAACTTGAAATCGTTATAGATTCTAATTTTTTTCTTATTTACATTATGGCGTCAATAATCGGCTATTTTTTTTTCAAATTATTATGCTTTCTATGAAAATTGCGCTGTCATGACGAATCGAATGAGGTGTCATTTTTCGAATTCGGCTCACTCTTTTGGTTTAAATAGTGGCACAAAAGTACAAACCCACATACATTCATACATACAAACATACATACATAGGCCGATGAACACATTACCCTCAGATATAAATACATTATTACAATATAATTCGTGCGGCAAAATGACAGTTAATTTTACACTTTTTTTTATGTTTTCTTAAAAAACCAAGAAGTATTTTGTAATGCGAATGGAACATTAAAATATTGTATCTAATGAATGTATATGATAATGTTACATTGTATAAATTATAACAAAATTAATATAAAGAAAAGAAGGGAACGGGAAAATCATTGGGGTCACAGAGCACTAAAGATGAGCTTTAACACAAAATAAGATAAGATGTAGGCACTGCTGATAACGAGGTTCATATCTTTGCTAGATGTTACCCGCGGTTTTGTACCCGCGAAGTTTATCATTTATAGGGCAAAGTGAAAACAACAATTTTAGTGTTTTTTTTTATTTTTGCTGATAAAATATAAGTATATAGTAATTTAATTCCCTACAACTATTTTTTACAAGGAGTAAAATCGGTTTTCCGTTTACGATCTCAATATAAATAACGCCAGTTCAAAACTTGGTATTGCGTTTTTCAAATCTACAGGTATTCCTTGTTCTTCGTCTGTTCTTTTCATATATGTCAAAAGGTCATAATTCAACCGCCTCCTACCCAAAATTTCGATAACTTTTCCATCAGTTGAATTGCCGCGTTATTTTACACAGGGCCTACCCTGTGTAAAATAACGCGGCAAATCAACGGCAGGTCGCGAAAATATTTCAGATTCAGCACTCAGCAAATTGGATGCACTTATGAGTACTTGTCCCCCCTTCCATCACACAAAATTAGATGTGAAAAATATATAACTGTGAAGCCTTGTCTGTAGTCTGCTGCTCGTATACAGTCTTGGGCAATGCAACACTTTTACAGAAACCTAGCGAATATAGCTTCGGTTCATATGGTGAATGAGAGATCCTTTTGGCTAATTGGCCTAATTTTCTCCCCCATTCCTTTCCTCACTTCCTATTCTTCTTTATCATGTTTAAGCTAACAACACACACGTGGCTCCTCTGGGTTGCAAATGTTGATGTGCGAAGGTGATCACTTAACATAAATTGATTGACACGTCTGCTCGTTTGCCTGCTACTTATTATATAAAAAAATTGTTACTATAATTTTTAAAATAGGTTTGATGATTCTAGAACTAACTCCGTAACTACAAAATTCGGTCTTTTATTATTTTTATAGTAAGTATAGTACGATATAGATGATGAAAGTTTACTTATAAGTCAAAAATAAATTGCACGAGTACGAAGTCGTAAGTACAGCTGGTACAAAATAAATCACTAAATCTATATGACTAAAATCACCTTAATACGTACTTTATTATAATTAATGTAAATAGAATAAATACATTTATATTAATAATAGGTAATCGTAATAAGATGTAAACAAAGTTGCATTACGAAACTAATATGTTTTGTTTACATAAATATAGACTTTGATCACACTCGATTTGAAATATGGACTTTAAATGTAGTAAACGACATAAGTATTGCACCGAATTGATAACACAGTCCATTCAGTCACAGAGGTTCATAATTATATGAACGTAGATACGTGGAGGTGAAGTTTTACTTTTACGATAAATGTGGTATATATCCTTTGTCCAAGATCCAATCAACATATAAAAATGTATTTGATACAATCGAAACTCTTAAGCGGTAAAAAATATTTTAAACAGGCGAAAGTAGTCAAAACTAGGTTTTACTAAGTAACTAACTTTTGGCCGCAGGAGAATAGTTGCTTTGACTGATCTGTCAGTCAAAAGGATCTACAGTTGCAAAAACATCTACTTAATTTATTGGCAAGTGTTTGTTATTTAAGTATATAAAAAGAACACAAATCTAACCTAACTTACTTGCAAGTTTTTGCTTTTTATATTTATTATTTACGTATACTTAAAATAATTTTGTCCAAAGCCTGCAGTCAAAAGTATTTTAGACTGATTTCGTTAGTTAATAGCAGATACTTTTGATCAATTACGAGATTAGACTGTGACATACATATAGATATGTGTTAGGAATATATCATTAATAAATATAGACCGTAATTTGTCTATGAAAACTCTTTGATTAGTTAGTAACTATATATTGTCAGTATGCACACTCCCTCTCTAGGATAGATCGCTTGTCCTCACTCTCATAAATATATACATAATTACAAGTAGTGACATGAACCCTGAAGATAACTTAACAATATGTACGAGTATATCAGGATTCATAAAAATGAGTTTAGCGATTTAATCGCGAAGACAAAATAAACAAACATACAGAGTTAGTTTCATATTCATAATATTTGTTTTTCTTTGAATTCGAATAAAGAGTATAAAAACACTACACGTGTACTTATTTTTAGCAAAAAATTAACTTAATTGGTTGATAATTCAAACATAGATGTTATACCTTATCTTCTTTCTTATCATTATTTTTTAACAGTCATCCTATATGTCACTGTTATCATACAAGGGTTTTGGTACTCACACAGCCATAATCAAAATGCCCGTGGCATTGGTGTGGAGATCATTAGGAGTATTTTTAGCAGGCCTGATATCTGATGTTAAGTGATCACCACAGCCCATTGACATTTGCAGCACCAGAGGAGCCACAAATTTCCAAATTAAATAGGGATAAGACATGAAGGGGAATAGGAAGTAGGGAATGGGGAAAGGGGTAAGCTTTAGAATCTTTCACTCATTGTACAAGACGTAGCTATAATGCTCCGTGTGATACCACCGAGATCAGCCCATGTACGAGCTATGTCAGTAGGTTACAACTGAACGCTGAATCAATAATGTGTTAACCCACAAATAGTCAAATTCGGAGATATTGATGTATAATGAAAGAGCGTCGTTAATTTAACATTAAAAAAAGTCAAGTCATCTAAATAAAATAAGTACCAAAAAGGTTTCTTAATTTAATGTTTCGAAGTGCGTTCCATATTTTACAATTTATACAGTAAAACCATATATGGACGCTGATATGCAATACTGTGTCAAGCCACAAAAACTTCATTTTGAGAAAATGGCGTCTAAAGATGTCAGACCTATTCTTAATAAATTTGTTTGAAGAAGTATATATCCATCTTTACTTTTCAATTTTGATAAAAGGTATAATGATTTAAAAGCAGATTGATATATTTAATGTATTATTTAATAAAAAGTTTTTGAAATATTTGCGATTATTTTATAAATTGCAAAATATGGAACGCACTTGAAATTCCAAACATTGAATTAAGAAACTTTTTTTCGTACTTATTCAGTTAATATGGCTTAAATATTTTTGAATAATGTTAAATAGGTAACGCAGTATCAAAATACATCAATAGCTCTAAATTTAACTTTTTGTGGGTTGACTCATTATTGCTTATCAGCATCCATATTTGAAAAGCTATTATTAGATAAATATTTTTATGATGCCAATCTGCCTTTAATTCATTGTACTTTCAATAAAAGTAGAAAAGAGAAGATGGATTATATATGATATATGATATATACGTTTTCAAACACATTTATTAAAAATAGGGTTAACATCTTTAGACGCCATTTTCTCTAAATGAAGTCCGTGTGGCTTGACATAGTATTGCTTATCAGCGTCCAACTAGTCTTTAACTCAGTAATTAGTAGCGTTTTCCAGTACGTTTTCTTTAGTCGTAATGTAATCGCAGTCACGTGATCAACATATATTTAGCCGACTTCTAAACAAAAGTTTAGTTTTGTTAACATATAAATTTATTTTCTTACCTGGAACTATAACAATACTGATGATAATTTAAGTACGTAAAATACAATTTAAACATGTATATTATACAAAATTTTCTTACAATAAAACAAATATATACATGTGGATTTTGACTATGGCAGTTTTTAATATGGCTGATTTAAGTTATCGCCATATTTGATATCTAATGACGTCACTGTTTCCTAAAACGCTAATATGCATTTTATTCTATGTATCTAATAACTTTATTTATCAAAAATATCGAAGCGTCTTTATAAAAGTATTAACCTATTTCATTTTCGTCATAATCGGTTAACCGTATAAGATGTTAGTAGTCAAATTACATAACTTTTATTTGAGAATGCTTTAAAGACTTTTGAATGAAATGTTTTTTTAAAGAAATTAAATAAGTAGTGTCACAAATTAATTGGTGGCTTAAAACGGGAAGGGATAAAGAGAAGATAATGAGGTACGGCGAGTGAGAGAGTCGGAAGCCTAAACTCACTCTAGTTTCGGCTTCCGGCTCACTCACTGTACGAAAAGCAGCTATTTTAGCTACTTTACGCGGATTTTCTGTGAGTGTGTGGTGTTTCCTAGTCGAACTAACTCGTTTTATAGTCAATTAGCTATAGCTAGGTCCTACCGCAAAAATTTAACCCTATATAAATTGAAAGATTTTGTTGGGTAAACTCCGAATTTACCTATACTATATATTTGGTTCAAATTTAGCGTTTTACATAATTTTTAAAAATAAGGTTTTTTGAATAGAAAACCATTACACAAAGTATTGTAGTATCACTAACGATATGTTAAAATTGATTTTGGTCAAGTATTAATTTTAAAAATAACGATCATATAATTTTTAGCTAACTTGTTTTTTTATCAATAATGAAATTAACAATTTGATTAAAAATTTACCAAAAGCTAGTTACGCAGTTTTGCACTATCCCCGACGATTTGACTACCAACATCTTATGAATTGGTGAAAATAATTTTATTGTCAATGTAATTATTTTATTTCTAGTCAGTAATAGAGATCATCTAGCGAGCACCGGTCTCGGTAGAATTTCTGGTTGAGTGGTCTCCCATGTTCCTGGAAGTCCGTACTTCTTCGGTTTTAGTATATACACGAACTGAAAATAAAGAGAATGAATACATTGGAAAGAAATAATAGGACGTGCAGTAATAGATGCTAGAACTCTATGAGATATAAAATTTAACTATTCTACGCCTTATTTGTAAAAAATATTATTTAGTATGTCGACATATTTGCAACTTTTGAAATATTTTTTGTGTGTATATTTTAGGAATTGGCTTCCTCAATTGGCGATCACTGAAAATGCAACATTTACAACATTAGGACAATCAAAGAGGTATTTTAGCGTATAATGTCATCGACTTTTTGTTTTTTTTTTTTAATATATTTTTTTATAAGTTATTTTTCTATCAACATTTTGTGACATCAAAGTCTAAATAAACGGACGAAGTCGCAAGTGCAAAACATTTTTTGCGTTTTGTATCTAAAAATTTTCGAATTTGGTCACTCTCATAGTGCGCGATGTTACAGTTGAACACAGTTAAACTAAATGTTATTATTAAATTAATTTCCATATCCACAATAAGACTTACCACAATTACCCCATAAACGGCCCCAACCGCGAACCCCACAGCGACATCCCCCCAGTGGTGCATGTGGTCTACCACCCTCGATAGTCCGACATACCACGCGCCGATCAGCACTGCGAATTGTACCCCGTGCCTTAATAATTTGGAACCCCGCCATTTGCCCTTCACTTGTATGTAGAACTGTTTGGATTAAATGAATTATATTATTTATATAAGAAATGTAAGAAATATATAATAAAAGTAAATATAGACCGTATTTTGTCTACGAAAAGTCGTTGATTAGTTTTAGTAATAAGGTATATTAACGACCTACACACTCTTTCTCTCTCTAGGATAGATCGTCAGCGTTCTTTCAAATATATTAATAATACTAGCAGTGTACCGCAATTTCAGCCGCCTTAATATAAGGAAAAACTATTTTTAGATTATGTTTACCTACCCTAATTGAATCAGTTATTGTTTACTATTTCATTAGTGTCAATTCTGTTTTCGCGTAGCCCTCTTTTTATTTATTAATTAAAATAAATAACATTTTTAAAACAAGATTAACCTAAGTTACATTGTAACACAACTCTGTGGGTGAAAGTCCCGTCAACAAAGGTTCAGCCGTTTCAGAGATTAGCCGGAACACACAAACAGACAAACGGACACAAATTTTAAAAATGTGTCCGTCTTTTTTTTATGGAGTTCTGTTTATGCAAATATTTATCACTTTAATTTTATTTATTCGTATAGATTTATTTGTAAAAACAATATATCCGAAGAGTTCTAGGAATGGGATGAAACAACCATTATTCTTCACCTTATTATTGTCACAAAAATCACTAATTACGAAAATGTACTTACGAAAAAATTTACTAAATAACAAAATGTAATTTGCAAATTGCAACTTTAAATTAAATTTCAACTCACAATAAAGAAAACAGCGGTATACATAGCGAAGCTAGAGTGCGCGCTCGGGAAGGAAAGCCTCATGTCTTTCAGCTGAGCCTCATCAGTATTAGTACAGGTGAAGTCTTGGATATAACCTAAGGTGTTCAAGCTTGAGTTGGAAACTGGGATTGGCTTGCAAACCTGAAAAAAAAATGTTATGCTTAAAATTAACTATTTTTCCATTTTACCCTTTTCATGTGAAATAGGAATTTAGCAAAAAATAACAAAAAATTTAACATTTTCAAATGTAAAATATTATTAATATTTCGCACGCTTAATAATTAAGTGATCGAATTAAAAAAGTCTCATTTTTCGGCACAAAAGGCAAAAAAACCCGTTTACATTCGGGAATTCGGTCGTTTATTTAACCATAAAATTATATGAAACCAAAATTTTAATTACTATAAAATTTAGCCAACTCGTTTCACACAGATTTTGAGTTCAATCACTTTAATACTAAGACCTAAACATGGGATATGTACTTTTTGGCTATTAGGACGTTCTTCAAGATAGTGGCATCTTTTAGCATTAGCTGGACTCATGATTTTATTGATACTTAAATATTACTTTTTTATGGCTTGGCCAATGCTATATACCCATAGATATGTTATAAGCTCATTTTAGCACCCAAAATATCTGTTAAGAATATACCATAAAAGTAAATAATGCTGTATTTTGTCTATGGTAGCTCGTTGATTAGTTAGTTATTATTATATATCGGCAGTACGCACCCTCCCTCTCTAGGGTAGATCGCAAATATATCTTTTATTTTCCCAAATATATTCATAATTAAAGATAACTTAATCGTCCACTTTGGACGACGTTGCCTAGTAACCAGCTAGCGACTGAGTATGACAGGCGAGAATATCTTTAGACCAACAAGTCTTCCTGACTTTAGGAGCTTACTAATTTTGGAAATAGGTACAGATTTTTAAGGTCAAACAGTGAAAATAACATATCTACAATTAGAAAATATCTAATCGAAGTATTTTAATAAATTATGAGTGCAATTGAATATTTATTCGATCAGGAAATGTAATTGTTTTGTTATCACAATATTACACGTATAATACTAATCGATGTTATCGATGAACAATATATTAACATGCATTAACTTTTAGATATACCTGCAAATGTCACGTAATATTTTTTAACGTTTAAGCTCGACAATAAAATATTTATAAATAAACTTAGTTTTATTATAAAGGATTCAATAAAAAGATACGACTATAGCACAACTGAATGTGTTCTTTAAATTTTTGATGGATATTTTTTTTGTAATGGGTAGTTGACATGGACCCATGGACATGGATTGCGTTGCCAGCTTTAAAACGAAGGATAATGAGGAGGAGGATGAGGGATGAAGAAGAATAGAAAGTAAGGGAAAGAATGAAGAGAATAAGATTAGACGGTGACAATCTGTAATAAAGCATTGTGGCGTATTAAACTCCATATTATAAAATTCTAAAAAGATAAATTGTCGATTCGAAAGTGCCATTTGAGTTTATTCCTAGCAAAACAAGAAACGATTACACAGCAGTGGGACATTTATAATATACTAGCATTCCGCCCGCGACTACATCTACTTGGAATTTGGTTATATCGCGATCCCACAGGGACCGTGACTATGCCTATGTCCTTTCTCAGGCTTTAGACTATCAATGTACAAAATTTCATTTAAATCGGTTTTGTAATTTATTTTTATTTTTATTTACATTCAGACAACAAGGTCCACGTGTTAGTCACAAAAGTACTTAATAACTATGTTAGTATTTCTTGCTAGTAACAATCCAAAACTATTATTGTGACTTCCACGGATCCTGGTCAGCAATGAGGCCGTTCTCTTGCGAAAAATGGCTTCAAATGAATCCACTTTCGTAATGTAGCGTAACACACGTTAGAGTTTATAATATTAGTAGAGATTATTATTTACTTTATTTAAAGTATAACTTGAAGAACTATCTGTATATCTACGATTTGTACAATGGGGGGTGTTCTGATAAACTTTTTGACATGGTGCAATCATCTCGCTTTTACCATCGCGCTCTTCGCCTCAGGAGTCGATATCATCCGCACCATTTGGTTGCATGGTCGGTGTCCAATGTGCGGGCTTTACGATCTTTTTTTGTGCGTACGTACAGGTTGTGTAATGATCTCCTCCTCCTGAGGTTTACCCAGAGCGCTAAAATTTAGGGCTTTTTAAATGTCGAGTGTATAGACACCTTTCCATCAAAGGCCGGCAGCGCCCCTAGTGTTGTAGACGTCCGTGGACGAAAGTAACCACTTAACATCAGGTGGTAGTATTTGCTTACTTAAAAAAACTAATATGAAATTGATAAAACTCACATCAAAGAAGTGCGGTCTAAGTCTGCCAATAACATATTTAGCGGAGTTAACAGTCAGCTGCTGGCACGCCGCGCCGAACGCGAACACGCCAATCGACGTGTAGCTCTCCCACAACCAGCCCGATATCAAGGAGCCCGAGAGAAACTTCTCACCGATACCCTTGCCCTGCTTGTCACGGACTATTTCCACTATTATTACCTAGAAATAATGACAATGAAATAGCAGTGAAAAGGTGCATTTCCATCAAAGATGTACAGAATTGTCAGTCAATAATAATAATCATTTATTTCAAGTATCAACGACTCAGTACAATGGTTACAATTTTCTTAAAACCTATGGTAGTATTACAATTGCTCGAATTGATGATGTAAATAGAATATCAATTACTAGCCCCAGAATACGAGTCCAGCTGTGACCTTACAGCAAAGTTCAAAAATTATTTAATAAAATTAAAAACATGCAAAAAACTCAGCACGGCCCAGAAATCGAAACTGATAATTTTTCAAAAGGAAATTTTGACATATTTTGTTGCTTCTGGTTGTAGAAATGATCAGAGTAGATTATTGATTCTAAGTAATAAAGGTTAGTATGGCACCATCAATGTATAATAAAAAGAAAACAATGTTTTTGAACTTGCTTTGTCGGGTGGAGAACACTTACTGTAGGGTATAGTGATACTGGATATTTTTTTCTAATCCCAATTTCTTTATTATAATTACGTACATGTCTTATGTTTGGACGCTAATATGCAATACTATGTCAAGCCACACGGACTTCATTTTGAGAACATGACGTCTAAAGATATCAAACCTATTCTTAATTAATTTGTTTAAAGAAGTATATATCCATTTTCTTTTATATTTTGATAAAAGGTAAAGTGAATTGAAAACAGATGGGAATAATAAAAACTATTATCTAATAATAAGTTTTTTTTTAATTTATGAGATTATTATATAAATTGCAGAATATGGAACGCACTAGAAATTCGAAACGTTAAATTAAGAAACTTTTTTCCGTACTTGTTTGGTTTGCATTACCTGAAATTCTTTTAGTATTGTTAATATCTCCCAATTTGACTTTTTGTGGGTTAACACATTATTGCTTATCAGCATCTATTTATGAAACGGTAAATGCTCATGGTGTACAAACTGACACCATAATCGGATCTAGAAACGCTTAAGTCGAATTTAATACATCGCTATTTATATATTTTATTTTGAAACGGTTAATGTACTTAATATATTTATTTGATCGGCTATATAATATAGTATCAATTTATGCATAGGAAAACGTCATTTTATATTTACGTAATTGTGTACTGACACAATTTATCAGTGCTAGTACAAAAATTAGAAAGGCACTTACCGTAGCTACAATCAAACCGAATCCGACACCAGCCAACAGACCCTCGGATACCGTCTGCGATTTATACGGCAATTTCAGAGTGTAATCATTTTCGAAGTAACCACGATGGTAAGGCTCGGCGATCAGATGTAAAACTAGTAACGGAACACCCACTGGAAAATAAAGAAGAACAAGACTTAATTAACTTTTTTTTATAGGATAGGGGGCAAACGAGCTGACAGATCACCAGGTGGTGAAAAGTGAATACTGCCGCCCATGGACATTTGCAGCACCAGAGGAGCTACGAAATGCGTTGCCGGCCTTTTAAATAGGAGTACGCTCTTTTCTGGAAGGTCTGCAGGTCGTATCTATCCGGAAATACCGCATGCGGTAACTCATTCCACAATTTAGTTGTGCGGGGCAGAAAGTTTCTGTTAAAACGCACAGTACTGCTCTGCCAACTGTCAAGGTGGTGGGGGTGGTAGAGTTGTCGCGTAGATCGATGGCGGAAGAGGCGGGAGGGATCAGCCCGAACAGTTCTTTGGAGCACTCCCCATGATATATGCGATAGAGAATGCATAACGAAGCTTCCTCTCTACGCAGTGCCAAGGAGTCAAGCCTATCCGAAATTTCATCGCAATCGACAAGTCGATGATATAGAAAAAGTCACTGAAAGATAAGAAGATTTCACGGTAATAGAGCCTGTACCCCATTGACTGCAGGTCGTGTACGCGCTAAGTAGCTAATATTGGTGCTTTTCGTTTGGTGGCTGAGGGAGCTGGAAGTCTATACCACTCTCCCTAGTATTTTCCTTGCTTCCTATTCCTTTAATCCGTTATTCCTTTTTGAGCTGGTAACACATTTGTAGCTCCTCTGGTGCTGCTAATGTCCATGGGCGGCAGTGATCATTTAACATTAGGTGTTCCACCCGTTCATTGCTAGCTGATTTTTATAAAAAAAGAAAAATTAAAAATTCACATAAAATAAGTGTTACTATATTGTATATCTGCTATATAACTTTTCTGTGATCAAAGATGTTTTTAAAAATGCATAAGTAGTTTTGGGGATCGGTGTTTCCACGTAATTCCCATTCTCATAGAAACTACGTTAAATAATATAATACTCTATGACACTGAATTACGAGACGAATTTATATAATTATACTTCATATGTTGAAATCCGTCGAACGGATTAGGTTGCAAATTGTACCAAAAATTAGATACACATATACATATGTAGGTACATACGTTTGAAAAATATAATCCTTCTTCGGCATGCGAGATTTTCCTAGCACGCCTCGCAGAGTTATCTAAGCTTTTGATTTCTGTTTCTATCACAAACTCAACAAAAGTGATCGTTAATTTATCGGAAGTTATTCTAGCCTGCTTCACATGTATTTTAACATATTTGGGAGCATGGCAGGGCCCCGCCAAGTCGAGCAAAAATACGGCGGCACGGCCGTAACACTCTTTTCTCGAAGCAATTCGGCCCATTTTCGACCCCCTATAACTTCGTTGTGGAAAACTAGAAGCCTGAATTTTTAGTAACCATGCAGGCTCTGTATAAACACGGTATATTAAAAATTTCATTTAATTTGAACCAGTAGGTTAAGAATTATAACTACTCAAAGATTCTACGTTTTGTCACTCACTGGTCACTCAGTGAGTGACAAAATGTCATCGATCGATCATCAATATTGTAAGACACTTCTAGTGACATTGGCAGAATATTTTGCGCATAAGTAGCGCGGATGCACGCCATACTATGAGAAAAAAAAGGCACTTCTAGCAGATATAGTAATAGTTGTCATTCCAAAACTAAATGATATCTTTACTTGTATGACATTCTCTTAATTTTTTACTGTTGAAAGAAAATAAACATAATTATTCAGTACATGATCCACTTGTGACATTGGTTATTTTTTATATGGATTCAAACCTCCTTGTACCGTTGTTCTATATTTGATATTTGATGTATTGTCATTCCTTTTCCATCTGTCGTATTTAATAACTATATATCCTATTATTTAGTAGTATAATTACAACAGTTACATTACTTCATCAAAGCCAGAACGAGATGAAAGAACTATTTTTATACGCAACGGAAGTTAATCATATGATATTAAATAGATTTCATTATGTGTGTATAAAAATATGTGATTAGTTAATTAGCGATAAGATATAACAATCCTTAGAAAACATTATTCAAGTGCTGTTCTAGTTTTATTTATGATTCATTTATAAAATATGTATTAAAATTGTGATTTATTTCTTTAAGGCGAAGTTATTTACTAAAAAGCTGAATATTTTGCGTTTTAGAATTAAAAAAGGTTAAATTGATAGTACCTACGTATGTTTTGGTAGACATAATATACAAATCACGTAATTATATAATACATAATATAAAACAAGATATTGTAATATATATTAAATATAAAAAATTGGATATATTTTGTTGGATCAAATTTTTTCCTCAACCCCATGTAGAATAAATAAGCAAAACATTCGAAAAACTTCGTTGCAATTTTTTTTTCTTATTATTTTTTCGTTACGTCACGTGTTTAAATATTAATTCCATTGTATTATTACATTTTTGTAGGTATTTTTTAATTTAAATTTCATTACATTAATATAATCTAAATTTAATAATCATCTTTTGTGTTTGAAAAAAAAAATGGTTTTTTATACATTAACGTCCTCGAGGTTTCGATTTTACGGTTAACCGCCTCTTCCGCATACGGCGCTGTAAAGTTTCACGATCCATTGTTTGAATTAAATGCCAGTTAAACCGGTCTCACACCTCAGGCTAATAGATAAATCTTCTCGTTAGATAGAGCTCAATATGAAAATTCTGTAACGAGGAATCCTTTTCGAATACGGTCCACTAATGTACCACAGAAGTATTCATCTGGGCAGCTACTAATGCACTCTGACTAATTATAGCTACCCAAAAGATCTGAAAATTTATAGAGTGTGTAAGTGAGTAATAACACTTAATTGCCCAAAAGACTTATTCAATTTCGAACCTGTAGAAGGTTGAAGCAGGTACTCATAAGCAAGGTCGCCACAAAAGATTGGAAAGTATATAAGCAGTAAGTGCACCGCACAGAGGCCTAATTTAATAATAAAAGTAAGGTAAGAGAGTTAGGATGGCGGTTCTCTCCGTCCAAAATCTCTTACTTTGTCCGTACATTATGGATTATAGGCAAGACCACGCAATCGGCTAATTCGCTGAATTGTACGAATATATATACGCTTCTGATTACTCATATATGTAGATATAACTGGATACTTATAAGCAATAATGTGATAACCCACATTAAGTCGAATTCGGAAATATTGACGTTTTTTGATAATACGTCATGTATTTAACATTTTTTAAAAAAATCAAGTCATCTAAACTAATTAAGTACGGAAAAAAGTTTCTTAATTTATTGTTTCTAATATTTAAATGTGCTTAATATTTTGCAATATGCAATAATCTAATACATTTATAATACTTATTATTCAGAAAACTTTGTTTTATACCAATCTGCTTTTAATTCGTTATACTTGTTATCAAAATAGCAAAGAGGACATGGATATATACATCTTCAAACAAATTTGATAAGAATAGGTTAAGGTTTGAAATATAATAAATATTTATAATAAAATTAATTGAAACCTAACAATCGTTTATATGCAATTTCACGATGTTTTGCAAGTCAAGTATAAATTACGATGCTGTTGGCATTTTACGCACCTTTAAACACCATATCTCAAACGCTTTGCAATTCAAGAAGCCCATGAGCTTGTCACTCTCTTGCGATAACCCTGGTGCTGCAGCCCCGGATGCCTTTCCCTAAATCGAGCACTTCTCTCGATACGACATTACATTACCACCTAATGCGATGTATCTCGTTTAATCTGTACCTAATTCCGTTTATTGCTAATGAGATAGCGAAATATTTAAAGAGATTAAAAACCTGTATGCCATTTTTATTGTGTATACGGTCGTTGTCCTTTTAGAGGAAATTAAAATTTTTAAGATGCGTCAGAGAAATTCGTTTCCAAATTTAACGTGATTCATCACTCGAGGTTAAAATACATCCGTGTAAATGTTTTGTCATATTTTAGAAAATAATAGAATAGAATAACTTTATTCGGGTACATATATAGAAAAAACAGCAAAATTAAACAACAAAGTTCTTACTTAATGTCTAAGAATTACAAACTAAATAAAAACAATACTAAGGAGAAAAAGAAAGACATAACATCGTTAAATCTTTAAAAGAAATATAACATAATAATAATAATAAAATAATTAAAATAAGACAAAAAAAAACGAAATATATAACTAGTTTTAGCAAATTAAAGCGTCATGTCCCCGAAAAGTAATGTCTAATTTAGGAATTATAGATTTTTTTGGTAATAGTACACCATCTTCACCTGAGTATGAAGATTAACAGGTTTTTTGTTCAATTTACTAATGACGTATTTAATACCACACAGAAAATTGCCGTAAACACTTTCTCCTTCAGTCCCTTTTAAGCTGGCAAGGCATTTCTGGCTCTTCATGTCCCAAAAATGTTTATGGTCTGTGTACACTTAACATGCTCGGCTCGTTAGTGCGCTTTACTGATTCATAGATAAAAAATCCTAACGATTACGACTGGATAGATCAACAATAACGATCCGATAGATCAATAAGAGGTTTATTGATTCGTCTAAATGATTGTTATAATTTACTTTAAATTCTTGCAGTCCGATTTTTTAATTTTTCTTTTAATAATCTTGATCTATATGTGTCTTTGAATTCGAAATGTTACCGACCCCTGTTTTAAAACTTCACGTAATAAAATATTATATCGCACTAGCTGGTGCTCGCGACTGTGTCTGCGATGGCTGTGATACCTAAGTCATAGTAGCTTTATGCATTCAAAGTTTCAGCTCCATCAGTTTAAAATTGACAAAGTTTCATACAAACTTTCATCACCTATTCTAACCCCTTGGGGATAGCGGATGTCTACGTCATAACATCTACCTGCCAAATTTCAGCCCGATCCGTCCAAACTTTTATAATACCTATAAAATGAATATGGCAGCCATTTTGTATTTATTTTTTTACATTTTTTTCTTTTCGGTATAAGAAAAAATAAGGATATTAATTACACTGGTTAGTCTATTCATTTGTATTTTCTATTAATATCCAATTAAACTTTGAAGTATTGACTCATGTCTTTCGTATAACCATAATTGGGCTGTGCGTTGATAGATCAGTCAGTTAGTCAGTCACCTTTAAGTTATATATATTCAGACTTAGTTTTAAAATCAACAAAGTGGCTAAAATTCAAATCTGGGTGAAACGAGTTAACTGTGTTAGTAATAAAAATTTAGTTTCATATCTGTGGCCGTTAATCTATGATTATGAAAAAAAAAATATAACTATTCTACCAACATTTTGTTACAAGTTTAACTTTGTGATAATATTTGATATCGGTCCCTTTTATAGTAAGCATACGATATTACATAGTGTAGTCTGATTACAAAAATATTCAGAACGGCATTAGAAATTCGCATTTAAAAATATCGATGTTACGTGTGTGGTAAAAACCCTATTCAGAAAAACACTGCTGAAAAGAATAATTTACACTAGTTTTTGCTTTGAAATAATAAACTTAATGACAGTAATATTTTTTATTAGTATGTATTTACGTTAAAGAGCTATTTAGGGCTGTCTGAAAATTTTATACTACCTATAAAATGAATATGGCAGCCATTTGAATTTATTTTTTTACATTTTTTTCTTTTCAGTATAAGAAAAAACAAAGATATTAATTACACTGGTCAGTCTAGTCATTGGTATTTTCTATTAATATTCAATTAAACTTTGAAGTATTGATTCATGTCTTTCGTATAATCATAATTGTTAGTACCTTATTTTTATTGATATTTTATATATTTTTTTTAATATCAAAAATTGCAATTATACATTACATGTAAGTCATTTACAATTTCTAAGTTTGTCGTTTGACCTCAATTTCAGAGGTGAACTAGTAGCAAATAAGGAAATATAAGTGTAGCCAATTAAGTGAAATTACTTAGTGTACCTATACTTGTACGATCATCGTGGAAATACAATAAATAAGGAAGCCATATAAAATTATAAGCAATACGAAGATAAATAAACATTATCAAATTAATGTTATACGTGTGTATGTAATGTCTGCAACTTTTTAAATTGTCATTAAATAAAAAAAGGTGTTAAGTAGTCACTTAATTTAAAAATTGTATAAGATATTAATCAAAATAGTTGCATAAACATCGTTCCAACAAGTTTATTAAAAGTGCAATTAAACGAAAAATAAAATAGATTAAACTACTACAATCACGGAAAACTAATATATTTAGTAAGAAAGGAAAAAAAAACTATAAAAAAGTATTTTAAAACCATTATAACACAACACTTTTAGTTTTTGCATTACAATAAAATCAATCAATTTTTATACAAAGGATGGTAATAATGTAATCTGAGAAATAGTCTAGTGAAGATGAATCATTGTGTCTTTAAAGTGTGTCAAAGCTACAAGCCTAAGTACCACTTAACTTATACAAAGGCAAAATCAACAAATAGCTTAAGACAGTTGGAAAATAAAAAATATCACTTACCACACGCTAAAACAAGGACATCCAAAATAATCTTCCATATCAATTTATCCACAGCCATCCTTTATTTAATAGATCACATACAATAAATGTTTTTTTTTTTATATTTTATCTCTTGAAGTGAATTTGCACTAAAAACAGGTCATACTATACAAGAAAGCCTATTAAAAGTAGACATTGTTTAAAACATTTTAGTTTGTATTTCTCTGATTAGAATTGACCGTTTCGCGTGCGAGCCAGGTGCGAACACAAATCTCAATGATAAAGGATCTGATAAAGTATAATCTTCGATAAAAGGTAGATGTTAGTCACTTCTGCCGTCATAATGGTACGAAAAAGTCCCGCGTTGCATACTTTTAATGCAAAATAGACTGTAAATTACACAGCTTTACGTCTCGAATTAAATAAATCTCAAAAGTGAAAACAAAGTCCCAACCTGTCGAAACGTGGGCGTCAAACCAAATTCTATATAATAAATAAATGTTGTTGTAATGCAATTTGAACTTAAAACCAAATTAATAAAGGTTTGTTTTTGATATTATTTTACGCACCCTTGATTGTATTGTAACTTATTGGAAATATTATTCGCACAAAAAGTGCCCTCTATGCAGAATTGTACAAACTAACATAAAATATCACCGTGGTTTGCTATGATTCCGCTAGATGGCGTTGTATGCATTAATTGTATGTTTATTTAACAATATTAATTTTTAAATGATTTCGGCAAAGAAGAAGGTCCTATATTTGGTTGTATGTTTTTTTTTTAATATTTAGGATTTTAATAAAAAAGTATTACAGTTTATAACGTATTTATTATGCTTCTTTTATTCTAATTATTCTAGAAAAAATATAATAAATAGCTGCCAAAAAACTAGTGTTAGGCAGTGTTCGCTCATAATTCTACACAATATAAATAATTTAGGTGCATTGTAAATGTTGTACACATAACATGCTTAAAATAGTTTTCTATACAAAACAACAGTTTTTGTCTAATTGTGACTTAAAATATCATTTCTTATAGATTCTCAAAAATTATTGACTATGTTATAATTTACAATTAAAATTTTATTCATTAAACTCTTTACTACGCCTTTTAATAAACACCGTATTTAAATGATTTTTAAATGAAGAAAAAATTAAACTTTTTTAAAAATATAAAGGCATATAAGGCACAAAGCAAATATAAATATTTACATATAATACGACACTCAAAATTTTATAAAGTAAATTAAGTAGAAACTCATACACTGTTTTACCGCCAAAATCGAATTTTAACATAGAATAAAAACGTTTCCCAGTAATTAAAATAATTATGCACCCACAATTATTATTAACCAAAAACTTATACAATATAATTTTCTAAATACTAATAAAACTGCAATTTTTTTTTATTTACAATTCTATATCACAGAGTAAAAATACGACCCTTGTCTTCAAGACTTGGGTATTTTTTATCTACAACTATCAATAAATATTTGAAAAACAATGAGCGTTGTGTTTATTTTTTATAAAAGAATTATATACTTACCTAAAATGCAAACCAATTCATAAAAATAGACTGATAAAAACTGTTAAAAAAAAAACTTAAAATAATTGTACTGTAAACTAATTTAGTTCAAATACTCATAAAGGCTTATATTAAATATTCATTATACATATATCTATGTGCTTTTTATTAAAATACAATTAAATATGACTAATATAATTAGAAAACCTTCATACATATTTTTTTGTTAAATATTAAGTTTCTAATTATGTTAGGCGAATATTATCTTTACACTATAAATAATTTTTATGTGATATTTATTCATTGCTCTATGTGTATTATTAACTACAAATTGACAAAAGTTTTTTTTTAATAATTATCTTATGTACCTAATTATTCAAATCAATGTGTACTCAGAAAGTATCTGTATACTTTTACGAATATAGATTTAAAATAGTTACACAAGTTATGGATTACAAGAAAAAGATACATATATGTATAGAAATATATGTTTACTTCATTTCAATTAGAAAAATGTAAAAAATAAGGCATATAGTAGAAGGGGAAAGTATACCATACAATAATAATAATAATCACTAAATTAAAATAATTGGTTCATCAGTCATCGGTGCGCCTGGTAATGAGAAATCCCTTAAAAGTATGTTCCATGGTCAAATTTTAAACAAACTTTCATTCCATTTTGATACCTTTTGTAGATTAACTTTCTAAAATCCTGTTTTTACCTATGTGATTAATCAAATCTTCCATAACATGTCATGTCTTTAGACCCACTTGTTTAAGCTAAACAGTGTTTGACAGTCATCGTTAGAATAACATTAAGTAGATAACCATTGAACGCGGATAAAATAAGCACTTTTATATTTATATAATTTTGACTCTACTGAAATATGAAGGAAAACGTTAGCCGTCGATAATGTTTAGATATTTTTATGACAATGTCGAACATGCACGTAAAACGTGACAAGTCAACAAATTGACTTATTTGAAATAGTCATTTGTATGGAAGGAAGGTGGTTAAAACTTAGATCATTATTATTTTTGGAACTATATTTTCTGTTACTTTGATCACTAATCGAAAAAAAATTTAACTCAATACAATATATTCACACTGATAGTACATTGCAATACATGCTTAGAGTAAATTAAGAAGTATTAAAATAATTTGCAGAATAGGATTTTAGGAATAAATATAACATCAATAGTTTCATAAGAATCAGACGTTTCTTATCTTGGTTTTTTTATTTTTATATAAATAACCAAGAAAAGAATATAGACTTCCTGATACTGAATTCATATACAAAACACTTTCTAATATAACATGTTTAAAGTACACAGAGAAATATTTAAAATATTATTATCTTCAGAGTAGATTTTTACTCAATAAATTTAATATATAATAGCTGAATAAAATTAGGCGTTTCTTTCGTTTTATTATGTATATTAGGCATCAAAACGCTTATTTTATATCAATATAATCTTAAAAAAAAAACACAAGTGGTAAAATTAGCATTATCTGCAGAGTACCTTTTAACTTTGTTAGCTTTATTTAATAAATATAATATCAATAACAGCTGAATAGGAATCGGGCACAATTTTAATAAATTTAGGTTTATTAATATAATATGTATATAATATGTTTTATTTATATTGTTAAGAAATATACCTATGTAAGTCACTATCAACTGTCAATGAATATCATTACCGTGAACAAACTTTTACATATTCTAGTTTAAACTACGCCAACTAGAATTCTCGATCTATATTTTGAAACATCAATCTTTCAAAGTGATTAACTATTTACATTGTATATATAATTTTTATGACAGTAACGACAATCATTTCCGATTCGTTTCTAACAAAACTACATAAGATATAGCGTTTTACGTACGCATTTACGTCGCTACACGTAAAGATTTAAAACACTTGGATACAATAATTTATTTTCATTAACATACTGTGACTTTACATCAGAGCGAAAAGCTGTATAATTTTATAAAAACACTTATTCACTTTGGAATTAATTAGTTTTATAAACGCTTCACAAAAATATTAATATAAAATTATGCAGTTTTCTCGCTTTCATATCAAGTTGATAATTTTGACTTGAGTGGTGTTGCTTAAACTTAAGCCATGACATGTTTATATAATATAAACCAGAAGACGATTTTGAAGTCACATCACAAAAAGCCCCTACAAATGTGTAAATGAGGCATCATTCACATAAAATTGTATATTTTAAAATTTTCACAACAACACATGTAGTTCAAAATTGATAACACTGTTTCACTGAGCGTAAAAATTATAAAATTGCTTACTTTCAGCTTCATTACAAGTCCATGTATTCATGGGATATCCATGACACGTTCGGTGGTCATGGCTCCTCGCTCAATGAGCTATGTGAGTCGGGAGAATGTCAAACGTTCCACCCGGTGGCTGACCGCGTGTTGCCGTTGGTGGTGAGCTCGTTATCATGGTGGTTTACCATGGGTCTGCGTGGCGTTTTACGGAGATCGGATACGAAGGTAAACTGTGGAAAAATACAATGATATTTGTAAGAAAAAAAGTGTACATAAAACTTTATTCTTAATTTTTGTCTACGAGTATCATCAGTTTCATTTCGAAAAAATTGTCGTTTTAGTTATATTAGAATTGAAATGAAATATCTAGAATAATATAATATACGAAATTTTTAATTTCACTTTTTGTGATATCCAATCATAAAAAAAAAATGTTGACAGCATCTGTCTAAATACCATCTAACAAACTCACGGCAATGACAATTAAGACGATGACGGTAATGACAAACTTCATTGCCATATTACAGGTAAATATAACTAAATTTAAATAGTGTATAAGATATTGTTTATAGATAGATAGAGATAGTATTTTCAATAACTTACAATAATAGCAGCATAAAGGATTCCAATACTGAAGCCAGCGAGCACGTCGCTCCAGTGATGCTTGTAGTCGGAGACTCGCGTCATTACCGTGTACCACGCCATCATTATGAGGACGAATTGGATTCCGTGGCGAAGGAGCTTCGATCCTCGCCATGTGAAACGCTTGTGCAGGTACATCTGGAACGAAATTATAGTATATTTAAATGTAATGATTTTTAGATAGTTTTCTTATAAAAATAGTTGGCTAACTAGCGGGCAGGACGTGGTATTAAGTGATCCATGGACATTTAAGGCCACAAAAGGAAAGTTAAAGTTCAGTTTAAAAAAGAAATGAGGGATGAAACGGATTAAGACGTAAGGAATGGAGGAAAGGATAAGGCTTCCGGCTATCTCGACCAACGTACGGAATGCAACTATGATAGCTAATTAACGTCGATCTTCTGTGAGAATGAACTAAGCTCTACCTCGAGCAAAAAAAGTTTACTGTAGATGTTGTCTTCAGTTATGTTTGTGTGGATATGAATATACAGCTCATTGAATATTTTATAAGAAGCCTTAATTTATAATGCAAAAGATAAATATGAACAACAGGTATACTAAAAACTAAAAATCTTAAAAACTATCTAACTGTTCCTAAATCACACATGGCATGACAGTTAAACAGATAGACAAGCGAAAAAAAATGTGTGGCCTATCATAATTAATTACCAAACATTAATACCTTTACGATTTTCATTCTATACATACTCGTAAAAAGCAGTGTAAGAAGTTTTAAGGAAAGATTAACGATATACAGACATATTTTTGAACAACCACGAGCATTAACAAAACGTCGTTACTGTAGACATAGTAGACATTTAAATAGATCAGTGTCTATTTATATAATCGTGGGGTAATTTTTTACACCACTTATTGGGGCGGAACAAACAACGATACGCTATAAAGTTATAGGGGAGAATGTGTCAGAACCGCTTCGGGACGTGGACAAGTGTGTTTGGATACAGTTAATGTAAATTAAGACTGTGATGAATAGTGGGATATGTTAATGAATTGTGAAAATATAGACGTTAAAGATCTTCGTCATCGCGAGGAAAGCTACGTCATTTTTAATTTGAATATGTAAATAATGTTATTAACTATCTTCTAAATCATTTAATTTAAATTTGTTTTATTAGAACAAATTCAGTCAGAGTTACGTGACGTACTTAAAGAAAAACGACGTTTCATCGCAGTCCATACAGTCATGTCAAATGTTGTACGTGTCTCTGTAGGCGCGTTTAGCATAACAGATAACGCGCATCCGAAAACTCCCTATCGGTAAATGCTTAAAATTTTAACAATAACCGATATTGTAAAATAACTTACCGCAAAGTAGAACATAGTGTAAGCGGAGAACGACGAATGTCCACTTGGGAATGATAATCTCATCTCCTTCTTCAGTTTATCATCAGTTCCGAGGCACGTGAACTTTTCAATATATCGCCATTTATTTTCGGCTAGCGTACAATCAATGTCCGGCTTACAAACCTGTGAACAAATATGATAGGTACAGATTTTGCGAATGACGAACATTTGTTAAAACAAGAATGTGTAATTGAAAAGTAGTGGTCCAATTTCTAATGTCAAACATTTTAATTAGTTTTAAGAATCATTACCATAACATATGTATGTAAAGGTATTATCTACTCTTAAAGGACCCTTTAAGAGGACCAAGTCATTAATATTTAAATCGAAAGCATTGCAAACATAATTATAAAATTACTAATTTTGCAATGCTACTTGCATATCATTAATGTCACTAAATTAGCAGTTATTACAGAAAATCATCTTCATAGTTATAGAATTACGAAAGATTCTCAAGCCATTACAATTCATAAAATGATTGCAAAAACCAATTGAATAAAATACGTGATAATTTCATATGATTTGCTACTTTGTTTCCATTTATAGCGGCACACGTAATTTTCAATGCAAATACTGTTTATAAAATCGTCTCCAATTCAGCAACATTCTTGATGAAGTTACGCCAATCATCTACAACTTGTAACCGGTCGGTGTAGTTGTAAATTGTCAGTCAATTATCTTTTTTACGGTCAAAGCATTCCACTTTGTTTATTTGACTGATCGCCGCAACGCCTCGGGACATGCGTGATCTACAAGTTACAAGTACGAGTAAACGATAGTGCTCTTATCTTTTTAAGTGGACCTGCTTAAATAACTATAGAGAAATTTATTAAAATAAAATTAAATTTTAAATTTAACTTATATCACCAGAATTAACACTCTTTAGCTTACTGTATTATTTAAATCAAATAAAGGACAGAGATAACGCGACAGTATTATAGTAATTATAGGCTACTATAAAGATTGGCCGATTGTGTCTTACATCACTACTATGCTGACTTAGATATGATCTTCCGACTATTTACTACAACGTCAAACATTACGGTTTCTATTGTTGTTGGTATTCACAAGCAAAAGAATTAAGCTATAAATCACAGATAATAATAAAAGCCAATAGACTCCATGGATTAATGTTGTGTCGCAATCATTACCGTCCAATGTTTGGAGGGAAAAACTCAACAACAGGTGGTCCTTTAACCGGTTAGCCTTCCCATTTTTAATAAAAAAAGAAATTATAAAACCTTTTTCGACTACTCGATTTTTCTTATACTTTAATATTAATCATACCATTGTTTACATGCGGTACCGTGTTATTATACAATCTTTTCATCGTATCCCATACGTCAATCATCCGATCAGGTTCATCATCGGCAACAAGTTTCATATATACGATAATCGTTTTTATAACAAAAATTGGCGGTTATAACGATCTGTTGCCTTTATAAACTGGGAAAATATTTATTTTTCGCGTTTTGCATACTAAGCCGGTGTAATTTAGTAATTACGTGGTCAGCGAGGTGGACTGAGAGCCTCGGGGCAGGCAATTTCACGAGGAATAAACGACAAGTAGCGTTCCGCGTAATTTATAACAAAATATTTATGGTATCTTTGAATTTTTGATTTGATTAAGATGTAATCTCTCAAGGATTATATAATTAAGACATTCTTTGGGGCAGTGGTCACTGCAACTGACTGAAACGTCAGTATTGGCCATGCGGATGTTGGTCGAGGTCTGGGTGTTTGTGTATGTATTGTGTGTGTTTCCGGACTCCCGATCTACGATCATGAGATTCCAATGGGGGCCGTTGAGTGTAATGCGTTTATTCATTTTATTTATTATTTGCAAAAATAATATACTTACTATAGCTGTCCATAGCGGTTTCACTCGTATTTACGATTACTGCTTCGTTCCTTTGAGTCATAGCATCATGTAATATAACCTATAACCTTCCTCGTTGAAAGGGCTATCCAACGCAAAAAAAAAAAAAATTGAAATTCGATCAGTAGTACCAGAGATTGCCCCTTGCATACAAACATACAAATGATTTCTTTCATCTTTCCAATATTAGTATAGATAAAGTGATTGAAAATATTTAGGTCGTGTTAGTATCATTAAATAATTTGAAAATATCAAGTATGATACAAAGCAAAGATTATTTTGAGAAAAATCAAGAATGCAAAATCAATATTTCTATTTTAGAAGTAATTAAAACAAACACGAAACTCATTTCTTTATTCACAACACGTAGATTTACAATATAGAAGTGAATATTTTTACGAAGCAATATAAAACTGTGTAAAAGCAAAAGAGATAGCAGTTAAATTTATTTTTATTACCCGCAAGATTTATTGCAAGTGTCATTACAATCAATACGATTTACATGCGATGGTTAATTTAACCCAGCATAACTAAAATCCATTAACCAAAGAATTGAAATGATTTAAATCAATGAAATTTAAACTTACATCATAATTGTTTAGCATCTTCTAGGGACTATATTAAGTCCAAATTTCTTTCTTTCATTCATCAAACAGACTAATAACATTTTGCAAATTAAATATTACAAATTATACTAAATTGAAAATCAAATAAAGGAAGAAATAAGAGAAAAGTTGAACTCAAAACTTTAAGACATTTGCATGTATATGGATTATAAGAAACGATGCTATTTCATCATTCCTTATAAGCCACAGTGCTTATTAATAAGTGAACACGATCCGAGTACGGGCTTAGAATTTAATGAACATTTGAAAAATGACAATACAGTCTCGACTCAACTTATTATACAAAGGAACATAGATATTCATACGAGATCATAAAAATTACTTTTCTTTGAATGATCGCTGGGTTAATCTTTATGCATAGTTGAGACGCGACCTTTTTGTGAACATTTATACTTAGTTACTTTTATTTTAATATTCTTTATTGTTTAATTCAACATTACCTTCTCAATATCTTGGAAGACGATCAAGGTAAATGAGCTTCGAGGCGTGCATTGTTTCGCGTTTACAGAATATAACTTCTTGTCGTTTCTCTCCTTGACATTTTTACTGATAAATCATTTTTACATTTAAGATTATTCGTTCAGAAATTGTCTTTTATCTATTTGGAGGAAAATCATGAAACTAAGTAAATAACAAGACTTTTTATACAAGGGGAACCCACTCCAGAAGCAAAATACGTAATTCCGTTTACTTTAATAACAATCTTATTATTATTATTTTGATTTTAAAATAAAACTACTGTACCGATTTTGATGATAATTCCATGGGACCAATCAGAGAGTATGTATGTACTTTGGAAAAAGAAGAATTAACCAAATTAGTCTAGACGTTTTCGAGTAATCGGTGAACATAAAAAAAGTCCCCGATTAATTGAGATCTTCCTCCTTTTGAAAGTCGGATAAAAAGACCTAGAGACTTGTGTGGTAGATATTTGTGTAATATAAGGATTAGCTAAGAAAAGGTTTACGAATATAAAATACGTACTCTGAGGTTTGTTGGGGATTATAATTTGTCTCATACAAAATCAATAGCTTTCTATTATTATGTACTTGAAATCATCATTGTACATACATAATTTATTATTAAAATACATAACTAAAATGGAATGTTACTTGATATATAAACTAACTACATTGTTTTGCGTTTCTAGTTTTGTGTGAAAACAAAACTAAACACTGGAATTAGCAACGTTATAAATTTTCAGTGTTTGTTAACAATGCGAAGTTATCGACCTCGTTAATTCATGGCTCCATTTCACCAATACGTTTGTTAACAACGTCAAAATGCGTCACGCCGTGAAAATATAATCTATTTCTAATTTTTATGTTCTTTCCGGTTTCTATCTTGCTAATTTTCTAGCACCAGTATTGACACTGCACATGTTAATTTTTTTAACATTGCCAAATTTATTAATTCTAATTTTTACTTATCTTTATTTGGTAACAATAACCTTAATGAAAATCACGAATTTTCGAACAATTATTTTTCATTAAAATTTAGCATAATAAAAAACCATCCAGTTCAATCATTCAGTCGATAATTTCTCATCTAACTCTTATGTGTGACTAGAAATACGCGATATTTGTCTGCTAAATAAGACACGTAAAGAAAAATAGACTATCGTATAATCCAGTATAATACAAGTATAAATATGTATGTTAAGAATTTTAACGAAATGCAGTTTAGTGATTTTGTGGTATATGACTTTTTCAGGTGCTTAAAATGTATTTGAAATAAACTCTTTTGTGATTTCGAAAATAATCGCTGATTAAAAAGTCACGTTTTTCACGATTTTTACGATTGCTTTTCCTACTTAAAAAGAAAATCTTATGTTTTCTTGAGATAAATCAAAAGTTTAAAAAAATGAGAACCGTTTTTAAAGCAAAAAATTGAATAATTACAAACTTATTCAACTTTTTTAAAACCAAAACGATTGTAGCGATGTTGATGAAAATCTGTGGGACCAATGGAGAAGTAGAAGAAATCTTTTCAAATATAAACAAAATATACCAAATCGGTCTAGCCCGTTTTGAGTCATCAGTGAACATACATAAAAAAATTATTAACAAATTGTGAACCTCCTTTTAGGTAACCTTATTTAGAAGTCGATAAAAAAAAATAGTAACTATTACACAATATTGATACATTAATTTAAAGTTAATTCAAGTAGAATCTACTAAAATATATAAAAATATCTGTTTAAAGAAATAAACGATAATACGCTACGTATAATCTAGCTCGTTCGTGCTGACGCTAAATTGATTCGCCGGGAACGTGACCGTGGCAAATCGACCCGTAATATACGACAGATATTGTGACGTGTGAGATATTAAAGTTAGTTGAACTAGAAATATTAAGCTGTTTATAAAGGTAGCCGAGATGGCCTAGTGGTAAGAACCAACCGATGATCGCGGATTCAAACCCTGGCTAGCAGTGTTTTCAAGTGCTAAATTTGTGTTTGAATTCATTTCGAGTTCGGCGGTGACGGAATACATCATACATAAAACATATAACCTTCTCCTTAAAAGGGAAATAAGGCCTTTGCCCAACAGTGGGAAATTTACAGGCTTTACTTTACTTTATGTATAAAGGTTGAAAATGTTCATAAGAAACTTGTACAAACATCCTAATAGTGAGGCATCTTCGGCAATGCTTGGTGCTTAATTTTTCAATATGATTATTATCATAATTTTTTTTTTATATTACTTAAATTGCAACGTTATTTAGATAAAATATTGCATAAGACATTTTTTTAAAGTTTACAAATAACAGATAAAATAACAATATTTAACGAACCTATGCAATAAAGTAAAATTTAAAATCTTAATAGTGAACTATGTTAACACCAAAACAAATATAAAAGTTCATACAGTGACAGTACAAACGTATTATACAGTGAAAGTAATTTTATTCATACAAGCTATACGTAAATAAATTAAATCAAAACCATACTTTGAACTATTGAATACAAGTGAAAACGAATTGCAACTCACGAAGGATAATAAAACAGAATAATGACGCGGAAATACGCTCGCGGACAGGGAATGAATTGTGAAAATATTGTGGCACCTACAATAAGGCGTGCAATTTCGCAGACCATGTTGTTCCGCTCTAGGGCTCTATGAGTTCCTTGAAATTACTTTACGAAAGGTATTATAATAACCTTCTTTAGTTTTTATTACGTTTATTTAGTAATAAGGGCCGGGGTGGCCTTGTGGTTAGAACACGTCGATCTCAATTGATCGTGGGTTCAAACCCCGGCTAGCACCGCTAAGTTTTAGAGTGCTAAATTTGTATTTAAATTAATCTCGAGCTAAACCCCAGCTAGCACCGCTGAGTCCTCAAATGTTTAATTTGTGTTTAAATTAATCTCAAGCTCGGCGGTAAAGGAAAACATCGTGAGGAAACCTGCATGTGCTGAGAGAAATTCTGACACATGTATATCCGCCGACCCGTAGTGGAGTGGATTAGGCTCTAAACCTTCTCCTTAATATGGTGGCCTTTGCTCAGAAGTGTGATATTTACAGGCTGATACTTTACTTTACTTTTTTTAGAAATCGAATATCGGAACAGTTTATCTATTTATTGTTTGCTTGTTTGTCAAAAAATAGGCTCTGAAACTATTAGACCGATTTGAAAAATCCTTTCTTCGTAGCCTGTTTATCGAGGAAGTTTTTACGATATATTACGTCACACTATGACCATAAAATGAGTGCCAACGCGAGGGTCAGCTAGTATAGCCAGCTAGTATATATAATATATATATTTTCCTATATATATTTATATTCAAAGCCGTTACAGCAAATTATCTCCCGCGTCGTCCAATCATAACACGTCGTCGACAAGCAATACGCCGGCACTGATACATGAAGCCCGGAGGCTTGGAACTGGTTCTCTTAGATAGACGAGATAAAACCTATCGTAAAATTGTATTTCACAGATAAGAGGTAGATGCAATCGCATCTAGATTTAATAGACCTATAATTGTATTCGATATGAAATTAATAATTTATTTATTATTTTTGTATCGTTGTTATGCATTTGTTTTAAATACATGGAGGAATATATAATGAAGACTTCAAGCAACGACTTGAGCAGCAAAAAAGTAAATGCGTTTAAACGAATGACATTCTTATTCCATTTATTTTCCTCCTCTTTTGGAAGTCGGTTAAAAAAAGGAAAAGGTTCCCTATTCGTTGGAGATATTTTTTTATTATGTATGTATGTTCAACGATTACTTTGCCGATTGCGGACCAATTTTGAATTTTTATTTTTTTTTAAAGAGTATACTTCCAAGGTGGTCCCATTGTTTTCAGGTCAGAATCTGATGATGGGATTCTAGAGAAAACGCGGGAACTCTTGAAGTAGGTACTATAATTTCAAAACGTTATAGAAATTTTTTATTTTTTTGCCTTTTAGTTTATTTATATCTATTTAATAAGTTTTTCAAGTCGGTTTATTTTTTCTGTAAAAAGTTTTTATTCAATTTTTGTTATAGTATATAAAAGGAAGATACAAGATGTTCGAAGCTCATAAGATATTGACGTTATTTAACAACGGGCATTCTGTTGTTTAATGGTTCATTTAAACCGTGTCAGGTTTTATTGAGTAGTTATACTAATATTAAAGCGGTCAGATCCATCTACAATAGTTGAAATATTAATAGTTATTACTTTTATAGGACAGCAGTTATAATTGATTTAATTAGGCGGTAATCACACTTGTAAGTTATACACCGTCGTGACTTATATAAAATATATCTGTTACCTGGTAACTGCTACCTAGGTAAAAAAAACCTACCTGTTACCTATGTACTTAAAAATTCTTTTTGATGTAATAACAAAAAAAATATTGTAAATTTTATGAAAGTTTGTTAGCAAA
This sequence comes from Hypolimnas misippus, assembly GCA_037950945.1. NCBI lineage: Eukaryota > Metazoa > Arthropoda > Insecta > Lepidoptera > Nymphalidae > Hypolimnas > Hypolimnas misippus. The sequence goes on from JBBEEQ010000011.1 coordinate 10,531,290, forward strand.
ACTTACATTAAATACTAACTACGTCTACCGTTTTCACTCGTACTTATGGTTACAGCTTCGCTCATGTAAGTCGTAGCGTGATGTAATATAGCCTATCACCTTCCTCAATAAACGGGATATCCAACGCAAAAATAATTTTTCATATCGGGTCAGTAGTTTCAGAGATTACAAACCTAAAAAGAATTAACTCTTTATAGTATTAATTACGATATATAGATTGTACGTGAAAATGGTGTATTATGTAAATCAATAGTTATATACATATGTACATATATATTTTTTCTTTTTAAATGTTTAAGAATTACATAAGTTTAGTAGTGAGTAAAACATTTCGATTTATAGAGTTTTAAAGGTACTTTTATACGAATAGTTTCTTTTTAACCAAACGAATTTTACAAACTAGAGTAAAATTAATTGTTTCTCGGTTAATCCAACGTTTTAGAATGTATGAAATGTAAGACTATAAGAAAATTGTTTATTTGAAAGACACAGCAAAACGCGTACTTTTCGTAAATAATACGTGTTATGATTCATTGACCCAGATTGAATGTTAGGTTTTGAGCATAAGGTTTTTAGGAATACTGGATGCATTTAGTATAAGAGAAAAGTCAATTTACGCCAAGTATTGACTGCGCGTTCACAGCTGTACGATGCCAATCAAAATCTAAATATTCGTTATGAATCGTCAAAATAAACAAAAAAAGGAAATGAAAAGCTATTAAGAAACGCGAAGAACCGGCGCGAAATTCGATAGGTATTCTTTAAAATTTTGTTAATATCCTGTTTGTTGTATGATATTATTATTTAGCTATATTTTTTTAATAAAAGGCGTGATGGGGTTTAGTCCTAAAGTACTTGTATATAAAAATCAGCTTTTTTAGAACTTTTACATAACCAAAATCTTAATTGATACTATTCTTTATCATGTTTCAATTTTGTTGTCATACTTATTTAAACATAGGTTTAGCGTATATATAGTAAGAATATATTTATTTTATTAAATTATTAAAATAACTCATTAATATACACCTAAAAATATACATAAATGAAGAAGTAACGAGTGTGTTTACGGCCTGATCGTAATCTTAGTAGGTATTTTGGAAACGTGTAAAGAACAAAAACATCTTGCACGTGGCTATAACTCACGAACGGTTCCTGCTTTCTATGTTATTTGTAAACACGAAGTATTGAACTAGTATTCGATTGTTAGATTTACAATATAACATTACTCAATACAAATTGCAAACATTAAAATAAAAACACATACCAAATGGTTATAGATCCCGTATATGATTACTACTTTTCTCCCGTTACTCGCAGAGTGATCTTTTATAGCCTATCATCTTACTGAGTAAACAGGCCATCTGACTAGAAAGGACTTTAAAGGCGAACCTGTTAACACTAGCGTGACAAACAAACAAATATAAATAATACAGCCACCAACCAAAAAAGAATAATAACTAGTTTTTGAGAAAATCGCAATCGAAACATACGAGTCGAATACCGAACCTTCTTTTTTGAAATCGGTTAATAAATAGAAAATAACGAACCATAAACACTACATTATGCAGTACAAGATTTTCATATGACAAACAAACAGATCGTTTAACAAGTGTCAAGACGTAAACCGGTCGCGATTGCTGAATCAACATGTCATTTCGTATTGCAACGTTCTGCTTTGTCGACAAACACATTCATTGCTGTCACTTTAATATATATTACATCCTAGTTGATATACGCGACTCTGTCCGAGATACACGCTATAGTGTCAACAGTATGACAAGCAATATTCCTTAACATCTTCATGTTAAATGCAATATAGCTTTAAATTATGTTACAATGCTGTAAATATTCTAAATTAGCAGCTCCTCGCAGCTTCGTCCGCGTATACTTAGAAATTTGATAACAAATTTTCAACCCTCATTTTAACCCCTTAGGGCGCTGATTTTCAAAAAACTTTTTTGGTGCACATTTGCGATATTTAAGGAACATCATCATCATCATCACCTTGCATTTTCCCGGATATGTCAGGGTCTGCTTACTTATTATTCTAGTCCAGATATTGACGAGTTACTGAATTTACACAAAGCGACTGCCATCGGACCTCAGCAACCCCTGAGGGCAAGTCGGTAACCATTTAGACTAGAATAATTTCCCTACTAAGAGTAACGATCATTATCAGGTGATTGTGATAACAACCGGGACCGACAGCTTTACGTACTTTCCGAGGCACGGTGGGGACACCCACAAGAATAAACACCCAGACCGGTACCGGAATAAGTCAGCCAGTCGGTTTCGATTTTTATATATATAAAAAACTAGCATCTTAATATCTTTCATAATTTTTACACGGTATGCAATTGACATAGTCTATTCATTAGACGAGAATTACATTTGTAAGTTTTGCTCTTGTAATGGCCATAAAGCAGCTCTGTAACGTAATAACTGTTACCTAGGTAACTTACTTACTAAATAAAGCTGTGGTTGTCAAAAATAAAGAGTAAATTCTCTCTGGTGTAAAGCAATGACGAACAACTTTTGTAAATATTTATGAAATTTTGACACCAATACTTCTCGTATCGGAAAGAGAAATTACATTAATTCTTCTTGATTCTTAAAATGATAATAGGATCACAAATTCACCATAACTAAATACAAACAAACAAATTTTAATACTCTTCTTTCATCCTTTTATTTATTGCAGCATTATAAATATAGCATCATCCTCATAACCAAAAGGACATAACAAAAAAAACCTTTACGTAAAAAAAATTCCCCATCCTTTAACAATCTTAGCATTTGCTCCGATAAGTCCATAGAATTAAGACAATTAGACTCTTTTCTTTCATCACAAAACAATTAAAGAGTCTCTCGCCCTTTAAAATAAACTTTTTCCCATTCGGCTCAGTAATAACCACCAATTGCCATCAATAAAAATCGTTGCGACAACAAACACTCAATCAAACTCGCAGCTGTGTTCAACATTTTCGATTTCAACAGTATTGAGTTTCAATCGTTTCCTTAGAAGAGGACAGACAGACGAAATAAGGGACTATTCGTATCGCGGAAGGGGAAATTAATTACGTAAATAAATTTTACGGGCAAAGTTATTTATGAATCTATAAAAGCAATACGCATTAGTCATTTCGCGTTTAAAGTTTGAAAATTTTAATTAAGTTCTTCTAATACTATGCCTAGTAATTCTTCTATTAATTTTTTATTTAAAAGGGGTAGACCCTTTCCAGATCGATCCAAAGAAATTTCCATCAAAATCGGTTTAGTAGTTCGGTTTTTTAATCAAATTTATTTATTAACTGGAATTAGTACGTCATACAAGTAAACGAAACCGCTTATTTTGTTTTTAAAGCCAGATCCTTTTTAAAAAAAGATTATTTATTTATTTATTTTTTAATAAAGGGTTACCAACAAGACACACAATCGTTACATGGATAAAAACAAGACAGCATAACATATTTATAAAAAGGCGCCTTAATTATAGGTAACACTACATTTACCATATCAACGAAATTTAATATGTAAAAAGTGACAGAATAAAATAAAATTATAGTGAATTAAATTAAAATTAAATAAGCGTAAATTAAATAATATAAGTCATGAAAGAAAACATAAATAAAACAATAGAGACAAATATACTAATCAAAGAAAGACAAATATACTAGTTACACGTATCGATGCAACAAATTTCTAATCATTAAGCAAACGATCTATCTCATATCAAAATCAAATCTGGCTGGCTGACATATTCACTAACTGATCAATCAACGCACGGCTGAAACCGCTGGGTCTAGAGACGTAAAATTTTACACAAGCGTTTTAAATGTCGTAAATGTGCACTAAGAAAGGACTCTTGACCATCCACCTCTAAGGGGTTGATAGTTTGTAAGGTATCAAATGCCAAAGTATAGCGTTTTGGCGATCGCATATACAAAAATTCTTATATTGAGTAAGTGAAAAAAAACAAAAGAAAAACAAATGAGGTGAGTTTCGAAATATAATTCAGCATACCTACTTGCCAGAATTAATGACATTTCGACTCGACATTTTTATAAAATGTCAGATAGCGTGATTCGGCATCCCTTCAAGGTGACCAGCATGCTACATTGTAATTCCGAACACACCCATAATAATCTAATAAAGGGAACAGGCATTGTGACGTCTTACAGTCTATAGCAGAGATTTCCAACCTTTCATACCACGCGCCTCACCCAACATTCAACTAAAACACCACGCCAAGGGAGTCGAAATAAGATACAATTAGTGAGAGTACTATGGCTGCACCTGATTAACCAATTGGTGAATCCGTGTTGCGATATGTCATTTATTAATTTTTATTCATTCGCATTGAATTTGGGAATCTTTAAAAATACTTTTTTACAACCGAAGTCGTCGCGTCCTCCTTAAATTAACCAACGTGCCTCCTAAGTGAGGCTTTCCTCTCCTGTTGGGAATCCGTGGTTTATTACATATCTGTATGGTTTCCATAGATCCAGTGCCGAATTTCTTCAACACAGGTTCTCTTTAAATGGGCGACTTTAACTTTAAAATGTAATAAAAAGTTAAGTTTTTCAAAATCATTAAAATCTTTATCAAAATATTCGTACCCCTTTTATGAAAATAGCGCGGACGGAGGAGTACGAAATTAGAGGTTTATCGTAAAAAGTTCGCTGTTTGCGTTTGCTTTCTGTTCATGTTTAAGCAGTTTATGGTAATTTTCATTCACCTTTTACAATGACACGAACGGAACAATATTTGATAGTATTAAAGCGAGCCAGGGAAGTTCGTGTCAGGGCACGAAGACATCAGTTTCATAGTAGCTAATGTTTTACACGAAATAATGTTATTTGTGTATGAAAACGAAGTATACTGTTTTTAGTCATATGTATATTTTTATATAAATTTTATTCAATGTGTTAATTTTTCTACATTTTTAACAAGAAGTTTCAGTACTTTACTTCACATATGTAAAATTCGTTATCCCTTTATCCTTTTAGTACAGATTTATGAAAATTATTAAATATATGCGAACTATATATGATATGTTATGTATATGATGAAGAATAGACGAATCATATAAAATTACAACTAACATTATTACAAGGTTTTATTCAACTTGCTATATACCTATGTTTTTTCGGGTCACATCTTGCAAGCTAAAGAGGAACAACTTCCATACACGTGACATAAAATTGTATTACAAAAAGATCGTTTGATTTACTTCAAAATTTATTTGATTATTTTTAGAGCATTTAAATAAAAATACTTTTACTTTTTAGTCTTTACTTTTAATTTATCAATGTCTACCTTACAGTTTCCTTACCTTGGTCGTATGCGATAAGACATTAGTAAAACTTTACAAACAACCATGATAATTTAATCTCTAATCTCATACTAAACCGTGACACCATCAAAAAGATGACATACCATGCTTTTATTCATGCTCGACGAACAAAATTGTTATTATTACAAAAGCCAATATAACAAGAACCGTCGAACAAGAACTATTCCATTCAATACTTTGAAACGACAGCGATCACGTTCAGCTGGTAGGTAAAGGAGGTCAAAATAGGGGCGCAGACATTATAGAATTGTGTGATAAACGTAGGGTTGTCGTAAGTTTTAATTAGAATGGAACATTAAGTTAGATGTGGAGATGAAAGAGGGAATGGAGGTGATTCAATAAATATTTAGCGTGTAATTGATTGTGTTAACGCGATGGGAGTTTTTAGGGTTCTGTAGCCGAAGGGTGTAAAAGAACCTTATTACTGAGCTTCTGCTGTTCGCCCGTCTGTTGGCGGTCTGTCTCATAAACTGCAATGGAGTTGAATTTTTCACAGAATGTGTATTTTGTTGCCGTTATAACAACAAATATTTGACATAGAGGCGTGGATATAATATGCGTTGTTTTCCTAACAGGATATAATGACTGTAGTAAATATACATTAGGTATATGTGAATGGTTATAATATAGTACCTATAGAGTTTCTTGCCGGTTCTTTTCTGCAGAGACTACATTCCGAACCGGTGCGGTGGCACCTTTGTAAAGATCTTAAAGCAATTGAACTGTAACTTGACGATTCGAAAGTGCTTTAAAAAGTCTATTTTAAAAAAATATATTTTGAATTCGAATTTATAAGAAATCGATCAAGTTCGAGCACTACGAATTTTTTTAGATTAAAAGAAGCACTAAAGCAATGGAACCGTTCGTGTACAATTCCGACTCATACTTGACCGGTATTTTAAATGATATGAAATTTATTTGGGGGTGATGAATGCTTTCACGGACGATGTAATATTGAATTGATGCTACGGTACGAAAGAACTCGTTAAATTATCGATTTTAGTTACAATTGATGTCATGACTACACATTGTTATGAAGTCACTAAATTATGAGTATAATGTTAAATAGACTTTAAATATCTATTAGACAAACGGGTATAGATTTTACATTTCAAAATAATTTTGTGTTTCAGAAAAATAAAGTTTTAAAGTTTAAGTCATACAGTATCGAGAAAATTCTAAAATTACTGCAGTTAACATAATAGTCCAGGTGAAACCTAAGCAAAACAATGTGTCTTATTTAAAATCAATATACATATCTAAAATACATTAATAAACATGATAGATTTTTCTTTTATTAATTAAATCAATCTTACAAAATCGTTTGTATTCAAATATTTTGTATCAATTGCTCTGACGTTTCAATGTGACCGAAAATCACAGTTAAGTTCAGTCAGTCAAAGATTCCTTTACAATTTGTTACCCTGGTGATCTTGGCCTGTATAAAAAGACAAAATCACAGAGTTATTGAATTGTGATCTATGCAATGAAAAGTGCGTAAAGTCTTAATTTAATTCAATATTTATAAGTCGAAAATAATATTGAAAGTTTCCATTACATAGGTAGTTAGATTTTAGTAAAGTAACATCCTGTAACTATCCCACTGGGCCAAGGCTCCCTTCTCTCCTATTAATGAGAAGGTTTACAGCTAAATTCAACACGCTGCTCCACTACGGGTTGGCGGATCTACATGTGTCAGAATTTCTCCCGGCACACACAGGTTTTCTCACGAAATTTTCCTTCAACGCTGTGCTTGAGATGAATTTAAAAACCAATTTAGTTCTTAAAAAATCAGAAACATCATCGGTTGAGATCGACATGTTCTAACAACTAGGCAATTTCGACTTTCGTTAAAAGAAAATTTTTAAAAATATACTCGGTAAATAGTTAACGGGATAGACAATTATAAGCAATACGTACATATGTATACTTATAAATATGCACTAATTAATTCATATTAACGGAAAAGATGGCGTGCGAGAATACATTAAGGCTGTAATCGGTAATTATCCATACAATTGCCACACATGAATAGCTGAGAGGCGACGCAGACCTCTTGAACGAATTGCGTGTAATCGAAAGTGAAGTCTCCAATTTAGTCGAGAATTACTGTTATTTAGGATGCATTTATTCTACTTGATGTAATGTAGGTGATTTAAAACAGGTTTAACGTCCTATTCATAATGTTTTTAACTTGGGACGTGAAAGAGGGGTGTTTTGAGCAAGTTTTGCTTTCTTTTTCATTCATTAACTAATGAGAGGCAAAGAGGTTCTCGTATTCTCTACTATTATAAGTATTATCATAAAATATCTTTAAAAAATGTGCAATCTATACAATTGACCTGACTGACCGAGTGAGTGACTGATTCTCCAATGCGTAGCTTAAAGCGTTGAGGCTACAAATTTGAAATTTTGACAGTTGATTTGATATTGCATACATTAAAAAAGGATTATTGGAAATTTCACCCGTAAGGAGGTAAGATAGGAGATGAACGCTTGTATGAAAATCCATCTTTTTCAAAATAAGAAACACGAATTTTATTATGGTTCCTTCTGTTTAGAAATAAATGTACATATCGTGGGCATGTGATAGCTCGCTCATGTCGAACTTTACAAGAAAGACAAGCTAACTTTTTAAGCTAACTTTAATTAATATGTTTACATTTTTACAAAATAATATTATTATATAAGTAAATTATTCGAATACCGTTTTTTTCACTGAGAAAATCCATTTTTACCAAAATTGTTATTTACGTCACATATAGAGCGTACATTATCGTTCTTTTTTTCTTAAATTTACCTCTAAGCGGGTAAATAAGGAGTTGTAAATCTATATATAACTCGGGCGAAGCTGGTGCAAGCCACTAGTAATATTATAAAGTTGTTTGAATACAGCAATAATTAAAGTATTAAATTGCCTGTTTCTTGATTTAAGTTATACTATGAAATATACGTATGACGTTACGACTTACTAAACGTCAACCAGATAAATGGCGCCTTCAAAAATACGTCGAAACGTATAAGTCGAAACCATTAATAAAATAAAAATGTACTCTCTGTTTAATACTAAATCAAAAGTCCCTACTCCTTTACATTAGGAAACAAACACACAAACTCAAACTTAAAATACATATATTTCATTTAAAAAGGCTTTTACAAGCTCTTTCGCACAGAACGCATTTAACGTATTAGTGGGATTAACAAAAAATAAAAGATCTGCTCAGCAATAAAACCCAGGAAGTGGCTTCGAGATAGTCAATAAAAGGAACTGCTCCATCTTTAATGACAATAAACCTTTACGACATGCTCCGAATGAGGTTAAAGACACTATGGTTAATTGACTTACTGACACCGTGTAACGTACTAGATAGTACAATTGTCTTTCGTTAGTCTTGACTACTTAGTTGGATGGAATGGACAATTCACAAATTATTTTCATACAATTTATTGTATTTTCAAGAATATCGATGCAACTAAAAAATATGAATCTTAGGGCATGGGATTTTTAAATTTCTTTATTAAAGTGTTGGTGCATAGCTGCAAAGTAAACGATTCCTTGATGTTATAACTTTATTGATTTAAAGAAAATTCATCATCGCGACTCTTTTCATGCTAAAACATCAAATATTTATGGTCTTTTGACATATGTACTTAGTTCTATTTGTTAGAATTTTGAATTACTACGATATACTTGCAAACCAACGAAGTATATAATATACTTAAAAAAAAACCAACATTGATAGTACAACTTTCGATTGAGAGCCTAGCTGTAGTTCGACTACAGCTCGTATAAGGGCTGGTTCGACCGGGGCAGTACCTCACTCACAGAGGATCGGTGTAAAGTATACACACTATATCGGATCGGTGTATACATACACTCAGGTAGTTGCGTTTCGTACGGTAAGTGAGAGTCGCAAGCCTAATCCTATCGTAATCTTTTCCTGACGTCCTATTCATTCCTCATTCCCTTTGAAGCTGGCAACGTATTTGTAGCTCGTCTGGCGCTGCAATTGTGATGGGCGGCGGTGCTCTCTTAACATCAGGTGTCCCACCTGCTCGTTTACCACCTATTATTATATATAAAAAAATAAAAACCCTTAATTAAAGAAAAAAAAAACAAAGAGGCTGAATGATGATATTAAAAGATACGCCACAGAAAAAAAAACTAAATTACTTCCTGACGAATTCTTGACGAATTCTTAATACGACAACCACTTACTGAACTGACAGATTGACATGTATATATTTATACACGAATTCTGCATTATTGAGACGAAAAGAAAAATAAATCTTAAAAGTAAAATCACTTTTAGGCGAGAATTACACTTGTAAGATTTGCTCTTAGGCGGGAATTACATTTGCATGTTTTGCTCTTGTAAGTGATCAAAAATAACTCTTGTAAGTAATCAAATAAAACAATATAAATAACTTATGTTAATCTTTATGATAGTCTTAAAGAATAAATTAAGAGTGTAACATTTTCCCTCAGTGCCTTATTTTGACACTCACAGCTAGATAGCGTTACTCGGGTAACTGTAACCAGGTTACAGAGTTGTTTTTATCAATTACGTGAGTAAAATTAACAAGTGTGATGCTCGCTTTATGTAATTATTTGTTTCAAAGTGACGATTGACGCATAATAAGTTTTTTTTGTTTGAGGTCGTTTACTCAACTGCCTTATATATGCTCAAAATTAATGTCGAAGAATTCAGACGCTAAAAGCTTCGAAAATTTTGCAGTAGGTACCATATATTTTATAGTACATATCTATTTTGATTATTCAGTATTTAGTAGAAATAAAAGTATCGCATGGAAGTCACCAATACAATCACAAAATTAAAAAAATACAATTGAAATTTGTCACGTCATATAATTTCACAATGTTTTATTCGAAATAAATCCATCCCAATTCATGTTATAACCGCCAATGTAGCTGGGTGTCTGTCTGTTTGTTACGTTTATATCAAAATCGCTAAAGCAGTTTTGATGGATTTTTCTATAGAGATAAATTGAACTTGGAAAAAGGACATAGGCTACTTTGTGTCGAGGTAATAAAATATACAGAAACGGAAATATTAAACTTTCTTCACAGACCAAGTCGTGGGCACCAAATAGGTAAAATTTTATTGAAATTGGATGTAATCGTAAATTTCGTTATCTATTAAAAGAATGAAATGACCCATAAAACATTAATCCGATTTAAAGTAAGACACGAACATTTTATGGGCTTTTGATAATAATTATATCATGAAGAAATAAAAACTAACTTTACGATCCCGGAGCGACATTTCCAAATTATTTGATCGTTAAATAACTAATGTGACATCCATTATTCTGTGGATCGTAAATTGAATTAGACAGCAAATTAAACATAGGCTTTAGAGAAAGTTACGTACAAATACGTTTACAAAAAAGACGAAATGTACGAAAATGATTTAAAAATTATGCTTTTATGCTTCCAAATTATCTCGCTTCTAAATATTTATATAGTAACAGCCTATTCTATACCTATATCATAAATTACATTCAAAGGAATCACAAATGCGTCTTAAAAAAACAATAAGGAATATAAAAGGTATAGGAAGTCGGGTAGGGGATGGTTTAGAGGCTTCCGGCTCTCTGACTCACCGTACGAAACGCAGCAATATAAGCTACTCACTCGGATTCACTCGTATTTACGGTTAGTGCTTCGCTTCTAGGAGTCCTATAACCTTCCTTAATAAACAGGGTATCCAACGCAAAAAAAAAATTAAATCGGATACTTATCCGATAAATATTTATTTTCAGATATTACTCCCTACATACCAACTTACAAAAGTACAAATTTACAAACAAACTTACAAACAAATTTTACCTCTTCATAATATTAGTATTGATTTTACGCTAATTCTTTAAACAAGCCCGTGTACGACGATCTGTGGTTGGTCTTCTATAGTTAGGTTCTACTCAGGCGCGGAGGGGGCTCACATGAGACATGACCAAAACCAGCCACACAAAGTTTAAAAACTTACGAAATTAATATGTATATTAAAAAAAAATCATTCTTTTGACTTAAGGCGGATGCATTTGCCCGTTTCCCTCCTTCAATTGTTTTATTAGGGAGCCCCACCCCCCCAACTATAGGCCGCGACCGCGCTTGGTTCTGCTATTGTAATGGCGAAATTCGACGACCTATTGAAAAGACAGCTCATAATAGATTAAAATACAAATTTAATAGCACAGTTGAATGCTAATAAGCAATAATTTGTGAACCCACAAAAGTCAAATTCGGAGATATTGATGTATTTTGCATAACCTATTTAACATTATTAAAATAAAATCAAGTCATATAAACTATATAAGTACGGAAAAAAAGTCTCTTAATTAATTGTTTCTATTTCCAAGTGCATTCCATATTTCGCAATTTATACAATAATCTCAAATATTTGAAATACTTTTTACTAGAAAATATATTAAATATATAAATCTGCTTTTAATTAATTATACCTTTTATCAAAATAAAAAAGAAAAGATGGATACATAATACGTCAAACATATTTGTTAAGAATAGATTTGACATCTTTAGACGTCATTTTCACAAAATGAAGTCCGTGTGGCTTGACACAGTTTTGCTTATCAGCGTCCAGTTATCAAGTTACCAAGTCTGGTTCGATCTTATCATTGTTACTAGGTCATTTGTCACATTGCTTCACATTTAGTCGTGTAACTCGAGACTTGTAGAGTGGAAGGGAAACTGGACTATCAATCAAATCATGTATTAGACTAAGATTAATCTTGTTTCCTTGGAAACAAGTTATCTACTTAAAAATTGCTTAAATAGATACGAAGAGAAAAAAAACTGTAACCAAGAGCTATCTTTACTATAGGCCTACTAAATCTTTGGATGAATTTAAAAAATGAGAAAAAAAATATAAAACAGTTCTAAATGAAACAATAAACATTCTTTTTATATTTGTAAGTTTATAGATTTCAGATCGTTCTCATGGATTTTCTTTTTCAAAATCAGTTTAGTATTTTGGTTTTCAAATCAAAATAATTTGTATAAGTGTGTCGTAACATTCCATATTTCGCAATTTGCTTTTCAAATGGCGTATTTTGCTTTTCAGTTCCGTTCCTTTTCGTTAACAGACAGAAAACATTATAATAGAATTGCCTTAGTTCTGTTATTTAAAATGTAATTAAATTATTCACAGGTTGAATTTCAATACAACTACCGTATTCGAACTATCGCTACACTGATTTCCTATTATGTTATATTTAAATGAGAAGCTCTCTCTTACTAACGTTTTCCATTCCTTTCAATTACAAACTTATGTTACAAACCAAATAGATAATTTGGTGTAAGTCAAGAGCGAAGAACTAAAATGCCTTGTTAAGATTTATTGTCACTTTATGTTTTTTTGTATTTTTTATACTGCTATTTATATGTATATGAAAGGTCTAAGCCCATACTAATATTAAAACAAAACACTTTTAAAAAAAAGGAGAATCGACGGGAAGGATAATTTGATTTCAAAACTAAATTCCAGAACAGATTTTTCTCAAGATCAAGTAAAAAAGTTTTTAGACGTCCAATAAAATAAATAGACATTTTTTCAAATACATCCATACATATAAAATCACTTGTCATATTAACTTAAAATTTAATAAACATACTTCTGGATGATAGAAATGAAATGTGAACCCTAAAACGTCACAAATATCATCCCCATTGAACTGCACTGAAGGGGGTGGTGAAGTTTGTACGGACAAAATTTATTTTTTTGGCCGATTACCCTTAAACTTAGAATAAATATTCCTTAGGGTGAATAAATAAATATCTATATCCCTGAATTCAAAAATCATCCCTTATAGTTGTGCTAGGGAGTAGGTATTAAAGTATACGTGAGCAACACCGCGAGGAACTCGAACTCGAGAAACTTAAATTTATATATAAACTAGGATTATATATAAATTTAAGTTTCTCGAGTATCGCCTATAGCTTGCACCGCTTGTCAGCATTCGAATAGCGTTTCAATCGTCACTGTATAGATAGCGCTAATTGGCCGTTTGAGAGGCACCGCTAATGCGCCGGCGCAATAAATCCCATCCGATCAACGACCCTACGCATTGATCAAGATCATCCAGATCAAAAAGAATGATCAAATAGAACAAACATTTACAAAGACGAAAGTTTCTTTGAATAGAAAATTTCGATAATACTGGTATATGTATATAAATAAAAATCAATTATCGATTGTATGTAAGCGCATCACTTTAACGGCTATTTAGTTATTTTCTTTAGTTGTGTTTGTATTTCGATGGTCGGAATAAGATTTGAATGAAAGAAAATGTTGAAAAATGACTAATATGAAAGCGAATTACCACACTACTGATTAATAACGAAACGTTAAAATTTCCAAAGATATCAAACGACGATTTCCGTAATGAAGATCTAAGAACGATTATCGGAAATTTACATCTTAAGGACAAAAAGGACGCTTTGAACTTTTTATGAAACTTTAAAAAAAGTAAATAGTGAATATTAAAAACAATTTAAATGAAGGATACTACAAAAATATAAACCTTGTGCTTGCGCAGTCGAGGATATCAGCTAGTAATAACATTAATAATTATGTGTAAAAAATATCGCCACTGATAAAGCTATAAAATTAATAACTTAAATGTATTTTAATTGCACCGACCTTCTTATCGTATATCAAAGTAATGATAACCTTAAAACCGTCCTAAATTACAAATTATCACAACATTAATACTTAATGTACAAAATACTACAGAGTCCTCAAGCTGTGACATTTATATCGATAAAAAATTATCTTAGTACGGCATCAGTTCAAGAATTTTAGATATCGTGTTATTTACTGCAGCATTGAATAAAATTATTTGATTGGAGCTGACCGATATACGTACAGCGACCTTGACGTAGTTGATAAATGAAATCGCATTCAAAATATCAGAGGGAGAGAATGAATTGTTAAATTAATAAATTTATTTTCGGCTGATTTTTTTTTTGTATTTAATTTAATAGGCTAACCGTCCATTTTACTTTTATTTCTATTGTATTTTCGCAAAATGGCAAAAAATAATAGTTGAAATAAATACTGTCTTTAGAATTCTAATATTCAATTAAGTATATCCATGACTCAGTATTTGTAAATGTCTGAAATTAGCCTGTAATAAATTAATATGAGATACAAAATCGGACGTCCTGTCATTTGTCATGAGAAAAGATGTGAAACAAGAATGCAAGTAATAATTACACTGTGAGTAACAGAAGGGGAGATTTTTTTTAAAGTGGGAAATGTATCTCATTCTCTTTCAAGACTTTCTTTGTAAATATCTGGTTTTTATTTAGTGCAATAAATAATATATATGCATTTTTGCATCCCGCCCGAGATATCAGGTGGGTATGTGGGACTCCTGACACTAAGAGACGCAGCAGACTACCCACTAAAACCCAGCGATGCACTTATCATCTTAGATGGGCGCCACGGGATCGCTTACGTATGCTACCGTGGCACCCTGACGGTGGGTGCCTCTACGAAATTCCTTCACCCGGAGAGTGCTCACAGGCACCGAAAGGACTCTCTTCCCTAGAGGCGAGTGAGAATATTAATATTCCCACTTGGATTTGTTTATGGCGGGGGAAGAAGGTGCGCATAACGCGGCCTTTGCGACCCCGCAAGAGAATCTTACTCTGAGCGAATAATTTAAATAAACTGCAAATTACATATTAGTTTGTAAACAATATTATTAAAAACATAGATATATAGAAGACGAAAAAGTGTTACGACTTTTCCATACAAACGTTTTTACCCCTTTTCACTCTCTTAGGGCTAAAATATCGAAAAACCCTTCCTTAGTGGATTCTTACAGTCTAAAAGATACACACTAGCGAAATTCTAAGTTTGAAGTCCCAGCAGTTTAGATCTTGCGTTGATGAATCAGTAAGAAAGTTCGCGTGTTTATGTAAAGATTTATTTAAAAGAGGAGGTACAGTTATTAATTCGTCACGAAAATAATTTATTTTTAATAAATACAACATGCCCATTTTAACTACCATATTTTCGTTCTATTCCTACTTATTATTAAAAGTAATAATAATCTTGAAATTTAAAGATAAACTTATGACAATAGTAAACACAAACTCGATATAAAAATAAAATATTGCAAATCACGATCCTTGTTTAGATAAAAAATAAACGCACGAGAGTGACACTACAATTTTAAATCACAGTCTGTCACGTAAATGCACTTCAAAGAGCTTTCAAAATAAACAACAATGCGCACACACACGCACAAATAGAACGTAATAGCACAATCTATAGACAACCTTCACATTATATTCGCTATCACTAGAATTAATTTATATGTGAATGAAAGATTTTTTTTATATTATACTAGTATAAGGCGGAAATTGAACTTGTAAGTTTTACTCTTATAATTTGTGTAGAACATCTCTGTAATCTGGTAACAGTTACACAGGTAATCATGCGAAAGTTGTGTCAATAAATATGCCACTGACACTATTTTTTAAGATGTAAAAGCAATTACAAATAATTAATGTACATCTTAAGAAAGTTGGTGAGAAAAACTTACAAGTGTAATTCGCTTTATAGACTATTCGGTCATACTTGACGTTTACTATAAACTTATTTCCAAAAACATGAAATCGTACAACTAAAAGCCATAAAAAAAAAGAATGAATGAAAAATATTAAAAAAAGTAATTTGAATCAATCAACTTAAAAAAATATATATAATTATAAAACTACGACGTATAAACTTACAATTACACAAAAAGAAACATAACATTACATTAGTATGCGTCTTTATATGTGTATTTTTGAAATTTATTTGTGTGCAGTTGGAACAGTCCTAGTGATGTAGCTGTCGGGTCTGTACGAGCCGTATTAGTTTACGAGTATCTTTCGTCTTCTAAAAGGAAACACTGAAGTGTTCCGAGCGACGTAAATTGCCGCTATCAATCAACTGACACACGAGGCTAGATGCACACGCATTGAGAAATATCTTGGAGTATGTACGATAGCAATGTACTTTATCAACTCTGAAATATATTAGCGAAGTGACATTCGAAAATAACACAAGCAAAAATTCAACTTCACGGTGACATGCGAAATTTTGCAACGATTTTTATGCGTACATTGATAAATAGCTTATATAATACTGCAAATTGATATCACAATAATAACGCATTTTAATTTTACTTATTATAATTTAAATAGAATATTTTGGCACTAACTTATGCTCGCGTCTTCGCTCGCGCTGAGTTTCACTTCTTTATATAAACTTTAAACCCCTTTTTACTTTTATAGATTTTAAATATGTGAAAATCCTTTCTTAGCAGATATCTACGTCATAATAACAATCTAGGTGCCAAATTTCAGCGCAATCCGTTCAGTTACATGACCTGTGTGTTGATAGATCACTAACGCAGTATTATTTTAGGCGAGAATTACATTTGTAAGTTTTGCTTTCGAAACTGATATAAAACAACCTAACAACAGATACGTTGGAAGTAGTTACGAAGGCTGTGAATGTCAAAGATAAGGTACTTACAGATTATTATGAATTGGTTAAATTGATATTTCAATCTTAAAATAATAATAAATTCATATCTTAAAAAACATACACACAAAATGTAACTGATAGTCAGCTCGTGACCACGACGAATGCAACTTCCGCGAAACGTCGGACAATAAAAAGGTATTACTACCATTTGTTATCACGATAAGACCATTTTAAATATAAATAGTATAGCGAAAGTTTAAAATATATAAACACAAAATGTTGTCAATATTAATAAAAACTACCAGTTTTTGTTAACTATAGATATTTTTACGTTCCACCAATTTTATTATTATATCATTCATGCGTTATCAATCTGTCTGTCCTTTATCAAATAAATTTAAGGAATATGAATTAAATACAAAAAAATATGAATAGCTACTGGTTTACGTATGAATGAATTTTAAAAAATGGGATGCATTGAGAGGGGCCTTTTAAAAATAATATAAAAAAATGTCATCCCTCTGTTATTATCCGCTTTTATTGTTGACAACAAAGGTGTCGAAACGTGACTGAAATGATATATGTATTATATTGTAATATGGGGATGGTATTGCCTATATTTATTTTGAAATTATTACCTTTTTTCGAATTATCTCGGTTGAGCTCGGATTATCTAACTTACTATTATTATAAATCCCGTATTCGTTTGTAAGCTGGTGACCCATCCATGGCTTCATCTGGAGCTGCTATCCATGAGTGGAGGTGATCACTTAACATCAGGTGTCCCGCCTGCTCATTTGCCTGATGGGTGGATGTACGGATGGTTGTTCCATAAAAAACTACTGAACTAATTTTGATGAAAATTTATAATAATATAACTTATATATCAGAAAAGTGGACTAGTTTAATGAATATATTGTTAAGATAATGTAAGAACTATTCCTGAAAAATAAACATTTTTATGACTTAGATATTAAGTTTATACGAACGTTTATTCTCTTTTTCAAGTATTTAGAGTCTTTGCCTTATTTCCCTATTCTTTAATTTGCGAAACAAAGAAAATTTTAAAACAGTAATAAAAAAAAAGTATTTTAGTCATCATTTTTAAACTTTATTGCATTAGTATTTGCTATTATATTATCCATCTTATAAACACTCTAAATTCCCTTTGATAAAATCAATTCTTATTTACCAAAAGTACCCACATCTTTTTATTACATCGACTCGACTTTTCGACTCGAGTCGAAAATAAAAAATGTATCGTGCGTAACTAGTCTATAAAGGGCTATATTGTTAGCAAAGAGAGCAAAATGTCAGTCAAATGCCATACACCACGGCCGAGTCTTTTTGCGACGGTCGGTCTCGCCACGCATCGTCACTTGTGCTGTTCCTGCGGTTTTATTTCCACTCGAGATTTATGGCAAGAGTCATATTAATGTACCGGATATATTTGGATACTGATAAGCAATATTGTGTCAACCTACAAAAAGTTGAATTTGGAGATATTGATGTTTTGTGATAATTCGGAGTGTGTTTAACATCATTCAAAAAAACGTTCATGACATCTAAAGTAATTAAGTAAGGAAGAAAGTTGCGTAGTTTATCCCTAGTAACCTAATAAAAATAAAGTTTGAAAAGCTTATTATAGATAAGATTTTTTATTATAGCAATTCTTGTCAAGTCTTCAAACATTTTTTTTTAGAATAGTGTCGACTTGTTTAGACGCTTTTTCTCAAAATGAAGTCCGTGTGGTTTGACATAGTATTGCTTATCAGCGTTCAACTGTAGAACAGGCTATGGTAAGAGGCTGCGAAATAGCCGAAAACCTAACCCACTCCTCCATTCCATTCCTTACTTCCTATTTTTATTGAGTCTGGTTACTTCGGTATGATAAAACAAAATATTTTTAGGTTAAAAACGTGGTCTACGATAAATCTGTTCCACTTTAGTAACGAACACTAATCAGATATTTGAGTGATCATCACTCAAATCGATAATATGATCAATGATCATGTATAGACAGGTCATTGACTCTACCCACTCTTGATCTACCCAATATATGTATATCCATAACTATCAATAGTGTAGGTGCAAGACTTGTTAATAGTCGACAAAAAATCTCCACGATATAATTTTTACGCGATTTAATTTTTTATACATTTTAGCGTTTCGTAGACAAATAAGCCCAAGTTATAATTTTATATTCATAAGTCAATTACGTTAAAAAACGATTTTTAAAAACGTTGTTTTCATTTCTTTAACACGACATGCCTTGCGGTTTTATTCGCGCGTTTTTATCGTAATTGCTTTAATATAAAATAAGTTTTCAAAAAGACGGGTTATTCTTAAGATTAGCGAGTTAAACAAAAAACTTCAGCATGTAACTCATGTTTTTAAAACGTTAGTAATGTTATTAAAAAATTAAAAACAAAATATTGTAATGTTGTCCACAATTCATTTATTACATACACAAAATCACGGGATACATCTGGCCGTTAAATAAATTACTTAAGGTGGGAATTACACTTGTAAGTTTTAGTCTCGTAATTGATATAAAACAATTCTGTAACTGATAAGAGTTACCTAGGTAAGAGAAAAACTGAGTGCCAATAAATATGTCACTAATAGTAAAAAAAATTCAAGTGTAAAAACAATGATAAAAAACGTATGTAAATAATATGAAAGTCTGTGAAACTTACTTAACTCACCCAAGACACTCACTCACTCATTACACGTTTATACCACCTCACGGTACTTTACGAGTTATAAACACTAATAAAACAGTAATTCAACTAACTCCATCTTGATATTCCGTTGGTGCAATATGTCATATTGCTGGCTGGTGGCGGAGCGTGTCGCCGGCTATTATTTACACCATATGTAGACGTTTAGTACAAAAACTTAATTGCAGTAACGTTGCACGATGTTTCAATTTAATTGTCAAATGCGAGATGCATTGTAATGTTAAATCTTTAATTATTATCTAAAACTTTTGTGGCAATAATTAAATAAATATTTGCTTTTAATATATAACTAATAATATTTAATTATTTATATATAATTTAATGGGTTTAATTACTGGGTTAACTAGGATGTACTAACTCTATCAAATTAGCGGCCAAAATAAAATGTAAACAAATAAATTGGCTCAGATTCGTTAAATAGATCAGTAAAATTAATAACTGAGTGTGCATTACTTTAGTGAGTGTGTGAGTGATGTGATAGATAGTATTGTGTAACTTAATAAACACTAAATAGGTATTTTTATAAACAAACAAAAGAAATAGAGATACCGTTACCAATAATTACGATATTTAAATAGATAAACTTCCTAACAATAATGTAGCAAAAATACATAAGACGCTGTTTTATATAAATACCAGAAAATTAAAAAAAGATTTCACAAAAAACTTCACATAAAATATGTTTTGTGTAACTTAATATACAACAAAGAACATAAATTCCTAAACAAAAAAAAACATTCTTTTACCGATAATAACGATATAAAAACACCAATAGATACTAAAAATAAAACAAAACACGATACAGCAAAGAATATATACAGTATGTTTTATATTAACACCAGCTTCGGTTACAAACCACCCAGGCGGTAAAACGTCACCTAAAACCATAACACGAGACGTAAATATAGACCGAGGGTGGAATAAATGGCTGCTATCCTTAGATTTATGGATACGCAGTGACAAACATACAGTCAACGAGGAATAACATCGTCCCGAGATCATTAGGATGATACACAAATCAATCTGGTAAAAGATTATACTATATTTTAAACTTTCGCCATTTATACTATTCATATTTAATATAACGAGTCTAATCGCGAAAACTTACAGCAATAATTTGTCAACCCACAAAGTGAAATTCGGAGATATCGATGTATTTTGTTACTGCATCACCTACTTAACATTATTAAAAAAAAATAAGTCATATAAACTAAATAAGTACGGAAAAAAGTTTCTTAATAATTAATGGTTCCGAATTTAAAGAATATCAAATAAAAGAAAAGATGGATATATACTTCTTTAAACATATTTATTAAGAATAGGTTTGATATCATTAGACGCCATTTTCTCAAAATCAAATCCGTGTGGCTTGACACAGTATTGCGTATCAGCGTCCAACTAATGGTAGTAATACCTTTTTTATTGCCCGACGTTTCGAAGAAGTTGCATCCGTCGTGGTCACGAGCTGATTGTCAGGTATTACCATTAGTTATCGCGATAAGACCCTTTATATTAAATATAACTGGTAAATGATGTAAAAAAAACTCTTGATCGAATTGAATAGTTTTTAGACGTTAAAACAATCGATATTTAAAAATTTAATTGATGTGCAAGGAATAATATGATTTATTAGGGCCTGCCCAGTTGAAGGACTTTGATCGCGGAAGACTTAAATCTTGTAACTTTTGAGTTTTGTATGCGGTACCATCCGTCGTGTGTCTTATTCGATTACGTTCTAAGCTATCTCTTTCGACGGACAAAAAAGTAACCTGAGAATTTTTCCTTATCTTTATTTTAATTTGAAAGGTGGAACTTAAGTATGCTATGAGTACAAAAATTAACAACCTCGCAAACGAGGTAACGAGTAACAGCTAGCAGAAAATATAATTTAAAAGGATTAGGTACATGTAACTCCCTTCAAACAAGACATATCATCAATTAAAAACCTGTCCTCACTCGCAGGACAAGTACAAGAATTCAATTTGCTAATATTTTATGCGAAGCAATCAACAATCAATCAGCTCTTAATCAACTATTAATATTCCCGGGATGTAAACAGTTGTCCATTGCTTATCAACGCTTTGAGAAGTGGACTGATAAATTTTATGAATTGATTTTATTAAGATTTGATCAAGAGGGATCAAAGGGTTAAATTATAAGTCCCTGAGTTAAGCATACTTGATGATTTAACAAAATCTAAGGTAAGTATATTTGGAAAGGATGCTAGGGAATTAGGAAATGTTTTTGAGGCGTAAAGTAAAATGCATGGTAATTGGCTTCGTTCTAAATATTTCTGTATATCTACTATTTCGAGTGTGTAACAAATTGCATCTATCATCTTAGCCCTCGGTTTGATACGTTTTCATAAAAGGTTTAATACTTTTTCGAGTAAACATGCTTATACATGCGATTAGATTCGAATTTTAACGCTGCACCAAATAGTACTATCAAATATTAGGTGACATAAACAAAAATCGTTTAAAGACTTTTGTACTTTGGACATTTGTAAAGTTTAGAACATGATCAGCCTAAAAATATTTTTTTCGTCTGAAATCTTTAAGATTAAACAATAAAAAGAAATGAAAAACATAAGTCATAGTCAGTAAACGTAACTTTAGACTGAAAAGGTGTTAAGCAAAACAGGTATAATTTATACGGTCTAGTAAGTCACATCTAGACCACTTCAAGTGGCACCAATTAGGTAATTGCTCAGGTCAATAGAATTATGTAAATTGTTAGCGAGTGATCCTTGAATGTGATACAGAGATCTCGTCATTCATATCCTCAATGACACACACTCAATCTACACAAACATATATATAGGTAATTCAAATCTTGAATTCGTTTGTTGAAACTTGGTATAACGTTGAAATTCGGGTTTATATTTCATATCTCGTTTGTGTTTATCAAGGTATGCTTGTTTCGTCAAATGCTGATCACACTGGTTGATTTAAGCGTACCGTTTCGTAGTTCGTTATCAATACATCCATTGTTGTATTAATAATCGAATTTTTCGCATTACACCATAATAAAATCCAGCAAAAAAGACACATCCACTAAATTTTAAATTTTATGTCTTTTCTGGTTATCTAGGTCTCCTAGTTTCGTAGATTTTGTAATGAGTGAGTACACGCAGGCAAGATAAGAATACCTACACTTATTAAACTAAAAAAATCCAATGGAAGCTAAATTATTATTAAATTAGAAAAATTTACAATTTGAATTTTTGGTTACATGTTTAGCACTAATTTACGTCATTAATCCGAAAAGAAGTACTTTTATCGGTCGTAAAAACTTTACTGCCGAACTTTATCGGAGGTAACGGTAATCAAATTTCATACTTATTACACCACGGAGTTAGAAACGACCGGATATTTTTATTAACGTAATAATAGCCACTGTTTTCAATCGACGTCAAAAAAGTAGGAGCTTCTCAATTCGAACTGTATTTTTTTAAATGTTTATATATATAATTTATAGCTTCGTCATTTCTTAACCGATTTAATTTTTTTTGTTTGCCTTATATGCCGCTAGATTGACCTAAATCGGTTCAGTAACTTTATTTTAAAATCAAAATAACCGGTATATATACTCCAAATAATCAAAATTGCGTATTTTGCTTTTAAAGTCAGATCATTTTTTTAAATTAGTTATATAGATTAATGACTCAAGTAAACTGCCTTAACACGTTATCCAAGACATAGTCCGATTAATTTGTTTAAACTAAGAAAGTAAGTATGGACAAAGTTAAAAATCGTAATTTAATTTAGCCACGTGAGCAACTCTAGCAATATAATCTGGTACAATCTGGCTTTCTTATTCGATTGTCAAATAACTATGAGCACGTTTTTAAGTCGCGACTACAAAAAATATAAATAAAATTAAAACATCGGATGTTAACACTCCGACACCAAACGTATAATTTACAAACGTCCAATACGTCTAGCATTAGCTTAATCGTATTTGACAAATATATACCAGTTCCATAAATCAAAATTATTTTTTTTTCTATTCCTTTTAAATCCGGTTTCGATTTTTCTTTGTCTGAGGTTTTTTCTGATGTATTCCACAAAAGGCTCCGTAGGGATCCCATTACGAGTGACACGGCTTTTTTTTTAATTATCTTGTCAGAACCATGAAAATCTTTATCTACTATGCGATGTCGTGTGGAAGCTTACAATTAACTAAAAAAGGAAGCGATTACGTCACAGCTCCTTATTGAGCTGTTTATTATGTTAATTGATTCAAAGTATGCATACTTCCTTTCAATAGAATTTATACAAGAGAAATAAACCCAATTTATCTTATTTGTTGTTTTAGCGGTAATAGAAATTTTTGCTCGTTCGCCCGCTATTTTCATAAAAAAAAAACATATTGCCACTGATTACACAGGATCTCAATTTAAGATGACCTATAAAGAATATTTTACGACAAGGGATCTTAAACTATCTAAACATCCAAGCAAAATAAAAACAATTGCACCTGTGAAAATCACCTTATAATATGAAATATCTATAGCCTGCTGACAGACGGACTGTGAAGACTTAAGTATGTATTTTGTTCTCTAGAATTCCCTAAAAAAATAAAATATCGATCGACTAAAAGGAGTAAGGACGAAAGGAAAAAAAAGAGGTATTTCTCAATTCGTCGTAGATAATTTATATGCATATTCCACCGATTAGACGAAAAATTACTGGATTAACTTTGTACATTGAAATAAACGAAATCACGTAGTTTGAAATCGGTTTCCTTTTTTTAAAAAGTCTTTTATACCATTTCTATCGAAGTTAACTATAGGAAGTTACTGACAATGAGTTTGCTGGTAAATCGGCTTACGAGCTTATTAGATTCCTCACCTCAGCGGCTTCTATGACATTTAAATAATAAGGATTACCCTTTAAGTATGATAGACAAATACGAATAAAAAACTAAAAAGAAAAAAAAATGTTTTCCACAACATATTCGAAGCTAGTTAACTGTAATATTTATCAAGTATCTATAAATAATTTTCAACGTAATTGAGACGAGTCGTTGCAACGATCAACCATCACGAGATCCTTAAGCAGTTAATATTTAATTATTATGATTTACGAAGAACGTATTGAGAATGGTTCAAAGGAATGATTGACGGGATAATGTGGGTCCGCGAACGAATGATTTTGTACTGTCAAAGGATGTACGTTCACCTTTGCATCATGGAGTCGTTAACCCATGGCTATGAAAATACTAGCTGTCCCTTGCGGTTTCACTCGCGTTTATAGTTACCACTCCTATGAGCCGTAGCGTGATGTAATATAGCCTATAGCATTCCTCAATAAATAAACTAACACAAAAAGAATATTTCAATTCGAACCAGTAGTTCCTGATATTAGTGCGTTCAAACAAACGAACAAAAAAATTCTTCAGCCGTAAAAAAAAAATATTTTATTTATTATTATAATAAAAAAACAATTATTGGCCTTTTAGTATATCATATGCGTTAAACGTTAACATTCGTACCGTACTGTTTTTTGCCGCGCAGGCGTTTAAATTTTGACACGGCTTCACAATATCTAGGACGAGAATTACAACTTTAAGTTTTGCTCTCAGAATTTCATAAACATTTACATAAGTTATTTGCTAATTACTTTCTACCTGAAAAAATTTACTGTCAGTTGCCTTATTTTTGACATTCACGGCTTTCGTATTCGATCATTTCCTATTCACAATGTATCTGTTACTAAGTTACCACGTTATTTTATTCATATTTTAAATAACGGATAATATTGGGATAACTTATCATAAGAATTACTTATTATTTCTCGACGTTTCGAAGTTGCATCAGTCGTGGTCAAAACCTGACAGTCAGCTCTGTTCCGTAATTTAAAAATATGAATATCGCGTTTAAACTACACAAGTTGTTTTATATCACTCTCGAGTGTAATTCATACAAAAGTAATTGTCGTCTAAAAAAACATAAACAGAACTATATTAAACACACTTTATCAAATATTCTATCATTATCTGAATTACGTGTCGTGAACGCGACCGAGAACACATTATATTATTAGCGACTAAACAAAACCGCTCTTCTCACGTGCAAACGCAAATTAATTTATTTTCCGTCGAGTATTTTTTGCTGCTTACAAAATTACATGTAATTTGCTCGGAATAATTTTCAATAAAGGTTAAGAGAAAATATGTACAGTTAGCATCAAAATGCTTTCCTTTGAAAATATTAAATTTGTGTAACTACATCATCGACTCAATCAAAATAAAAAAATACTTCATTCAAGTAGGCTCTCACGAGCACTTTTGAATCGTCATAAAAAACACCAATAATGAAGCTACCACCGGATTGATGTTTAAATGGGAAAAAGCTTGTTATTATAAAAGTTAAGTTATTTGTTTGTAAGTTCACATGTAAGGAGTAACTACTAATCCGATTTGAAAAAAAAAATTGGGTTGGATAACCCGTTTATTGATTATAGGCTATATTACAATACGCTGCGACTAATAAGAGCGAAGCGGTAATTATAAACGCGAGTGAATCCGTGTGTGTGATGTAATATAGCTTATAAACAGGTTATTCCACAATTTTTTTTTATTAGATCAACCACACATATAACCTTACAAACAAATTTTACCTCATATTATAATAATAGTATAGATGAACAAATATAATCGTTATTATATTTATAGTATATAAATCAACAGGAAAGTAAAAATTTCACCCCTATACAAAGTCACACCATATATAGTCTAATTTCCTTTACTCGTCTTTACTTTGTATCAATACCCCTAAAGAAAATCATGATTTTCGAACATTTTTCTTTCATTGACAGACACGTTGGCGCAATGGTCACTGCAACTGACTGAAGCGCTAACAGTCGCGGGTTCGATCCCCGCTCACGGCAAACATTTGTATTGGCCATACAGATGTTTGTCGTGGTCTGGGTGTTTGTGTTAGTGTTGTGAGTGTTTCCGGACCCCCGACACAAGGTCATGAGATCTTAATGGGGGCCGTTGAGTGTGATGCGTTATTTAGTTATTTATTATAATTTTTCGTTATAAAAAACGATTCAGTTCAATCATTCAGTCGATAATTTCTCATCTAACTCTTATGTGTGACTAGAAATACGCGATATTTGTCTGCTAAATAAGACGAGTAAAGAAAAATAGACTACAATTTTTTTTTCTGATTGTGTATTGCTGTTGGCCTTGACAGCGTCACCGGGGGGGGGGGGGCTGAGTACTGAGACTCGGCCTTGAAATTGGGAGCCCCCGTTGGGGCTCAGAATGGACGTCCGTGTCTAAGGGTGTCTCCTAGTGAGATCGCACCTCGGCTTAGAACGTCGTCGGAGTGGAGGATGGCGCGGGTGCAGATGACGAGGGTGACGGTCTCACGACGCGCCTAAGCGCGCCCGAGCCGTCGCAAACCGAGGACCTCGTCTCCGATTAGACTACAAGGTATAGTATAAATAATAGTACTTACATAGAAGAAATGCGGCCTCAGCCTTCCAATGGTGTACTTGGCTACGTCGGTGGTGAGCTGCTGGCAGGCACACCCGAAGAGGAACACGCCTATAACCCGGTAGGCCTCCCAGACCCAGGCCGGTATCTCTTTGCCGAGGATCACGCGGGACCGGCCGCCTCTGTAGTCCCGCAGTCTTATCCATTCGGTGAGACACATCTGGCGACAAACAAGATAAATTAATTTAAAAAACCAAATACCCGACTACAAAACAAGACCCTTTGCATTTCTGTAATAAATATTTGACATAGTTCGTCAATTTTCATTATTTTATTTTTCACACTATGTCGTTCAAAATCGGCCATTTTGATTCTTTAGGCGATCTATGCCATTTGCGCTGTAATGATGAAAATGACATATTCAAAATTGGGCCATGCATTTGGTGTAAATAGCGCAACAAACCCACGCACATATATATATACATACCGACATAGGC
Source organism: Hypolimnas misippus (assembly GCA_037950945.1). NCBI lineage: Eukaryota > Metazoa > Arthropoda > Insecta > Lepidoptera > Nymphalidae > Hypolimnas > Hypolimnas misippus. The sequence continues at coordinate 10,558,873 of JBBEEQ010000011.1, forward strand.
CGATAAACACATTACTCTCCTATGTAGAAAGTGGTGAAAATCGATGCAGTTAATTTCGCACTAATTTTAGTATGGAATGCAAGGAGCTATTTAAAAACTAAGTTTTAATCGAAATTGACGTAAATATTTGCTATAATTAATTTTCTTCCCTTTATAACGTTATCTACAATTAAATAAATTTACGACAAAATGCTTTATACATGGGTATTACTATTTTAAAATGCATTAAATAATAAAACCGTCTAGATACACATTACACACATTTCAGATACATGCACTATCAAAAATAACCTTCACTTATGAAAGGAACGACCTCCAAAACTGCAAATTGTGTGCATTATATGAAAAAAACTCAAACTAGGTCAACACGATCTCGTCACACATTATGTACTATGATGCAACCAAACTGATTAATATGATGCTACATGATAAGACCGAATGATTTATAGAACGTGCTGTGACATAACAGATAATAATTATATATTAGACTAGCTTCCGCTCGCGACTTCGTCCGCGTGGAATGGTTACTTTGGGCTAATGCATTATTTTACCTTAAAAGATAGACATATGCTGTCGCGCACTTTTTTTTAGAACTTTTAAAAGGGAACAATTCTGTCATACATGATTTTTGCGAAACTTTAACCGTTTACGCAGCGCATGCGGCGTAAGCTTTCTCAATATCCCCCGATTATGAAACATTCTTCATTGGTACTCCGCTCTTTTTGGTCTTAGTTTAATAATATATAGCCTATAGCCTTCCTCGATTAATAGGCTATCTAACACAGAAAGAATTTTTCAAATCGGACCAGTAGTTCCTGAGATTAGCGCGTTCAAGCAAACAAACAAACAAACAAACTCTTCAGCTTTATATATTAGTATAGACGTTTATTTATATAATACTTAATTAACATTAGATTATTTATGGTCTTAGCTGCGCCCCGGTTTTTCATACGGAATTAATAACTTGGATTTCTATTTGAACGCTGATAAGTAATACTATGGTCAATCCACACGGTTTTTATTTTGAGAAAATCGCGGCTATGATGTTAAATTCACGACAGACACGTTGGCGCAGTTTTTACTACAACTGATTGTAGCGCTAACGGTCGCGGGTTCGACCCCGCTCACGGCAAACGTCTGTATTGACCATATGTATGTTTGCCGTGGTCTGGGAGTTTGTTAACACAAATCAACTAACAGTGTAACTAACAGTGTTGTGTGTGTTAACGGACCCTCGACAAGAAACCATAAGATCTTAATGAGGGCCGTTTAGTGTGATGCGTTAAAAAAAAAATATTCTTAATAAATTTGTTTGAATAAATATAATTATTTGTATCTTAATAAAAGGTATAATTAATGAAAAGCAGATCGGTTTAATAAAAAGTGAGAGTGCGAGTAAGTTTTTCAAAAATATGATATTATTTCATATCGCAAAATATGGAATACACTTTAATATTCGAAACATTAAATTAAGAAACCTATTTCCGTGCAGATTTAGTTCAGACGAATTAAAATATTTTTGAATAAAGTTTAATACGTGACGATATCAGAATATATCACTATCTCAGAATTGAACTTTTTGAGGGTTGAGATTAATTGATTTTCTGCATCCAATTCTTCTATCGAACGATGAAGGCCCATCTAAAACTATTTTTTGAGTGGCCATTAAGACAGACGTGTCTTGACTGGCGAGTCACGTGACTAAAATTAATCGTAATAATAACTTCGCAAGTGGAAACAATAAGTTAACAAAGTTTTATCGCAATCGGATGAGCAGTATAACATAGTATACAAACAAACATAGATTATTTTCTATATGTCTTTACTAATATTATAAAGAGGTAAAATTTGTTTGTAAGTTAGTATGTAAAAAAAATATTTTTGTGCTGGACAGCCTGAGGTCTTAGAAAGGTTATAGACTATAATAGATCCCGCTATAACTCGTAGGGACGAAGTAACCATAAAAGCTAGTGAAATCGCAAAGGGCTGCAAGTCTACTGCATAAATCCTTATTTGTTAAATCGCGATAAACGCTATCTTTCCGAATTTTAAATAAATCCGTTGAACCGTTACGACGCAAAGAATAACCAACATACATAATAATTTTCAAACTTTCGCATTAGGAATATTTGATTCCTCGGAAAATATCTCACGAAATAAATAATTGTTTCGTTTATTTAATAGAATAAAATAAAAATGAATTTTAAATTATAAGAAAATGATACTCCGTAATATCCTTTTCCCCATTCAACTGCGGTTAACATATAAGCATATTAAATAGTTACATATAAATTGAAATGTAATCCTCTCTATATGCGCATGCGTCTCTGCCACAAGGTCATCGCAAAAACAGATGGAATCACACATAGAAGTCGGAATGAATCAACGGATTTATAATCTCAAACGAGTAAAAAAAAAGAATAATTTGCTTTCGACAAAAATTAAAGCTCATATACAAACACATACGCTAAAGCACATGCACATACACACATATAAAGACGTGCACAAGCATACCCAAACGTTTATGCCCACACATATTTGCACAAATAAAAGTGTGAGTATTTCAAAACATCATACATAAAAATTGGAAGGAATCAATGGATTTGTAATTTAAAATGAGTAAAAGAGTTATAATAATTTTCTTTCGTCAAAAAACAACGCTCATATTCAAACACATACGCTAACACACACGTGCACATACACACACATAAAGACGTGCACAGGCACACACAAACGTATATACCCACACATTGCAGAAATAAAGGTGCGTGTATTTTAAAACGTCTACAATAAACGTCATGCAATCTTATTATATGAATAAGACATTGAGATGTATGGAAAACTTGAACCTCACTCATTTTATTATTTAGACATGAAATGCATGTTCAATTGAAAGTAAGTGCATCCTAATCATGTGTAAATGAATGGATAAAGTGCGTAAACAAGATTCTGAGGCGGCTAGCATCTGGTCAGATTCAAAATGCAGTAAAAGTCACGTAATGTCAAACTATTTTAGAGCTAAAACTTAAATAAGAAGGTCTATTTTTGTTTGAACAAATATGTGATTTTCAAGAATATTTTGACATAAGTAAATGCTGTGAACAATCTATTACTTTACAATTCGACATAATGATTTACAAATAAAAAACTTGCAATGTTTTTGTAATGATATGCAGAATAAATGTCAGGCTCGAAGGACCATTATTTATTTAAAGCAAAACTACACAATTTCTCTATTTAAAGAAAAAATCTTAAATGTAATATTAAGAAACTAGCATTGTTAATCCTAAAGCGCTATTCATCATTTAGCTTATGAAATTAAAAATCTTTACATGTTCACGGTTATTTTACAAGATAAAATTTCCATAAAAAATTACCATACAACCTACACGCTGTCGTTAAACTACGCTCTTTTTATTTAATAGTGCAAGAGTAGATGATGATTACATAACAAGGCAGTATGTATTTTCATAATAAACATATTTCATACAATAGCGAGAATATCAGAATATATTGACATATATTTAGGTTATTCTAAAGAATTTATGCTAAACAAGCTAAATTTATCCGATTTTTTTTTAGATGGTTCGTTTATTGAGGAAGTTTAATTAAACCATTATAATATTAAACCATATCTTATACGAACCAATAACCATAAACATCGACCAATCTAGTACCGTAACGCGAGTAAAACCGCGAGGCAAGACTGATAATGTAATAAAAGATAAATGGAAATGTAAATTCAGATCTATAAATGCAAAGTTTATACACTATTCTAAGGAACTAACAGTAAAATAAACGTTCGCGGAGGTCAAATGAAAATGATCCCAAGCACTTACTTCAAGAGTATCATCGGTTTCGATAAAATGGGCACTTAAGTACGTTTATGATGTGATAATATAGCTTCAATATCACATAAACCACCAGGCAACTAATGCTGAGCTTCTTGTTCCTTACAGGTTTCATGTTCGAGCAAGCGTCTTGTGATTTTCCAGTACTCGTTTGTGATTAATCAAAAACTGTTAAGGAAACCATCGCAAAAAGATACAAGTCTGAGAAGAAAGACACCAACGATGAAGAGACGATGTACGTCGTAAATATTACTAGAAAATTAAAAGAAGTTGACCGATTTTAATGTTTTATTTCATTGTAATTTGAAGGCAATACCATCTATTTTTCTTTTCTTTTATAAAAAGGGGGGAGGAGGCAAAAGAGCACACACTAGATGTACACTAGTAATTAACGCTTATGTAACATCAATAAAGTTGCCAGCCTTTAGGAAAAGTATGTCTTTAATTGTAAACTCCTAAATTATAATTTTCGATCTAGACCTAATCGACACCATCTATGGTAAAGGATGGAATCGATCAACGGACAACACCACTCTTGTCATTGATAGAACAGGGATTGAAGGAGAAATTGAAATTAGTTACTTTGAAATAAAACTTTAGAAAAAGGAATCGACTTTAATAGCTTAATACGTAATTTTGTTTACATAGATTGACATACTTATTTTAGTTATTTTGATTTTAAAACAAAACTTTTAACATAATTTAGATAAAAATTTTACGGAACTAATGGAAGAATACCTATACTATGTTAGCAAAAAAAAAAAATAACTAAATCGGTGAAGCAGTTTTAGAATAGTCGGAAAAAATACATAAAAAAATTCTTTGTCAAGTGAAGAACCTTCTCCATTTTTGGAAGTCGAATAATAAGATGAGTGGTAGATTCTACAACTTAAATATTTTTATTTCTGAATAGACAATTAAAAAATGCTTGTAAAAGCCTACTGAAATAAAGTATTTTTTAATTTTGCCTTAAACACGTAACAGTAGATGTTTCAATTGTAAAAACTGCATAATCCAATCCGTCTCTTGGGCTATTTAGTTTCTGGGACGTGTCTCGCATGGACAGGCCTCATGAATAGAGGACGAGTCATACTCCATTACTCCGCTGATGTTCTGATAGCGATTGTTCGATCATATTCTCGATCGAATGCATACACGCTTTTGTGTTTCAAATTATATTCATGACATCTGAAGTGGACTTCATTCATATTAATATTATACTTATTATATGCAGTGGAACATTTACGGACTGTTAACAAACGTACTACATAATTATGTATGACGTGTAGTTTAAAAGGCGTAAATTATAAACATGTTATCCTTAAATTGATTTTACAAATAATTAACTTATAAAAGGGAAAAAATATAAATAATAACAGAGATTTAAATCCGTTTAAAAAAATGTGTATAAACGAGAAAATTTAAGAGAATATTAAATCGGTTATAATTATTAAAATAATTGGTTGACAAATTGTGATGTGTGACTTCATATTTGTGTATTGGCATAAAATAAATATATCTAATCTAGCGACAACTGGCGAAGTCAAAAATAATAGTTTTGTATGAACTTTTACAACTACACTTATCAACGAATGTTTTAATGTCATAAATACAAAGAAAATCGATGATGTATCTAGATTGATATTAAGGTAAGCTACTGCTATCTCAACGAAATACATTTTGATATTTGATTTCTTTCGTTTTAGTACAAAAATCAGAAAGACACTAAATGTAGCGTGTTGTGATAGCGATAGCTCACCCGTATTTACCCTGCTAAACCGAATTTTCAGATATAATCAACAGAGGCAAAACAGCAATTACTTCATAAAATATCTTTATAGATTGAAGTTTATGAGTAACTCATTATCTACGTGCAAATCCAGAGATGCAATTGCATAAACTAATGTCACGTCGCAAGCGATGTACGCTCGACGCCAAAAATGTTTTATTTCTTCCTACAAAGACTAATTTTAAAATTTGCTTAATTTTTTTCGTTTTCGGAAGCTAGAACCTTGAGTCTAGAAGCATTAAATAGAAGAGAATAGAATGATTAAATAAGTTAAGCTTCATGTCCTTCTATGGTATCGCGTGGCTGAAATATACGCAAAACGAAAAGCAATTACGTTTGCAGAAGAAAGCGTATTCTAAATGTGAATGAGTAGATTCTCCGAACACACGGTTCATGCAACAATAACAGTAAATATACAATAAGGGCAACCACATTCTTAAAAAGAAAATGATTTAAATCTCAACTTACGTATTCATGTCTCAAAATTTCCTCTAGAGGTTCAGCGTTTCATGTTTTCCATTCGCGTGGAACGCGAGACGAATTTTAATTAAAATATTACGTTACGCCCTTCACTGTACATTTTACGATTTATATAGCGATGGTCTTGCGTAAACGAGAACATGTGATTAACGAAATGCATATTCATTGCTTGATTTTCAATATTTTCTGTATGTATGATATTCTTAAGACGCGTTAATTTTAAGTTTTATTAAACAAGAATTGCACTATCGGACTTTGGAAAACGTCCAATCTAATTCTAAATGCGAAAGGAATTATCTGTGTATTTAGTATGTTTTGATGGAATAAGCTGCAAAATCGATTTATCTTATATATAAAATTCTCGTGGGAATTGTGAATGTTAGTTATCTTACTCCTCCGAGACGGCTTTACTGATTTTTACCAAATTTTATTGCATTTTATTGCATTCAGTAGGTCTGAGAATCGGCTACAATCGATTTTTCATACCCCTAAGTGATAAGGGTTCACCCTTAGCAATTTTTTTAATTTTTGAAAGAAAAAAATTTGTTTTTAATTTTCTATAATGTGGCAGTAAAACATACATACAAAACTAAATTACCCTTTTATCACCTACCCCTATTTTTTAATAGCCATATTAGTAATTTAATCAGTTTTCATCCCGCTCGATAACTGATCACCGGGTCAGCTAGTTTTCTATTAATTTAAAAATCAATGCCACTTTTCGTTGTAATTTTATAACTCAAGAACGGTCTCACTTATCTAAATCAAATGTTTAGGAATTATTCGGACTATTTAGTAGATGGTTTGTGTGAAGTTTGCACAAAATTGGTCAATAAATGGCGGATCGTTTCGTATTTTTTTATTATTTCATTTTATACGTAGCGAAGCACGTACCGGGCCGCTATATCAATGTGTGATTCCCTAGAGCTGTCTATTTTATAAAAAATGTTAGTTTATTACTTCGTTATAGCTGTACACGTTTTAATGGGAAGCGAAAATAGAGATAGTTTATATACTAAAGATTAACTTGTAACTCTTAATCTATATCATTGACTGACATAGCAGATCTTATAGAAAAATCTGGAAAGAATATAAGACAATATATAATAAGACATCTAAATAACCAAGATCGGGTGGATAAACATCTCACATCAAGACTCTAATGCCTATTTATGATCAGCAATACTATCTTTACAGATGTTATTGCTGTAAAGCCTCGAAGGGAAAAGGATTACCATTAAGATATTCAGCGGCATAAATAAGGATTTCTCGGCTATTTCTGTGGTGACAGATTAACATAACAACGAATGCGTTACGCAGAATGGTATCTGTGGTTGGTATTCTGAGTGAAAATGTTTTGTAGCGTTGTAGAGATGACTACTTACGGCTTAGATGATAAAATGTGTAGATTTTAACTAGAAGTCGAAGTTTTAAATCGCAGTAAGCGCAACTATTTTTTTAATTGCTGAATTAAATTGCCAACAATTTATCATAATGTTCTTGATGATAGAGAAAAAGATCTTGAAGAAAATCGCTTGTTACGGAACCTGTTTTATTTATACTAAGTATATCAACGGTTCGATATATTTACGATTTTTTCCTCCTTAATAGACGATAATAATAATAAATAATAATAAACGCATCACACTCAACGGCCCCCATTAAGATCGCGTGACCTTGTGTCGGGGGTCCGGAAACACTCACAACACTAACACAAACACCCAGACCACGGCAAACATCCGTATGGCCAATACAGACGTTTGCCGTGAGCGGGGATCGAACCCGCAACCGTTAGTGCTTCAGTCATTTGCTGTGACCACTGCGCCAACGTGTCCGTCAACGATAATTTTTTTTTGCCAAAAATGATACAAATAGAATGTCACTGTATTTTTGTGTAACTGTAAATAGTTTTCCTTGTTTAGGGCTAAAGATAATGACAAGAAATCTATTTTAATCACACGCACTTTGAAAGTGCAGAAAAATGTACTCCAACCCTTCAGTCCCATCGATTCACCCTCAAGCGTTATATTGAAAGATTTCTTGCGCCATTACAATTTATGTAAAAACAACTACATTTCTGAACAAACATATACTTTTAATTACGTAAATAAACTATTTGCTTTGCAAAGCAAATTAGTTTTCTACGATATTTATTTGTTTGTTAAGTACACGATAAAACAATGACAAACTGTAAAGTCTATGTAAAAATGTAAATTTGCACACATTATTTTGAAAGATGAATCATTGTAGACTACTTTGATTGACGTTGACGCGTGAAACAAATATATTGTCTTTGCACAATGGGAAACTACTAGAAGGGTTTCTTTCGATTTATATTCTACATGAATGTAATACGGAATAAGTATCCTCCCTATTAGGATTAATAAAAGAACCTTTTGTATATTTTATTGCTGTTGGTACTCTATTATAATACTGGCAAGATAAGTAGATTTCGAAGGGCTAAATAAGAAGACAAAGTTTTGACAATTGCGGATAACAGATGAACTTAAATGGGACACTGAAAAATATATACTCTTGAGTCATTTTAAGTTTTATTTTGGCGATAGTCAGATGTATTGTCTTTATACGATAACCACGTGGATGAAATACTGAACAGTTAACGTAAACAATAATAACCAACTGTATATATGTATTGTGTATATTTTCTATTGTTATTGTGTCATACATATATCACGCGTGTGTACTTGAGTAATATACGACAGACGGGTAAATAGGTGTACATTAAACTGTCTCATAAGTTGATTTGATAACCGTGAAATTTTACTGCGGAAAAGATAACGGAGCTTATTTATAGGGACACATGTTAAACTATTATACGTATTTAAAATATTTGTAAATAACGTTTCATTAGAAATAGGTTTAACATATATAATAGTAATAATTAAAACTTTGATTTTTTAAATCGGCTTTCAAAAAAGAAGAAAGCTATCAATTCGTCAGATTAGTGTTTTTTTTTTTGTTTATAAGGGTATTCCATTGGTCCTTTAGAAGTTACAACAAAATCGGTTCAGGAGTTTGGTTTTAAAGTGAAAATAACTGGAACAAGTCGGTTTTTTTAAGTCTTACTTATTACTTGTATTATATTGATCCTTCCTCTAAAAGAAGACAGGCGTGAACTACCTAATATAACGACGTTTCTTAGGGTGATTGTGAGAGCAGTAAGCTCTTAAACATTTCTTTCCTAAGATCCTACTTCGCTTCGTCATCCCTTATTGCTTTTGTAAAAAATTCTAGGCGGTCAATCTGAAAGTATACACTTTCAAACAAAAAAATTTAAATCAGTTAGTAATGACATTTTTCTGAGTCAATCCATCTTTAAAAAATTAAAACATATATGAAAAACAGTACGAATTAAGAATATCCTCGTATTTTGAAGTCAGTTGAAAAACAACGCAGTCTGCACGGGAAATGCGCACAATTGACCTGCACGTTCGACATGGTATACCTGTCTTCAACCGTAAACCGTTAAAGTTACGACCGACATACGTTTTGATTAGTGTCACCTTTATGTCTATGGTGATAGAGTTTATAATTTATGTAAATTCTATTTCCGTAAAGCAAGCGTCACACTTTTAAGTTTTACTTACGTAAGCTTATTTTAAATAATTTACATATAATATAAAATGAAAAATTTGAAAAACCCCTCACTATATATTTATTCATACACGATACTTGGACGCTGATAAGCAATAGTGTGTCAACCCACACGGACTTCATTTTGAGAAAATGGCGTCTAAAGATGTCAAACCTATTCTTACTTAATTTGTTTAATGAAGTTTATATCCATCTTTTCTTTTCTTTTTTTTTAAAGGTATAATGAATTAAAAGTAGATTGATATATTTAATATATTAGCTAATAAAAAGTTTTTCAAATATTTCAGATTATTCTATAAATTGCAAAATATGGAACGCACGAATGTATACTTCTAAACATATTTTGTTAGGAATAGGTTTTACATCTTTAGACGCCATTTTCTCAAAATGAAGTCCGTGTGGCTTGATACAGTATTGCTTATCAGCGTCCATAATAACTCAAGTTTAAACAAGTCAACGAAAATAGAAAATAAAAATAAAATAAATTAATTTTCTACCTAAAATCAAAAATTAACTTTTTTATATAAAAAGGGGGACAGACGAGCACATAGTACCACCTGATGTTAAGTGGTTACCATCGCCCGGACATCTGCAACACCAGGGGCGTTGCGGGTACGTTGCCGGTCTTTGAGGGAAAGGTGTCTTTCATTACTTTAATTAAGTTTGTTTTTAGTTTACAGTAAATTCACTCACTTGTAAAGGTAATTTCATATAACTTACTTACATCTTGCGTAAGTCCGTAAGCAAAACTTTCACATGTAGCGCCCGCCTAACGCCTAACCTCAAAACGTCAATATTTCATAGTATCGTAAACATCGATCGTAACGGTGTCATTGTCGTCGATTCTAATTTTAGCTCGCTCATGCGGGCCTTTGCCGTTTTCTAATCGTAAAGTTAATTTTACAATAGGCTGTTACGTAAAAACTACTTAAACGCTACTTAACTTTAAGTAGCGTTTAAAGATTGTGCTGTTTTGTGTCGTTTGTTTTGTTTAAGCGTTACAGCATCTGATTTAAAAGCTACTTAAAATAAATTATTTTAAATATATGTTTATTCGATAATAACAATATAGTATATACAAAGAAGAGAAACTTAAATATAGAAAAATCTTAATAATTACTGTACAAATTATATAACCTAATTTAAAGTTAACTTATTTACTTTACTTTGCGCATATGTATTTCGGGTTACAATTAAAGTCTTTTATTTTTCATTCTTAAACTTTCGAAAAACATAATATGGGGTATATTATGTTTTTCGAAAGTACCTAACAGTACTGTTTACAAAGTTCTACACCGTTCTGTAAAAGTATCGTCAAATATGTGTGAGCAGGAATGTAGGCGAAGTCGCGAGCAATAGTCAGTTTTTACTCATATTATAGATGTAAAATTTGTTTCTATGTTTAGAAGTTTGTATGTTGAGGGGGTAATCTAGGAAACTATTGATCCGATTTGAAAAATTATTTTTGCGTTGGTTAACCCATTTATCTAGGAACGTTACATATTACATCACGCTACTACTCACAGAAGCGAAGCAGTAACCACAAACGCGAGTGAAACCGAGATACAGCTACTTTTTGATTAAGTCCTTAAGCGATTTCTCAACATGCGCATGTGACATGTGGAAATAAAGCACTTCCCATTATGACGGCCATCTAGATACGATCAGTTCGCATCTGGCGAAGTTTTGAAGTGTCGATTTGTTTATTTTATTGAATCGCACTCGTTAAATTACGCTAAGAGTAATGTTGTAATAAATATGAATATATCGTGTGTTTTATTAATAGCGCACGTTTCGCTACGATGTGCGAAGTCAATCGCAATTGAATAAATATTTGCGTTTATGTATTTGACAAATTTCTTTTTAATTTTTAAACTTGTTTATTAATCAAAATTAATATTAAATAATAATCCATGCGTAATGGTCCTCAATTTAACAACTATACAGTGTAACGAATTTATTCTTTATATTTATTTAGTGGATTTATTATATTTATTTAGTGGAAATCTCCGAAAGATACTGATTCCTATGAGTATGGGGTGATTTTTTTGTATCCACTAAAACCCCTGCGATGTCCCGGGATCACTTACGAAAGCGCACCCGCTCCCGCGCGTAATACCGCTCGTGGCTGGCGGAACTCGTCTCAGGAGGACAAAATGTAGTCTTGCCTTCCCTGTATCCCTCCCTGGTGAATACGTGCATTTAGACATTTCGAGGCTATCCCGACATTTCTAACTATCCTGTCCCAGAGACACTACCAAGCATTTACAATTGTACACTTCTCATCTACCTAGGAAACTAAAGCTTTAGCCCATAAAATTAACGTTGACAAGCGGACTCTAACTGTTTCTGCATAAAGAATGCATCATTGGTTAATATTATGAAACACATAGCGAACACTATCTATAATTGATAATGATCGCACTTCAAGTAGGGGAAATTATTCTAACGTAAACTCGACCATAAAAGGTCTATCGAGATCAGATGGCGGTTACCGTACGGAAACTTGTACCTGTCAGATTTGAATAAGACTGGACAGATTGAATGTAGATTGTAGATGAAGCTAGACAAAAGTACTGTTCGCTAATCTTGCGACACCGTTTGCATAGGTATTATATTTTAATACTGATAAGCAACAATGTGTCAACCCACAAAAAAGTATAATTCGGAGATGTTGATGTATTTTACATTATTTAAAAAAATTAAGTCATATACACTAAATAAGTACGTAAAAATGTTTCTTAATTTAATGTTTAAAATTTCAAGTGCGTTCCATATTTTGCAATTTATGCAAAAACCTCAAATATTTTAAAAACTTTAAATTAGATAATACATTAAATATATCATTATAGCTGCTATTAATTAATTATACTTTTTATCAAAATATAAAACTAAAGATGGATATATACTTCTTCAAACAAATTTATTAAGAATAGGTTGACATCTTTAGACGCCATTTCCTCAAAATTAAGTCCGTGTGGCTTGACACAGTATTGCTTATCAACGTCCATTTGGAAATACATTTGTCGATATATCGTCGGTGATAGTCTAAAACCGCGTAACTAACATTAATGTATATTATTTATTTGGAACGCTACAGCCTAAACAGTTTGACGTATTTCAATATATGAGATGTAATTAAATTCGTCTTAATCGTGGGAGTGATGTCTCTGATATGGTATATTATTTACCGGAATTTCCATGGGAAATTACGCGGGAAACACTGCTCTCTAATACCACTTTCAAATTTCGAAACTTTATTCACCAATGCATAGTTATATAATAGATTTAATTTGTGTAACACTTTCTTTTGACAGTCGGATTTAATATACATAAATCAAAACTGACCGGCTGACATATTCACTGACTGATCGCTCAACGCATCATAAATTTGCCAAAAAATATTTTCGCATAATTTTTTTTATTATACCGATGTACTTTTAATTCATTCTGCCTTTTAACAAAACATAAACTAAAAGATGGATTTATACGTTTTTGAAAAAAAGTTATTAAGAATAGGTTAGACATTTTTAGACGCTATTTTTTCAAAATGAAGTCTATGTGGCATGACATAGTATTGCTTATCAACGTCCATGTATAAAAAACAAAACTGACATATTCACTGCCTGATCAATCAACACAGAGCTGAAATCGCTGGGTCTAGAAACAAGAAATTTTGCACAAAAGTTCCTTAAATGTCATTAGTGTGCACTAAGAAAGGATCCATCCATACCCTAAGGGATTAAAAAGGGGGTTGAAAGTTTGTAAGTTATCAAATTCTTAAGTATACGCGGATGAAGCGGTGGGGTACTACTATTTGATGACAGATACGTTGGCGCAGTGGTCGCTGCAACTGACTGTAGCGCTAACAGTCGCGGGTTCGATCCCCGCTCACGGCAAAGGTCTGTATTGGCCATACGGATATTTGTCGTGGTGTGGGTGTTTGTGTTAGTGTTGTGTATGTTTCCGAACTCCCGACACAAGGTCACAAGACCTTAATGGGGGCCGTTGAGTGTGATGTGTTTATTTATTTATTTTTAAACATTATATTAGTCTTATTTAACAACATTTTTAGGCTTCCGTACCTAAGAGACCGGTTTTAATTACCCTATAGAATAGGATAACGCCTTTAGGATAACTTTATCCATCTGTCTGTTTTGTTACAAAGTCTGGACGCGTTATCACAAAAAAAATAAACTCATGATATAAAGCGAGTTAATAACTTAATGAATCGGAAATTGGAAAGTAATACAACTCGTATTGGTTTTCCATGAAACTGATCTTGTTAAATCGTGTCTAGCTTTCGTTTAACTTTTCTATGGGATATCCATTTCACCATATTAAATTTATATGGTTGTCATATTTCTACAGTACACAGTATTATAGTTAGTTTATCTTTGATAAATAGGTTTTTGACACGAGACCGATATATCGATTTATTATAATTTCAGGTTAGTACTTTTATATTTATTATTTATTAAAATTATAGTTAAAAAAATAGTAAATACCACATTCGTTCTTATAATATTACCCAAAGTCATGTTTCAAAATATCTATATTTCATAGCTAATAGTTGTAGTATGCAACGAGCATACGAAATACGACAAGCAAAAGTTTTGATCCCTTTTCACGAAAACTGCGCGGACGGAATAATATAAAATTTGCACTTTTATAGTTTACATAGAGAAGGATTACAGAATGCTTATATTTTTTAAAATTATGCATAAGAAATAGAATAAATCACACACGCCTATATACTCTTAATTATGATCGAATTTCGACCACTCGAATTACCAGAATGTACTTAATAACAACAATATGTATAAAATTATACATGCTTTGGCTAATATTATGGTCAATTCATTTTCCTAATTACGAAGTTTCGCAATCACAATCACTCAATCAAATAGTTCAACTAAGCGAAAAGAAAAAAAAAACAGACAATACATTGAAAATTAGAGCAGAAAAAGAACAATACAGTTAAAAAAAATGCAACTTAAAGACAAACACTCTAATAGCTGATAATAACCTCTTCCCCTATTATCAGAGGCAATACGAACTGCGGACAAACACGTTAATGGAAAACCAATATTTGGTGAAAGATCATTATCACTGAGCGAGCAACGTGCAAAGGTAGAACTATCTTTGAAAGGTAAATATTAAATAACCATAGTATTCGTTTAAAAAGGTGACATCGTGCATGATTCAGAATTATATTTTTGAAATGAGGCATGGATTTGAACTGATATAATGATATTTCCTTATTACATACATCTCTCGTTCCTTTTTAAGTTGGCAACGAATTTGTATAGTCTATATTTCTTTACATGTCCTATTTAGCGGACAAATATTGCGTATTTTCTAACCACACATAAGAGTTAGAGGTGAGAAATAGATCGATATAATAATTAAACTGAATCAGTTTTTAGAATGATAAATTACAATGAACAATAATATTAAAAAAATTGTGATTTTCGTTTCGGATAACGTTACCGAATAAGACAAGTAACGAAAAATAGACTATAGATCACCTTGTAATAAAAATGTCTATAGGCAGTGGTGATTACTTAACATCAGGTGACTCGCTCGTTTGCCAGGTATTTTTATATAAAAAAAAAATATATGAAGACTAATCAAGTATCCGATTTTTTGGTAATTTATTTAGCTGTTACATAGCGTCACTGGTTATATCAGAGTCTGCATTATTCTAGTCCAGGTTTTTACACAGAAAGGTAATTTTGGAATACCCTCCCTTTGTCCATAAAACGCGCTAAATCCCTGACTACATTTAAAAAACTTGTCAAAGAAATGTATTTATCACCTTAACTATGCTTACCATTCTTGTTAATTATTTTATTTTCCGAGTATATATAATATATATTACGTATGTATGTATATGTATGTATGTGTGTATGTATGTATGTATTTATGTTTATATGTAAGTGAAATAGTCTTATTTATTTTAATTTATAAATATTTTTATTATATCTTAAAATAATCGAATTTAATATTGCGCCCCTTCCCAACATTCTATTACTAGTCCTCTGCCCAAAGGTTGCCTGGAAGAGATCGCTGTTTTAGCGATAAGGCCGCCTGTTGCACCTAACGCAACCTTCAACGTTTAGTTTAACTCTTTGTACTTTATACTGTATTGTGTTGGTGTGCAATAAAGAATAAAATAAATAAATAAATAAAATAATTTGAATAATGATTAAAATTTAATGTAATCTGGAAAAATGCTAGATAGAAAGAAAAGCAGCGATACTGGCTACATTATTATAATATTAAATATTTGAAAACTATTAATAAAAAAAGGCTTGCGACAGTAGGATATACTATATTTTTTATTCACATTTTATGATTTTATAATAAGAAAATAAATTAAAATCTATTGTTAAAGACAAATAATATTTTTCAATACTTCTGTATTTGACCTTAGCGTTGATAATAATGTCAAAAAAAAATATACAGAGAGAGCGCTGTTTAAAAAACTTTTATGTTTAAAAAAAGGTTTTTTATAAGCACTTGCAAAATGATTTATGCATGATTTTTATATACAAAGCATACGTTATGGCTAACAATAAAAAAGAAAATAAACTTACATATAATATAATACGATATAAAAAACATTATTCATTTGGCACGACTATCACAAGCACAGAAGTAAACATTCTCACTCGTAACGTAAAAAAAGTATCTCCAGCTAAATCAGTAGGCGTGATTATAATACAGAATTCACTGGCGTAACGCCAAGACATTTTCTATCGGTCAAGGTAAATATGAAGGAAGAAAACGAACTCTGGGTAATGTTTTCTTATGAATACATCATTACGCGTAAAGAAATCGTTTGAAAATGATTGTTTTATTTTTTGCTAAACGAATTATTGGCGATAGTAAAAGAATGTATATCAGTCGCGGGCACCTAAAAACAGTTTAATTTGATGCTGATAAGCAATAATGTGTCAACCCACAAAAAGTCGAATTCCGAGATATTGATGTATTTTGATAGTGCATCAAGTATTTAAAATAATTCAATAATTTTTCAAGTTATCTAAAGTAAATAAATACGGGAAAGTTCTTTATTTAAATAGTTCGAATATTGAAGTGTGTGCTAAATTTTGGAATATAAAACAATTTAATGTAGTAGAAAAAACCTATTATATGATAAAACTTTTCATTAGACCAATCTGCTTTTATTTCATTATACATATTATCAAAATAGAAAAGAAAAGATGTATATATACGTCTTCAAACAAATTTTTGTTAAGAATTGGTTTGACATATTTAGACGCCATTTTCTCAAAATTAAGTCCGTATGGCTTGACACAGTATTGCTTATCAGCGTCCAATTAGCCGTTCAGTTAACAGGCGAGCCTCTTTACTATATGGGCACGCGATGTTTAAATGGCGGCCTGAATGATATTCGGACATTCAATCTCTAATTTAGGACTTGGAACATTTCACTATTTTTCTAGCCTATTCATCATTTAACTGTTTGCCTAGCCTATTTATTTAAATTTAGTTAGTCCCTTGAGGTTACGATAGCTAAAATTTGTGAAAGGCTTTTTAATACCAATTAGGTTTTCTTACGTTTCCGACGCTGCGGAATAAGCAGTCTCTGCGCCTTGACGTGAAAGTCCCGTCAAAATTGGTCAAGCAGTTTCAGAGATTAGCCGGAACAAACCGTCAGACAAAAATGTTTTGATGTAAGTACCGTGTATACTTTCATATGCATTTAGTTAAAAGCTGTTAAATTGAAGTAACAAACAGACACTATAATTTTATTTATTGGTTTAGATATAGATATAGAAGAACACCCTATAGCGACAAGGCCATTTTATTGTGCAATCATATTCTTTTACATGCCTGTACATTAGAAGTTTTTTTATGTAAAAACATATCTACACATCTGTCTATTTATAAAATTAGAACATTGATGTCATTTGCGTGAGGTTATTAATTATTTACGCTAACTTTTATCAGTAAATAGAAAAAATAACCATGCAAAACAGTTAGTTACGGTTTTACCGATAATTAACTGCGTTTATGTCGGTAATTGTTTATGAGAGTGGAGAGACGTACTGTTAGTTTTAATTGATATGTAGATTATGATTTGTATATAACAAAAGCATTGGAATTGATTTTGATCAAGCGTGAAGCTAGGACTTAGAGAGCTATCATCTGATTCAAGTATTGTTTAAATTAAGAAAATCTATGCTACACATGCTTGCATATAAATTATTTAAGTAAAACATTATAGTTTTACTATTATTTAACAAAATATTTTATTTCTTTTTAATAAAAAACAAAAAAAAAGATAAACTGAAACAGATATCTGCGTATTATTTTTATAATACCGTGTTAGGCGACAATTACACTAGTAAGTTTTGCTTTCAGACTAAATTTTTACATAAGTTGTTTGTGCCTTATTTTTGAAATTGACAGTTATCGTAACTACTTACTACGTACTGTGATCAGATCACAGTTGTTTTATATCAAAATCAATCTCACACTCAAAATACACTTTATTCAAATTGGTTTTTATAAGCTCTTTCGAATCATCGATTTACAAATTGATCATGTCAGTTAAACGTGAGCCTACCGCCGGCTCGGGATTGATTAATGATGAAATATCGGCTCGGATGAATCAATTAAGAGAATAAAATTGAAATCGCATCGTCAATAAATTAAAAAAAAATTACATCAATACTGAAGCTACCACCGGTTCGGAATGTAGATTATACCGAGAAGAACCGGAAAGAAACTCGATATATTTTGTCAACACATTTTTTTATGAATTACAAATTGATTATTTATCCTGTTCGAAATTCAGCATATACTAAGCCAATGCATTATTATCGTTAACGTAATTTTGTATAGAGTAATATGCTTTAGCTATTAGGGACTTTTTAAAATATGATTTAAATCTATTCATAGAAAACTGCAAACATTTCTGGGGATTTTATTATAAAAACGAATACCTTGCACCAGAAAGGAAACATTTACTTTATAAAGTCAAAAACAAGGTGTTACAAATTTATCTTTCATTCTCGTGTTAAGACTTACTAGTGCAATTCTCGCCTTATATTTACAAAGCTTAAATAATATTATGGCAAAGAAAGTTAATTTCGAAACGAATCAACAAACACCTAGAGATTTCATCTGATTGATGAATAACAAGATAAGTAATGAAGTCGTGATTACATTGTTATCGAAGCAAAAACAATTAAACATGTTCACACTTCCGCAAATATAATTATTACTACAATAATAATTATACTTTATGGCAATTTCCCGCAAAGAAGATGTTTATGCTAACCGGTGCGTGACTATCTTATAATAGTAAGAAAACTAGAACAAATAATAAAAATGAGTCAACACATAAAGCAACATAATTATTAGATTATCGTGATTATTGCACGCGGAAATAAAATTTCTTTAAAAAACGTTTTTGCAATATACATATACCACTTTAATTACAGTTAGTAATGCTTATAAATAATTTAGTAACTATTCATTATTAATTAAATGAAATAAAATGAAAAATTTATTCGTTTCGAATGAAAAGTATACATATGAGATGTAAAGAATGAAGTTAAATATATGGGTACGTATTTATATACGTGGAAATAAAGAATATTGTTTCTTAAGCCATGTTTAAATTAGAATTGTATCATAATTGTCTGGGTTAACTCATTAAAACATTACAATTTAAAATTCAAGAAACTTGCGTCATAACAATCATTTAATTTATAGAGCATAACTTCAAATATGCTATGTCATCATATTGATACATGATATAACTTTTTTTTAAAAAGATACCGATTTCAAAAGCAAAATACTCAATTTCATTTATTACACGACATACCACCATTTCGATTTTAAAACTAAATTACTAATCCGATCTCGTTTAACTGCATATGGTTCCAATCTGAAAGCAAATTCTTAAAAAAAAAAATTAAAATCGTTTAAGAAATAATAGAGTTATAAGGTAAGAAACATTTTAAAAAATACTCTACAAATTCAGAATCTTTTCTTTTTTTGAAGTCAGGTGATAAAAGATTCAACCTACAATATCGGCTATTGTGTAAGCTACAATTGGTACAAGATACAAAATACCTTGCACTATATAACTCTATAGGGATTTCTAGCGGTTTCATTCCGTGAAGTTGATGTCAATGTTAAGCAAAGCGTGCTTTTTTGTCACGTGAGTTTTCGCACACCGCGTTCACGTAAACGCTTATCTGCGCAAACCGTTCGCACTAAAACGCACCCAATGATGTTTTTGTTAATACACAGATTTTTATAAAACTGTATTCTATTTTTAATACCCTTATGTATGTTAAAAATAAAAATCCTTTTTACAATCTTCACAACAGGAAACGCGAACTTCATATCAGCTTACTTGTGAAAATGATCAATGAATCACGGCAACAACGTCACGGATACTGAATTTCGGTATGATACGCGATTTAATACATTTTATTTTATGATTTCAATCTACTTTAAAATTCTAATCTTTCGGATCTCACACGAAACGTAAGAAAGCTATATTAGCGACTTCACGTATTTTCTATAAAACTATCGTACTGCCATGGTCAAGCTAGTCCGTATACAAGCTGTAGGCAATAGGCTACGGAAAGACTCTAAAACTGTTTACAATAAGTACCTAGACGACGAGAATTTTTTTATATACTCTCGTAATTATATTGTATCAGTTCTTTATTGCCTAAAACACTAAAAAAAAAAACAGCGTTTTCTAAAAATTAAACCTATCTAAATCGATTTATCGCCCCAAATGCATACTAAATTTCATGAAAATCGTGGAGCCTTTTCCAAGATTCAGATTATAGGCATTTGACGTTATCAGATATCACAATTGTCAAAAGTGAATTCATAAAATGCTTGCAAGTACTCGTACAATTAAAAGTGTTACAAACGACGTGCAAACGCCAATTAAAAATGTATAGGAAACGTGACACTTGCACAAGTAGGGCAGTCGATCGCACGTGCCCGCGCTTTATATAAAGAGGACGATCCCGCGCTATTTGGTTTGGCGCCAACATGTCTGTTGATTGGCAAAATGAGATTAGATAAGTTGGATTAAACTTTAGATAATTTCGTTGATTAATACGTGAGTTTTAACGTGCTGTTGTATATGTTATCCTAAGGAAATTTAACGTAGATATTACGAAACATAATTTTTAATGTGAATTTGTACTTATACACTTTTTATCTACGCTAATATTATAACGAAGAAATATTTGATTGTTTTTGAGAAAAAAATATTTTTGCGTTCGTCGTACTAAGGCATATTACATAGGACGCTACATCTCATAGGAGCGAAGCAATAACCATAAACGCGAGTGATACCTCGGGGGTAGCAAATTATAAAACGATATATTTTTTTAATCACTTGCAATTAAACATATATCGCTTTCAAATTTAATCATTTTAACACAAACAGTAGATTATTATATTTATATTTTATACACCACATTTATTTTTAATATGTTAAAACACATAATCAGGTTTACAAGAAAAAAATTATCTATTAACTTGACGGGTGCAATATACATGTCACTTTGTAGAATTTAGAGTTTTAGAGGAAGCACCTTTCGCGCCCTTCTTACATTCCTGAGTCCCTTTTTTATCGAACAGGTGAAATATATCAGATATTAATCAATTAAACACTTTTCCGCTTGACTTATTATTAAGCAACGGTAAAATTAATCCAACCTCGATCCTATCAAAGATCTTTATCATAATTTAATTAAAAATGTAGAGCAAAAAAAAAATGTTATACCTTTAAAAGACTAAGCCAGTTGAGGGATTACGGTCGGCTTAAATATTTTGATTATATTAGGATTAGTGTTGGGCAGTTCATCTTACCGTTATGTTTAATTAAGTTGGGTTAGAAATAGAATAATGAAAGCATCGTGGTCCAGTTTCGTTTTAATGATGTACCAGGGCTCAAACTCAACTTAAACTCAAAATAGTTACTCTTTTAAAAATAATGTTTGTACAATATTGTTGGATACAATTAGCTACAGTAATCCTGCGAGAATGTCAAGGCACTATTATTCCACACTTAACATTAATGTAACCATGTCCTGAATAGTATGCTTTATCTATTAATGATTTTTAATATAAGCTTTAAATTTGTGAAGTGGCAAATTTAATCTTGTTTGTTTGAAAATTCTGTTGACAATATTACCTTCATTGTAAATTGTCTTTCACCTATCAAGTCTAAAACACATGCCAAATGTAAATTCACTAGATAAAGTGCACTTAAGAAAATGACACATATAAGACTCGAATTAAAAAAGCAATATGATTGATAATGAGTTATTTTATTATCAGTTGAAAATAATGACTACGCGTTCAGTAATGCCTTTAGAGCGTCTATGACACAACATTATTTGGACGCTGATAAGCAATACTGTGTCAAGCCACACGAACTTCATTTTGAGAAAACGGCGTCTACGGATGTCAATACTATTCTTAATAAACTTGTTTGAATAAGTATTTATTAATATTTTCTTTTCTTTTTTGATAAAAGGTATCATGAATTAAAAGCATATATTTA
The DNA here is from genome assembly GCA_037950945.1 of Hypolimnas misippus. Classification (NCBI taxonomy): domain Eukaryota; kingdom Metazoa; phylum Arthropoda; class Insecta; order Lepidoptera; family Nymphalidae; genus Hypolimnas; species Hypolimnas misippus. The sequence goes on from JBBEEQ010000011.1 coordinate 10,581,197, forward strand.
ATATATTATATAATAGAAAGTTTTTAAATATGTAAGATACTTGTATAAATTACAAAATAAGGTACGACCTGGAAATTTGAACCAATTTATTAAGAAACTTTTTTCCGTACTTATTTAGTTTATATGACATTATTTTTTATTGAATAACGTTAAATAGGTGATGCACTATCAGAATACACCAATATCTCCGAATTTCACTTTTTGTGGGTTGAAACATTATTGCTTATCAGCATCCATTTGTGGATAAGATTTTATCATAACCGTAAAAGCGAAAACGGCAGCCAACATTTATTACTTTAAGAAAAAAATCGTCCAGTTTTTCGTTATGTCTTTTGCGAGAAACATACTTACAAGGTTTGCTCTCAAACTTACATAAAGATTTACATAAGTTATTTCTCATTACTTGACACCTAAAATAAATTACTACCAGTGCCTCATTTTTACATTCAACGAGAGCTATCGTTACTTCTTACGATGTATCTATCACTAGGTTACAGAGTTGTTTTATTTCGCTCACGGGAGTAAAACTTACAAATGTAATTAACGCCTTTTGTCTAGTATTTTTCCCTGTCTTTAGTACAGGTTTTCATCATTATTATAACCCGGATCTGACAGGTTATAATTTTTAACTCCCGCCCAAAATTACCGAATTCAAATTTGATACGGTTTCTTTTGTTTAAAGGATAATATAATCGAAATGTTTCCTAACCATAACTTATGATTATCTGTTCAGATAATTAAAAGATATCAGCTCTTTCTAGTTGTTGAAAGAATCTGAGCAACTTCAGCTGGTCTGATCGATGCGCAATTTACTAAATTGTGACTTGAATGATATTAAAGGACCTGCTGTACAATCACCTGAAACCTACAGGCTACAAAACTCATCATCGTTTGAAAGCAGATTATCGTTTTGGAATTCGCCGAAATAGTGTTAACGAATTGATTGTCGAAGGTTTTTTAATTTTATCTAGTTATAGTCGTTGACCTAATTTCATATCATATTTTATAATTATTTTTATATCAAAACTGTTTTGTAAGAGAAAGCGAAAAACAGTGTCTTGCTGTCAAAAGTTCTCACAATATCGCGAAAACTGTTCACTTTATCAAAATATATTATTCACACACCCGGTGGTTGTAAGAGAATTACTCTGACAAATTAGACGGGCGTAGCTGTGAATTATTAAGTAAATATCCGTCAAGATTTCTCTGTATAGAACCCGTTTCGAATAATCAAAGACTATAATTCCATAGATATTCTTAGAAAATGATTTCTTGGAATACTCGGTGGCTCAATAAAACCTTTTACTTACAGCGACACGACGTAATTATATATTTAATTACCTATTACATAGAAACAGCATTAATATAGAGATAAAAATGTAATTACTAATACTAGCAAACCCGGCAAATGCTGTTTGGTCATAGTTATCAAGCGAGAATGTATATGGATGCTGATAAGCAATAATGTGTCAACCCACAAAAAGTCAAATTCGGAGATATTGATGTACTTTGATACTGCATCACCTATTGAACATTATACAAAAATTGTAGTCATATAAAATAAATAAGTACGGAAAAAACTTTCTTAATTAATTGGTTCGAATTTCAAGTGCGTTCCATTTTTTGCAATTTTTACAATGATCTCAAATATTTAAATAAATTTTTAGAAGATAATATATTAAATGTATCAGTCAGAATTCAAATTATTATAGCTTTTATCAAAGAATAAAATAAAAGATGGATATAAACTTCTTCAAACATATTTGTTAAGAATAGGTTGGACATCTTTAGACGCCATTTTCTCAAAATGAAGTCCGTGTGGCTTGACACAGTATTGCTTATCAGTGTCCATATATAATTTGGTAAAAATCAGTAAAGCCATTTCGGAGGTGTACGGTAACTAACATGTGACACGAGAATTTTATATAAAAGGTTATAAAGATGAAGAGTTTGTTTGTTTGTTTGAACGCGCTAATCTCAGGGACTACTTGTTCAAAATGGAAAAATATTTTTGTGTTTCGTAGTTTATTTATTGAGGAAGGCTATAAGGCTTTATAACATCACGTTACGAAGCATAGGAGCGAAGTAGTAACCATAAACGCGAGTGAAATCGCAACAGCTTGTAATATAATATGAGGCACAATTTGATTTGTTATAAATATTTCGACGCGCGAAATTGTTCAAGGATATATCCTGAAATACAATCCTGAGGCCTGATTATCTATGACTATTATTAGTGAAACGAATTTATTTTGATTATCTGCATAAAACTGTAGGTACATGAGTTTCATGTTTCATTTCACTCTCGTGTTTCCTATATACCTTTGTTAGGGGCTGTCCATTATTCATGTAATGTTTTTTAGAAACTTTATAGGCCTCTTTTCCTCCTCGTGATACGTGGTAAGGTTTTTATACCAAAGATTTCACACAATATTTTAATAATCCCTTAAATTTTTGGTGAATTTTTCGCCCCCCCCCCCCTCTTTTGGCCTCACGTGATTAACGGACAATCCCTTTACTAAACCAAAAACGAGGAGATTGACGATATATATTATTTTGGATAAATGAAATCTAAAAGAAAGTAAGTAATTCATACTAAACATAAGACATAAACCATTTACCATAAAAAAGTTATAATTACATACAACAATAAAGAAGCAGAAATAAGATCAAATGTAATAACAAACAAAAAGATACTTTTAGATTCAGAAGTAACAAAATGATGTCCCAAAAAGGTATGCCACTCAGCAAGATGAGTATACTAATCAATAAATGCTTTCAGTAGCACCCTTCCCGTCTATAAAGAGTAAAAGTTGGCTATATGAAATAATTAAAATATAAAAATAATTTAAAATAATTGAGCCGAGATGGCTAGTGGTTAGAACATGACAATCTCAACCGATGTTTGCGAGTTCAAGCCCCGGCTAGAACCGCTGAATTGTCAATTGCTAAATTTGTGTATAAATTCATCTCGAGCTCGGCGGTGAACGAAAACATCGTGAGGAAACCTGCATGTGCCGGGAGAAGTTCTGACACAACCATATCTGCCAACCCGCAGTAGAGCAGCATGGTGGATTAAGCTCTAAACCTTCTTACTAGAAGAGGAGACCAGCAGTTTCCAGGCTGTTACTTTACTTTATTTTATATAAAAAAATAATCTACACATACATATTCTGGTAACAACTAGTTTTAAACGAGTTAAAATAAATATAGAAATGCCTCATCAATACATTATCGTACTAACACTTTATCAAGAATTATTACGATAATAATAATAATTCCTTCTTTCAATATTTGTACAAGATTTCTCAGTTATTGAAAGTTAAACCAGAGGAGTATTGTGAAAGATTTTCTTAATATAACCGGAGCACTATTTTCATAACGTTATTAATGGTTATTGCGCAAGTTAACTGAAATGGCTATTTATCATAATTAATGAGAATTTGTTATGTAGATCGTTTTACTGATTGAATTCACTTATATTTAGAAGTGTAAGTTTAACGTGATTTAATATTTTCTAACAATACATAAAAATGAAACTATAAAAATATCACGATGATAATTACTATAGAATAGTAAAAAAACATGAAATAATTTACATAAAAAAAGGAATATTTTTTTAGAGAAACATCTAATTCAGGCTCTAGTGGCTTATTTAGGGCCTTAGGTACTTTTAAAATTAAAAAAAGTAAGTAAGTAAAGTAACAGCTTCAAATATCCCAGGCCTTCTCTCTTATTAAGAAAAAAGTTTAAACCTTAATCCACCACGCTGTCCCACTGCGTGTTGGTGGATATGCATGTGTCGGAATTTCTTACGGCACATGCAGGTTTCCTCGCGATTTTTTCCTTCACCGCCGAGCACGAGATGAATTTAAACACAGATTAAGCACTTGAAATCTTAGCGGGGATCGAATCCGCGACCATCGGAGAAGATCAACGTGTTCTAACCACTGGGCCGTCTCGGCCCATAACTTACTTATATGATATACTCATAACTTACTTATATATTTAAATGATGATAAAAATTGTCCCATAAGTTTTCCGCGCACTAAGAATACGCACGAAACGTAGCATATTAACTAAAACTACTTTACTCACATTTTTAGTGAGAGTGTGGGACTACACCGGTCGAGCCGGCCAGTATACGAGCTATAGTCATTGGAGTAAAGCACAGTGAAACCTTAACTGGAAGATAAAGATAACTTTACTTTTTGGGTTTAACACATAATTAACAGTTACAAAACTTAGTAGATAGATAATCGAATAGAAAAAAAATCATTAACATATTTTAACGATTTGATAATGATCGTGTAAGCGATTGCGGTAGCTGCGGTCCCTTAATTAGAGAAAACCTATATCTTATAGAAAAAATCTTTATGGGAATCCATACCGAGTCGTGGAATTCAACACCCGTTAAGATGTTAAATTTAAAGATAGAGATAAAATATATATTTATGGTAAAAAAACGGTAACCGAATAAGCTACTGCAGTAGTTTTACTATGTATAAAAAAATAAATTAGTACATCTTCCCTAAAACTACACGTATATAATAATAAGCGCTCCCGTGACGCCCAACAAAGCCGACGAGGGTACCGCTGGGTTTTAGTGTGTCGTCTCTGTCACACTATGTCGTGGCAGGAGTCTCACATACCCACCCAAAATCCTGGGTGGAATGCATAAAGCATTTCCCAGCGAAAAAAAAACACGTATATAATAAACTAGCTTCCCCTCGCGGTTTCACTCGCATTTATGGTTATTACTTCGCTCCTGTGAGTCGTAGCGTGATGTAATATAGCCTATAACATTCCTTAATAAACGGGCTATCTAACGCAATAAGGATATTTTTAATCGGATCAGTTGCAGAGATTACCTCCTTACAAACAAACTTACAAACACATTTCACCCCTTTATAACAACATCGGACAACACACATCGGTTAGAAAAATAACCAACTGTTAGACGAGAATTAAACAAGGTAACTTGTAACCTAGTAAGAACCTTTCGAAAGCTTTGGCTGTCACACATAAAAGCACTGACAATAAACTCTCAGGTGAAAACAATGACGAACAACTTATGAAAATCTTTATGAAAGACTGAGAGCAAAACTTATAAAACTCTTTCAGACTTAATCTCTTCTTAATCCGCAAAAATAATGTCTTTTTAATCACACTAAAACCTAAGCTATACGCGGGTAGAATCTTAGTATAACAAAACATGTAAAATTGAATAGTAGAAGTACTTATAAATGGTATACATAACGAAAGAGGTGCTAACAAAATCGCGGACTCAAAACCTAAATAGATTTTCTCACAGTCAATTCCTATGACAAGTTCTCAGCGACAACTCTTTGAAGACTCATCCATTCCAATATTTGAAGAAAAGTTTATAACCAGATAAGCGGAAGGCGACAATAACTAATAGTCGACCAAACAAATTGACTGTAAATATTGACAAGCTATCGACTAGGAAAGTCGTAGTAATTCTCACCTTCGTATTGTTAGAAATGTTTCGGGTTGTGAAATTTAGGAGTAAACTCATAATTTGTTACATTTTACATCACCTTTGACATGTAACAGATTTAGAAGTAAAAGTATTTGTAATTGAAAATCTGGTAGACACAAAAATTCCCATTCCCTAATAGTACTTCTTTTTAATACATAGCCTCTTACTGTCATACTACAAAAGACGTATTAAAACATGTTCAACACGTGTCTAGCTAAACAGTGTTTTAAAATTTAACATTGCTTAAAATATTATCTAAATTGCGTAACAGCGAAAAAACTCATAAAAAAACTTATTGATAAAATGTTAGACGTTACATTTGACAGCTGAAATAGGTTTTAGAGATCTATTAAACTCACTTAAACGTATGTTAATCTATATCTAAAGCATGTTTAACTCAAAACTGTGCTGAGACGCGAATTTGTAATATAGATTTTTTTAAACACGCGTTTAACGTCTGTTTAAATCTTTTGTAGTAACGCAGTTAGTCTTTAGAAGTTAGTAGAATAGGTCAAGCCTTTTGTGACACATACGGACTGATAAAACTGATTACAGCTACACTTGATATTTGCTAGCAATAGACCAATGGAAACGAAATTCACGAATTTTCGAACATTATCTTTTATTATAAAAATATTTCAGTTTGATCATTGAGTGGTTAGATCTACGCTATATGGATGCTGATATGCAATAATGTGTCAACCCACAAAAAGTGAAATTCGGAGATTTTGGTGTATTTTGATACTACATCACCTATTTAACATTATTCAATAAAAAATAAAATTATATAAAGTAAATAAGTACGGACAAAAGTTTCTTAATTAATTGTTTCGAAACTCCAGGTCGTTCCTTAATTTGTAATTTATACAATAATCTTATATTTTTTAGAACTTTTTATTAGATAATATATTAAATATATCAACCTGCTTTTACTTCATTACAGCTTTAACAAAAAAAGAAAGGAAAATATTTATAAATACTTATTCAAACAAACTTATTAAGAATAGGTTTGACATCTTTAGACGCCATTTTCTCAAAAAGAAGTTTGTGTGGCTTGACACAGTATTGCATATCAGCATCCATATATGGATGCTGAAAAGCAATAATGTGTTAACCCATAAAAAGTCAAATTCTAAGATATTGATGAATTTTGTTATAAGCGAAATAATTACGGAAAATAATCCCTAATTTCATGTTTCGTATATTTAAGCGTGTTCCATGTTTTGAAATATACAATAATCTCGTATATTAGAAAAAAATATTATTAGATAAAACTTTTGATTGTACCAATTTCATTTTAATTTATCGAAATAGAAAAGAAAAAATGTATATATACTACTTCTGAAAAATGTATTAAGAATAGGTTTGGCATCTTTAACACTATCTTTTCTCAAAATGAAGTCCATATGGGTTAACAGTATTGCTTATCGGCGTCCATTTTTCTGCCAAATAAGACAAGTAAGAAGAAACAGAATATAGACAGAGAAATTTCTAGAAAATGCATGATATCAAAGTAACTTACCGTAAGCACAGGCAGACCGATGCCAATGATGTACAGCATCAAGTTCGTGACTGTCGATTCTTTGTACGGATGCTTGAGAGATTCATCATCGCAGAAGAAGCCACGTTTGTACGGGGATCCCCATAAGTAGAATACCAAGATTAGGAAGCCAACTGAAACAAGAAAGACATAATTTAGAACATGATCGATTCTTTAAAGTAAATTAAGACTAATAATTCGAAAATTTCTTTCTGCTGGTAAAACATCTCTCTTATTAAGTTCTTCCATATTAAGAAAGTTAAATCTTTAAAGTGATATTTTTATATATGGTAAAGTTTGTCATTTGAAATATTGAATGGACATGTGCTATATAAGGGGAATTGTAGTATGAAGTAAAATTAAACAAGGCTAGGAAAACGACTGCAATAAGCCATACACCATAACAACTTAATTCCAATATTTATATAGGCAATGTATAGAATCGCTAATCTCGCATACATTAATATCTATGTGACCAAATGGTGACCATTTTTCATGGTTTGACCCATCTTCATACCATTAATAAGAAAAATAAACAATTCAGTTAACTCGTATATTCGTTGCTCATACAGGAATTTATTGACACAGCCGTTTTCACGGAATGAGTTTTTTATAGACGTTAAAATAAGTTCCAACCCCAAATAACCATTCACGACATCGAGAATTGAAGATGAGCAGTCAAAGTTACCTCAACTATAACTATTCTGGATTTCGACTAAAATAAACAAGACTTAAATAAGGGAATTGTATGACATATATTTTCTAGTGATTTTAATTTTAAAAACAAACCATATTTAGATTTAGATTTCGAATATTTTCTTTTAAACGAAAACTATATAGGTCAGGCAGTGCCCACGAATAATAAAAAGAATTGAAAACAGTCACCTTTTTGGAAGTCTATTAAAAAAATAACCTATTCAATAAACTCATGAATTTGATTAGAGCATTTTTTTAATGAGAGCATTTTAAAGATATATAAATGTTTCAACTTAATAAAAACCCAAATTAAAATTACTAGTCAACAATGAACCGAAACACATCGTAAACTAACTCAAAGATGAGAACAATGAAAAAATTAACGATCGGTAAATAAAAAAATAAAAAAAAAAACTAAAATCGTAAAAACAACGACACAGCTATTAATACGTCACAAAAATAACAGTTTCGATGATAAAAAAAATACTCAAATAATAAATCACGTCAAAAAGTTAGTTGCTATTAAAATCAACAGCTTGCCATCAGAAGGGAATTTAAATTGGTGCAGGCTGATACCATTCCCGGCACATTAACTATTGTTTCGATTGTTTCCTCTCTAAACATTGGGACGGACGGACAAAAAACATCAGGTAGGGGACGTGTGGTCGCGGAATTAAGTTAACGTGAAACGTCTTCTACGAACACCTGGGGTATAAACTTTCTAGCGATATTATAAATTCAACTTCAAATATTATTTTTTCAAATCGACCAGTCAAAACAGTGTTTTAGATTTATATAAAGTTCCCGAGGAGGACGGCAGCCGGGATGGCCTGGAACTGCCGTACGCATCAGCAAGGGGTGCGGGGCGGGCAAGACCACACTTTGCCCTCCTAAGACGTTTTCGTGCTAAGGAAGGGCATCGCAAGGTGTTTAGTGGGTATAAGTAGTGGTCTCTACATATATACATATCGTATAAAGTTTTTATTTTAAAAAACATATTGAATTTAATTATATTTTAAATCCCCATATTATATATTATTATATTGTTCGTAAACAGTTAAGTTAAGCAATTCATAAAAATAATGACGCAAAATTAAAAACGGCACGGCTCTTCCAGCGTTTTATAATTTTGAACTCTGTAAGGGAATCCTCTTTGTTATTGATCTCGGTTAAAAATAACAAACATCCCATTATCGTTAGTACGGCATGTAAAGTAAAGCTGTCTGAAGCTTTTACTGTGAGCACTTAATAGTTATTGAATTTTGGTTACCGCGGACTAGAATATAGTAAATAATATATATATATATATATATATATATATATATATATATATATATATATATATATATATATATATATATATATAAATAATAAATAAATCTACTACTAAGACTTTAAAATATTGCACTTAACTACTGTGTTCAGCAGACTAACCAGTAAGCAGATCCATAAAAAATTAAAAAAACCTATTTTCAAGAATAATATGTACGCGTGTAAAGCTCGTAAAATTCTGCTCGTTTTACATAAACATTACGTAATAAATGTAAGTAAGCCTATATAAATATTATGTCATGTTATAACACACAGCCGCGTGTACAGACATAATTAGGGCACACCTTATCGCTCACCATGAATTTAGAGGTTAATCTCGTGACTTATGGATCAGTGTAGCGATGATTACGAAAAATGCCAATGACCTTTGGCGGTCTAGGTCGTTTTAAATCGGATTCATAGAGAAGATAACTTTAGATGGATTTTAATATTAGGATGTGTTAGGATGTAAGGGAGGGTAATATGTTTAATGGTCTATATATGTATGTATGTGGGTTTGAACCTTTGTGGCACTATTTAAACCAAACGCGTAGGCCGTTTTTGATGGGTAACACGTCGTTTGATTCGTCGTAACGGCGCGTATGTCGTAGAAAGTATAATAATTTGAAAAAATCAAAATGGTCTGTTTTGGAAGCCGTAACGTGAAAAAGAAAAAAATTGAAATTCGTCTAACTGTGTCAAGAGGGATATCTTTAATAGCAATTTAAAAATCATTTTTCGGTTTTTTCTATAATTTTTCAATCAGAATTACCGTTTAGAATCTGTAACGATTTAAAATGTGATTAGTAACGTTTCTCTATGGTCTTGATAAGCAGTCGAGTTTTTTTATTTTTTCAATTAATTAGTTGCGGTATTTTTTGTAGGACATGCAAAATTGCAAAGTGCACAAAACAAAATAATTGCCAAACAAATTTATATTAATATTAGAAATACAAAAACAACTTTTTATATTTGGCTAAATCGCTTTTTGATGAATTTTATTATAAAATATATGATAGATTAGCCCCGCGGAGAGTTACATACGTCTATGTAACTCTCCGCGGGGACATGTAAACTTGTAACGGTAACTCTTTGGAGAAAGAACCAAGAAGTTAGAAGAAATGAATAAACTGTTTGTGTCACGGGGATTAACTTGAAGACGATAGTTTTAATATCATAAGATGTTTTAAATTGCTCCTTTAAGTAACATTACTTTGATAACCCTCAAACCGAACATCATCGAGACCAAAAACGATGGTTTCGATAAACAAAAAATTAACTATACCAAAACCACTAATTTTAGAACAATACAAAAATGTAGCAGGTAGTGTTTTTGTATATGAGCATATTTTCATTTTATTGTTTTACTGACATTCGACGTAATTTCAGTACAAAACGAAGATATGATAACAATATTTACATACATATTTTAAGAGGATCGTTAACACCTATATGATTAACGAAGCGAAAGTTAGGAACAGAATTTTCATGTGCCATTAAATATAATCAACTATGAAATGCCTTCAACGTATTTCCCTAAAAGCCATAAATAACATTTTAAACTTGTATTGACACCCATTGATCAATATAAAGATTAACTCAGATCCCATAACCAAACCCGAAATTGAAAAATCTATCCAATCGATAAAAAAATCGTTAATCGTTAAACACGAATCGATAAGAAATCGTTATTTAAATACACATTATCGTAAGGTTAACTACATAAAAGGAATTTATAACTCGAAAGGTGTAAAAGCTGATAAAACAGCTGATATCAGTGAGTTAAGAACACAACAAACACGAAAGTATGTTAGGTAAAGTATCTCATATAATAAACAATCAAAATTATACCTTAATACATTAAGATACAGTTTAATTTAAAATAGCATTAGTGATAAAGCATATTGTGTAATTTCAGTAGTTGCCAAAGTGAGGTCAACGACCCAATGATAATTTAGTATGAAATGTTATACGGTCTATTCGAAACCTGTTTTCAGAGGCGCATCTCAGAATTTAGATAATGACTAAGCTTGTTTGTAATGTTTTTGAGAGATTGACGTGTCACTGAACTTATAGGCTAAACTGGCTAAGGGTCGTAGCATCACTTGCGCCAAATTTTGTTTAAGCTCCATACTAACGTTGGATCCCCGTTTCATCTTAGGGGGTAATGAATTTTGGAGAATCCTTTTTTAAGCGGAAACGTTATACTCACTATCTATGTGCTAAATTTTAGCGAAATTCGTTAAATGGTTTGAGTTTATAGATCAGTCAGTCAGTATTTCATATATACAGGAAGGTTATAACTATCGGAGCTATTGATATCGCAAGGCGATACATTTTGACGGTTGATTTGTTTCGTTTTAGTACAAATATCAGAAATCATCTGAAATTGCAATAGCGGTAGCTCACCGAAACTACCCAGCAATTTAATTAAAAAGAAACAATATTTCTATTGTGTTGTAGATATTATCGTATTCTATATAGGTATGTATAATTAAAAATTAATAAATATTTTCCCTTTATCACAATTGGTATCAACCATATATTTCCAAGTGGATTACGAAAGGTTTGATTAAATGACGTAGGTTTTATTTAAAACTAGCTACCAATCGCGGTTTCACTCGCATTTATCCCATCAGTCGTAACGTGCTGTAATGTTGCCTATAACCTTCTTCAACAAACGGGCTAATTAACGCAAAAAAAAAATTTCAAATCGCTCAAGTACTTTCTGAGCCTATTCAATGCGACGTAACTAACAATTAATTCTATATAATATTAGTATAGAAAAAATAATAAGTGGCCATTCATATTGTGATAATGCAAGGACTATCTCATACATTACAATCATACGCTCAAGGTAACGCGGCTCACATATTCACAATTGAACTTATCAACACGAGCACAGAGCGCGATAAAAGATTTCAAGGAAGGTAAGATCAAAAAGTTATTCTATATACAGATTCAAGTAAACGAAGCTTCAGATATAATAATAAATAAACATAAACGCATCACACAAAATAGCCCCCATTAGGGTCCTACTGTCCTGTGTCGGGAGTCCGGAAACACATACAACACAACACAAACACCCAAAACACGTATGGTCAATACCGACGTTTGCCGTGTCATGATATTACAGTTAGTTGCAGTGACCACTGCGCTAACGCCTCTGTGAAAATACATATATATATATATATATATGTCGCAGATATTTACACAATTGTACATAGACGTGTACATATTCCATACGTTACAAATAATTCCTAGTACATTCATATTAATAAGTGGAACTAGGTTAAAGATTTTCAGCTGTCTCTACACAATTTGTTAAACGATCGAAAATATTATAAAATAAACAGTCGATACCATATTTAACTAATTGTTATTAGTACAAAAAACTGTTCATACATCTGTTACAAATAACATAGCGCGGTACGTTAATTTACAATTTTCTATGTCAGTTACTTTTTATTATTTATTTTTTGTTAACTTACTTTTAAAATAAATGTTTTGTTGCTTTGTTATTTTTTGAAATAGTATTAAATTCAAATTTTATAGTTCATCAATTGTTGAACCTTAAAACAAATTACATTAACGCGGGCAATATACTACTATATATTATATATATATATACACATATACATAACAAAACGACGACGTACATATATATAACAAAAAAAGACAAATCGCTGGATATCCAAAAAAAAATTGTGTCAAATGATTGTATTATTTGAATGCTTAAGTAAATTGGTAAATATACAAGGGAGCATCTTGCAAAACCTTATCTGTAGTTTAACAAGCTTTACATTCAATTCAAGGACTATCTCAACAAAAGATAAAAATACCCAACTGCCAAAACCAAATGCAGCCAATACATTATATTGTTAAAGATCCCAAATGGTCATTCGATATTAAAAATAATAACAGAAGGCCAAAGATGATTTTCAAATATTTATTCAATGCCACAATACATAACGTAATTCGTCGAACTTCTTTTTTTTTCAAAAATAATATTAAAAAATTAATATTTCATTATCAATCTCTATATAATATAGAAATATAGTGGACATATTTATGTAATCCATATTTGGAACAACAACAGTTTAATCATCGTTATGTGACACAGAATTATAAATCCGCCCACACATTAAAAGCCAAGCAAAAATTATAACCCACACGCAAAAAATTACGACAACTGTCTTGATTATAATAAAAACCGCATTACTCGCCCACACCGGTGAGACATATCAACATAACATGCTTATTATTAGCGAATTTTAATAGGGATGACATTTATATTTTTTTATACACTCAATGGCCCCCATTAGAATCACATGGTCTTGTGTCGGGGGTCCGGTAACACAGACAACACTAACACAAACATCCAGACCACGACAAATATCTGTATGGTCAATACAGACGTTTGCCGTGAGCGGGGATCGAAAACGCGACCGTTAGCGCTTCAGTCACTTACTACCACTGCGCTAACGTATCTGTCAAAATGTTTGAACTGATCAAATTGATAAAACTGAAAATTGAAAAAAAAAATCGACTATTTATTCATTGAGATAATTGAAACGAACACTGTACTTGTGCTGTAAATCAGTAAGGAGTTGTTTATCCAGATGTCGCTGCAGCATCAGGTCAAGAATACTATCCTATTTTGATATAATTCCCAGTATAGTAAATTTCGAGTCAATTTGACCAGAAGAAATTTCTGCTTCTTTCAACCTATAAAAGTGATGATAACTAAGAACCATCTTGATTACACCAGCTTTCAAACAAAAAAACTGCATTAAAATCGGTTCATTCGTTAAAGAGCTACCATGCCACATACAGCCACAGATATACACGTCAAATTTTTATCCTGTTTTTGGGTTGGGGGTTTTAAAAGTTCACACCTTATAGGACCCTACGGAATCTTCCAAAGACTAGCGCACGGATGGTTCTGTATTCCCCATTTGGTCGCTTAAATAACCATAATTATTGTATTCAAAACATTTTATTCAAAAGGTATTGGCATTCAACTCAATTCATAATTTATCTAATAATCATACATACAAAATAAAAAAAAAAGTGTCACGTACTTACTAATTGTGGTATACAGTTTTTATCAAACCTGAACTTGTGACCTACATTAAACTGAATACGACATAGCAAGTAATTCAGAAAATTCAATCTCAAACAAATCGTAAACACTATTAAGATAAACACTTGGCGTTCCTATGAAACATCACTCGCGTTCCTAAGAAACATCACTTTGATAAACGCGAATTAAATAAGTATGAACAGCCATCAGGGGCTCAACTATAGAGTGGCAAAACGTGCCCCTGATCCGAGAGGGTCTCGGCCTATTAAGATATTTAACTAAAATGTACACAATATTATTAATATAATCTTGGGTAACTACTTAAGTTTCATTAAAATTAAGTTATAACGTGACGATTTTCACTGGGAGGCCCCATTCAAATAATTTGTCACGGGCCTCAGATGGGATAGTTACGCCTCTGATAGACATAGTAAAATATACGCGACAAAACTTAGTATAATCTTATTTCTATAATAATTAATGCGCGAAGGTTTGTAAGGATGATTGCTCTTTTATGTAAAACAATAGAACGTATTATATTGAAGCTTTGGATAAATCCGTTTATCTATCCTAAGGAGAATAATCGGAATCACGTTTAGTCGAGTCGTCAGGGTGGATAAACGGATACGCGAAACTTTTCAGTAATATTGCAGAATAAAACATCGGCTACTTTATATCTGACCACGCAGGACGAGCTGCGAGCGGATGCTAGTATGGTATAAGTTTTATGCGCTTGTTTAGTTATCTGTTGCAATCTATCTCAAAAAATACTAATTTGTTTTTGATGAAATTGACTGTTTTAAATACGTATGATTACAATATTGTAGGGTATTACATAAGTTTGAATATTTATTTATTTTTGTAATTTTATTTCGCGCAATATTTTTTATTTCGATTATCGCCCATAAGAGTGTTATTTTAATATTGAACAGATAATCAGACGCATCGTAGTTTAGGCCTAATATCTATAAGAGACATGACAGGATATGACAATTTAAAAAAGTCATAAGATACAAAAATGCAGCTCTTTTTATTGTTTCATAAGGGTCCTGCCTGTGCAGGCGATGAACCATTTTCGGGTTACTTTTTTGTCCGCCGATATATAACGTAGAGAACTGTATCGTACAACGCACACGTGGGACTAAGAGTACATATACAATAGTGTCCAGAACGATGGTTTAATTTTGTGACGTACAAAAGGCCTGCAGAAGAGAGGCCTTCGTCTGCACAGGCCATAATGTATAAATACAAAATCATTAGTCCTGAATTACTGATTCATCAACGCAGACCCTAAACTGCTGGGGCTACAAACTTCGCTGACAAATCTATTTATCTCAAATTTTGAATTAGTGCAGAGGGATCAATTAAAAAATAGTTTTTTTTTATTCACTCCTAAAAGGGTGTAAAGGAGTATAAACGTCTGTATGCAAAACGCTGATCTGTGGGCATATTTACTTAAAACTTCATACATATACTTTTCGATCCTAATAACGAAATGTAAAACACAAAACGCAGCACTTTATCAGTTTCTGAATCGCTTTTATCAAATTTCAAAATACACGCGGGCAAAGCCGCGAGAAACTGCTAGTACGGTATACTTGCCCATTACAATTACATTGAAACAAAAGCCGAAATGTCGAAGCGAAATATCCAACATTGAGGTTAGAATTGCACTCAACAATATGTTCGTGTGTGGAGCTGAAATAAAAACAACCATTACTGCATGAATGGGTCGCTGTGTTCAGCTAAAACTGACCTATTACGTGTAGCGATGGCAATAGCCTTTGGTAGAGTAGTATTTTGTAATTTATTTATTATGTACTAAGATTATATTTTGACATTTTAGTTTGATATAAATAGGATATATCATATTAAGTATACACTTAAGTATTTTTGTACATGTGATTTGCACATTTGGAGCCTAGCGTCGGACTAATAAATCGAACCAGTAATTATAGATACTAGGTAGTATTAATAAATTATATATGGATAGATATCAAACAAAAAAGTTTGTCTTCAGAATATAAGTATAGATGTAGCTAAGATTTTTAAGTCTTTAAAATAAAATACATTACCATTTACATAACAGTTATCGATAACCTTTTGCCCGTGACATCATTTGTGTGAACGCTTAGATAAAAAAACATTTTAAAGCGTAATGTTTCCTATTTAATTTCCCACAACAAACGAACTATAATTTCAGGATTTCTGTAACTGTATTTTAATGTTATTATGATAATAATGAAGATTTCCAAATCACTTTAAAATTACAATAATAACATTTTTTTATAAACTACGCAATATTTACATGAACTAGATATAAAATTACAAACGTAAAATTTTAATAAGAGTTGTCCTTTAAGTAATCGCATATACATATATCAAAATCATAGAATTTCTTTTTCAGACGACAAACTATCTTTAACCTTCGTATCTCTGTTAGTAAAACAGTATCCATCAGTCATCATACATTTCTCATGTCCCTTACTAATTAAACCTTAAAAGGTTATCGCCATCGCGACACGTAATTGACCATGGTCACTTAATGGAGTCGATCGCGCAATGACCCCGCCGCAGGATGGAAGTCGTCGATACATTTGTTTTGGGGTACATAATCCTATGGTGTATCCTTGTTACGTTCTATTAATAGATTTGATACGAGTTACAGAAGGATACACAATTACACACACACATACTTACGCCATAGACACTGTATTATGTAATAGAGACAGAGTTATATTTGTAGTCAATGTAAGACGAAAATTAAACTTAAATTTACGATGCGATCTCTTCCAGACAACCTTTAGGTAGACATGAAATTGAATAAAACGGTTAGGAGTTAATCTCATCCGCATCGAACAATCTCCTTCGTTTCTTCTCCATCCCACGTGATATTGACGAAATAATCTGTGCTCATATGGCACAACTAACATTAACTTAAGAATCTAGTTGAATTATAATCGTGCAAAAATAACAAAACGATTCTCAATTTGCGACAAACATAGTGTGTGTATGTAAACGCATTACTCCCCTTAACTAAAACGTACTTAAAACCCTCTTGTTAATGCAAACGACGCATAAAACACGTTAGCATAGTATCAACATCCTTAACATATTTTAATACTAATGAGCGAAGACAATAGTTATACTTTGAGAGATTGTTTGGTACAAAACCGACGAGACGAACCATTCGCTATTGTCTTGAAGCTAAACAAGTATTTGGTATAATCTGACATCTATACTCTGAGTTATGTCAAGACCTTGTTAGTCTCGTTAAGTGTATTCAAATCGGGATTTCTTTGTCAGATTTTCTGTTTAATCCTTCAGACTAGTATGAGTATTAAGGTAGTGTTATAGAAAGTTAATAAAGGCATAATCAATGTGATTTATCATGACATTGTGTTTTACAGATACGTTAACAAAAGACAATAATAATTAAGTCATTATATTTTATAAACCATCGTGTTTTCTCCACTCCACGTGACATTGGCGAAATTATATTCTATAACACTACCTTAATAAATTATATAAACTTTAAAAATGTACGATTGAGAACCACCTCCCTTGAAGTTTTGAAATTTAGTTTGTTTTTGGTGTTCATAAAATATTCAATTCAATTATTTGTTTTGTGGCTTTTAGATGTGCCAATTATGCTCATATAATTTCGCCAATGTCACGTGGAGTGGAGAAAACACGATGGTTTATAAAATATAATGACTTAATTATTATTGTCTTTTGTTAACGTATCTGTAAAACACAATGTCATGATAAATCACATTGATTATGCCTTTATTAACTTTCTATAACACTACCTTAATATTTAGCTAATGCATCAGACTAACAACGATACTTTTTATCAAATACCAATTATACCAAATATTTAATCTAAACTGAGAAGCCTTCTTTTGTGTCATTTAATAAACTAAAACAATAAAACGTTTATATAAAGACGATACGAAGCTGGTTATATTCGTGAAACGAAACGCACGGTACTTATTTACAATGACGTTACATCTTTTATGAAAAACGCCATGATTTATGGACACACAAAAGTAGAACAGTCAAGAAGTCACGCAAAGAAATACGTATAAACTCGGTCGATGTACTTCACGTTATTTGGAGAAAATATCTGTTCAAACTTGTCTTATTTACAATTTAATTGATGTTTTGAAAGTCACCTTTGAAACTGTCGGCAACAGTTGAACTTTTTTTTTTATTTGACTTCAATCATTGTTTAACCCTTAAATGCGCACTGTGGTTTTTAAACAACATAATAATGTGTTCCTCTAAGATAATAATATGTATCACTTTTTAGGAATACTATTATTTTCTAATTGGTGCTGCGATATTCTTATTATAAAATTAGGAATAATTAGAATTCGAAGTCAGTTATTGGCAAATATGACTCTTTTTAATTTCTTTTTGGCCAGTTAAACATCGCTTAAAGTTTTCGAAAGAAAAATACATTAGGCATTTAAGGGTTAAGTGTGTGCTCTTGAAGATGACAGGATTGAAGATAATCATATACAGTAACCTATAATAAAAGCAGCATATAGCATTCATCCTTTTTTACGCCGTCGCCCATTGTACAAAAGAACATACATTTGTCTTTTTTCACAATTTTCTTTAATAATTAAGTCTCATACTTTGCATTGTCTCTTTACTTATATTTGATTATTTTGTATGAAATCACTTAAATTGGTTAAATTCTAAATAAGTATCAAATACCAAGCAATACCTATTTAAAAGGCTTATTTACGAGCTGTTTGCCAATATCGGCCTAAAAACAACTTCCGTTTGTAACATTTTTATTTTCGACAAAACAAAATCTTATGAAAACCTACTGATGTTAAAAACGGATCACTGAAATGGTCAACAGTCGGTTGTGATAAAGCAATAGTTACAGTAAAATAAACAAACTTCAAACACATTCTTTAAATCCTCAAATTCATAATTATCTTTTCTTTTTTCGAATCAACTTTTTTAATTACATTGTGGATACAAGGAGAAACATTTGAAGCCACCGCAGACTTATTAATTACGTTGGCGTCAACACAAAAAAGAGAAGCATGCAGCAGAATGCATTGTAATCACTCCATTAAAAGTACAATTAATCAAACTATTGAACAATCGCGCCGGCTGAAGCGATAATTTTAATACACGCATTAATGCACATTATGGCCTATTGTGCAATATAATGGTAAAAGTGATGGCTTTGTTTTAAACGAAAGCATCATTAAGAAAACGAGATTAATGGGGACAATTAAACATACGATTTCTACCACTTTCATTCACCCATGAAAACAGGATCATCTTCAACCAATGGGTGCCCAATATTAGGATGGGGGGATGGGCCCCTATGACTTTGACTAAGGACTATTCTATTAAAAAAGGTATAAAAAGTAAATTGATACATACATATAATTTGCATAGAAAATCTATACTGATTCGAATTTTAAGAGATGCAAAAATCATATCAATAAGTGCGCTATAATCGTAGCTATAATCTGACAAGAACTGAGGCCCCTATAGATCGTGGGGCCCAGAACACTTGCCAAGAGTGCCCAGTGGGAAAGAAGGACCTGCATGAAAAAACAAATACATACATTTTACGACTAATTATCAAACTCGACATCAAATTCTAATAAATTATATCTACACTTAGATATGAAGTTGTTTAGAGTAATTGCACAAAATTAAGTACTATCTTCATAGGCACCGTGGAACGGCAAAAGGGTGCACTTACCATTGGCATATAAATACAGAAAAATACGAATGATAACCGAGTGGCAGCACATCTTAGAATATATTCTTTCGGTGCCTATGATCATTACCATTTCAAAGTTTTAAAAACAATACAACAATATTTTATATTACTATGTTATTGGTGCCTCTATCATTATTATAATAATACTGTTTTTGTTAGCGCGTATCAAACGGAAACCACTAGATGAATTCCTATAAAACTCAACATACTATACATTACTAAAAATATCATATTCTAGATATTGTATAAAAACTCTAACACTGATTGTCAAGACATGGTATAAAACCGATCTAGTAACTTGAAG
Source organism: Hypolimnas misippus (assembly GCA_037950945.1). NCBI lineage: Eukaryota > Metazoa > Arthropoda > Insecta > Lepidoptera > Nymphalidae > Hypolimnas > Hypolimnas misippus. The sequence goes on from JBBEEQ010000011.1 coordinate 10,601,404, forward strand.
CATAAATACTGAATTTCGTTGTCTAGCGTAGATAACCACTACATTAACATTTTTGAAGATTCGTCCCCTATCCCCATTCACCTTAATTCGGCTTCCCTGATATGGAAATAATATTTAAGCATAAAAGATTTACACAGAAGAGCGAAGGTTCGTTGCACTTCGACAATCACCGGAAGCAGTACCAATTGAGCTGTTTCGCGTACCTGCAGTGATGAAATTATTGATATTTTTTCTGTTTCATTGCTGCACCTGCTCAGTCTTGAACGAATACTAAAGAACACATAATGTTAAAGGAAATAATAAACAAACATCTACTATTTGTTATGGAAAAATATAAAAGCCTATGTCGCTTGAGAAAGCTATGTTAGCAGAAATATGCAGGTTAGAGTCCTGTTAGTCACACGATTAAAATCTATTTTGGGCTATATGTTGTAGATTACCAAAAATAACAAAATATGTTGATGATATATGGATGCTGATAAGCAATAATGTGTCAACCCACAACAAGTGATATTCGGAGAATTTGATATATTTAGATACTGCATCACCTATTCAACATTATTAAATAAAAAATAAATTCATATAAACTAAGTACGTGGGAAAAAAGTTTCTTAATTAATTGTTTCGAATTTCAAGGTCGTTCCTTATTTTGCAATTTATATAATTACCCCACATATTTAAAAGACTTTTTAATAGATAATATATTAAATACATCAACCCGCGTTTAATTTATTAAATTTTTATCAATAAAAGAAAGAAAATATTGACCAATACTTATTAAAACAAATTGATAAAGAATTGTTTGACATCTTTAGACGCCATTTTCTCAAAATGAAGTTAGTGTGGCTTGACACAGTATTGCTTAACAGCGTCCATATATGATGCCGTATACTGTCACTTAATCATCATACATAACATTGATAAAAAATCAAAGGAAAAAGCAGTAGTATAAAACGTTCATAGAATTTGTATCTCTACAATTTTTAAAGCACATCCCATAGATCAACTATCACAAGGATCATATTATTCAACGTATCCGTTCACACCACAGTTAAAACTCGTCGTAAATCTTTCTCTTCTTCTAGCGGTTGTTAGGAAGATCATTAAAACTAGATTTTACTGGGTCATTCACACTGTCGGTCCTATTTGTACTTTCCGGAAAATATTGGTATTAGCAACAGTATGTGTTTATTTTGGTATTTGTGTTAATTGGTGCAAGTATCGATCGATGTACGTATGATTTTACTTTTCAAACCATATATTTAAATATTTTAACTTGATTATAAATGTTATACCATTAGGTTTTTTCTGTTGAAGAGGAATTAAACCTGAATTTTCCAACACGCCATGATTTTCTCTCAGCATGGAAAGATAATTGCATATTTCTTTTCACACTCTTTTAATCCATTTTTTTGACATCCCAACCTACGATTAATACTAAATGTTTAATTTTAAGCCATTTTGTTTTCATTTAATCATTATTACTACACCAAAATATTATACCGGTGTCTTTATAAGTGTGGAGAAAGTTCAAATCAATTTTATATTACCTCACCTTCCAAACATCAAAAAATAAATTCATTACCTTTAAATTGCCATAAAACACACAATGTCGTGATATCCAAACACGATATCAACATTAACAAGCACATTATCAATAACATCGTCAACTAGTACCGTAACGTGACTGCAATCCGTCGATCGAGGCATGTATAAATGATTCATGATCGGAAGTCAGCCGGTGCGTAGACGATAAAAAAAAATAATGCGATTAGAAGCTCATATAACCGGGTGACCGAATCGTTAATCATTACATCATTTTATACGTTTATTTTCATGAATCAAACAAATTGCGCGCTACATTAGAAAAAAACATGCTCTTTCTTATATAAGAAATGCTAGCAAATTGCAGAGCGGACACTTGATGTTAAGTGCTACCGCCGTCAATAAAAATTGGCAGCACCAGAGAAGGCACAACGGAGTTTGCCATTTCAAAAATGAGTGAGGGATGAAGGGAATAGGACAACAGGAAAGGAATAAGAGAAGGAATTACGCTTCCAGCTCACTTACTCACCGTTCGAAACTCAGCTATAAAACTCAGCTAGGATCAGCATAAATTAGCTAACTACTTCATACTGATCTTAGCTACAGCTAGGCCCTACCTCACCAAGGTTCAGCTATCTTAAATTACGTGACAGTTATTGCTTCGCTCCTAAGGCTCATACCATGTAGTGTCTTTCACATTCCTCATCACCAACAACGTCACGTAGAACTAACAAGATTTAAATTTTAAAACAACAAGAGAACAATTTTTGTAGCTTTATATTATTATGTACTTTACATTATTATATTGAATCTTAAAAGCCAAACCTTAATTTTGTTCCGGTAAAATGTAAACCAAACAATCTGATACGATAATTGCGATTTATCAATAAAGTTATCTACTTCACTTTCAATCCTGATAATGCGTATTGAGTTTAATGGCGTTATCGGGCTGCAGTTACCTTAATATAGTATCAGACTGGAAATGTCCTACTGATCGACAAATCTTTGCCTAATATAGTATAAAACAAAGTCGCTTGCTGCTCAGCTTAGATTTAAACTAAGAAAAGCATTATAATGCGGTCTCCACTAAAAACAGAGTGATTCAAGAGAAAGGTTTTTATGTATAATACATGCGTTTCATAGTAGTGAAAAGCAAAGAATTTTAATGATATACAATTTGATTTTGAAGGAAACTACATTGCACCCGTGCGAAACCAGAGCGGTTCGCTAGTATTTCTTAAAAAGGAATCCTATATCAAAATATTGTTTTTACTTTCTCTTTCCTGACTTAGTCAGAGATAATCAAAAGCATCAGAAGCAGATAACGCAGAAGTGTGTTCTATTCCATAGGTGGTCTCAGCTCGTGGTGACGGAACTGCCCCAAGAAATTGAAATCAAATTTGGTAATGCAGTTAGAAGCATTTCGTAATATCATTCCTGATCCTTATAATGCACGTCCCATATAAAGTTACTCACGAACGTGACTCACGGGTCAGTAATGGTAATCTAAATTAAAACGATTATTTAATATACAAGTAACCCGAATAAGGCGTCCCTAATGGGACATTATTACTATTAATATCATGTCTCTTTACTGGCATAGTGTCAATAATATTACCAATTGTACCGACGAAATATTTAAAAAGTTTTGATACGAAAAACAAAAACATTTTTTTCTAAGTCAGTTAATTCCAGCAAATTAAAATTATTATTTATTTATGTATTCTTTAACGAAAATTCTTTTCGACAATATTTTATTCTCACGGCATCACTAAAGTGTATAATATATATTACCAATAAATCAATAAAGAACTAATAAAAAATTTTAGCTTCAAACGGCATCTAAATATCAAAATACAGCCATAAAAATGTCAAGAACGTTAACGAACGAACGAACCAAATGAAATTACTTTATATCATTAACCTAACATAGTAGTGTAGGACGTTGCATAAGTGCTATCTTACAAGGAATTATTAGTTCAAGCTCTTAAAGAACAATCACCTAAGTTGGTCGGACTTGAAACCACAATCTTCACTTTAGATCCAGGTGTACCACCCGTAAGCATCTCAGTATGTACACAATTAATAAAATACGCCTACAGAGGCGGCTCACGCGGCTATCGCTCCTATAATTAATTAGAATGATGCATCCATCGTATTTATACGATATAGGATATTGTATTGCTCGTCCTGACAATGGGCACGTCTGTACTGAGATTTATGTGATCCTGATACCATTGTCTTAAGACTATTTGAATGCAAAGAAATTGATGATGATGATACACTAGAGCAAACTAAATATTATTACAAAACAATACTTCATTTCTATGATTTAGATTGTATTTCTATATAATCTTTGATATCTATAGATATCAAAGATATCTATAGATATCAAAGATTATTACAATAGAACAAAATCAGACAAAAGTATAACGACTGTCTAGATGTGATAGCTCATACGTGCAAACTGCCGAAATTAACAGGAGAGACGAAAAACTTCTTTTAAAGCTAACTGTAATAAATATGTTTCCATTTTTAAATTATTAACACTTAAGATAAAATAATAAATAATAAATAACGCATCACACTACACGGCCCCCATTAAGATCTCATGACCTTGTGTCGGGGGTCCGGAAACACTCACAACACTAACACAAACACCCAGACCACGATCAACATCTGTATGGCCAATACACACGTTTGCCGTGAGCGGGGATCGAACCCGCGACCGTTAGCGCTTTAGTCAGTTGCAGTGACCATTGCACCACGTCTGTAAGATATTATAAGCACTATTATTATACAGGTCAATTATTTTTATACAGTTTTCATTGAGAAAATCCATTTTTACCAAAATTGTAAGTTACAAGGTATCACATACAGGGCGATGTTAATTAAGAGGACTCTTTAAAACTACACTAATAAGAATAAATATTCAATTTATAAAACAATGTGAAAGTTATTAATTTGCGATGAATATCATGTAGTTTGGGAATAAATGTGATTAAAATAGATCTTCATTTTTCTGATAAATATAAGTTAGCTAAGTTGTAAATTAAATTGCTTGTAATAATTTTTTTGTTATTGTTATTATATTTTAAAACTAGAAGTCGTCCTTGGAGTTCTTAAACAGGTTAAACCAACGATAAAACTCGTTGATCTTAAAATTAATAATTATCTTTAAGGAAAAATATAATCATAACTGTGACGGGATTTTAGATAAGGAAACTTTTAAAACATTAAATATAAAAATGTACATCAAACCAGTATCACATTTATCGTCTCATATTGAAAATAAGTGAATTTAAATAATGGACCCTTTAAATAGTAACGACTTAAATAGTACTCGCAATTAATATTCAACCATTTTGCAATTAAAACCATTATTTCTAGGCAGTGAGACCCCACAATTTAAACTTCACATCCATCGTTCGGAATAAGAATCTCTATACCATTATGATAGAGTTTAAATTAATAAAACATCCAAGTTACATCAAGATAAATACTAACGCGTAGGTGTGGGATATTAAGAAGTCATAAATCTACTAAGGCATTCATTATTATCATCTCCCGAGGGACAGGGCGTTCAAACTTTTTATTTCATTAGGCGGTGATAAAAAATTGAAGTTGATTTATTAGTCGTGATAGTACATTCGAATAATTAAGACGAGATCAATCACTTTTATTTTCTATTGACTTGACGATATTAGAATATTGATAAGGTACTTGAATAGAATTAAAAGAAAGCGTTTATGTCAACAAGTTTTTCAAAGTGTTTCATTAAATATATTTCGAAAACGAAACAAACTACGAATCCATCTTTATTAAAAAAGGAATTAATTTAAAAAGGAAAAAGAAACAAAACCATTATAGCATACAATTACAAATATTTTATACAATTATTTTATATTCCACAAATCATTCCACGTTCATAGCCCTTTAATGTTAAACTTCTATTAAAGATCAGATCAAATAACTATTTAATTACCGCAAAACTTTACGCATATCATTAATAGCGACAGGAAATATTGAATTAAATGAAATAGGATAGAATTTGCTTCACGAATAGATCGCAACCGAGTGTTTGAGCTAATTTTCAAGTAGTTATATACCAACATTCCCGGCCAAATTGTTCCGTACAATTAGACTGTTGCGGACGTTATAATTTCGTAGCTTCCTCTACAATCCAACTCAATACTATTAGGGCCAATCTAGCAAAGTGCAGTGAAAAGTACTGGGAAGAGAGAACAATACACGCTAAGTATAGTTTTGGTAACGTAGCGTGCAGCTAGTTTGCATGTAACTGGCGATTTAAGGATCGTTTAAGATTATATACCTAGCCTTAGATTATAGACCTAACTAGAATCTGCTGCTGCAAAAGTAGCAGTTATTTTGACGATATAACGAGATACAGTTGAGTATAGGAATAAATAATTTTTTCTCACGTTTCTCCTTGTGAAGCCGAAGTTATGTTTTAGATGGCTATAAATCAGCTGACATGTATTAAAACATCAAAAGCCTTTAAATTCACGTTAATTAAAAGATAAGATAAGGCAACGTCAGTTTTAATATTACGGCATTAAGGACTTTTAATAAGGAAGTGCAGGATTCTCTGAGATTACATATATATTTAATAATGATAAGAAAAACTGGATGCTGATCAGCAATAAAGTGTCAACCCACAAAAAGTAAAATTCGGAGATATTGGTGTATTCTGATTATGCATCACCTATTTAACATTATTCAATAAAAAATAAACTCATATAAACTAAATAAGAACGGAAAAAAAATTCTTAATTAATTGGTTCGAATTTCCAGGTCGTTCCTTATTTTGTAATTTATACAATAATCTTACATATTTAAAAACTTTTTGTTAGATAATATATTAAATATATCAACCTGCTTTTAATTCATGATACCTTTTATCAAAAAAGAAAAGAAAATATGGATAAATACTTATTCAAACAAGTTTATTAAAAATAGGATTGACATCTTTAGATTCTCAAAATGAAATTCGTGTGGCTTGACACAGTATTGCTTATCAGCGTCCAACTTACGTCTAAAAAAGTCTTCTAAGGAAGTAGATGATTTACTTATCTTTTAACGCTTTTAAAAAAGTATTATGACTTTCGAAGATGTATAAAATAATTTACTTCGACTTTCCTAAACGTATTGTTATTGGACGTGTATAGGTCGTTACTGAATTTAATCATTTCAACAATTCAAATTTTTATTGTGATTATCCAATTTTAAAACACAAATTGATTTGGTCCATCACTAGCAATCAAGTAATCAACATACAAATGGATATACGTAGGTGGTCCATTTGTCTTACGAGATGATATCAAAGAACGTTTGATATGAAATGCATTAAGCATCGTGTTTCGTAACTTACAAATACTTTAAAGTTCATCGAGTTATTTATAAGCGCGAATCAACGACACAGAAGACAATTTGTGACAATTTAATGTAAAGTATGTTAAAATTGTAAAGCTGAAGAGTTTCTTTGTTTGATACTACTAATCTCAGGATTTACCAAATCAATTTGAAACACGTTTAAGCATTGAATAGTCAATTAATTGAGGAATGTAATCTATTGAAAAACAAACAACATAGAAAAAGGGTAATCAGCTAGTTATTAAAAAAGATGATTTGATAAGATGTCAAGTACTTCCACAAAGATGCATATAACTTTTTCCTCTTCAGATTTTTCTAAATTCTCCATTGGAATAATGTCATCTTTAATAAAATAAAACATTGGAATTTCACAAATATTACAAAGGCGTTTTGTTTCTTAGAAGATGGGTAAGGGCTAAGAAAAACTGGTGATATTCAAAATTCTATAAGAACTTAAATGATCTCAGGACTGATCATGATTTACAGCGGACGTTATTATTAAACGACATATACGTATATCTAATTTGTCGTCACCTTACTTAATTGACTGTCGGTCTAGATAGCTCAAAACCCACGTACCGGCAGGATGACATCGTTTAGATTACCGCCATATCAATTGAGAATAATACATCTCATTGTGATAACATTAGTTGTAAGAGGAAAGACATGTTTTCCTGTATCAAATCGCTGAAATCGGAGATTTCAGGCGAAATGGAACACAGTTGGCGTCTCTTGCGAATAACAAGAGAGTAAAACTCAACGTTGCATGTTTCCACGACTTCGTCAAATGATACAGAATATTTTTGGTAAAGATTTTGGAGAAGTTTAATAGAAATGTTGAGAAATTCAATTTAACTGGAGAAAGCTAATAGACTCAAAAAATGTTTTATGTTTGCATCTAAAGAGACGTCGAATAGTCCAATTCGGCGTCATTTTAAGTTATCATTTAGATTGACGAAAATGATGGATTGTAGATAATTCTTCGAAAACCACTCTTACAAATTGTATATTATTCAATATACGATTTAAGGCTAAATATGAGATTGTTACGCTCCTACCCAGGTAAAATTTTTGCTGTAAGACTTCCCATTACAATTAATAATACTATATTATTATCCACAGTAACTTTACTGTATATAATAACGTAAAACCATTATTCTCGTCACTGAATCATCTATAGTTTAAAAAATTTTAATAGTAATTAGAAATGTTGATACATCAAAAATTTACAAGGCATCATTAAAATTTAAAATGGCATTAACTACTATGATTTTGACCAAAAAGGTTTAACTCATTAAAAAATAATAATTTACTAAATCTTTTACCATTCAGGATACTTTTTCAATAATTTTCGTTATCAAGGGCTAAATTGACGTAAACAAATTGCGTCATTAAAAAAAAAACTATATAATTTACCGTAACTATTATTGTCAGAATAGAGCAAAAAAAACAGGAAATGAAAACGATTACTATGATAATAATAGCGATTTGCGCTTGTTCAATAGTAATCAGCTATAAAACATTCCCAGCAATGCTGTTTGTCATTATATCGAAACTATTTAGAGCGGCAATTACAGCACGAGTCTTACTTAACACTGGCTATTAGTTCTAAACCAACAGTAGGTCTGCTGATAAAATCTATGTTGATAAAATAGATTAATTACCAACGTTAAATGAAATACTGAGTTCAATTGACTGAATGTATGACATGGGGTGATAACGACTTTGGAAATTGCAAATATTGTTGGATTTGGAAAAAATCTTTTACTGCTAAATCTATTCCAATAAATAAAATTGAAGTGTCTCTTTGTAATTTTAAATTGTAAAAAACAGCTTTTAACTAAACGCATGAAATTATACACGGTACTTATACAATTTTCAAAATTTTTGTGTCTGTTTGTTCGGACTAATCTCTGAAACGGCTGGACCGATTTTGACAGGATTTTCACTCACAGGTAGCTAATTTATTATAAGGAGTAAGTAAGGTTACTTTTATTAAAAAAAAAATATTTATTTTATAAATAATAAAAAAAAAAAATATACGCGAAACCAAATTTAAACCAAAGAAATAGTGAACTAAAGAAATAGTATCCGATTCAAGTAAGGAAGTTAAACATTATCTGTCATACTACAAAAGACGTATTAAAACCATGTTGAACACGTGTCTAGCTAAACAGTGTTTAAGATTTAAACATTGCTTAAAATATTATCTAAATTGCTTAACAGCGAATAAACTCATAAAAATACTTATTGATAAAATGTTATACGTTACATTTGACAGCAAAAATAGGTTTTAAACATCTATTAAACTCACTTAAACGTATAATAATCTATGTCTAAAGCATGTTTAACTCAAAACTGTCTTAGACGCGCGTTTAACGTCTGTTTAAATATTTTGTAGTAAGGCAGTATATAAATATCATTTCACCTCAAATTAAAGTGGGTGAAATCGCGAGGCACCGCTAGATATATCGAATATGGTTGTAAAACTAATATCTAAATTCCATTTTATGAAAATACACGAAGTGATTTTCGGAATACGTAAAAAGGTACCAAGCTAGCGAAGTCTTATTGGCCGTATCATTCTTTCTTTTTCTAAAAAAACCAGGCTAATACTAAAAATGTGAAAGTAACTCTGCCTGTCTGTATGTTTGTTACTTTTTGACGTCTAACTACTGAACCAATATGGATAAAGCTATGTTTGGTAATTTTTATTGTATGCGTATATGTGTGTGTATGATATTTTTGTCGTAAAATAAAAACTTGAAAGATAGGGAATAGTTCCGTTATAATTTCATTACATTAACAGAGATATAATAATTCGTCACATTAGATGTGCATACAAGTGAAACTCATTACATATACAATATTAGTTATTGGTCATTGGTCTCAATTCAAAACGTCTGATTGAAAAAAGGCAACCGTCAAGAGAATGAATGAAATTCGTGCAACCAATTGCCTGCGAACACCGCGCACTGTACATAAATTAATAATTTATTCAACGAGTAGCAAACCGAAGAACCTCAGAAAAGAAATGGTATCATACGTTTCTATATGAAATACAAAATGAAAATAACTTATAAGTAACTTTTATAATATACTCAAAAAAATGGACCCGACTTCATAAACAAAATACGTTATTTCGATTTGGAAGACATACTACAGTTATATCGATTTTAAAACCAATCTTCTGAAGTTGTTTTGATACTAATAGATGCGACCAATGAGTCTACCTTTGAAAACAAAAAGAATAAACCACGGCTTGGCCCTGTAAGGCGTTTTTTTAAATCGGGCAACATTTATTAACAAATCGCCGACGAATTAAAATCCTCCTCTTTTTGAAGTCCGTTAAAGATTAAACAAATATTTCAAATTATACTCTAATATTCATTTGGATTTAAAATGTCACATAATACTTGCTAACGTAAGGCATCTCTATCAGAGTATGGACTCTTATAGCTATAATTATATTATTTCGTTTTTCAGTAAAAAAATCTTTTGCACATGTCAAATGAAAGACGAGACATATGAAATCTCCTATTAGTCAGCCAGATAAGTCACCCACACGTTCGTAATTTACAAAAATATTGCACCGGTACGTCAGATAAGTAAACATTATAGTAATAAGTCGAAAAATAATAACTTGTTTTACCATTTCTACTATCCTGATGTTCTGAGGTAAATGACAACCTCGCGTTGACCGACCGACGCCTGGCCTATTACGGTCATGACCCTGTCCTTTAGAATACAAAATGTCTTGCGACACTTTTTATAATCAACCGGCTGGAAGGCTCCGGCATTGCTCGGCTGTGAGTATTGTGGATAATATTTAAGGACCTTTTTATAAGTTTAAAGTATAGTCTATTTTTCTTTACATGTCTTATTTGATAAAAATATCCGGAACGATAATGACGAATTTTCCAACTTATTATTATTCATGATAATTTTTCATTGTAAAAATATGATTCAGTTCTGCCATTCGGTGAACACTTTCTCATCTCTAATTTTTTTTTTATTAATATAATATTTATTATATTTTTTATACATTCAGTTTTAAGGAATAATTTTGTTCCCACCAAGCTATTATGCTTGACAGCGTCTAATCTTATGTGTGGTTAAAAGTACGCCATATTTGTATGCTAAATAAGACAAGTCAAGAAAAATAGACTATAAAGAGGAAATTTTTATATTTAAATAATTGTATTAGGGTCAAAGATTGTCGAACAAACTGTTAAAGAAAATATCAAAATTTAACGCTATTACTTTGCTGTTACAATCAGAATTGTTTTATTATTAAAGTTATGAGTGGTAATACAAAAATGGTATAACCATTCTAAAAAGCAATATTTTATCTCACTTTTTTACCATACAATAGAATACGATAAGAGATACGATTTTTGAAAGGTAAAAGGGATCGGAAGTCAAGCAAATCTTGTTATCTTATCGATATGTAAATTAATAATTATAGATAATATATTTTATCTAGAATAAGAACGACTTTTAAAAAAGGGTAACCCACTTTAAAAGCAAAATACGTATTTTCGATTACTCGTACGACACAATTATTCCGGTTATTATGATTTAAAACCAAATTACTGATCCGATTTTGATGAGAACTCTATGGGACCAATCCGAGAGTATACCTAAATAAACAAAGTAAAAAAAATAATAACCGAATCGGTCAAGACGTTTTCGAGTAATTGGTGAATATATGTTATATAACAAACATTTTAAAAATATTGTATAAATACATATTAATAAAAAAATTCTTTAATTTTATTAATCTTATATGCAGTGACGCAATATTCATATTCTGTTAACAATTCATAAAACAATACTTTCCTAGTAAAAAAAAACAGACGCTTGTAGTAGTACGGAGCAAAATCAAATTAAAAATATTTTACTCAATTCTGAGTAGATAATATAAATATTTTATTTATATCCATTATCCATGTTTTTCATTGCTAATCGCACATTGTATCAAGTGGTACGGATACAGACACTGATAGTAGGCACAAATATTGACAGCGATGTGTGAGAACACGTGGGAACTTAAGATGTGATGTCAGAGATTATTATAACAGATGTGACATTATAATTTTGCTGATTTTATTATTGCAAATCATTTAAATAGACTCGTGCCCAATCATCTTTTTTCGAGTATATTATCAATTGTTAGGATATATATTTAAGTATATATAAAATCATTTCTTTAAAATTTTGATTACTTGCGTAATCTGAAACCATTTCATAGGAACATTAGTGATATGATATAATTATTTGTATTTTTAAATAGCAACTTAATCAGACCGGAACGTCATTCCTATAATTGGATTAATTACTTTACGTAATTTAGAAAGGTGTAAACGATTGTTAGCCACTAGACTAATTAATTAACTAACCATAATTAAATTAAGTGTTACTGTAATATCTATTCCATGTAAGTAATACAATTATTACGTAATTATCAATGGATTAATAAGGTATAGTATTAGTCATAAAGTAATATATAAATGGGTAATACAATTAAACATTATACATATTATACATTAATAAACTAATAAGATTATATTATATATTACAAACCGTGAGAGGCATTATTCATTGCTACATAATTAAGCCAAAAATATGCTAATTATTTTTAAAAACTTTCAAAAAAGGATGTTTTCAATCAGTCATTAAGGATTTTTTTATGATGTTTCCCTATTTCTTGAAATTGGCTTGATTGATTGAATGTATGCAAATATTGAAAATTCAGGTTCATTTTCGAATTTGGTCAAAAGCTAATCTCGCTATCTGTTTAGTAAGTTAGTATTATTTCCATATTGATCAGAGTCGCGTAAAACGGCTAGTTTAACACAGTTAAGTTACTTTACTTGTATAGTTAGCGATAGTAAAATTAAATTATCTAAAGGTTATCGTAAAATGTTAGCAATTACGATAATTTGTCAGCTCATTCATCACGCAGAAGCACATTAAGATATGTAGTTAAGGTCTTATAATTTATACTTTTCTTAATTACCTAATAAGGTACACAAAAAGATGTACTTTATCGTAATACGTTATACCTTGTTTCGCGTAAGTGTGTCGGTCTGAACTATGCTCATGACGCTGCGCAGAACACAAAATTAAACCAGGACAGCCGTTTAGACATATCTTAAATTTTAATTATTAAATACAAGAAGTATTTATATTATTATATATTTCAAATTGATGTGTTTTAATAATTATTTAATTATCTTTTAGCAGCTTTAGTTCAAATCAAACCGAATGTGTGAAACTCAAAATATTTGAAAATATCAATACTGAACCAGAGTAATTGTGCGAAGAGTCGTGAATATTCTTTCAGGATGTTTTTATTTATGAAATAAGTCAAATAAAGACAAATAGATTATAAATGTCTTCAAACGGATGAAAATATTCAAGAAGATTATAAAAATACGTACCTATACAATGTTATATACATTCGATATTTTAAGTCTTGTAAACTCGACTGTATCATGCGCGACTTCGGACTCGCCTCGTGTTCAGACAAACACACTTACGTGAAACGAGGTATACTTTTGTAATGAGGATAGACTTAAAACTTCACTTTCCTTAATAATTAATTTAAATAAAAAAGTGACATTGGTCATTTTTGTTTAGAATGCATTTAATTATTATTTATAAAAGTTTTCCTCATTATTTAGATAAATATGTTTTAGTTTCATTGCTAAATCGGGTGAAATTTTTTCACATTGTATAAAACAGGTGTAGTATTACAGCAAATTATAACTTACTTTAAAAAAGTAGAAGTTTTTCAGTTGTAACTTCTAAGAACGCTGGCTGTTGTACAAATATAATTTTGTGTCATACACAAATTATAAATAATTGTTTCACAGTGACATATAATAACTTAAGGAAATATTTTAATGTGTTATGCTCTCTTGCACTTATTTATTAATCTCAAATTATATAATTGAGCGTAGAAAATATAAATAATACCATTTATAATTCTATACTATTACTAATACTATTTTTATACTATGCTTTCAATAATATTTTTATAGTTAAAGATATTTTTATGTTACAATAATAGTTGAAAATAAAAATGAAGATATTTCACAACTATCTTAAAATAACTTATATATCTATATAATATACATTGAAAAGATAAATTGTGTGTATATATATCCCATCCGTATTGCTACATTATTTGACGTCGAATAGAGTACAAACGGCATGATAATCCTCATATTAACATAATGTATACTATTATTATAAGGCTAGAGTATGTTTGGTTTAACACGCTAAGTTGAGGAATTAAATAAGACTGCAATTTGTGAAATTCTATTTGTTTTATAGAGGAAGGAATAGAAATATCGCAATTACTCGTAAGGAACATCTTGTTTATTTATATGAGTATAATAATATTGCAGAAACATTATTCCTACAGAATACAAAAATGAAAATATCCAAAAAAATTAATAAAAGTCATATATGGTATTTTGATACGAATATGTGGTGTCTGTTTTTGTCATAATCTTTGAGAACCGCGAGTCAGTTAGAGACATTCTACCGCTAATTGTTTTGGACAACATGTTTGTAACATAAAGATAACACGCATTAGTCCCCAATATCTTACCCACTTAACTTTGAGTTCAGTACTTAAGCTTTAAGTGCAGAGGTACAAGCGGTAGCCGAAATATGTTTCATTGGTAGAAAAAACTTCGCGAAATGTATACAAAATCGAATAAGAAATGAAAATATATGGCAATTGGATAATGGAGTATTAAATTGACTTGTTTTAAGTACAGTTTTGAAACAAAATTTAAGTTCTCTACGTAACTAATTTTATATTTAGTAAATAACCAATAAAACAATCTTTACATCTCGTCAATATTTTCTTATATTTCTTGTAAGCAAATGTTATAAACCATACACTACAAAAATACAAGTTTCACTATATTTTTTATTAAACACTATAAAAAAAACGTCAAGATCGGCTTGACAGTTCTGTTTTTGTACACGCACAGCATGTCGTAACGAGTGTAGTTATTTTTTACATTAAAAAAACGCATTCTTGAATTTAATATTGCAAAAAGCTGACATTTCGTGAAATTGGCGGTAAACGAGCTGTCATTTTATCATGCCAACTTTTTTTACGTATCACGCCGTCACGGCAGCGTATAAAGGCCTCTTTAACGGATACTGTTAATCTGACAGATCGGAGCGTCGGATGTTTTGACAGCAGCGCAATTACCTGCCACTTTGTTTGGCGGCTCACTGTACCAACCGTTCACATCCTGCGAGCTCTGATCTGACCTGAGACGCAAATTGACGGCTTTAAAATATTTTTATTTATCTCGTTTATTTTTTTTTTTGTTTTGGAAATTATAGCATGAGGCTGTATGATTACTGCCTTCACTGGGTAAATGAATTTTGATTCAGACTACTCTAACCATCAAGTTATTTGGAATAAAAATTACATAATCATCGGTATCTGCAATTTTACAAATAAAAAAATCGTACTTTAAGGAAAACAGCTTTACTCTTTTCAAGAAAAAAATACTTAAAAAAATTTCTTACTGACCATAAACCCATATTAAAAACACCCGAAACCAACAAATGTTTTAAAAAAACTATTTTTATTATATTTAGCAAATATCATGTGCAGAGATTCCAGATGGGTAATGACAGAAGCAATTTGTAAATTATGCTACTAATATTTTTTCAAAAAACCTATTTACCTATTCCCTATCTTTTGATTTTACCTATCTCTATAAATTAGAAAAATGTTCACACAAATGTTGCTAAAAAAATAAAATTTAATTTTATTATATTTTTACTTATATAATGAACTGATTAAAAAAGCATTATCACCTTTTGTAATACCGATTAAAAAGAAACATTCATATATTAAAACAATTAACATTATTTGACACATCAAACACATTTTAAAACATCGACTAATCGAATTAAGTTCACAACATTTCTGAGTACCGAACAAGAGACAGCCAACGATGAATGGTACACTTGAAAATGAATGCACACTCTGTTCCCAGTGAGAACCTAATGCACTAATGTGAATAAACTTTGTTTGTCGCTTTGTTGTGTTACTAATAACATGTAAAACTGGGTTTCAGATATAATTTGGACCCTCGTGTATTATATTAATTTATTTTATTGGAAAAAAAAAAGGTTTTAATGTTGATTTATTTGGACTAATATGATTATACCTTTGCCATTCTCATTAATTTTAATAAAAAAAAGTTTAAATTTCTTCTATATGTATAAGAAAACAGTGTTGGTTTATATGTTTTATATTTCTTATTTCTATCAAAATATTAGATTTATGAAAAATCTAATCAAATGTTTGAAAAGAAACATAAGCGAACATGATTCAATAGATATTGAAATGGTAATTATAAAATATTTTGATTATTATTATGATCAAAACTTTTTCAAATTTACTATGTCATTTTTAATTACACAATTTAAGATTTGTTACAATAAGGTATGTTCATTTATAAAAAAAGAAGTAATTTTTATAGGTTTTTTACTTTTATTTTTACAACATATTGGAGTCAAACACAAGTTTATCTTTTGTTTTTATCTGTATCCAATGATTCATATCACAATAATACACCTCTATGACATCAATATGATTGATAAGATGATAACTGATATTGAAAAAAAAAACTTTTCTTTGTAATAAAAAATTTCTTTTAAAATGTCATTTACAAAACTCTTTAGTATGTTAGTTGACATATTTATCGCTAAATTTTAACATGGGTTATTGTAATATTATATAATGTTTTATCAATTAATTAAGGTTTTGTGAAAGGAAAATATTATATAAATACAAAGTTCTATAGAAGCTATTTAAAATGTAATTAAAAATAAAACAAACAAATATTTTAAAATCATTTGGGCATCGGCTTTTTAATTGTCTATATTTTTAAATAGTAGAAACTATTTAAGTAAAACGTTAGAGTGAAATAAAATTTTATTACTTTTCCTAGAAGTTTGAAAGTATTTTTTTAACAATTAAGAGTAAACATTTCTCATTTTTAAATAGCACGAAAAGCCGCGCATTATGTTGCTAATTTTATCACTCACTTTTAAATGCAAAATTACAATACAAAATGTATTTCGATACTGATAACAAAAAATAGAACATTGTGGAAGTTCATAATGTTCCGTTCTAGTTTTTTTTTTCAACTAGATAGACAACAACACGACTTTTTATTTCATATTATTATTTCGTAGCATTGAAACGAGAATTCAATGTCAACGATTACGATGTAAAATTGTAAATCGAAAAGCTATTTGTTATTCAAACCTTAACAATGCTTTCCACTGTTTCAAAGAAATATAAACATTAAATATACATAGTAATATAGCAAAAACCATTGATAACTGACTTACCAATAAATAGTATCGTAAAATCCAGCAAAACTTTTCGCAAAATAAATTTGGAATCACGATCAATTGTGATCGAATGATTACGAGAGTTCGCTTTGCGTTCGTTTCTTTCCATTTTTATTGTTATTTTTAACAATATAAGTTATAAATTAAAATAAATCACTGAAAAAACTGTTACACAAACGTTACGAAACGTCAAAGCAGAAAACCGAATGCACGGAACGTCAACTCTACACACGTCAAACACACAGCGCATGCGCGCGTCGACTGCGCTACGATCCATGAAACGACGGGTGCATGTATAAAATTCATTATTATTATACACATTTATAATTAAAAGCCAAGAAAATTATCATTATTTAAATATTTCTTATAATGTCTATAAGTGTTTAAGCTCTTAAATATACTTTATATTGTGTTCTAAGATTTCGATGTGTAGTTGAAGCCTATTGGTTTTCTATATCAATTCAAAACCTAAACAAAAAATAAATGCTAAAAGTTCAATTAATGGCCGTAATGAACTCAGTAAATGTTACTTTTTAGCGAAACTATATTCCGTTTTATTGTTAACTAGCTGGTTACTGCGCCTTCGTCTGCGGATGATAAAAAAATATGAAATAAAAGTAGCCTTAGCTTATTATTAGCTATCTGCGAAAAATGCCGTCAAAATAAGTCCAGCCGTTTTAGAAATTAGATGGAACAAACAGATAGACACACGGATTTTTTTTTTAATTGATTTTTTGATGTTAGTACCGTATTTACTTTCATGTGCATTTAGTGAAAAGTTGTTAATTTGAAATTACTATCTTTGAAAAATTAAAAAAAACTTTAAGCTCGACACAAAGTCAGCATAATATTAAATAATATGTAAAATATTTACAAAGAAAATGATCGTCTTTTTCGGCGCTGTTTAATAATTGCCATAAAATTACAACAAAGTTCCATGGTAAGTAAATTAAATACCTAAGCAGCTTACATTAAACACACAATAGTATAATGATTATAATAAAATTATGTTCTTCATATATTCAATACAATATAAGTATTATTATATTAATAGTAAATGACTTTAAAACAAAACTTTTAAAGAGAGGGAACTGACTTATACGTAATTTCGTAATTTAATTGAATTACATACTTATTCTAGGTATTTTGATTTTAAAACTAAACAACTAAACAAATTTTGATGAAAATTCTAAAGGACTAATGGTCATCCTTTCAAACAAAAAAATAACCAAATCAGTCAAACTGTTTTTGAGTAATCGGTGGACATACATAAAAAACTCCATTGTATTGAATATTTCCTCCTTTTTTGATGTCAATTAAAAATTTATATGTTTCATTTCAAAGATTTAAAAATTATGATATAAAAATACATGAGAAGCTAGGCACTGATGTAATTCGATTAAATTTTACATTTGAGTTTTCGTTACGCACAATTATACTACGCATCGTTAGTTCTCACCTTCTATTCTTTATTTGACAGCCACGAAGATCCAGTGTGACAAGGAGGGTTTAATCCTTATTTTTTTTGTAATAAAAGGTAAAAGGCATGCCGCTTCAGTAGTCATCGGTAGCTTTGAACACCTGTGGACCCTAGTCCCTTTTGTTATTTACTTTAGTTATTATTGGTCGCGCTTACAAGCTCTTTTTTGTTGGTTTTCCTTAGTATACATTTCAAAAATGTCACTTTTGTTCAACTTTTGTTGTGTGACGGCTTTTTTTAATATAAACATATCAATTCGTGTAGTTTGTCAGTATAACTGGGCATTGCTTTAAATATGACGCTATGTAGCTACGCTGAATTAAATATAATTTCATATTTTAAAAGTATTTTCAATAATTACTTACTACCTTTAAAAGTTTAGAAGTGCCTGAAAAAACTTTGAAAAGCATTGGCAAGATTCCACATGAATAAACACGACATTGCAAATAACAGGATGTAAAATTGAGTCTAGGTTCACCCGCACTGCGATATTAGGAAGAATTTTTCGCGCGCTTAATTGAAATTCTTATACCTATGTAGGCATTTGAATTTTTTACAAAATAACATTTGTATTATGAAATGCTTATGAGAGCCATCTGTTATTATTTCAATGAAATAAGTTTAAATATACTTCATCTGCCCTCTAACGTATAATTGTTTAAGTACTTAAACGGTTTTGTTGGTGATAATAATACACGTGTGCAATAGATGGCGCTGTTCTTGACAATATAAATTTATTTTTCTTATGTCACCTATATTCTGTAATAAGTTATTATTGCATTGTTTTGTTTAGTTGTAAAAATATTGGTGGATGTCAATTAAACAAAAAATGTTAAATATTGCAATAAATATTAAAGCGATAAACAATATAATTCATAATAATTAGGTTGTACGATTATTTCTTTAAATCGTATAAAAAATATTTCATAAAATCAAATATAATATACAACAGCGCTTTTCAAGAAACGTCGTGTTT
The DNA here is from genome assembly GCA_037950945.1 of Hypolimnas misippus. Taxonomy (NCBI): domain Eukaryota; kingdom Metazoa; phylum Arthropoda; class Insecta; order Lepidoptera; family Nymphalidae; genus Hypolimnas; species Hypolimnas misippus. The sequence goes on from JBBEEQ010000011.1 coordinate 10,621,212, forward strand.
CCTGACGGGTAATTCAAAATAATAAAATCTAAATAGGTAATTCATTATTTATATTCCATACTAGCTGTCCCTCTCGGCTTCACCCGTGTTTATGATTATTGCTCATTTAAAGAACATTATATTATATGAACCATTAAATCCTAAAGAAATTGACTTGAAAAAATATTTTTTGATGAGCTACGCGCCTTAAGGGCTATCTAAAGTTTAAACCAAAGCCCTGCATTCGTTTCAGCTATGGTTCCAGCGATCACTTCACTTGAAACTGGCTTTACCCAAGTGATTTCAGTTTATTTGATGTAAGATGGTCCCGCAATTCCTCTGCGTAAAACCTTACACCCCCTATTTCACTCCTCACAAGTATTATGCTAGTGAGACGGTTATTTGTATTGATGGTGCAATTTTATATTTTCTTAGGCAATTCGTGTAAATTATACACACAATAGTCGATTTACATTACAAAAGCAGTCTCGGGTAATGTATATGTATATTATATTATGTATTAAAGACGCAACGCTTTGACAGCAAGAGGATAATCTCGCTGAGCCCGCATGCCAGCACATGCTTATCTTTGAAATCGAAATGTTTGCGTCGCGACTCACCGCGTTACGCGCCTTGACGGATTACCGAGACTGCCGGCATGTTGGTTAAAGATTATCTCTGTGTTTGGTGTTTGTTGCACAGATGGTTGATATACTAATTTGTATATACGGGATCCATTCGGATGGGTCAATAGGAAGAACTAAGCTGGATAAATTATAAAATGAATAAAATCTGCATTCAATAAAATATCTACATGATTCAAAAATCCAACCTAGTACTTTTTCAATACATCAATGTTATAGAAACACGTCATAGTGTCCACGAATCTAGTTTTATAGGTGTAATAACAACTTCGTATTGTGAAGGTACAATAGATTTTAGCGTCATTCAGAAAGAAGCTATGGAGTAATAAGGATATTTTTTACGTACTTTTATAACAAAAATTAAATTATATTATTAAAAGATCTTTAAATATCAATTGCAGGTACAAGCAGGCGGATCACCTGATGTAAAGTAATCACAGCAGTTGTGCATTTCTAGCACCAGACCCACAAATGAGTTGCCAGCTTAATAGGGATGAGGGGGAATAGGAAGTAAGGTAAGGAATAGGGAAGGGAATATTATCAGCTATATTAGCTACCTCTCGCAAATTTTCTGTACAAGCTGTACGATCAGCAGTCAAACAAAAAAAGTGCGATATGTTGTTACAAGACGACGTATGTACTCACAAAACATTGCTTTAAATGGAAATTGACATTATTTTACAAAAACAAAAACTAAACGTTTAAATTTATTTTACTCTTAAGCATATTTCCGTATTTTTGATAGAGTTTAAAAATATAGAGGGAAAAGCCTGGTTCCTATTATATGTTATTTGTGAAAGACAATGGAATTTGAAATAATGAAAAATAATAACAATACTCGCTATGAAAATTCATAATTTTCATAGCGAGTATTGTTACCGAATAAGGCAAATAAAGAAAAATAGACTATAATTATTGTTTAGAAGAAGTTTTAAGCTAGTGATATGTTTATTGGCACTTATAGTCTACGTTTAATTACCTATAAAACATCTCAGGCATCAAGTACATGTTTTATAATAGTTGGCGAGAATCAAATTTGTTAATTTTACTCTCGAGAGCGATATAAAACAACTCCAAAAGAAAAGATACGTCCTAAAACCTAGTAACAGACACGTCGTAAGTTGTTTCAAAGCTGTTAATGTCAAAAGTAAGACACTCACAGTAAATATTTTTATGTGTAAGGCAAAGAGAAATCAAAATATTTTTTATTCGAGTAGGCTTTTTTGCAAGCACTTTTGAGTCGTCAATACAGAAACAAAAAAAATAAATTGATGAATTTACTACCAGTTCGAATGTAGAAGAACCGGCAAACTCGATAGTTACACTTTAAAAATATTTTACAATACGTATATTTAAGAGTTACAAATATATTACTTACCTTGTGTGAATCCAGCTTATATTAAAGCCAAGAATTTTTATTATTTATATAATCTATTACTAAATAATATACCTTCGCTATTAAGGACTTTTAAAAATAATTTATGTAATTTTTTATAAAAGTCTGAGAGTAAAACTTATAAGTGTGATTCGATAGTAAAATTTCTATGTTTAATTCTCGCCTGCAAATATCGAAACAACAAACATTTATACACAGATTAGGTACAACAATCATAATATACCTATATACAAAACATCATTTCACGAGTATACTTTATTGTGTTATGCGAAATATATAAATTAAACTATTCAGCAACAATTTAACAAGAGTTTAATCAAATGGATATTTCTATTGAAAAATAAAATTATAAGACTTCCTCTCTGTGTGGAAGTAAAAACTAGTTCGTCGAGGTCATGACCCCCATAAAACTTCCCCTAGATCAAAGCCTTTAAGTTCGAGATACATTTCCATTGTTTTATGACATAAATGCCATACCCTTACGAATAGTTAGCCCTTGAATCAGAGGGTTCTGTACTCTATACGGGAGAAATTCTTATTCGCAAAGAAACTATTCGATGTATACTGATAAGCAATTAGGTGTCAACCCACAAAAAGTTGGATTCGGAGATATTCATGTTTTCTGATAACGCGTTATTTATATAACATTATTCAAATATTTTTCAGGTTATCTAAACTAATTAGTGGGGACGGAAAAAAGTATCTTAATGTTTCTAATATCGAAGTGTGCAATATGCAATAATCTAATATATTTGTAAAGCTTATTAGTATAGCAATCTGCTTTAATTTAATATAACTTTCATCAAAATAAAAAATAGAAGATGGATATATTCCCCTTCAAACAAATTTGTTAAGAATAGATTTGACATGTTTCGATGCAATTTTTCTCAAAATGAAGTCCGTATGGCTTGACATAGTATTGACAAAGTATTATCAGCGTCCATATGGTTTTACCCAAGTAAGTCGAACGTTTAGTACAGATCTAAATTGGATATTCTAATAAAGATATTTTCGTGGAATATAATTAGCCAATGTGTTATTCCAGAGGGCCAGACCTGCGCCGTCCATACGTACAAAGTCGTGCGAGTGCGAGTCAAAAAGGCGCTGGACCTATACTTAAAATTTTCAAATTTCTAATATTTACATTGGATTTCGTATTAAAAACTTGAGGAAAAAGACTTGTTGATTGGACTAAACTGTTTTTTCCTAATATCGCCACTACAAAAAGGCGCATATAAGACAGTTGCACGACGGCGCCGATTAGGCTTGGCGCGGGCCTGCGTAAGGCTTATTTTGTAAAATGATCGCTAACAAAACTCACATTGACAGTTAAAAGGTCTGTGTTAGTATAAAAATCACAAATTAACTGTTAGAATGTAGCTTTCTGAGGCTTATTATACAAATTAACTAGCTGGCCCGTTGATCAGTTATCGAGCGGGATAAAAAATGATTAAATTACTAAACTGATTTTTTAAACAATATGAGACTGGCACTACTGATAATCTGTAATATAAAATGAAATTTCACTAGTAATTTTATTTATAACTTCAAAAATGCAAACAACTAAGACACTGATAGAAATATGGAGGTTAATATGGAGGTACAATAAAAAGTTCATTTCCATCAACGGAGCCCTAAAAAAACTTAAAACATAAAACACGGGGCTATTAATAGGAACAAAGTAAGATTCAAATTGTTCACTACGTTACAAATTAGGGTGCTCCAAAGAATTTCTCAACGGGCGCCTAATGGGGACTGACTATTTCGAAAGCTTTGTGAAGCACCTCGAAACAGAGCCTATTAATACTCGATTACTATTATTATATTGTTAAACTATTATCTCCACTCATATATAAAAATCAGTGTGTTTGTATTTGCTATACCGTTTATTAGATTTAGATATAACTTTGTCACCTTATTTCTTGCACTTATAAGAGAGTTATAGTACAATTGGACGCTGATAAGCTATACTGTGTTATAATGTTAAATAGGTGATGCACTATCAAAATATATCAATATCTAGGATTTGACTTTTTTGTGGGTTGGCACATTATTGCTTATCAGCATCCAATTAACTTACAGTAGGCGCGTGTCGTTCGGTTGGATGGAAACATGAGTTTTTAAATAGAATATTATTCGGTATAACGAAATATACATTCACGCGAACGAAGCCGCGAGCTAGCGAGCTAGTATTATATTATTATAGTACAGTCTATGTGTTTTGTTTTATTAGGTGCTTTTAAGGTAAATGACTACAATTAAAAAAAACCCGACTTCAAAAGCAAAATATGCAATTTTGTTTGCTCGGATGACATACTAATTCAAGTTATTTTATTTTATAACCAGACTACTGAAGATATTTTGAAAAAAAATCAATGGAACCAATCTGGAAGTATAACTCTTTGAATAAAAGAATTTTCAAAATCGGTTAAAAAACAACGGAGTTCTGAGGTAATAAAACATTAAAAAAAACTCTACGAATTAAAAACCTCCGCCTTTTTTGAAGTCGATTGAAATAAACCTTTTAAAATTGTGTACAGAAAGATATAATGAGTTCAATACAAACCAATATATTCGAGAAAAATAGAAAATTGTTAAATAGTAGCTTTTGCTCAGAGCCTAGACTTGTGTATTTCTATTTTTATATATCGAGTTTCCATCATTCTTACGAGATGTGTAATAAATGCATTTACTTCTAAAAGCCTCTGGCGAGGATCACCTTTGTAAGTTTTATTCAGGGAATTATTTTTTCTGAAATAAAAGTAGCTGGCAAACGAACAAACGGGACTAGAGTCCTAGTCCTAGAGACTAGATTCGTAGTTGAATTTCATAACAAATCTATCACTTTAAAACTTAATTTTTAGTTTACACAATCAAGAATCGTGGACAAGGGCTTTCGTAGAAAAAAATATACTATGACAATATACTACAAAAGACGCATTAAAACCATGTTGAACATGTGTCTAGCTAAACAGTGTTTAAGATTTAAACATTGCTTAAAATATTATCTAAATTGCTTAACAGCGAATAAACTCATAAAAAAACTTATTGATAAAATGCTATACGTTACATTTGACGGCAAAAATAGGTTTTAAACATCTATTAAACTCACTTAAACGTATAGTAATCTATGTCTAAAGCATGTTTAACTCAAAACTGTCTTAGACGCGCGTTTAACGTCTGTTTAAATCTTTTGTAGTAAGGCAGATAATCTTTAGCTTATTATTAAATATTGTCAACCTTTAATGTTGAGCTTGAGTTGAAGATAAAATATAAACTGCCTTATTACAAAAAATTTAAACATACGTTAAACGAGTGTCTATAAAATCCCGTACTACAAATTCGCGTCTTAAGACAGTTTTGAGTTAAACATGGTTTAGACATAGTTTATTATGTATAAACATACGCTTAGGTGTTCTTAATAGACGCCTCAAACCTATTATAGCTGTCAAATATAATGTGCGATATGTTATTAATAAGTTTCTTTATAATTTTACACGCAGTATTGCAATTCAGACAACATTTTAAACAATGTTTAATTTTTAATTAGTTTAATGACACGAGTTGAACACGGTTTTATTTCATCTTTTGAAGTAAAGCAAATAAAGATTTTTAGTTTTACTAGAAATTATTTAAATCTACGTTAAACGCGAGATATAAAATTCCGTTCTACAAATCCGTCTTTAAGGACAGTATTAGGTTAAACAAATGCTTTATACATAGTTTGACTATGTACAAACATACGTTAATACTTAATACACGCCTAAAACCAATTTTAGCTGTTACGTGTTATTTTATTAATAAAATTTTCATGATTTTACTCGTAGTACTTAATTTTTATACGCTATTGAGCTAAATACGTCTTGAACATAGTTTTATTTATATAAGGCAGAATATATTTTACGTAACAAATGAAAATGAAATTTATTAGCCAAGAATTGCATTTTTAAGTATGCTCTCAGTTCATGAAGATTTCCATAAGTTGTTTATCATTTGCCCTACAACTAAAAGTATTTAGTGTCAGTGTCTTATTTTTGAATAATAAAAAAATAAGTTTTGTAATTTTCACCTTTAAGACAGTTGACCAATATGAGAACACAATTCAACGAAATTAGAACCGGCAAAGATATCTCGTAACATACTCACAAATAAACAGTCGCATTGAGAGCCTCGTTCTTTTTGAAGTCGGTAATTGATTGAGTGCGCGAAATTGTTTCCCCACTTTTATTCACAGCCTAAACTTTCGACCGATTTTTATTCAAGCCGCGGGTTTAATACAAGCTTAAAAAAGGTGAGGTCTTAATAGTAAAAATATAATTAATTGCTCGGTATTTGATGTGCAGGCACATTAAGGTATATGTTACGTCCGTTTGGCACGTCTGCATTTTTTGTACAAAAATATAATAATTAGCTAAAATTGAAAATTCAAAATAACCTCTGATAATCTATTTATTGAGATCTTTTCATAGAGCTCTAACACGATATTTTGCTGTAGGTTAATGAGGATTTGTGTATCATGCTGATTCCAGATAATACACTACACTACGTGTAAACTACAGCATCAGGTCAAGGTTACATAGCTATGTTATTTTAGTATCATTGGAGTCACGGTATAGTTGATTTCGATTTGATTATACCCTTAGAAGTTGCTCAGATCCTTTCAACCACCATAAAAGAGCCGATAATCTTCAAAAGTCTAAAAATATCGCCATAAATTATTGCTAAGAACTATTCAGATTACATCAGATTTTAAACAAAAAAAACGCATCAAAATCATTCAATTCGTTATGGAGTTACGTTGTCACAGACAGACACACAGATACACAAGTCAAATGTATAATATCTCTCTTTTGTGAATGGGGGCTTAAAAAACATCGTCAGTCAAATCAAATCTCTTATTGGACAAATCCATTTCTTCTAATAAGAAGGAATTATTAAATCATTCAACTCTTCCTTGTCACAAAAAGTACCACAAATACTATTTTTTCGTACTTTAGTTCATCGTAAAACTTGAAGTTTTAGTTTACTTTACAATTAATATTTATATCTTCATTATTATACTAGCTGGAGCTCGCGGATTCGTCTGCGATGTCTGTGATGCCTAAGTCATAGTAGCTTTATGCCAAGTCACAGCCCGATCGGTTTAAAATTGACAAAGTTTCATTCATACTTTAATCCCCTATTTTATCCCCTTGCGGGTAGAATTAATCAAAATCCTTTCTTAGCGGATGCCTACGTCATAACATATATCTGCATGCCAAATTTCAGCTCGATCCGTCCAGTGGTTTGGGCTGTGCGTTGATAGATCACTATATAAGTCAGTCACCTTTGAGTTGTATATTTAGATTATACAAATTGAACACATCAAAATCTCGTAGGTTTGGTCGAACTTGAAGCCACGACCTAGGGTTGTTGAGGAAAACATTTCGTAACTTAATTAGGCTGCTCTTACGTGTTAGTGGATATAAATGTCTTGTTATCGTTCGAGACATACCAACATTTTTTTACGATGTTTTTTCATGCATTTACAAAAAATGTAATTATAAAAGCACTTCTGAGTTGACTATAGTCTTCTTCTTTCTTTTTTAAGTCGGTTGAAAACTTATTTGTGCTTACACGGATTCGAACCTACGAGTTTATTTTAAGATCGACATTTTTTTACGTTTTTCGTAACATTTTTAGTAGACGTAAAATTAAAAAAAATATAATTTTTTTTTTACTTTTTAGAAACATCTAAAATGTTTACCAACTCTACATTTTCATAAAACATTTCCGTATATATGTTTAAAAGCCCCACACAACCGCATCAAAACACACACATACAAAGGCAATCGTAAAGGAACACAGCGTAAGCGATCGCAAAATTTTCAAGCGACGATAAACAAACGCAAATTCCTTCATTACAGCCAACAATGCCTACAGTCGGCTACATACAAATAACTGGCAGCGTCCAATTTAAATAACAGCCTCGCAAAGCTGAAAAACAACCCGTAACCGAAGTTGAGAATAAATTAGCAACCACCCTACCCCCTTTCCCCAATGTGTACATTGTGCAAAATATTATTTGCCTTGCCAGACAATAATAGGATCTATTGCCACGCCCTGACATGTTAGCTTTGGGGAGCCCCGCCCCAACCGGCACACTCCACGATTGGTCACGAACAGACGGCGTCTCTTTCCCCCCTGCGTCCCCTCTCTCTCGCTCGTGTAGCTTTTCCCTCGACGCCCGAGGGGTAAATGTTTTGGTAGGAAACACATACTAGGGTTTTCTAGAGCCGCGTATTGTCGAGGCGTTTCGTTAAGAGATATTTTTTACGCGCATTTTATTCGAAGATACCTGAATTGTGTGTTAGAATTCGCTTTATGAGATTTTTTTCAATAGGCAGGAGTCCTTTAACGCGGGATTAAAGGATCTTTCTATACGTATCTTCGTAAACAGTTGCTTTTCCTCGTTTTGTTGGATCCTTTTAGTATTTTTGTCGACTTTTTCATATTTTTCTGATCCTTTTTATGGGGAAAGTTTATCTCAATACTGGTATTTATATGTCGTTGAGTTTGGGTTTTTGTTATTACGTAATGGAACGTCATAATTTATCTAGTAGGAAATAAATTAAAATTATTATCTAATTGCTTCGTTTGTTGGTTCTTAAAATTTTATTAAGATAATAAATTAAACTTTTAAAATATTTATAAATAAAACCTGTAATTATAACGTTTAAATAATATGGTTTAGAATTATATAATTAACTTTTATAAAATAAACAATAATATAACTACTGTAAAAGACAAACAAATAAAAAAATATATTTAAAATCGTTTGTAAAATAAAACTATCACAAAAAAGATAGTACGAAACGAACGTATAAAAAGATAAAAAAGCTCATCCAACTCAAAATAAATACCACAACAAAGTTAAATCGATAGGGAGCCTAATAATTATTAGTCAACGGCCTGAAATTCATGCACAAAGCTCCGACCCGCAGTAATAATAACGACAATTGTTGTGTTTACTGAAACGTAAACGTGCGGAGTGGGTGACCCCCTTAGGGCGGGGCCTGACGGGCCGGCCCTCGCTCCGCCGGGGCCCGCTGCAGTCAGTGTCGCGCGTCGCGCCCTAACGCACCTCTGACATGTGACGGTACAGCATGGAAGACTGCGACCTGAGTCAGTACCGCGACATGATCATCGAGGGTGACCTGCCGCTCGACCTGCGACCGCCGCCGCGTCTCTACCTGCCACACTATTTGCGAGACGACCGCGAGGAATACCCACAGGACGACACTTATGTTTCCGTAGACGAGGACACGCCGGATCTGCCGCCGCCGTCGAGCGATTCCGAGAGATACGACGCGTCGAGCCCGAGCGAATCGAAGCCGAGTTCACCTAAAAAACCGAAGCAAAAGTCGTCTTCTCAACTCATCAAGCCGCCCTATTCTTATATCGCTCTGATAACGATGGCCATCCTGCAGTCGCCGCACAAGAAGTTGACGCTGAGCGGGATCTGTGAGTTTATTATGACGAGATTTCCGTATTACCGCGAAAAGTTTCCCGCTTGGCAAAATTCGATCCGTCACAATCTGAGCCTTAACGACTGTTTTATAAAGATCCCCCGTGAGCCCGGTAATCCGGGAAAAGGGAATTACTGGACGCTGGATCCGTTAGCCGAGGATATGTTCGACAACGGTAGTTTCTTGCGCCGTCGGAAGCGGTACAAGCGGCCGGCGCCGTCGCTGCAGCACGCACACGCGGTGGTAGCGATGCTCGCCAGAGAGGCTTATGCACCTCTTCTGCCTCTGCCGTGTTATTTGCCGCCGTCGCCTCTGCTGACGCTGCCGAGGCCGCCGCCGGCAGCTCTTCGGCCGGTCGCTCTGCCGCCGCGCGTCGCAGAAACGACGGACACTCGCGTCAAGAGGTCCAGGAACGGTTTTTCCATCGAATCTATAATCGGATCGCAGGAGAGTCAAGTGTCGGAGCCCAGGCGGAGTGCCTTTTCGCCGCTGCATCAGGGCAACGGTCCACCGGACGACTGGGCGAGATGAATGTTCTTTAACGGGTGCGTTTCTAATCAGAATCCTTTTTAGGACGTCCCGATTGACACGTTTTTGGATTAGATAAGATGGAATTATTGAGTGTTGGACGATTTCTGATTCACGGTTGTTAGGAGTGTCATTAAAAAAAAACATTTGTAAATATGAACACGCGACGGGTATATTTTATTAGAGAATGTTTTGGTTGGAATATATTTAATGACCAAAGCAGTTAGTTACCAGATATGACGTATTATATAAGTATCTCTGTAAATCCGACTACTCAAAATTTCTAAAGAAATATCTACAGCATGTTTGAATTGATAACGACAGTAAAATAAATATTATGAATTTCGTCCGCTAAATAAATATAAAATTAAGATAACGTGCCAAAAATATTCTTATGTCACTATTTTACGGATTACCATTTATATAAACAATCTTTTCTTTCCGTAGGCACTTGATTTGCTTAAAGAATTTACGTCAAGTTTTCTATTGATTTGAATTCCTATTAGAATTTATATCAAGATACTTTTTTTAACATTTTTTCGAGCAATAATGTTAATAATTTTATTAATAATTCTTCAGTTGAAATGTATTTTATACAGCTACAAGTAATTAAATCATTTATATAATTATATTTTCTATAAAAATATTTCGAAAAAAAGTGTGCGATGCTATGTATAAATAAATTAAAATCTAGTCATTCTTTGTACAAAGTAGGTAAAACATAGAATTGTAAATATTATGTAAAATTTCGTTAAATTTAGATAGCCAATAAGTAGTTATTGTTCAAGTAAGGGATATTTTGCCAAAAATAAGCTGTATTTATTATGTTGTACTCGTAGTATATTTTGTGTAACTATTACGTATAAGATACAAAATATATATCGATAGAAGATAAACAGTCATTTTATTTATTAGCTCTGTAAATATGCGTTAATTTTTCAGAAAAAAATAGAGAAAAAATAAACATTAAAATGAATGAATTTATTTTGAATAATCTTTTTAAAGTATAAGCTATGCGTAAAGTCAAATTAAATTTTAAAAAATATTTTAAATAAGAAAAAAGTCACTATAGCTTAATATTTTAAAAAATAATGAAATCACTTTTGAATTGATATATTTAAAGTATAAAATTATAGCATAAATAACTGTTACTAGTGCTTTTTGAAATTTACAATAAAAACATTAAAATATTAATAAAAAAATTATTTTTATAAGAGCATTATATTTTACATTAATTGATTGATTCGTTTATTTAAAAAAAATTGCATTAATTTGACTTATTTTCGACATTCACCCAAAGAAAAAATTCTTATTCAAAATGTAAATTGAATTTATCCATCTTAACTATATGATAAGAAATATATTTAACGTATAGTGTAATAATGAATATAGCAGTTGGGACTATCAAGACGTATTTATTATTATTTGCTAACACTAGATAACCTTAAATATTTATACTAATATTTTAAAAAGAGGTAAAATTTGTTTCTTTGTAAATTTGTATTTAGAAGATAATGTCTAAACCTACTGATTAGATTTAAAAAAATATATTTTTGAGTCAGATAGCGTTCATTGAGGTAGGTTATAGGCTATATTACATCTCGCTACGACTCATAGAAGTGAAGCAATAACCATAAGATAATATTAAAATTTATGTCTATGGCTGCTTATTTAAAACAAAAATTAAATCTATATTTTATAATTTTTGTACTACCTGAACACATTGATTGTAATAAATATTACTATAATATTCATTTTAATTTTAAATACAACTTTTCAAGACGCGCTCTATAAGAATATTTAATATGCTCGGTAGCGAATTCTATTCACATTATTTTATTCATATTTGGACGCTATAAGCAATATTTTGACAAGCCACACGAACTTCATTTTAAGAAAATGGCGTCTAAAGATGTCAAACCTATTCTTAATAAATTTGTTTGAATAAGTATATATTCATATATTTTTTTGGTATTTTGATAAAAGTTATTTTTTATTATGAATAAAAAACAGTTTGGTAAAATAATTTTTTTTATCTTGTAATAAGTTTTTAAAATATATAAAATTATTGAGAATATTGAAAAAATTTTAGATCAATTCCATATTCGAAACATTCAATTAGGACACTTTTACTACTACACTGTACTTATTTAGTTTAGATAACCCGAAGTTTTTGATTCATGTTAAATACGTGACGCATTATCAAAATACATCAATATCTCCGAATTTGACTTTTTGTGGGATGACACATTATTGCTTATCAGCGTCCAATTATGCACTTAATTATTTAAATAAACTTGTAAACATAATAAAGGCATATACAATTATTAAAAGTGATTTAAAAATTAATAAATATAATTAAAAAATAAATAAAAATCCCACTGCCTAATAAAAACACATCGCACTTCAAAATCGGTCAAACTGTCTATAAGAAATCACAAAGATTCACCACTTTTGCTAGTAAACGTCCACAATGTTAATTTTTTGTTGATATTATATATTCTATGACATAATATATACATACATGCAAAAAACATTACCCTCCTTCTGGATCAATCGGTTTAAAATTAAAGAACAACAGATATTTATCTCACTCTCAAAGGTTTCTTCAGAGGTTCAAAATTTTCTTTAAAGGAGAAGAGTATGGAATTTGATCCACCGCATTGCTTCATTATGGTTTGGTGGATTTTTGTTATAGAATTTAAATTGATATGCTAATTTCCGTTCTAATACTATTCTCAAAAGGGTATAAGATGAATTTGCACAATGCTATAAAGATTGAGCGAATTTTGCATCTGCGAGGTAAACTCCGGAACGAGTTTCTGGTACCATTTAAAAGTACCTTATTTTAGATGGTCATAGGCTATATTTATGTATATGCGTATTATTTTTAAACAAAATCTAAATTAGTGCGAGCGAAGTTGGGAGCAAAACCTTAGTACATCTTTTCAATTTCGTTTGCAAATTCGTCTGTAAGTTTGTGTGTAGGGGGGAATTTCTGAAACTACTGATCGAATTCGAAAAATTCTTTTTGCGTTGCGTGTTGGATAGCTTGTTTATTGAGAAAGGTTATAGACCAAAATTTCATCACGCAGCATGAAAAGAGCTGAGTGGAAAGAGAGAATTAAGAACGTTCCGAATGAAAACTTAATGGTGCTTGCTAAATCTTTAATTCACGACCAGATTCTAATGACCTATCTACTGAGACATCATAGTTCGTTAATCTACACGAATATTTTAAAAAGGTGAAATTCGTTTGTAAGTTTGCATAGGGAGGGACTTCTGTAAGTAGATCTACTGATCCGAATTCTTTTTGCTTTGGATTGCCTGTTTATTGAGGAAGGTATATTTCAACACGCTGCGTGGAAAGAGCTGAGTGAAAAGTGAGCATTCAGTACGGATTTCTGAAAATCCATAATAAAATTGTAAATGTGAAAGTAACTCTGTTTGTCTTTTGTTTGTTATATTTACACCTAAAGCGTTTCATCAACTGTGATGAAACTTAGCACAGATATATGTAGACTTTGACAAAAAAACATAGCCTACTTTTTGTCGATTGCAAAAATTTGAAGGCGGTAAAATATAGGGTGGAAGTTGGTATGTAACACCTTTATGTAACACCCACAACATTTCTCATAAGAAAAGGCTATGTAAAACAAATATTCTTTGCATATGAAATCATAGGAATCAACTAGTTATCTTATAAGGAATTTAAATAAGGTTTAAATATATTGTATGGGTGAATTCTTGAAGTTGGTAAGGTTAACATTTTTATGTACTTGCCGATATTATTTTTGATAGATAGAGATTGATCCCCGCTCATAACAATCATCTATATTGGTCATACGGATGTTTTTCGTGTGTTTGTTACAAGTGTTTGGGTTTGTACTGTGTGTTTTCGGACCCCCGACACAAGAACATGAAATCCTAATGGGGGTTGTTAAATACTTTATATGTGTATAATATAAATTAAGACGTTTAACAATAAACGCGTTTATTTATTTATTTTCCGATATAAAAATTATATTCGAGTCGGCCAAGACGTTAGAAAACTTCGATCGACTACTCGGCTAGCATCGTTGAGTTTTCGAGTGCTAAATTTGTGTTTAAATTTATCTCGAGATCCTGAGAAATCTGCATTAGAGAAATTTTGACACATGTATATCCGCCAACCACGAGAGGAGGCCTTTACCCAGCAGTGCGACATTTACAGGCTGTTACTTTTCTGTACTTAGAAAAATATTACTATCAATACCCGTTTTCCTTTATTTCCAAAACAAACACGAGTAAATTCATCCTGTATGTTACCTTAAAACAATGTTACAGTATCTTTAACTGTGTGTGTAAATATCACTTAGTAAACATTTGCGAAAGATTTGCTCTTGTGTGAAGTTTGTTTAACGCGGCTAATTTTGTTATTGCTTACGTTACAATGTTGCCTACAATCTAGGGTTAACAAAAATAGAAAACGTTTTCTAAGAAAGTGTATTGTATAATTGTATAATTCACATTATAAAATTATATGCGATGGCTTTGAAAGACGCCAAGTTTACAGTTGCTGAATTAGGAAGATTCTTTCAATTATATATTTTGTATGTAACATATTATAAATTGTTTTATTCTAGTTTGTTAATTTAAATTTTCGTTTGAAAAGTAAAGTCGGTATTTTAAACGTGAAATTTTAGGTTCTCTGATTTGAACTGATGTCTATTTAGAACATTTTTAAATTCTTTTTAACTGGTTTTGGCATCATCATCTTTCACTGTCTCTAGAAATTGATTAGTCAAAAAATATTTTGTAGTTATGAGTCTCCTCTCTCTTTATATGCACACTATGAAGACATTTTTTTCCATTCAGTCATTTTTATTACTCCAAAATGTTTTACATATAATGGAGCATTTTAAAAAAATAACAATACATGAAATCTGGTAATATAATTTATTGAAATTGTTTAATTTGCGTACATAACTTTTATTGAATTTGAAATCAAAATAAACGATAATATAAGACAAAGCTTAGACTAGATTAGTTTTGAGAGTTAACATTGTTATACCTTGACTATGAGCAATAAGAGTTAATTTAACCGAAGGGAACTTGCAATATTAGGTTTTAAATTTATTTATTTTAAATTTAATTTAAGTTCTTTTTTGTACTTTGTCACTTTTAAGCCCTCAAGCAAAATAGAAATGTTTTATAAGTTGGACGTGTGTATCTGTGTCTGTTTATCCGAATTATTTTTTATGCGTTTTGTTAGATTGAAATCGAATGTAATCGAGTTGATTCTTGCCTATAATTTATAAAGATCTGTTTAGACGTTTGAAGGTTATCAGTTCATTTCTAGTTGTTGAAAGGATCTGAGCAACTTGTGTGGTCAAATCGAGTCCAAAATTTATTATCCTATGAATGATATTAAGATAACGTAGTTGCATAACATTGATGCTGCAGAATCATCTTTAATCAGCAGGACACACAACTCCTCATCAACTTACAGCAGAAGCATCGTGGGTCTCGTTGAAATGGTTATAATGAGCAGGTTCGTTGGGGGTTTATTAAAAACTTCAATTTTGTATTATAGAATGAAGTCGTTGCTCTGACCTTTGTCTAGTCTTTTACCCATTGAATGTATATGGAATAACTCATTTTATTTACTTAAAACTTTATTATACACCAAAAAAGTAATAAAACAAAACCAGAAATAAGAATAATAAGAAAATGAAACGCGTGCAAAGGCAGACTTATTGCTAAAGCAATTTTAAAATTTGTTATTTTTTTACGTGTCCCTTTAATTAAATAAATAAGTGTATAAAAAATTAGTTATATATAAGAAAACATAAACAAGATGTACATACCTATGTAACAAAAGTATATTCAAAAGTACAATCGACGCGTATATTAAATGTACGCAGGGAGGAGATCGAAAAATCAGCTTTATTTTCGTCATTTAGTATTTTCAAAAGGCTTTTGAGTCACTTTCGACCCCTCTATAATTCAATACCTATTTAGGATACAAAAGTAAAACGAATTATAATGCTCCCTCCCACACAGTACATTTTAGGATTAACTATTGAATATGTTCTAGGAAAAAAAATAGGCCACGTTTCTTACAAAAGTGCATTTCTTTTTAGATATAACTTTGTTGGTGTTGAATCGTTAAACTGATTTTAATATTTTTTTTAAGATGAATAGTTCGAAGTATAGAAAAAGGCATAGACTATTCATCCGACTACAAAAGAAGAGAAGGTTCTAAATTTTTAGCGTATGTTTTTTTTAAAGTTTGTTACCTCTGAAATCCATTACTTCGTTACCCATTTTGAATTTTTTTTATTATAAAGAGGATACTTTCAGATTGCTTCCATAGTTATAAAAGCAAACAAAATTGTTTTTGCGTATTTGGCTTTTGAAGTTGATTTTTTTTTCTAAAATCTTAATTATAATCAACCGCTATTTAAATGTAATTGAATTTAAAGAAAGACGTTTTTTGTTCTTATTAGTCTTAAAATTAAATGCAAAAATCGAAGAAAAAGTCTCAAACAATAAAATCTTTATATATATATCTATTGTATAAAACAATAAGGAGAGAGTGAATACTCACTGTGAGAATTAACTGAACCTATTTTACAAATTACGGTGACATATAAAGGCACCTTATTCTAGAGGATAATAGGCCTACATTTTGTATATATACGTATTGTTTTAAAACATTAACATTTACGCGAAGCAACAAACGCAAACGAAGGGACAAACGCTAGTATAGTCTGTTTTTTTTTACTTGTCTTATTTAGTAGAAAATATCGATCGAATGATTGAACCGAATCATTTTGTATAATGAAAAATAAAGATCGAAAATTTGTGACTTTCGGTCCAAGTATTGTAATTAAATTGGATGCACCTACATCCTAGCATCCCAAAAGTCCACTTCACCTGCACGTGATACTCCCGGCCAATTAGCGAACGAGGCTCTGACGACCGATAAAAAGACGGTATAACCGTTTCTGAATTGTTAGACTGGATAAATACCCAGGCCGGTGTCGGGCAGCAACGATACCAGTGAGACCAGTAGTTCTGTAAACCCCCAACCCGTTTGCGCAGCGTGGTCTTCTTGAGGAGAAATTTCCTGCATGGTGAACAAAATATAATAGAGAGCGAATTCTGTATGTGCGAAGTAAACTCCGAACTATAACTATATTTTTGTATTATTTTCAAACAGTATTCGCATAAACGTGGAAAAAGTTAAAGTTAAAAAAAGGAAAATTATTTTTTTTTAATTCCTTTAGTTCTCCCATCCCTCGCTCTGCAATTAGCGTTCTTAGCACAAATGTTGTCTCGGCAAATATTGTAGAAATTACCGCTTATTTAAGATATCATTGAAGCTTCATCTGTCACTGATTGCGAATTATGATACATGCTATAATTAATTGTTTATTTATTGTTCTGACGCCATGGAGGCCTTTTATGTAATTTCAAGAGTCATGTCTCTAAGTATGTTTGCTTCTATAAATGTATGTAAACAAAAGATTTGCTGCTCGCTCTGTGTTAGTTTTTATACTAGTAAATACCAACTTCTAGAAGGTCCCACTTTCCCATTGGGCACTCTGGGCTAGTACACAGAGCGGTGTAATCTATGGAGGTTCCACACTAGATTATAGAGAAGCGATTGATGATTTTGCTTCTCTAAAATTAACAGGATACCTCTTTAATAATTATAGATTGTCAGTGAATATTATATGTGTGTAATTATCTATTTATTTAATGTGACAGTCGTCATCATCTACATAGCTTTTTTTCCGGTTTTACCGGTGTCGTCTATTCTAGTTCAGATATTGATAAGTAACTGATTTTTACATAGAGCGATGCCATCTGACCTCCGCAACCCCTGAAGGCAAGCCACTAACTATATGGACTAGAATAATTTCCCTACTAAGAGTAATGATCATTATCAGTTGATTTTGACAACGATCGGGACCGTCGGCTTTACGTACTCTCCGAGACACGTTGGGGAGACCTACAAGGACAAACACGCTGATCTAGGAATAAATATTTTTACAAATATAAATATCTGTCCTGAGCGGAGATCGAACCCACAACCGTCGGTGTTAGAGGTACATTCAGCACTTTACCAGAGCTGTCGTTATGTAATATGACGGTAAATATATAAAAATAACAGTTGAATAAAGATTTTTTAATTTTAACAAAAATTGTCCTCTATCAAAGTAATAGGGATCTCAAAATCCTAACGCGTCCAAGGCCATAAAAGGTTAAAGGCGGTTCTGAATTGAGGAGAAAATTAGAAGCTTAATCAACCACGCTGCTCCACTGCGGGTCCGTTAATCCGATAGTATAAACATGTCTTAGAATTTCTCGCGAAAATGCAGATTTCCTCACGATGTTTTCCTTTACTGCGGAGCAGGAGCTGGTTAGTGTTGATTTAGATACTTACCACTTTACTTGAGAGATTTTTAACTGCCTGCTTCTATCAATCATAGCGTGATATTTTATAGCCTACCTTTCTCGGTTAGGCTTGATATAAAAAGAGCTTTTCAATTCCAACTGTTGATTCTCAAGAAAAGAGTGTTCAAACGGACGAATATCTATTTTTAAATTTTGTAACTTTAATAAAAGAATCTTTTTATTAAGGCCACTGATGATGTTTAAAAGCATGCAGTCAATACTTCAACTGCGTACAGGATGCGGTCAACTGCAGATGTGTTGTTCAAACTTGAGTGTTCAAAAGATGGTTTTTACGTCCTAATTTATAGTTTCTTACTTTATGTTTGAGACTTCGCTGGCTAATCTGAATTTTGTTTTAAGATTGTATTTTCGTCAGGGCGGGGGGACATATATATGTACATTATACACAGTCTGTCAAATTATGATCCTTCTTTGGTTTTGCTATAGTCGAGATATTTACACCTTGAGTAAAGTTTTATTAGTTACTATGGCGAGAATTACGTTTGTAAGTTTTACTCTGGAGAGTGATATAAAACAACTCAGTAATAGTAATAGATACGTTGTAAGTAGTTACGAAAACCATGAATATCATAAATAAGGAAGTGATAATAAATTCTTTCAGGTTTTTCAGGTTTAAGTAATGAGAAATGTACTTAAATGTTTGTAAAAGTGTTAGAGCTAAAGTTGTAAGCGTAATCCTTACCTAACACTGTTAACGTGAAGTTAAACGTACTGTTAAAAATTAAGTCAATGAGTCTTTAATTTGCAATTGTAAGATGTTATTTGTGGATCCATTATTATTTGACGGGTATAATTTTGCCCAGATGAGAGATATATACAAAGATAAAATAGTTTTTATCCGGACAAGACGCAGTATAATGGTATGATTCTAAATGCTAATCTCGGTTACCTATACCATTATATAAATAATTGCCGATCGTCCAATTTACTAAGTTAAGTCGTATACTAAGGGTAGATTATAATACTATTAATCGTGCCGAACGTACTCTGCACACGCATCCGACGTCCTACGCTTATTTTAATATAAGTTATTTATACCTTCGAAATTGCTAGTCCAAATATAAAGATCAAACGGCAAATTCTTTAAAGTGCTCTCAGATATTTTCAATAATGTTGACATACATAGTTACTGACAATTTTATATAATACTTTTGCTCGCGACTTCACTTGTGTTAATGTAATTTTTGTTATGTCAGATTAACGCGTAAACATTTTTCTGTCTGATCGTAACAATAAGACAAACAAAACAAATTATCCTTTACTATTTTCGAAGTAAAAGCTATTACATTATTTATTTTGTTTTAATTGTATCAAGGTTTTTTCAGGCAAATGTATAATGTTTTAAACGTCAAACAACGTAACCTCTTTTTGTTATATTAGAATTATATATTTATCTATAAATAAAACCAATATATTTTTATATCTATAGATATGTTACATTCATAGTTATCCACGTTAAAAATCCTTAACCATATTGTCGTCTGTTACACTCCGTCGCTAATTGGTTGCTAGGCAACGTCGTCCTAAGTGGTCGGCACTCTGGGTGTCCAAATTCACGACCTTATCTTTAGTTTTGAAATAACATTAATTTAATTTAAGATTATATATGTCAGTTAATAAACGAAGTATTATAGTAGGATCGTTTTATTAACAAGTAAAGAAGAAAATCCCTACAATTGATAACTAAGAAATAATATGACATATGAATATTTTATAAACCATAACAATGATTTAATTAATTCATTGTTAGATAAATACTTCTTACACTTTCCTGTTAAAATAATCCGTAATTTCGGGGTTTTCAAGCGCGTCGCGTGTATAGACAGACACCTTTCCGTCAAAGGCCGGCAACGCACCCGCAACGCCCCTGGTGTTGCAGATGTCCATAGGCTATGGTAACCACTTAACATCAGGTCGTACTATGTGCTCGTTTGCCCCCCTTTTTATATAAAAAAAACTTTTTATAACGATTGTATTCATTCGCAAGAAATTATCAGTCATCCATAGAGGAGACCCGTTTTCAGCTCAAATGATTTTCATTAAATCTGGTTTAAAATATAACGTAACCGCTAAGTGAGTGACCGCTAGCTAGTATGATATAATTCTATAATACAAAACAAAATCCTCAAGAAGAATCTTGCGAAACACTAAAATCAACTACGAAAGACACAAATGTACACATTTTAATTTCTATTTACTCACAAGATAACTAGTGCAATTGCGACATTGTTTGTCCACGAAAATTCAACGTCAATCTTAGACAAACCTACGCTCCGACTCACTGGGACAACATGTTACGAAAACTTCATAAATCCATATGATAATTGGACGCTGATAAGCAATACTGTGTCAACCCACAAAAAGTGAAGTTCAGAGATATTGGTGTATTTTGATACTGCATCACCTATTTAACATTATTCAATAATAAATACAGTCATATAAATTAAATAACCACGGAAAAAAGTTTCTTAATTAATTGTTTTGAATTTCAAGGTGGCTCCATATTTTGTACTTTATACAATAGTATCATATATTTATTAAAATTTTTATTAGATAATATATTGAACATATCAGCCTGCTTTTAATTCATTATACCTTTCATCAAAAAAGAAAAGAAAATATGGAAACTATATAAGAACTTATTCAAACAAACTTATTAAGAATAAGTTAGACATCTTTAGACGCCATTTTCTCAAAATGAAGTCCATATGGCTTGACACAGTATTGCTTATCAGCGTCCAATTATGTTTAACATATAACCTATATATTATTACGTGAAGCAAAAACTGAATTTGAGGAGTTTGAAATTTCGCGCACTTTAAGTTTAGGATTACAGAGAAGAAGCGCAGAATGCTAATATTGTTTTAAAATATGCATAAGAAATAAATTAAATTAATAAATAAAGAGAATAGAAATACACATTCTGTGTAAATTTCAACTGGTTATGGATCATGAGATACAGCCTGCTAACAGACGGACGGACAAACAGACAAACGTACAGTGGTGGTTTAGGAATAGGATCCCGTTAACACCATATTAAAATCAAAATTAAAATATATTTTATTCAAATTGGCTCTCACGAGCACTTTTGAATCGTCAATACAAAAAAAGTACTTTAAAAAAAAGCTATCACCTGTGCGGAATGTAGATTCATTCTACCGAAAATAACCGACAAGAAACTCGATAGTTATTCCACTTAGGGTACGGAACCCTAAAAAATATTAGTGTAGAACCAACTGTGTGATACAACACGAACTTGACTGTTTTATTAATTCGTACCATAAAACGAAACCATGAACCAGTTTTTTTAAGTCGTAGACACAAATTTACTAGGAGTAGATAGAAAAACAAATATATACAAAGCGAGATAATCAAATCATCTCTATGAAACGTGCCTGATCTTTATCAAAATTATGCTTAGACAATATTTTGAATGAGAACGCATATGTTTGTCTAACATAAATTACTCATAAGTGTACAGTCATGTGCAACTAAATTACGACCGTTTTATATGTAAAGTGTTCTAAATTAAATTTCATTATAAGCTTACTCACTTTAAAATTTTTCAGTTGAAATTTATGCTATATTTGTGTTATTAACTAGCATTCCATCGCGGCTTTACTCGCGTTTATGGCTACTGCTTCGCTTCTATGAGTCGTGGCGTGATGAAATATACATTCCGAAATAAACGGACTATCCAACGCAAAAATATTTTTTGAAATCGGAACGTACAAACTTCCAAAAAACAGTGAGTACAGAGTTACACTAGCTTATTATAAGTACACTGTACATACTAGCTTTTGCTCGAGGATTCGCTCGAGTTAATGTAGATTTTATTTTAAAACAATTCACATATATGTAAAATGTACCTCTAAAATGGTATCTTAATTTTTAAAATAAGTTCAGTGGTTCCGGAGTTTTTATTAAAAATCCGTTACGTAATAAATAAAAAATTACTTATAGTCGCCGAAGACACAGCGAATCATATGTATATATAAAATAATGATCCAAATTGAGAACTCACTTCTTTATAAAAAACTATTAATAATTACTACCATTATCTATACTAATATTATAAAGAGGAAAGATTTGTTTGTTTGTTTGTAATGAATAGGCTCCGAAACTATTGGACCGATTTTAAAAATTCTTTCACCTTTGGAAAGCTACATTATCCCCGAGTAACATAGGCTATATTATATTTTAAAAAAGTTAGGGATCCTTACTAAAACTCTAATAATGTAACCCAAGGTGTAAAAAAATGACCTGAAAAATTCCTTACGTTGCGTGCTCTGCGAAAACTATTGATAATAGAACAAAATCATGTACTACGACTTAACAGAACTCATCATTATCTACAATAAGTGTCGCGACAGCATATGTCTAAATATTATAGTTATGTCACAGTAAGCGGTTTTTTGTTCAGAAAATTTAATTTATATGCCACTGCTTGAAAAGGTTCTTTATTTGTACCTTGGTATTAAGCCTTATCAAAATAAATAAATTACTTTATATTCAGGACGGCTTCAATACTTTTTTATAACTTTTTGAATTATTCAATTCGGGCATTTAATTTGGAAGATATCACGAGTTTAAAAATGCAAGTATTAGAAAAAAGTCGCGTGGTTGCCGCTCACCGCGCTCAGCTAGCCAGCATGCGATGTAGGCTCCATATAAGCGTCACTGGGGTACGGGGGGCAGTCAATGTAATAAAATAAAGTGCCGCGAGTACATTAATAAAAACTATGAATAAAAAAATTCATTAAAAAAAATTCAAACTTCCTTTATAAATTTTTTTTTTTTTTGAAACCCGACGCAAAAAATAAGGGTGTATGTGTGTCTATGTGCGTGTGTGTGTATGTACCCGTGCGAAGCCGGGGCGGGCCGCTAGTAATTAATAAGCTAAACTACGTTAAAAATTATATTTGTTAGTTTTGGTCTCGTAATGGATATAAAACAATTGTGTAACGTGGTAACAGTTACCTAGGCAGCCATACGAAAGCTGTGGTTGTCAAAAAATAAGGCAGTGTCAAACAAATTTTGTAAATCTCTATGAAAGTCTGAAAGCGAACTTTGTGTGTAATTCTCGCCTCATGTGAGTTTGTATAGATTCATGTATGATGAATATTCGTAATATTATATGTATTTTCATTTAGCAGACGTTTAAATTTAGGAAGTCATAGACTCTTATTACAACTATACAAATATGATGCGGTTTTAATACAGAATTTAATATGTGTGATATGAAATGCGAAATTACGAGCCGACAGTACAACGCGATTCTCTTCAAATAAACTGCGAAGTTTTTGTGGCGTAAACTGTTTCCATTGTAGAAAGTTGAGTAATATGTTTATTTACAAAGTTATGGTATTTTTCTACTTGAAAACTTTTAATTCATACTTTTATTGTTGAGAGGGATTTTGAAATTTGTTTTGTTTATTAAAACTAGACGCGAAAACGAGGTATTGTTTCTGAGGAGGTTTTGTTTCCGTGCGTAAATGTTTGTGTTTTAATGGTATTATATAAATAGAATTTGTTTAGCTTTTTTATTGTTTTTGAGATATTACTTTATGTAAGTTTTTCTTTTTGTATAGTTATATTGTATATGTTTTAAATATGCTTTATTGTGAAACAAACAATTAAATAGAAGACAAAAAAATCTCATATTTTTTTAACTACAATTATTTCACTCAATTTCTTACATCAGAAATAATTTCCAGTCAATGCTTCATTTTTGACATTTACAGCATTCGTATCTACTTACGACGTATCTGTAGTAAGTCACGATTATTTGTAAGTTTTACTCTTGTAATTTTCCAAAGTAAAACTTGTTCGTAACTAAGATAGTAAAACTGACAAACGTGATTCTCGCCTTAGAGTGTAATTTTACGAATTGTTAACGTTAAAGACAGACAAAATCAATTAAAAAATTGTATTATTGATGTAGGTACCATGTATACTTTCCTATACTAAGTTAAAAGCTGTTAATTTGTAATTACAAACAGATATTACAATTTTTTTTTATTTATATAGATTAAAAATGCTATTGACAGACCACCCAAAATACTCCGCCGCATCCCATGACGTAATTCGCTTATCTCGATAACGCTAATCACCGGGATTTCAATGTCCTTTCTTCGTTTGTTTAAATTACCTCACACGAGGTGGGATTATGTGTCATAATTTCTATATTTGTTTTTATATTGCTATGATTATGTGACGTTTTATAATTATAAATTTGATTTATTGTTAATAGATTTTTTTTAGTAAAGATTTTATTTGATACACGCCGTCCGTAGACAATTGCAAGGAACGGTATGTGGAGGGGGTTAGGATTCTGGTTCTCTCACTTGCCGTACAAAACAGTTGTACTCGCTATTTTACGTTGATCTTCTGTGAGAGTAACTACTTACGCTTGAGCTAGCCCGTGGCTGGGTTGCAGTCAATGACTACGGCTAAGCTCTACCTTAGTATATAGATAATAGATATATTTATATTTTATAGCTATAGATGATATACTCGCGCATGACATAGTCGTTAGCTGGTTGCTAGGCAACGTCGTCCAAAGCGGTCGACATTCTGGATGCCAAAATTCATGATCTTATAACATATCTAAAAATGTAAAATTACATTGGTATAATTTAACAATATAATTATGTGTAAATTAATAAAAGAAGTATAATAGTACTGTCAAAAAAGACGAAAATCTCTACAATATATAACCGAGAAAGAATTATTATTACATAACAATTATTCATTGCTAGCCAAATGCTTCTTACAATTTTGCTATTAGAATAATCTGTATAATTTGCTGTCGTGCGTTGAGGTTGTTACATTTTCAGCTCAAACGGTTTTCATCGAATCTAGTTCAAAATATGCCTTAAAAATTGAGGTATAATCTATGAAATTAAGAATCAATAACATCGGTTTACAATGAATAATGTTACATACAAAAAAAAAACGAATGAAAAACCTCATAATTTTTAATTTATTTATTTTAAATCAGTAAATTAAAGTTGAGCTATTTAATACTTGTATACATAATAATATTTGAAGTATTCCATCCCCATTTTCTGTTGTAAATCCATCCTTATTTGTCAGAGCTTGTATTATTCAATACACAGTTTACAATAAGAATTATTCATACCTACTTACTTTCCTTAAGGTCTTTCTACTTTGCGACAGTTAAAAATCGTTTTGATACTTTTTGATTTAAAATCGATTGAGCGTGCATTTTTTTATAGAATCACACTTTGGGTATCAACAATAAGTGGGCGGTGCAAAGAATAAAGATATAGAGGTGGCATACATTTATAAGAATATCTACAAGTATAAAAAAAATGGAAGTGTCTATTTATAATTTTAAATTAGCTTTTAACTAAATGCATATGAATTATTATAATTATAATTATAATTTATAAGGTATTTACATCAAAAACACCATTTAAAAATTTTTTGTCCGTGTCTCTGTGTGTTCCGGTTAATCTCTGAAACGGGTGGACCGATTTTGACGGGAATGTCACCCACAGATAGTTAACGTTCTAAGGAGTTCTAAGATTTTATTTAAAAAATATATATATTTGACACCAATGAAATAGTAAACAATATCCGATGCAAATAGGGAAGGTAAACATTATATAAATTTACCTCAAATGAACGCAGACAAAACCGCGGGGCACAGTTAGTTATTATTAACATTTGCCAGGCTAGCATTACAACTGACTGAAGCGCTAACGTTTGCGGGTTCGATCCCAGCTCACTGAATAAATCTTTTTTCCTACCTACTACCACATCTACGATTTATCATCAATGTATTTCGTCATGAATTACACAAGCTGTGCCCCCATGCTTTCCTCGTCAATTTCACAAGTATCGAACAAATGTATCTATTGTGACGGTTGTAGTCGCACAATGGCCCTCGAACACATGGGTCGGTAGTTCGATTCTTATTGAATTTGTACGAGATGTTTTTGTCGTACACTCGAGTGTCCCGCTGTTAATGGCTGTATTCTTTTTGTTATTCAAAACGCGTGGTAGATTTGCGGTATTTATTTGTATGTATGATACAATGAATGGGAAAAACTGCAAAGTTGTACAAAAAAATAAAGGTTATTTTAATTTTTTTTTAATAAAAAGTTTTTGAAAAAAAAAACCGACTGCGAAACCGAAACAAGTAAACTAAAAAGTAAAAAATAAATATTTTCTACCACATTTTGACGTCGGTACCAGGTAAAACATTCTAAGTCGGCGCCAAGTAAATTTTACGTGTTATTTACTGTTACCCATACAAATAAAAAAAAAATACATACAGCCGAACGTAGAACCTCCTCCTTTTTCAAAGTCGATTAATAAAAATAGCGGGACACCTGATTTTAAATGCCCATCCGCCCTTAGACATTTGCAGTACCAGAGGAGCCACAAATGCCTTGTCAGCTTAAAACGTAATGAGGAATGAAAAAGAATATACCGAAAGAAATGGCGAAGGGTTCCGGCTCTCTCACTCACCGAAACGCAGATTTGTTAGCTACTTCACGCCTAACTTCTATGAGAGTGAGGTACTGCCCATTTGAGACAGTCTGTATATGAGCTGTAGTTAGTAGGCTGCTGCTAGGCAGGCCCGCGCCATTCAAACGTGCAAATTCGTGCGGCGCACGACGGCGCCGAGACAAAAAGACGTCGTCCCTGCCTTATCCTTAAAGAATTTTACTTCAGATTCCGTTTTAAAAACTTGCGAAAAAGGACTCGTTGACTATACTAAACCATTTCCTCCTAATATCACCACTACACAAAAAGAGACATAAGACAGTCGCACGACGGCGCCGATTTGGCTTGGCGCGGGCCTGCTGCTAGGCTCTATCTTCATAAATTAAAAATTGCCTGATATCTATTACTAGTTTCAGTCCACGACTTCGTCCGCGTGTAATAATTACTTTGGGCTAATAATACATCATTTTAATTTGGTCAGCACAAAAAAAAGGTTATAGTGAGCTAACCTTAAAATATAGACATATGCTGTCGCGGACTTTTTTTTATAACTTTCAAAGGTGAACAATTCTGCCATACATGATTTTTGCGAAACTTTAACCGTTTACGCAGCGCACGCAGCATAAGCTCTCTCAATAGGAAAATATCCCCCGATTATGAATGATTCTTTATTGGTGCTCCGTTCCTTTTGGCTTTAGCGTGATAATATATAGCTTATAGCCTTCTTCGATAAATGGGCTATCTAACACTGAAAGAATTTTTCAAATCGGACCAGTAGTTTCTGAGATTAGCGCGTTCATGCAAACAATAAAAGAAACAAACTCTTCAGCTTTATAATATTAGTATAGATATTCTAACTATATTTGTAGCAATTGTTTTTTTTGTCAATCGTTATATTAGGTACTTTTATGTTAAGGTGATATTTTTAAATTATTAAAGAATTATACCTTCTAACCATTAAGTTTTAATAAATATCAGGTAACTTAAGAAGTGGTATCGTATTGTTCTTAACAATATAACGTTATAAAGTACGAATATAATCACTTGTCCTGACTGAATGACTGTCTGACTGTCTGACTGATTTGTCAACGCAGAGAATAAAATGCAAATTCGCAAACTTGAAATTTTGGCACTTGTTACCGTTCATGGTCAGACAGTTGATATTTTTATTATAAAATGTATCATTATGTTTTAAGCATCCACTAATAAAGTATTTTCCGAAATTTCACCCCTAAGGAGGTTACGTAAGGGATAAATGATAATACGAAATTCCGTTGTTTTCTTAGTAAGAAACGCAAAATATAATGTATCTATATCTGTTTGGCAATGCACATTTAAAATGGCGTTTTCCAAAATATAACCCCCAAGAAGAAGAATTGGGGGTCAAATCTATATATATAACCTGAGCGAAGCCGGTGCGGTTCGCTAGTGAAGTATAAACTAACTACACAACTATGTACTAAAAATGCGTGACACATCCTTTCACATTCATATAAGGGTAAGAACCCTCTTCCTGAATCTAATAAACGTCCCGCCCGCTTTCCCGCCGTCCCGCTGGACACTTGGAAACAATTTGAGAAGGCTTTGATTATGAGACAACTGTGTTTATAGAATTTAGCGGGACAAAGGCATGCGAAATTACGTTTCAGGGTCCTATGTGTAGTGTAAATTGTGTTTACACAATTGGGGTCCCAAAGCTAGTATCTAATAGTCTATATATAATTATATATATTTATATTATATTTTTTTGTATTTGGACATTTGTTTTGTTTGTGTTTAAATAAAAAAAAAAATTTAATAATTAGTGTTTCAATAAATCTTGAGCCCAAAGGTGAAAACATCGTGAGGAAACCTGCATGTATCAGGAGAAATTTTGATGAGTATACCGATATATGTACACATGTATGTAGGTATATCAGCCAATCTACAATAAATCAGGTGATGGATTAAGATCTTAACTTTCTCCTCAATAGGAGACGAGGCCTTTGCCCAGATGTAGGAATTTACCAGACATTACTCTCTCATCATCATCATCAGTCTCCAGTTTGTATATAAATAAATTTGGGGCGAAATATGACAGACTATTGCTACACAATCATGTTATATTTTGAACGTTGATTTTTGTATAATAACGCTTCCTTTAACTGTAAAAAATTTCTTACACACTTTCGTGATATCAGCATCACCTTCACCATTGTGTGTGCAAAGATTCCTCGTTCCTTTGGTGTTTTTGTGCCTTAAATGCCTTAACGTACATAATTTTTCACATAATTTTTTAAGGTTAAAAATGACAAATATGATTTTTCTATAGGTGTATGTAAACGTCTTGTATTAACCACAAGATGACTATTAGTATAAGTCTATGTTAACTAATTTAATAAAGAGAGAGCGAATTCTGCATGTGCAAAGTAAAATATGGAACCTTTTAAAATGTACATTATTGTAAATGGTTATATTTCATATACGTATTATTTTAAAAGAAAATCTACATTATTACGGGCGAAGCCGGTAGGAAAAGTTAGCTATTATTAGAACTTTTTTTTAATGTATGAATTTGTGACAAATCTGTATATTTTGTCTACACAAACGTCAAAGTAAAATCATTGGATATGTTAATATAAACTAGCGGTTGCCCAGTGGTCGAAATTCGACCATAATTAAGAATACATAATTATATGTGCTTGTGTGAGTCAAAGACAGGCTAAGGTGTGTAATGTTTTTTTTTTTATTTTATGTTTTTAGGCACAATAAAAAAATGGCATTCTGCATATCTTTTCTATATAAAATATAAGTGTTCGAAATTGTATACGTCAGCGCAATTCTCATAAAAATCGGTACACAAATTTTGCTTCACGTATTAATATCACGGTAACTTATAATATTCCAACTAGTAAAGTACCATTTTCCTCAAATAAATTTCTTAGAAAAAGAAAAAATAATATTTATTACTTAATTCCATGCGAATAACAACCGAAGCGTTGCTTGAAAGCGTCAACTTTAGCGTATCATTTAAAACGAATACCGCCCCTATACCCAGATGAACAAATTTTGATTAATTTCAACTAGAAAATTCTTAAGGCGCATGACATCACTTCACCAAAACACATTAAGGCAACCCCCGTTTATTACAATGAAAATTAAGAGACCCAGTGACAGTGTGGACGAATTAAATGAATCTCACTTACCCCTTATCCGCTTCGTCTATGCAAAACAATCCGAGCTAATTTCGACTGTAACTTTAGGTGTTAAAGTTTAAATTAAATTGGCAAGCATTGTTGACAATGGCACTGCGTTTGATCGTGGCATTATCCTGACAATAGTGCTTCGCATTGAACTTACGTTGACATATAGCTGTTATTGGATTTGAAATTTTATATATTAGGGTATAAGGTTGATTATTACAATGTGCCCGTGACAATATCACCACAGGGGTCGAAAAAATCCAGCCCTCGATTGTGACGCCCCGCGAAGTAAGCTATGATCTGTTCCTATACTGTCTTGTTGCGTGGCAATTTAGAAATTAGGACAGATTTAAAAGCATTCGAACTGACGCCTTACTTATTTTAGTTATCGTCTGTTTGTTCCGGCTAATCTCTGGAACGGCTGAACCGATTTTGACGAAACTTTTGCTAGTTATGTTATAAGGAGTAACTTAGGCTACTATTTTTTAAAGATTTATTAAATTTTCATAGACGTAATTATGGGCATTAACTAGTTAGTACTAAATTTAATGGTAATTAGCCTACTCAGATAACTTCGTAGGAGACGACAGCGTAGTACTAGTAATTAATGCATTTGTAATAAATAGTGTAATTTAAACAGTAACAGTTTAATTGCAGTTAATTATTTATTTTAATAAAAAAGAACATGCTAGTGATAATTGTACAACTTTTCGATAAATAAGTGACATTAAAAATATAAATTGATTTGTTGCATTTTAATGTTTAAAAATACATTTTGTGTAAAGTTATGCGTAAGGAAAGTAAAATACTAAAATTATTATAAAAAACATATTTTTTAGTATAACTATATATCTCGCAGAGTTTCTCGCACATATATTTAAAAACAGCCATAATTTCATCCTAACGAAAAACCAGACGAAATATCAAAAAGCGAAGTTGAAACATCCACAGCAACACAGATTAGGGCCTATGAATAGGAGTAATGAAATAAATATTTTGCCGGTGGGGCAAATTCGATAACGCCCGACTGCTCAAACCCCCAATTTGGCGTCCCGGTCGTTTCGTAAAACACCCGAATTGTTTGCACTAAAGTACCATGAAAATATTGCGTGAGATTGGGCGGAAACAGAACGGTTTATATCGGTAGTCGCCGGCTTAAAAAATAAAGGAATCAATCGTTTGGAACTTTTACGTTTCGTAATAAGGATGTTGTTTAAAGAGGTTTTGTATATATATAAAAAAACTTGACGCAATTTTGACGATTTTCTTTATATATACGGCTATCCATCTGCCAGTGTGTAAGCGAGTTATATCTCATGTAAGCGGGGGACTAAGACATATACTAGGAGGGGGGTTCGAACCCCCCTTTTACTTAGTACATTGAACAAATTGCAAATGATAATAACAATGGTTTATCGACTATCGAGTTTCTTGCCGGTTCTTCGCGGTAGAATCTATGTTCCGAACCGGTGGTAGCTTCATTATTGATGTAATTTTTTTTGTTCTTTCATGTATTGACAATTCAAAAGTGCTCGTGAGAGCCTACTTGAATAAAGTTTTTTTTTTTTTTTATATCGATTTTATATAATTTCTAAACAACTAAGATTAGTATATGGAATCACATCTTACTGCGTAATGCTCGGATAGAAATTAGTTTATTTTTGTACAATTTGGACTTAGACGGACCCCTCCCATATGGAAGCTAAGTCCGTGTCTCATGACTTGTAATAGGTAGTTGACAATTCCACGAAGTGGTTATTATTATTATTACCTTCAATATCAAACCATAATGATGTTTTTGCTTTGCGTGTTAATATGGAGTCTATTCTCAATTTGACCTTAGCCTATTATGATAAACAAAATTATATTGTTTTTTTTAATAGATTTAATGGATTTTTAATGCAAAATTATAAAAAAATATTAGCATTCTGCACTCCTTCTCTATATGAATTGTAAGTTTGCGAAGTTTCATCCTTCTCCGTTTGCGCAATTTTCGTAAAGAGGGGTACAAAGTTTTTTCTTTACGTGTTAATATATAGATAATGGTCTTTCATATTCTGAAATTGATAGTGAATCATTATGTTGTCTCAATATTTGTTTTTACTTAAAATTCACATTTTATTTTTAATGTTATCACTAGATAAAATTGTCTCAAGCCTCTCGCATTACGCACATGTTTTGTGTTGAAATAACACGTAGAGCTCGAAGATTTAGATATCGTTGAGGAAAAGTAGATATAATTAAATAAAATGTTTACCTTCACTTTTTAACCGACTTTAAAAGGAGGCTCTCAATTCGTCGGGGACTTTTTATATATGTTCACAGATTATTTGAGAACGGCTAGATCGATTTGGTTAATTCTTTTATTGTTTAAAGTACTGTCTGTCTGTTTGTTCTGGCTTACCTCTGGACCTATTTTGACGGTAATTTTACTAGCAGATAGCTAATGTTATATGAAGTAGCTTGGGCTACTTTTATTTTAGTAAGTTTTTTTTCCTAGACAGGCATCGAACCTGCTAATTTAGAAAAAAATAACACTTTATTATTGCACTATCTAATAGTGTCATGGACAAGGATCAGCTTCTGGTCAGTAATAGTATACGGCAAACCAAAGGAAATAGCAATTTTTTTACAAAGTGCTATTAATTAATCCGCGTTAAACGTTCCTTAATTGAGAGGACACCTCATACAGATTACCTTGAATTATGAGACATGCCATCCTACAGAATGTGGACTACATTCCACGTGAAAGAAGTCGCGGGCACAGCTATAAAAAAGTCCTTTTCAGTGCAGCCTTAAGCCACAATAAAAGAACATTTTAAATGCTCTACTACAACGCCCTCCCTTGTAACTTTGTTTACTTTGTAAACTAAAAGCTACAAATATGATTCAAATTGACGCTCCGGGCTTGCGATGGGATTTCTCGTGTTTGCTTTTATCCTATAGGCTAGGGTCATTTGAGATTTATAGTGGAGTAGCTGTGCCCCACGGTTTCAGCCATGTTAATTTGAGGAAAAATTATGTTTTGTTTTCGCGTCACTTTTTTTTCAATGTATTAATTAAAATATTTTTTTTTTTAATAGAAGTAGCTAAAGTTACTGCTCATAATATTAGCTATCTGTGAGTGAAAGTACCATCATAATGAAATAAACCGTTACAAAGAGCTTGAACAAACGGATGAATAGACAGAATTTTTTAATAATTTGAAATTTTAAACAGACACTTCAATTTTATTTATTAGCATGGATCAATTGAAAAACCAGTTTTTATTTTTTCTATGGCTAGCTGTCCCTCGCTATTTCACTCGCGTTTATGGTAACTTCTTCATTTCTATCGTAATCGTAGTGTAATATATACTATAGCCTTCCTCAATAAACAAGCTCATTCACGGACTTCTGGACTTACTCTGTGCTACTTTTGTTTAAGATATTTAGTTTATTTTATGTTTGCAGACAAAGCCGCGGGCACCAGCTAGTAATTACTTAAATCAATAACGGTATATTTAATATTTATTACTTTTTAAAAGAAAACACATATTTTTGTTACAATTAACAAACGTTTGAAAGTTCCACAGCATACACTGCATTCCCTACATTGGTATTTCAATATGAGGGGCATTAAAACTCATATTACACATTCTCGGGGCAGATGTTTACCGAGATACTTAGCACCGAGTTCTCCCCGGGGCAAAATCAGATCGCCAAACACTATATTTAAGCTTCAGATTTTAAATTTAGGTCGTTAGTAAATAAAAAGGTCGTTAATAAATAAACTTAATTTGTACTATTTTATGTTTTTTTTAAACCGACTTCCAAAAGGAGTTATCAACTCGAGGACTTTATTTTTTATGTATCTTCACAAATTACTCAAAAACGGCTTGAGCGATTTGGATAATTCTTGGTTTGGTTTGACAGGACACGGATTCAGATTGGTATAAAATTTTCATCAAAATATGCTCAGTTGTTAAGTTTTAAAATCGAAATAACTGGAATAGCTATGTCATGAAAGTAAAGAAAATTACGTGATTTGTTTTTAAAGTCGGTTACCTTTTTTTAAAAAATCTTGTATTTATTTATTTGTAAATTATTAATGTGGCTCGTAAAATTGAAAAGCAAAGACTCAAACATATGTGTCTGAATATGAATACTTGATGAACATCGATAAATATTATTTTTATTGGAAACAATTTTAGGCGAGAATCATATTTATATTTTGTTGTCAGACTTTCATACAGATGTACATCAATTGGACGCTGATAAGCAATACTGTGTCAAGCCACACGAACTTCATTTTAAGAAAATGGCGTCTACAGATATCAAACTTATTCTTTATACATTTGTTTGAATAAGTATTTTGTCCATATTTCTTTTTCTTTTTTGATAAAAGGTATAATGTTATAAAAGCAGGTTGATATATTTAATATATTATCTAATAAAAAGTTTTTTTTAATATAAGTGATTATTGTATAAATTACAAAATATGGAACGACCTTGAAATTTGAAATAATGGATTAAGAAACTTTTTTCCGTACTTATTTAGTTTATATGACTTGATTTTTTTTTTGGATACAGTTAAATAGGTACTGCAGTATCAAAATACATCAATATCTCCGAATTTGACATTTTGTGGGTTGACACATTATTGCTTATCAGCGTCCATATAATAATATCTAATACATAAAAATGAAATATCTTTTATATTTTCTTAAAATAAAAATTAAAGTATCAAAATCGATTTTAGAGTTCATTAGCGTTATTAATATTAGGACTTTTTGTATAGCATGTTACATTCTAATAACGATATTGAGATAAGAAAGAAAACATACTTTTTTGTACACCAATAATACTAACAATAATATAATATTATATATACAGTATTTCATGTATGCAGCGATCTCTACCAGGCGACCATGTTTCGAAGGAAATCATGTTAAATTAATGGGTGATGGGTGTACATACTAACAAGAGGTATTACACAGGATCTTTCTTTTATACATTAATTTTAAACCACCACCAAAAACGATGTTTTTAAACCGTCGCGTACTTCTGTTCCTAATGTATAATTCTTCAGATCATATTTTCATGGATATATTTGTATTAAAATGTCGACCCTTTCAAATTGTATTTGCTAATTTTTCAGAACATATGGGCACATAGCATTATTTATATATGCTGATAAGCAATAATGTGTCAACCCACAAAATGTCAAATTCGGAGATATTGATGTATTTTGATACTGCAGTACCTATTTAACAGTATCCAAAAAAAATCAAGTCATATAAACTAAAAAAGTATGGAAAAAAGTTTCTTATTTAATTATTTCGAATTTCAAGCGCGTTCCATATTTTGCTATTTTTTTGTACAAATATCTCAAATATCTGAAGATTTTTTTTCAGATAATTTAGTAAATATATCAATCTGCTTTAATTCATTATACCTTTTATCAAAAAAGAAAAGTAAAGATGGATATATACTTCTTCAAACATATTTATTAAGAATAGGTTTGACATCTTTATTTTCTCAAAATCAAGTCCGTGTGGCTTGACATAATATTGCTTATCAGCGTCCATACATTCAGTTATTAAAAAGTTAAATTTCAAAGACACAGACAAAACGGAAAGCACTAAAAAAATACACAATTCACATCATATTTATTTAAAGTACTTTAAAAGAATACATCTAACATCAAAATAATTCTAAAACTCGCTCAAACAGTACAATAAGTACAGTCAGCTACGTATACTTGTGTATACCGTTCTTCAGTACAGTCGGCGACATCATCCCCCTCAAGTATTGTGTCCACACAATATAAGCGCAAATAAACCGGATCTCTTACTGCGCCCGGATGTACCGCCGGCTTTAGCGCGGTTACTGGGAAATGGTCACTGATTTTGTGAAAGTAATTTTTTGTTGTTATCTATTGAAATGAAAAGTATTAGAATAGTTTTAGACGTTTATGTGTACTAGCTTTTGCTATCGGAGTCGCAAGTGTAAATGTAGATTTTGTCTATAAATGCGCACTGTGGTTTTTTAACAACATAATAATGTGTTCCTAAAATAATAATATGTATCACACTTATTAGGAATACTATTTCATTTTCTAATTGGTGCTGCGATATTCTTATTATAAAATTAGAAATAATTAGAATTCGAAGTCAGTTATTGGCAATGATGATTCTTTTTAATTTCTTTTTGGCCAAATAAACATCGCTTACAGTTTTCGAAAGAAAAATGAATTAAGCATTTAAGGGTTAAGTTGTATATACGTAAAATATAGCCTATAATCATCTAGAATAATGTGTCTCTCAAAGGGTATAATTTTTTTCAAATAAATCCATTTTGAAAAGTTTTCTGTTTCATTTAGTTTTTTAATAAAATTATATGAATACATTTATTGTTTTACTACACAGTAGTAATGGTTCTCTTATATTGTAGTTTGTCAACAGTAAATAATACCTTAATTAACAAGCAACTATACTTCTAATATCAAGTTTCGCTTTATGAATAAGATATTAGAATCAATTATAACTATTAAAAATGTTTTAACAAATCTTATTAATTAAGCATAATATAAAAGTAAAGTAAAGTAAAGTAACAGCTTGTAAATATTCCACTGCTGGGTAAGAGCCTCCTCTCCTATTAAGAAGAAGGTTTTAGAGCTTAATCCACCACGCTGCTCCGCTGTGGGTTGGCGGATATACATGTGTCAGAATTTCTCCCATGCAGGTTTCGTCACGATGTTTTCCTTTACCGCCGAGCTCGAGATGAATTCAAACACCATTTTAGCACTTGAAAAACCTGCGGCGCTAGCCGGGGCTTGAACCCGTGATCATGAGTTGAGATCGACGTGTTCTAACCACTAGGCCATCTCGGCTCTCAGCATAATATAAATAACAATTAATTACAACTGTTTTTAATAAAAAAATACAAAATACAAAAGTAAATAAAACATGCCAATTCATAGCGGCATCACAACACACGTATGAAAATAGTGCCTTTCAGTGTGATGACACATTTTCAAGTAGACTTTGAGCAGCACAAGTGAGATTAAGCCAGACAGCGGTTTCACGATGTGTGCACACACACACGCACGGCTCGTGTGCAAAGACGCTATTTTTCGCTCTCAGTGTTTAGCCTTTGGTAAAGACTTAAAAACATAATGTGTATTTCATTGTATATAAGGTAGACAGAGAGAAAGATATCATTTTATTATGAATACATAGAACCTCCTCCTTTTCGAAGAAAATAATAAATGTGGGTGGGCAATATTGTATTAAAATAATAAATAAATAAATAACGCATCACACTCAACGGCCCCCATTAAGATCTCATGACCTTGTGTCGGGGGTCCGGAAACACTCACAACACTAACACAAACACCCAGACCACGACAAACATCTGTATGGCCAATACACACGTTTGCTGTAAGCGGGGATCGAACCCGCGACCGTTAGCGCTTTAGTCAGTTGCAGTGACCATTGCGCCAACGTGTCTGTCGAAAATAATAATACTAAACAGTGAACGAATAAAATAAATTTACCTTTTTGTACATCAATACGTACGAAAATATGTACATTAGACGACGGTAGATAAAAATATTAATATTTATAGGAATATATACAAGCCGACCACTATAAACGATAAAATCTTCCTCTACATCTTATTTCTTATCATCCCTTATTTCTTTTTTCAGCGGATAACGCATTTGTGGTGCTGCAAATGTTCGTGGCCAGTTATTAAAAAAAAAACTAGCTGTCCATTTCGGTTGCACTCGCGTTTATGGTTACTGCTTTTCTCCTATGAGTCGTAGCGTGGTGTTATATAGCCTAGAGCCTTCCTCAATAAATAATCTATCTACCACAAATATAATTTTTCAATTCGTTCGAATTTCTGTTGCTTCTGACATAAGCGCGTTCAAACAAATAAACAAATTCTTCAGCTTTATAATATTAGTATAAATAATAATAATAATACTGCTATGTCTAAACGTCATATCATCCTTTGATGAATCCAAGTAAAAACTTGATAGACACTGCCAACAGTGTACTATAATCGTAGTTTTTTAAAATAATAATTGAGGGTTAAAGACAGCTAAGTAAAGTTTTCTTACCAATATTTGTATGCCTTTCAGATGAAACTAAAATCCTATGACTATCTTTCCGCTAACTACCGATCCTATTAGCATTTACTTAAAATATTATTAGAGTTATCAAGTGTAACAAATAAAATTATCCCCTCTGTCTTCCTTTCAGGTAAGATTGCAATATTGACTAAGCTTTTCACCGACGAAGTGAGTATTAAATTCGTGAGTCTTACTCTCGCAATACCCAGATGGCCTAGTGGTTAGAACACGTCGATCTTTACCGATAATCGCGGGTTTAAACCCCGGCTAGCACCGCTGATGTTTCAAGTGCTAAATTAGTGTTTAAATTCATCTCGAGCTCGGCTGTGAAGGAAAACATCGTGAGGAAACCTGCATGTGCCGGGAGAAGTTCTGACACATGTATATCTGCCAACCCGCAGTGGAGTAGCGTGGTGGATATACTCCTAAACCTTCTCCTTAACAGGAGAGTAGGCCTTTGCCCAGCAGTGGGATATTTACAGGCTGTTACTTTACTACTTTACTTTTACTCTCCCAATTGATATAAAACAACTCTGTTACCTGGTAGCAGTTAAAGTAATCTTACGAAAGCTGGTGCTTTCAAAAATAAAGGCACTGAGAGTAAATTCTTTCAGGTTTAAAGCAATGACTTTGCTTGCTTTATTCAAGTAGGCTTTTACAAGCACTACTGGATCGTCAATACAGAAACAAAAAAACTAAATAATTAATTAATTTACCACCGTAACCGGTTCGCAGTGTAGATTCTACCGAGAAGAACCGGCAAGAAACTCGATAGTTACTCTTTTAAAATGTTTTAAAATGGATACATATATGAGTAACATGGGTAGGAGCTACAAATTTATTAAATACCCTGTGTGACTCCAGCTTATACTAAATCCAAGCATCTTTATCATCTATATAATCTTGAACACGATAATATGCTTTAGTTTCTGAGGACTTTTTAATATGTACTTTAAATTTCTTATTTGTAACTGTACACGAATGTAAATCTTTATCAAAGTCTTAGAGCAAAACTTAGAAGTGTAATTCTGGCTTAACAAATAACAAAACTATAACATAAATAATAATTAATAGTTGACTCAACTATGTAGCAATACAGTGGTACAGGTAATCCCATTGACCAAAGAATTGAATTGAATCGAGGTAGGCAATTTTCCGAAAATCTCTATCTGCCTTTTAGTTAAGGATAAAATCTTGATTAAGCCAGTTACATCTCTTCGCCATCTATAGATCTCATTAACTTACCCAATGTTATTAGATACCCCTTTCGTCAAGTGTACCCAATGACACTATTACGGCAATGTATCATCATTATTACAACATACATTATTAGAATTTTTATTGCAAATGAACAATGTTTCAACACATCGGTAAAGGTAGGCGAGTAACTCTAAACTTTTCCCACCAAAATCTTATGTGCCTTTTAGGTAAGGCTAATATTCTGACTAAGCGCGTCTGTTATCTGGATGGCAATAAGAAATAATGTGTTAACCCACAAAAACTTAAATTTGGAGATTCTGATAATGCGTTTCGTATTAAATGTTATTAAAAAAAATTAAGTCATCTCAACTAAATAAGTACGGAAAAGTATTTTAATGTTTCGAATATTGAAGTGTGTTCCATATTTTCTATATACAATATATTTGAAAAACTTTTTACTAGATAATACTTTTTATTATACCATTTAATTATTTATACCTTTCATCGAAATAAAAAAGAACAGATGGATATATACTTCTTCAAAATAATGTATTAAGAATAAGTTTGACATCTTTAGACGGCATTGTCTCTAAAAGAAGTCCGTGTGTTTAACATAGTATCGCTTATCAGCATCCATCAATAGATTTTATAAGTATACAAAATGTCATTACGATTTTCGTCAAGCGTGTGAAATGATACACTATTCTCGACACTCAAGTGTTAGTTAACACGAGATTGGAGCGTCAATTGATTGCCCGCACGCGACACATCAAACGAGACGCGTGTTTACGCCTGATCATTGTTTTGATGGCTATTTTTATTACTTGTTGAAGTATTACTAGTATTAATTTGATAGGATATGTTTGTATGTTTTATAAATAGGAGGCAGACGCGCACGGTACATAGTGTACGTTTAGTATTAAACCGAAAGTAAAAAATTCAAATATTTGAGCGTAAAACACAACAAGAAATATTCATTAGCAAA
The DNA here is from genome assembly GCA_037950945.1 of Hypolimnas misippus. NCBI lineage: Eukaryota > Metazoa > Arthropoda > Insecta > Lepidoptera > Nymphalidae > Hypolimnas > Hypolimnas misippus. The sequence continues at coordinate 10,661,705 of JBBEEQ010000011.1, forward strand.
AAAACCCGACTGCGTAATAGGAACATCTCTAGGCTGGTCAAGGACGGATTCAGGGGAGGGGTCATGGGGGTCATGACCCGCCTTCTGGGCTGGGTGCAAGACCTAGGTAGCGCACCAACTATAATTGTTAAACATGATGATGATTAACATGATTTTTAAATATTTTTTGTCACAATATATATTTTATATAAGTAGGTACCTTTAATATTTAATTAATATAATTTGTATGATTGAAGAACATTTAACCATACTGGCATTCTTCCGCGTCCATAAAAACGTACCCATCGAAGTGGAATAAGTGATAACTTTTTACCTGTATCGATTATTATCAAACTTAAATTATTACTTCTTGTGACCTGGATCCGCCCTTGAGTCTGGTACCGTATCAATATGAGTTATCTCTAAATGCCTGTAAGTGAGAATCGTTATTAACTAACTTTCAGTCGTTATAGATATTAAACAGTAAATTTGATTGAAAAACGATATGAAACCTAGAAATGATTTAAATACCTATCCAACGATATACCCCACTTGACATAATTTGTCGATTTTCAATTTTTTTTCAAATTATGACGTCGAAAATCGGCTGACGCGTTTGTTGTAAATAGTGCCACATGCGGAGAATCGTTAGTAATGTTGATCAATGATAATAACCTTTAGTTAATTAATTATTTTACAGAGATGAAATAAAGAAAATTATATAATATATTTACAATATATGTATATCGCTGTCACCACGATGCCCGCTTGCCTAACAACGCAATACAATGCTTGCGCCGCGTGTTCGTCTTCGAATTATTGTTCGCCACATAACTAAACACATTACCTTCCTTTGATTAATGATAAGTCGTGCTGTCGATTAAAAACATTCGACTTCGGTCATTTATTTAGACTTTGATGTCTCAAAATGTTGATACAATAATTATTTATTCTTTTCCAAATAAATAAGTTATTGTCATTGTTTTTGGACGAAAGTTACAGTTGTAAGTTTTACTCTCGTAATTTATCTAAGACAAGTTTATAACCTGGTAAAGGTATCTTACGAAAGTCGTTGCTGACAAAAATAAAGGCGCTGACGGTAAATAACTTTAGGCGTAAAGACAAACAACTTACGTAATCAATACATGAATTATTTTCAAATTTATCATCACTTATAATAAAAACAGTTACAATATTATTAGTCATGGCTCCATTGTTTAACCCTTCTTTTAAAACTGAGGAGGTTCTTAATTCCTTGTGGATTTTTTAATGTATATTCGCTGAAGCGGACTCACCATATTGGTTAATTCTTTCATGTTTAAAAGGGTATATAATATATATGGATGCTGATAAGAGATAATGTGTCAACCCACAAAAAGTCAAATTTGGAGATATTGATGTATTTTGATACTGCGTCACCCATTTAACATTATTAAATAAACTTTTAAGTCATCTAAACTAAATAAGTACGGAAAAAAGTTTCTTAATTCAAGGTTTCGAATTTCATGTGCGTCACATATTTTGCAATTTACAAGATATTCTCAAATATTTAAAGAACTTATTATTAAAAAACACATTAAATATATCAATTTGCTTTATTTCATTATACTTTTTATTAAAATAGAAAATAAAACATGGATATATTACGTCTTCAAACAAATTTATTAAGAATAGGTTTGACTTCTTTAGACGCCATTCTCTCAAAATGAAGTCCTAGAGAATACTCATCCATTTATCCCATAGAATTTTCATCAAAACCGATTCATTTGTTTGGTTTTAAAACCAAAATAACTGGAATAAGTATCTCATTTAAGTAAACGAAATTACGTAGTCTTACTTTTGAAGTCGGTTCCCCTTTAAACAGTCTTGTTACTGTCGAAGGTAAGGTAAAACATATTCGGTGCGAATTACAAACAGACCCGCGGCGACACGTGACCGTGATACGTTCTTATAGCTGTGTGTATAGGGATTATGAACATTACGAAATTGTTACTTTTATTAATTTTATATATCATTATTAGTATATTATTTGTTTATGTGAAATGAAAATGTTTATTAGTGTTGTCTATCTTATGTAATAAAATTAACTTCATGTTGTTAACAACTAAGAAAAATTATGACTGTTAAGTTTTTAAGTTTAGACTAAATTTGATTATTATTTTTTGAGCAAATCGCGGCCATTGAAACTTACATACATACGTATTTATACATAGAAGTCGAATACAAAACCTCCTTTTTTGAAGTTGATAAAAAAAATCAATTGCCGAATATATGTAGTAAGCACAGCACTTCAGAACGACTGCTTTTATTTGGCGAATTCTTTTTTTTAACTATATAAAACTATATAAAAACGTACGTCTTTTAAGTTAGTATAGTTATTAATACTTATTTGTTGTTTGTGTTCATTCGACTGTGCTAAAGTTTTTGAAGTTTGGTTATGCATGCTCACGAAGATACAATTTGTAAAATAATTTTATAAAACGTGACGTGCGAACGTTTTCCATAAAATAGTTAAAATATTTTTTATTGTATATTTAATAAAAAAATGTAATGTTAATTTAATCCGTAAAATATCAGTGGGAATACTAATATTGTAAGTAACATATCATCTTATTAAAAAACTATTGTTTTGATAGCAATATAAACATAGTTTTTTAATTTCACTTTCTTTTTATTTTTCATAGAATTATTAGTAGTATTTAAGTTATATTTTAATGTTAACTCCTAATTTTATTTCAATAGTAGTCTTACATAAAATAAAGTTATAAACAATTAAATTTATATGAAAAAATATATATAAAGAAAATTAGGTTAAATCTTCATTATTGCAGCTTTGTAAAATAATCACATTGAAATATTTTGTAAACGTAAGTAAATTTACAATACTATAAAAAAATTAAAAATCAACTAAAAATTCTAATTTATAAAATTTTATTTCATTTCCTTTAAATTCCAGATAAAGCCTCAATTAGAAAATGACAATAAAAAAAATTAACAGTTAATACAGTAAAAATATTTGCGTGCAATCTATCCGTAATACAAGATGGTGCCCGCGACTTCGTCTGCAAAACATTAAAACAAATATTTAAAAAAAGTAGCCTAGGTTATTCCATATAATATTAGCTATCTGATAGGAAAACCTCGTCAAAATTGGTCTAGTCGTTTCTCAAATTAGCCAGAACAAACAGACAGGTAGACAGACAAAAATTTAAACAATGATTTTTTTTATGTATCGTAAATAGTTTTATATGCATTTTGTAAAAGCTGTTAATTTGAAATAAATAAATAAATAAACGCATCACACTCAATGGCCCCCATTAAGATCTCATGACCTTGTGTCGGGGGTCCGGAAACACTCACAATACTAACACAAACACCCAGACCACGACAAACATCTGTATGGTCAATACACACGTTTGCCGTGAGTGGGGATCGAACCCACGACCGTTAGCGCTTTAGTCAGTTGCATTAACCATTGCGCCAACGTGTCTGTCAATTACAAACAGTAATTAGTAGGGGTAAGGATAACAAATATGAAAGTAAATCTGCGTGTCTATTTGTTTGTTACGTCTTCACGCTTAAATCGCTAATCCAAATGTGTTTTATTTTGGTATTAGTATCGAAAAAGAAAAGACGAAAGGTCTTAAATATTAAATCTTCACGCAGTAGTTCTCTTACTAACTTATGACAACTCTATCAAAATCAAACACCAATATTACATGATGGCGCCTAAAATGTCAAACCTATTCTTAATAAATGCGTTTTTAAGATTTATATATCAATCTTTTCTTTCATGAAAGGAATAATAAATTAAAAGCAAATTCGTATAATAAAAAGTTTTATCTAATAATAGGTTTTTAAAATATATTAGATTATTGTATATTGCAAAATATGGAACACGCTTCAATAATTGAAACATTAAATTAAGAACCTTTTTTTCTGTATTTATTTAGTTTAGAGTACGTCAAAATGTATCGAATAATGTTAAATACGTTACGCATTATTAGAATACGTCTTCGAATTTGACCTTTTGTTGGTTGACACATTGTTGCTTATCAGCATCAAAATAATAAGTGCGATGATCTAGCGATGCACGATATTATAAAAAAAAATCTTGAAAGTCGCGTTAAATTTTAACTGACGGTTTAAATTAAGCGCCGGCGAGCCGTCGGGAGCTGACTATTAACGGAATCGTGCTAAGTGTTAACTCTCGAATAATGAAAATTATTCATCCCCCTTCTTTTTGAATGCCGTTCATATTACAATACTGCGGTTTTAATTAAATTCAAATATGAATATCGTTTGTCTTATTAAAGTAGGAAAAATTCTTTATTTATAAATATTTCGTCTAGTCTCTTGGTGTTTAAGAAGGTATCATTTTATTTCATTTGGTAAGTCAGATATAGAAAAATTGTTTTTTTTTCTAATTATTTTTACAAAAAAAGAAAACAATGTCTCTACTTTTTGTCATTGTTGTAATTATGGGGATAACAGAAATCAAAATTATAAAAAAACCACTTTCGCTATTATTGCACTATCTGTTAGTGGAGAATTACATTTTTTAGTTTAATTCTCGTAATCTATACAAATAACTCTGGACCGAGACTTTCACCCACAGATACGTAATGTTACAAGGAGTTACCTGTATTTAAGAAAAATTACTTATTTTAATTACTAAATTAAAAGAGGGTTTACGTGAAAATAAAATTGATCTTAATGAAATAGTGATTCAAATAGAGAATTTACACATTATATTAATATAATTTTTCTTCAAATTAACGTGGGTAAAACCATGGGGCACAGCTAGTCAAAAATATAAAAAAAAAACACAGTAATTACAAGTATTAAACGATCCGTTAGTCGAGAATTACATTTGTGAGTATTACTCTCGTAATTTACATAAAACAAAGAAAAGAAAACATTATGAAAGCTCTGGCTATCTAAAATAAAGGCACCGACAGTCAATTTTCTTCGTCTTCGTCGAAACGTCGGTTGAAAAGTTATTATTACGATTAGTTATCGCGATAAGACCCGTTATGAAATATATATAAAATATGAATAATATAAATCGCGTTATAAAATATAAATAAAATAATGTTATCAACGCAGTTAAAACTTAAAGAAAGCGTAGCTAAATCTGAACGAGTCTGAAAAATAGGAGTGCGAAATCGTCTGGTTTATAATTGAAATATTTATAATTGCGCTGCGACTTCCGAACAGCGTTGCGCTCGGTAAATGAAAATACGGTGTCTCATTTTTGTTTTTATTTCATTTGCCGTGCTATTAGTGTGTTAGCATCACTTAGACTAAAATACACGTTTACATTGTTAAACTTAATTATTTTATAGGAATGTTTTTATTCAATGTTTCTAGACGAGTAATCGTTGTACGAGTATAATGATTATTGTGTTTGTTTTTGTTGTTATTTTAAATTATACAATGAAAAAAAAAATAATATATAATATTATTTTTATTCGAATATAATTCACAATGCTATGGTTACTGTTTCGCTCTTATGAGTCGTAGCCTTCCTCTGTAAACCTTCTTTAGTAAAGAGGCTATTAACGCCAAAAAGTATATCGGATGATTGGTTTCGAAATTACTTTTTACATACAAACTTACAAATTAATTTTAGCTCTTTATAATATGTATTAGTATAGAAGATTATAAAGACAATTATAATTATTTTTAGTCACGGACTTACATAAGCTAATAACGACGTTAATTGTTTATTATTGTTTTACACCTAAAATATTTTACTATCAGTGACATATTGACACTTACAGCTTAAGTATGGTTAGGTAACTGTTACCAGGTTACAGAGTTGTTATTAGTCACGGGGGTAAGAGTTACGAGTGTAATTCTCGCCTTATAGACATTTGCGACTGATTTTTCATTTGGGTTTTGGACATAGGCAAGTCGACACTATTCTGAGTATTATATTGCAACACTTTCTAAAAAGTAGATAAACAATATGTAAAATTTATGAAGATTACGTTACTAATGTTTAAAATAAAAAATAGTTAACTGTAGCTCATTGACTCATATACGGACTGGCTCGACCAGGTCAGTACGTCACTCTTACACGTTCGGTTACGAGTCGGAAGCCTAACCCTTTCCCCATATTCCTTTGCTTAATTCTTTCCTTTCTTATTCGATTTTAAGCTGGCAACACATTCATGACTCTTTTGGTGCTACAAATGTTTATTGATGCTGCAGCCATTTTTTATAAAAAAAAAATTAAAGCTACAACCGTCAATAAACAATTATATATTAGAAACTTTTTCTATTATTCATATTTTTATTAACGGATCGTGGTCACGAGCTGATTAGTCAGCGACTTCGTCAAAACGTCGGGCAATAAAAAGGTATTATTACGATTAGTTATCGCGATAAGACCCGTTATTTAAAATACAAACAATATATGCTTTCCCAAAGCTACGCTCTAACACGCATCTCATCAAATTAAATGGCAATTATCACAACACCATCTCAATATGTCCTCTCAGCGAGCCCGCGGCACGTGCGCGACCTGTGCCTGTATTAGTTTTTTATTTGACTATACGCCCCTTCAGAGTTGTCAACATATATCGATAAAAAGTACAATTTTCTTTTATTGACCGTCCAACGCGACCACATGCGAAAGTACCCTTTATAACCTTTAGTATAAGGACGCGAAATGACCACCCTTTAATGATTGGGTTGCAGAATTATGTTTGTACGGGCGTTGTTTGTCGTTTACTCATCGGATATTACTGCTGCGTTTGAATGGCGTAGTATTTGACAATGTTCTTTGTGATGGCTGTCCATTCCCATGGAAATTGTATTATGGATGCGATTTTGTTGTTCTTTACACAGTTTTAAATCTGGAGTGGTGTTTGAGGGCAACGACACTACGATGTACATTATAGAGTTATTTCGATAGGTTAAGGGGATTATGTGTGAATTATTTTTTAATGATTAATATACGTATTACTAACAGTATTACTAATAGCCATATTTTCAAATTAGTAATCCTTTAGATCTAAATTTGTAAACAATGTTTGTAAAAATTTGTAAAAAGGAGCGTTTTTTTTCAAAGTGTAAATTATATTTGTACTTTATTTAATATGTATTTGCATATAAAAATAAAAATAAAGAGAAAATAAAATTGACTATATTAAACTTAAGTAACTATCGATGTCACAGTGAGGCAACATGCCCAAAACACTGGCAGCATTACCTCTTTGTATGGCCAGACTGATATGCTGGCCATGGTAGCCGCCAGCCCTTCGGTCACCTGTCACTTTATTATATAATACTTTACAGAGTTATACCTCTGTAATTATTAATTGTGTAATTGAAGTTGCTTTAAATTAGTTATTTAGTTATTTTTTAATTAATAGTTAAGAAATCTAATAGGAAACATAATTTTAAAATGTTTTTTTTTTCGTAAACGTGAGAATTATTCTATTCAATACAATTTTTGTTTTGATGGCGTTTAGTAGTGCCACGTGAGTACAGATTATTTCGCCAATGTGGGGTAGAAAAGACACAAAGAAGATTGTTTGGTGCGGTCGAGTAAACAACTACGATTAAATTTTGAAGAGTCTAAATTAGCTTTCTTTGTTTGAAATTAACCTAGGACAACACAAATAAAAATATATGAAACAAAAACCAATTTAATTAATTATCAAATTAATATATACTTCACCTTAAAAAATAACCGTCTCACATGATATGTTATTGTATTTATTTATTTATTTGAAAAGTTACACCATCGACTTATCACTAAGACATTCACTTTTCGATTACACAAGGTATTACATCTAGATGTATAAATCATTACAGGTGTAAACAGCATTGACCATAAAGATAACTAAGCTAACCTTATAATCCGTTAATTAAAAATACAAAATGTAAAACTATAGATAATTAAAAACAACACTTAAAAGAAAATAAACAACAATAAAATCAATGGAGTGACAAAGTAAGTATATATTTTATAAATTATAGTTATAAAGTTAATCGATGAGATCTTTACAGAGCTTAACAAAAGTTGATTTTCTGTAGTCAAAGATGTCGATATTGCCATTAGAAGAAAATTCATTGTAGGAGTTCATAATTCTATTGAGGGGTGCGTATTTACCTAAATTTGTTTTTGAATTTGTTGTTCTAAAGAGGTTTTTTATTGGGTGTCTGGGAATATTGCGAGGAACAGCTAAATTAATGTGCTGAAGTAAGCTAAATTAATGTACTCATTAAAAAATAAAATAAAAATAAACTTAATATAAACGTTCAAATAAAAATAAGAACATCAAAACGGCCGCTTTATATCCGCAGTCCTTTCAGTAAAAAGAACATTTTTCCTCCTAAAAAAATGTCCGAGACATCTTCATCAAAAAGGTATTTCATTAAGTCCTTATCTATCGGCACTTGAAAGAAAAGATCGCACATTCTCGGCTGCCATCGACTTTTCTAATGAAGAATGTCTATTTTAAAGGCCGCGTCTTTCCTCAGCCGCTATTGTTTTTTTATTTTCCTCCTTTACTAAAAGGCTTTGTGTATTACTTCTATTTAGCTGTATTGTGTGTATATATACAGGTGAATATAAGTGTGATATTAATTCGAAGACTTAAACTGTTAAATGTTTTCATTGGACATTTAGATTTTTTAAGCGACTTTCAAAACGGAGGGGTTCTTAATTTGTCGGGGACTTTTTTATATCATTAGGCTTAGGCTTAGTGGTTGTATCGGTCACAACCGATGATTGTGGGTTTGAACCTCAGCTAGCAACGTTGAGTTGTAAAGTGCCAAATTTGTGCTCAAATTCAGCTCGAGTTCGGCGGTGAAGGGAAACATCGTGAGGAAACCTGCATGTGACCGGAGAATTTATGATATACAATATACATACACAATACTATATAACTATGGCAACGCGCAGTGGAGTAGCGTGGTGGATTAAGCTCTAAACCTTCTCCTTAATAGAAGAAGAGGCCTTTGCCCGGTAGTTATTTATAAGCTTTTAATTTACTTTATTTTTTTATGCAACATGTTTTCGTGAAAACGTTAGATCTTGAAGGCTCGTATATGTCTATACGCGTAGGCGTACCATTAATGAAAAAAAAATTAGTTCAGTTATTTTATTCTTAAATATCATTTGTGCTTACGCTGGTAAAACACCCAACACATGCCCAGATGACACCTTGTATATGTATGTTCACCCATTACTCGAAAACGGTTGTACCGATATAGTTCATTCAATTTTTATTTGTTTGAAAGGGCATGCTCTTCGATTGGTACCACAGAATTTTTACCGAAATCAGTTTAGTAGTTGATTTTGAAATCAAAATAAATGAACAACTTTGTCATTCATATAAACAAGATTAAGAATTTTTCTTTGAAGTCAGTTCCCCTATAAATCATATGTTTGTTTCATGTTTGTTATGTATGTTTCATTTGAATACCGTAAAATGTAGGTCTTATTACGATTTAGAGTTCCTTATTAGGTTATAACTTACTATCTTTTAATTTGATTCAAAGAGTGTTTTTTTTCTGATTAGGTATTTTATTGTTATTCTTATTCAAAAAAATAAATTGCCCCTTTTCTGTACGTTTTATTTTGGTTTGTTGTCTTACCTTATAGATATAGAAAAAGGTATATTTTTATTGGAATTAAAGAAGAGTTTTTTTGCGATATCAGTTTTTCGTTAATATTAATAAAATAATACATAAAATATTTAATTATTATATCATAATATTTAAATGAATAGTTTTTATATTTTTGACAGGAAAAATAGTGACTATGGTCTGGTTTGAATTAAGTCAGTTATAAAAGAATTTCAATCCTCAAAAACTGAGAAAGTTCTGTTAATAGCAGATATGGCTCAGTGGTTCGGGAACGTGGGAATTGTGAAATATAATATAGTTACTGCTTCGCTCCTGTAGCGTGATGAAATATAGCGTATAGCCATTCTAAATAAATAAGCTATTTAACACAAAAATATTTTTTCTAATAGAATCTGTAGTTTTAGAGATTACTCCCTGGATACAAACTTACAATCAAATTTTACCTCTTTATGTTATTAGTATAGATGCAGGGCGATGCACAGAGATGGGTCAGTAAGGGAATTTGAAATTGTTCGAAGTAGAGAAATTTATTGAAAGGTACCATACCATCAACTTTAAAGTAAAGAAAATCATCAGGATAATAAAAATGTGCAGAATAACTCGCCCTGAGAAACGAGTATGGTAATTATTAGTAGGTATGGTAAATTCTTGTGAAATTTAAATATCAGTGACGAGTAAAATCGGATAAAAACGCTAGTATTATATAATAGCTAAAATATAGCGAAGTGAATGGATCGAGAATAAATAATGCGCATAGGCACCCGGCGCGATCGTCCATCGCGTTTCATTAATCATTCATTCCTTCGTTCACTAGTTTCGCTACGAACAACTCGATATTCCAAATACTATATAGTTCAGGAAAATTATTGGTAATATGAATTGAGTAACAAGAGGATTTGCGGTATTTTATCTAGGTTTCTATTAATTCATAGGGTTGTGTTGGATCCGGTTTGGTGAAAAAATAATAAGTGGATTATTATTCATATTATACTAAATAAAGAATCATATATTTATATATATTTTGCATAATATATACAAATATATGATTCTATATTTTATTGTTACAGGACTGTTAAAGAATGATTATGTTTTTTCGAGCGTATGGGTTCTTCTTTGGCACGCTCTACAGTTTAAAGCCTTTTACGGATTTCAACATATGAGGTGACATTAAATTCGTCTCAGTTGTGGCAAAGACATAAAGTATATGATTGGCCGAAATTACAGCGGGAATGGGAATTACACGAAAAACAACGAATACGTTGGCTTTCTATTAAAAAATAAATAAATTAGATGTTGCAGACACAAAAAAAATCATATTTAATTTTTTCTAAAATTAGCTAACTCTAGACTAACATCGTCCTTTCTTTATCTACGTCTTTTTACTCTCTTGCTCTTATAATAACGCTTTCTTATACTCCTGATTTTCATCCGAATATTCGATTTACATTATTTTGTATTCACTTTTCGGAATAAAACATTCGTAAAACTCGTTGGTGTTTTCACATTTAAGAAAAGATTTTTTTTTTGTTTTGACAATTGTATCGGAGATCAATAAATAATAATTTTTTAATAAAAATATTTTATAAATGTAATCAATTAATGTCTTTTTTGTTATTAATTTTAGTAAAATAATATAAATATTAAGACAACAATTTATTCTTGGTAGAGCAATTTTAGTTGTTTAAAGGTCCAAAAAAATCACTGTTCTGATTCAAATTAAATGTTAAACCAATACTTACAAAAAAACTATTACACCAATAAATATAAAACAACATACTTAAGTTCATATTTATAATGTTAGTCAGAATCTTTTTTGTCATATATCATGATTTCGAAATTCAATATCGAATTGTTCATTCATCTGATCCAAAATACAATCAACATATACACACATATATAAACAAGCGTCTAAACAATAGAGCTATGTATATAATTAGGTATATACCCAAGTAAATAGGTAGAGGAACAAGCCCGCTAAGTGATTTGTCCGCTTGCCTGCATTATTGATGCGCCGCGCTACATCCCCGCTTCTATCCCAATTTACCAAACAACTCTGTATAGTATGTACAAATACATTTGCCTATACAGCTACGAGGGCAATAGCCTGATGTTGAGGTAATTTAAGCGAAAGATTCCGCGTGGTTTGTTGTATATTAATATCATTGAATTTGTAAAGAGTTTGTTTTATTTTTTGGTTTAAGTTGGTCGTAGCATACGTTAGAAGAATATTATTATATTTATTAATGACATTTTAAATAAGGTTTCTATATGAATTTTCAAACTGTAAAAATAATAAATAAAAACACATTATAATGTATTAGAATTTTAGTAGAATAATAAATGAAATAAAAAGTTATTACATAACCATCTCAATAAAATTTTAACCTTTTTTTGTTTAATAGTCAAATTACCGACCCATGAATCATACAATATTTTTTTAGTAATTAACGTTATTAATTTGTCTTCAACGTTAAACTAAGACCCAACTTGTCTTTGTGTGCTTATCAAAATTCAGCATCAAACACGAGAATGGAACTTACTTTTCAGTTTCACTAACATTATCCTTGAGTATAATTACTATTAAAAGTAGAGTACGTACAATTAGAAATATAAAATTAAATACGAAAAAGTACTGGGCCATGTTGACGTAGACGTAAATAATTCAAAAATTTGTAATAATAGACGAAAAACAAAAATAGGTAAATGTTCAAAATTGATATTTTCGTAGCTATTTAAAACACAAAGCGCCATTACAATAATCCTTTATTTTAAGGAAGAAGTATACTTAACTAATTGACAGCAGTGAATTCGTTTATATAATAATTATTTATACTAACTTCACCCTATTTTTTTTCGTAACAATAAAGTAACCTATAACCTTTTTCAAGGACCAGTCTATAAATACTAGCATTCGTAAAAAATGTACCAGATTTATAATATGATAACATAACAACATTGTACCACGATAAATATTAGGTACCAAAACTTTGCCTTATTCTATCAATACAAGTATCCAACTTACATTATACAACTAAAATACATAAATTAACTCGTAACTCAGCTAGCAAAGGCTTCAAGTATCGCGAACAAACAACTCCACCGCATTATACGCTGCCATCGAATGCGCAGTTCAAGCGAGTGCAACTCAATTTGATGAGACAAGGGGGGGCTGGGGGACTGACGACGCTGATGGCTAAATCGTGTTCGATTTGCACCTGAATAGTGACGGTACAGAGTGTGCTCTGTTTGATATTTTTAATTGACGTAAATGAAAATTATTTATGTATATTTTAATATTTTTATTATTATTATTAGATCATTAGCATTATTAACCGACTGCGCGACGTACGGAAGGGTAATATAATCTTTATAAGTTTATATATGTATGTATGCGGGTTTGTATCTTTGTGGCACTGTTTAGACCGAACGCCTGGGCCGATTTTGATAAATGATACGTTATTTGATTCGTCATGCAGCATAATTGTCATAGATAGTATAATAATTTGGAAAAATCGAATCGGCCTATTTTGGACGTTATAATGTAAAAAAAGAAAAAAAAGAAAATTGACAAACTGTATTACGTGAGGTATTGTTAAGTGATCACCGCCGCACATAAATATTTATAGCACCAGAGGAGCCACAAACACTGTCAGATTAAAAAGGAATAAGGAAAAAGGGGAAAAATTACAGGAAGAAGGAAGGAAGGGAAAGGTTAGGCTTCCGGCTCTCTCACTCATCGTACGAAATACAGCTATATTGGCTACTTCACACCGAACTTCTTTTCGAGCTGTAGTCAGTAGGCTAAGTTAGTTGACCTGCTTGCTCGTTTGTATACATATATAATATATAAATATATACATCGTATACATATAATGCATTTGGTGAATATATGTATATAATTATATATGTTTGTATACAATACTCATTTTGAGGTCGATTATATTTTAGTAGTAAACAGTCATAAATATAAACGTATCCCATATTCAATAAGACTGACGTTATTTCGTAGCGTTCTATAATTTTTTTTACTAAAGTTCAATTAATAAGATTTTTCATACTTTGCGTTTTAAAAAATACTTTCAAAAATACACTGTTCTTAAACATTCATTTTAAATCTCGTAAAATACTATGTCTCATAAACAATCTCTCTGAGCGGCCCTCTTTGCCGTTACTTGAGATTTTCGTTCGAGAGTAATAAACGTTTTCCTAGAAAAGCGTTAACGTTTCTAAAATGTTTTTAAACTTTATTTACATTTAAGTAATGTTCATTTTAAACTGCAAATTATTTCGAAGTATACATTGACTTTAAATTGTTCTAATCTATAATAGAGTTTTTTTTATAATTAAAATAAACACTTTGAAAAATTCCGATTTGAAAAACGATATTAAATTAAACACCAAAAACTAAATATATTTAACAAGTTTTGAAGTTTGTACTAAGTCGAACTTTTTTGTCCTTAAAGTTACGATTATTGTAAAACAGTATAAAGGACTGTTTTAGACTTCTTTAAGTTACAATAGCTTGTTGTCCACTGTTTATTACCACTTTGCAAAATATCGATAAGATTGAGGAGGACAATTTATTTTAATGAGACTTTGTGAGGAGCATATCTCGCAACCCGTGACATACATGCTGTTGAGTAGTTCTGAAGGCAATTTGTGTCTTTATCATCAGTTTTTCTTTATCAAATGCTGCTTTCCATGAGATATGTTGCACGAATTTACATTAAAAATACCTAAATTGGTTTAGGTGTGCCTATAATCTTTGAGGAGTTCTCTCGATTTCTCCAGGATCCCAGCATCAGATCCTGACCTGATAGCAATAGGACTAAGTAGTACTTTAAAAAAAATAACAAAAATAAATAATACAGTCGGTCATAGAACCTCCTCCTTTTTTAAGTCGGTTGATAAAATAAAAAGCAACCGTTACTGACTGACTGATCTATCAATACACAGTCCAAACCACTGAACGAATTGCGCTGTTTGGCACTCTGATAGTTATTATGGCAAAGCATTTCCAAAAATGCCTAAAGGGATGACACAGTTATGTTTGGAGAAATCTAAAAAAATACATGTAAAGCAAAGAGCTTTCCTCTTACTGTTTTAGCTAGTGTTATTATAAAGGTTCAACGATGACAATTTAATCATAAGTCATAATAAGTTGAACCGCTGTATAAAGTAGAGCAGCATCCGCGCCGTTTCCCCGAGACCGCAATGTTCACTATAAAGTTGCTATCACCTCCTAGCCTAACCGAGGCCACAAGTTTGCTACACTTCTCAAGTCGAAGCGAGTTTTTGAAACTTTAGGTCACTTCCACCTTTCAAGTGAAGCGCTGTAGTGGGATTACCATGTTCTTAACACTTGGCTTTTAAAGTGTGGTTTTATTTTTACTTATCTTAGCTACATTTCCTGATATATTGTGAAAGTTTGATATAAAGGTGCGGTATTAAGTAGCAGTTACTTTGAAGGATTTATACCAGTGTTTAAATTTAAGGTATGTGTGTATAAATAATATATATATTTTTTAATAATTTGCTAGAATAATTTTTCAGTTTAATGCAGTCGTTAGGAAGTATTGTTGTTCCTATTTATAAATGTGTATTCGGCGTTATTGAGTAAGGACTCGTAAATGGGCGGTACATTATGTTCCGTTATGACGCTGAAAGAGAAAATGCAAAACGTTTAAAACGAAATTAAATTTCATACCATATTATTTTGTTCGCAAAAATCATTATCCGTTTACGCTTTCGCAGGCAATTATTTTAATCCGATAGCTAGCGCGGCTCGATGCGGAATGAAATAATTTAATAGCCCCCTGGCTCTCCCCGCGCGGATTCAAGATGGCGCCGGGGCGGGGCAGAGGGTGGGGCGTGCCGCCTCATTTGAATTTCGAACCCGAGCTTTTCGAACGTGTGCTTGAATTTCCAAACGGGTTTTCGGCCAATTAATTCCAGAATAATTCGGTTTCAACCGCTTCTATTTAGCTTTATCGCTGTTTAATTGATTATAATGTGGGGTCGTTTTTTGTTACGCGATATTCGAAATACACAATAATAAATGAATGCTACATTTCCTGTATTAAGTTTATTAAACTTTACATTTTATTGTTTATTTTTGTTTCTTTTTACTCAGCTTTACTATGATTAATAAAAATAATAAAGACAAAGAGACTTACAGATTACACAAACATAAAAACAATATTTTTACATAACAATAAGCTAACATAACATTTCACTCATGGCAAATCTACAAACACAAAACCCCTTCCCATACCTTAATTAGCAGTACAAAAAACCAAAAGTCGAAAAGTTCCATCCAAAACTAATCATAGCGGCGAAAGATTTAAACAAGTCGCTATTCCGAACAAAAAGCCTCATAATACGTTCGCTGCAAACACTGTATTGTTAGAAATTTCACAATATTATGTAGAGTGGTGTAATGCCGCACAAAGGCCCTCCCCGCTCGGTAAATAACGCTTTGTTCTACGAAGCCAAATTTTGACAATCACTAGCTCTCTTGGCTATATCTATGTCTGGTGAGCTGCTGCCAAAGACTAACGC
The DNA here is from genome assembly GCA_037950945.1 of Hypolimnas misippus. Classification (NCBI taxonomy): domain Eukaryota; kingdom Metazoa; phylum Arthropoda; class Insecta; order Lepidoptera; family Nymphalidae; genus Hypolimnas; species Hypolimnas misippus. The sequence goes on from JBBEEQ010000011.1 coordinate 10,677,854, forward strand.
TCGGTACAGAGGTGGTTTTTGGGCATAAATTTTATTGTACCTACTACAATTGATGTTACGATAACATCAAGTAGCCTTAATCTTTTGTAATAATATGAATCTTGCAATGCATTTTTTTTTCTTCACTTTTACGGAGAAAATATAAGACTTCAAATACTCACTATTTTGGTTATGAACTTCTATAAGTATAAGTTTAGTTCTATACTGCATTTTAATAATACAATATTCAGAGGTAATTTTAACTAATTTCTTATTTAAATCTAATACAAATGGTATTGTATATTTATAAAACTTACTATTTTACTTTCTTATATTTATAATTTTATTGTACTATTGTTTTTTAATTTTCTATTGGAACTACTTCGTTATTCCAATAAGCATTCCATGTCGTGTAGGCACACATTTCAATGTGGTCGATATTATTACATTAAAACATTATTTTTAGTGATTGTCGTCTATTGTGTATGCTATTTTGTAACTATATCACATATATGTGATAGTCATACTATTGGAGGTTAGAAATCTGTATTCATTCCCAACTTTGAGAAGCTCGTAAATTGACTTGTTGGGCCATTATTGGTTGGAATATTCTAGGCGGTCATACTGAGCTGGTATCTGTTTGCTAGGCAACGTTGTACAAAGTGGTCAGTATTCTGAGTGCGAAAATCCATAAACTTATAACATATAATATATAGTTACATAATATTATTGACCATAAGAAAAAATAATATATTAGAAAGTTACCCGTAAAAAAGGTTACATGCGAAAAAAACGAACATTAATCTATGACAGTTTTCTTTGTGTGAGTGTGGAGGCTCACCCGTCGAGGGAGAGAAGTAGGGACGTACCCCGCCAGTCCAATGTTGACAATTGATGGATATCTCTTGTCTTCTAAAGGCAGGATTAATGTGCAGCAAGCGACAATGGTGACGATTCCTTGAGGATTAGGCACTTGAAAGTGCGAAGACTCCAATGGAAAATGTTTTGTGGACAATGACGGGTGAATGAGGATATTTTTTATCGAAGCTCTTGACGTTTAGTATACAAAATGGCGGAGTGGAATGGCGGGAATAATTCGAAAAACATTTTGTACGGTTTTTGGTTAAAGGTTTGAATATCTATTATAATACGTGTTATGTTTATTTGGTTAATGAGTATCTAGAATAAAAAAATAAATGACTTTTTTTTTGTTACTAAATAAATTTTGGATCCATCATTATAAAAATAAATACAAAAACATATTCAAGTACGTTACTATAAAATCTAAGATAATAGTAATAGATATAAAAGCAGATTATATCGAAATTAACTAATCAACAGACACACTAAGTTTCGAGTCTAATAAGAAAGTTATCGACTGCAAAGGACCGAAAACCATCCTAATAAGCGACGAACAAGATCTCGAACATAATTTCTCGGGAACTACACGCCAACGTTATGGTTGACATCGTTTATTGCCGCCTATACACACAAGTATGCGCTGGCCAGCGACATTATTGACTCGTCCAATAAGCGTACGACGGCCGTGCGTCTTTTGTCAGCTCTTGGGAGAGTATGGAAGAGGACTATTGAGAAAATGTTTGGTTTAGTTTCTCGATTTATTTATATGATCTGAAATTTCGTGGCGTTGTTTTTATAACAGCGTATTCGTTTTTGAAACGACTTAAAAAGAAGGATGTTCTAAATTCATAGTGTAGTTTTGGTAATGTTTGTTACCTGTGAACTTTGTGATTTCTTAAGCGATTTTGATATTTTTTTTTTTACTTGAAAGAGTGTGTTTTCACGTTGAATTTTTATCAAAGTCGGTTTAGTGGTTTGGTTTTTAATGAAAATAGCTAGAATAAGTACGTTATTCAAGTAAAAAGAAATGTGTATTTTGCTTATTTTAATTATCTAGTTGACATTACACCCTTACAATTATTACATAATGATAATTATTTCTAAGAATATTTATCTGTGTTAGGTTTCAAATAGTATACGTAAGTACCAATCTTGGTGTGATTTTAAACGAAATTATAAGCACTATACCTGGTGACATTAATATTTGTTTTATTATCTGATAATATACCTCCAACGTATTGCTCGATTTAATTTACACCTCAGAAATCTTCTCCATTTTTACTTAAACTAAATGAAAGCATAAATTACAAAAGTTTTATCACCGTTAATGTCAAAAGTTTTTTATAACTCCGATGAAAACGCTGTTATGCATATAATCTACAAAATCGATATCTTATCAAAATCCAAAAAATCTAACAAAAACATGGACGTCGATCGAGGATAGTCCTTTATTGGCTATTAGTCGTAAATCTGTTGCACACTACTGCCATCTATTGGAGTTATCTAAAACTTCCTTCCCGTAAACTAGAGTTATTGACTTTGTAATAACCAATAAACATTTCATTATAAACAAGCCGTTCACTTCTACATATAAATAAAAATTATTCTCTTTTTAAACTTAGCCTTTCGTCTGTCTTGTAAATAAAAATGCTCTTCCATATCATGTCCCCCTCATACCGGCGCATTCCATCGCGTGATTAAATGAGCCGCTGGCTATCGCCTTATTGCCAACATCGTTCGCGCGAGTGTGGGTCCTGTCTGGACGATGTACGTCGCTGTTATGAGCATTCGAACATTACATATTGAGACAAACTATTTCAAAGTGCCTATGAAGATTGTAAAGAAAATCTTTTTCATTTAAAGTTAGAAAATTGGTGAAAAAACAAAACCATTAAATTATGTTAGTTAAATAATTATATTACCTTCCTTCTCCATTTATATATGAAATAATTTTACTTTAAAAAACAAAAACAAAAAAGCTTCATTCAAGCTTCATTCCATATAATACTCTGTTATTAACAGAAAGAACATTTATTGGGCATACTCGTATCTTTAAATGTTTCTAGTTATTTTTAATCGACTTCCAAAAATGAGGAGGTTTTCATTTCGCCGTTAAAAGGTTTTACTTGGCGCCGACTTCGAATGTTTTTCTTTGCACCGACATTTTGAAGTACGACAGACAGACATTTTGAAACCGACAGTTTGAAGATTTTTTGTTTCTTTTAGTTTATTTGTAGATATATATTATATATTTAACATACATATTCCAGCTATTTTATTTAAATCCCGAAGTACTTAATTTATTTGGAAGAAAATTCTATACGCTTAATCTGAAATTGTATCTTTTCAATTAAAAAAAATATTAAAAACGGTTATTAACTAAGTGACAGAATTATGAGGTGCCATTAAAAGAAATATATACTACGTATTCATTTCCTGCTTTTTTGAAGTCGATTAATAACAGTATGAGATTACTTTGTTTTCTGTGTGTCACAAATGTTTTTTTATTTTTATTTTCTGTACTTAATTTACCTAAAGGCAAGTGTGGAAATCCTAATTTTAGATTTTATTAACAGAACATGTTGGGGTAAAATGAAAGCTTTTTGAAACTACGTTATTGTGTGAGATGTGAATTAAAGAAGCCTATACGAAAAGGGAAACCGACTTCAAAACCAAATTTTTCGTCTTTAATTTCGTTTACCTTAATGAAATACTTATTCCAGTTATTTTGATTTTATAACTAAACTGCTAAAGTGATTTTGATAAAGATTATATGGGTCGACTGGGTGAGTATACTTTTTCAAAGAAAGAAAGAATTAACCAAATAAGTCAACCAGTTTTCGAGTAATCAGCGAATATACTTAAAAAGTCTTAGACGAATTGAGAACCTCTTTCTATTTTGTAAGTGTTAAGATTGATTAATTTTTCAACTAAAAATGCTTAAACATTTCTATCTAAAGCATGTTTTTAAAAATATCGTTAAAAAATCATGACTTATATAATATACATAAAATAAATAAATAAAATAAATAAAAGACTTTGATTATATTCCTTACTTCTTTACCTAGTATAAAAATCGCTTCCCGTCGTCTGTACGCTTAGATCTTTTAAAATACGCAACGGATTGTGGTTATCATAAGTAAATTGAGTAATTCAAGATGAAGGTTTGATATTACTATATTTATTATAAAGTATATTAGAAAAAGCAGAAAATTTCAAACATTTGTAATATAATGTCGTAAAAAACTACATTGGACCCGTGTAAAGCCGAGGCGTAAGTAATACTATAAATTTGAAATTACTCTGTCTGTTTATCTGTTACATGTTTACCTTTTAAATTATAAACCAATTCTAATGATTATCTAGTTTGAATCTTGAAGATAAATAGGCTACTGGAGAGACTACTTTTTATCTTTTTGAAAACAAAATTTAAGGGGGGTGAAATAGAGGATGTTTGTATGGAGGAGGCCATTTCTCAAATAAATAGTAATATTATTCAAAATATTAATTAGGTGAGAATTTCCTTCGTAAGTTTTGCTTTCGTCATTGATATAAAACTACGCGGTAACCTAGTAGCATTTACCTGGGTCTTACGAAAGCTGTGGCTGTCAAAATCAAAGCTCTGAGACTATATTCTTTCAGGTGTAAAGCCATGACAGACAACTTATGAAAATCCTTATGAAAGTCGCTTATAAAGTCGAGATGACCAAGTATTAAGAAATATATAAATAATTGTAGCACTATATAGGAAAAATAAACTAAGATTAATGATAAAATCTTATAGGTTATAACCGATATTATCAAATACTATTTTTTTTCGTAAGATCTGAGCCGGTAATTATTTTTATAAGGTTCCGTTTCAGAAGGGTGTCAGTACCCTATTACTGTTTACTACATTTTGCTGTCCGTTTTCCTGTACGTCCGTCCGTTCTTCTGTCTGTTAAAATTTTCTCAGTGTGTATTGCCGCTGTAACAACATATAGCAGAAAGTGCAAGTGCGAGTCGGGCTATACAAATTTTTCTGTACTGGTATCTACAAATACCTGTACGGATCGAAATCCTTAGTGTACAAATCCGCCTCGCACTTGGCCGGTTTTCTCCTATTCAGTGGTCAACATTATCTTCGCCAAATTCATTAGGATCGAAGTAATTCAGAGAGTAAAAAAAAGGCGGCCATCGACAAGATTGCGCGAGGATGCTTTTTCTTTTCCTGTCATAATGATTACTTTTATTCGTATAGACCTTTATAAATCTAGCTTTGTCCGCGGTTTTTCTTGCGTTTGTGTAGGATATATAGATATAGGATATATATGATAGGATTGTTTAGGATTTTATTATACCGGTTGATAGTTTAAGGTGAGAATTATAGAAATAAAATTATTTTAAACGGATTTAAATCGCGTATATTAACTATTTTTATCATCCCGACGTTTCAGGCACTTTACAGCGTTCGTGGCCACGGGTAGAATCTAAGGCAACGATTTGAGAATAATACTTATAAAATTTGCTCTCAGTCTATCATGAAGATTTACATAAGTTGTTTTTCATTGCTTTACCCCGGAAATAATTTGCCGTTAATTTGACACACATAGCTTTCGTAACCACTTACTACGTAACTATTAAGTATCCTTGATTAGAGTATATTTCGAATTTTAATTAAATTTGAAGACGGATAAACTCTATAGATTAATTCTTTAAATGCTAAAGTTACGTTACTTGGTAACAGGCTGTAAATGTCAAACTGATGAGCAGACGGCTTCTCTCCCATTAAGAACAAGGTACCTAGCCTAATCCACCACGCTGCTTCACTGCGTGTTGGCGGATATACATTTGTCAGAAATTTCCTGGGCACATGCAGGTTTCCTCACGAAGTTTTCCTTCACTGCGAGATAGTCTGAAACACAATGCACTTGAAAACTTATCAGTGCTAGTGTTTGAGCCCGAGATCTTTGATTGAGAAGATTATTATAACCACAAGGCCACCGCGGCTCTAATTCTTAAAGATATAAATGGTTGTATGAAAGTCCGTCGTTTTTAAAATAAGAAACAAGATTTTTTTCTATCTTACTCTGGTTAGAAACAAATGCACATGTACAATTGAATTTTTCAAAGTATTACAATTTACATGAATTAAGAGGGTTAAGTTAGGATTATTAAATAGTTATTATATAAACCCGGACAAAGATGGTACGAGTTTTATAAAGAACTAATGGTAGTTTTTTTACCCGATTACGTGAAGCCATAAGGAACGACGCTTTGTCCACAGAAGCGCCTAAATTATTGAACCAATTATAATTAATGAGGTGTCAATAGATTCGTAATAATAGCCCGGTAGATATAGAAGCTACATAAATTTTATCAAAACTTTATATGACGGAATAGTTTACGTAGTCGTGTTTCAATTTCTTAAACTTTATGACTCGTTTACAACATGAAAAAAAAAAAACTTGAAAACAATGTTTTATTCTAATTATAAAAAACAACGGTGAATAAATGTTTATAAAACTATATACATTTGTTTTTTTTTTAATAAAATTTTATAAATATTTTCCGACGTTTATTAATTACTTAAACAAGCGTTGTGTTTCGGTAATTTCGGTATCTCTACGTGCGTTATACAAAATTACATGTATTTATTATGAAGGAAAACATTTAAGACAAAGTAATAGAAGCGAAGCGGCTGAGGGAACATTTTTCAGAGTAACAAAGCGAATATTGGAGAGGTTCCACAAAAGCCACCCGGCGGGCGATGCCGGGCTAGTGATATTCCCACCGTCTTACTTTTTTATCGATGTTCTTATGTTAAATACATAATAATTTAATATATCAGATTATCTGTAAGAAGGATTTTGTAAACGACATTGACGAATGTAATTTAGTCACTTTACATTATTATTTATTTAATGTTTAACGTTATAAAAATAAGAGAAAAGTTAAAACATAAAACATATAAACATATTTTAGCTTAATACTCATTAGGGAGCGCTGCTATAGAAATAGGTTTAAAGATGATTGATATACCTTTTTTAGCGTTTTATTTCATCTTAGTTTTCTATATAATGTAAAATACACAATTACGCATAGTGATTTATTGTTCTCATTGACTTTAGACATATAAAACAATATAGTATATTTAGAGTCATTTTGTCTAAGAAAATTGTAAAAACTCCCTTACGCTACAAGGAAATTTTAAATTATATACACATTTTTTAAATTTTTATTAACTTATCACGTAATATGAAGAATTTCTTTAAGAATTTGTTTGGTCACTTAATCAATAATAATATTTATTGCGATTAAACTTTACAAATATATCATATGAAATTAATACGATAAATTATTAACGATATGATAAAACAAATAATAAACTATCGACACACAAATTCCCACCACTATCGACTGACTCAGCTCCAACCAAGTGCCTCATAGTTACATACATAGGTGTAATTGTTTGTAAGTACATTTTTCTTTGAGGTTACTCTCTATTAAACGCTCAAAGTCAAATAGGACGCAATGGGCTCAAACCACAAAGGTGTAAGAGATGAAAGGAGATGTTAATTGTTCCTCAAATTATTATGAATTTGATACACGGCTGAGTCAAAGGGCTACGTTGAAATTACGTTCCCATTTGTACGAAAGTAGATGTTAGGTAGTCGCTGAACTTTGATCTTAGGGTAGGTATGACGCGGTTAACTTGGGTCGTAATGACTTTTTATTAAGTGTTTTATACTAATTTCGTATTTTATTATAGACTTATAAAATTGTTACATGTTTGTTGTGTTGGTAGCCATTTTGGTCGTTATGTTGGTACATGGGAGGGTAGAGTGAGTACTATTTAATCTGAATGTACGGTTGTAAATAATATTTTAATGAGTTCGTCGCGTTTTAAGTTATTTGTATACAATTTATCATCAAGTTATGGTAATATTCTTGTTCAAAGTATTAGGTTATTTAATCGTTGTAATAATTTAATTGTATTCATACTATATAACTATGAAAGCAAATATTAAATTTACCAAAATATATAATGATTCATACTACACGTACACATATATTTATTTTTGTATTGTTTACTTATATTATTGAGTTAAGTTTTTATGTACTATAAATAAAATATCATATTGTCTATACTAATTAATAATGCGAATGAAACTGCCTGACTGTTACGTTTTCACGTTAAAATTCTGAATTGATTTTAATAAATTACAACGTAGAGATAGCTTGAAACGGGGAAAGATAAATATACTTTAAATCAAGCCTTAAGATGTTAAAGGATTCCAAAGAACATTTAATTTTTAAAGTAGGTACGATTTTACCTACTTTGTGAACCGACCGAAAATCGCGCAGGTGTCATCGAGAATTGGCTTTATATAAGATTCGACATAACTTTAACCTTAAAAGCGTCTAATTTCAAGCGTGAAATTAAGATAAAACACAAATACTATTTTAACAAACATATCATCTTCTTATTTAAGTTTTCAATTCGACAACTTTATCTTTAAATTTGTAGAATGAATCCACTCCTAATTAATGTGTCGGTTACTTATTACCCTTTAAATACATTATTTTTTTTTTTATTTCATCTAAAAATATATTTAAACAGACTAACAAGTACGTTCATGCAAAAATAGGAGAAAAATCAGTATGAAATTACAAGTAAAATATAAACATACAGCCAAATTTGACGTTTAGTATTTTTTTTTTGTTACAGTATATTTTGAAATAAGTATTACATTTTTAATACACATACATTTAAAGGCTTAAATAAAAAAAATATATTCCAAGATTCATTAAGTCTAGCCCTTAAAACAATAAAACCGAACATCAATACCTCAATTAGGATTTAGTTTTGTATTTGTTCGTCGTGTTTACATTCTTCTGTTTTACCCCTCCATAGTTAACGATGAAGTTTCTCACAATAAAAATCCCATAAGCTCTACAAAGACGCTTAGCTCTACTGTAAATATTTATCAGTACGTCATCTGTTTGCTGTGATTTCGTTGGATTAGAGGCTCGAGCTAGAGCAACTGTGCTTAGGATTTTATTAAGGTCATATAAAAGTATATTGTATTATTTTAAGCAATATCTTACAAGATTTATGTACATCGTTAGGCGAGAATTACACTTGTAAGTTTTGCTTCTCAGACTTTCATAATGTTTTACATATGATGTTTGTTATTGCTTTACACTTGAAATAATTTACTGTCAGTAATATTTTTTTGTGTTTTATAATGATTACGAGAGTAAAACTTACTAATGTAATTCTCGCATATTACAGTTAAGAGAGTGAAGATTTTCGTTAGTGTAAGTTAGTGTTAGTGTTTTCGTTTTGGTTGTTTAGGTTAATTTAAGTATGTTGATTTACAACTAGCTTTTCGCTCATATAAGTCGTAGCGAGATGTAATATAGCCTATAGCCTTTTTTAATAAATAAACTAACTAAAACAAAAATATTTTTTCAATTCGAACCAATAGTTCCTGAGATACCCGCGTTCAAACAAACAAACTCTTCAGCTTTATAGTATTAGTATAGATGACAATATTTGTTTCGAAGAGCTTTTAATATTGCTAATCATTATAGCTATATAAAAAGGCATCTGTTGTATGTTTGTGACTTTGCATTTGCAAAACGCGAAAAGTTGAATAAGTGTTTGTTTTGTTTCGATTTTCAATTAACTTATAGACAGCGTTGCATAAAAAGTATATTGGTTTCATATGCTTACTAATTGTTTTCTTTGTTCCTGCGAAAATGGGAAGATTCAAGGTTTGAAGGTTGAAAGAAAACAACAGTTACCAATTGGTAGCTAGTAATTAAATAAGCCAAGCTAGTAAATATTTGAAATAATCTCGGTGACAATAGCCATCCAAAACATTTTTTTCCTTTCATTCATTCATTTCATTCCACAGAATAGCCACAGCAACCAAAATTGGAGTAGATATTCTACTGTTTATGCTTTATATTTCAATATTACAAACTTTATTACTGCACCTCCTCGCAGTTTCACTCGCGTTTATGGTTACTGTTTTGTTCCTGTGAATCGTAGTGTGACGTAATTTAGTCTATAGCCTTCCATAATAAACGGTCTATCCAACTTAAAAAGATTTTTTCAAATCAGATCAGGAGTTTCAGAGATTACTTCCAAATGAAAAGTAACTAACTTACAAACGAACTTCACCTGTTTATAATATTAGTGTAGATAATACTTACTGGAAAAGAAAGAATTAAATATAACAATGATGATGAAGTTTTGGTGAGTTATTAAAAGTGAGGTATTAAAATATTGAAGTAAGGTGTAAAATTTTAACTTCTAATAATAAAAGGAAGCGGTTCTAATTTAGCTTGCAAGATTTAACCCACACTTACAAGGTGGCTCAAATAACAGCTTCTAAAAGTGTAACAAATTTAGATAGTTCCTCACATAAGAATCGTGTTATTTTTATATTCTAAAGAGAGTTGCACTTAAAAGATTTTCTCTCAGACTTTTCTGAATATTTTCCTGCGCCCTTGGTGACATGGAAATTGTAAGTTTTACTCTTGTAATGGATATAATACTCTGTACCAAGTAATAGATACGTCGTAACTAATTACGAAACCTGTGGCTGTCAATAATAAGGGGTCGACTGTGAATTATTTCAGGTGTAAAACAATGACAAACAGTAGGTATTAAAACTTAGTTAAGTTAATAGTATAAATGTGTTAATAGGACGCTGATAAGCAATATTATATCAAGCCACACGGAATTCATTTTGAGAAAAATGACTTCTAAAAATGTCAAATGTATTCTTAATACATTTGTTTAGAAAAGCATGTATCTTTTGTTTTTTTTTTATTTTGATAAAAGGTATAAATTAAAAGTAGATTAGTATAACAAAAAGTGTTGTCAAGTAATAAGTTTTTCAAATGTATGAGATTATTAAATATTGTGAAATATGGAACACATTTTAATATTGGAAACATTAAATTAAAAAATGCCAAATGCCAATTATGCTTTAATTTTTTTCCGATAGGTATCTATAATGTTTTGTGTAATTAACTCTGTATATTGGTATACAATAAAGCATATTTGTATTTTGTATTTGTATTTAATAAAACACACACATATGATGTTGATAAGCAATAGTGTGTCAACCCACAAAAAGTCAAATTGCGAGATATTGATGTATTTTGATACTGCATCATCTATTTAACATTATTAAAAAAATTAAAGTAATTTAAACGAAATAATACCGAAAAAAGTTTCTTAATTAATTGTTTCGAATTTCAAGTGCGAATAAAATATGGAAATATGGAATTTTGCAGTTTATACAATAATCTCAAATATTTTAAATTTCTTTTATTAGATAATATATAAAAATATAAATCTGATTTTAATTCATTATACCTTTTATTAATAAAAATCAGCCAAGTGCGTGTCGGGCGACGCACAATGTAGGGTTCCGTAGTTGTCAGAATTGTCAAGATCGGTCAAGCAATCTTCGAGTACCAATTTTCGTAAAAAAGTTTACGACGAACTGGGAATTTCCTTTTTTAAGTCAGTTTATACAATATACGTACTTACAATTTTAAGCCTTTTATTATTATAAAATTATTTTTAATTTCTCTTTATATTTCGAGACTAAAATATTTTAATGTATAATGCATGTTTGAATGTGAATTATACTAACGATTTTGAACTTTATATGTTCGTCGATTATTTATTATTCTAACACTTGTAAAATATACTTAGCGCCGAAAATTTTCCTTCCTGATTAGCGCCTATGAAATGACACTTGACTCTAAGAAAAATTAACACTTCAAAACTTAATATTTCGGAAACAGTTCGTCGTTCGGAAAAATGGGTTTCCCACACCTATAACATTTTTAAAAGACCTATCTAACGATACCCCACAACATGGGATAAATCAGAAAAAAAATTTTTGGTCTCTCTTAACACATAGGGAAGACACCCTGAAAAAAAATTATTTTTAAGATTTTATTGTACGACTTTCTCGGCGTAATTCATATGTATACTCATACCGAATTACAGCTTTCTGGTATTAAGGGTTTCGGAGCAAAGCCGCGGACAGACAGACAGACAGACAGACAGACAGACAGACAGAGGGACATGGCGAAACTATAAGGGTTCCGTTTTTTACTACGGAACCCTAAAAATGGAAAGAAAAAGTGGATATATACTTTTTCCATCAATTTGACATCTTGATTTGACATCTTTATACGCCATTTCCTCGAAATGAGGTCCGTGTGGCTTGACATAGTATTGCTTATCAGCGTCCATATACACATAAGTTTATTGCAAAATTTATATAACTCAGAATTTTCAACACATGCAGTCAAACAATAAAAGTATTAGTACTCATACATTAAGAGGCAGATCGATTAGAAAACAAACAATATTTATTGCTCATAAAATCCCTGCCTTCACAAGTATTATCAGCTACGCCATCTGTCGACAAGACTGTACAAGGATAAAAAAATCGTGATATATACAAGGGATTTTGAACTGTATTTTCGTATAATTGAAGGAGTATATTTGGAGATAGTGAATAAGTTCGAAGTATAGTTGGAGTCAAATTGTGTGGTAGGCTTCCTACCTCGCGGGTGGCCATTACCAGCTGTGACGTCACCTTAGAAGCGCTAAGATGTTTTTTTTATGTTCTTTAATATAAGTTTAGACGTGTAGAATTATCAATTGCAAAAGTTTTAATTGTAAATAAGAGTTAAGTGGGTGACAAATTATTTATTGAAGTTATAATAATTATTTTTTCGTCATTATTTTTGCGAACAGCGTAACGCTTGAATATGATATTATTCAAGTGTCCATCTTTATCGACAAAACTAACTTATAAGAATTCTTTAACATAATTGTACTTATATATATTATACTTACGATTTATAATTTAAGCAATTTCTCAAAGTACGTACAAAGTAATACAAATACCTACACAAACAATGCATTTTGTTAGTCCAATAATGAAACCGGATTGCCAATACTAACATAGAATACCCAAAAACTGTAACTAAATTCATACTCTTGTTTTCACAGGTATAAAGATAATCAATTGAAATACTTATTTTTATATTAAACCAAAAATATATATCAATATTATTCAACGTTATAACATTTTAGTCACCCCGCTACGTCGGAATTGATGTCGTTATAATCTTATTCATTAAACACTTGCATAGGACAAGTGTGCTGTCCTAATAGGATTAGAAGTTTTGAAGCGATTATACCTCGCTTTGGAGGGTAGTCAGACAGACGATATCTGTCTATGAAATGCGAATATATCAGATGTGAAAATTTCGTTAAAGTGCTTTTGAATATGGAGATAAAGTTTTTTGATCATACACCTGTGTTGTCTATTTTCCATTCCTTTCAATTGTAAAAAATATTAATACTCAAATATTATTAGGTAGAGTCCATTTTTCTTGTCTCATTTAGCAGAGAAATATGGTGTAATTCTAGACACATAGGAGTTAGATAAGAAATTATCGGTTGAATGATTGAATTAAATCATTTTTTATAATGTAAAATTATAATGAAACAAATTATTCGATAATTTGTGATTTTAGTTCAGGGAATTGTTACCAAATAATGACAAGTGAAGAAAAATAGACTATAGAAGGATTTTTATGAATACCTTGTGATACATTACAAGAAGGCTACAGTTATATTTATAACAATTAATCATTTTTTGAGCTCATGTTGTTTTTTATATAATTACAGATATTTGATTACTGTTTTCTATGTATGTAATTGTTTAACAATGTTGTTTTTATGGATGAGTTAAAAATGGTAGTCATTCAATAATTAATTACATTAAATAAAAATAAAAAAGTATGTAGATAAGAAGACGTCAATTTTCATTTTTATAAAACACTAACTGCCCCTTGGGATTTTTCTTGCGTTTATGGTTCCTGCTTTGCTCCTGTAAGTTTTAGGGTGATGAATATAGCATTTAACGTTCCTCAAAAACCGGACTATCTCATCGAATCGAATCAGTAGTTTCAGAGATTACTCCTTATATAAAACTTAGAAACAAATTTCAACTCTTTATTATATTATAAAATATGTCACAAAGTATGTTATTAAATATAAATAACCGAGCTTATTCTATTTAGACTTTACATAATAAAAACAATATTACAACTTAAAAGTCAATTTTAATTTATATAATAATAAAAACATTAATCTCTAATAGCTTTATGGCATCACGCCCTAACCATTTGGGGTTGGACAGGGGAAAACTAATGGTTGCATATTTTGATGTCACCACAAACCATAAATTATGGTATTAGGTGTTATTAGAATTTGTCAGGAGATATTGCTCGACTATCATTGACATGTGGGTAAACGATTATTTTAAATATTCGAATGAATAATATTTATAAGGATTTGACCATTTGATCCTGCGAATTAAGTTGATATTGATCAATGTGTAAGGGTCTAATTGTCTTTTTTAATTTTACTTTTGTTCATACAATGTTCATATAAGATACTTTAAGGGTGATTACCGTCGGTACACACGTTATTAATTATAACGGACTTAAAAAAAACGCAGCCTAGTTTTTGTATAAACTTTGTTAATATTATTGATATACTTAATTAAGGCATGCGCAGACAATATTCAGGGTACATTTTGTACGTTGAAATAGATCCTTTAGAACTAATTCGCAAAACTCACAGAAGATACTAAAAAGCCTCCTTTATAACGACGGACATTAATATTTTTTGGCGGTTTGGGGATTTAAGTCCTCTACGGACAAAAGACATCGCAGGCCATATATATATACCATATGTAAAAGAATTCAGATAAAGTGAAGTACTATTACTTCAAACAGAATTATTTATAACCGTTTAAAGGAAATGAATATTGGGGATTATTGATGGTGACTCTACAATTCATTGTGGTCAGTGTGGGAAAAGATTTCTCGTTAAATCATTGCGATATTTAATAATACTTCCAGTAACGGGCACGTTAATGTAATTAAAACTTTAATAAACTGATAGCAAAGAAAGTCTTTATTACACAATTTAATTTTTTTTTACATATAAAATTATTTTAAATATGTAGTAACGGTTTTCTACATATACCTACACTTATTGATCTATTATACTGAATTATCAATAATAATTATATATTCAAACATTTAGCGAGAAGAAAAAAAAAGTCTTTGCTACATTAAATTGTTTTACATTTTGTAAATGAATGAAAATATGCATATAATTAAATATGTTATTTTTTATAAAAATAGCGAATCTACAAAATTAACTAATAGGTACCTCACGACGATTTATGTGTGAGAATATGGTAATCACCTGGGATACTTTTAGACTCTACCACAGTAAATTTACACCGTATGTCTTATAAAATATATAAAACAGTAGAAATAACTAACTTATATAAAATAAATAGCTTATGCATACTATTAACCAAAATAAGATACAATCGCAACAACAATAAAAAACTACTCTTAAAGCGAGGCATTCAAAAATAGTACTTACAAAAATAATACACACAGAATGCCTTTCGAAACTTTAAATGGCATAAAATCAAATAAAAAACAGCGATATACAAATAATTGCGTTAAACTCGCGCACTTGTGTTAAACAATAGGTTTATTGGCGCCAAAATCAGGGTGCATGCGCGCCACTTGACCATCTGTGTGATTGCGGAGAGCGAAGAAATACGATTCGATTTTTAAAATTTATTTTTTTTTGTCTGTATAATGTTTTTCAAGGAGGTTTTATTAGGTATTCCGTTTTATATGCGGGATGATTGTTATGACATTCCTGTTGTAAAATAAGTGTTTATTCATTTACAAATTCTGTAATAGTATTGAATGACTATTGAGTGAATTAGTACTTAAAGTAGATACTTTTTATTTTCTAGTATTTTGGTGCATTTAAGAAGTTTGTCGATCGTGATAGAGTTATTCTTTCAAGCGATACATTATTATAATTTCATAATTGATTTATTTAAAGAATTCCATTTTGTTCCTAACGGTATTGCATTTCATGTAGAGAACTAATAAGTACCTTTACGCTTTAATGTTTAGTAAACAAATAACTTAAAAAAAACTTGGAGTTTGATATAATTCTAAATCAATTCTTAGGCAACATAAAAATATGTTAATATGAACATTATTATTTATTATTATTACCACTTTTAACGTTATAACGTTTTGTACTTGAGATATAAAGTGTAATTAGTGTGACCATGTAAAAAAAAAACCAAATATTGTCTATAATATTGTTTATGTGATATTTTCCAGTAGCCATAGCGGTCAAACGTTAATTCATTTTATAGCCTGCCGTTATTGCCGATTTGTAGTGCCCATCCGTAACGGAGGGCTATTGAGGGTTGGAAAGGATTATAGCATTACAATAAAGGGTGGTTAGATTTAATCACCGTTTGCTAGGGCTTTGTTCTCGATCGTTAAGAGTTCGGTATTGGAATACATTATTATAGCAAATGTTTAAATATTATATTCTATGATTTTTTTTATTAATAATCTTTATTTTTTTCTACCGGAATATATGAAATAACTCAAAAGATACAAAAACTTGTATTACTTACATAAGTTAGGTGGTGTAAATTAAAACCCTCATATTTATTTGATTTTAGATACTAAGTACTAAATTATAATTATTATAGTTGTTATGCATTAAGCCAGACTTAATTAAAAAAAATGTATATATAAGAAGTAATAACAACATTATCTTCGGATTTTGACATTTTTAGAAATACATATTTTGTTTTTTAAAAGACTTAGAAATAATATTTCAGGATGCATACTTTGTTCACATTTTAACGACTGAAGTTATTGGGACTCTAAAATAATAGTGTAATGCCTCTAAGAAGTATTCAGTAACACTGTAAAGAAATAGTAAGTAAAAACCCATAGTTAAGAATCAGCTTTGCAGAAAATTTTATACTTAGGTGTGGCGAAATAAATATAACACATGTTACATTGTTTTTCAATTCTTCACGCCTTCTTAAAAAGAAACAAACAAGAATCTCACCTACTGTAAATTTTATTTGTTCCAACGGCTACAGTAGTATTTACATAATTATATTAGTCATGTCATGTAAATTGGAAAAAAAATATCTTCTGTTTTTATGACTCACGTGTGAAAGGAATAATATTAATTGATATTTATCAAAGAAAAATATATGGAACAAGTATTGCGATTTTTAGAGACTACCGAGTGTTTAAAGGATCATAAGATAATTTATTACATTTAATTGAATTTATTATTTATATTTAATTTCAGATAATATAATAGTCAGTAATGCGTTGAGTAATATAGAATTTCATACCTTATTAAATATTCGTGGAAAATAAAGTCACACTGCAATTTATAAATGTCATAATAATTAGTTTATAATAACCCCTTCCTTTATTAGCGTCACATATTTTGTAAGTTTTATTCCCATTATTTGATTGTATATCTAATTAAAGTCACATTTCTTTAATTACGGAAGCTACGAGGGGAGGTCAAAAAGTTCGCGAAATAAGAGGGAAGGAGGTTGAAATTAAACACCAAACTATTTTTCCTTTTCAATATATTCTCCCTTAACCCTAATACAATTTTCAGATCTCGGAAATAACTCGTGTATATCACCGAAAAAAATGATTTGTCTTTGGTGTCAAAATAGGCCGAAATTGCGGACTTTACTTCTTCATCGTCGTCAATTTTTTTTCCACGCAGCTCTTTTTTCATTTTTGGAAATAAATAATAGTCACTGGGTGCCAAGTCTGGACTGTAAGGTGAGTGGTTTAATTTTTCGAAGCCGCATCGGTGAATGACAGCCGTCGCAACATGGCACGTGTGAACGGGTGCATTGTCGTGCAGAAGGAGCACACCTTTTAACAACTTTCCTCTTCTTTTTTCCTTGATGGCTTCTTTTAATCTTTCAAGTAAAGAAGCGTAATACTGTCCTGTTATAGTTACACTACGTTTTTTATAATCGATCAGTAAAATACCTTCTGTATCCCAAAAAACAGTCGCCATGATCTTGCCAGCAGATTGTGTCACTTTGAACTTCTTTGGTGGAGGTGTGCCTTTTTTATGCCACTGCATCGACTCTTGCTTCGACTCAGGTTCGTAGTAGTGAACCCAGGTTTCATCACCAGTAACGATTCGGGCCATAACTTCTTCCTTGCTCTCGCTACAGAGCTCCAAAAACTGGCGAGAACACTCGACACGCTCACGTTTTTGAAGTGGCCTGAGCATTCTCGGAACCCATCTTGCACTGACCTTAGTCATCCCAAGATGTTGAATATTCAAAATAGTTGTTTCGGATACTCCAGTCATTGCTGCAAGCTGCTTCTTTTTCAACCGGGCATCTTCCAATATAAGATTTTCTACTTTTTCGACGATTTCCGGTGTGGTGGCCTCAATTGGCCGTCCAGAGCGAGGGTCGTCTTCAATGGAATCTCTTCCTTGTATAAAAAGACCATACCACTTGTAAACCATGTTTTTACCAGGGGCAGAGTCCGCGTAAACCGCCAACAGCTCTTGAAAAATAATTTGAGCGGATTTTCCTTGCTTGATAAGGAACTTAATAACGGCGCGGTGTTCAATTTTCTCCATACTGGCTGACTTCTTCCCGATTCCCAGTTGTAAACGACTGATCCCAGTTGTAAACAACTGTTTACAGGCCGATAACTCAAAAGTTAATGACCCAATTAGGTTCAAACTTGGTATATATACTCTTAATGAGGTGTTTAACTAGTGCCTACCTGGACAAGTGAACCTACCTCCATTAACCCCTCCATTCCGCGAACTTTTTGAATAATTTACTAATGTAAATGTATACGAACTTATTTAAGCTTACTCTGAGTTACAAGAAATAAGTTAGATCTCAACGTAAAACACTAACAAAAAAATATTTAAAAGTTTATTTAATTTTTATATGCTTATTTAATTTAGTTCATAGTAAGTTGGTATAGGACTAAAGAAAGTAACGTGCAGTAAGTGTAGTAATGTATAATATTATTTTAAGTAACTGACGTAATTGTTACATAAGTCTATAAGCATAACATACAAGTGTAATGGCTTGTATTACTTAATATAATTTTTTTTGTTTTCAAAGAATTTATTACCGAGGAATTTAATTCAATTCAATTATTTGGTTAATGGCTTATAGGCCGAGGAATTTAAATACTATATAAGAGTATCCGATTTGATTTTGACATTGGATGTCTTTGACATTTGACTTTTGACATTTTAGTCAAATTTGACACTAACGTAATCGAATTATTATTGTATCATAAAACATTTCTTATCAAAAAATGATGACTAAATGATTATATTCTAACGATTTAAACCTACATAGATCACCAAAATGTGGCAATTATTGCACATGAACTCATGCCAACTTATGCGACAAAGGTTTGTTATTATAACCATTTCTTAACCAAGTTCCTTAATATTTCTTCAATGTATCCTGCTTACACAGAAAAAATAATTGAATTAACTTCGTTTACAGGTTACTGCCAGTTAAGAATAATAGTTACTTTGTAAATATTGTGAAAAACAAACCGTCAGATGCTGTAAAACGTTATATTTCGAACGTTAAAAGTTCATCGGAAAAAAATGTCAAAAGCGGCGTTTTGTTACTTTGTAGTCCATGGAAGCTCTGCACTGGCGTTAGTTTAGGGTTAGCTGCACGATTGTTATATAATAATGGTATTGTACATTGTAAAGCCAAGCCCTCAAGAATTATACAACGCAGGCCAAATGTAAATGATGACAGTGCCAAGTTTGACTGGAAAAGGTTTTGGGAGTATCTTCTTCCACACAAATGGCTCTTGGCTGCTGCTGTTGCCGTGAGTATAATTATTTAATTCATAATTCTGATTAGCGATAGCTCAACTACTTGGTGCCTGTATTTAAAATAATTTTAACACATTTTAGTAGTGGATATTAAGAGTAAACATTTCTAAATTATATGTGAATAATCATTTTATAGAATAAGTACACTTTGTTCTATATTATATTGTAAAATAAATGTATTTTATTAATAGCTTTACATTCCAATATAAGTCTAAAATTGGCTTAAGTTTGATTTTGTTTCTACTATGATTTAATTTTCTTTTTGTATATGAATTTGTGGATTTTTAAAAATAATATCAATGCCCTTATGCCTCTGTATAAATCTATAGTTCCTTCATACATTAACTCGCTGCTCCTCACGGTTCATTCGCATATAAGGCTACTGTATGGATAGAGTAATATAATATAGCCTATAATCTTTCTCAATAAATAAAAAATTAAAGATTTTTAAATCAGATAAGTAGTTTCCAAGATTACTCCCTGCATACAAACAAATTTTACATCTTTATAATTTTAGTATGGATAAATATCTATTTCAGTCAGCGCTTGCAGTGGCCTTCCTAAATGTCTACATTCCAGCTATGTTGGGTGTTATTGTGAATGTGCTAGCGGGAGTGAGGGCAAACCCTACTGTGGATTTTGTTGAAGAAATTAAGATGCCGGCACTTAAATTGATTTCTTTATATATTGGACAGGTAAATTATTTATGAATTGTGACATTATTCAACTTAATATAACTTTCTTCTTCTTCTCTTATATTATTTTGTAAATAAATAGATGCCAAAGCTAATAATCCTATCAAATTTTAGTTTCTCTATGGTATTTTACATTTAGTACTTGTTGCTCACATCTCACACTTCATCTCCTTAAGGCAAATTTGCACGTCTATAACCATAAAGAGTTACCTAGATAACCTTATGAAAAGTATTGCTGTTAATAGTACTGACAGTAAATTCTCTTTGAAGAAAATTACAAACAACTTTTGTAAATATTTATAAAAGCTTGAAAGCAAAAAATATAATTAAAGTTCTTACCTCAAAGTCATAATATTACGTCATATAATAAAAAAAACTATCTTCAATTAATAGACTTTCAAACTTTGATTTTTTTTTTTAATTAAATGGAAATGATCCTTTAAATTGGCGTGTGAACAATTACTATGAATTTGCAAATACTCTTTCCATCATTGATATAGATATTTAATCTCATAGTTTAGAGAACAAATAATACTAGCTATTTTTTTTACTTTTTATTTTCAGGCAATGTTCACATTTTTCTACATTCATCTTTTAGCTCAAGTCGGTGAGAAAGTTGCAGCACAAATGAAGCAAGATCTCTTTGTTTCAATTCTACAGCAAGATATGGCATTCTTTGATCAGGAGAGAACTGGAGAGTTAGTTAATAGGTAATTTCGATATATATTTCTTTAAATCTTTAAATAATTATACCAATACTGGGTTTAAATTGTTTTCAAATATTTTCTATTTTTTCTGTAAGGACTATTTTTTTGAAAGTTTATTCTCAATAAGCTAGTGACAGATTAGTATCTGGGAGTAGTATTAGTATACTGATGGGTAATTTTTGTAAAATTAATTAAAAAAAAGTGAAAAAAAAAACAACATTAGTATTATATTATACAGCCAAGTATTTTTCCCATTTTTAAAATTTAATAATATTATTTGTTTATTTAATTTACAGAATAACAGTAGATGTACAAGACTTTAAAAGTTCTTTTAAACAAACAATCTCAGGTGGATTGAGAGCTATTACCCAAGTAAGTTTAAATGTAACATTTTTAATTTAATTTTATTCTATCTATATAGTTGTACTTAGTTTATTTTATACGAAATAGCTTATGGATATTTGGAGCACCAGAGGAGCCACACAATGTGTGTTGCCAATTTACAAAGATTAGCGATAAAGGTAAGTAAGGAAAGGAATGGGGGAGGGGGTTAGGCTTTCAGTTCTCTTACTCACCATACAAAATGCTACATTAGCTACTTCATGCCGAGATTTTGTGAGAGTGGGTACTGCTCAGTCGAGCCAGCCCATCTCGTCCTGGCTTCTATTTTATCAATATTTTTATTGACTTTTAACATATAGGTATATGCATTTTATATTATATATGTATGTAATATATATTGTATTTGAATATGTAGGTACATTTTTAGTATTTCCTTTAAGCACTGTTGCCCGCTGTTTGACCTCATCACACGCCTCCATAGGGTGTAAAGTTACATAAAAAAAAAATCATTAATAGAAAAAGCATACTATTCAGTATATGACTACATTAATGATAAAGCCGCCTGGAATAATAGGGCGTTGATATTCTCGCATGATAACTGTAGCTAATTGTATCAAACAATATTGTACTAAAATATTTTTAACAGAGTAAGTACTGAGTTTCTCGCCGGCTCTTCATAGTAGAGTCCACACTCCGAGCCGGCGGTAGCTTCACGTGGAACCGACATCACAAATTTGTAAATTGACGATTCAAAAGAGCTTGTAAAGGCCTATTTGAATAAAGTATATTTTGAGTTTGAGTTCACTCTAAGAGATCTCTTTTAGAAATAACCTTTGGCTGTATATTCATTGTGTTATTTACTGTAACAACTGTTTGTGCAATAAAGAATATACATAAATATATTTATTTTCAGGTTGTGGGTTCAGCAGTAAGTCTGTTAGTAATTTCACCGCATTTAACTGGTTTGACATTGTTATGTGTACCGTCAGTGGTGGTGGGAGGGACCTTCATTGGTTCTTTATTAAGGAAACTCTCAAGGGAAGCACAGGCTCAGGTAATAGCATTTTCTTTTTTTTTAATTGAAATCTTGTGAGTATAAACTCTGTAAAATTATTAAATACTAGCTGCCTTTATGATTACTGTTTTGCTTTTTTAACTCGCAGCGGGATGAAATATTGCTTGCATTCCTTCAAATTGGATCAGTAATTTCAGAGATCTAAATATACAAACTTACAACTAAATTTTACCTATTTTTAATATAACTATAGACAATTAATAGTACTATTTCTTAGTAAAATAAATAAAAATTGCTGGCTATTCAAGGACCATTCTTGTTATGAAGATGTTTTTCTCTGAATGAACTACTTTCTTCATTATGTTTTTCTTGAATGTTAAACATATTATGATGTTTTAAATTAAAATGTAGCATTTGAATAATTTTTTGCTAATTTGTTTCAATTGGTAGCCTACGACAATTGGTTAAGATGTATAATACTATTTAGTGTTTCCATTACTGGCTGTAACGTTTAAATAGATGAAACATTCTAATAGATGTAAAGTTCAGAATAAATATTCATTTATTTATTAATAATTTGGAAAATAAACGGATACAGATCAAACAGGCGACATTAATATCATTCAAATAAAACAAAATACAGCGATGTTTCCACCAAATAATATCACATAAGATGCTCACTAAATTATGTTATAATAGGTAACTAAAAAAAGAACAAAAAACTATACAAAATTCTAAATTTAAAAATATATACAACAACGTATAGAGAATACCAACATAGATTTAAAAAGATAGCCTACATTTTAAATCCAGATTGAAAAAGCGACTCTCGTAGCAGAAGAAGCAATAGCCAATATGAGAACAGTTCGTGCATTTGCTGGCGAGGAAAACGAAGCTAAATATTTTGCTGACGAATGTGACACCGCGGCCAATCTTAGTATGGAATTGGGACTTGGCGTTGGTTTGTTCCAAGCTGGTACCAACTTGTTTTTAAATGGGTATGTTATAATTAAATGGACGCTGATAAACAATACTGTATCAAGCCACCGGGACTTCATTTTGAGAAAATGGCGTCTAAAGATGTCAAACCTATTCTTAACAAATTTGTATGAAAACATATATATCCTTCTTCTCTTTTCTAATTTGATAAAAGTATAAAATTAAAAGTAGATTGGTACAATAATAGAAAATAAAAATATATACAACAACCAAGGGAACAAAACAGGACATTTTTCCCCGGGTGTACGATTGTCACTCAAGCCGTATTCCATATTTCAGCTGTTCTTTTTTTAAACCACTCCACTAAGACGAAAAAAATTATTCTATTCTCATAGACATCTCACTGAAATAATATTTTGCATTAGCATTACTAATTGAAAATATTGAAATATCAACCGTCACGAAGGACATGATTTACGTTTCATACATTTTTGGTACAAAAGTGAAAGTATCGGTCAAAAAAAAATTTACACCAAATTTGCTATAGTACTAATCCGTTGTCCTTGGTTTTACTTGTGTTTATAAAATCGATTTTTTCCGGACGTAACGGAAATATCCCTCCAGAATATCGCATTTTGGAAAACTTTTTCAGTGCCTTTTCGTTGCTGGGTTATCAAATTTGAAGTGTTTATTTTTGGACCAAAATCAATGATGTCTAAGTTTTAAGCACACTTTCATCAAAGACACATAATTATATATTGATGTATTATTTCAAAGGTTTGTACTTGACCAGTTATTTATTATTTCAGAATGGTTCTAGCGACCATGTTCCTAGGAGGTCACTTAATGTCAACGGGACAAATGTCAGCGGGCGATGTTATGGCGTTTTTGGTAAACGCGCAAACAGTTCAACGATCGGTTGCGCAACTGTCGCTGTTATTTGGATCGGTTGTTAAGGGACTTAGTGCGGGAGGAAGAGTTTTTGAGGTATGAGTCCTGTTGATAGTTTTTTTTTTGGTTAGGTGTCGAATTTATATCTCATGATGTAAAGTGAAAGTAATATATGCTATATTAATAAATAATAAATAAATAAATAAACGCATCACACTCAACGGCCCCCATTAAGATCGCGTGACCTTGTGTCGGGGGTCCGGAAACACTCACAACACTAACACAAACACCCAGACTACAACAAACATCCGTATGGCCATTACAATACAGATATTTGCCGTGAGCAGGGATCGAACCCGCGACCGTTAGCGCTTGAGTCAGTTGCAGTGACCACTGCGCCAACGTGTCTGTCATATTATAATTATATATTGTGCTCTAACAAAAGTCACGAATTTTCGAACAATTTTTATCATTATAATTTTGCATTATAAAAAATTAAACAAAAGTTCAATCATTCAATCGATAATTTCCTTTTTAACTCTTATATGTGGCTAGAAATACGCCATATTTATCTGCTAAATAAGACACGTAAAGAAAAAAGGAATATATAAAGGGGTTTCTTGGGCGATAAATCGACCTAGCTAGGTTTTTAAAAAACGTCGTTATATTCGTATTTTTTAAATAATTCAGGGCAAAGCCTGGTCATCCAAGTACTCGGTACTTACATCTTTATCTCAAATGTGAATTATATTTTCCAGTACATAAACAAAGAGCCGCAGATGGATACATCAGGCAAGAAGACAATTAAATATCACGAATTCCACGGCGATATCGAATTTAAAGATGTTACATTCGCATATCCGACACGGCCTGAAGCGGTAAGGAAAAAATAGAAATATGTTTTTGGTCAGATATTTTTGCAAAAATTAATGTAACATATAATATATTGTAAAAAAATATTTTTTCGACTCTAATAGAATGTGAAAATTATTAATGAGATGTATTATTTGTTATTTTCTTCCATATATTATCTTTATTTTTCTAATTGATTCAAAAATTCCAATTTGTTTCGTTGTATTCTAAATTTCTTCGAAATGGGTTTAGTAGTTTTTATTTCAAATCTATATAAAAACACAAATATGTCGTCTAAGAAAACGAAATTGCGCATTTGCTTTGAAATCAGTTTCTATTTTTCAGTCTTAGTTAATAATACTCAATTCGTTTAAGATCTATTCGTGTCTAATGTCAAATGTTCTTTGACATTGGAATCAAAAATCAAAATCAAAATATACTTGATTCAAGTAGACTTTTACAAGCACTTTTGAATCGTCAATACAGAAACAAAAAAATAATTTAATGAATTTACCACCGGTTCGGAATGTAGATTCCACCTGTGTAGAACTGGCAAGAAACTGGATAGTTACTCTTTTAAAAAGTTTTACAAAAGGTACATACAACATACATTTAAGAGTTACAAATATATTAAATACCCTGTGTGAATCCAGCTTATATTAAATCCAAGCCTCTTTCTCATCTATGTAATCTTGAACAGAATGACATGCTTTAGCTATTAAGGACTTTTTAATTTACTTATGTGCTTTAAATTTATCATTTGTAAACTGTAACACTTTCTCTGGGATTTTATTATAAAAACGAATAATTTGCCCCAAGAAGTTAACATTGACTTTGCAGAGTCGAAAATTCGGCGTTATAAGTTTATTAAATAGTTACTTCCCATTGCTGTAGCAATTAATTGTTAATGATGAAATCTAAGGTGTCATCCTGTGAATATCCCACTGCCGGGCAAAGACCTCCTCTCCTATTAAGGAGAAGGTTTAGAGCTTAATCCACCACGCTGCACCACTGCGGGTTGGCGGATGTACATGTGTCAGAATTTCTCACGACGCATGCAGGTTTCCTCACGATCAGATTCCTTCGCTGCAGAGCTCGAGATGAATTTAAATACAATTTTAGCACTTGAAAACTCAGTGGTGCTAGCCGGGGTTTGAACCCTTGATCATCGGTTGAGATCGACGTGTTCTAACCACTAGGCCATCTCGGCTTCATTTTGCAATATTTAATAGTAATTATTGCTTTAATTTTTTTTTCAGATAGTGCTAAAGAACTTTAATTTGAAGATACCGGCTGGTAAAACTGTAGCCATTGTCGGTACATCTGGTAACGGAAAATCAACTATTGCTGTGTTATTAGAACGGTAAGAGATTATTTGTATTTAGTTCTATGGAAAAAATTGTTATTTTTACTAATATAGGTTTTCAAGATTCAAACATTATTGTAACCACAATTAAGCTTGAACAAGAAGACATACATTTTAAGTTTAATTTTAAATATATGACAGGATGATAACATAAATATTATCAGATGGTGCAATAATACAGGATATTTTTTTTTTCAAAATCAACAGTTTCGATTCCTGACTAGGAAAATTAATTTCTCGAAAAACTAATGATGTAGTTTTGCGTTTCATCAAAATCGGCTACGAGACTCCTTTAAATTTTTTATTTCGAATTTGGCCCTCCACGTCCAGTTAAAAAATCGAGCCTGTGTAATAATTGAAGTAGCTAATTTTGTCCACGTAATTGAAAAGAAAGTTAACACATTGGTTGATTTTTGCTAAATTTAAAAAAAAATCAAAATCTAACTCAAGTACGAGTACAAATATCTATTCATCTTGAAAGTTAGATACTCTATATACACCAACAAACGTAAAAACCATCTTTTTTTATTTTAGGTTCTATGACGTAAATTCCGGCTCAGTGACCATAGACGATGTAGACATCCGAGAGTTCGATTGTCGCTGGTTACGTGGTAGAGCCTTAGGCCTTATTAGTCAAGAACCTGTTTTGTTCGCGACCACAGTTAAAGAGAACATCAGATATGGTAAACCGGAAGCTACTGATGCTGAGGTGAGTTAATTTATTATGACCGACAATTATATTAGTTACTGTACATTTACTTGAAATATCCAGTTGGTCTACTTCAATCATCATTCCCAACACTATTGTTTGTCTAATATAATGAATTAAATATATGATTATAAAACACTGATACTGTTGAATTTAGAAATTCTTACGTGTAGGAAGTCCATTAATTAATAATTATTCGAAAACCAATATTTTGATCGGTTTGCTTAATTATTTTCTTTAAGCGTTTTGTTTTGAAGAGGTTTAAAAAGGGTTTCAGATTGGTCCCATAGAAATTTCATCAAAATAGCTTAGTTTTAAAACCAAAGTAACTTGAATAAGTCATTCAAGTAAACGAAATTACCTATTTTGCTTTTGATGTCGGTTCCTCCTTTTTTAGAAGTCTTGTCGTCCAAACGAATAGACAGCTTACTAAAAAGAAATCATATTTTCCCATTTCCTATTTAACATTTACATGTTATTATTATATAAATGACCTTTGATTATATCATCTAGATACCGCATCGCTAATACGGTTGTCATTTTTATGACACCTGACACTAGCGCCATCTATGTTTCTGCGCATGGAAAGTTGTCAGCTTATAACATTTTACCAATAAAATAGGGATATTTCTGCATGCAAGTTAAATGATATTCAAACAGTTAAAGTACAAGTGCATTTTGAAATTTGAAAATGGTGGAATGAGTATCTAGACAATATATCGATACCTCCTACGTAAGTTGTTGTAACCCCAAAATTACAATTTTACAGTAGAGCACTTTTAATCCGTTTTAGTTTGAAAGTTACAACGAAATACGCCTTTTTTCAGGCGTATTTTGTTGTAACTTTCCTTGAAAAAAAAAAAGATTTTTGGTATTTTTTCACTTTGAATGCACTAAGCAATGCAAATTCGTGTAATATTCAGTAAAAACGCTAACGGCAATTTTGTGGCTTACAATAACTTACGTGGGAGGTATCGATATAATCAAAGATAAATGACATAATACTCATTTTTAGGTATACCAAGCAGCAAGAACAGCGAATGCTGATGACTTTATCCGTGGTTTCCCCGATGGGTATAACACCATGGTCGGGGAGAGGGGTATGTCTTTAAGTGGGGGGCAGAAACAGAGAATCGCTATAGCGAGAGCTGTTTTAAAGAACCCTCCTGTCATGATATTGGATGAAGCCACAAGGTAAGAAATAGTTGGTAGCAGAAATCAGTCAGTATTTGTATTAATTTTAGTGGGACTTTGTGGGTTTGAAAAGCTTTAAACATACAGCATTTTATTGTGTACACAGCGGCCTAATAATCAAATGATTTACATGCTGTTAAGTAAACATCGCCTTATGAACATTTCCACACTAAGTCATAAATGATTTGTGGGCTTAAAATAAATAAATGAAAGAATAGAATTTAAGAATGGAGTTGTACGAAATATAGTTATAATACCTACTTTTGCACTAATTTTCTGTGAAAGTGTGGCACTTATTGAAGCAGTCCATATAAAAAATTGTAGTTTATTGGCTACATCAACGTTCTACCAGACTTAAACTATTTACAGAGTTTGATTGGTTAGTTTAACTAATATACCATAAAATAATACCAGTATCGTTGTATAAATTTGCCAAAGAAAATCAGTTTAAATCAATTAATTTTAACATTTTCAGTGCCTTAGATTCAGCGAGTGAGAAAGTCGTCCAAACTGCATTAGAAACTGCTTCAAAGGGTCGAACAGTATTAGTGATAGCTCATAGATTGTCAACAATCATGAATGCGGATATCATAGTCGTGTTAAGTAAAGGAAACATTATTGAGGTGAGTGGAACTTAAAAAATTAACGGTCAGTTTCTCAAATGGTATTTAATTTTAAGTAGCTATTAAATTTCGTGTTTTAGAATGATTATAAATATAAAATGGTAAACTTGAATGAAGGCTAATTGGATGCTGATAAGCAATAATGTGTCAACCTACAAAAAGTCAAATTTAAAGATATTAATGTATTCTGATAATGCATTTCATATTTAACATTATACAAAAAAATTTCAAGTCATCTGAATTAAATAAGCTCAGAAAAAGTTTCTTAATCTAATGTTTAGAATATTGAAGTGAGTTCCATAGTTTGGATTATGCAATAATTTCATATATTTGAAAAGTTTATTATTAGATAAAACTCTTTACTAGCCTATCTGCTATTAATTAATTATATTTTTTATCAAAATAGAAAATAAAATATGGACATATGCTTCTTCAAACAGATGTGTTAAAAATAGGTTCGACACCTTTAGACGCCATTTTCTCGAAATGAAGTCCGCGTGGCTTGACACAGTATTGCATATCAGCATCCAATTATGATAAACTATCGTTATGTAATCATGCTAGATACTGACAGTAGATAATTTTTGTATGAAAACGTTTATTTTAACTGTCAAAATCAGAATCAACTGTCAATTGATTGACAGTTGAAAATGGCGTCTACAGATGTCAAACCTATTCTTAATATGTTTAAAGTAGTATATATCCATCTTTTCTTTTATTTTTTGATAAAAGGTATAATAAATTAAAAGCAGATTGATATATTTAATATATTATCTAATAAAAAGTTTTTAAATTTTTTAGATTCTTTTATAAATTGCAATATGGGACGCACTTGAAATTCGAAATAATTAATTAAGAAACTTTTTTCCGTTCTTATTGGGTTTATGTGACGTTTTGTTTTTTTTTTTTTAATAATGTTAAATAGGTGACGCAGTATCAAAATATATATCAATATCTCCTATTTCAACTTTTTGTGGGTTGACACATTATTGTTTATCAGCATAACTATATATATTTATAATAAATAATATTTTAAAAATAAATTATGAACCATAAAATTTGAAATCACACTTCAGAAAATTTAACTACATATCCTGAAATGAGTTTTACTGTTAAAAACTGTTTTTGTTTATTTGTTTTATTTTCATAAAAAGGTTATTTCTTACTTTCTTACAAAAGACGTTGCGTTTGTTTATTAAAAAAAAAATCATTAATTCTTTTAGATGGGAACACACGAACAGTTGAAGAAACAAAAAGGACACTATTGGAACCTCATCAAACAACAAGACCAAGCCTCTGGAGATTCATCGAGAACTTTATGAAGATAACATTAGCGAATGTATTGTATTTATACAAAAAAATAGTCAATTTACTGAATTGCACGCTTTAAAAGTATGCCGTAACGAGCTATGTTTAGAATACATTGATAGAAGTTATGTATTAGGAGCAATCATAGTATATAAATATAGATATTTTACAAGACAATGGATTTTACACTCAGAATGTCCACTTTGGACGACGTTGCCTAGCAACCAGCTAGCAACGGGGTATGACAAGAGAGTATCTGTGGACTAACAAGTCAATTGACCAGCTTGTCAAAGTTGATAGAGAATTTTAACGTCACATAGTGTAAATGTACCATATCTATACTTATAAAATGTTATTGATCAGGAGAAAGAATTGTTGATCAGGAGAAAGATTAGTTTAGACACAAATACAGTTGATGAAATAAAGATATTCGTTAATTTAACCAATGAAATAACGGCTTTTGGTAGGATAAAATTCTAAGTTGGAAATTTGGCAACACATTAGACAAACAAAAATTCGTATGAATACAAATATACCATTTAATTTAGTCATTATTGGTGATTTAAACTGGTTATTAAACTCGAAGTCAAGATTGAATTGGTAAAAAGGGTTTGTCTTTGTGTTAATTAATAATTTAGCGTTTATTTAAAAGAATACATTTGTCTAAATTACTTATATTGATAAATACCTAACTTCTCAGTTATTACTTACTGACACTAACGCTGTTAGTGGCTGAAAACAGTACTAATTCAGATTTCAGAGGATTTGGTATCATCATATTATGTTATTCCAGTGAGTTAATTACGACGAGCTATCGCTATCGCATCGCTACATTATGACAGTTAATTTCTGATATTTGAAATAAAATGAAACTAATAATCTTTCAAAACGTATCAGGTTGCGATAGAGATAGCGTAATAACCCTCCTGGTCTGTAACTTCGATGAAAGATAGATTAAAAATCTATAGACAATATTATCTATATTTCATATGACAAATTTTATTTCTACTTCTTTGTCAACAAAGCTGCCCAAAAATCATTAGACGCCTATTTTGTGTTCTTAAATTTTATTTATTGAACTTATAAGTAAAGTCACGAATATATTGTAATCGTGTACAGTTTTAAATCAATTAATTTTGTTAATTTCGAATACATTTTGAATAGCAATCGTGTGACGTGTTACACAACTCAGTAACAATTAGTCATGGATGTTGAATTTTTGCATTTAGGAGTGTTTCAAAGAAGTTTGGATATCAGTTTTTTTTTTAATTTTACTTTGAGAATAATTATTTTTCATAACGTTAATATTGTAGATAAGACAACAATTTTTTAGAAAACAATTCAAAATGGCTATGATTTTCATAAAAATATTTGCATTTTTAAAAAACGGCATGGTTTTGATTATATTAGCATTTTTTAAAGCAATATACATGGTGGAGAAGTAATCAAAGAAATCATGGTGTTTGAGTATATGGTAATTGGGTGAAATTTTAACTTTTATGTACTATAAGGAAAAATTTAAGTTACTATACACTTGATTCGACATCGCACGATTATCCCGATATAGATTTTATTATTATTTTTTAAATTATGTATTTAAAAAAATTCGATCTAACTTTTTTTTCAATTAATTGACCTAAAAAAAATCACAAGGTCTTACAAATACATAGATTATATTTACACTGGCTATTTCGGTGATTGTTGAAAAGTGAATCGTTATTATTTATGTAAAATGTTATGGTAAGAGTAATAAAATTTGTTTTATAAAAAATTGCTATTTTATTGATAAGTTATCGATGAATTTATTTTATACAAATTGTCCTTCGCAGTTTCATTCACGTTTATAGTTACTGCTTCGCTCTTACGAGTCATAGCGTGATGTAATGTAGCCTATATTCTTCTTTACTAAACGTAGTAACCAACGCAATTTGTTTTTCAAATCCATCTAGTACTTTCTAAGCCTTTTCAATGCAAACAAACAAACAATCAAATCTTTTCTCTATAATAATAAAGGCGTAGATATGTTTTTTTTTTTGTCTTTTATAAATAAATCTATAACATTTCATGTTAATAATACATTGTAGTCTTTTTACAAGATTTAACACATTCTTACACTTATTATTTAATGGCTGACTCAGCGAGCTTCACCCTCAGAACGATTCGTCCATCAAAACACAATTTTCCGAAGAAGTATTTATTGCATACAGGATCACCAAAATTGTTTGTACAGTAGTAATTTTAAATAACACTGACAAATTATTTACAATCTCTATGAACTATTACCTACTTTAAATTTATTTTATATATTTACAATAACAAATTTTAGAATTACTTAGAATCCAAATAGGTATACTGTTAGGATTTAATCTCTAATCATCTTTGATATCTTATCGTAGATATAGAATTTATATGGTAACACCATAGTTCTAATTTGATTAATCTAAGTTAACTTGGCAACACTTATGATATATTTTTATTAATTTCGTTTAAAATGACAAAATAAAAGAAAGCCTAATTAAAAAAAAAATTGACGTTACCTTTGTTATAGCAATAATACTTTTTTGTTAAATATGTCCTGCGTTGATTCTTATCAATTGAAATTCAGTTGAATATTCAATTGGCGACACTTATATATATAGTATAGTAATTTGATGCTCAAACAGTAGTGGTTGAAATCGGAAAATCTGGAAAGTTTTGCGAGAGCTTTGAAAATTGATAATTGCATAGATTTCGACGTGCTCTTTCGAAATTTCTACTTTGCCATCTCATTTCTATTTCGGACGCGCCGCCATATTTAAAAAATGACAGCAGATAACAGTTTTTTTGCAAATATCTCTTAATAAATTAATCTACAGAAAATATCATATTGTAATATATAATGCTCGAATTCCAGATAAAACTACCAAATAGTAGTCACTATTAAGATTCTAATTGAAAATGATTTCGTCAAATTATTTTTTTTTTTAATTTTTGTTACCCTCAGAAACAGAATACAAAGTTTAATTTAAATAAACATATTGTCATGCAATAAAACAGTCGCAGTCAAAAGATAAACTAATAAATAATTATAAAATTTTTATTTACACATATTCTAACGCCAAGTTAACTTTATTCCATTTTATTACAAACTGTACAAAAGTAAACAAATTAAAGAAAAGAAACAGAAATCATTTGTTATTTGATACTATTTTTGATATTTAACATTTAAGACCAAAGAAATACATAAAAAGCAAATAAGTTTTTCTCTTCGAAAAGCAGTTTTATTTGTACATTTTGTAATAATATTAATTATGTCCTTATATTAAGTATCTTAAAATTTTGAATAGTTCTAAGTTTTAATTCCTTGGAATTTATATCAAATATTAACAAACATCGATGCTAAACAATTATATTCATTTGAAACTTGTATTGGCTCCGAGAAGACTGGAAGTTAATTTTAAAACATTATAAAATAAAATATTCAGAAAAGAAAAGTATTGCTTTGTTTGTACTTGCAGTTTTAATTTTTTACGGAAAATATAATGGACATTTTAAAATTAATTTAAATGAGATCAATTAAATCTTATTATTGCTTATCTTCTTTTATGCAAATCGATTATAATATTAAAAGAGCATAATTGGAAATCATTTTATCTAACTTATACAATTTTTAATTTCTGCGTAAAATTATTCACATCACATATCAAATTATATTTTATTAAAACGCTAATTAACACGTTTAAAAAGGTAGAAAATTGATGAAAACTTAAAAAATATATTTTTTATATTTTTCATATATGACATAACGAGTCTTTTTGCGATAACAATTTAAATAATTTATTTTGTCGGCCGCTTGGAACCCGGTGATATATAAATTTAACACAAGTGAAGTATCCCGAACAATGTTCGCGCGAATCGATTGTGTTAGTGTAGTGTGCTTCCAACAATATAATAATGGTAAAGACAATATTAATTGAGGGTAGCTGAAGAAAACTCGCGCACTCGCCGTCGGAGGGCGCGCGGTACACCAGTCAGCTCGTGACCACGACGAATATAACTTCGTCGAAACGTCGGGCAATAAAAAGGTATTACTACCATATAAATATAAATAACGCATCATATGTTATCGCTATAAGACCCGTTATATTAAATATAAATAGTATAAATCGCGAAAGTTTAAAATAAATAATTTTTTATTTTTTATACGCACTAAAGGCAAAGACAGTATCTTTAACAGATTTTATATGAAAAAATTTAAAGCATTAACGCATTTAAAATACTGCCTTTAAAGATTTAATAAATGTATTTAAATTATTTTAATAAAGCAAAAGTTGGCGTTAATATGCTTTTAAGTTCGACAGCGTTCTTCTGAAGGGAGACTTAAAGTATTTTTTATTAAATGATATTAATGTGAAGCCCTTACAATGTAAAGCCCAATAAAGTACAAGAAATATTAAGCAATGTACACAGGGGTGTTATGAAAGTCTTCTCTGAATATTTTACATTAAACTTTTTAAAATAAGGCTTATATGACACCGTGATTTTTATTATGCTACCATGATGTGTTTCATATTATATTTATGTACAATTATTATTTTTTATTACGTTTTATGGCTTATCAACTTTGCAAATATTTAATCAATAAAAAAAAATTAAATAGATAGGTTCGATATCGTACACTTTTTTATTAGATATTTTAATTGACCACAATTTGGAATATTTTTATGTTGTCTGTTAACGTTATTACAAAATGAGGAAAAGGATTAAACTAACTATTACATACATTTGCTTATTCAAAAAAAAATATATATATTATGTTTTAAGCGCATGAAAAACTTAATAAAATTAAGTAAGAAAAGAAGTACTTATAACAATTACAGTCAAAATATGCAAGGCTTTAAGCATTTTATTATCTTGTTATTAAATGAAGGCTCTTAGTACCTTTTTCTTTTTCACGTAAAATATTAATAACAATATTACCCTATGCGATATTAATTAATAAATCTAAACACAATGGGTTAAATTTTCATTCCATAATGTATGTAATTTCCTATTATATAAATTCGAATATTATTAAGTGCTTTTAACTAGATATAGATATTTTAATACACAAATTATTTCAATTATACTACAAAAAGTGATTTAGAGCTATATGAATTAAAGAAAACTTTTTATTTTATATTTATTAACTGCAGTACGAAATCATTTTTACATTAATCCTATTTAAGATATTTTATAGTATATAATTATAAATAGAAAATGGTTTGGTATTGGCATTATTTATGATATAATTTTTTCTGATGTTAAGAAAAAAAAAAACAAAACAAAATAAACTTCACATGTATAATAAAAATAATTTAAAAAATGGAAAACTTCAAAAAGAGAATCGAGATAAGGCCGTACAGACAGTTTCTAAATTTAGAAATTATTTTTATCTGTGCCATTTGGCTTACTACTTATATTTAGTCTATGCAGCGAATCATTTAAAATTATTTCTTGATGATGGCACGCTAACGTCATCGGAGAGCGAAGTGTATCACCACTGAGCAGGCGAGCAGGAGGCAGGTAATGCTCGAGGTGATGCCGTGAATAGCGCTGGTGTTTCGACGGAGTATTGCGGCCATTTTGTTGCCTGGAATTAGCAAAATCAAAGTACTAATGATTGATATTTAAGATTTTTATTATTTCTCCATAGTTCTGCATACTGTAGTAGATAATTATATGTAGTCATTTTCATTATTTATTAATATTTAAAGGAATAACGTTGAAATGAGTACGTAATGTCTACGAGTGTTTTCTTTCAACATTTGCAGCATCAAAATAAGTAACGAATGCGCTATCGGTTTATGAAGGATTAATGAATTAAAGGGGAATTGAAAATAAAGGAAGGTCCATCCCTTCATGGCAGGGTTCTGATTTTTCCACTTTACGAAACACCAGCTGCACAACAAAAAATGTATACCCTTTTTCTGTAACTGTGTGGTACTTCCTCGGTGGGGCCAATCCGTATAGGAACTATATGTAGTTAGTGACCTAGATAAACTCACAAACTTACAAACACACAAAAATTTACAGTTTTCAGACTTTTTCCTTTATTTGTAACACATGATCTTGTTTCTTGCTAAATTTCATGTCGCTAGATTACTGGAAGTACTCTATGGGTTTGCGAAAACGCTAAAATGATCAAAATAAAATGCTTTATCATTAGAGAGAAGGAGAAATACGTTAAGTGATTTGGTTTTAAAATCGAATTTACTGATAAAGCGTCTCGTTCAAGTAAATAAAATACTTAATTTACTTTTGAAGTTAGTCTTTTTTTCCAAAAAGTCTTATTTATTACCAGAAAAATCCTCAAAATACTCACTGCCTTCAGACACAAACACGTGTATCGACGCTGGTTCAGTATTGCTCGCGCTACACGTGTAGTTCCCCGAGTCCTTCAGCGTCGCCCCCCTCACCGTCAGTCGGGACTGCGTGCGAGCCCCAGGCTCCGTCTCGACGGTGATACCGCCACGGGTCGCGTCGTAGTTGATCATCCGATCGTTGTGGTACCAGAACACGTATTGGGGTGGTGTTGGACTCTGGAATATAGATTAAAAATAGATATTATTTATTTATTTATTTGTAGTCACAGCGTTCAAGTTAAAAGTGTATTGTTTTAATTTAATACAAAAATATGATCACAAAGTTTACATTTTTTTACTAAAGTAATTTAGTGTCGTGTTTATTTAACAAAGTAGATTTAAAATTAAAAAAAGAGAGAATGGTTTTGCAGTTGAATAAAAACGAACGAGGTTATAATCATGTTGTTATTACTATATAAATAAATTATAAATAATAAAGTTTGTGGGTATAAACGTTTTTTATTATTTCCCGTAAAAACAGCTTAATGGATTTTAATGAAACTTAATAATCGTTTAGCTTATATATACGAATAACATATAGGCTATAATTTATAAGGATATTATGTGTATAGTCCAAAATATAACGATGAATGTCTAGTAAGAAGGAAAAGATTCTGTCAGCTATTCAGGCGTGCATATATAATGAAAATGTTTATCTTAAGTAATCCTATAAAAAGGCCACAACAAAATATATATATTTTTCACGTAAAAGCCATTATAATTAAAAAGGTGAATCATAAATACTCGTACAATAAAAAATTATAATTTATTTATAATGCATATTTGGTAGTAATAAAACTTCGTCTGTCTGTTATGTCTTCACAACTAAACCGCAGAACAAATTTTAATAAATTTTGGTACACAAATAGGTAAAGGATTTTGGGTGGAAAAATTAAGCTAATCGAAGTAATAATCTTGTGCAAACGAAGTCGCGGGAACCAACTAGTTATAGTATAAACTTGAATCTACTGCCTAACAATGTCAAAAACGTGTCTCTTCTACAATTACGATTAATCTAACAACATATTCTTAAACGAAGCACATTTTCAGAAGCATTCGGAAAATGTTTGATTATTTTTTGTAAAATGTTATGTATGTATGCTTCCATAGAACTCCCACTTATAATAAGCGCGTTTTAGTAGTTATAGATACAAACATCTATTATATTTAATAGATTGATATTTTAAACAGAATTAACAAACATTTACATTTTTACGTCATTAAATAGTTTATAAAATATAAAAAAAAACACAATTATTTTTATTGCAAAAAAAACAACTTAATTCACAATTCCGTGCGAGTTGAGAGAGGATACAAAGATACTCTATCATTGACTCTTTCATTCAGACCGAATCCTTTGGGAGATCTATCATTTGTGAAGATAAAAAAGTCTATACATTTACTTAGGATATGATCTGACGTTATTCAAAGATTCATTAAAATACGATGCTTTCATTTTACTTCGATTACACTTTAATATAAGTACTTTACCTATACATACGATGGATTATAAATTTAATGGATCAAATTTGAAAAGAAAAAATTTCTCCAAAGCGTGTAAGTAATAAAAAATGGTATAAGGCTTGTCTATACTAATATTATAAAAAGGCGAAATCTGTTAGTAAGTTTGTATGTATGGGGATAATCTCTATAACTTCTGTTGCATTTTGAAAAATCCCGTTTATTGAGGAAGGCTATATTTCATCACTCTAAACTCATACTGTCATACTACAAAAGACGCATTAAAACCATGTTGAACACGTGTCTATCTAAACAGTGTTTAAAAATTAAACAGTGCTTAAAATATTGACAGCTGAAATAGGTTTTAGATATATATTAAACTCACTTAAACGTATGTTAATCTATATCTAAAGCATGTTTAACTCAAAACTGTGCTTAGACGCGGATTCGTAGTACGGATTTTTATAAACACGCGTTTAACGTTTGTTTAAATCTTTTTTTGTAAGGCAGATAGAAGCAAAGCAGTAACCATATACGCGAGTGAAACTACGAGGACCAGCGAGTATCTTATAAAGTATTAGTACTTTATAAAATAATATTAAAATACAATAAATAAAACATATCATGTAATTTTTTAAATAAATATCTGCTTTAAAGTGCAAACCGTCTTTAAAAAAAGATTTCTCTATCATCGATATGTATTTATTCAAACGAGGTTTTAAAAGCAAATGTATTTCTAATCTTGCTGCTATATGCACGCTAGAAATTTATACTGGCAACATTAAAAGCATTTCCTGATCCATAGATTAAGTTCGAAGAATATAATACATTTTTAATTTAACGGGTTTCAATGCAACACTCGTCAGGCTTCGCGATCCGATTGTAAAGAATAACGGATAAAAGATTATCCGGGAATATGTCGGTTTATACCGCGCTAGTGTGTGAATTTGAGTAGAACTTCAAGAGTTATATTAAACTGGTAATCCGCCATGTTTTTATTGACTTTGAATATGAATACGATTTTCTTGACTGCTCGGCTGTCCCAAGCACAATCCGAAAGAAATTTTACAAAATCGATTTTTTTTTGTATTTTTTTTTCCAGTGGAATCTTGTAAAGATATATTTTATTGTTTTTTTTAAAGCATTTTTTTATTCCTTACTATGTATAGAAATTGGGCAGTCGAGCTTCTTAGGCACTAATTTTTTTTAAACTGCGACGTACCCGCCTTCGCACAGTACATTGAAGTGGTTTATGATAACAAATTACAAATCTAGGGTTCTCTACTATAATATTCACGTATTTATACGCATAAACTTTCGTCTTGAATCACGTTTATCATAGAGTAGCTCCTCCTCGCGATTTCACTCGCATTTCTGCTTACTGCTTCGCTCCTATGAGTCGAAACGTGATGTAATATAACCTACAACCTAACTTAATAAAAATGCTATCTTACACAAAAAGGATTTTTCAAATTGGATCAGTAGTTTCAGAAATTACTCCCTACATACAAACTTACAAATATACATACAAACTTTACCTCTATAGTATTAGTATAAATGATATTCGCATTAAAATTAAGTTACTATGTACATATATTGGGTCGGCTTTAAATCATTTCTTCTACTCAAGATGATTATCTAAACCTTTTGAAAGAGTTTTTAACAAGGAAAAACTGAAACCAATAAATATTATGCCAATGGAACAAATTAATTTAATGAAATATACCAACCTTTTCAACGATGCAAATAAGGTGTATAACGCTGCCCATGTCGACGTGATGCTCGCCGGAACCGAGGATGAACGCTTCGGGCACGACAATTTGCAGCCGAACATAGTGGGACACGATACCCGTACGTGTTGACACCTGAAATTAGAAAATGAAAACGTTTTAGGAATGAAGACTTCATTTGAGTTGACACTTGGGGCTTAGGGGTAAAATATCTTTAGATATGATCGGTTATAAATCTACTCTGATTGAAAAACTATATGAGAAAAGCAAAAAAAAAAAAAATTTTAAATATCTATCCGACGATATCCCATTTGACATAGTCGATTTAAATTTTTTTCTATTTCACATTATGGCATCTAAAATAGACTATTTAGATTTTTTAAAAATTTTATGCTTTCTATGACATCTCGTCTACATATATGTATACATAGGCTGATAAATCCTTCTTTGCGTCGTGCCGTTGGGTATAAAAGAAAAGTTTTCTAAGCGTGTAATAAAATATAAGGTGTTAATTGAAAATATCAAACTTAATAAGGACCTCAATCGAAGCTTCCCCATTGTGGTAAGGTAGATAAATATTACAGAGTTTTCTGTTTATGATATTTTGTTTACAATTGAGGGCGATATACATTTAAATTGAAATTATTTGTATCAGCGACAATGTTCGGTATGTATGCCATCTTTGGGTTATAAGTGAAAAGAGTTTAAAATAACTACTTCTGAGTTTTACATGTGGCTAATTTATGTTTATGATATGACATCATGACGACCTCCTGCAGAAAATTCTACGTCAAAACTTCTTTGGAGAAGTTTTGGACATTTGGACATCCGCCAACTCAAAATGGAACAGCTTGGTGGAATCTTTGTCTTTACGAGAAAAGCCATTGGAAATTTGATGGGTTGTAACTTATGTAATGTTTAATAAATTAATCTCTATCTTTAAATCGATAAAGTCAATGATAGAAGATTATACTTTCTTCTTATAAGAGTCATGAAAACATCAAATTTATGGTGCATCTACAAGTTTTGAATCTTTTCTAACTTCACATGAATCGGTTTTCTTAAATTAAATGTACTAGTCTTTTTTATACTGCATCAAAAATATAATTAAAGTATTTCCATAAATTTTTTATCATTGCCAAAATCCGTCTGACATTTGATATTTAATTCAATTCAATTCCGTTTTAAACGTTTTTCGGCTTTTAGTTGTGCCAACTGATCGCAGATTATTTCACCAATGTTACAATATACAATTTATTTCTGATTTTATGAAAATAGTATTTTAGCACTATATAAACGGGCTTATGACAATACAAAACGCTTAAAAAAAGTGTATACACGTAATGGCGTTGATATCTCAATGGATAGGTATAATTTAAACGGAAGATACGAACAAGGCATCGCCAATATTTGCGTAAGCCTAACCTCATTAAAACCTATTGTGAGTGATTGTTATATCTAAATTTAAACGCCTCGAGACGACACATTGTTACCTTCCCATTGTTAATATGAGATCCGGAAATTCATGGATCCCTTTGGGTCCCTCTGCCCTTCGAACGTCCCTAAAGATGATTCATGAATCATTACGTCTTAAGCGTAAGGTTTGTTTATAGAGGTCCAAAACGTTTTGCGAAGACTGAACATTTGTAACTCCCCATACCGTTTTACTTTAACGTTTATTTGTGTTCGAGAAAAACTCCCGAATGGCCTCTCAATACGTGAAATCATTTTCTTTATGTAAATACGACTATTTCATCTGCATACAACGCAGGCATCGCTTTAAAAGATTCAGGCCTTGTTTCTCGGTTTTTGTTTGTTTTTTTTTCGAGTCTAGAAAATGGGATCTTTAATGGTTTGAACGTAATGCATGAGAGCTACTGGTCGAGTTACTTTTTTTTAAATTCGTATTGCAAACGTTGCATGCAATTTCCTATACAATTGTGGAAATGGTCATGAACTAGTACGTAGAAGTTTTAACGGTACACTTTTATAAACAATCCAAGTATTCTTATACAGTGAATATCTTAAATTTTCTATGTATAAAAAATATGACATATTACGCAGTGATTGCCAAATTCGTTTGTACTAAAATCGAAACAGTTAACGATTACGATACGACATTGTGTCGTGGCACGTTACGACATCGTAAAACGTTAAGACGTTGGTCGCGTTGTGATAATCTACAATGTACGTCGTAAAAAATCTCGACGCTATGTGGTTATGTTTTTTGATCGGTAATCATTCATGAATGTTGAATTTTTTAAATGAGCGTGGAGGGTCAAATCTAAAAGTATGTATATGGATTACTTAAAATGTTTAAAGGAATCTCGGGGCTGATTTTGATAAAAAATAAACTATATTAGTTTTTTTGATTTTTTTTTTATATTAACAATCCGTTGACTTTGAAAAATAATACACATTTCGTATTATTGCACTATTTGGTCGTGTCACCAATAAGGATCAACTTCTGGGAAATAAAGACATACGGCAAACTAAAGAAAAAGTTTTTTTTTTTCAAAATGTTAATAAATTCACACATTAACTTATCTCAATGTATATTATTAAAAAATAAAATATAAAAAAGAAAAAGTGAACATTTGAAATTAGAAGATGATATTGTAACATTAAATGCAAGACATCAATCGAATCCAGAGAGCCTTTACAAAGAAATTACCACAACGTCGAAATTGTCCATGGTCTTATCTAGAGTTCAACTTATCCCTAAATTAGTACAAGGTTAGCAATGAATAAACAGACAAATAGAATCACATTTATACCATTATTATGTACTAAGAATAACAAATATTATTTACATACATGAGTAACGCACGTATAAATATAATATCATCAATTACTTCCTAATGTCCCGAGCAAAGATTCCCTAATATAGAATATCCTTAGACAAGATACAC
This sequence comes from Hypolimnas misippus, assembly GCA_037950945.1. Lineage (NCBI taxonomy): Eukaryota > Metazoa > Arthropoda > Insecta > Lepidoptera > Nymphalidae > Hypolimnas > Hypolimnas misippus. The sequence continues at coordinate 10,720,668 of JBBEEQ010000011.1, forward strand.
AAACAATCAGCGCCAGACGTGATGCGAATACAACCGGCCATTTACCCTCGCTGAATCTATATCAAGAATCGTAACTCGTGATAAAGGAAACGATACTTTCTGCCTTACTACAAAAGATTTAAACAGACGTTCAACGCGTGTTTTAAAAAAATCCGTACTACAAATCCGCGTCTTAAGACAGTTTTGAGTTAAACATGCTCTAGATATAGATTAACAAACGTTTAAGTGAGTTTAATACATGTTTAGAACCTATTTTAACTGTCAAATGTAATGTATAACATTTTATCAATAAGTTTTTATATGAGTTTACTCGCTGTTAAGCTATTTATATAATATTTTAAGCAATGTTTAATGATACACTGCCTAGCTAAACACGCGTTCAACATGGTTTTAATGCGTCTTTTGTAGTATGACAGTCTGTGTTTTACAGTTTTTATTTATTTTTCATTGGTATTACGTCAATGTGTCGCTTTGGTGTAGTGGTGCTAAATGTACCTCTAATACCAACGGTTGCAGGATTGATCTCTGCTCGGGACAAATATTTGTATTGGTATAATTATTTATTCCTAGGTCTGGGTGTTGTGTATATTTTATCACGCTAAGACTCAAGTGAAGCAGTAACCATAAACGCGAGTGATTTCGCGATTGGTTGCTTGTTGTTAATAATATCACTGGAATAACGGGGCTCACAAAGATTGCGTAACCCAACTATCGTGGGCATAACCAATAAAGAAACCTTTAATTTTGTTGAACAGAATTTTTCAAATGCCATTAGGACGACACCGAAACCGCAGCATTATAGAGGCTCGTCACTTCCGCATAATATCGCATAATCATTGAATCTGATTGAAACTTCTTATGCATAAATACATTCTCTTAAACTAAAAATATTTTTTATTCTATTTACGATTTAAGAAAAGAAGGAACAAAAAAACAACAAAAGACAATAATATAGAACAATGCAACTTAACTGGCTCTGAATATATAATCACATGTAAATGGTACATAGATGTGTGATGGAGGCTTTCAAATTTTGAATTCAATGAACCAAACATCATTTTTGGTCTAAAATAAAGGACACTCATTAAATAATGCATATAGAAACAGACGAAAACAAATAGCCTTACGATTTAGGCCGCATATATCGAGACTTCATGTATATGAGATTTCATCGTGTAGAATAACAGAATAATAATGTTTGATGAAAGCTTTGCAAAAATCTAGACTATTTAAAAAAAATAATACTGACCAAAAATATCTTACGGGTACGTTCTATTTAAAAATCAGAGTTAAATACATATGTAAATTCATTTGTCTATTTATAGGAATAGGAAATACGGATATGAAAAGAAACATTAATTATGATGCTGTATTAAGTCAGATAATTCACATCGTCAAAAAAACATATTGGCAAAGTAACAGGCACATAGATAAATAGATTGATTAGTAGATTTGCCAACTTAACAGAATTTAGTAAAATTTGTAATGATTTTTAGTTAAAAAATAGCTGGGGAATGTGCAGGTGGGACAGGTGTTCACCGGCGGCGATGGACATTTGCAGCTTAAAAAGGAATAGGGGATAAAGGGGGTTCAGACACTCTCACACGCCGTACAAAATGCAGCTATATTAGCTACTTCACGCCGATCTTCTGTGAGAGTGAGGTCTACCTCAATAAATAAACGCATCACATTCAACGGTCCCCATTAAGATCTTGTGCCTTGTGTCGGAAATATACACAACACTAACACAAACACCCAGACCACGACAAACACCCGTATGTCCAATACAGACATTTGCCGTGAGCGGTGTTCGAACCCGCGACCGTTAGCGCTACAGTTAGTTGCAGGGACCACTGTGCCAATGTGTCTGTCAAAGTTCAATAAGTTTATACCTTAAATTGATATTGCTTGTGCTTGCTAAGTGTTTCATATCTTACGCTTATTTAAGTTTTACTTTATAAACATAATTTTATTAAATAAACCATCTTAAATATCACTCTATCTATTTTTAATTTTAAAGATTTAAAGATTAATAATTATAATATCGTCTGAGATTGGAAAAATCGTTTAAGCCTTCCAGAATTTATAAATTATATTATAAGTAGAAAACTTCGTAATGGATTTTTTATTTAAAGATAAAACCCAAAACTTAGGTCATTTGTTAAGCTGTTTTGTATTCAAATACGAATAATGATGATTAAACTTTCAACTTTATTTTATTTATGTACAAAATGACAAAACGAATAAAAATGAAACGCGTGTCGAGCCGACCGACTTTGCAGCGATCGTACACTTAAACTATTTATTTTACAAAAATTAAGTTTTTACATATGTAAATTATAGGAAATTTTCTCTTGTTAATTTTTTTACCTACTTTCATCGACAAATGTGTAGGAAGAGAGATATTCTCAAAAAAACTCTTTTGGATAGTTTTTGGGCAGCATTTTTCAATATGGCGGCGTTTCCGGAAATTATAGAGTGATATTTGTTTGATATTGTGGGTATAGTAATGCAAAAACTCAGTTCTCCTTTTTACGAAAATTGCGCGGACGAAGGAGTATGAAAATCCACTTATAGAGTAGGAGAGAAGAATTCTAATATTTTTCTTATAAAGAATGAACGATAAAATGTTTATAATGTAGTATTTTAGCATGTTAGTATATAAACCCCATTGCTAAGAAAGTGCTTATAGCTATGTGTATGTAATCTATATGGTCTAAGTGTTAAACTATTGGCGATCACGTTTTAATTTTTTTTGTGATGGATATGTACATTTAAACCTTCAATTCAACGTTAAAATATTTAAAAAAAATATGTGGAAGTACCATAAGTTGAAAATTTAACTTCCGGTTTACTGTACGTAAAAGAATTCGATAAAAAATTAAAAACTTCAACTTTCTATTTGAAACAAAACATTTTACATAAATGCATAAAAAAATAACTAACTTCATTCTGAGGCAATTTTTAAAAGCTCATAATTCTGCAATGAAGCATCACACGATAAAAATTGTATATACACATCTACGTATACTAGAATTATAAGCGAATAGAGTGTAAACAAAATTCACAACCTCACTTTTTTTTTGGCGGACAGCCACGTGAAATACCCCATATATGATATATTTTTGATTATTCTTAAAGTCAGTGGTCAAATTGAAAATAGATTAATGATTATATTATTATATATATAATTATATTATATATATATATATATATATATATATATATATATATATATATATATATATATATATATATATATATATCAAATCAAATCAAATCAAATCAAAATATTTTTATTCAAAATAGGAATTTACATTCTCTTTTTGAACGTCAAGAAAATGAATCTACCACGGTTTCGGAAAAGTATAACCTCAGGCCTGAGAAGAAACCGCGAAAGAAACTCAGCGGGACTTTTTTTTTGTTAGTTTTTTTTTTAACAACGTCAAGATTGGTTACAGTATGTAAAATATATTGAGACAGCCTGGAAGCGATCGCATTATTCCCAAGGTGTGTCATCATCTATGAAATCTTTAATATTATAATAACCTCTAACACACAAACGTTTCTTTACAATTTTTTTGAACTTTGCTATAGAAGCATTTTGAACGTTTTCTGGGATCCTGTTGTAAAATCGTATACATCCCCCAACAAAAGAATTACTTACTCGACGTAGTCGAGTAGCAGGCACAATGAGTTTGTCCTTGTTCCTCGTATTGATATGATGGATATCACAATTTTTTTTAAATGAGTCAATGTTTCTATGTACATACATTACATTTTCAAGAATGAATTGAGAAGTAACAGTCAATATGTTAATTTCTTTAAATTTTTCTCTTAAAGATTCTTTATGGCCAAGGTTATAGATTGCGCGAACAGCTCTTTTCTGCAGAACAGATATTGTATTAATATCGGCGGCATGTCCCCATAGTAGTATGCCATATGACATGATACTATGAAAATAGCTAAAGTAAACTAAGCGTGCCGTTTCAACATCTGTTAATTTTCTAATCTTTTTAATGGCAAAAACTGCAGAGCTAAGTCTATTCGCTAACCTTTCTATATGGGGGCCCCATTGTAGTTTGGAATCCACAGTGATACCAAGAAATACTGTAGTTTCCACCGGTTCCAACGTTTCTCCATTTATAAATACGGAGGCTTGTACATTTTTAACATTGGGCGTTGTAAAATTTATACATTTAGTTTTATTACAATTTAACATTAAATTATTAATACTAAACCAATGTACAACATCAGAGAGAGCATTGTTTACTTCGTCATATGTAGATGAGTTACGTCTCACTTTAAATAACAGTGAAGTGTCATCAGCAAACAATACAATCTTATGTTTCTTTTCTATAAGATAGGGCAGATCATTTATGTAAATGAGAAAAAGAAATGGCCCAAGAATAGAACCTTGAGGGACTCCCATATTTAGTATAGCCCCAGGAGATCTCTTGCCATTGACGTCGACCTTCTGAATTCTTTTACTTAAATATGACATTAGAAGGTCGAGTGCGGTTCCTCTGATACCATAATGGCGTAGTTTGCTGACCAGTGTTGAGTGTTGAACACAATCGAAGGCCTTAGATAAGTCACAAAAAATACCAAGAGCATTATGTGACTCCTCCCAGGCCTCAAATATATTCTTAATTAGTTCAACACCTGCATCTGTTGTCGACCGACCCTTAGTAAAACCAAATTGTTTGTCATGTAGTAGCTTGTTATTAGTAAAATGAGACAACATTTGGTTAAGTATGATTTTTTCAAAAATTTTACTAAGAGTTGGCAGTAAAGAAATTGGCCTAAAGTTATTAGGGTCTGAAGTTCTTCCCGATTTAAATATAGGTATAATTTTACTATGTTTCATCAGGTCAGGAAACACGCCATATTCAACGCATTTGTTAAATATAATTGTAAGATAAGGTGCAATCGTGTCAATTATAGAATTCACCACTTTTACTGACATACCCCAAAGATCGGCAGTTTTCTTTATGTCTAATGATTTAAACGTCTTTATTATATCTTTGGTTTACAGGAGTAAAATTAAAATTTATGTTACAACTATCAACGTTTTCTTTTAATAATGATTCAGCAACGCTGGTTGAGGAGATTAAGGAGTTCGTTGTAGAAACTGGAATGTTTGAAAAGAAATTTTCAAAGGCAGTCGCAACCTCCTGGTCTGAATTAATATTGTGATTATCAACATTGAGATTGTAGTCGAAGTTGCGATCCTTTACTTTTCCAGTTTCCCAATTTACAATATTCCATGTCATTTTTATTTTATCTGGAGCATCTATAAGTTTTTTTTTAATATATAAGGACTTTGCCACATAACAAACTTGCTTAAAAAGTTTAGAGTAGCTACGAACATATGTGAGGAATGGTTTACTGTGATTATATGATCTTTCACTATAAAGATCATACAATCTTTGCCTACTCTTATGAATACCAACGGTTGCCCAATCATTAAATGACAAGAAACCTCCTGAATTGACTGATTTAGAAGTAAATACAGCACTAAACTCAGTTTTTATTAATTTAAATAATCTATTATATAAAATATTTGGGTTTTTATTTTTATTATTAAAAGTGAAATTAGTGAGTTTTGCTATAATGTTACTTCTAAACTTCTCCATTCGATTAGTGGTAACAGGAACAAACTCAAACTTTTTATTATTAGTTTTCTTAATAGTCTCTAAATTAAAAGAAACTAGCTGGCCAAAGTGGTCTGAACTCAACTTAGTTATAATTGAATTTGATAATGGTTTAAAATTAGAAAATATATTGTCAATACACTTGGCTGAGGTAGAAGTAACTCTTGTTGGCTCTAAGAATAAGTTAGTTAAGTTATATGAATTTAACAAGGATCTAAATCTAATAGTTATGGTGGAATGTTCTAATAAATTAATATTGAAGTCACCACATATCATAATATATTTATTAGACTCAGATAATTTTAATAATAATTTTTCTAATACATTTTCGAATAATTCATATAACGCATCTGGGGGACTGTATATGCTTACAACAATAACGCGGTCTAGCTCAGCACAGGCTATCTCAATAGTACGCTCAACAGAGAGGCTCACTATATCCTTACGTTCCTTAAATTTAAATTTGTTACTTATAAGAATCAGCGAGCCACCGCATTTCGCTTTTTCTCTGCTAAACGCACTAGCCACCTGGTGACCATGGAAGTTAAATATGAATTCATATTTGCGGAGCCAATGCTCTGTAATACACAAAATATGAATATTTTCATATTTCATAAATAACTCCAATTCTAATTCTTTACCGGGTAATCCTTGCAAATTTTGGTGCACCAGGTTTACAATTTCATTATTTTTGTTGTAATATTTTTTATCACATACATTAATTGATAAGATGTTATTATTGATATTATAATTATTTTCTAAGTATACACAGCAAGAGATATCCTCTGTTGCCACACTATTTAATTTAAATTACTTGGAACGGATTCCAATGTTTTATAACATGTCAAAGTAATAGCCTGCTCAATAGAAGCAGTGGTCGGGGTAGCCAAGTGCTTGGCTGAGTTAAAACTTAAATAATATGATAGCGACTTTGCTATCTGTCGTTTGTAAAAGTTAGATAGGTTTAACCTATCACATGTCAATGAAATATAATTATAATTAATAATATTACTAATGTCAATAACATGAAATTTATTATATATATATATATATATATATATATATGTATATATATATATATATATATATATATATGCTCTATGTATATATATATATATATATATATATATATATATATATATATATATATATATATATATATATATACATAGAGCAATACTGTAAAGTCGCATAAAATTGTGAACAGTAATATTGCAATTTTTAAAACTGGCGCCAAAAGAATTTCGTTTGATATCGAATATTTTTATATTGTGTAAACTCCAGGGATTGGACATTTAATTTTCTATGTTAATCTAGCTACGTGTATATAGATGATAAAATAACGAAAGGCTTTTATATTTGAGATTAATCTTTTTTTTTTATTGTTTATTTTGGGAATTATACGTTGATATTGTGTTTTTAAATATTTGAGTGTTATTCGATCCATGAATACTGGCTTTGGAATTTTATAACAATGTGTTGACTTATTTTAAGTAATATTTTTATTTATTGAATATAATGATTTAAAGTTTTTTACAAAAAAATAATCATTTTGGCAACATAAAAAAGTATAAAAAAAAGTAAGGGAGATACGATGTCACAAACAGATACATAGATATAACATGATAGACACTTCTCTATTTTTGTCGGGCGTTAAAAATAAATAAAGAGTTCTTTGTCCTAAAATAAAAATCAAAGCAAAATTTATTTTATTCAAGTAGGCTCTCGTCCACTTTTGAATGGCCAAAACATAAAAAACTGTTAAGTGTTTGAATTAATGGTAAGTAATAACGGTTCGGAATGTAGAATCTAAACAGAAGAACCGGCAAGAAACTGAATTGTTAATTGTTTTTAATTTTGTCAATACATTCATGCGATACTTTTATTTAATTTATTAAATATTCTGTATAAATCGCAGCGTATTAAATGCACGCATCTTTAACGTCAACATAATTTTGTCTAGAATTATATTAAAGAGTTTACAATATGAAACTTAACGATATAATATATAGCAATAATTCTGTAACTGTTGTTAAAATAAGAACAAGAAACCTTGCTTGACGCAAAGAAAAAATGAGTTTTCTTCTAGCTGTATAAATAAATCACTGGTAATTTTATTATATTTTTACAAAGTATTCACTATAAAATAAAAATGTATTTAATAACAACGTAAATAACGCCAGTTACATTTTTACACAAGCTAAAAAAACGGAACATCGAATTTTTTCCTCGACAAAAGAGGTATGTTTTTCATTTCACCATTAATTAAAATTTTCGTATCGGACGTTCCGAATTACGTTCTCACTCGAATAAATTCAATTGCTGTAAACAAAAACAAAACAGAATTATATCCATCGGATCATTCTTTTACATACTTACCCTTTTCATTAAATACGATCCCTTTATTATTTGTGTCAAGTGTATTTTGACAAATGATTTTTTTTTAATGTATTGTTTTATCTGTTGTCATTATTGATATTTTATTGTCAGTATGTAACCTTTTTATAACAAAATAAAAAAGAAGAACCTTTTTATATACAGTATTTGAAATATATAATAAGATAAATTAATTGAAAAAGTTAAAAATCCGACAGTCAGCAGTACCGTATTAATATCAGTTCTGTTTAAACACTGCTGACTTTAAATCGTTATAAAGAAATAAATATAAATAAACGTATCACACTCAACGGCCCCCATTAAGATCTTGTGACCTTGTGTCGGGGGTCCGGAAACACACAACACTAACACACCCAGACCACGACAAACATCCGTATGGCCAATACAGACATTTGCCGTGAGCGGGGATCGAACCCGCGACCGTTAGCGCTACAGTCAGTTGCAGTGACCACTGCGCCAACGTGTCTGTCAGATCCTAAACGATCTTAAACGGCATTTTTTAAATATCGATTCAACGATACGATACTTGACACAGCTCGTCGATTTCCATTTTTGTCTTTTTCACATTTGGCGTCCTAAATCGGACATTTTATTTTTTATTTTTTTATGCTTTCTATGACATTCGTGCCGTCAAAGGAAACGATGTGTAATTGACCCATCATGGTCATCAGTATATCATTAACCAAAGAATTGAATATTTTAACCATAAATTCTATATTGATTCAATAGTAATGAATAACAGATAATTAAACATTTCCAAAATCGAAAAAAATGTGGTGGAATGCAAGTGGGATTAGCTATTGTTTCTTGACAATTTACATTTAGGAAAATATATTTAAATTTTTAAATAATAAAAAAATAAAACACACAACACGAACTGAGTCTCGATTAAGATGTGTATATCTTATAATGCACATCGCACGCGGTCGCTCTGTTAGTCGTCTGCAATATGCGATGCAGTTATAAGTATTCATTTTGAGAATTAATTTATTGGATGCTGATAAGCAATAATGTGCCAACCCACAAAAAGGTAAAATTCAGAGATATTGATGTATTTTGATAATGCATTAGTTATAAAACTTATTAGTAGGTAAATCTTTTAATTATATCAATCTGATTTTAACTCATTATACCTTATATCAAAATAGAAAAGTAAAGATGGATACTTCTTCAAACAAATTTTACTCAGGTATATAGGTTTGACATCTTTAGGTTTGACATCTTTTGACGTCATTACAGTAGTAGTAGTAGTAGTAGTAGTAGTCAATAAAAATGAACATAATGCAATTAAATTAAACTGTTATTTAAAATAGACTTTGTATTCATTGATTTTAAAAGGGTATCAATCGAATTTCTTGGCGGTTCTTTACGGTAGAATCTATATTCCAAACCGGTGGTAATTTTTTTTTAGATATACGTAAAACTTAATTCCTAAATTGATTATTCAAAAACGCTATTATAATCAAAATCAAAATCAAAAAATACTTTATTCAAGTAGGCTCTTACGAGCACTTTTGAATCGTCATACATGAAAATAACAAAAAAAAAAAACATAAATAATGAAGCTACCACCGGTTCGGAACGCAGATTCTACCGAGAAGAACCGGCAAGAAACTCGATAGTTGCTCTTTTAAAATATTGTAAATACAACACAGTTTATGATTACAAATTAATTATTTATCCTAATCCTACTTGAATAAAGTATATTTTGAATTTGAGACGAAAACATACTTTGAATTATCCTTCGTGTGCGCACGCCTTTACTGCAGTGTCGAATTTGGCAAAGTACCCGGGTGTCATTGCCGAAGAGTGCAGTTTCAAGTTATACTGTGTCCCAATTATATAATTTTTATTTAATTTTACAATAATTACATTTGAAACAAATTATGATTTAGGAATTAAATTTTTATTAAAGAAAATATTAAAAGACGCTAACTTATATCCGTTTGCTATATTTTAAACAAATTATATTAAGTGTATAGAAAGAAAACAGTCATGTACATAGTATCTAACTGTTTTTTACTATAATACAATAAAAATAATCGTTGAATTCATATTATACATATAAATAATTCGTTAGTAAATGACAAGACAGTTTTTATGTTTATTCAAACTTTAATCAAGAAAAAATTAACGCATTACCCACTTTCGCGTCGCGCATACTGATAAAAATTGTGATATCAATGCAACTATCACAAAACTAAGATGTCAACTACATTTAGATATCGTAATTAAGATCTGTCAAAAGCAAAATAGAAAAAAAACGAAGTAAAAAGACTTCATTTCTACACCTAGGCGTTTTGAAGCGCGCACTTAGGCGATATTTACCCTCTGTGCTGCGCCAGCCATCTTAAGAGGGAGCCATTGCCCTCAGATGTAAGGTGACCATGCGTATACAGTTTTTTATAGGATATTTTTAAGTTAACTCACTTTTCTTCGTGGCTCTTCTAATATTTCAGATTTTGTTTAAACGTACGAGCGTCTTAAAAGCTTTATTTTTTACTAGCTGATACGACAAGCGCATCTCTTACTGGTAACTACTGTTACTGAGGTAGAGCTTAGCTGTAGAATACTGACTACAGCTTTATAAAAAAGGCTGGTTCGCTGGCTCGACTAGGCCAGTACATCACTCTCACGGAAGATAGGCGTGAAGTAGCTAACATAGCTGCATTTCATAGGGTGATTTAGAGAAGCGGAAGTCTAACCCGTCACTGATTCCTTTCCGTACATCTCATTCTCTTTCTTTCCTAATTCCTTTTGAAGCTGGAAACGCATTTTGGCTCCTCTGGTGCTGAAAATGTCCATGGGTCGCGGTAATTACTTAACATCAGGTATTCCGCCTGCTCATTTGTCAAATATTTAAATATAGGTGTATACAAATAAAACCAAATAAATACTCGTACTATGTCGTTGTACTTCACGTGGAAATAATAAGTTGACAAAATTTTATCGGTATTCCAGCGCGTAAAATATGAACAAACAAACATATATTGATTTTTATATATCAATACTTACATATATAATTACTTGTCTTGATTGAGTGATTGACTGAGTTATCAACGCAGAGTCCAAAGAACTGGGGCTACTAACTTGAAATTTGGTAGATGATACCTTTTATATCGTAAACATTTAGTAATAACTGGTCAAGTACGAGTAGGACTCGCGCACCGAGGGTTCCGTACAAACTTATAGAAATCTATATAAGACTAACCCATCTACGCCATTTGTGGTCTTCATCATCAGTTCCAACATAAGTTACTATCAAAAATACCTAAATCGGTATACGCTTGCCTATAATATTTGAGGAGTTCCCTCAATTTCTCCAGGATCCCATTATCTGATCCTGACCTGAAGACAATGGGACCGCCTTGGAAGTATACCTTTTGAAACAAAAAAAAAAATTTGAAATAGGTACCCAAATGGCGGCGTAATCGCGCGAACAAATTACATTAAATACAAGGTCGAATTGAAAACACTCCTTTTTAGAAGTCGCTTAAATATAATCAAATATTATGTAAATATGGATCACGTCCCAAAAACTATTTTGAAACTACTTAGGAGCACTTTAATTTAAAACACGATCATGGATGCAATCCATGGAAACACAAAATTTTATTTTAAGTACTAATATAAGTATAAGATGTATACTTTCAAAAATAAGTTATAGCGCGATTCAGGATACACCCAGCGCCATCTCTTGACAATTTCAATGAACTAACTTGTTGACTTTGACATTAACAACATAATTATATTATATTTTATTCTCGTTTTATTTTTATTTATATTCTACTACACTCCACTACCCCTGCACTACGTTCGTAAAATATTTAGATATACATTATCAATCAAAATATCGAAATATATATTAGTGTTGCCAAGACGAAAATAATTAGTCCTTAATTCGAACAAAACTAATTGTTTATTTATAAATAACTAATTATATTACTAATAACCAGAAGACTTATATGTATGTGTAGATAAATAAGTAAATTAAATAACTCGATCTGTTTGAATTTAATTTTAAAATTTTCGTACTAAGTCAATACGAGTACTTAAATCAAATCGCGTGAAGCTCTTATATTGAATGTTAATTACGTAATGACGTTATAAATCGACGATAAAACTTTTAAATGAAAAGTTTATTTTATAATTTTTAGCGCGTTTAAATAATAATTTAATTAAAAATTTTTATTAATCGAGCAGAAATATATCACAGTTAATGTCATAATGTTGTAATAGATGGCATTAGCTGTACGCTGCATCGCGCTATCATTTTGTTAGCTGCGATATATAGATTGCATTGCGTTGTTTATAAAGGTTTGCTGCTTTTTAATGTTTTCGTATTGATACAAATTTCTTCTCAGTGTTTGTAAAATTGTTTTTTTGACCATGGTCAACTTCTATGTTAATTTGTTACAAGTACATATAATTTTAATTCTAAGATTAATATATTTTCCGCTTGATCAATTTACAACTTGATACATTTACGCGTTCCTGAGAAAAAGGTTGAAAGACAGACGTACAGACTGACAGACACACGAACAGAAATTTACAGTTTTCGGATTTTTTCCTTTATGTATACTAAAGGACCTTGCTCCTGGCCAAATTTCATAATGCTTGGTCAATGGGAAGTACCCTATAGGTTTTGATTCCCTTGCGAAAACGTTAAAAACGCTATGATACTTAAAATATGTGATATAAATGACCGTATCTTTTGATTGCGTTAACTTAGAAGTTTGATTTTTCACAGCTCCTAGTAATTACAACTCTTGAGTACTTGACGTTGATGAAAATTTGTTACCTTCACGCGTTTCTGAGAAAAAGGTTGAAAGACAAGCTTACAAACAGACAAACATACATACAAAAATTTACAGTTTTCAGATTTTTTCCTTTATTTGTACCATAAGATCTTACTTCTTGCCAAATTTCATCGTGCTAGGTCAATGGGAAGTACCCTATAGGTTTTGATTCCCTTGCGAAAACGCTAAAATGGTCAAAATATACGACATATTTTCCATTATCTTTTGATTGCGTTGACTTAGAACTTTAATATTTTCACGGCCGCATGTCATCGTAGACTTAAGTATATGATATTAATTTTAACATGATACGTCTATGCATTTCTGAGAAAAAAGGGTTGACATCCCGACAGACAGACAGACAGACAGACAGACAGACAGACAGACAGACAGACGGACAACAAAGTGATCCTATAAGGGTTCCGTTTTTCCTTTTAAGGTACGGAACCCTAAAAAGGGTGAAAATTGGTAAAAATGTTTGTATGCGAAATCTTATTCTGTAGTTATATTTACTTAAAACTAAGTGTACTTACATACATACGTTGCTGTGCTATCTAGGTATTTAGATATATAAAATTAAATTTATCACCCAAACATGGTCACCGTACTAAAATATAACATTTTATTACGATGTTTAAAAAGAACATTGTTACTAGAGTTGTGTTGGCGATAATCTTGCTCCGAGGAGCTCTGTATTTGACATATAATATATTTACGCTTGTTAATTCTATGAATTTTATTAGTAGTAAAATAGTATAAAAATATTATTCGATATTTAATTTAAGTATTTATATTAGTTGAACGCTGATAAGTCAATATTGTGTCAACCCACACGGAGTTATTTTGAGAAAATGAGAAAGATATTTAGAAAAAATTTGTTTGAAGACGTATGTCCATTTCTTCTTTTTATTTTGATTAAAGGTATAAGTAACAATCGACAAACGATAATTAAATATTTTTTAAATATCTTCTTCGTCAGAAGGCTTATTTTTAGAAATTCGACTCAACAAAAGCTGTCACGCTCCGTTCAGGGTATCAAGTAACTTAAAAATGTAATTTTTAAATATTTAACCATTTTTGTACGAAGTTGGGTGTTTGTCAAATTTCAATTTTACTTTTTTATGGGTAGATCTAATAATAGTGTTTATGTTCATTTCCACTCCAAGCTATAACTGTATAATTTCATAAAATCACCTTAAAATTATTTTGGTGGTTTACCATTGGTAACATTATATTTCGAGCTTCGTCCTCGAGATTAGGAATTAGTATTTTACTTGTATAAGCACACACCGTTCTACTTCTTCACACAAGTAAACACAAATTCCTAATCATTTCAGATGAACCTCTTCATATAATTATGATTGAACTTAACGTACAGGTAAGTTTTATCATCAATTATTACGTAAGATCTATCTAAGATGTACAAAATGAAATTTATTTTATACTGGCTTGCTCACTGATTTAGTTTACGTACAAAATATAGCCTGTGACTACTTAGTACCTTTCAAATGGTTCCATAATTTTTAAAATAAGATTAGTGGTACCTATAATTTACATCTCATATATAAAATTCACTTATTTATTATATTATTGTACCAATAGATAAATCAACATGGACTTCAAGGTTTATATTACATCCCAAAAAGAAAACTTTATGTAGTATTTTTAATCCGCGTATGTCCTATTAGTGTAATTAACGCCCAGCATTAAGGTAATTAAAAATGCACACCTTATAGTAAAATCTCTTCAAACGCCTTGTTATCATTTGCTCGAATCCGCACCCTAACGTTACGCTGTTGGATTTCGCTAATGGAATAACTTAGGCTGCTATCACACCCCTTCGTAGGCGTTTCATAACAATATGATTATATGAACATTTTGATAACGAAAAAGTGTCATACAAAAAAATAGTTAAACTTTAAAAATTGACTACAATACATATAAAAGTTAATTTATTTAAATTTATAAGATCTGACGATTTTCATAAGGCATAAACTTGATAATTCACATCCAAAACGTCTTTTGTTTTTTTTAGATTTTTCGATTCTGTCATTGGGTTTTTCGAATATTCTTTTTTTAAGCAGATTTAAGAAAAATAAAACAGAACAACAATTTAAGTACATTGAGTTCTTTTCGAGTTTTGGAAGGATTAACGCACGGTTATTGACTTTTTACACACTGCACTAAAATTTATTTACGTAGCTATAGACGTGGTTTATTTGTTCGAAAATTAAAATATTTTTATATTAGCCGATAATTAACGATAAATTTCGATATTTCACAAAAATCAAAGTGGTTGCATTTGTATCTACATATATCTGTCGTTATTTAAATAATAAAAAATGTAAATATCATCAATTTTATTATAAAAATTATTCTAAAACTAAAACCAATGTGTAGAATTTCACACAATTTTAGGACATATGTAGATATAAAAAATAGTAAAGCCATTTAACTAAATTAAGGCACAGACAGATTTCGTTATCCCACAAGCACCGCTTAAACTAACCTGTCTATATTCACGTTTAGTATGCACGAGGCCTTAGGGCGTGCATATGTTAACTTTTTTATGAGTCTCTCTGTCCCCTACGAGAGCTCTCGAAAGGTAAAAGTCATATACAACTCGTGTCACATTAGCTTCGAATTGAAAATTCCAAGATAAACACAATTTTTTATCCTTTAAGGAGCGTTCTGTAAGGATCAATTAGTGTTATTTATTTTCTAAGTGTATTATGGAAAAATTTATATTTTGCTGCTTTGAAAAGGTATTTAAGGGTACAGTTATTTTTTTAAATAGGTATCTCCTTAAGGGGTAACGCCTCTGTCTCTTTATCAATGTATACTAATATAATTAAGGGGTGTTCAAGTATTACGTAAAGCAATTTTTGAACCTATTTATGATAAAACGAACTACACGTACAGGTAGTACGTTAAGTTCAATCATAATTATATGAAGAGGTTCATCTGAAATGATTAGGAATTAGTGTTTACTTGTTGGCAGAACGGTGTGTGCTTATACAAGTAAAATACTAATTCCTAATCTCGAGGACGAAGCTCGAAATACATATAATGTTACCAATGGTAAACCACCAAAATAATTTTAAGGTGATTTTGTGCAATTATACAGTAATCGCTTGGAGTGGAAATGAACATACACTAGAAATAAAATTTAAATTCGAAAATCACACAAATTCGTAATAAAAATGGTTAAATATTTGAAAACTCCATTTTTAAGTTACTTGGTACTCTGAAAGAGGCGTGACAGCTTTTGTTGTGTCAATTTTTTTTAAATAAGCCTTTTGACGAAGAAGATATTTCAAAAATATTAAATTATCGTTTGTCGATTGTAATGTACTTATACCTTTAATCAAAATAAAAAAAGAAATGCACATACGTCTTCAAACAAATTTTTTCTAAAAATCTTTCTCATTTTTTCAAAATAAGTCCGTGTGAGTTGACACAATATTGCTTATCAGCGTTCAACTAATATAAATACTTAAATTAAATATCGAATAATATTTTTATACTATTTTACTACTAATAAAATTCATAGAATTAACAAGCGTAAATATATTATATGTCAAAACAGAGCTCTTCGGAGCAAGATTATCGCCAACACAACTCTAGTAACAATGTTCTTTTTAAACATCGTAATAAAATGTTATATTTTAGTACGGTGACCATGTTTGGGTGATAAATTTAATTTTATATATCTAAATACCTAGATAGCACAGCAACGTATGTATGTAAGTACACTTAGTTTTAAGTATGTTAGTTTTAAGTACACTTATTTTATATGGCAATAAAAAAAGGTATGAGTCCCATTAGTTATCGCAATAAAATCCGTTATATTAAATATGAACGTGTACAGTAGTTCCATTAACAGTACGTATGCATAATTTTCATTTTAAAAGTAATTTAAACAAAATTTATTTTTGTGCTAGCAAAATTGCGTGCCAAAATACATGAGCTTTTATAACATACTTAGACTTATATAATCAGCAGTGCCTCACGCCTTCTCCCGCGTATATTTTGGCATTTAATGCAAGCGATCCAGAAAACTGGTAAAATACCATTCTTCAAGGCACTTTAAGAAAAAGAATATGTTTATTTGAAACTTAATTGACGAGTGCAGACATAATTATTACAGTAAATAGACTAACAATAAAAAAAATATTAAAATTACAACAATTTTGATATATTTTTATTTCAATTATCATTAATGTTATCTAGAAATATGTATATTAAGTTTTAAGTTAATACGACCGAGAAATAAGATTTTCTAAAAAAAGTTTTTACCCCTTTTCATCCTCTTAGGGTGGGTATAATATCGAAAAACCTATTCTTAGTTAATGCTTACAACCTAAAAGGCTTCTACTACCAAAATTTCAAGTTCGTAGCCCGAGTGATTTATGCTCTGATGAATCAGCCAGTCAGTCCGGAAAAGCGATTATAAATGCATAGATGACTCCCACTCTATGGCCTTAATTAAAATTTCATTATCCTGTGTCGGGGTTCCGGAAACACACACACACACACACACACCACAAACACCCAGTCCATAAATATTCGTATCGCCAGATATTTGTCATGAGCGAAGATCCAACCTGCGACTAGTAGAGTTTCGAATACAGTGACTACTAAGCCAACGTTTCATCAATTTAACTTAGAATATTCACTTTAGAAATTTCTCATGTTATTCTACACGAAATTCGTACTGGTTCAGAATGTGACTACCTAAGTGCCAGCTCTGTAGTTTTGAACTCATGTTAGTACAAATATTGAACGATACAGTTCAAATAACTTGCGGGAAAATCAACAATATACAGAGATGATTGAGATGAGTCAGTGTGTAGAAATCTGAAATACCTGATAAAATTTCAAGCAAAACACAGTATAATTGTAATCAAAAATAAATAAATGAAATCTCCATTTAATGATTAGTAAGAAAACTTATTACATCTCGAAAAGTAATTAAAAAAAGACAACCGGCTTCAGAAGCAAAATATGTTATTTCGTTTACGCGCAGGACACATTTATATCAGTTTTTTCGATCCAAAAACTAAATAACTGATTTTCATAAAAATTCTATGAAAAGAATACACTTTCCAATAAAAAGTTAATAAATTTTAAAATTGGTTGAATGTTGGTTCAAATCGGTTAAGATAATTCAAACTTTGGTAACAAACATTAAAAAAAATACACTACAAAATGATAGACTCGTCTTTTTTGAAGTTAGTTGAAAAAAAAAAACCGGCTATCGACAGGATTTTGTGAGGATTTTTAGGACTCTAGACAATTAAAGCTTTTTCAATAAAAGACTCATTAGATCGTTTTACAATGGGCCAAAAAACAGTCCTTTCTATAGTCAGGAAATCGTTAGATCGGTAAGTACCTAATTTGCTAATCTTAACTAATATTACAAAGAAGTAAATTTTTTTATAAGTTCGTAGACGATAATTCTGAAAACTACCGATCCGATTTGGTTTTATTTGAGTTATAAAGCCTTTTCATTGAGGAGAGTTATGGACTATATTACTCTATAATAGCCATAAATTTAATAAAAACTTATTATTAAATAAATTTTTATATATCTTTAAAGTACAAAATCGTAAAATAACAATTGCTAAGCTAAACAACTATATTACCTAAACATCTTCTAATAATGTCTTCCAACTCCGTCCTATTGTTAGCAGCTAATTAATATTCATACCTAAAGATAGCCTTTAACAAAACCCTTTTATTATCCTTTGATTAAATATTATAACAAAACAAATTCCTTTTCGATTCATCGTAGCAAGGAAAGTAATTGTTCGAGAAAACATGAATACAACATAAAGGTACTTCTCCCCGGGCGCTTCAGAGCTATGCATGCGGAATAATTTTAGACCGGCAAATCATGAATATTTTAATCCGTACGAAAACATCTTGTGTTGTTTAACACTGTAGCCAAATGTGCTGATAACTTTACCCCGATTAGCGTATTTGCGTTGTTAAGATAAGAACTGTTTGGAATTTTGTGTGGATATTTTCACGAAATTTTTTTACGAAAATGGGATAAAATTTGTTTGTAAGTTTGTAGTAAGGGTAAACTCGGAAATTACTGATCCGATTTGAAAAATTATTTTGCGTTTGGTAGCCTGTTTACTAAGGGAAGTTATATGTCATATTGCATTACGCTACGACTTCTAGCATCGAAACAGTAACCATAGACACGAGTGAAACTGCAAGGGGCAGCTAGTTCAATATAATTTCATATATACTTAATGCGATTTTATTAATATTTTTTTTTACATACGACGTATACTCCTGAGTTATATTGTTTATGTATAATAGTTTTCGGGGTTCCCTACCCGAAGGGAACCCTGTTACGAAGCTTCCACCGTTCGTCTGTCCATCATTCTACCTATCTGTCAGTGGACTGTATTTCATGAACCATAGGTTATGATCTATTTAGAAACCTAAGAAAAATAATCATCATATCTAAGTTCTAATCGTTATATCTTTCTCTTATTAATCATTACAGTATACAATTTTATATCATAATAACATTTATTTTATTTATATTTGTATCATAAGACATAATATTATATAAGCTCTACACGAATCTACTTACCGTTTTTATTTATATAAAGGCTGTACTTATCCCTAAAAGAGATCTCTGCCAGTAATCTTTGAGTGTAATATTATTTTAATTGCGTTAAAACATCATTATAACCCTCACGTTATAAATACATTTCCCGTTTAAAATTATTTAATTAAAAGGCATATTTAAATGCACCATTAAAAATTAATTACAACTGAAGCTGATGTCGGCTGCTTGACGAATTAAATTAAAAACTTATTTATATAATATTATTAACATTAAATTCACTGCGTTTGCTCGTCACGCCACTCAGACACACTTGCATAAGCTTAATGAGTGAGGTTAAGCTCGGGTTACACGCACCGAGCTATTTGCTCAGGTCGGTTTGCCACAATAAAGGCGTTTACTCACGAGTGAGCTTTATATTTAATAATATGCAAGCATGTTGTTCGCGCGCCTCATGCGTGCACGTGTTATGCTCGCGAGCTGATTTGTCTTTTTTTGTCGCGAATTCGCCAAGTCACGTATTGTAAGAAATTGTAAACATATATAAAATTTTAACTAAAAGGTTGGCGCAGTGGTCACTGATTTAAGCCATTGCGGAAGAGTGTTCGATCCACACTCACGGTAAACGTCTTTGTTGGCCATACGGATGATTGTCGTGGACTGGGTACTTGTGTTTGTATTGTACGTGTTTCTGGAACATAGTGCGTGTTTCTGGAACATAGGATCGTTTACTAATTTGTTTATATGTGATAAATTTTTGGTCAACAATAGTCTAGTATCAAATTCGATGAGTGTCTTTTGATGCGCATTAGAAATTTTCTCACTTAATTTATGTACATAGCATGCGGTTGGAGTTAAAGTTGTTCGCAAATGCGGGTTGGTCTTCTCGCTGTTGCGGATATAGTGAATATGGATATCGTAGACGGTAAACACACTAGAACCCTGTTACACTCACTACAATGGTTATGTCATGTTCAGATACTGCGATGAATTCGGTAAATAGTTCGCTGAATAACTCAGACACGACTACGTAAGCCCCTATTTTCTGGCTTGTTCCAGTCAACAATGATACATGTCCTGTATATGGCCCAAAGAAGTGTTGTTAATTGTGGCGAAACCTAAAACTGAATTCAAATACTTGAAAAATTCACCCTGTATACACTTCACTTACACACAAATAAAGTTTTGATTGCGTTAAAAACGTAATTGTAAAGAATAGCGAACGCACACAAATAAGTTTCTCATACGTACTTGTGCTTATTCGTCTGTATTCGGCGAGTAACGCTAGTGAATACTCACTTTATTAGGCAGAGACCAGTAGTGGATACTCGAATCCAGTTATCATGTACTATTTTACTCGCATGTAGTGCAGGTTAGCAATAATTGAAATGAACTAAGTGATAGAACATGCATCTAACTTTAATGGACACGGCCTAGATTTCTAGGTGGTATACATGAAGATCGGTTAGTAAGGCGAAATCTGAAACTTTCACAGCTAAAGTTTGTTGAAAGAAACTACTGCCATTGATTTCGAAATTAAAAAAAAAACTTTCATCAATAATTTACAAAATTCCTTATAGTTTTGAAATCGAATCTGGTACTTTTTAAAACCATTTATTTTCTTATTTCGGTACTTCTTTGTACACGAATTAATAGAGTAGGTTGTGAGGAATAACCAGAACCTAAAGGTTGAAACATATACATACACACGTTACGTTATGAAAAGATTCGACGTCACGTCACTCCGTATTCCGTTCTTTACCCGACTGCGGGACGCGAGGATGGGAAATGTGTTTATCAATCTATGTGTGTATGTGGGCTTATACCTTTGTGGCACTATTTAGATCAAACGCGTGGGCCGACTTTGATACACACGTTGTTTTATTCGTCATAACGGTGTGAATCAAAATGGACGATTTTAGACGCCATAGTGGGAAGAAGAGAAAATAATCGACGAACCGTGTTAAATGGGGTATCATTGAATAAGTATTTAAAAATAATTTTTAGATTTTCTGACATCGTTTTAGAATCAGAATTACCGTTATAATCTATAAAGATTTAAAGTTGGTTAGTAAAGATTCTATATGGCCTTGTTAAGTAGTCCGGTTGTTGATATTTTCAATTAATTACTTACTTATAGTAATCGAGCAGGAGAGACACCAGATGATAAGTGATCACCCCTGCCTATGGACATTTGCAGCATCAGAGAAGCGACAAATACTTTCTCAGCTCAAAATGAATAAGAGATAAAATTGAATAGGAAGTAAGAAAAGAATTGGTGGAGGGTATTAGGTTAGCTGCTCTCTTAAAAATTGTGTATTGAAAGGACGGCTGAAAAATTCTATTCAAACAATCTTAATATTAAATTATTAAATTATTTACTGAATGTAACAATATTGTAGTAGTATAACAATTTCTCAATGCTTTCTTATAATAATGCCGGTTCTACGAATTGTCATCTATTTTAAAAGTGTTATCAGCCAGCTCGCGTTTATATTGCAGCCAGTACTCGTTTACTAATCTCGCCTCCTTACAGTATATATGTACGTTGATAAGCAGTACTGTCAAGCCACACTGGCTTCATTTTGAGAAAATGGCGTCGAAGGATGTCAAACTTATTCTTAATAAATACGTTTGAAAAAGTATACATCAATCTTTTCTTTTCTTTTTTGATAAAAGGTATAATGAATTAAAAGAAGATTGATATATTTAATATGTTATCTAATAAAAACTATTTCAAATATTCGAGATTATTGTATAAATTTCAAAATATCGAACGCCCTTGAAATTCGAAACAATTGATTAAGAAACTTTTTTCCGTACTTATTTAGTTTATATGACTTTATTTTTTATTGAATAATGTTAAATAGGTAATGCATTATCAAAATACATCAATATCTCGGAATTTGACATTTGTGGGTTGACACATTATTGCTTATCAGCATCCATATGTGGTTTGGCTTTAAATAAGTATGTAGAGATTTTTCCGTATTTTGTATATGTAACTTATTTTCTTGTCTGCAGTAAAAGAACGTATCGCAAGGAGAGCTACATTTCTCAGGAGAAATTACGTTTATTATAAGATACTCGTATGTATATTCGTCTTTCGCAATGAACCAGCATTGCGGGTTTTATGTAAAATATTTTTATTTTTTATTTAGCGCTGCTGTAACGACGTAGTTGTGCATGTCACTTTTTAATAGGCATGGGAAGATGTACTATTTTATTTATATTTTACAATCAGTTTCAATTTCAGTTACTAATTAAAACTTAATGTAGTTTTTAGTTTACTTAGGCAAGAATAATATAATATACTTATAAGTTTTCCTCTAAGTCTTTCATATCCATTTATATAAGTTTGTCACCTGAAAGAATTTGCTGTAAGTAAATATATTATACACTAGAATTTCTGCCACTTTGCCTACGTTCGGAATTTGATAGAAGAGATATTACTATCATTTTTCTGAATAACTGATAAAATACTACGTATATACTTAGGGGTGAATCGAAAAACCCTTTATTTATGGATGCTTACAACTTAAAAGGTACATACTGCCGAAATTTTACGTTTGCAGCTTCAGCGGTGTAGCCTCTGAGTTTATGAATGAGTCAGTTAGTCAGGGCAAGTGATTATATATGTATAGATGACTTCTACTTAATGGCCTTAATTAAGATCTCATTCACCCGCGACTTCGTCCGCATGGAATAGTAAATGTAAATCCAAGATATAAACCATCTTCATTTCAAATTTTAGTCAAATCGGTTCAGTACTTTCTTAGTGAGTTATTCCCGTGGGAATATCAAATTTTTTCAGGATGAAATGTAAATCCAAGATATAAGCCATCTCCATTTCAAACAATCGAATTGGTTCAGAAGTTTTTGTGTAAAAGAGTACTGTTTAAATTATTCCTGTGGGAATTTCAAATTTTTTCGGTTTAAAATGTAACCAATGTGTCAATCCAAAATATAAGGCATCTTCATTTAAAATTTCAGCCAAACCGGTTCAGTAGTTTTTGCGTGAAAGAGTAACAAACATTCATCCATTCATCCATCCACACATACAAACGTTCATATTTGGATGCTGATAAGCAATAATGTGTCAACCCACAAAAAGTGAAATTCGGAGATATTGATGTATTTTGATACTGCATCACTTATTTAACATTATTCAATAATATGTAAAGTCATATAAACTAAATAAGCACGGAAAAAGTTTCTTAATTAATTGTTTCGAATTTCAAGGTAGTTCCATATTTTGTACTTTATACAATAATCTCGTATATTTAATAAACTTTTTATTAGATAATATATTAAACATATCAGCCTGCTTTTAATTCATTACTCCTTTTATCAAAAAAGAATTGAAAATATGGATAAAAACTTATTCAAACAAACTTATTAAGAATCGGTTAGACATCTTTAGACACCATTTTCTCAAAATAGAGTCCGTGTGGCTTGACACAGTATTGCTTATCAGCGTCCATTTATAATATTAGTAGGATATTTGTATATTATATACATATATGTACATATATTATATAAGTTTATGATCCATGTGCGTATATTGTACTATAGTCTCTTTTTCTTTACTTGGCTTATTTGGCAGATAAATATGGCGTATTTCTAGCCACAAATAAAAGTTAGATAAGAAAATATCGGTTGAATGACTGAACTGAATCATTTTTTAAATGCAAAATTATAATGAAAAAAAAAATGTTAGAAAATACCTGATATTCTTTCAGGGTATTGTTACCAAATAAAGACAAGAAAAATATACTATATAAAATCACTTGTCCTGACTGATTCATCAACGCAGAGCCTAAACCGCTGGGGCTACGAACTTGAAATTTTGGCAGTATGTGGCTTTTAAGTTGCAGGCATCCACTAAGAAAGGGTTTTTTGATTATTCACTCCTAAGAGGGTGAAAAGGGGTAAAAACATTTGTATGCAAAATCTTATTCCGTGGTCGTATTAACTTAAAACTTAATACACATGCTTCTGGGTGATAGTAATGAAATATTAAATAGAAAACGGGGTAATATTATTGCACACTGGGGTGCAAGGGGGTAGTAAAGTTTGTATGGAGAAAATATATTTTTTTGGACGATTAAAACATTACTTAGGGAAACTAATCAAATATATTTATCCCGGAATTTCGAAATCATCCCTTAAAATGACGCTAGGGGGTAATAAATGCTGGAACGGTTACAATTTCGCTGGTAGATTTATTTAGTTGAAATTCAAAATATACGCGGGCGTAGCCGCGAGCAACTGCTAGTACTAATATACAAACACTAAGTAAAAGTACTTAAACGATCCGAAAATTAACGACACCATTAAATATTCAAGCAAATAGTTTATTAAGCTACCCCCGACAAATGTAATATTTAAACTAAGCCTGGTTCTTATATATTAAGTGCCACTTAAACTAATTACCTGAACACTTTAACTAAACACTCTCTATACTATAATGAAAATATGCAAATTGAAACAATATACGACGCAAATGGAACACCGCCATCCGCCATCTTGTATTTTACGTAATATTCAGTAATTGAGTGTAGTGATGATAATTAGATATTTTGTATCTGTGGAGAAAGTGAAGAACTACGTAAGTGTTTTTAAACAACTACTTTCCTTAGACTACAAACGTCTAACTTGTCTTCTGAAAGATATAATTTTTGAACTACACATAGCAATATAATATTAAAGTTAATTATAATATTCGTAACTTATTGCGATTCCTTGTGTCGTTTACTGTCAAAACACTTGGACCTTAGATTAATAATGCAAATATAATTTCAAAGAGATACTACTCCTCTTATTGCCTTCATTGGTGAGAGGGTACGCTATAATATAAAGGTTATATATATTATATTGCAATCTTATTTTAAATATCTGTACTGAACTCTCAAAAATACTATATTAGTATGTAAATCTGCACGTGTCGGGAGGTATTCTAACACATGTATATCCGTCAACTAGCGTAGTGGATTAGTCCAAACCTTTTTAATAGGAGAAGACGCTTTTGCCCAGACATGGGATTTATAGGCTGTTTCAGTAATGGTGTGCTCACATAACCGCAATGTCCAAAGAGTTTCAGAAAGAAGATTGGTTATAAAACAGTTATGAAATCGATTGGATCAATTCTTTCATTCGAATGAAGTCATTCGAAAGGGATGAAAGGATGCTGATAAGCAATAATGTGTGAAACCACAAAAAGTCAAATTCAGAGATATTGATATATTCTGATAATGCGTCACTTATTTAACATAATTAAAAAAAATTCAAGTCATCTAATCAAAATAAGTAAGAAAAAAGTTTCTTTTTTTTATTTTGCAATATGTTATAGTCATATATATATATAGACTTACATTATTATTTTTAACAATCTACTTTAAATTAATTATATCTTTTATGAAAATAGAATATATACTTCTTCAAACAAATTTATTAAGAATAGGTTTGACATATAGACACCATTTTGGCAAAATGAAATCCGTGTGGCTTGACATAGTTGGATGCTGATAAGCAATAATGTGTCAACCCACAAAAGTTAAATTTAGAGATATTTTTCAAGCCATCTGAATTAAATAATTATGGAAAAAAGTTTCTTAATCTAATGTTTAAAATTTGGAGTAAGCTTGAAGTAAGTATTTTGGATTATGCAATAATTTCATACATTTGAAAAAGTTATTATTAGAAAAAATTCTTTACTAACCTATCATCTATTAATAATTTATTCTTTTTATCAAAATAAAAAAGAAAAGATGGATATATGCTTCTTCAAACAGATGTGTTAAGAATAGGTTCGACGTCTTTAGACGCTATTTTCTCAGAATGAAGTCCGTGTGGCTTGACAGAGTATTGAATATCAGCGTCGTTATGCTTATGAGCATCTAAATAAAATAAATTGCCACTGACAAACATCTCTACTTTCAAAATCCCGCAATAATATTATATCATCATATCTTCCCCCTTGACTTGTGCTAAAGTCACACCACCAGCTATTAACATTATATATTTTAAATTTCATTAAAACTAATGTATTTTTTAATAACACGGACGTTCTATTCTATATACGGTATACTTCACCCGTTCTCGTTCCAGCTTTTCACATTTGCAATTCAAATAAGTTGAATACATAATGTTTTTTTGCTAAACCTATTTCCAGATTGCTTTACCGTTAAAGAGGTAAAAAAATATCTATTATCTAATTATTTCTTTGAGATTACTTTTTAAATCTTACTGGCTTTATACTTCAGTGATATTTAATCGAAATTTTTTACAGGAGAATAGGATTTTAAAATATAATATATATTTTTTTTATATGCACTCCATGTGCATCCACGCTGCTAACGCGTAAAGCGTTCTGCCAATTATTTAATTATTTCGTTAGAATAAAATTTCGCGTTAACCATTAGACAATAATATATTTTCTTTTGTGTTTTTTTGGTAACTACAGTAAACAATATAAAGGTGATACGTAAAATATATATAAAATCAAGTATACAAAATTTTACACGCCACAATTATGATGAGAAAAATATAATAATTATAATTGAAACAGTTATGATTTTAATAACAACTATCTTTTATTTAAGGCGAAAGATTCGTAAGTAATTCTCTTTAACTTACATAAAACAACTCAGTAACCTAGTAACAGATACTCGTAGTAACAGATACTCCTAGTATAAAATGGACGCTGATAAGCAATAATGTGTCAACCCACAAAAAGACAAATTCGGATTGATGTATTTTGATACTGCATCAATTATTTAACATTATAAAAAAAAAATTGTAGTCGTATAAATTAAGTAAGGAAAAAAGTTTCTGAATTAATTAGTGCGAATTTTAAGTGCGTCCCAGTTTTTTGCCATTTATACCATAATCTCAAATATTTAAATTACTTTTTATTAGATAATAAATTAAATGTATCACTATGATTTAAATTCATTATAACTTTTATCAAAAAATAAAATAAAAGATGGATATATACTTCATCAAACATTTTTGTTAAGAATTGGTTTGACATGTTTAGACGCCATTTTCTCAAAATGAAGTCCGTGTGGCTTGACACAGTATTGTTTATCAGTGTCCAAATATAAGGCATTGAAAGTAAATTCTTTCAGGTGTAAAGCAATGACAAATAATTTATGTAAATCTTTATGAAAGTTTGAGAGCAATACTTAAAAGTGTAATTCTCGTCAAATACAATACTCCTGCATAGTCAGAATGAGTCTCTAGTAATGTAGTAATATAAATTAGATTGTCTTACCTGACACTCGTACGTCCCGTTGTCCCTTTTTTGAACGAACTTGATTTGAAGGGTCCAGTCCTCTGACCCTTCGCCGTGGAGCACCTGAAAGGTTATTGGATTAAACATTTTGGAAACAGATTTTTGCTAAACAAGTTTTATAATAAAAAAACCTATAGCGTTGTAAGAAAATTATGTTTTGGTCAGAAAATATTTTTTGTGTTTAAGTGTGAATAATATATTTTCCTGCGACTTCGTCTGCGTTGAAGTTCTCGTCTCATATTTTTCCTTTTATATTTATATTTGGGACAAAAAGTGACAGATTTCATTTTCAACCTTCCTCTTCTACTAAAAATAATCAAAATTATATTACGATTGAAGTAAAGCGTATATTTTAAGCAAATGGTATTATTTAAAATAATTTTATTTCAAATCAGAGTATAGTTTTATCGGGTTAAAGTACCTAATGCTCCCAAATTCATGTGAAGCATTCTTATTTATGTAGAAACTTGATATTTGAAAGTTATCAAAATTCTTTTTTAATTAGCTGCTTAAGCTTAAAATCTCAATAAATACAGTTACTACCTACTTCTATATAAAAACATATGCTTAAGTAATATTAAAAATATTTAAATTCATATACCCAGACTGAAAGCGTCTAGACGTTCTTAAGTAACAATTTTGTCCTCTAATACATCTTAAGCTCAACGGTGAATGAAAACATCGTGAGGAAACCTGCATGACTCGGAGGAAATCTTGAGATACATCCAACTACCCGCAACGGATCAGAGTGGTAGATTACGCTCTAAATCCCTCTCCTTAATAGGAGAGTAGGTTTTTTTAATTCAAGAGAGAATATTAAGTGATAGTTATTATTATATATTTATATTACGAGAATATGTGTCGCAGACAAAATTCTTAACCGGTCAAAAGTACTTTTGACCGGAAAGTATTGGCGAAAGTACATTTAATATAAATAACGAATGTGAAAGTCGAAATATCTACAAATAAATGAAGTTAGATTAATGTTTATATAAAAATATTTTTCGACTGATATTTTAGTGAAAACTTTTATAGTTTAAACCATGCGGAAACGACCAGTTAAAACTACTATAGGCCTATTATGAGCTAGGACTGTAACATAAATTTTAAATATTACGCTTATTAAAAAAATGTTTTAGTCATTTAATGCCCTGAATACATTGTTACGAGTTATGTATTATTAATTGTTCCTTTAGTGCAACATATTAAAACAACTGCTATATTAGGACAATAATTGTTTGTGCTATAATTTTGTTTTGTATTTAAAAATATATATATTTTTTTAATATTCTAGCTCCAATATTTTATGTGTAAACTACGGATCTGCTTGCCAAAATTAAGCTGAAAAATCTGTCGATCCCGTCACTATCAATTTTACAGTGTCGCTGGACTAATCTGAATATGCTTAAAAACAATTCGTCAAAATAAATCCACCCGTTTTGTAATCTATTGTGAAGATACATTCATATTGATTTTATATATAGGTTTATCTCTTATAATCATAAAAGTTAAAATTGATATCATCGGTGATAGAGCAAAACCGCGTAACTAGTTTTCACAATAAGGTCCAGTTTTGCGCAATGGAAAATGCCCATAATCCTTATTTTTATTAATAATGTGATTTAGTGTTTGATTCAAATTTTTACTTCATAGGAAAAGTTAGATAAGCGGTTTTGAAATATCTCCGACGATATGCTTCTGTCGCCAGACAGTTTCGCAAGGACAGATCAAAGTTATTTAATGTATTAATTTAGTGAAGGATATCAAGTATCAGTGATCCAATCTCGTCTTTAATATTGAGACCTGTGTAGGTGTAGTGACTTATATAGCAATATATCGAAAGATATTTATTACAGATATATTAAGATCATGGATATTGCGACTCATAATGTCAATGATTTTGGACGACGTTGCCTAGAAACCAGCAAGCGACTATATGACTAGAACAGTACAGTTTTCCGGGAGTTTTGAAAATAGATGATCTTATAAATTTTGACATGATTTTTTGGATGCGCCGCTGTAATGAAAAATTGGTGATCAAAAACAGTTTTTCTAAATATCTTCTTTCTTATTCATTTTTCCTGCATGTGCTGGGAGAAATTCTGATATTATTCGTCAATAGGCAGTGGAGGGATGGTGGATTAAGCTTTAAACCCTCTTCTTAATAGGAGAGGAAACCTTTGCTCAGAAGTGGGAAATTAACTTTACTCACTTTTATATTTTAGGCAATGGATCTAATCCTAATGAAAAAGATTTTCACTTTAGTCAGATCGCGAACACAACGGATGCAACTCTTTCGAAACGTTGGAGCAAAAGAAAATGTACCCATTTCGACCAGTTTAGACCCGTTTTAAAAAATATGAATAATAGATATTGCGAAAGTATAAAATATACAAAAATTACGTATATCGAAATAGGCAGGCATATAAAGTTTTGAGCTATCGAAAATTGATGCTATAATTCTCTCGATTTAGTTGAAATTGGTGATTATGTAGTTAGTTAATTTGATACTCATCTAAATTATACTGCAGTGGATGGGATCACATTTTCATTAGTGCTGTAAAGCGTTAATTCTGCGGTTTCCAATTCGTGCCCATTCAGTGTTTAGTGCTGAAGTGTATAGTTTCCTTCTAAATGAGTATTATTTGTTCTATTTATATACGAACAGTATGTACTAAACTGCTGAAAATGGTTTCTGTTATGTTAGGCTTTTAGGTGCGAAAGCATAAGTACTATTTAAAACTACTGTTACTACTCTCCTTTTGGTAATTATTTCTATTTAGAAAGTTGTTTTGGACTTAGTTTGGTAAAATTTAGATGTTTTTGTTATGTTATAATGTTACAGTTTTTGACTAACCCTCAATATTTTGCCGACATTCCCAGAATCTACAACGTATATTTTAGAATACTATACTAAATGAGTTTAATGGAAAGGCAATACAGTTTCGCGTTCACGTTTTATTTCTTAGAACCACACGAAATAAATATGCATTAATACATTCTAAGTCTTCGACAAAACCAAAAATGTATAAAATGTTTAACGAAAAATTCGTGAAAAGTTTCGAGGTGACGCTTTTTGATGAGATTCGTGATATTAACATGTAGATAAATAATTAAATACATGTGAACAAAATTAGCTCTAATGTCCGAAATTATCTTTAAGCTTTCCTTCTTACGTTGTGGTAGATAATCAGAAAAATGTCTGTGTGATGTCACATTGACAAATAAGTAATAATAATTGAAAAAAAAATCAAAAACCAGATTGCATAACGAGACCATCATCAGCAATACCAAATTAATATCATTTCTATTTAAAAGCCTATAACTGAAAATCTTTACTGATCTTTTTTTATTGAAAAATGATATACGAAATCATAAAAATATTATTAAATACCAATTTAACAATAGCCCACTGGAGACAGTTCGTCTATTTTCATTTTTTATAAGATTTTATTTTTCTTTTTCACATTATGGCGTGCAAAGTCGACCATATTATTTTTCCAAATTCTTACACATTCTATGACATTCGTTATGATAAATCAAACGACGCGTCATTTATCCAAATCGGCCAATACGTTTGGTCTAATTAGTGCCACAGAGGTACAAAAACACATACATACATATGTTATGGTCGTAACACATACATACGCACATGACTCTCCCTCGCGATTGGCTAAAAAATCCTGTTAAAATTGGACAAAGTTCCATCACATCGAGCCCGTCTGCAACATACGAGTACATTTTAATTAAATAGATTTAATAACGCTCTTATCTCATATGACGTTCAGGCTGATGGATCGTCAATGGTCCCAGGGATCAGATAGCCACATATATCGAGTTCAATCAATCTTAACGGACAAATTACATGTTATTGTCCTTGGTTGTATATCTTTATACAGAAGGTTGTGTTTGTGACTGTGTTGTTCATTGTGTTTTCGGATTCTATATCTAAAAGTGCTGATATGATCTTATTATTAAGGTTAAATCGTATAGAATAGAAGTAATTAATTAAATAGAAACCGACTGCGTAATAAGAACACTGAGAATCGTTACTAACCAACTTAAAATCCTTATAGATTCTAAACGATTTCTGATTGAAAAATTATATAAGAAACTTAAAAATGAAATTTAAAATACCTAGACTACGATACCGCATTTGATATAGTTCGTCGATATTAATTTTTTTTTCCCATAATGGCGTCTAAAATCGGCAAAGTTTTGAGTTTTTTTTAATTATTATATTTTCTGTGAGTTTCGTGCCATTATGACAAATCAATCGACGTCATTTATCATAATCGGTCCACGCATACAAGTCCACGTACATACATACAGACTGATAAACACATTACTCTCCCTTGCACCGCACAGTCGGATAAAATAAACGCATCACACACAACAGGCTCCCATTAGGATCTCATGATCCCGTGTTAGGGGTCCGGAAGCACGCACAACACAAACACAAACATCTAGACCACGACAAACATCGGTATGGTCACATTTGCCGTATGCGCGAATCGAACCCACGACCGTTAGCGCTCCAGTCAGTGGACTGCCGCTGCGCCAACGTGTCAAATGCATGCTGATAAGCAATAATGTGTCAACCCACAAAAATTTGGAAAAAATGATGTATTCTGATAATGCGTCACGTATTTAACATTATTAAAAAAAAAATCATCTAAACAAAATAAGTACTGAAAAATGTTACTTAATTAAATGTGTCGAATATTATAGAGGGTTTCATACTTTCAAATATCCAATAATCTCATATATTTGTAAATAAAGTAAAGTAACAGCCTGTAAATATCCCACTGCTGGGCAAAGGCCTCCTCTCCTATTAAGGAGCTGAATCCACCACGCTACTCCACTGCGGGTTGGCAGATATACATGTGTCAGAATTTCTTCCGGCACATGCAGGTTTCCCCACAACGTTTTTCTTTACCGCCGAGCTCAAGATGAATTTAAACACTAATTTAGCACTTGAAAAATCAGCGGTGCTAGCCGGAGTTTGAATCCGCGATCGTCGGTAAAGATCGACGTGTTCTAACCACTAGGCCCTCATTTATTAAAAAAAAATATAATTATATAAAATTTTCTGTTATACCAATTTATATATATTTAGCAAAGAAAAGATGGATATATACTTCTTCAAACAAATTTGTTAAGAATAGATTTCACATTATTAGACGCTATTTCCTCAAAATGAAGCCCTTGTGGCTTGACATAGTATTTCTCATCAGCGTCCAAATGTATGTCTGTCCATTCGTGTGTCTAACTACCAACATTAATTACGATAAATTGAATGGACATTCATTTACCTAAATTGCCTAAATTAATTATATCTAAAATCATGTTTATTGCTAATAATATCGTTAATTAAATTAATATAAACGTTTAACCTACTTCGTATTATCATTATTTTTACAAGAAATATTATTTATTATTTTTTATATAATATTCGTTATTTCTTTCATTGTTTTTATCCAAATGTTGCAAAGTCAATAATAAAGGGTTATTTTCTACTTATACGTTTGTATGCGTCAGTCCTGACGTTCCCTCGTACCTCTAAATAGACTGAACAGATTTTAATTTATATATTATTATATATTTATAAAAAATCTAAATCGCAGAGTCATTAGCATCAATGTGTGTAGGTTTTCAAGGTTCAAAAGTATTTTTATAATATGTTATTATGTCACTTATCATGTATTTAAATAAGCATTAAAATATGTTTACTCACCTGAAATCGTTCATCGTTGGTGTAGGTGAACTTCCCGGAGCTCAGAATGTGCCAATCTCGTTTTCTAATCCACGACACTTGCTGCGAAATATATAAACGGAATTAGTTCTTAAGCGTCGTAATAACTAGCGTCATAGAATAGAGAATATGATAGATGTGGCAAAGAATATTCGACAACTTGTTGACGCAGTGTACGCAACTGACTCAAGCACTAACGCTCGTGGGTTCAATCCCCGCTCACGGGAAACGTCTGTATTGGTCATACGGATGTTTGTTGTAGTCTGGGTGTTTGTGTTAGTGTTGTGTAAGTTTTCGGACCCCCGACACAAGGCAGACGAGATCTTAATAGGGGCCGCTGAGTTTAGTGCGTTTATTATTTATTATTATTAATGTCTCTATAGTGGTTCAGATTTTTAATAAATGTTAGCCGGGAAAACAACAAATTTACGCATTCTCTGAATACGGTTGATGATTTGCTTTCATAAAGTTGAAGTTATATGAGAAGTTGGTGGTTGAGTTTATTGGTTTCTTTATTAAGCACTTGACAAACTTCGGTCTTATTATGATACTTTATATCAACTTTCGGAAACAACAATACAATACATAAAGACTCAGACTATTTAATATCAATAAATCAGTCGCTAATAGATCGAAATTGAACTATGTGACTTCTTATTTAAACGTTTGTGTCTTTATATATTTCATGAGGCACTGTTTACTTTTTCTTTGCATATTCGCTCTAAATGTAAAGTTCTGTGGTATAAATCACTACTTAACGATAAGATAATCTGTTTGTAAATGAATCGTAATGATAAAACGAAAAACATCAGAACTTACAAACTTTAAAAAAATAACTAGTAATAAAATTGAAACACTTGATGCTACTTTTGTAACACATTTATGTTTAATCTATGACACTATAATACAATTTTTAGTTGAAGTGGTTAATAAATTAAAATGTATAATTAAGAAACGTTCAATCCAAATCAGCCTTTGTTTTAACTTCTGCAATGCGGTTACGAAGCGAGATTTCTATCAGCGAAATAAATCCTGCCTGCAATTACTGATTTTCTTTTGTACGAAAGAAATAGAGTTTTTAAACATTCAGCTAATTGTAGACTAAGTCACTGGGCCTGTCAATAAATAGTGTACTCGTTTTTGGTGCCTTTTCTGAAGGGATGGGCAAATTAAAAAATATATCATATCGATATTATTTTATCAGATTCTTGGATTGATATTTTTTAACAGTCTATAATTATAGCGTGAAAAATATCGTTAAATATTTTATTCGATTCAATAATTTACGTATACAAAAAGACGATAGACTATACAATTTATTATTTATGTTAAATTCGATAATGACCATCATGAGATGTTTTTAACAAATAAAGCACAAGATATTATCTAAAAGTATTAAATATAAAACCAGAGTTGTGTTAAAAATATATCTAAATTTATATGAATTCAATACTCTTAAATAAAGATTAAGATTAAAAATATCGATGATATATAAATATCGATAGAAGTTATCGATATTTCGATGTTTTTGTCAAAACCTACTCTACTTTACTTTTAATTGTGTCGTGGTCTTTTGGTAATTCATTGCCTATTTATAGTGGAGCACAATTGCTTTCTGATATACTTATATATAAATTCGTGCTAATTGAAGTTCGGGTTGGCGTAAAGGGGTGTAAATAATAAATAAGTACCTAAGTGTGACCAAAATGTCTGTGACAATTGGCCTAGTTGGGATTTTCCGTACGAGAGGACGATAAGGAAGATTGGTTGATAAAAATGAGATTGTTTTTATTTTGTTATGTAATACGAGCCCCTCGCGGTTTCAATCGCGTTTATATTTGCCGCTTGGCTCCTATGACGTAGCGTGATTTAAAATAGCCTTATATACAACAGATAGTTTGTAGGTAGAAGGTAGTTTATGGAGCTACTGATTCAATTTGAAAAAATATTTTTGCCTGGGGCTGCTCTAATTGAGGAGGGATATAGACTACATAACATTACGACTCATATGAACGAAATTGTTAGTATAGACGCGAGTGAAACCACGAGGGGAGCTAGTCTATTATATTTTTTAAAAGAATAAGACTTAAACCACGTATTG
This sequence comes from Hypolimnas misippus, assembly GCA_037950945.1. NCBI lineage: Eukaryota > Metazoa > Arthropoda > Insecta > Lepidoptera > Nymphalidae > Hypolimnas > Hypolimnas misippus. The sequence continues at coordinate 10,756,268 of JBBEEQ010000011.1, forward strand.
GTTTTGAAGGCTGGGGCAACAAAGAATGAGGGGCCTTGAATAAGTTTAATTCCACAGAAAAAACTTTCATAATCTTTTTTTCAACAAAATTTGCTTCGCGTGCTCGTTAAAAGTAATTAAATATTAAACAAATTGTAAAGCTTATACTACGGCCCCCTCTATTGTGAAGGCCCCTCTATTGTGAGGGTTCCTCTTTTGTCGAAACCAATCTCTTTTCAGCCCCTGTTGCCCTCCCCTAAATCCGGCCTTGATTATATCTTAGACTACTAAGTCAATTAGTCTTAATTTAGTTCTTAATTTTACAAAACCTAATGTCTTAAAATCAAGGAGGCCGCGATAATTAGATTTAAATTATTAAATTTTGGGTTATTTATCGCGAAGTTGCGAACTTCGGTTATTAAATTATTTATTATGAACCATTCACGTCACTTATTTGTTTCGTAACAAAAGTTTTGTAATGTGAAAATCTATAATTTTGATAAAAGTTACACTAATGTGTTAGGTTGAGTTTTCTATTGATAAAATTGTTTTGTGTCTTCTTAAAAGATTAATGGGCGACCCATAGTGTTATTAATGATAATTGGTATTAGTTTTAGTTATAAGTTAATAATTGTTGTCGATGTCAGGAACAGAGTGTACTTTTGACTCTTTTTATGTAATAAAGAATAGTTACATCATTAATATGTTTCGTTATAAATAATAAAAAAAAATTTAGAGATTACCTAACATTTTAAAATGTCTTAGTTTTTCTAATATATTTTTGACTACTGTTTTAGCGTAAAAATTAATGAAAGCATGTTGATTAAAAAAATATAAAAAAAAATATTTTTATGATAAACCAAGAAACAATTATTGGTTGCTTGGTTGAATCAGATGATCACTTTAATGAACAGTTGAGTGTTGAGTAGTTCTACACTTACCCCTCTCTCACTCAAGTGTCCAACTAGGCAGTGTAGGTAGGCAGTTCCCCCGAGCTGGGCTGTGATGTTGCTCACTGAGTTGTTGGCAGTGACGTCGGCCGGCGCCTGCACGCTGCCGCGCCAGCCTCGTGCTCTTGATGCACCGTGATGTCCTAGTACATAAACGAGTTATTAATTTTAAAAACCTAAGACCAGATTGCGTGACAAGACCACCTGCAGTCAGCAGTACCGTATCAATGTCAGTTCTGTCTAAAAGCTTATATTATAATTGAAATATTTATTAATATTTAAATCGTTAAAGATCCTAAACGGTAATTCTGATTGACAAACGATATAATAAACCAAAAATGATTTTTAAATGCCTATTCAACGATGTTCATTTTTTTTTCACATTATGGCGTCCAAAATTGACCGTTTTGATTTTCCAAATTGTTATACTTTCTATGGAATTGACGTCATTATATCGAATCAAACAACGTATCATTTATCAAAATCTGCCCACGCGATATATATATATATATATATATATATCGCGTGGGCAGATTTTGATAAATGATACATATATATATATATATATATATATATATATATATATATATATATATATATATATATATATATATATATATATATATATTAGCTTCCCTTACGTCGCGCAGTTGGGTAACAAGTACGAGGTTAAGCTAGGTTAAAGAAGGCCCTGATTATATGAAGGTGATCTGTTCATTGTTTCACTGAATTCTGAGGTACATTAAAAAGTTATAGTCTTTATTACTTTGTATACCAAATTGTCTAATTAATAAAATGTTGTTTATTTTTTTTAATTCAAAACTAAACTTTAGCGATTCTTTTATAAAATTGTATTAATATTTATTTTATGTTATAATTTCTTGTATTTTGTTTTAATTGGATTTATGCATATTCATTTAATGTTTTTATTCTATTTAATAAAATTTAGAAATAAGTAAAGCAAGAACATTAAAACAAACGGTTTATGAATTGTTTGGTACGTCATTTTCAAAAATTAGCAGAAATTGTTAAAACACTTAACTAAGCATGAATTAACACAAAATTTAAAAAAAGGCGAATCGATTAAAAGGCATAATATACAATATCGTTTACTTAAATGACCTACTAACAAACTACTGAACCGATTTTGATGAAAATTCGGTCCCTTTGAGTTTCCATCTGGAAGTATATATGCTTTCAAAAAGAATTAGATAATTGAATCCTGCCGTTATTGAGTAATACATGAACATACATAAAAAGTTATTGATGAAAATGAAAACCTCTTCTATTTGAGAGTCGGTTAGTTAAAACCCGGAAAGACATTCGGATTTTTGTATAACAACGCGTTTAAAAATATATCAATTCCGCTGAAACACCTTTGTCACTAACACATATTTACATACAAAATTTAATAAATAAAAAACACAATTTCCCTATTTGCATCGAACGTTTGACAAACAAAGATAAAATTCAATTTTTACACCAAAAATTTTTCACGTTCAAACCATCGATAACGAATACAAAGCGAATATACTGCCCAATCCACAGCCGCTTATGACACGTCAAGCCGGCTAAACCAACATATGCGAAACGCAGAAAAATCTAACACTGTCTTTTCGAAATATCAATCTCGGTAAAAACTTGAAAAAGATTTTTCAAAATACCAACGATTGCGCAATAACCCCACTTTTCCATTGAAAACACATATTAGTTTACCATGTTTGTACATATGTTAATAACTGTCACTGAGGTTAGTCCACTCACTACAGTGAGTGAGAGAATCGGAAGTCTTCTCCATTTCTTTCCTTACTGCTGGCAACATGAGTAGCGGTGAACTTTTACTCTTAAGTGTTCCGCATGTTCGTTTGCCAGCGATTTAATGAAATAATGAAACAACCGATAAATATTTATCTTCAGATAAATAGATATGTGACGTCACAAGAAATCAACATGGCCGACGTAAAGTGTCAAAATTGGCGAACCGTTGTGTTTTTTTTAAGGCCTAAACATTTTAATCTTTACGATTTAAATTACTTAAGTCTTCTATAGAAAGCTGAACAAACGTACGTATGTCTCCGGTGGAAGACGTGAAGAGGGGCAGCATGCAGAACACAGCAGCGGCGAACGGTATGCCCATCCCGCCGGCCACTCGCCATTTCATCTGAAACAATTAAATTTATCAAGTTAGCCCATTGGAATCATCTCTAAAAAGTTTTCCATAAAGTTACACGTTAAGAATAGTTACCTTACGGTGTAGTATCGAAAAATTAAGTAAAAATGTTTACAAAACTAACACCACAAGTCACGGCTTGCTCAATATTATAAGTAAGCTCTTAAGTTAAAATTATCTTATTACAATTATTTAGAACTCACATTAAGTGACACTTTTAAAAAATTGTATTTGGAGTTGGAAAAATCAAGTCAATTTACTTCAAAAAGGCTGCAGGTATAATTATTATGTTAAATATAAAACAAATGTAATTACAATCTAACGTAATCTAACAAATTCTCTAAACTGTACGAGTCGTTTATCTAATAAATTATAATATTACAAACTTTTTTATTTTTATTATTTCAAAAATTTCTTTAAAAAAAAAACAATGACGATATTTAAACACTATTCCAGCACTAAAAATCAGGACATGTCCTGATCAAAGAGTGCTGTTGGCAACTCTACATAGAAGAGAAACTTAATTAGTTTTCGTCACTACACACTATGGTACATAATTTAATTGAGTGAGCAATTTTAACTTGAAATTTAACATCACTTTTGATGTTATTTTCAAAATAACACATACTTGGAAATAGAAAACGTTTCTCGACAGAGATTGTAATATATGTCTTTGAGAAGTAAAAATTCTTTCTAGATTCCCAGACAGTGTCACGTCCTTGAAGCAATCTTTTTAGATACGTTTCGCAAAGAAAGACACATAGAAGTGATAAATCAATTAATTGGATGAAATGTTTCTAAACGCAATTCGAATTTTCTGAATGAAAAATGGATCAGCCCTCCTGTCATTAGTGACGAATAGATGGCGAGTTAAATCTTTTAGAAACGTAAAATGCTCGTTTCACGTAGAAAAATAAAACTCTTATTCAGTTAGTTATTTGATTCTAGATATTTATACATTTTTTTTTTTCGTATATTTATTTTTTTTATAGCGGGCAAACGAGTACGCGTAGGTGCGACACTTTATGTTAAGGGCCACCGCTGCCCATTAATAAAAAAAAACACTACAGTTTTTTTTCATTAACGGGCAACATTTTGAGTTACGTATTTTAAGTTTGATAATAATTTAAAAATAACAAAGGTTACGTTTTAATGTCAAAAATATTTTCTAAGTTACATAGACATTTGAATAGCAAAGAATTCCTTGAAGATTCTCAGACAGATTACTGTCCTTGAAGCTAACCTTATATGAGTAATAGGAATTTTATTTAGAGAGACGTACAAAATAGATACTTATATATTAAGATGGAATGGTGGTTAAAATACGTCGATCTCAACCAATAGTCGCGGACTTAATAGTGGCTAGTGCCACTGAGTTTCCAAGTGCTATTCATCTCGCATTTATTTTTTATTGGTGAACAAAAACATCAGGAATCCTGGATATGTCGTAAGAAATTCTGATATAGGTATATCCACAAACATCCACTTGAACAGAGTGTCTAGTTAACTTCTTATTAAGCATCTTCTCCTAATGGCTGTTATGCCCGGCTGCGGGATATTTCCACACTGTTACAGTTGCTTGTAGTGAATGTAAATATTTACTGCAAAACCAACTTGGCAGAGCAATTAAATTTTCGATTATACGATTTTAATATAATTTGTTTGAAAATAATTTGAAAGGAACAAGACTTACAAAAAGCAAAATAGTAATTGCGTTAATTTGGACGCCATATTTATTCCAGTAATTTTGTTTTTAATAACAAACTAATAAACCGATTTTGATAAAAATAATTCATGGGAAATAAATTATGGGGCCAATCTGAATGTTTCATTTTCAAACAGAAATTAATTTTGCAAATTCGTCATAAATGAACAAGTTATGCCCGACCATGCATAAATAATGTAAACATTCGAATTAATAACCGCTTCCTTTTTTAAGTTAGTTAAAAGATTTCGTCTAAAATTTTTAATATTTGAAAGAAAAAAAACTGAGGTCTCACTCTCCTTGAAAGTTATCTATATAGGGCAGAGTAACAGGAAGGCAAGAAATCGTGATTTACGAAAAGGTATATCGAATGTTATATGATTAAAATTTTGACGAGGTACAATATTATTTCGTCCTTATCTTTTTCTCTCTTTCAGTATAATCAAGTTATCGTTTGCCAGTTTTTTTATTCATATTCAAAAGAAATGAAAATATTTCTTCTGAAAATAAGTAGAGCAGGTTAATTACTTTGAGCTACCGCTATCATAACGCGGTATATTTTGCCAGTTGACTTCTAATTTTTGTAGTAAAATGAAATAAATAAACAGTCAAAATGTATCGGTTTTCCATCCGCAGTTCGCGGAGCCACGTAATAACCCTGGTATGAAAAAATTAGGACGAAAAGTTAAGTTTGTCTATGGAATACTATTTACACTAAACTCCTTATAATATTGTTAATTTATTCCTGAGCTTAGCTACGGTGATAAAAATTTAGATATAATGTTATACAAGACTGAAATTCTTCTTCCTAAACTTCCTTACTAAATATTACTTTAAATGATTATATTCATAAATACAATATACAATAAAATCTATTATAATGTTGTAACTCGTTTTGCTTACAAAATAAAAACAAAATAATAAAATTAAGTAAAATAAAAATTGTGTGTAAAACAATAATGTTAGGGTCCCCGTGTTGACCTTTGCTCATTATAAAATCTTGAATTTGCCCTTTGACAGATTTTACTAATTAAGATCAAGCGTCCTTATGATTTCGCATTGTTTTAAAAATAAATGTTTGATTAAAAAAAAGTCCAAGGGCCACGTTAAATAAACCAATTTAAAGAGAAAAGAATAATTTTGTAAATATACATTTATTTTTATACACAAACTAGTTGCCTACAGAGTCCATATTTTGTATGTTTCAAGTAATACAAAATATGGAATTTTTAGGTTTTTAACACATTTTTTTCATTTTACCGTGCGATTTTTCAAATATACTGAATGTCCGAATTTCTTTCTTCTTCTTTATATTGTTTTGTGGCTTTTAGTTGTGCCAATTGTGCACATATTATTTCGCCAATGTCACGTGGAGAATGTCCGAATTTGATTTTTTGTCTGTTGACATGTGTCAAAAAACTTCATTAATTTACTTTTCGAATATTGAAGCGTAGTCCATATTTTGCATTATAAAATAATCGCATGTATTCGAAAAACTTATTATCAGATAAAACTTTTAATCATACCAACCTGCTTTTAATACATTTTACCTTTTATCAAAATAAAAAAAGCAATTTATCATGAATACGTTTGACATCTTAAGACGCCATTTTCTCAAAATGAATGGCTTGACATAGGATTGCAGAATTATCAGCACAAATACCATTTTTCCTTAAATTAACACGGATGAAACCACAAGGCAAAGCTAGTAAGATCTATATAGCGACAGACGCGTTGGCGCAATGGTCACTGCAACTGACTAAAGCGCTAACGTTCGCGGGTTCGATCCCCTCCCGGCAAACGTGTGTATTGGCCATACAGATGTTTGTCGTGGTCTGGGTGTTTGTGTTAGTGTTGTGAGTGTTTCCGGACCCCCAACACAAGGTCATGAGATCTTAATGGGGGCCGTTGAGTGGGATGCGTTATGATGCGTTATTTAATAATGTCGTAATAATAGTTATATAATTGCGACTGTCTCTGTCATCTGGGTCAGTCGAGTGAAACGTAATTGATTCGCTTATTTTAAAGTGCAAAAATATTTTTGCAAAGTCATCAACAAGATAAAAGTTCGCTATTATTGTTACCCACATTCAATGGACGGAGTCGGAGTCAACTTTGACGATTCCACGAAGTATCTGGAATAATATTTTTCCATTTGATTCCGAATAAACGTCGCTATTGTGTGCCGTATTTACTTTAATACGTTACTGAGAATGGAAGTGAAATTTGTTTAAATAAGCAAATTTTTCGCCGTCCCTGTTATTCTTTGGTACTTTGCTGGATTTTGCACTTTTTCTGTATTAAGCTCAATTTGAAAATTACTTTAATTTGTCTGTTTTCTTTTGCTTCGTTATATTCGATAATCATGTTTGACGTGCGGCATAATATTTTATAATGTCATATAAAACATAACTTGTACAAAGTTCAAAAAGATTACATTGAAGAAACGTTTGTGTGCTAGTAGATAATATGATATTAAGGTTTTGGAGATATTGACACACCACAGGCAAATGCTTGCAAAGTATCTTAATAAGTTTTATAATTTCCAAATAAAATTTGACGTTGTTGAAAACAAATTCAACAAAGGAAAAAAAAAAGTCCCGCTGAGTTTCTTTCGCGGTTTCTTCTCAGGTCTGAGGTTTAACTTTTCCGAAAACGCGGTAGATTCATTTGCTTAAAGTTTTAAAAGAGAATGTAAATTCCAAATTTTTAAATAAAAATATTTTGTTTTGATTAGTAAAAAACAGCCAAGTTTGCAATTTAGTTATTTTTAAAAAGTTGAGAGATCCATGTCGCAGCAAGTAATTAGCTAACTTGACAACATCTTATAGTGTCCAAATATTAAAAATCTATTATGTTTTAAATTAATAGACTGACTTGGCCATTGCATGAAAACACCGTGTATCTCATAAGTATTACATATTATATTATTTGTTAGTTTAGTTTTTGTATTGTGATTACACATGAGATGTTACGTTTATCAGCCTATATATATTATATGTTACATTTATACTATTTGACGGTAAAAATCGTACTTGTTTCCAATTGTGACAAGTTCGTCACTCGGCTTATTGGTTCAAAGATAGTCTCGCCTGTCATAATCAGTCGCTAACTAGTTAACAGGCAATGTCCTTTAAAGTGGACAACATTCTGTGTATCCATAGCCGTGAGATATATAACATAATAAATCATTGCTGGTACAGTCTAATCGTGGCTGGTAAGGTAAGATCAGAGCTAATGACGTCTCGAATTCACATTTTTTTTTACGCGTAAGGCGAGAATTTCATTTGTAAGTGTCCATTTCTTAATTGACATAAAACAACTATGTGATCTGGTAACAATTACATAACCTTAAGAAAGCTGTGGCTCTTTTAAAAATAAGGCATCGACAGTAAATTCTCTTAGGTGTAACAGTGACTAACATCTTATGGAAGTCTTTATCAAAATCTAAGAGCAAAACTTATAAGTGTAATTTTCGCTTTACGTAGACGCCAGCGCTCGGAGCAGCGTAATTCAGAGTTAGCGCTATCGCATTATCTTGAGAGTTGATTTGTTTTGTTTTGTTAAAAAAATCACAACGGTCAAAATGCACCGCCTTGTAATAGAGATAGCTCCACGTAATCAATCTGCAGTATGCTAGATTCAATTTCGGAACATACCTAAAGAGTGTATGATAAAGAGAATGAGTGTGTTATAAAGAGAAAACAAATTATGTCTGTGCGAAGTAAACTCCGGAATCACTGAACCTGTTTTAAAAAAGTATGGTACCATTTGAAAGGTTATGGTACCATTATTCTAGATGCTTATACATATTGATGAATGTCAGTATAATAATAAAATAATTTGTAAAATCTATACTAATATTATAAAGAGGAAAAATTTGTTTGCATGTAAGTTTGTATGTACTGAAATTATTTTTGTGTTACATAGCAAATTTATCGAGGAAGGTTATAGGCTATATTACATCACGATTCATAGAAGCGAATCAGTAAACATAAACGCAAGTGAAACCCAAAGGGGCACCTTGTAAATTATATTTTCTAATAATGTAATCACAATTTTAAATAAACCTAGTCAACTAAATTTAATTTGCTTCCAGTTAATAATCTTTACAGCGATTATTATTTACGATGTACAAATAGTTCTTAAGCATAATTAATTACATGAATATAAAGAACGTTACATGAATTCACAGCGAATATAATTACTACAACTTAATTAAAACGTCACTCATTACAAGAATAATTAAAATTAATGATTCTATTAAAATAATTATGAAAAGAAAAACACGAAATAAACCATTTCATTTGAAAACGTTTTATTATAATTCAAACGATATTTCACTCCGTCCAAGCAGTTTTATTATTACTTTGAATTTCAAAGAGTTGCTTCAGGTATTCAGTGCAACAGTTTAAAATAAGTTTTTGGGTTAAGGGCAGGCCAGCTGAATAATATCGGTCAAATGCCTCTCACGAGTTTTACACTGTACGAACCTTTTCAGACCAATTTTCTTTTATTTATTCACCCAGTAAATCTCGGGCAGGAGATTCTATCGTAATAAATTGAAAGTGTTTGCCTCTTTAAGCGCTGCCATTTTTTATGCGTGCGTTCGGGCATTGATGTTTTTTTTCATCGTAATTAATAAGTTGTAGGTTGTTTTTTTTTTATAATTAAATATGAAATTGGAGTTTTTTTTAATACTAATAGATAAAGTTAAAGTGTCTGTTTTGTTATACGAAATTAACAGCATATATGTATATTGATATTATAAAGCAGAAGAGTTCGTTCGCTGTAACGCGCTAATCTCAAGAATTACTGGTTCGAATTGATAAATATTTTTTTGTTAGATAGTTTATTTATTGAGGAAGGCTATAGGCTATATTACATCACCCTACAACTTAAAAGAGCGAAGAAGTTACCATAAACGCGAGTGAAACAGCTAGACAATATGTACGGTATTTACATTAAAAATATATATTTTTATAATTTTTGTCTGCCTGTTTGTTCCGGCTAATCTCTGTAACAGCTGGACCCATTTGATGGGACTTCACTCGCAGTTAGCTAATGCTATAAGGTGTAGCTAAACTTACTTTTACTAGAACTAAGTATTAAAGTACTTTGATTAAAATGAAATATTTTAATTAATAAATAAAACAAATTAAAAAAATTACGCGAAAACAAAATTTAAACCAACGAAAGAGTGAACAAAACAGTAAGTACAGAAGGTATACATTATATAAATATATTTTTATACAATTATAATTAACGCGGTTGTAACCGCGGGGTACAGCTTGTTTTCAATAAATGCACATACAGTTGTTAAATGCTCTATATGACCCTTATTTGAAACTAGCTCTCGCAATTTTCACTAGATGCGTTTATAATTAGTGATCCGCGTTGTATAATGATAGAACGCTGCTTGTTTCTTATTCTGACGCACAAAGTATCTAATAAACAAAGTTTTCGTATCGCAGTGTTAAGTGCCATACTCTCCTGAAATGTAGCGACCGATTTTGATGAAATTGTATATTACTGAAAAAAAATTGTTTTCTGACTAATGTTGCAGTTTTTGTTTTTATTATATCGGCTCCGAGGATCCTTTCAGTGTTTTTCGCCATCTCCTACATGGATGCTGATAAGCAATAATGTGTCAACCCACAAATTGTCAAATTCTGATATATGGATGTATTTTGATAATTCAAAAAACTTTCAACTAAATAAGTACGGAAAAAATTTATTAATCTAATGTTTTGATTATTGATGTGTGCTCAATATTTTATATAATATAATAATTACAGATATTTAAAAAACTTGTTATGAGATAAATATCTTTACTATATCAATCACAGTATTGCTTATCAGCGTCCATATGTAGATTCGAATTAGGACCACCACGCTCGGTTAAAAAACTCAAACTGTAGGTATATAAAGATTAGTTTATATCCTAAGTTGCTATCTGTTTTGTATGTTAAAAGCAATGAACTAAACTGCGAAATTCTGTTTGTAAAGATAAACACGAAGTGGTTCCTAAACTTACTAGCTTACTAATGCTGGACTTTGAGCCTAATCAAGGAGTGCCTACTTCAGAGCTCTATCGTGAATGCATAATTAATATCCTATCTAATTGAACTTCTTCCATGAATTAATAGAGAGATTTCCCTGCGAATATTGATTAAGATAGGCAGAGATATCTATTTAATGGAAATACTATCTACTAGTATGTTTTCAGTCATTTTGCTAGGGCCTACATTTTTTAGATTTAGATTCGATCAGGGAGATCAAGTATGGTTGGTTCTTCTTATCAAAGTGTTTTCACATACACTGTGGTAACCAGGGGACTTACAAGGATAGACCCTTCAAAAAAAGATATATATTTGTATAAATTCAGGATCTTAGCGGTTGTGGCAGCAACCGTCAGTCTTAAAGGGATATGACTATACCAGAAAGGTATAGTCATATTCCTTTAAGACTGTTTTTCATGCGGTAACAACTAATTGTGATCCTTTTTTGCTAGGGTCTACTTATTTTGGTTTAGATTTGACCAGGGAGGTCAAGTACATTTGGTTCTCCTTATCAAATCTGCACAGGTATACTCTGGTAACATAACCAGAGTTATTTACAAGAATGGACCCTTCACAAAGATATATACGTGTGTACAAAATTGTAAGTCCAAGACGTTACTGGGTGTGAATTGTAGTCTAGTAAAAGTTTTACTAATCTAAATATCAAGAGCAATCGAAGCAAAATCTCTCAAGTAAATGATACCGAATTAGGAAATTCGATGAAATTAGATTAGATATTTTTGATCATACTTTGAAGTTAGATTGTAAAGCCTGAAACGCAATTTCGGGCAGCTTACAATTGCGAGTGGTGGACATCAAATAATAATTTATATTAAATAAATAAACACATCACACTCAACGGCATTAACAGGTATCGAAATTGCGACCGTTAACGCTTTAGTCAGCTGTAGTGACCACTGCGCCAACCTCTCTGTCCATTGTACTGGAAGTGTCAATCGCAGAGGAGACAGATTCTCCTCAGGTATACGATTTAATGTTAATAATTGGACTATGTAATGTTATTAATCAGATTGTTTTCATTAATTCAGCAGGCAAACGATCTGATGTTAAGTGACCTGATGCTTGGATTGACCTGATGTTAAATGATCACCATTGTTGATGCACATTAATCAGCACCTGAAGAGCGAAGACAAATGCGTTGCAAGCTTAAAAAGGAACGAGAGGACAATGGGAAGTAAGAAAGAAGAAGAAGAATCACTACCAGTGATAAGACCGCATTTGCACTCTATTGTAATGTCTTACTATATTTTCTTTTTTTTTGTATTTCTTTTTCTTGTGTGTGCAATAAAGAATAAATAAATAAATAAGGAGAACTTAGCTATTTTCTTTGGAAATGTGTAACTTCTCCAATCAATAGAAGAGCCTTGGTCAGTTGGCTACAACTAAGCTCACTCACAGAAATGACATAAATTGCGTCTATCGCGACTCTCAGTCATACCCATAGTATGTTTCAGGCTTAAATATTTAAGTCTCGTTTAATTTCGTGTTCCGCGTAAACATCTGGAAGTATCCATATAATTTATAAGAAACTTGTTCCTAAAGGTTAATTGATTATTGATCGATTGCCCTTTTGTTTGGTATCGACTTATTCGGGTGCTATGAATTATTGGTTGAATTTCTATAAATATTTTTGTAGATTGTAAGTACGTAGTTCCTGTGTTGCCTGTTATTTAGTATACAGGGTGTCCCGAAAGTCAACGATTAAATTGAAATGGGATATAGGCCAGGTCTTAACGAGTCTGTAGACAAAAAATCGTTTTTGTAAAAGCCCCTTGGTTTCTGAGATAGGCGCCATTATGTGAAAAGTACGAAAAACCTTTTGTAATCAATTACCAATATCTTTTTTTTTTCAATGATTCAATGTGGTATTTTTTTTTTAGCATTTTGGATATGTATACCATATATATTGGTGCTATGTGACTCCTTATGTTTATAATATTCTTTGTCCAACATGTATACATTAGTAGTTATCATTATAATAATTAAAATTAATTATAAAATCTATATTAATGTTATAAAGAGGTTAAATTTGTTTGTAAGTTATAAAGTCTGAATGTAGGGGATGTTTTTTCAGAAACTATTGATCTGATTCAAAAAATTCTTTTTGCTTTGGATAGCCCGTTTATTGAGAATGGTAATGAGCTATATTATATCACGATATGATTACGGGAGGGTCAGCTCGTAACTTATAATCACCGGTTTTTTAAGTTACCACATTTTCTATTGTGTAGTTATGTATTGTGAGTACAAAAATTTGTGAGAATAGTTGAATGGATGAACAGATAGATACGAAAATAATTAGATATGTATCTTTCTTTTATGTAAAACTACATAACAGATTTTAATGTTTTTTTTTTTATAGCAATGTAGTTTATACATCAAAAAACACAGGCTGTTCTTTATAAAGGTGTGTGATTGGATGAAATTATAACGATAAGTCTTAAATAAATTGAAACGTTTAAAAATAAATCTATTAATAAATTACAATGTGCAGAATAGGTTAAATCTGTAGAAATACTTTTTACGACTTTGATATATCGAAAAGGCGTTTCTACAACATCCGTCAATTCGACTTCATTGAAGGTATAAATGTATTTCAACTGATTCGAAATATTTTTTTATAATCTAAACCAGAGGTTCTCAAAGTTGACTGGACCGCGACCCACCTCACAAAAATTTCCAAATTAACACACCTTTTCATTTTTATGAACAAAAAAGCAACAGAATCATATAAACGAAGGTTTATTCAAGCAAAAGAAATAATAATACACGATGCTGGAGTGCTGTTTCAAATATTTTAAAGCTTATGTCTTAGATCCTATTTCATTTCGTGATCCACCTGTGGGTCGCGACCCATACTTTGAGAAACGCTGGTCTACACGTCAAACATACGGTAAATTACATTTCTTGAACATTTTTTTCCAGACGGAGGTATTTATTATTATTTCTTTGAAGAATATTTTCGGCCGACTTCAAAAAGAGAAAGTTATCAATTCGTAGTATTTTTTTTAAAGTGTCCTTTTCCCTGTTACCTCTGAACTTTGTCATTTCTTAATAAATTTGTTTTATCACTAAATTACTTTTTCACTCAAAATAACTGGAGTAAGTACCTTAAACGAAACGTATTTTGTTTTTAACTCGGTTCCTTTGTTTTAAGAGTCTTTGTTATCACAGAAAAACTTTGTGCTTTCTTCTTTTTAGTCTAATGTTAAATACATGACGCATTATCAGAATACATTAAAATCTCCGAAATCGACTTTATATGGGTTGACACATTATTGCTTATTAGTGTCCATATATCTTAAACAAAATCATATTCACTATAAAGAAATAAATGGATGCTGATTTTGTGGGTTGACCACAAAAAGTCAAATTCGGAGATATTGATGTATTTTGATACTGCATCACCTATTTAACATTATTAAAAAAAATTAAGTCATATAAACTAAATAAGTACGGAAAAACATTACTTAATTAATTGGTTCGAATTCCAAGTGCGTTCCATATTTTGCAATTTATACAATAACCTCAAATATTTGAAAAACTTTTTATTCGATAATATATTAAATATATTAGTCTGAATTTAATTCATTATACCTTTTATCAATAAGTAAAAGAAAAGATGGATATATACTTCTTCAAACAAATTTGTTAAAAATAGGTTTGACATCTTTAGACGCTATTTTCTCAAAATGAAGTCAGTGTGGCTTGACACAGTATTGCTTATCAGCGTCCAAATGTAAAAATACGAAATGATTTTTTTAAACGATTTAAAATACACATAAAAATGTTTTAATTGAAAATTCAACGGGCTTCGTGTGGCGTGAGTTACACAGAGAATTAAAATAGTTTTCCAGTGTCTGTAATTACGTTTTTATTCAATGTAAAAATTGGATTTTTTTTTTAGTTGGAATGTGTTTTTTTAACTAACTTGAAATTAATGTTATGTATGAATAAAAGTATGTTGGCTTTACTTTATAATTTAAAAAATTCAATACTGACGATGCATTATTTTTTTCAAATTCCTGGCAAAAAAGCAGGCTTTGTTGTAAGAGCACCAGAGAAGCCATAAATGCGATGCCACCTTTATAAAGGAATTAGGCATGAAACGATTTCTGGTTCTCTTACTCTTCGTACGAAACACAACAATATGTCATGCCGATTTTCTTTGAAATAGATTCTGTGAAAGTGAGGTAATGCCCCGGTTGTATCAGTTCGTAAATGAGTTGTACTCAGTGGGGTGTACCTAGGCTCGCCTCCGGTTAAAATGTATTCAATTACATTTAACTATTTCGAAAATCAATGATTGCTAAAAATTTACTAGTATATTTCGTAATAAATGAAATGTTAAAAATAAAAAAAACTTTAAAAATGAATAACTAAAATAATTATCGATATTAATTATTATACTTTTCTTAAAAATGAATTTAATGTAAGACGATTGTTAATGTTCATATTTTTTATCTTCTTCTCTTAAATCTTTGATTAGATTTTTTTGAAAAACACATTAAGTTAAAGTTAAGTTATATAAGTTGTCATCTATCAAAGAGAAAAAAAAGTGTTGTAGTTATTAATAATATTAATACTAGGTAATCTATACTAATATTATAAAGCTGAAGTGTTTATTAGTTTGAACGCTCTAATCTTTTTGTGTTAGATAGATTATTTTTTGAGGGAGGCCATAGGCTATATTACATCACGCTACGACTCATAGGAGCGAAGCAGTAACCATAAACGCGAGTGAAACCGCGAGGGAGAACTAGTTTTTTATAACTGTAATTTATGAACAGAAGCATTTATTTTGAGGTATTCACCTTATTTTCGTCATTAGACCGAAAAAGGTTCTTCAAAATGAAGTAGCAAACGTTAATTTTCATTTTAATGCAGCCCTTAAGAAATAATATTTATAATAGCAGGAAAGTCTGGCATATCTTATCTTATTCTCTCTAAAACAGCGAACTTATTTTTTACGGGTGTAAATAATAACACAAAAATAACTAAAGAAATAAAAATAATGTAAACAAAATGGAACATTTTGAATAATTTTAACGTTGTAAAAAAACGAATTTAATGGCCACGCAAAAGTTCAGAACATTAATATAAATTTTCTGTGGAATAATGCTGAGCCAAAGTTTGAGGTACGTAAAGTATCATTTTAATATGAACATATTATTCTGTGTTGTTGTGTATTCTGTCGGTATAAAATACCAAAATGATACATACATACCTTATATATTATATAATACATAAGTACGTCGTTTTGAAGATAATTTTACGCTCTACTAATGAATATCAAGTTAATATCTTAAAACTAATATTTTCATTAAAAAATTACAGCTTAAATTATTATTACGTAACTATTTACTAACGATGCGAAATATTCGCATAGGTCACCTAGTTTTGTATATTAAAGAAGCAAGAACTTCAATTATCAGGTAGATGAGAGGAGATAGAGGTAGATGGTGCCCGCAACTTCGTCTGCGTCAGATAATTCACCCCTATTGTTTATTATTATTTTATCCTTATCTCAACCCATTACAGGCCTTTTTCGCATTAAAAAGTCCTATGTCCACTCTTAGGCTCTAGACTATCTTTGTACTAATTTTTATTTAAATCAGTTCAGTAGTTTAGGATTGATTGCGTAACACACAGACAGAGTTACTTTCGCATTCATAATATAAGGCAAATATTTTCTTGCAATTTTCTTTTTTTAATTTTACTAGTTTGGTAATAAAAAAAAACGTCATATTCAAACACGATTTCTTCCCAACGTTTTTCAAAAATATGCTTGTATTTTTTGGTTAAAGTACATATAAAACTTCCGGTATAAAACAAAGATGGGACTCAGCTGAGAGTCCTTGAAAAAATTGGTCCAGATAGAATTTACAAAGCATTTCTTTGTGAGCCTTATCATCTTACCCTCGGGTTAGACGCTCGTACTCGCCCCTGTAAAGGTGCCACTTGTGAGGGTCTGAACACACCTGTGCGATCACGCGAAGCCGTATAATGTGTAAAAAGCAATCTATAAAAATACACTTATGCATATTTCCTTTTCAGAAACCAATACTAATATAATAATTATAAGGTACGAAAAACCATACGTAACGTAATATATCTGGTAAATTTCCCACTACTGAATAGATCCACCTTTCGGAGAAGATTAGAAACATAATCCACCACAATGCTCCAATGTTTTAGATTAAGTCAGAATTTCTCTTAACATAAGTGACATATGTATATTTGCTCACGGCGTTAATGCCGAGTATGAGAAAGCTTAAACCCAAAAGCATTCGAATATTCATGTGCTAGTTAGAGTTTGAGAAGATGATCATGAGGTGAAATCGTCACGTTCTTGCCACTGGGGCATATTAGCTTATTAATAGCTAGGAAAATAAACTTATGATGTAATTTGGCAGGTTATAAAGCAAGGGCGTTCATATACATAGTGATAAGTTTGTCTCTTTCTTGTATTAAACCTCGACCCATAATGACGGGTTTTATAATTTTAACGTCTGTATCTGTTCTGTTTGTGACATCGTTGCTGTCTAGCGTATAAACCAATTTTGATGTTTTTTTTTTTTATTTTGTCATATAAATACATCTACATTTACATAAATAGATTCGAAATGTTTAATTCTATAATAAGGAAGATTGGTTCTGAATATGAAATTTGATTGTTATGTGAAGGTGTACTCAAGAATTATTTCTAAATAAACTAGCACCTTGAAGAAAAAATTAGTTTGATTCGGCGGTTCGTTATATTATTTTTACTTCAAAGGAAATGCATCGAGGCCGCTAAATAAGCTACCCAATGAAAAACAGTATCGGCAAAATAGTCACGTGACATACGAAAAAAAAAAACAAACGCAATTTCCATCTATTCTGGAAGTTAGTTAAAAACGATCTCACAATATGCGTTTCAAAAAACAAACAAAGAACGAACTACTAATAACGAAACTAGCAAAACCAAACAATACAAGACTCGTCGAAGTAATTTAATTTGTAAGCAATTTCAGGATACCTTCCCTTAGATCGAGTGACGTCAGACGCTTAAAATAGTTACCATCAACCTGTCTTAGACTTGCAAACAGACGGCGGAAAGTTAAACGAAGCAATTATCTTGTCTCTTGAAGCTAAGGCCTTTGAATCACCGAATTGTTTGTGGGCCCTTTTTATTGTTATTGAAACTAATTGATGTTGGTTTTTGCTATGGTTAGACTTGATGTTTCGAGGTCGTGCACACAAGGATATCGATCAAATTTACAAATATTATGAGACGAGAAATATATTTTTTTATTTACATTCGCTGATTTTTGTAAGAATGATGTAAATTGTCTTTGCTTTTACAACTCATAAATTTTAATGCCTATTTTTTGACACTTACAGCTTTCTTAAGATTACCTGGTTTCATATCTCATTCTCTCTTTAGTAGTGTTTGATAATTATGGAAATAACTAATGAAAGTTATTTATTTATCAAAATAGGATATATACCAAATGTTTCGACTGTCGTAAATACCTTGTTTTACATTCTACATTTTAAATTGTATCATCGTGAAACTCTGAAAGTGGTCAAAATAGATTCAGGAATGGTTAAAATAGATATTTTCGTCAAGATTTAAAAACTGTACTTTTTTGGGACAATATCTAGTAGTCTTTACTTTTATACAAGACACTAAAATGGTATATATAAATATAGTCCTAAAAAATTTCAAATGTAGCTTCTTATCTTCATTTTCAAGTGAAAGGCGTAAGAAAATCTAATTTCGCGCCTTTTAAATATTTTTTTACAAAATATTTCAATTGAATTTAGATTTAATCGGTCTATAAAAACAGTTTTTTCAGACATATATTTTAGATTTGGAAGCAAAAAAGTTTTTCAAAGAGCTGGCTTCCCACTTCGTCGATACTACAGGTGACTGAAGGGCTGGCGGCTACCTTGGTTAGCATATCAGTCTGGCCATACAAAGAGGTAAGGCCGCCAGTGTTTTGGCCACCTTGCCTCACAGAGACATCGATAGTTACTTAGCTTTAAAATAGTTATTTTAAATTTCTCTTTCTTTATATTTGTAATAGAATTTTTTGTTTCTGTTTAATTTTTATTGTTACAATATTATTTGTCTGATATTATTGTTATTTAATCAAGTAAACATTTTTCTATTTTTTTAAACTATATTTTAGATTTACCAAAAATATTATCTAATAGTTGTTGGACGATTAATTAAATAAAAATGGTACTGAAATAACGTGTAAAAATCAAAGTATGTTTTTAACGAAATCAGCATTAAACTGATAAAATATTTATACTAGAAAGAGCAAACGTTATAACATTCAAGTTTTGACGAATAATTCAGTCACCGATCACAATAGGATAATATCGAAATATTGACAAGGGTCAGATGAACATAGACAAAAGGAACAAAATAAAGATATTCTAGTCCAGTTACAGACCTCAATACAGAGCCCATGATACACAATAATTCACTAAACCTTCGCATGAGAACATTGGGATGGATGTCCCTCGGTGAAGTGATTTATCAACGGATAATACTGACGTAGTTTTTCTTGAAGCTTTATATTCGTCAGTGAGATGTAAATAAAATATGAGAATGGAATAATGTTGGTGTTAAGTTGTTGTTTTCTTGTTGTGTACTTTTATTTGAAGTAATTTAAAATGGATGATTGCAGAAATCATATATAAGTGTCTTTGAGCGTTTTTCTGCATTAGTTTTTGTTTATCATAAGAGAAATTAAATATATTATTATTTAAAATCAATTTTTATCCAGACATATTTGTAATGATTTCCGCGAAGAAATATATATATAATATTTTCATTTTTCGATAGGATAGATGTAGAAATACGTAAAATTATCCAACTTAACTAGATTTCGTTATTTGACGACTCTACTTATAAATATTTAAATTGAAGGAAAAATTAATAATCAATTAACACACCGTCTTTGAAAGTTAAAATTAATTTCGCTCAATTATAAAAAAAAAAAAAAACAAAAAACGAAACACTTTCATCAAAACCGAATATAATGGAATGGGCGACATTTTAATTTAGTAAATCTCAAATTTTCGTCCCTTCGCGACGGCTGCGTAATATCTGAACTTTAATTAAAAAGAATTGTGACCATTATTTAATATACGGAAAAATAAATATAGGAATTGAAGTAAGAACTCTTAATAAATTCGACATTTTTTCGCTTACAAGTAAATCTTAAAACAGAGTAGAACAATTAGCATATAAAAGAAAATCCTTTAATAAAAATGGTAGCGCTCGTTGAATGTTAAGTTCGTAAAAACTGAACCGCATTCGAATAGTTGTAGTTTAATTGTTAGTTCTTTGTTGTAAAGAAAGTATAGTCATTGTGAAATATAACTGTTTGCAGATATTTTACGTTAATTTCACCAAAATATATATAATCAACATATATTTCTATTATTAAAATAAAGTTTCATAATAATTAAAACAACGCATTTCATAGTCAACAGGATGGCGCAGTGGTCACTGCAACTGACTCAAAGTCAAAACTCTAAATATTCTTTATTTAAATAGGCCTTAATAAGCTCTTTCGAATCGGCAACGACTGAAGCGCTAACGATCGCGGGTTCGATCCCCGCTAACGCAAACGCCTGTAATGGCCATACGGACGCTTGTTGTGGTCTTGGTGTTTGTGTTTGAGTTGTGTATATTTTCCGACCTCCGATACAGGATCACGAGGTACTAATAGGGGCCGTTGAGTGATGCGATTATTACTATTATTATAAATGGATGAAATATACATTGCTTAATATTTATAGATAACTTTACATGTGCATAGGCGTGAAAGCGTAACTATCAAACAAACTCTTACACGAATTTATAATATTATTTAGGATTAAATAGCAAAATACAATATACTGACGTTCCTCGTTCATTAGCGTCCGTATCTAGATTCCGGGAATTGTTCGTGTAGTAATCTCATCCGGCGTGAATACAGCTTACTAAGGCCGTTAGTGTGTTTAAAATTTCCGACACCATCACGTGCATAGATAATCTATGTGTATTCGTTAATTGTGCTTAGTGTTTTGTTTAAAGACTTTATATGTTCAGGAAAATTATTATTAAAGAAGTGATAATTGACTAAAATAAAAAATTTAAAAAAAAATCATTGAGACCATTGCTGTAAGTTTCTTTCTCTCTGCTGTAAGTTTCTGAGGAGTTGTGTATCCTGCTGATCCTGACTGCAGCATCAGACCAAGAATTCTACAATTTAGCATAACTATGTCGCATGCATAGATGTTTAAAATTTTAGGTCACACATATGTTTGAAAGAATATCAAATACTTATTGTAGAAGTTTCGTACCGCAGATATGAAGAAAAGAGCTCATGATCTTAAATGGCAAGACTGATTTTGGAAAAACATATCTAAGAAACATTGCTAGAAAATTCTCGTTCAAATAAAAATACCGCATTCAAATCGGTTTACCTATTTAGGAGTAACAGTGCCACAGACAGACACACATAGTGGGCAAACTTATAATACCCCTCATTTCGGGTCCGAAGCTTAACCATGAAATTCGTTCTTGTTGTTAATTATGTACATCATACGGGTGTCGTTGATTTCAAATTTTAATCCTATTATTAAGTATATTGATCACTATAGTAATTTGGTGTTGTTAGTAGAGTTACCTGGAAAATTTACTGAGAGTTTTGAAAATTAAATAAAAAATTTTGATTGTCAAAAAACTGTTTCGCCGCCATTTTTCCAATATGGCGACGCGTTCGGAAAATATACGGTTTGTAAAAATAGAAATTCCGAAAGAGCATGTCAAAATCTATACGATCACTGATTTCCAAACCTCTCGGAAAACTTTCCAGGTAAAAGTATTGGATGACTGTATTAACTGGTTGACCTGTGCGAATTTTTCGCACGGTTAGTAATTAAGTAGTTAAGTAGTCATTGTAAGCTTTTTTGCATTTATAATATTATTTAGCCAGCATAATCATTAGAACATGTCGATCTCAACCGATAACCGCAGCTTCAACCCCGGCTAGCACCGCTACTTTTCAAGTGCAAAATTTGTGTTTAAATTTATCACTAGCTCGGCGGTGACGATAAACGTCTTCAGGAAACCAGCATGTGTCGGGAGAAATTGTAACCCATGTGTTTCCGCCAATCGCAGTGGAGTATTGGTGGATTAAGCTCTAAACCTTCTTTTAATAGGAGAGAGCAGTGGGACATATTCAAGCTGTTACTTTATTTTTTTTTACTTTAATATTATTTAGGATTAAATAGTTGAATACAATTAACTTAAGTTCGTCGTTCGTTAGCATTTGTATCTAGATTCGTCGGGAATTACTCGTGTAGTGAACTCACCCGGAGTGAACACAGCTTACTTAGATCGTTGGTATGCTAAACATTTCCGGAGCCATTATGCATATATATAAAATATTAGCAGTTCCCCGCAGCTTCGCCCGCGTATACTAGGAACTATTTAGGAAATTGATACCTTAGATATATATTCAAAAATACTTTCTTAGTGCACACTTACGACAAGTTTATGTAAAATTTAGATCAGTCAATGAATATCTCAGTCAGTCAGTTTTGATTTTTGTATATAAGAAATAAGTGTTTTTCTAACCGACATAAAAAAAAATCACAAAGTTCTCAGTATGTATGTTGACTGATTTGGTTCATTTGGGGACCAGTGGGAAAGAGTTACTTTCCCATTGGTCCCGAAGTTTTTAATAAAAATCGCTTTAGATGTTCGGTTTTATATAAAAGTAACTCGAAAACAAAAGTAGTTTGCACTTGAAATCATTTTCTTTATTAGCTCATGTTACGTACCTATGATGAGGGTTAGTATTTTTGTGGTATAATTTAGACTAAACGCGCTACATGACGGCGCGAATATCAAAGAAGCATAAATATTTTGAAAAATCAAAATGGACGATTTTGGACGTTATAATGTGAAAAAGAATAAATTGAAAAATCTACGAACTATCTCATATGGGGTATGGTTAAATAGGTATTTAAAAATTAATTTTTACACCTCTCATATTGTTTTTCAATCAGAATAACCGTTTTGGATCTAAACGATTTAAAGTAGGTCAGTAACGATTCACTTAAAGGCTTTTAGCCAGAACTGATATTGACACGGTACTTCTGACTGCAGGTCTTGTTACGCAGGTTGGTTTATGATTTTTAAAATTAATTCCTCGTTGTAAAAGTCGTTTTAATTGTTCTTAGTAGTGTTTTGTGTTTGAAAAGGATTTTTTATTTGTTATTGTCAAGAAAATAATTAATAAAAAAGTGAAAATAAGGTACAGAGAGCGTTTAATTAAGGTCCTTTATACGGGCGTAGCTATAACTTTTATATAAGAGGGGTCCGGCCGAGGGACGAGGGCACGGGGGAGGTGGGGGGGAGGATGTTGAAAGTCTAAAGCTCAGTCATTTAGAAATTATAAAAAAAACATTGTCAATGTCATTAGTTCAATGTACTAAGTATAAATAAGTCGTGTACTAATCACCAAAACCTCCCCCTATTGTGTACATCTATAACTCTAAGGAGTGAATTACACTCATAAGTTTTGCTCTCAGACTTTCACAAAGATTCCTAAGTTATTTGTCATTGTTTTACACCTGAAATAATTTACTCTGAGTGCCTTATTTTTGACATTTACAGCTTTCGTAACTACTTAGAACCTGTATATAGGTTAAAGAGTTATTTTATATCAGTAAGGAGAGAATTTACAAACGTAATTTTCGCCTAATACATGGGGCAGTTACGAGAATTTATTATACAGAAATTGTTATATTACCATGACCCTATTATGTCGCCTTTAAACACAACTCAATTTAATGAGTCTTTAGTACATACTTCCGCAATTAACATGCACATGTAAAATAGTAACATTTAAAGTTATTTCATACACAATTATTTTACATAAAATATACTCGTAGTTTTTCTGCTATAAAAGAATTTCTTTGTAACCAAGTTCCAAAAACGGAGGAGCTACTCAAATCGTTGGGGACTTTTTTATGTATGTTCACCGATTACTCGAAAATGGTTTGAACGACTTAGTTAATTCGGTTTGGACGGGTGTACTACCCCATTGGTCCCATAGAATTGTCATCAAAATCGGTTCGAATATTTGTTTTGAAAATCAAAATAACTGAAATAAAGCTTCACGTACTTAACATAATTCAAAAACATTTCAAGTGAGATGACTCATTAATTACGGAAAACATAATACATTACCTTCTAATATAAACAAATAATTATATTAAAAAATAAAAACATAAAATTAAAAATAACTCTATTAGTAAAAAAGTACTATTGAGTAGTATTTCCTACTGGAATAAGCATGCTTTTGAAATCGGTTAGTATTTTTTAAACAGCTTTTTTGGTGGCTGTTAGCATGTACATATTTGTAAAATCTTATATAAACTGATTTATGTTTGTCATTCAAGTGAACGAAATAACTTAATATCATCTAAAGTCCTCTTTTAAGCAATCAGTAGAATTTATTATAATTAGAATTTTAGACGTAATTATTTTTATACTTTTCTTTTAATAGCTTTTTGCGCTCCCAGTAACGTCTATTGTATAATACAGTATAGAAACAGCACGCCAGCTCGTTATAAATACAAATACTGCACTGTTATGTAAATTTTCGTTACAAATCCAAATAGACCAGGAACCACTAATATACAATTTTGCGGTACGGCATCGCGTTTTGGCGTTGCGTGCTAGATACCAAATTAAAACTTTGGCGTTTAATGATAATTGTGTTCACCGACGTGGAAATGAACAATTGTTTTGCACTTTTTATTATTTTATTTATGACCAGCAGGGTTATTACGTTCTGACAGTTGAATTCTGACTACGAAAACGCCTCCTTTAACTGTTAAAATGTTGCGTTTTGATAGCGATGTTATATCATAATAGAAATTAGGCGTGCCTTTTATTTTTGCATTTATAAAAATTGCCATTATTTAATGAAAATATAAATTAGTAAAGTAAATAAAAGCCTCGTCACTGCAAGTTTATTTGTATACTGATTGGAGATGTCATTTTACGATTACCATTTTTTCCCGTTTTATTATTCATATGAAAAGTATCGTAATTATGTCGTTGAATCGAGTTTCATTAATGTCCATTCAGTAGTTCCCGTGTGATATACTCACAGAGAAATAGAAGGGTTGAGTGCCGCTTGACGACATTTTTTTTTTCGGGTTGATGGCGAGATCGAACTTTTTATTACCTGTAGCAAAAAAGTAAGCCAACATGAAGAAATTAGCTTTATATCCGATCTCTATCTATTTTATAGAGTATTGACTATGGTTCATAATGTTCGCTTTGGTTATGAAAAAAATAAAGTGTACTATCAACGTGTTTTTGTCATAATAGTCTAAAAAAATAGCCAATATCACCAGTAAAACATTTAATGCGTTTTGTGTTCAAAAATTTAATATTTTTGAATTCGGTTACTTTAATTGGACTCTGATAAGCAATACTAGACGCGGATGAGCCGAGATGGCCTCGTGATTAGAATATGTCGGTCTCAACCTATGAACTTGAGTTCAAACCCTTGAGCTGCGTTTTCTAGTGCTAAATTTCTGTTTAAATTCATCTCGAGCTCGGCGGTGAAGAAAACATCGTGTAGAAATTCTGACACATCTATATCCGCCAACCGCAGTGGAGCAGCGTGGTGGATTAAGCTCTAAACCTTTTCCTTAATAGGAGAGGAAGCCTTTGCCCAGCAGTGGGACATTTACAGGCTGTTACTTTACTTTATGCAATACTACGTCAAGCCAAACCTAATCTATTTTGAGAAATTGGCTCGTAATTATGTCGAACCTATTATTAATGAATTTTTTGGAAGAAGTATATATCTTTTTCCAACTTTTCTTTTCTATTTTCATGAAAGATATAATTAATTAAAAGAAGATTCGTATAATGAAAAGTTTTACCCGTTTATACGTTTTTCAAATATACGACATTATTTTAATTACAAAATATGGAACACACTTCAATATTCGATACATTTAATCAAAAAACATTTTTCCGTGCTTTTTAGTTAACTTTATTATAAAATTCTACGAAATATTTTTAAAAACGCGATACATAATCAGAATACATCAATATCTCTGAATTTGACTTTTTATCAGTATTACTGCTTATCAGCATCCAATTATGAACTAATTTAAAATCTTTAATGTTATCTCAGATTTCCGAGTGCTAAAGTGTCGGAAAGGGACGTTCACAGTTAACGGCTGACTGATCAAAGCAGTAAATCGGTTGAGAGTGCAGCATCACTGCACGGGGTTAATGACCTATTTATTTAACTAAAACTCGTTCATTCACGGTAAATGAATTCGTAATTTTGATAATTTTTGTTCAAATGTATAAAATTATTGTTTTATTTAAAATTTAAATTGCGAAATAACTTAGTTACTGGTTAATATGTTTCGGTTGTATTTTTAATTAGCTGTGCCCTGCGGTTCCATACGCTTTAATTTAAGGAAAAATTATATTTATATGATGCTTACGTTCCCTATTTTAATCTGATATTGTTCACTATATATTAACGCGTTGGCGCAATGGTCACTGCAACTGACTAAAGCGCTAACGGTCGCGGGTTCGATCCCCGCTCACGGCAAACGTGTGTATTGGCCATACAGATTTTTGTCGTGGTCTGGGTGTCTGTGTTAATGTTGTGAGTGTTTCCGGACCCCCGACACAAGGTCATGAGACCCGTTGAGTGTGATGCGTTATTTATTTATTTTATTTATTTACTATTTCATTGGTTTTAATTTTGCTTTCGCGTAATATTTTTAATATAATTAGCCTAAGTTATTAATTGGTTATTGGTCCAACCGTTTCATCGATTAGCTGAAAGAAAAAGATAAAGATTTTAAAATTGTGTTTTTGATGTAAGTATCGTATATACTTTCATATAATTAATGCATTTAAAGCTATTAAATTGAAATTACAAAAAGACACTTTAGTTTTATTTATATGTATAGATTATTGTTATTTAAATTAAAACATCGTTGACATAAATTAATATATTTGTTTTAAAATTGTATTTTGATTTGATTAGATTATTTATTTTAAATTAAAATTATTTATTTTTAATTTATCTATTTTTAATTGTATTATCAACCTTTACCTTACTCATTTTTTTTTATAACAGACCAATGCTATTACTGCCAATTAATATACTTTTCTTGTAATTAATTGATTGAAACTTGATTTTAACCCAAAATAGTTTTTTATATATATATAATAGCAAACAAGATTTTAAGAGAAAATAAAAAAAACTCGAGTACCTCATAATAACACCTCGCAATTCAAAATCAGTTAAACTGTTTAGGAAAAGAGGTACTAACGGTTTGCCAGTTTTGCCAGTTAATGTACGCCATGTTACATCGAATACATGAACATACATATTCACATACTTATGGATGCTGATATGCAATACTATGTCAAGCCACGCGGACGTCATGGCGTCTAAAGATATCAAAACTATTCTTAATCAATTTGTTTGAAGAAGTATATATCCATCTGTTTTTCTATTTTGGATAAAATGTATAATTAATTAAAAGCAAATTGGTATAACAAGTTTTATTTAGTTATAAGTTTTTCAAATATATGAGATATTGCACATTGCAAAATATGGAACAAAGGTAGAGTTAGAATATTCGAAAACTTAAATTAAGAATTTTTATTTTGTACTTATATACTTTGAATAGCTTAAGATTTGATAAGAAGATAAAAATGTTAAATGCGTGATGCAGTATCAGAATACATCAATATCTCCGAAATTGACTTTTTGTGGGTTGACACATTATTTCTTGTCAGCATCAATTTGACAGACACGTTGGCGCAGTGGTCACTGCAACTGACTGTAGCGCTAATGGTCGCGGGTTCGATACCCGCTCACGGCAAATGTCTGTATTGGCCATACAGATGTTTAAAAATATTTATACATATACATGCACGCGAAAACATTACTCTCCTTCTAGGCAAGTAAAAACAACATCGTATATACTTTCCAAACGACATTTTAAACTGAATTTCGTTTACTCATCACAATGAAAGTAACACAAACAACATTTTAAAGTTGTTTTAAGGACAGTAATTAAAGATCAATGTTGGCATAGCGTACTTCACGAAGCCATTTTAGAAGTTACTAAAAGCTCGCTGTGGACCAGAACCGCAAAAAAAAAAATAGTAGCTACAGCTGGCCTATTCGCCTGCCAAGTGACCCCTTTCGTCTACTTTTGGCAACGAAACTCGAAATAAATACGCCTAATTAACAAGGTTACGGCTTTGGTCCACTTTTGCTGTTTATATTTTTAACTGAGACAGACCTAGGGTTGCTAGATGGCCGGGTAATTGGGGATCGTCCCGGAATTTCGCGTTTTGTCCCGTGTCCAGGAATTAAAGTACACTGTCCCGTTTTTTTTTTATTTTTAAACTTTTTTGATTAATTTTTGAAAATGAAAAGTACGAAAATGTATTTTTTTTTATATTGTAGAGCAGTATATTAATTAAGCAGTAGAATTGTCCCGGGAATGATTAGTTGTATCTGGCAACCCTAAATGGACCAGAAATATAAATTTCGCATCTTTTAGACTTACATTTCGTGGTGCTTAATGTCAAGTATTTCAACCTAACCTACATTTTGTATTGCTGAGCGTCTTAGTTTTATTTTTGATATAATTAATGTATCAAGTCGGTACGAAAAAAGTAATTCCGTTAACCGGTCAAGTGTGAGTCGGGCTCGCGAACGAAGGGTTCCGCACCATTGTACAAGAAATAATATTGCGTGTGTAGAAACGAGAGAGGGATTATAACAATATGTAAAAATTTGTAAAGTCGAACTCGGTTGTTGTATAACATAACACATGTATAACATAACAGCGAGAATAAAAACAAATGAAAATTTCAACTTTCTATTATTTATTCATTTAATATTTTATTGCAAACAAAATAAAACTAGAAATAATAATAATAAGGAAATGAAGAGTGTGCAAAGGCGTTCTTATTGTTAAAGAAATCTGACAGACTGCCTTTAGTGAAAGGAATATCCAAAGTGTTAACGGAATAGTGCAATTAGTAAATAAGAATTAAAGACACTATTGTTAAATACTAGAAATACTCATTATAATATAAATAAATTATATAATTTAAATACAAAAGTAAATATATGACAGGATGTCAACTGGGCATGTGTAGGGAATGTTTTTTTATTCTTAAATATCGATTCTGGTAATTGTAGTAAAATATCCAACGCATGAACAGTTGATATTCTGTATACTCCCGTATTTATATATATACATATATATGTACATACAAAGAACTTAAATATAATTACATGTAATATGTGAAATTGTATGTGTTAGGCAAGAATTACATTTGTAAGTTTTAGTCTCGTAACTGATATAAAACTACTCTGTCATTCAGTAACAGATACATACGTAGTTATGAAAGCTGTGAATGTGTGTGTGTGCATAAAGTATTTTTTCAAGTATAAAGCAATAACAAACGAATTAAATAAAGATTTATAAAAGCATGAGAACAAAACTTGTGCTCGTCTTCCTGTACAGACGAACGGGCAGACGGCGAAGGCCTAATAAAGGTCTCGTAGACACACTGCACGGAACCCTAAAAAATGACACAAATAAATTAAATAACACAAATAACCCTTCATAAAATCATTTGTGACCTATAATTTTTTTTTGTTAATTCTTTACAATTTTTTAAGATAAATTATGAAATAAAATAATAATATTAATAGATTATAAATTTATGAAATAAAAAAAAAACAATCCCCGTTTCAGTGTCCCATTGAACATCAATAACATAATTAAAATATACCGGCCTAATTTTCGCGCCAAGTCATCTAAAATTAAAAACAAGAAACAGCGAGGTTCAAAGAAGAAATTAAAAATTAATTCAAAATTGAGTGTACTTAAGATCAAAGCGATGTAACGTTGAGTTTGTCTTAATCCGGGCCAGTTGGATCAATTGAAAGACAAAGGCCGTCCTCAAACAATGTCTGTTTCTAGTCGTTTATTAGGGCTTAATTTACACTGTTTCGTGTTTAAATACTTTGATTGTTTGAAGTGGATATGTATAACAGTTCATGTATATAGACTACAAAATACTGGCTTAAAATACAAGAATATAAGACTAACTTGAGCCGAGATGGCCCAGTTGTTAGAACTCGTTGATCTCTACCAATGATAATGGGTTCAAACCCCGTCTATGATCGCTGTGTTTTCAAGTTCTCAAATTGTGTTTAAATTCATCTCGAGCTTGGTGGTGAAGGAAAACTTCGTTAGGAAAT
Source organism: Hypolimnas misippus (assembly GCA_037950945.1). NCBI lineage: Eukaryota > Metazoa > Arthropoda > Insecta > Lepidoptera > Nymphalidae > Hypolimnas > Hypolimnas misippus. The sequence goes on from JBBEEQ010000011.1 coordinate 10,786,510, forward strand.
CTGCATCTGCGGGGAGAAATTTTGACACTTGTACATATATCCGCCGATCCGCAGTAGACTAATGTGGTGGATTAAGCTCTAAACCTTCTACTTAATAGGAGAGGAGGCCTTTGCCCAGCAGTGGCACATTTACAGTCTCTTACTTTACTTTTTACTTACATAGCTAACTAGCCTCTCGCAGTTTCACTCGCGTTTATAATTACTGCTTCGTTTTTGTAGCGTAATATGACCATAGTAGTGTAATACGAGTATAACTCTAATAAACAGACTATCTAATACAAAAACATTTTTTCTAATAGGATTAGTTTCAGAGATAACCCTCTACATACAAAGTTACAAACTTACAAACAAACTTTGCTTCTTTATAATATTAGTATAAGTGTAAACTCGCGACCAAATTGCACTAGTGTGAAGCATGAGGATCACATGCGTCTTAGAAACATTCTATGGACACTTGAACCTGTTGGCGTACAAGACTCAGTTCGTTCGAAACGCGCGCGTGCGTAAAATATAATCTGTCATACTACATCAGACGCATTAAAACCATGTTCAACGCGTGTCTAGCTAAAAAGTGTTTAAAATTAAACATTGCTTAAAATATTATCTAAATTGCTTAACAGCGAATGAACTCATAAAAAACTTATTGATAAAATGTTATGCGTTACATTTGACAGCTGAAATAGGTTTTAGACATCTATTAAACTCACTTTAACAGACGCGGATTTGTAGTACGGATTTTTTTAAACACGCGTTTAACGTCTGTTTAAATCTTTTGAAGTAAGACAGTATGTGTCCAAAGTCATTCGAGGCTCGTAGCATGCACGTGAATGGTACGCTTCGTGCACGTGCGCAGATTTAGAGGCGCCTGAAAGTCTCTTCATATGTTTTTACTTACATACTTCCTTGTTTAAATTCCTTTTTTATGCTTTTGATAAATTGTTCTGGATTCATTCCACCCCTATTCATTATTTTAATAAATAGGAAGAACATTATCCAATGGATCTTGATAAATTATTGTTAAGAAAAAACGAGTTATTACATTCAAGCATATTTAATAAAACAGGTAATTCTATAAAGCACTGATTGCATTATTAGTATGCCACTAAACACCATGCCTTAAAAATAAGCGCATAAGTGTTAGATAATATTCAAAATTAATTCATTTGAAGGAAACTAACACAGACAAGGGAAGCGAAAAAATATGAATCTAGATCTTAAGTTTACTTTGAAATAAAGATAAAATATAACTTCCTTACACATATTATAAATGCGGATCTGGGTTTGTTTGCTACGGTTTTACGCCTCAACTGTTTAACTTATCATCAAAGAATTTTCCATTTACTTTGTCATGGGAATACAAAATATGAATATAATTTTCATAAAAAGTATTTTTTGAGAGACAATAAGTTACTTTTAGACAATCTTCCGGCATAACAGCTAAATATTAATCTCAATTTGAAAAAACATATATTTTATTAAAATTAGCTCTTACTTTCAAATAACGCAAGCGAAGCCGCGGCCGAATACATCTACCTGTATTGCTATAAAAGACAGAGAGAAAAGATAAACCTAGACCTTGAGTTCACAATGAAAAAGAGAGAGACAGAGAATTATCAATAAGCCGACGTCGACTAAAGGGAAAGCGCTGTCAGTTCCATTTACACATAGTTTCTCTATTGTAGTATTTTCAGGAACTTCGACTGACTGCAACGGTTTTTCCATTTGTAGTCAAACGTCACCGTAGTTTTATTGAAACTTTAACATAGCCCCGAGAGTAACCGGTTTAAAAATACGCGGCTAAAAGAGAATGAAATAAAGTTTTCCTTTATATTATTATTTTCATATTTATTGACATAGATTATCCCTATATGCAGAATGTTTTGTGCTGACTGACTGACGGACCAGCGCATAGCGTATCAGCTAGTCGTAGAGGATTAAAATTTTGAGGACGTTTTCTTTATACATCCGGTTAAAGAGGATTTTTTAAAAATCCCCATAAAAAAAACGTTGAAAAAGGGTCAAACGTTCTGAATCTAAAATCTTATGGTGGTTATATTTACTTATAATACATAAACTCCGGAACCACTGAACCTATGTTAATAATTATGCTACCATTTGGGAGGTACCTTAAACGAAGTCATAGACTTTATTTTATGTAAATATTCTAAAACAAAATCTACATCAATGCGAGCAAAAACTAGTCAGAGTTTTTTAAATTAACCAGAAGCTATTTAAATTAGGGCGTTTATATAAACAAACTCACTTTATGATATAACCAGTATAAATGATTTATTCCACTAAAAATTCCTTTTAGAAAATCAATATTTATATTCCGAACCTACCAAATATAGCGAGCTTGAAACGAATATCCGTAGCGTACTTTTATTTATTTATTCGTATGTAAAACCATCTATTTTAGCGTCGGCGGTACGTCGCGGACTGGCACTAGTTTAGAATAAAAAGAACGATCATAAACTTTCGTCACGCTTATATTCGAAACTATAAATGACTGCGAAGACGGGGAATAATGTTCCGGGTACTTGTTTATTCGTATGACATATTTATTTCAAGTATTTCGATTTCAAAATCTAGCTGTTGGACCGAGCAATGAGAGAATATTTTTGAAACAAAAAATAATTTACCAAATGTTACATTACATTAAAAAAAAAGAAAAAACGTCTAACAAAAAAGAAAAAACGTCGTAACAAACACTGGAAAAAAAATTAATTACGAATTGAGTATCTCCTTTTTGTAATATCGAATCGATATTGAATCGAGTTGAAAATCGAATAATGATATCGAATAGAGTTTGTTATACAAAAGTCCACCGACGCCGATGTAGTTTGTTCTGGTTACATACCGAATTATCTCGGGTCGGGACGCTTATTTGATAAAAACTTTATCTATCCCTCTTTCGGAAAGTTAGTTGTAATATTACTTACCAGAATTTGCAGTCTTTATTAACATTTATAAGGCAGAAATTTGCATAACCAGGCAAACTTTAATTTTCGAACTTATCCACATATTTCATTTAAGTTTACTTGAAACCTTCTTCTTACCTTGTTCATATTTATTCAGTATTTTACAAAGTATTTTATAGTAAATTTTGCGTAACATGAATAAATATTATCAGGTATTTGTGATAACAACTGTAACAGTACAACGTACTGTCTTAATCAGATCTTTGGGGTTGATTGGGAAAATCACAGTTCAGAATTAGAAACATATACAAAATAATTGATCCTTCAAAAATCTTAAGAAATACATATTAAAATATACAGAATAAAAATATCTAAGTATTAAAAATTAATGTTTGTCTGTTTGACTGTTCGTACCCATCTTCCATGTTGTAAAATACAATTAACCCATTGCGATGAAAATCAGTCAAATTCTTTGCCCTTGTGAGAAGGTTAGACATACTTATTAACACAGAGTAGGTGGCGCGTGTGTACCACACATACCGACTTGTCAGAAAAATAAGTTTAAGGCGAGATTAAATTAGTAAGTTTTACTCTCGTAAGTGATAAAATAACTCTGTAACCCAGTGATACGTTGTCAGTATTCACAAAAGCTGTGTATGTCAAACAACCAATGACAATGAATTATGTAAATCTTTAAGAAAGTCTGAAAGCAAAACTTATAATTTCTCGCCTTAGACGGTCGTCCAATATAACAAAACCTAAATTAACGTAAGTGACGCCGCGAGGAAAACATCAACTAGAAACACATAAAATCAACAAAAGCTAATGGATGGCGATTTAATATCTAAGATAGGAAACCATTAAACAGGCTAAGAGCTAGAGCCTTAAACAGAAAATAGTGTTTATCTCCGAGGCTCTATATAAGATGGGATAGAAGATACAGTCGATACCTTTTAAACGAAATTAGAGCGACAATCAATAGATCAGAACCGTGCCTCCATTCGTCTTCTTAGGTGCCCATTAAGTTAACCAAGTTACGATAACGCAACATTTTATGGTGTATCTTTTCCCAGTTACGGTACAAAGATTACGCTGGTCGGTATCTTAAATATTAAGTACTGGGACGGCTTCGTAGAGCTCACGATAAATTTGTTGACTTTTATTTTTTGAAACTTTGCGAGTTTGTTTGTTTTTGGGTAACAGTTCTGGAATTTTTGTTATTAATTAGTAAGACGGTTTTTAGTTGGAGTTTTTAACATTTGGTTTGTCTGTTTTCACAAATGATGCGATTAAACCTATTGTCACAAGGGTTTTTTAAATGTTTTTATTTAGTAAATTTGAATTCGATATATTCCCGACTTATCCAAAAGGAGAAAATTGTAAGTATAATGTATATGTATCTGTGTATGTTGGTTCCTTTATGACCTATGTGGCCTACATCGATTTTGAAGTGGAATGTGTCATTAGATTTGTATTGTCTTCCGGAGTGTCAGTTTATGACGTCAGCAAAAAATCAACATGGTGGGTGTAGTATCAAACTCGCGAACCGTTTTGTCATCTTGTTACCTAAACAGTTTGACCGACTTTTAATTGCGAGAGGTATTTCATTGTTTTAATTACTTAAGTTTTTTGTATGTATTTTCTTTTCGGACAGTAAGCAAAATTATGGTAGGTAATACATATTATAAGCGTTGACTTTGTTATGAGTATAGTGCATATCCTAAAGCAAAACCAGACCTAAGTTTTGACGGAGCGTAAGGTAGATGTGTGTAGTACAACACCATCGGATTGCCCTTTTCCTAAATTTTCGCTCTTCCTGATTTTTTTTCAGCTTCATTGATTCAGTGAAATAGCACCAACAAACCACTTACAATAAGAGCTAAAGTACGTATGGCTTTCTCGTTAAAGCCCTAAGTACGGTATAAATCCTTTTACAGACAATAAAGGTAAGATGAGACGGATTTTTGACCTCAAGGTTTTCCCAAGAATTTCAGCTTTATTTTACATTGTAATACTGAAGTACGTAATTGTGTATTAATATCATCGGTTCTGTTTTTCAAATGGATCTAATATAATATAACTAGCAATTGCTCGCGTATGAAATTATTTATAATGCTTAGCTTTTAATGAAGCCGCGTTAATCTAGGTTTTAGTTAATATTAATGTCCTGTCGCTATTTTTAATTTGATAGATATTTACAGCTTATAATTATTACATAAAAAAGCTAACCCACTTTAAAAGCAAATTACGCAATTCCGTTTACATGGACGACACACTTTCAATTAAAAAATAAGTGACGGAGTTCTGAGATTTGAGGACCTTCTCTTTTTTGAAATCGATAAAACTTATATCGACACGAACTAAGTCGGGAACAAAAGAATAATATGTTTAAAACAAATGACTAATTAAAACATTCTATCACAATATCATTTAATAACATGAAACTCATGAATTGTTAAGTAGTATACATATTGTTCTATCTAATCTAAACAAGGGTCGTTGAACCTGAAAGGTAATATGAGGCCCTCCATCTTGTTAAAATGGGGTATAAAACGGCGGGACGCTGCTTATATTCGTCGCTGACGTCATGACTTTTAGGTTTATTTTTTCTCGCAGTTACACTCGCGTTTATGGTTACTGCATGGCTCCAGTGAGTTATAGCGTGATGTTATACAGCCTATTACCTGTATCAATACTTATACTATCCAACGCAAGAATGTTTCCAATCGGATAATTCTTATATATTTTAAACTTTCGCGATTGTTAACTATTCATATTTAATATAATGGGTCTTAGGGCATTCGTCGTGGTCACGAGCCAGTCAGCGCATGACCGCGACAACGGCAATTTCGTCGAAACGTCGGGCAATAAAAAGGTATTACTACCATTAGTTCTCGCGATAAGACTCGTTATATTAAATATGAACGGATCAATAGTTTCAAAAATTATCCCCTACATACAAAATTTTGATACTGCGTTTTATGCAAATAGTATCTATAAAAGATTTATAGTGGATAAATGATTTTAATATTTTGGCGAGTGGAGTGTATTGTTATTTTATATCTAACTATAAATATGTTACGTTTATACTGTGATGCTAAAAATCTGTAGCCATTTCTAACTTTAATCAAGGTCGTCAATTGACTTGTTGCTAAAATCGCTAGTAGGTTTCTAGGCTGTTGTGAGATTCTTGCTTAATCAATAAATATTTTATTGTCGTTCCACATGAGAAAGTGTTTTTTTTTTATGAATTTTCGGATCGAACCCGCAATAATTGGCGTTAGAGTGCATTTTGTATCACTATGACGGTCGCCTCTATACTTTCTATTGTCACAAACTACAAGTCGATAAATTATTTTTTATATATTTGTCATTTTAAAACATTTTTCCAGTAATCCAGTAAACGATAAACATTGACTCTATATACGTACTTAAACATGACTTTATATATGGACGCTGGTATGCAATACTGTGTCAAGCCACACGAACTTCATTTTGAGAAAATGGCATCTAAAGATGTCAAACCTATTCTTAATATGTTTGTTTGAATAAGTATTTATCCATATTTTCTTTTCTATTTTTATTAAAGCTATAACGAATTATAAGCAGGATATATTTAAAAATATTATCTAATAAAAAGTTTTTAAAAATATATGATTATTGTATAAATTACCAAATAAGGAACGACCTGGAATTTCGAACAATTAATTAAGAAACTTTTTTCCGTACTTGTTTAGTTTATATGACTTTATTTTTTATTCAATGACGTTAAATAGGTAATGCTGTATCAAAATACACCAATATCTCGAAATTTCACTTTTTGTGGGTTGACACATTATTGCATATCAGCATCCATATATCGTTATAGACTTACATAGCACAAGGTTTACCTCGAAACATCCGGAAACAGTCATGTTAACTTATTCAACGCGCCTTTACCCTTCTTATTCCCCTTTACAAACCCGGAAACGATTTTATAAATTACATAAGCTACCATAGAAACGGAACGGAATTTTATATACTCTTAACTGTTACTTTAATGCAGTTTATTTTACAAATATTCGTGTTAAGATAATACTACCAAAATATCTATATTAATATTATGACGCTGAAGTGTTTGTTTGAACGCGCTAATCTCAGAAACTACTGGTTCGAATCGAAAAATTGTTTTTGTGTTAGATAGTTTATTTATTAAGGAAGGCTATAGGCTATATTACACCATGCTACGACTCATAGGAGAAAAGCAGTAACCATAAACGCGAATGAAACCGCGAGGGGCAGCTTGTTTAAATTACAACGTTTGGTTGTGCGCGAGTAGTCATATTACAATCAACTTCCAGTATGCTCCTTACCTGCCTGTAAAACCAAACTACAAAACTGATTTTCATTAAATTTCTACGGGATTAATGGGAGAGCATACTGTTTCAAGCAAACGTATAATTAACCAAATCGTTCAAGTTGTTAATCGAAGAAATATATAAAAAGAAAATTATTATTCGACTTCCAAAAGAGGAGGAGGTCCTCCTCTTTTGAAATTCGAATAATAAGTAGCCTATTTATTATTCTGATGTATAAGCTATATTTTCATAAAGTTTCATCAAAACATGTTCAGTACTTTTTGCATTAAATAACAATACTTTTTAATTATTCTGTACAAGTTTATATTGATGATAATAATGCATGGATTTAGTATAGCTGGATTTCATACAGGATGTTTAATATACACATTTGTAATTTTTAAATGTATATACTTAATAACATTATTTTAAAAGGGTACATATCGAGTTTCTTGCCGGTCCTTCTCGGTATAATCTACATTCCGAACCGGTGGTAGCTTTTCATTAATTTAAGTAACTTTTATTTGTTGTGACGATTCAAAAACGCTTTTAAAAGCCTACTTGAGTAAAGTATTTTTTGATTTTGATTTTTGATAAAAGAGCAACAGACATCTATATATCCAACATCCATCCATCTTCACAAATTTTCGCAGTACAATAGGAATAATATAACTTTCAGGGAAGGTCACAGTGTGTTATAGAAGCGGTATGTATAAACAGCGTTTCTCAACCTGTGGTTCCCAGACCTCTGGCGGTCAGGGATTGTATGTATAAGGGTCCGCCGTCTTATCTATAGATATTTTGATTAATTAAAAATGCCTGTTCTCATTCAATTACCTCCGTGGAAAGGGATTTTTTGCTCTTGTGGGTTTAAAAACAAATACAGAAATCGATAACAATAAGAACCCCATTCGAGGTTACAACTAAATTATAATATCAACAGAAATGTTGATAATTTAGTTCCAACCTTCAACAGTATTTTTATTTTTAATGAAAAAAATTTTTACCGTACTACAATAAATTATCTGATATTAATTCTAGTGTTTTTATTAAGGTGATTTAAAATTGCGCTTGACGTTGTAGGGGTTTGGGACTGACAAAGTTTAAGAAACGCTGCCTTATATCATAAAAATATAAATACATTTTTAATACGCGAGTATCCTTTGTCAAATAGACAATATTCTAATGTGTACGTGATCGTTTCGACTTGTTTATTTCTTCTGAATTCAGAAGGTTTTTTCCACCAGTTCCAATGTTATTCAGAACGCGTCTTCTGGTCCCTTAAATACTATTTCCGAAGTGACATTAGGAGTTGGATCGTCTTATCTTTAAGATTAATGCGAAACAAAGTGATCCGTATGTCTTTAGAATTTGAACCTTTGTATAAAATTTAATATCGCATCGATCTTAACGAGTTTTTGTTTTAGAATAACTTATTGTATTTTTTTTTGCTTTTCAGTGTACATGGTTGATTGTTAAGTATAGTTTAGTTGAAATAATCTAGTGAGTATTTGAAGTTGAGGAGCTTGTTTATTGGATTATTCTAATTCATAAATATAATTATTTTGTTAACGGTGATGAGCAGTTGATATTAGGCTGTAACTTAGGTAAATCACTGTAACTGTTCCGTACTGTCTTACTATATTCATAACTTAATAGTGTAAAATAACAAGCTGAAAAAAATAAACCGACTTCAAAAATAAATTTAATACAGCAAAAAATATAGTTTCTAAAACATTACAATGTTTAACTTGTCGATTAAAATTAGAACGAAATGTAACAAAAAAGGATTTACAAATAAATCAATAAATTAAATAGAAAAGGTCGTAAGGGATAATAAAGTTTTAAGGGCGAGTTTCACGTTATGCAAGACTCCGTTGTTATCTTGCTCATAGATCAACGATTTGCGAATATTCCATTTTAACTTTCAACTCGGAAGGGTAGGCTTATGTACCTATTTGTTATTCTAACCCTGTTTTATTGATTTCTGTTAATGCTTTATTTACTTAATAATAGTAAATAAATTAGTTACTTTTTAATCAGTTCATATTTTGTATTTTCCAATTTTGCGTTTTCGATTTTGGTCTGTAATATAATGATTTAAAAAAGTTGTCAGGAAGAGATCCCTGTTTTAGCGATGGGTCACCTGTTTCACCTGAAGCAACCTTTTGTACACACTACAATTTGTATCTTTCATGCGCAATAAATAATCAATAATTAATAAAAGAAAATAATAATTGCATAAAATTCGTTAAAAATAAAAGATTTTTAAAGTTAATTAATTAGTTCTTATTTTATATGATTGAAAACATTCTGCTTATTTAAGGCACAATGTTTCGCATCACCATTGAGTACAAGAGAAATAGTACCTCATGTAAACTTAGTTCAGTTAATCCGGATCGAAGACATTAACTAAAGGGCATCTGTCTTTTCAAGTATAATGGAGGAACATTGTTGAAATCAATTAACTAACTGTGTCAATCTATGACTGCATTACAGTAAAGTGCATTGAAAAATTCCATACTGATATTGTTCTATGTAAAAGTGTTCTGTTGAAAGAATTCTAATGATTTTGGTATAAATTTAAATTGGAACTTAGAGAAGGACATTGCCTTTCGACGCGTAAAATGAAATTTAAAGGTGTTAAAATAGGGGATGAAAGTTTATATAAAGAACCGACAACACTTAAAACGAAAAATGCTATTCTTTCTTTCTTTAAATAATTTTTTTACACAAAGTCACGGATATCATCTAGTCTATGAATAAATGTAAACAAAATTAATAGGCATTTGCCTTATTGAAAATTACTATAAAATCCAGATAAGGTTCCCAATAAATAGTCACATTTTGCTGCTAAAATTGCCAATATATTGTCAATATTAGACATGTCTCTTACGCCAACCTACTTTCTACGTAATGTTTTGTGTGCTTTGGCAACCTAGTTTGTCTGAGCTCGTAATTACACTGGCTTACCTACACTAAAAGGTCCTTTAATCTATATGAGAAACAAATTAAGCGCATATTAATACCTGTACCACAGGCGGTGTTGGCGCACCGCTGATCAAAGAACATCCATGGCACAGATTGTCAATCACCTGTGTTTTGTAGCTTTTATTTTGCTATGAATATTTTTAGATAGGATATGAGGTGTGGTGATAGATGTGTAGAATTATTTGATAGGTTCTATGAATATTTGATTTAATAATTCAGAATGTTTGAAAGGAATGATGTTATGGCTAAAACTTTGTAGTGAACGAATTGATAACTATATATATTAAAAAAAGTTAACATATTTTAAAAGTAATATACGTAATTTTGTTTATTTGCATGGCATATTCCAGTTATTTTGATTTTAAAACGAAAGTAGTGAACCAATTTTGATGAAAATCTACAGGACCAATAGATAGGTATATCTTTTTTAAACAAAATAAGAATTACTTTATAGGTTTAGGCGTTTTCGAGTAATCGGAGATAACATAATAAAAAAGTCCCCGATGAGTTGAGAAGTGAAAAACTACTCCATTTTTGCTACTCTTTACATACTCTCTCTCCCATCCTTTATCCGGTCCCTTTGAATTATCATCAAAATCGGTTCAGTATTATGGCTTAAAAATCAAAATAACTGAAATAAACGTGTTATTGAAGTCACTTAGTCTTTTTAAAAAAGTCTTGTCTTATTTTGCGACTGTAAGATGTACAATTGTACGTATTTGTAAAAATCCTATAGAAAATATAAGGTTACATGGTTAGGCTAATTAGCTCGATTAAAGCTTCATTAGCATTATATACCATATTGCTAATGAAGCATTTGAGTATACATTCGTATTACCAAGGATGAAATTATACCGCGACCGCAAATCAAGTCAATTGTAAGCAAGTCTTTGCTCGCGAAGCGAAAGCACACATCGCACACACGTAGATTAACATCTACAGTGCACGTTAAAAGAAATATAAATTCCTTTGAGAAATTCAAGTTGACGTTCAAAGTATGGTAAATTGTGTGCTATATTTTAAAACGTTTAAGTATTTTAATTCTTGGTCGTTATTAAGTTTTATAAAAGCAATGTTGCCTTTTTCATTTTTAAGTTTATTTTTTGTTTTCAAACTTTTATAACGATGATGTTTTACGTTTTGTAATAATAGAAGTAATAAGTTCTGACATAAATCTACTCACAGCGAGTGATTACATTCATAACTTTTGCTTTATATAGAAATGTTTTATATCACTTACAAGAGTTACAAATACAAATGTAATCTTACGGACGAAGTCGCAAGAACAACGCAAATATATATGTATAACTAATGAAATAAGTGAGTTTTATACTGTTATAAAAATGTATACAAAAAGTTTGAAAATATTGAGGCTCAGGAGTAGGTTTTTAGATCCTAAAAATTAGTAAAATATGAGTTTTGTGAAATAATTATTTAAATTGATTTTAGCATTAAACTTAAATGACATATACTTTAAAATAATAAAATGCTAAAAAATTATAAGCACGTCCAACGCAATATTTGCTCGGACGTTGTTTTATACGCTAATTAATTATTATTAATTATTGTGGTAGAGTCCAGCTATAGATCAATGACTACATCTCAAATATGGATTGGTTTGACAGGGGAGGTATCACACATTCACATATAAATCGGTGTAAAATAGCTATATAAAATCAGTTTCATATTGTTAGAGCTACCAGTGAAGCAGCACTTCAATAATCAGTGTAACGTTACAATGCGTTAATTAAAAGGACACCAATACATAACTATTGATATGTTATCCTTTTCATCGAGAGCTTAAATGCATTGTTTAGGTAAACTCGACTAAACGTCTGCAATTTCACCGTTACCGCAAATTACAAGCCAATTGCTCCATGTCGAAGACGATAGCGATGTGAATAGCTTTCAGTTATTGTGGTTTGGACAGACCTAGCTATTAAAACAATAAGTCATATTTGTAATAGCCTTAAATATAACAGTTAAGATACTTTTTTGAGCACTGCGAAATGTATAGATCTGCTTAGAAGATTAGCTAGACATGGCATTAAGGCCAGACTAATACACCCAGAATGTCTCTGTGAATTCACAATCAGGATTTCGAAGGTTTGAAAAAATCAGAAAGTAATTTTCTGAAAAAGTCAGAAAAGCCAACGAAGACAACGCGAAAATGTGAGATTACAACAAAATTTTCAAAGAATAAACTAGAAGCGATCCAATAAATATAGCATTAAAATCTAAAGGTTCTATATAAAATTCAGAGCAGAAAATAGATTCTGTATACAGTAAATTGTTGAGAATTCAGTAAATCTGTTTAAAGCCATTCCCTCTGATCAGATTTATAGATTTCAATTTGAAAATCAAAACGATTTTCTACGAGGAACGCATTCGATATACATCTAGACTTGTGAATCTCTGAGGAATTTTATTTATGTAACTGGCAATTGTCAGCAGTTTCGTCCTATTCATATTTTAAACAACGAGTTTTATCGCGATGGATGAGATATTGGTGTATCTTATACTTTTGATAGAGTTGCATTCTTTACTTTTGATGAGTGACGAACGAGATGTGACGAACATTTTTCTTTTTAGTTTTATTTTTCATTATCACCAGGTCAGGGTGTGATAATGGGATCCTGGAGAAATCTAGGGAACTCTTCAAATATTATAGGCACAGCTATACTGATTTAGGTATTTTTTAATGTAATTTACGTATTTGTTTCTGGAAAACCAGATTTAGTCAAATGGAACTGATGATAAAGATCACATATCGCCACCGGGACTATACAGCAACAAGTATTTCAAGTGTTGCGATTTGATTATTTCAATATGACTGTTTACTTTATACTTATCACAATGCATACATATGAAGAGCTGATGGTGCAACACCAGGAGAACTCTTCAATAATTACTAGCTCTGTATAGGAAAAAGCAATATTTTGTAAATGGTGATAAGCAGTCTACATTAGGCTATATAACTTCGGTAAATCACACACTCTCCGTTACTTCTAAAGTAAAAAATAAATATCTTCTACAGCATTTTGAAGTCGGTGCGAGTAAATAACGTAAAAGGTTTCACTTGACGCTGACTTCGAATGTTTTACTTAGTTGCGACATAAGTATCTGATAAAGAAATTACTTTCACACTTTACACAGTCAGTCAATGGTCCTCTGCAAGCATGTAATAGGCCTGCAGTGGACCAATGATTGCTTTACATCAGATAATCGCTTCACGCTCAAAATCTTTCATTAGAATTTCACGAACCTATGTCATGAGTTCGGAAACACACAACACAAATACCTGGACCGCGAAAAGCATGCTTATAGCCAATATAAACGTTTGTCGCGAGCGAGATTCAACCCGCGACCATGAACGCTGTGACCACTGCGCTAACGTGAGATAGATTATTATTTAAAAGTATGTATTTATTATTTTTCGGAGACATACATTGATGCTGATAAGCAATATATTAAGATCTACGATTATGATGGATCTCATAACACACACATAAATATGTACGAAAAATGTTTGATTATTTTTTGTAAAATGTTATGTATGCTTTCACAGAACTATCATTTATATCTGATGTTTTAATTTACTTTTTTATATCTTTTCGTTTTGATGCTTGTTTGAGGGCATGTGATAAGTATTTTGAGATAATAGACCAAAGTGGGCGTCGAAGTGAAAAGTTGTCTGAGCTATTCAATGTTGATGACCTAGAAACTATATGGAAACACGAAACTCTTAAATTTTCAGATTATAAGCAAAATAAACATACAGTAAGCATGTATTTGGAGATATATTTTTAGGTTTATAAGAGTGAGACTAACGAAAACATTTGTTTGTTTATTAAAATAAATGTACGGTTGTTGCCGGGTTGAGATTTTATCACTATTAATGCTTCAGATATACACACAATAGTTTTTGGTCGTATTGTTTATAAGGATAAATTAACCAATTCCATACAAAAGGCAGGTATGTATACTTCCTGAGGAGGACGGCCTCAAACTGCCGTATGCACCAACGAGAGGTGGAGGTCCGGTAAGACCACTATGCATTCCTGAGACGAGCTCTGCTAGTCAAGACTGGAGCGACGCTTAGGAGGGCAGAAGATGCGCATGCGCAAGCGATCCGCCGGCCTCTCCCTTTTCGTGCTGAGGACGGCCATAGCAGGGATTTTATAAATAGGGATTGGTATATGGTAACGTAACCAGATTTCAGGAATCGGGTATCTTCTTGATTAATCGAAGATTTCTTCTGCGTAAATGAAACAAAATGACAAATATTGGGTATATTAGTAGGTCAGTTAATGGCATCGTCAAAAAGGGGCAGTAGTCACGGATCACCTTGTACTGGTGGCTATACTACGTGTAGCATTATTGAGACTAAGAAATACATAGATAGTTGGACATCGTGTCTCTTTGGCTATTAAAAGAGGCAATACCTCTAGTGTCTTGGGTATTTAGCTGCAGAGCTATTGACATATTTTTATGTAGTCTTTTCAATTATTTTTTTTTACCTGTTATTTGGGTGTATGTATTGTACATATTTTAGATATTTTTGTACATTTTAAGACTAAATAAGATTAAATACAATTGTAAAATAAAGAAAGTAAAGTAATTAATCATAAAACTACTTTGCTGTAATCCGCGAAACCATCTACGCAAACGCACATACAGTGCAAGCAGGCAAGAAACACCAACCCTGCCACCTATACACTCGCACATGTAGCACAAGCAGGCAAGCGCCGCACATCTCCCCACATATACAAACGCACAAGCAGGCAAGCGTCGACACCACAAGACACCACGCAGGCACTCTACGCACGTTTCACTCCGACACCGGAGCATCCTCAGGAGATCTAGCCTCTACACAAAGACTTTGCAACTGACTCTTGCATATGTGGGCGGGTGGAGCTTGCTTGCTTGTGTTGCGTATGCGTGTGCGTGTGTGGGAGGGCGGGTGGTGCTCATACTGCATGATACCAGACAGTTGTAGATGGTTTCGCGGATTACAGCAGTTTTGTGATTAATTATCATGGAATCCCGCAATGTAACGTCCAAAAGTAAATTGTTATTTATTGATTTTCTGAAATAGATAAATACAGAATTTTAATAGTGTTTTATGAGGAATAAATCACTTTTTGTCATTAACATTGAATACGCTATATTGTTATATAAGCGACGTTATGGCATTTCCGAGTGTATGTTAATACATTATTTATTATTCATCTATATTATATAACCTCACAATATAATAGTGAAGTACTCAAGGTTGCTCGAAACCACCAATACATCTGTTTTATAGGATCATGTTAACATATGTAGAACATGCATTATTCTGATAGAAAGTCCCCATACATAAGTAATATTGTATGAAAATTAACAGTGTTGAGTAATTTGGTCCCGTGACGTGATGAAATGTTGTGACGTCATTCGTTTAAATAAATTAAGGAAAGTGCCATACTTGTATATACGTTTTAGCTATTATTTGAATTTAAATACTATTATAAAGATAAATAAACGCATCACACTTAACGGCCCACATTAGGATCTTATGGTCCTGTGTTGGTGGTCCGGAAACACACACAACATAAACACAAACATCCAGACCACGGCAAACATCCGTATGGCCAATACAGTGGTTTGACGTGAGCGGGGATCGAACCCGCGCACTTGCAGTGAGCATTGCGCCAACGTGTCTGTCCTAACGCGTACTAACGGACCAATGTGTATTGGCCCTTAACTGGTTTTTATATAGTTTTCGAAAGTATTAGTTAGTTATATCGTTTGTACATATTGAAAAAAAAAAATAAATAAAATGTTTAAAAATTGCCATAAAAGGAAATAAATCCGTAATTTTGTTAGTTAATTAATACATCAAATAATACGTGATATTTTTTACGTGGAATAAAACCAAGATTTCAATCAATTTTTTTTAATGAGAGACGAATATTCAGTCTCGTCGTAAAGTTGTCATTAGAAAGACAATATGGACGTTATTTCGTTACTAAAAGCCATTAACAAAAGAATTGAATTGAATCGTTATTTCTTTCGTTCATTCGTTCGATTTGAAAGAGCGATGCTCATAATGCAGTTAAATCAAAATTCATCGTCAAATACATGGTATCATTGACCTAAAAATAAAACTAGATTGCAAGCAAATTTATGAAATGAAAGACGAATATTTAGCTTCGGTGTGAAATTGTTATTAAAAAGGTTATACGGCTGTCATTTCGTTCGTTCATTCGTTCGGTGTGAAAGAATGATGCTCATAATGCAGTTAAACCAAGATTTATCGTTAAATCTATACTAATACTAAATGAAAAAGTAAAAAATAGATAGTGGCCGATTCTCAGACCTACTGAATATGCCTATAAATTTTTTTCGGAGGAGTAAGGTAACTAACATTGTCTATTGTTTATATTATATATGGATGCTGATAAGCAATAACGTGTCAACCCACAAAAAGTCAAATTTGGAGATATTGATATGTTTTGATACTACATCACCTATTTAACATTATTAAAAAAAATTCAAGTCATCTAAACTAGATAAGTATAAAAGAAATTTCTTAACACAATGCTTCGAATTTCAGGTGCGTTCCATAGTTTGCAATTTATAAATTAATCTGAAACATTTAAAAACCTATTATTACATAAAATATTAAATAAATCTATTTTCTTTTGATTCATTATACATTTTATCAAAATAGAAAAGAAAAGATGAATATATACGTCTTCAAACAAATTTATTAAGAATAGGTTTGACATCTTTAGACCCCATTTTCTCGAAACAAAGTCCGTGTGGCTTAACACATTATTGCTTATCAGCGTCCATATATAAAGAGGTAAAATTTGTTTGTAAGTTAGTATGTAGGGGTAATCTCTGAAACTTCTGATCTGATTTGAAAATTCATTTTTGAGTTATAAAGCCTGTTGATTAAGGAAGGTTACATGTATAGGCTATATTACGTCCCGCTGCGGCACACACGAACGAAACAGTTACCGGAAGCCGCGAGGGACAGCTAGTTTATGATATTATAACCTGAAAATAAAAACTAAATTTCAAGTTAAATTTATTTGAATGAATATCGAATTTTGCTTCGGTGTAAAATTGTCATAAGAAAGATAATATGGCTGTTATTTCGCTTGTTCAATTGTTCGGTATGAAAGAGCGATGCTAAATGCAGTTCACCTAAAATTCATCCTTAAATCTATACTAATATTATACAAAGAGGTATTTTTTTTGTAAGTTCGTATATAGGGGTAATCTCTGAAACTTGTAATCTGATTTTAAAATTCTTTTTTCTTTTTTATATATCGATACCTCCCACGTAAGTTATTGTAAGCCACAAAATTGCCGTTAGCGTTTTTACTGAATACTACACGAATTTGCATTGCTTAATGCATTCAAAGTGAAAAAATACCAAAAATCTTTTTTTTTTCAAGGAAAGTTACAACAAAATACGCCTGAAAAAGGCATATTTTGTTGTAACTTTCAAACTAAAACGGATTAAAAGTGCTCTACTGTAAAATTGTTATTTTGGGGTTACAACAACTTACGTGGGAGGTATCTATATATAGGCTATAATACATCCTGCTGCGGCACACAGAATCAAAACCGTAACCACAACCTGCAAGGTACAGTTAGTATATTTAACCTGAAAAAAAAACTAAATTTCAAGCAAAATATATTCAAATGAGTGTCGAATCTAGCTTCGACGTAAAATTGTCATTAGAAAGACAATATGGCCGTCATTTCGTTCATTCGTTCGGTATGAAAGAGCGATGCTTAAACTGCAGTTTAACCTCAATACGTATTGATAAGTGAATATGAGTACGAGTGAACTGTATACTTATCGTTCGCTTGTTCTGCGACGGATTTAAAATTTAATATACCCACCGTATTCCTCTGTATTATCTTTTATAAGAGGAATTTCATTGTTAGTGTCGAGTGTATGGAGGATTCATTATGCCATAAGATTATTCGGTACAACATTGATAGCGATGTTGTTATATTTTTATTGGTTTATTTTCATTGTTATCGGTTTTGCTCGTATTGTTGTTCCATTTTAAATTGGCTTTATTTCACAGGAGTCTATATTATAGTCTGTATGGAGTGTTTTTTTGGTGGTAGAAAATATCTCTCTTAATAATGCATCAAAATTAATGCTTTCATTAAAATAATAATAATCTATACTAATATTATAATGAGGTAAAGTTCGTTTGTTAAGTTTGTATGTTTGTACCCTCTAGGTAATCCCTGAAACCTTTGATCCCGTTTAAAAAAATCTTTTTGTGTTAGATAGCCTGTTTATTGTGGAAGGTTATAGGCTATATTATATCACGATAAGATTTACACCAGCGAAGCAGTAAATATTATTTTTGCGTTAAATAGTTTATTTATTGAGGAAGACAATAGGCAATATTACGTCACGCTATGACTCATAGGAGCGATGCAATACCCATAAACGCAAGTAAAACTGCAAGAGACAGCTAGTTGACTCATAACGTGAAATTAAACTTGAATTTAAAATATATATTGAGGAACTTTATTTAATAAATCTTACGATCAAAATTGAAAACGGTGTTCAATAAAATTATTTCGGCGTAAATATAATTGAGAAATATAAACGTAATAACCTTATTAATTCGATTCGGCAACGTTAAACGGGATTTTGATGGATACCGCTGAAATTAGGCGAAATGTTCATAATTTTAATGGAGTTGAAGAAATCGTTACTTTATCTGAAACGAATTGACGGGAAATATTACTTACAGCTCTCCTCTATACTAATATTATAAAGAGGTTCATTTGTTTGTATGTACGGGGTATGTTTCGAAAGTACTGAAATATCATTTTTGCGTTGGTTAGCCTATTTATTGAAAAAGGATAGAGGCTATATTACATTACGCTACGACACATAGAAACAAAGCCGTAACCATAAACGGGAGTAAAACTGGGGACAGCTAGAGTCGAATAAATAATACTTATTAACTTAACAATATCTGTAACGGAATATAAAGATAATAAGACATTTTAATAAAAGGGGAACCAACTTCAAAAAGAAAATACATAATTTTCCAATCCTCCCAATACATATTGTAATATAAACGCTGATAAGCAATACTGTGTCAAGCCACACGGACTTCATTTTGAGAAAATGGCGTTTAAAGATGTCAAACCTATTCTTAACAAATATGTTTGAAGAAGCATATACGCACCTTTTCTTTTATTTATTGATAATAGGTATAATGAATTAAAATCAGACTGATATATTTAATATTTTATCTAATAAAAAGTTTTTTAAATGTTTGTGATTATTGTATAAATTGCAAAATATGGAACGAACTTGAAATTCGAACCAATTAGTTAAGAAACTTTTTTTCGTACTTATTTAGTTGATATGACTTAATTTTTTTATAATGTTAAATAGGTGATGCAGTATCAAAATACATCAATATCTCCGAATGAAACTTTTTGTGGGTTGACACATTTCTGCTTATAAGCATCCATATACAGGTTAAATTTTTAATAGATATCGATACGTGGACGCTGATATGCAATACTGTGTCAAGCCACACGGACTTTATTTTGAGAAAATGGCATCTAAAGATGTCGAACCTATTCTTAAGACATCTGTTTGAAGTAGCATTTGTCCATCTTTTCTTTTCTATTTTGATTAAAAAGTATAATTAATAAATAGCAGATAGGCTAGTAAAGAGTTTTATCTAATAATAGTTTTTCAAATATATAAAATTATTGTATAATCCAAAATATGGAAGTCACTTCAATATTCTATACATTTCATTAAGAAACTTTTTCACGTACTTATTTAGTTCAGATGACTTGTGTAATGTTAACTACGAAATACATTATTAGAATACATCAATATCTCTAAATTGAACTTTTTGCGGGTTGACACATAATTGCTTATCAGCATCCACATATTTGCGAGTTGCTTGATCCATATGAGCGTGTTCATTCTCACAATTGGCCAATTTTCGGGTGTCTGTGCCCACCTTTTTCGAGAGCTAGATCCGCCTTTGCTTAGGAATTTAAAACGTACTTTTAAATAGCGGGAAGCCGGATTGAACAGAATATAGTGAAGATGAAGATTATGAGTAATACAATAATCAAATATCATACATACCCACCAATCCCAGAACGTCAGAATCAAATTATACTAATGGC
Source organism: Hypolimnas misippus (assembly GCA_037950945.1). Classification (NCBI taxonomy): domain Eukaryota; kingdom Metazoa; phylum Arthropoda; class Insecta; order Lepidoptera; family Nymphalidae; genus Hypolimnas; species Hypolimnas misippus. The sequence goes on from JBBEEQ010000011.1 coordinate 10,806,956, forward strand.
GGCTTAGATTTTCGTCCGCATATTGCGGGAAGATACAATATTCCCACGAGTGAAAATTGCTGCGAGAATAATTTAAAACTGAACTCGTATGAAATTACACTTGTGATGTCGAATATCGTGTTACAAAATTATACCTGTTTTGATTCAAAGTGTATAACATACTCATTAGTGAATTCGTTTATTTCACATTTAAACTTCGAGATGGCGTAGTGGTTAGAACACATCGATCTTTACCGATGATCGCGGGTTCAAACCCCGGCTAGCAACGCTGATTTTCCAAGTGCTAAATTTGTGTTTAAATTAATCTCGAGCTCGGCAGTGAAGGAAAACATCGCGAGGAAACCTGCATGTATCGGGAGAAATTCTGATACATGTATATCCGCCAATCCGCAGTGGAGCAGCGAGGTGGATTAAGCTCTACACTTTCTACTTAATAGACGAGGAGGCCTTTGCCCAGCAGTGGGATATTTACAGGCTGTTACTTTACTCCTTTATTATTATATTTAAACTTACGCGATTTATATTATTTTAATCGCGATAACTAATCGTAAAAATACGTTTTTTTACTGTCCGATGTTTCGATGAAGTTGAAAAGACCTGAGAGTGACAACGATGGATGCAACTTCGTCGAAACGTCGGGCAATAAAATAGGTTTCATTTAAAACGATTCATTTATTTAAAGGCTAACCTATTGTTAACAAATTTATTTAAAGATGTACATATATATATATCCATTTTCTCTTTTCTATTTTGATAAAAGCTATAATTAATTTAAAGAATATTGGAATAATAAAAAGTTTCATTTAATAAATACATTAAATTATTGCAAATTGTAAAATATTGCGCGCACTTCAATATTAAAAACATGAACTAAAGAGATTTTTTTCCATACTTAATTAGTTCAGATGACATGAATTTTGTTTTTGAAAAATATTAAATACAAGCTGCATTATCAGAATACATCAATATTTCCGAATTGTACTTTTTGTGGGTTGACACATTATTACTTATCAGCATCCCTATGTAAGCAAGGCATAAAATTAATTTTTTTATCTAAAATATTTATGTAAGTATATAATTCAAAAGTTTTAAGTATATAGCGTAAAAAGGTGCTAGCTAATGGAGGATTATTTGATGAATAAAATATTTTTTAATTATAATCCCGAGCACGTATCTAGCCGCTCCGTACCGTACATACTCACTCGCACTTGAAAAAAAGGTCACTAGGCTGCCATGTTTCTAAAAACGCGTGTCATGTTCTATTATATAGATATAATTCTACTATCTCTATATAATTTAAAACAATGTAATTTGGTAATAATTTTCTTAAGTTTAATATATAAAATATAATCTATACTAATATTATAAAGATTCAGAATACTTTTGTGTATTGTGTATGTTGGTAATCTATAAAATTATTGATACGAATTAAATTCTTTTTACATTAATTAACTCATTGAAGCATTAGTAGTAACCATAAATGCGTTGAAACCTCTCTCGAGACAGCTAGGTAATTTATAAATACAAAGCAAAAAAACTACTTTGTTTTATTTGACAATTTATAACATTATTTTAGATAACATTTTGATGCAATATAGTCTTCAACCTTACGCGATTAATAGGGTACAATAAAACTTGAAAAAAAAATAGTAGTTTCAGATATTACCTCTCACGTACAAACTTATAAACAAATTTGAGCCCTTTATAATGTAGTAGATAAATAAAAAATGAAAAAAATTTACATTTAATTTTATCCTAAAGGATTTCGCTTTAATTTTGCAGTTGAATATATGAATTTTAATTAGCGTTACGTTCTGTAATTTTAATGAAAGAATGGTTTTTAATTTTTTTCTATTTTAGTACACGAACCGGTTAGGGCTAATTCAAACTGGACGTCTATTGTTGGAGCTGTCGCAGCAATGCAGGCGCCGTGCCGCGAGCAGGTATATATGTGCCTATATGCCTCCTAGGTAATGAGAATTATCAACTTATTCACACTTCACAGTGACATAACATAAAACACCTGACCACCTACTCGTTAAGATTATTTCAACGAACTACACCACGATACTTCTGCTGTTACTTGGTGAGAAGCTGTGTATCCAGTAAAGCGTCACAGTACTGTAAATTTAAAGTCGATTCGACTTTTGGTCAGATCCTTTTTACAACTAGAGAACTAGAAAAACTAGAAAGAGCTGATGACTTTGAAACGTTTAAACAGATCTTCATAAGCTATAGTTTAATAACATATTACCATCTCAATAAAACGTAAATGTTTATAAATATATATAAAAAAAACGCCCGACACAAAAACCTTTCATAAGTAGGAAAAAGAGCTCATGATCTTGAAAGAGCTGGACAGATTTTGGTAGAACATATCTAAGAACCATCGCGAGAAAATCCGCTTTCAAATAAAAAAACCGCATCCAAATCAGCTCACCCGTTTAGGAGCTACGGTGCCACAGACATACATAGCGGTCAAATTCATAACACCCCTCTTTTTGCGTCGGGGGTTAAAAAATGGAAAACATTGATAAACTACATCGATCTTTGCTTTGATATTCACCAATTCATATGAAGTAACTAATATTAACTGTCAGACCCGCGCCGTCCATACGTGCAAAAGGCGCCAGGCTTATATTTAAAATTTTCAAATTTTAAATATTTACATTGAATTGATAAGTTTTTTTTTAAGAGCATAGGTTAATACATATTTATAATTAAATAATTTACTTTTAATAAGGTATTTGGACGCTGATAAGCAATACTGTATCAAGCCACACGAGCTTCTTAACAAATACGTTTGAGGAAGTATATATCCAGTTTTAATTTCTTTTTTTTATAAAAGGTATAATGCATTAAAAGCAGATTGATATATTTAATATATTATGTTGTAATTCAAAAATAAGTTATTCAAATATTTGAGATTATTGTACAAAGTGCAAAGTATGGAATGCACTTGGAAATCGAAATACTTAATTAAAAAACTTTTTTCCGTACTTATTCAGTTTATTTATCTTGAAATTGTTAAATAGGTGATGTAGTATCAAAATACATCAATATCTCCGATTTTGAATTTTCATGGGTTAACACATTATTGTTTATCAGCATCCATTTATTAATAATGTTATTTTCAGCCGGGGCCCTCTCGGTTCAGGGGCCCGTGGCTTTTTGCCAGCCCTGCTATCCTATAGTTACGTCCCTGGTATATTGCGTTCATACTATCGACACTTGAAAATACCTAACATACCCATTTCCAGTCTTGACAAGCTTGTCAATTGTCTTGTTGGACTAAAGATACTATAGTCCGTCATATTCAGTCGTTAGCTGTTTGCTAGACAACGTCAGCTGAAATGTTCGGCATTCTGAATGCCAAATTCCATGATCCAATGATATTTATATAATATCATTGGATAAAATCGTACTAGTTAATAAAAAAACAATTATTACTATTAGTATTTATTGCGTACTTCTCTATGGCAATAATACTTAATAATGTTCGTTATCTGTAGTCTTAGTAATTACAACTTCCGCCTATTTCCTCTTCAAACATCAAAGCACCCACGTGTAACTTAATATTATTAAAATTAATAAACAATCGTTTGGGAATCGTTGTATTATTAATTAACAAACCCAAGACTTTCCAAATAATAATTAACAGAATTATTCATGCATTTAATTTTTAAATGGACGACGTCCTTTATTTTATGTTTTCAAAACACTTGATCAAAGGAATGATATTTCTATTGTGGGAAATATTAAAAATCACACGGTCAACTTTTCCCTTATTTCCCATATGATTGCTAGCCAAAGATTATTCCGACCGAGAGATAGGACCCTTAATATTTTATGAAGAAATATTGAGCGGAGATGATTTGGTATGGTACAAATATTACGAATTATATTTTTATTATTTATTATTTTATACATTATTTTGCTGATATATAATTCTGTATAGTTTATAAAAATATATCTTTACTTTTAAACAAATACAATTAGACTGACGACATTATAAATATTAAATAAGTCTCGTATATAAGATTTTTTATAGACTATTTTTTTAATCAATCATTAAAAAGTTTCGACCATAATTGGACGCTGATATGCAATACTGTGTCAAGCCACAAGAACTTCATTTTGAGAAAATGGCGTCTAAACATGTCAAACTTATTTTTAATAACTTTGTTTGAATAAGTATTTATCCATATTTTCTTTTCTTTTTTGATTAAAGCTGTAATGAATTAAAGCAGGTTGATATATTTAATAGATTATCTAATAAAAAGTTTTTAAAAATAGAGAATATTGCATAAATTACAAAATAAGGAACGACCTGGAATTTCGGAACAATAATTTAAGAACTTTTTTTCAGTACTTATTTAGTTTATATGACTTTATTTTTTATTGAATAATGTTAAATAGGTGATGCCGTATTAAAATGCACCAATATCTCCGAATTTCACTTTTTGTGGGTTGACACATTATTGCATATCAGCATCCAATTCTCATTTACCATTATTCTATATTAGCATAAAAATAAAGCCTTACCCGTATTCGTACTATTAATAAATAAATTATAATAATTTACGAATATTCCATTTATTTTGTATAGTTTGATCTTGATGATCAGCCTGACCTCGAAAGAGCACGACGAAGCACGTGCATCTTAGTTGGCAATTGGTTAGCGAGATACGCTTACGCGTACAAGTCATCTTCTATCATGTTCCATCTGCATCTTAGGTACTTAGTATTGGTTATACTAACTGTTTTTGGATATTTTCGTGTGCTAAAGACAGTGTGCTTATGCTGTCTCGTATATACTCAGTAGTTCGCAACGCGCGTAGAATGTTACGCGTCCAAAGCCATTCGAGCCGCGTAGCGTGCACGCGAATCGCACGCTTCGGATACGTGCGCGGAATTGATCACGCCAAACCTTACTACCGCTAAAAATTCCACAGATCATTTCCGCTACTAACTTGTGAATTACAACCAACACATAAAATAAACAGTTTTATATCTCCCGCGATGTCCACTGATTGGTCTTAATAAATGGATATCGTGGATCATAATACGCATTGATAGCGCTTATAAATATCTTATTTTATCTGTAAGTATTATTTATCAATGATATTTTTTATATTATCTGTCTAATAAACGTTGTTAAGAATGATGTAAATTGGCAAGACAAAATATTTTAACATATTTGTCTCATATGTTCGATCATTTGTTTTTTTTTTTAATGTAGATACAGTTCTATTGCCGTTAAAGAAAATTAAAATAATATATTTTTGTTATAATTAGATTAAATAGATGATGAAAAAGCTATTTATTCATTTTCATCTACCTAGCATTTTTTTCCGTTTATAATAAGGTCTGCTTATTAATCTAGACCATATATTTATAAGTTACTGATTATTACACAGAGCGACCTGCCATCTGACCTCCGCATCCCCTGAAGGCAAGCCAGCAACCATTAAGACTATATTCTAGTTTTTCTACTAAGAGTAACGATCATTATCAGGTGATTGTGATAACAACCGGGACCGACAGCTTGACGTACTCTTCGAGGTACGGTGGTAAGACCCACAAGGACAAAAACCCAGAACTAAAAGTATATATTTATACAAATACAAATATCTGTCCCGAGCAGGGATCAAACCTGCAATCGATGGCGTTAGAGGCTCATTCTGTACTACTACACCAGAGGGGTTTTCGAAGAAAAAAAAAAGAAGGAAAAGGTGTTTTTTGTATCCCTCAAAGTTTTGTCAATAAAAAATAAAAGTTTATTTTTCGTTATTGTTATAATATAAAAATCTTAAAACATTTACTTCATTTACAATAAAATGAAATCTCTCGAACACATGGAACAGTGTACAAGAGATTACTTTTCTTTTGTCGAACAAACTTCTGTTTGACAACGGAAAGATTAGAGTTCTCACAAAACTTCAATAGAGGAATTAAATGAATGAATCTCGGACTTAGGAGAGTATACAATTTTTTAGGCTCCCTTCTGGGAGTCAGAACATTTTCTATTTTCTTGAGGAGTAAAAGTAATACTTCACGTTGACATAAGCTACAAACAAACCAGTACGCATTTTTGTTAATAATAACGTATAATATACATTATACCGTAAATAAAGACATAATATATAAAACTGAACTTAAATAACAACTTTTTCCAATTTAAGCTACAACAAAACAAAATGTTATATTAAGAAGATAGGAAATGAAAAAATTATAAGAAAATCATCATCATCTACCTAGCATTTTTCCCGGTTATACCAGGGTCCGTTTTCTATTCTAGTCCAGATATTGACGAGTTACTGATTTTTACACAGAGCGACTGCGATCTGACCTCCGTAACCCCTGAGGGCAAGCCAGTAACCATTTAGACTAGAATAATTTCCCTACTACGAGTAACGATCATTATCAGGTGATTGTGATAACAACCGGGACCGACAGCTTAACGTGCTCTCTGAGGCACGGTGGAAAGACCCACAAGGACAAACACCCAGACCTAGGAACAAATATTTGATCAGGGATCGAACCCGCAACCGTCGTCATTAGAGGTACTTTCAGCACCACTACACCAGAGCGGTCGTCAATATCGTCAAATAATAAAGAAAATGTGTTTGATTTTAAACAATTTAAAGATTTTAAGTTTATATTATACGTTTCCTTTACTTTAATAACGTGACACGAATTGTAATGACGATTCAAAAAGTCCCTTTTTTGTTAATAAAGACCAATCAACATATATTAATTAACTATAGCCATGCTATAAGTGAATGGATTTTGGCACTCAGTGTACTGACCACTTTGGACGACGTTGCCTAGCAACCAACTAGCGACCGAGTATGAATGTAACAAATCTATTGTTATAAAATAATTTTTATGAAGGTCGTTGAAGTAATAAATGAATATCATTATTTGCTTATCAGCAAGCAATAATGTGTTAACCCACAAAAAGTCCAATTCGGAGATATTGGTCTATTTTGATACAGCATCACCTATTTAACATTATTAAAAGGAAATTGAAGTCATACTAACTAAATAAGTACGGAAAAAAATCTTAATTAATTGGTTTGAATTTCAAGTGCGTTACATATTTTGCAATTTATACAATAATCTCAAACATTTCAAAAACTTTTTATTAGATAATATATTAAATATATCAGTCTGATTTTAATTCATTGTACTTTTTATCAAACAATTAAAAAAAATTGATATATATATATGCATTTCTTTAAGCATATGTGTTGAGAATAGGTTGACATCTTTAGACGCCATTTTCTCAAAATGAAGTTCGTGTGGGTTGACACATTATTGCTTATCAGCGTCCATTTATTAAATAAGGACAATTATTTAAAAAATAAGGTCAAAATCCACCGACTCTGCGATTACTCGATTCCTTTTATTTCTTTCATACAAGTAAAAATGTAAGTCACGACCTGGATCCTTTATTTATTATGTAAAATCATATTATTCACGGTCAGAGACACATACCTATAAATCAAAGAAAAAGAACGATATCAAAATATCAGTCCTTCAAATGTCTTTCTCTCCAAATGAACATAGTATTTTCTTTTTTTACAATATCATAAATTTCTTACTCGACGGAAGTTTTCTTTCCGATCGCGAAGGTTATTTTATTTCGTATTTTCCTCAAACAAAAAAGAAAATTAAAGTGTAGTGTTTGGAGACGTTGATTGCTTACTGTTATATGTATTTTTTTATTTTTAAGTAACTTAAAACGAACACGAAACATAGGTTTTAATATTTGAATACGAAAATTTAAAAGTACCCTCGACATTCTATTCATTATGACCATTTTAACGAGTCCTTATAGGTTACATTTGCTCTAACTTGGTGAGGTTTGTATCCTGGTGATGCTAGATAATGGTGCAGCATCAGGTCGAGGTTACGTAATATACGTCATACATTTGGATTCGATTAGACCAGTAGAGGTTGCTCAGATCCTTCAAATTTCGGAACGGATAGTCATAAATTTATTGCTAAAACTCAACTGGAATATTTCAGATTTCAAACAAAAAAAGGAAAAATTTATACATCTGTTAAGGAGCTGCGATACACAGATATTTATAACACCCGTCTTTTTGGGTCGGGGGTTAAAAACATTAACACGAGCAAAATTGCGAGCAAAAGCTTGTATACCAATATTATAAAGCTAAAGAGTTTATTTGTTTGTTTGTTTGATCGATAATCTCAGGAACTATTGTTTCAAATTGAAAAGTTCTTTTGTGTTAGATAGTTTACTTATTGAGGAAGGCTATAGCCTATTACATCACGCTAGGGTTTATCGGAGCGAAGAAATAACTTTAAACGCATGTAAAACCGCAAGAGACAGCTAGGACAGGGTGGCGAAAAAGTAATATCATAGTTTAAATCTGACGCAATTTTGGCAGATGGCACCAAATATCAGTGTGCTTTGATATTTATGATGTACATTTATAGTACATTAATTAACAATAAGCGATTGACCTTACAAGACTTTAAAGCTAACATTGAAGAAGAAATCGCCAATTTGGAACCAGATGTTTTCCGAACAACAATTCAAAATGCCGTAAAACGAGCGCAATTATCCATCAATTCGGGAGGTGGTCATTTGAGCGATATCATTTCTTCCAACTAATGTTACCAATGACATTAACTTTCAAATATTTTTTTGATGAAACCAAAGCTTTTTTTACATTTATAACAATACTAGCTGGTGCTCGCGACTTCGTGTGATGCCTACGTCATAGTAGCTTTATGCATGCAAAGTCTCAACTCGATCGTTTTTAAATTGACAAAGTTTCATACAAACTTTCATCCCCTATTTAACGCCTTTGGGGGTAGAATTAATCAAAATACTTTCTTAGCGGATGCCTATGTCATAACATCTACTTGCATGCCAAATTTTAGACCGATCCGTCTAGCGGCTTGGGCTGTACGTCGATAGATCACTATGTCAGTCAGTCACCTTTGAATTTTATATATTTAGATAGCAGTCAATTCAAACTATGACTGTACATTTGCGCTACATTGTATAATATAAACGGTCGGGTTTGAACGAAAAGCGGATTAAAATATTGGCCAACGAATTGTAACAAAGTTTACACCGCAATGATAATCGCTTTCGATCCCAACATTAATAACTTTGAAGGGACAGCGGTTTTATCTCGTTGCCTTTAAAATCGATGACGGTTTGAACATCCCTTCTATTAATATTCTTGATTTAAGATTATTTGAACAGGCCCTTGTACAATTTTTGTCAGTTTATTTGAATAAATTATGTTTCTAGGTACATTTTGTCAATAACAATAATAAGTGTTAGCTACAGATATGTTTTCTAACTTATGATTATGGCTAGAAGAAATTTCTTATACAAATAAACCCGCTTTTGTAAAAAAAATGTTTCATGTAAAATAACTTCTGCTATGAAATAAAGAATATAATTAAAAAATAAATAAAATAACTTAATATTTACTAAAATAATCAATTTGAATAAAATTATAAATAATAAAATCAATATTAAGTAAAAGTATAAAAGATAACAATTAAATAAAGGTCTCATCAACGTCAACGATTTAACGTCCTTTAAGTTACTCTTTCATAACCTAACGATATTGGATCACGTGACCACAAAACCCGTGTCTTTTTTTTTGCTAACAATATATTATGATATTTGTCCCGCGACCAAAAAAAGATGTGTTAAATAAATTTGACGTGTGTATCCTTCTATGTATCTGTAAGGTAGCACACTAACGAAAAGCCAATTTTGATGCATTTTTTTGTTTCAAAACTGATGCAATCAAGATAGTTCTTAGCTATAACTTATGCCTAGCCGAGATGGCCTAGTGGTTAGAATACGTCGATCTTTACCGATAATCGCGGGTTCATACCCCGGCTAGCACCGCTGATTTTACAAGTGCTAAATTTGTTTTTAAATTTATCTCGAAGTCAGCGGTGACGGAAAACATCGTGAGGAAACCAGCATGTGTCGGGAAAAATTCTGACGCATGTATATCCGCCAACCCGCAGTGGAGCAGCGTGGTGGATTAAGCTCTAAAACCTCCTCATTAATAGGAGAGGAGGTCTTAGCCCAGCAGTGGGACATATACAGACTGTTACTTTATTTTACTACTTTTATAACATATGAAGATCTGTTCAGATATTTGAAAGTCAAAAAAGTACGAACGAAGTCAAAATACGCCAAAATTTCATAGCGGTATTTTTTGACAGACTCTGTATTGAATTGTGCATATTGCATGAATTTGTGAGGACGTCACACAAAAAAAAAATGTAACGGATTGTTTGATGCAGTGGAACACAGGAAATTGAATATTTAGATATTTTTTGAATTTAGAAAAAAAAGACAATTATATAAAGTGTAACCCTAACACTTCAAAGCAAACGATTTATGACCAAAACCACTGCAAGATCAATGGGAAATAGGAACTCTTTTTTTTAATAGCTGGCTAACGAGCAGACGTGACACCTGACGTAAAGAGATCTCATAGGCATTTGCGGCACCAGAGAAGCCATAAATAGGTTTGTGTGTTTTTTCAAAGTGATTTCTATATAAATTTATGGAGTTATGGTTTTTAAATCTACACAGATAAATAAAATTGAAGTGTCTGCTTGTAATTTTAAATTAACAGCGTTTACCTAAATGCATATGAAAGTATATTAAGTATTTACATCAAGAACACAATTTTTAAATTTTTTGTCTGTTTGCCTGTCTGTTTTTTTATTTCGGCTAATGTCTGGAACGGCTGGGCCGATTTTAACAGATTTTTCACAAGTAGATAGCTAATGTTATAAGGAATAAATTTATTTTAGAAATATTATTTTTATAGCCAGGAATCGAATTCGCTAATTTTGAAAATACCACACATTCTGTATTATTGCTCCATCTAATGGTATCATGTATAAGGATCATCTTCTAGTAAGTAATAGTATACGGCAAACTAATGAAAAATGCATTTTTTTATAAAATGAGACTTGAGAGGCTCTTGAAAGCCACCACAAAGTACAGCCTTGCTTTGTATGAAGCATGGCACTCTGTTCACGAATGAAGTCGCGGGCACAGCTAGTATTATATATAATTATGGAGTGGTTATTTTTATTTACGCACTATTTGAACTTCACTGACGGCTTGGTGTTTAATCTGTGGCTATTTCTCAGCGGACATATTTGACGGCATATGTTTTCAGTCCTACGCGGACATTGACCCTCGTTTGCGTATTTAGGTAAATCTAACTCGTGACTCATGTAAATTTAAGCATAATGACTGTATATAGTTCTCATTCACAGTTTGGTTACATTTTTTCCATCTGGTTTCAAAACAATTTGCATTATCGCAATAAAACTGAATAACGACCTCCTTTCAGCAGATTAATAGCTGCTTACGGCGCAGGTCCGGAAGCATTGTTTTATATTCAGATTGCCATTTCTAAATTACAATGGAAATGGCAACGAGCAATTGTGGAAAAAAGTGAGATATCATACCGAATGGTCTTTTATACAGATGGTATAGTGTGTTTGTAACTACTACTACTTACTGTACCGTTTGCGTTTTTTTAAATTTAGTATCAAAATCATAATATGCTTTATTCAAGGCTTTTACAAGCACAATTGAATCGTCATAACAAACGAAAAATAAATATTTTTGATTATCGAAAAAATGCATGTTAACTATTTGTATTCGGTGTAAACAGGAACGCGATATAGCCGAATTCTACGCGGGCGATGTCGTGAATGGAATACCATAAATAATCAAAAAATCAAAATCAAAATATACTTTATTCAAGTAGGCTTTTACGAGCACGTTTGAAACGTCAAAACAAACAAAAAATATTTAAATGAATAAAAAGCTACGATCGGGTCGTAATGTAGACTTTACCGAGAGTGACTGACAAGAAACTCGATATGTACACTTTTAAAATTGTTGTTAATACATACACACATTTATAGATTACAAATATGTATATTAAAATCACGTATGAAATCCAGCTACACTAAATCCACGCATCGGAATAATCTATATAATATTGTACACAATAATATGCTTTAGCTACATGATTTTTATGAGTACAATTAAAATTTTATTCAAATTATTATATAATATACAGTCCATCCTCTCGCGATAAATAGCGAACATTCCGTACTTCAAAATCGGTTAAACCATTTAATGTTTACGCGACAAGAAGTCATAGCGGTTTTCCAGTTTTAACAGTTACATCCGCCATGTTTATTTTTTGCTGACGTCACAAAGCTTAACACACTTCGAAGATTACTAATCTAATGAAACCTTACTCTTTAAAGTTGATCAAGTCGTTTAAGCTACAAGAGGTCACAATAGAAGGAACATCACATGTCCACATATACATGATAAAATTACCCTCTAGAGTCAATCGGGTAAAAACGTCACGTCGAAAGTCGTCAAAACAAATTAAGCGAAGTTCAAAATAGAAATTTCTGGTAAAATCTGATTTCTCTCTTCTTTCTAAATCTCTCTTTACTCCGTACAATAAATTAAAACACTACCAAAGCTAAGCGATACCCCTAATATTTTAATTGACAACGCCCAAGTATAATTGGAATCCGAAACTTCAAAGATTCAAAATAAATCAGATTTGAAACTTTATCTAAGTCGAATCAGCTTCATTTACATCCACTTTAATATTATTTAAGATTGTACAAATAAAATTATCTAAATACATACTATACCTATTTATATAGCCTATTTTCCTCTACTTGTCCTATATGGTAAAAATACCCGGAACGATAATCACGAATTTCCGAATTTTTCATTATAAGAAATGATTCCGTTCAATCATTTGGTCGACAATTTCACGTCTTAACTCTTATGTGTAGTTAGAAATACTCCATTTTTGTTTGCTACATAAGACGTGTAAAGAAAATTAGACTGTACATACTAATATTACAAACGCGTAAAATAACTATCTCTCTGTGCTTGCTACGTCGTGATCTCGTATTATAAAAAAAAAAATTGTTCAGACCAATACATCATCACCCAGACCAAAACACTGGACCTAAAGGGCTAAAATTCTGATATTATTCTTCTATAATGATAGGGGATCACTAAGAATTTGTTTTTTTTTTCTATCAATGGAATATAATTTGATAAATTTTTATAGTAAAAATTTTATTTCATGGTCATATTTGATTAAAGCTAAGAACACATACTTCTCGATGTAAATCGGAATTCAAGTATTTTATGCAGTAGGCAAAAGTTATTTTATTATAAAATATTAGATATAGTATATATTAAAAAAAGAGTGAATTTAACGTGCGAAGTAAACTACGAAATCTCTAAACGTATTTTAATATTTATTGTGGTACCATTTCAAAGAACATTCTAGTAGATGGTCATAAGACATATAATATGTATATATGCGTATTATTTTGAAACAAATTCTACATTAACATGAGTGAAAGCGCAAGCAAAATACTGATCTATAAAAATAAATAAAATTGAAGTTTTTGTTTGTAATTTCAAATTTAAGGCTCTTAACATACATTTAGCATATGAAAGTATATATGGTACACACGTTATAAAACACAACTTTTAAAATTTTTATCTATCTGTCTGTCTGTTCCAGCTAATTTCTGAAATAGCTGGATCGATTTAGCGAATGTGTTAAGTAACACATCCTACTTTTGTTTTAAAATTTTTATTAAATTTATTTAATAAACCAATGAAATAGTGAACATCCGATTCAAGAAGAGAAGGTAACATAAATATGATATTTCCTAAAATTAACACAAGCGAACCCGCGGGGCACAGCCAGTATAACATAAAATTCTTGCATCGATTGTATATACATAATACTTAGAGGCAAAATATGCGTCCTCATTTCCCATTTCAAGAAGGCCTCATAGCCAGACCTGTTCGGACGCGGCACTTCCATTGTTCCAGTTCCGTGCTGCAGGTATTGTTCCAATGTCGGTCGCGTGATTAAATGAACAATCTTCGTAGCAACATAAATGAGAACTAGTACCACGATTTCACGTAAACGAAATTGTTCTGTTAATATCTAGACGTTTATCAAAGTATAGCAGTTTTTTACGGTTAAACTCAAACTCAAAATATACGTTATTCAAATGGGCTTTAAAGCACTTTCGAATCGTCAAGTTACAGGTCATATTTTTATTTTAGATTTTTTAAAGCTACCTCCGGTTCGGAATGTAGTCTCTACCGAGAAGAACCGGCAACAAACTCGCCAGTAACTCTTTTAAAATCATTTATACATGATGTATTTTTATTACATCTTAATTATGTTATTCGGATAGAAAATCAACGCGAATCAAATCCACGCCTCTTTGTCGGCAATATATTCTTGTATGGTAAAATATCCTTTAACAGTTAAAGATTTTTAATGTAGGCTTGAATTTAAACACTAATTTAGCACTTGAAAATCAGTGGTGCTAGCCGGGGCTGAACCCACGATCATCGGTTGAGATCGACGTGTTCTAACCACTGGGCCATCTCGGCTCTTATTAAAATTAGTGTTTAAATTCATCTCGAGCTCGGCGGTGAAGGAAAACATCGTGAGGAAACCAGCATGTGCCGGGAGAAATTCCGCCAACCCGCAGTGGAGCAGCGTGGTGGATTAAGCTCTAAACATTCTCCTTAATAGGCCATATTTACAGGCTGTTACTTTACTTCTTTACTTTAATGCAGGCTTAAAACTTATTAAGTGGCAAATGTAAAACTGTTTGAGGGAGTTAAAAGTATACAAGTGTTTTACTTTTTTATCCGACTGCGCAACCACTAGCGGTAATGTGTTTATCACTCTATGTATGTAAGGATGTGTGTATGTATGTGGGTTTGTAACTTTGTGGCACTAACTAAGCGCCATAATGTGAAAAAGAAAAAAATTAAAATCGACAAATTATGTAAAGTGGGGTATCGTTGAATAAGTATTTAAAAATAATTTTTAGGTTTCTCATATCGTTTTTCAATCAGAATTACTGTTTAGGATCTATAAAACTTCTAAAAGACAGAGCTTATATTACGGTACGGTACTACTGACTGTAGATCTTGTTACGCTTTCGGGTTTTTTCTTTTTTTTTAATAACACTCAACTACGGCGAAGGCAAGGATTATAACAGTCTAAGTATGCATATATGTTTATATTCATGTGTTTCACTATGTTACCTAAACTACTAAACCGATTTTGATGAATTAGGTATCAATGTATTTGTAATAACTGTATAGTCGGTATCTATACATATAAAATCACTTGTCCTGACTGATTCATCAACGCAGAGCATAAATCGCTGGGGCTACAGACTTTTTAGTAGGAGGTGCCTTTTAGCTTGCAGGCATCTACTAACAAAGGGTTTTTTAAAAACCGTTTGTATGCAAAATATTATCCTGTGGTCATATTTACTTAAAACTATATATTTATTCTTTTTATGCTAATAATGAAATTTATCGTATCAATATCAACCCCACACTCAGAGTTGCAATGAGGTAATTTAGTTATGAAGAAAAAAGATCTTTAAGATTAAAGGTAAAATAAAATAGAATAAATTAAAAATGTATTCTACACGTTTAGTAGTTAAATCCGTCGAAGGATGGTGTTTTACCTGTTTTTTTTTAATTGCTTCTAATTATTAATATTAATTCCAAAATATAAGCGGCCGAAGCTGCGAGCAACTGCTAGTAAGCTATATAAATATTTTCTAAATTTAATACGGTGCACTTTCAGCGTGATTCAGATCACAAATAAATTAAAATTCTTTCCATGTTTGGTACCAAAAAAGATCTCGACGAGCAGTTCACAAATATGTACGAGAATATTTTCTAAAGCCTTTATTTTCTAGGATGACGTCACCGTCATTTAGCGACCGTTTTAAATCTGAAATTTTTAGTATGGAAAATGTATGGCACTGTTTCCAATGGGTTTTCTGGCAACGTAAATTGAAAGAGTTTTTCAAACATCAGTAATATTACGCCCATGATTTGAAAGTGCCAATTACCTAGAAAACCAAACCGTTACTGAAAGTTAATTGTACTATGTCTATCGTTAATGAAGCTTGTAAGTCCTAGTTAGTAATTTTAAAGTAGAGCGAGGAATCTATGTAGATTTTCATTTTTGAGAGACACGTTGGTGCAGTGGTCACTGCAACTGACTGTAGTGCTAATGGTCGCGGGTTGGATCTTCGCTCACGGCGAAATGTCTGTATTAATCATACGGAAGTTTGTCGTAGTCTGCGTGTTTGTGTTAGTGTTGTGTATGTTTCCGGACCCTCGACACAAGGTCACAAGATCTGGGGTGGGGGGGGGGGGTCGTTGTGTGTGATGCGTTTATGTATTTATAAATTTTGCTTTTGTCATTGCTTTACACCTATAAAAATATAAGATAAAGATACAGACAAAATGATACTACGTTTACCTAAAGCGCGCTATATATTAATTAAATCCTAATTCCGTATCGAGTTATGTATTTAAACTTTATTGCTTGTGTTTTTGTTCTTTCGGTTGACAAAAAGATCGAAGCATTATTATGCTTTACAAATAGATGGATATGTACTATTTGGAAAGATAGATATTTTATTTGCAAGGGTATATATGTACTTTTAGCTTAGTCTCACAGAACTTTTATCAAAATCGGTTAAATTTGTAGTATGTTTTTAAAATCAAAATTATTTTAATAATTACGTTATCCAAGTAAATGAACTTTTAACCAGTTTTTAAAGTCGGTTCCATTTTTAAAATGTTTTAATTGAATGACTAATTCGAAGAAGGGAATAAACGCCTCTTTTTGATATATTCAGTTTTTTTACACTTATATATTTTTAAACCTAATGCCTTATGGTGAGTTCGAAAAAAAGAACAAAACTCATTCGCTTCATATAAAACTATGCGGCCATAAAAATAGTTAATTGAAAGAAGAAAACAAATCCCTCCCTTTATAAAACTATAAATTAGATTATAACTGTTATACTACAAAAGACGCATTAAAACCATGTTAAACGCCTGTCTAGCTAAACAGTGTTTAAAAATTAAACATTGTTTAAAATACTATCTAAATTGCTTTACAGCGAATAAACTCAAAAAAAAAACTTATTGATAAAAAGTTATACGTTACATTTAACAGTTAAAATAGGTTCTAAACATGTATTAAACTCACTTAAACGTATGTTAATCTATATCTAGAGCATGTTTAACTCAAAACTGTGCTTAGACGCGGATTTGTAGTACGGATTTTTTTAAACACGCGTTGAACGTCTGTTTAAATCTTTTGTTAGTAAGGCAGTAAATAATTCATTATTAATTACGTCAATATTTACAAGTATGAGTACACTAAGTTTGATACAGATTTTTTAAAGGCAATGTTATATTTGAATGAATCTTTGGTTAATACTAGAAGTTTGTTAGCTAACTATTCGTATTACTGAATTAACGTTGAATTACTTCACCAATACTAAATAACAAACAAATTACGAAACAAAGTAAATAGCGTTTCGCAATATAGCTAGTAAATAGTTTAGTAATAAAGTAAGTTTTACCTGAGTTAAATACAATACTACTATATATGTATGTACTATATATGTATATATATACATAAAATATAACCTATGACCATTTAGAACTGTCACCAATTAGTTACATTATTTTGGTTTCAATTTATTAATAAGTAAATCAAATGTAAGTCACATTCTCATTTTTAGTTACATATCGTAAGTACTAGTTGCTTTAAAAAAGCTAAATATATAATTCCCAAAACAAAAAAAAATCTTTTGTTAATATTTTCAAAAACTATACACGGTTTAGGTAAAAAGTTTCACATGAGCTTGCTTATGAAAAAGTAATAAAACAGCTTTTGTGTGACAGGGCAATTTTATGGGGAATGCAAGAATAACTGTGTCGTTGAATGGGACGCGTCGACGCCTCCGGGTATTTGATGCGTTACCTGCCATTGTTCAAGCGGTGAATGCCCGCTTTTTTTCTGATGGAAAATGACGCCGTGACAGAGACATCTTAACATTTTGTTGTTTATATTTTGGGATATAATATATTTTTAGTAAGATGTTTCTTATTTCTTTGCCTTTTTAATGGAGCTTTCAATCTTACTAATTATATTTTTTGATATGGGATGTTAATAAGGATAATAGGAACTCATGATCGCACACAGCACAAACACAAATACACAGACTACGAATAACATCCATTTGAATAATATAGATGTTTGCCATGAACGGGGATAGAACCCGAGACCGTTAGCCCAGTTGAAGTAACCAATACGCAAATCTGTCATCTTTTTTTTAATAAAAAAAATGACATTCTAGCTTAAATTTCATTGTTGCATAAAACCTTCGCTAATATTGTTGCATCTATCATTTAATCTGTGGTAGGAACGTAAACACGATATTTACTCACACATGCATATGAGAGGCGAGGGATATATCGCTGATTTGTAAGAATATCAATAATACAAAATTCTAACAGATAGAACTAAGTATGTAAAAATATTTTAAATATTTGATATTTTATCATGAAAAGAGTCGCGATGATAAATTTTCTTTAAATCAATAAAGTTACAACATCAAGGGATCGTTTAAATTTTGCAGCTTAAACCCCACTATACAATTCTTCATTTTTAGTTGTAACGATATTCTCGGAAAGCAGCGATATGTACAAGTCAACATTAGGGCTGCCTATAAAGAGTTTTTAGAACTGGTATGAAAATCTATACTCATCATCTACCTAGCATTTTTCCCGGTTATACCAAGGTCTGCTTTCTGTTCTAGTCCAGATATTGACGAGTTACTGATTTTTACACAGAGCGACTGGCATCTGACCTCCGCAACCCCTGAGGGCAAGCTAGTAACCATTTAGACTAGAATAATCTCCTACTACGAGTAACGATCATTATCAGGTGATTGTGATAACGACCGGGACCGACAGCTTTATGTGCTCTCCGAGGAACGGTAGGGAGACCCACTAGGATCAAGGGAGAAACATCCAGACCTAGGAACAAATATTTATACAACTATAAATATCTGCCCCGAGCGGGGATCGAACCCGCAACCGTCGGCGTTAGAGGTACATTCAGCACCACTACACCAGAGCGGTCGTCTGTCGGTCGTTATGAAAATCTATACTAATATTCTTAAAAGGTAAAATTTGATTGAGTTTGTATGTAGGGTGTAATTTTTGATACTAGTAAATATAGATAAAAGATTTTTGTGTTGGATAGCCCGTTTATTATGGCAGATTGTAGGCTATATTACATCACGATACAACACATATGAGCAAAGCAGTAACGATAAACGCGAGCGAAACCGCGAGGTGCAGTAAGTATTTGACTATAGCGCATGATGAATTCTATACAATCAGTTTTTAAGAAAAACTTTCTTAAATTACAAGTAACCTTTATTTACGTATTTAAATAATTATGATTTTGGGAGACATATACCTAACGATGAAAACCCATCTCCCTGTTATGATGCGATATCGTGGTACTATTCATCTATATATGTATATAAAATCACTTGTCCTGACTGATACATTAACGCAGAGCCTAAAACGCTGGGGCTAGGAACTTGAAATTTTGGCAGTAGGTGGCTTTTAAGTTGCAGGCATCCACTAAGAAAGGGTTTTTCGATTATTCACTCCCAAAAGGGTGAAAAGGGGTACAAAAGTTTGTATGTAAAATCTTATTCCGTGGTCGTATTAACTTATAACTTAATACACATACTTCTGGGTGGTAGTAATGAAATATAAAATAGAAAACTATTATTCCACACTGGGGTTCAAGGGTTCAAGTTTGTATGGAGAAAATATATTCTTTGGCCGATTATCCTTATATTCAGCACAAACATTATATATATGTATCCCAGAATTACAAAATCATTCCTTAAAATCACTCTTGAGGGTTATAAAATCCTGAAACGGTCACAATTTCGCTGGTAGATTTATTTAGCTGAAATCCAAAATATTCGCGGGTGTAGCCGCGAGTAACTGCTAGTTTATAATACAAGGCATAAAGTTAAAATAATTAATTAAAATAATAAAAAAAACCTGACAGTGTAACAAGAACATACAGAATCGCTACTAACCAACTTTAAATTGTTATATATTCTAAACGGTAGCTTTGATTGATATTCTAAAATGATGTAAAAACCTATTCAAATCCCACCTAACACAGTTCGTTGATTATTATTTTTTTCTTTCTTACATTATGGAGATCGGTCTTATTGATTTTTCCAAATTATTATATGTTATGACGTAATGAATAAACGATGTCTCATTTATTAAAATCGGCCCACGCGATGTGACTGATAAAAACATTGACTATTGCGTCGCGTAGTCGGGTAAAAACTACAACTACATAGTAAATAAATTCTATCATATAAAATTTGAAAAAATGTATAAAGCATATATCACTCGAGCCATTATTGCGAATCTATTGACTCTTCATTCATTAAAATCGGTTTGTTAATTAAAACAAAGTTAAAAGTAGTTTAGGCATTACAGTAGAGCTTATAAACACTAACTGTCATACTACAAAAGACGCATTCAAACCATGTGCAACACGTGTCTAGCTAAACAGTGTTGAAAAATTAAACATTGCTTAAAATATTATTTAAATTGCTTAACAGCGAATAAACTCATAAAAAAACTTATTGATTAAATTTTATACGTTACATTTGACAGCAAAAATGGGTTCTAAACATGTATTAAACTTGTAAAAGCATGTTTAACTCAAAACTGTCTTTAGACGCGGAATGTAGTATGGATTTTTTTAAACACGCGTTTAACGTCTGTTTAAATCTTTTGTAGCAATGCAGTAATAGTCTTCCAAAACCAGTAATCTTCCATTTGGCTTCGCTGTAGTCAGGTGAAAATCAGAAATCACGATGCGACGTCGATGCTATTTAAAATGCACATCAAAGTTTTTCTGAACGCCATGTCAATGCGAATAACGACATGGCGTACAGAAAATCTACGACGTGCAGTTCGTAGCGTGTTTATGTACTTCTGCCAATTCTGCTGTTCGATTTGGTAAGTAAAAGTTACAATAAATAACGCAATAACATATATTATCCACAAGCCTATACGTCTGGCATACACTGCTGTCATTGTAACGGCAATTGCCATATTTTACGGCAATTCGAACAAAAATAATAAAAATTAATGGTGTGGCAGAAACTCCTACGCCGTAGCGGAATCTACGGCAATTCGATAACTATTTCGGAAACGGAAAAATTATATGAAATGTTATCGATTCGAAACTATTTAGGTATTTTAATAATAATTATCTTTATAGAGGTTTTTTTTAATGATTGTTTTTTCACAACTTCATCATTTATTTTAGGGTATACTTAAAAGTATACTTCCAGATTGTACCCATAGAATATTTAATGAAATTAGATTACTAGTTCGGTCTTTAGTAAAAATAAAATCGAAATAACTATTATAAGTAAGGGTATATGTATAACATGATAACATACATAATATATTTAGCCAAGTATACAAAATTATACATATTTTGCTTTTGAAGTTTTTATCCCCGATGACGCAAAGAAGAATAATGTGTTTATAAATGTGGGTTGTACCTTTGTGGCACTATTTAGACGAAACGCGTGGCCCGATTCTGAAAAATGACACGTCATTTGATTTGTGATGATAGCGCGAATGTCATAATAGGTATGTATAAAAAATTATAAAAATCAAAATTTTAAACGTCATTATGTGAAAAATAATAAAATAAAAATGCACGAACTATGTCTAATACGGTACTGCTGACTGACTTCAGGCGGTCTTGTTACGCTGTCGGGTGTTCTCTTATTTTCTCTTTGCTGGTAATGTATTTGGTGATCATTTAACTAATGCCAAGTGGCCTGACGGCTCGTTTGGCCGTTATATTTATTTAAAAAATCTCATATACAGAATTGTTAAAGTGCTGTAATGGCAGCTCTCAAAAGGAATACTTATTTTTTTAGTTTTTGCAACATTTTTCGTTTATGCTCAGGTCTTGTTGTTTCTAGCGTGATAATGAATATATATGTATACAGCCTTTAGCCTTCATCGGTAAATGGAGTATCATTAGATAGTCCATTCATCGAGGGACATATGGATGCTGATAAGCGATAATGTGTCAACGCACAAAAAGTGAAATTCGGAGATATTGGTGTATTTAGATACGGCATTACCTATTTAACATTATTCAATTAAAAATAAAGTTATATAAACTAAATAAGCACGTAAAAAGTTTCTTAATTAATTGTTTCGAATTTCCAGTTCGTTCCTTATTTTGAATAATCTTATATTTTTAAAAACTTTTTATTAGATAATATTTAAAATATATCAACATGCTTTTAATTGATTACAGCTTTAATCAAAAAAGAAAAGAAAATATGGATAAATACTTATTTAAAGAAACTTATTAAGAATAGGTTTGACATCTTTAGACGCTATTTTCTCAAAATGAAGTTCGTGTTGCTTGACATAGTATTGCTTATCAGCTTCCATATACGATACAAAAACACAACACAAGACAATATTTTCAATTCGAATCAAAAGTTCCTGAGATTAGCAGATTCAACCAAAAAAACGTTTTAACTTTATAATTTACTAGCGTGTTCACAGTTACAGCTTTGCTCCTGTGAATCGTAGCGTGATGTAATATAGCCTATAACGTTTCACTATAAACGGGCTATCTAACACAAAATTTTACAATTTGGATCAGTAGTGCCAGAGATTACTCCCTACAAAACCTATAAACTTACAAATACAAACTTACAAACAATTTTCATCTCTTTGTAATATAAGTACAGCCTAATAACCCACCGCGGCTTCCCAAGGGTGCAATTTAGTGTTTTACGACATCACATTTCAAATCTTTGAAATTTTCGGTCCCTACATTAATTTGCATGTATTATTATTAAAAGAATAAATTTAAGAGTCTGTTTGTAATTTTAAATTAACAGCTTTTAACAAAATTCATAGGAAAATATACATGGTACTTACATTAAAAACACTATTTTTTCTATCTGTCTGTTTGTTTCGAATCTCTGAAACGGCTGAAATATTTATTTTAATTAACAAATAAAAAAAATAACGCGAAGATAAAATTGAAATCAATAAAATATTGAATAATAAGCGATTCAAGCAGGAAAGGTAAACATTATATAAATATAATATTTCCTCAAATCAACTCACAGCTAGTAGGTACACATAAACCTTCTTCTTGAATCACTCGGTTTAATGATAAAAACCACATCAAAATCTGCGGCGTAGTTTAAAAGAGCCAAGCGTACAGACAACAAGAAGTGATTTCGTATACTATGTAAATATAATATGGATTAAAATTATTTTAGTATACATGGACGCGGATAAGAAATACTACGTCAAGCCACACGGACTTTATTTTGAGAAAATAGCGTCTAAAGATGTGAAACCTTCGTAATAAATTTTTTTGAAGATGTATTATACATCTATTTTTTCTTTTCTATTTTTGTAAAATATAATGAATTAAAAGCAGATTGGTATAGTAAAAAATATCTAATAATAAGTTTTTTAAATAAATTAGTTTTTGTATAATTACAAAATATAGAACACACTTCAATATTCTAAATATTAAAAAAAAAATTCCATACTTTTTTAGTTTGATGACTCGAATTTTTTTTAATAATGTTAAATACGTGATGCATTATCAGAATAAACCAATATATCCGAATTCATTTTTTTTTGTGGATTATTGCGTATCACCTACCAAATTTTTTTTTTAATAAATAACGCATCACACTCAACGCCACCATTAAGATCTCATGACTTTGTGTCGGCGGTCCGGAAACACTCACAACACTACCACAAACACCCAGACCACGACAAACATCTGTACGGCCAATACACACGTTTGCCGTGAGCGAGGATCGAACCCGCGACCATTAGCGCTTTAGTCAGTTGCAGTGACCATTGCTCCAACGCGTCTGTCATTATATAATTAACATTATATAGACTATCTATATTAATAAACTTAAACGAAGAAGGGGCGTGAGAAATCCTGCACATACCGATAAAAAATTGCAGTAGGTGTGGATAAAATCGTCTAGTTAGTGGTGTCGGTAATTTTCTTAAACAGCTCCGAATATCTTATATTAAAGTAATATTCTTGTCATGTATATTATTTTCATCGTATTTTACAAGAAGAATCAACATATTTTTTTACAAAAGTAATGCTGGTAAATGAGCAGGCGGCACTTGATGTCAAGTGATCACCACCGTCAGATAAAGAAAAGAATTAGGTGTAAAAGGAAATAGACAGGAAGAGAATAAGGGTAGGGTTTAAGCTTCTGCTTCTCTCTCTCTCGTTCTACAAACGCAGCTCTATTAGCTACTTAGCGCCGATCTTCTTTGAGAGTGAGTTAGTGCCCTCGTCGTGCCAGTCCCTATCTAAACTTTGGGATTGGGTCGATTTTAGAAACATATATAGACATTTGTACTAGCTAGAATTATTATAATCACATTTATTAAAACATTATAATGATAACCTAAAGCTCTAATATTGTAAACAAGATAGTCATCGCAGCTTTGCGAAAAAACTTTCATCTCCTATATCCGAGATTTATGACAAAAATCGTTTATATCAAAGGTCCTCTCAATACCAAAATTTATCGAAATTAGTTTACCAGTGTACGCGTGAAAACGTAACGAACTGAGTTACACATTTATAACATTGGTATGAATATCTGAATAAGAATGACAAAGAGATCAACCCACTTCGGATGATTAGCATTGTCTCTTGTGAAAATAGGCTATCTTGTCGGATGGGTTTGTCTATTTCCTATTGTGATCTTTGTTTACAGTTGACCTTATTCTTTTTATTCCCTTGGCCTAGATTGTCTAACTCACAGTTAGATAATGTATTAATTGGTTTTACGATAGCTCGTTATGTTATTTACGATTTGTTAGTGACATAAATATTTATGGTGATAGATTTTTAATTCTATTATCACTGAGTAATTATTTTTCTTGTTAAAGGTTATTAATAATAATATTTGTATTATCTTTTTTATTAATGTTGATAGAACATTAACATATCGCAATTGAGGGTCGCAAAGAGTATACAATACTATATAAGCAGGTGGGTATCCATAGATAATAAACAAAGTATGACGAATGCGCTAAGCTATGACACCAATATTAATTGTTTACAAGTTGCAAAGTGTTAGCCACAGACATAAAAAATATAAACAAACAAGTTAAATTTACAAAATAATATTAATGCTTTAGTATATGTATAAAGGTTGATTTTAAATTCAATTACAATTGTCATTTTTTTTTTAATTTTTTATTCTCTCGTGCCTTTGCCTGCTAATTTAAAAATGGCCACCGTAACACATTAACGCACTCGATTAAGTCTTGTTCCTGGCTACGGAAGCTACACCACCCTAGTCCCTAGAAGGATGCTGTGCTATGTCCCCAACTCAATTAACAAGCCAATAATTGTCATGAGTGGGGATCGATTATTTAATTCCGAAAATCCTAGATTGATATTACATCTATAACATTTTTTGGATTTAACGTAAAAATAAAGTTATAAAATTGTAATTTAATAATACTAAATAATTTTGTTTTTACGTACTAGTATGAAAATAATGCTCCTTAATACGAACAAAGCGATTAAGTGACCTTTGTGTTAGAATTTATAAATTCTTAAACTTTATTTACAAATAAAAAAAACAGAACGCCATGAGGTGATTTGTTTATAATAACGTTCTAACGAAAACATTACAGAGAGAGACTTTGTCACATAATTCTACTTTCTGATTGGTCACACGCTATCCGTGGGACCCTTGGGGGGTTGCCAGCTTATATATATGATTAATTTTTTCTTGTTGGTTCTTGAGACAGTTAATTAGCCAACTAAATAAGTTAAACTGTGCAAGTCTTATAGTTTTCATGCAAATGTTTTTACTTTTTGTAAAAATGTAAATGATCATGACTTTATTAAAGAATGTTTATTTACTAAAGATTGTTTTAATTATGCGATTCGATTGATGTAATTATATATACCATTATTTAAATGGATTCATTACTTCTCGCGGTATAACATCTTCAATAGAAACATATCCATTTAAATTGGTTCTCAATTTGCAAATATATCGCTTAGCGTACAAAAATAATTACATCGACATTTATATCAAAAGGAGGTAGAAGAAACGCGCAATTTATTAAAACGATTCGCCAGATTCCTTTGTGAGTATTAAAAATCCAACAAAATCCACACATTTCTCGGTGCACGTTTACAAAGCGTGTAAAAAATATAAAATCTCCCGCATTTCGATATTTTATTTTATCGCGCCCGTATGTAACAGCTGTACGCTTTGCATTCTGTTGTGATCGACTTACACTACATTGCGAGTGAAAGAAAATGTGGATTGTGGATACATATTAATAAATAAATACATAAACACATCATACTCAACGGCCCCCATTAAGGTCTTGTGACCTTGTGTCGAGAGTCCGGAAACACACACAACACTAACACAAACACCCAGACCACTACAAATATCCGTATGGCCCATACAGACATTTGCCGTGAGCGGGGATCGAACCCGCGACTGTTAGCGCTACAGTCAGTTACAGTGACCACTGCGCCAACTTGTCTGTTATTATATAATTAACAATAGTTGCGATTTGAATATTGTTTATTTTGATATAAAATATTAAAAGGCGGGTTTAAATGTGTGTAAATCTCGATGACTTGGCTTGTTTCGATTGGTGCTGCTTTCTCAATAAGCGCTTTTCAAACTTAGATTTAATCTATCACGTCTTTAATGAGTTTCACTGAGGTTTACTTTTTTACTATCATCATCTGACTATTATTTTACCCGGTTATACCAGGGTCTGCTGATTAGCTCTAGTCCAGTTATTGGTAAGTTACTATTTTTTACACTGAGCGATAGCCATCTGACCTCTACAAACCCTGAAGGCAACCCAGTAATCATTTAGACTAGAATCTCTCTACTAGAATACTTTCTACTATCTAACTATTATTATAAAAGCGAATTATGATGATATATTGCAAACATTTATGCAAGGATGTGTGTTTGGATAGATAAATAATTATTACCATTTCACGTCAAAAATATAAAATTTTGATGAAACTTTACACCAGAATATTACATATGCTACTTTTATCAACATACCATGTGGCTACGTGCGAGCGGAATTTGACTAATAAAATTTAACGAACATATCTTGAGCTGTTTTGGCGTAGTGGTGACGAAAATTTTTAACAGCAGCTCCAACATGCCTAACATTATACACAATTAAGTTAGGTTTATTACTAACGATGCAAATGTTTTTACAAAGTATGTAGAACTTACTCTACGTACATTAAACAAACGGACAGAGAGAACTCGAAACTTGCTCTGTTTCAGATGTCACAAACACTTCGGGTTCAAGTCGACTTAGCAGATTGTTTAAGAGAAATATTCCCTTCAAAAGTTCCCGACTCCAGTTCGGCTTGTAACGAAACAGGAATATTCAAAAATTAAAATATTTGTAGGTACTCGAGATTTTCTGTCATTTGGGAAAACATCATGGATTCGCGTCTCCGGTTTGTTTAAATTTTTAATTAATTATCAGAAGCAGGGAAACTTGGTTGGGAGTTATGTGGGTTAAAAAAAACATTGCTGTTACATTTTTTATTTACATTTTAAAAGTACGTGCGGTGTTGGAAATTCTATTTTGTAGTAAAGATCGAGTGAATATTATGGAACTTAAGTTGATATGTGTTACAATATACAAGTCGTTCTGTCATATCAAATTCTTGATTTATTATGTAATATTATATGCGAACGTATATATAATAAAACAGAATATTAGCAATATTAGTACATTGTAGTTTTAAACATTTAATATTCATAGATCTTTGTTTATTTTATTGACATTTTACATAATTTATAGCTAAAAATACAATTTAAATACGTTTTTTTGTCTGTTAGTGTTAGTTTTTTAATTAATCAGTCACCATTTAATTTACGACTTATGTCAGTTATATTCTTAATGTTTGGAATATAAATAACTATATCCAAGAGGGATAACACAGCCTACTTAATTACGTCAGAATTCTCTCGCGTTTATTTTGGAATTTATTGGAAGCGATTCAGAAAATGTATAAAATACTACTTTTTATTTTTTATATTTTATTACTACAATCAGAAAGTATGTGTTTTAAGTTAATACGACCATGGAATAAGGTTTTTATATAAACCTTTTTACCCCTATTTGCACACTTTAAGGGGTAGAACCCTTTCTTAGTGGATGCTTACAACCTAAAAGGCACCTACAACGAAAATTTCAACAAAGAATCAGCCAGTCAGTCAGTCATTATATATGTATAGACTAGCAGCTCCCAGCATGCTTAGGAAAGTGATATCTAACAAACTTTCAACTCCCTATCTAAGCCCTTAGGGAATGGTTTTCAAAAAATCCTTTATTTAAGGACATTTAAGGAAAGTTTGCGCAAAATTTTATATTTCTAGCCCCAGCGGTTTGGTATAAGAGAAACAACGGGGCTCAATTACATAACAGCCACTTATTTAAGCAAATTCTAACGACACTCAAGAAAATATCCAATAAAGATATTAATTCAGAGAACGCCTTACAAAAATAACGGCTGGCAGTGCGTTTTTCAACAAACAACTTAAAACTGTCAGTTTAAGCATTTAATGATCCAATTTGCAGGGCATTTAGCCGTTGAATATCCCGGCAAGCTGTGGCCAGTAATAAAGCGTTATGGTGATGAGCGGAAAGCGGATTACACATAATCAATATTTAATGTCGCTTTCGATCGTGTTATTTGAAACGGATCGGTTTAATTTTGGCTGTTCTATAAATAGACGCTGTGTGTACACGCCTTTGCTTTTATTTTGCTGTTTGCTTTGTCGTGTTGTCATTGGTGAATGGGTTTTACTGATTATAGTTTGTGGGTGTATGTTGTATGTGTATGTGTTTGAATTTGATGATAGAAATGCTTACTAATTTTTTTTTTTTTACTTTCTTGTGTGCAGTAAAATAAGTATTGTAATAGCTTAAAATTTCCGTTTTATTACTTCAACAAAAATGTGTATTTTGAAATTTCAATCATATATGTTATATTTTGTCCAGACTTTGTTATAAAATGAAGTTATTGAGTGTATCAATGTTTTCTTATTAAAAGGTACATTGTTGTTCTATGACAGGCATAACAGTGTTATAAGAGAATGTAAAACAAAGTGGACGTGTTATATAGATAAAGTTTTATATCATGTTAGTTTATCAAAAAGAAGCTATCGCTAGGGCGTGATCTATTTGATTTTTCGTTTCTGTACAAAAATCAGTAATCGACTGTCAATATGTATTGCATGATCAAAGCAATAGCTCTTAGTAATTAGCCTGCTGGCCGAACCATTGCTTAGTTCAAAAATGTCGTAAATTAGAAATTTTTGTTATTGTGAGTTGAGAATTATACTTATTTTTGATCTCGAATTTTGATAAAGAGTTACCAGGTCACAGAGTTGTTTTATATCAATTACGTGAGTACAAATTGTTAGTATAATTCTCGTCTAATATTCAGCTGTGTTTTAGTGATCATAAGTTTCACACTATATTATTCTATGTATATTAAAATAGATGTATGTTTTATCCAATTTTTAATATGAATATCGTAACGATATAAAATGTAATGTATGAATAGTGTCAAAAGTGATTGAGTAAGTTTAAGAAAAAAAAGTTCACAATGGATGAAGCATTTTCCTTATTCGCGAGTATTGACAATGTATCCTTAATACCTCCGATGCAAATATTATGTATTTTCGTTGACAAAAGCACACATCAGGTTCCCACGATCCATCACTCCATCTTTCCATTATACTTTCATCCTTCCTATATTGTCTTACTTTTTAAAAAACCAACGTAGCAAAAAAATTTTCATACTTGCGCGAAAAAATTTTTTAACCGGTTTAAAAAAAGGAACGGTTGAGACTAATTGTACTCCAATTGCTACAGCTTGTATACATAATGGTTTGACCGGGGCAGTACCACACTCTGACAGGAAATCTGCGTGATTTACATTTTAATTTATTTGCAACGAACAGTAGCCTATATATATTCTTTTCCAAAGTCCATCTCCATACCAAAATTAATCAACATTCGTTTTAGCGGTGAAAAATTAACAAAACCTAAGCAGATGAAGTATACCATTGTATTTAAAATATTAATGTGTATACGTACTTTAGGGATTTAAAATACTTGTCAAATTGAATTGAAAAAAAAAATTTAAATAGTTCTGTGTTTAAAAATACACCCGTTATTAAATAATTTTCGATAATGTTTTAGTTAATAAAATCAATGTTTATTTAAATGTTTCAGGGTTGGGCGTGTGGGTGTAACATTGCTGTACGAGCTTTGTTTTATCATTAACGTTTGTTTATTTTTCCGTTTAGTTTATTATTTAGTCTTTTTTGCCTTTTAACTTTTGTTTTAGTCTATTTTTATATTACAATATCAACAACTAATACTAATATAATATAAAATATTGTACTAAAATGTCTTCGTAAATAAAGTATTCAGGTTATATCAAGGAATCGTTTTAATTACCGTATAAAGTCGGAAAAAAATAAGAATATTATTTGAATAAAATATTTCAATTATTTGAATACTATTATTTAATTGGCTTAACTAGATTTTTTTTAGATTTTAAGGTTTGTTAAAATTTATTCGACTAAATTAATTGGTACATCTAAAATATGACGTCATGATGAATATCGGATATTTTCTACAATATACTTTTTATTTATATATTTTAAACTTTCGCGATTTATACTATTCATATTTAATATAACGGGTCTTATCGCGATAACTAATGGTAGTAATACCTTTTTTATTGCCCGACGTTTCGACGAAGTTACATTCGCCGTGGTCACGAGCTGGCTGGTGTACCGCGCGCCCTCCGGCGACGAGTGCGCGAGTTTTCTTCGCCTACCCTCACAATTACTACCATTAGTTAACAACAACAACAAACAAAAGGTATTACTACCATTAGTTATCGCGATAAGACCCGTTATATTAAATATGAATACTTTTTATTTTAAATATTGATTATTCTATTTAATTGAATCAGGCGTTACCTTTCGGAATTCCATAATAAATTATCATAAAATTATACGTACATCGGAGTGAAACATGCGTAGTGTCTGTGTGGTGTCTAATGTCTATGATTGCCTGCTCGTGCCTGTGTCTATGTGGGAGGGCTTTGCTTGCTTGTGCTGCATGAACGTGAGCATATGTGGGAGAGCGGGTAGTGCTCATGCTGCCAGTCAGCTGTATGTCGTGGATTGTAGCAAAATAATATTTTTATTATTCTGGTAATATCTCTAACCGACACTATTTATTTTCTTTTCCACGAACAATCGACAATCCGACAGAATGTATGGCGTTTTACAAAAATTAAAAACATCATATTTCGTGGCCTCATTCCAAGGATTATCCGGAGCGGGCGGTCGCTTCGTCCTCGAATTCGTTTGTTTTTTTTTCCTCACTCGAAACTTAATACCAGAAATACCGGCCAGTTTGTAGCGCTTACCGTTCCGCGCTTTTTGAATTTTCACGTAAAAATGAATTTAATACGAGCTTAAGTTGAAATTTTAAGCGTGTCTAATTAGCATTTCTGTGCGATTGTAAGTTTTTCACGTAGGAAAAGAATTTAATTATATTATGTTATATTGTAAATTTTGCGCGCATAGTATGTAGTAATTAGGAATAATTAAATTAATGTTGTTTTATTTCTTGTTTAACAAGGTTTGTGCGGGTTTAAATAAAAACTACGCCATTTTTTTGTTCCTATTTTAGAGGTTTTTTTCTTTAATTGAAGTAAATTTCTGTCACTTGTATATTATATATTCATCATGGACGGTGTATTTTACGTTAATGTTTTAAATTAATATTTTACCTTTAAATTAAACTATTATCTATTCTATATAGTTATGTGTCTACAATCTACATATATAAGTTTAGTTAGTAAACCTTTTAATTAAACAAGTTAATGTATCGTGTTAAGCCAAATAAAAATGGTTAAAATTGTAATATTTAAACATAAACCAAAATATTTTTTAACAAAAAGAAAACCAACTTTAAAGCAGGAAAAAGGCAATTTATTTTAGTTATAAAGAAATTATTTATTATTTTGAATTCGGTTGGAAAATTTTGTACGAAATGAAAATAAAACTACATCAATCAAATGTAGTTAAATATTTCCGCGTCATATAAATTCTACAACGTCATATCAACTTCAATACAATTTAAATAGCAGTCGAGCGCAAAAGAGTCATAAAAGTCATTCCAAGAAAAGTTGACACAATTCCACGATTTTCTGTACCATTTCCTATTAGAAGCAATAGAAAGAAAATAGCAAAGCGAAACTTATAGATGACGTGTCGAAAAGCCTTTTATTGTAAGAACTTGTCTCGCTGAGTTTTAGTTTTAAAGATTTTTATTAATTATTTTAAAGGAGGACGTTCTAAATTCGTGAGGGACTTTTTATTTAAATGTCCCCGAATTTATTTTAAATCGGATGGACAATTTATTTGCTTCTTATCCTTTCACGGCTCAAATACTTGATTAATTATTATAAAATTTATCAAACACGTTATTACAGAAAAGGACATAAAAAAAACTTTTATCCAGAAAAAAAAAGATTATTCCCGAGGGATCCAAAAATAACTTAAAAACAGTTCGGCATAACAAATTCTACACCTACGCGAGTGAAGACGTCGAAAAAAATTGATATAAAATGGATTTAATTTCACAAAATTAAATATTATACAGCTCTGCTCACGCACATGCAGCACAAGCAAGCTCCGCCCTCCCACTAAAGCAAAGCACAATCAGGCAAGTGTCGACATCATAAGACACAACATTGATACGTTAAGCTATTCCACTCTTACACCGGAACACCCTCAGGAGATATATGATTATTTATCATGGAATTCCACAAAGTAACGCCTGATCCTATTAAATTATATTTATTACTATAAAAAATACCTTAATCCGTATAGGTGTGACTATGATATTTGAAGAGTTCCCTCGATTTCTCCAAGATGAACAATGAGACCAACTTGGAACTATAACCTTTCAAACAAAAAATAGCAATTCAAAAACTGCTCAAAATCAGCGGAATCAGTTAATATCCTAAAAAAATTCTCCGACGGTTTGAAAACCTCCTCTTTTTTGTCGGTTAAATTGTAC
The DNA here is from genome assembly GCA_037950945.1 of Hypolimnas misippus. NCBI lineage: Eukaryota > Metazoa > Arthropoda > Insecta > Lepidoptera > Nymphalidae > Hypolimnas > Hypolimnas misippus. Next base: position 10,840,236 of record JBBEEQ010000011.1, read on the forward strand.
ACGAAAACATTAACATGAATATAATGAGATTAATACAGTAATATCATCGAATTATCAATATCGGATAAATAACGGCGCATCAGTACAAGTATTATTACAACGAGTGAGTGTTTGGCGTAACGATTAAATATAATATCGAGTAATCGTATTATTCGCTTGACCTTTTACTAACAACCCTATTAACTACACAAGAGACACGTTTTGACATTCGCCGAATATTGGCGAATAAGTACAAGAATGAGCATACTTATTCGCATGTCTTCGTTACTTGAGACAAATATTCTTCAGATTTTCTAACTACCTCTTAAGTGCGAATGAAATGATTATTTCTGTAAATTCATTACACTGATATTATAAAGAGAAAACTTTTGATTATTTGCTTGTTTGCATTAAATAAAAAAAACTACTGGAACGTATTAAAAAAATCTGTTTGCGTTGATTAAACCGTTTATTGAGGAAGGATATAGGCTATATTATATCACGGCACGGTTCAAAGGAGCGAAGTGGATACCATAAACGTGAATGAAATCGCTAGCGGCAGCAGGTATTCAAATAAAGTATCAACATGTAAATGTTTACCTACAGGGAAAAAAAACTCTGGCCCTATTAAGGAGGATAGAAATTTAATTGACCACACTATTCCACTGCAAATTGTCAAATATATTCCAATAAAATTATTTTTGGCACTTTTTTACGATGTTAATTCTCATCGCTGAGCATGGTTTTACAAGGCATTCAAACATGAAAAATTTCAAGGTACTACTCACTCAAGTAACGAGCTTACGTTCGTAAACGTGACCATCGACTGATCTTGTTACTATTATAAACGCGAAATATTATGAGGATGGATGGAGTGCCTTTTTCAAGCAAAAACCACTAAATAGATTTTGATGAAACTTTACAGTTTTATAGCTTAAACATCACATATCCTACTTTTGTGCACATACCACACGGAGGAAGCCGTGAGCAGAAGCTAGTGTATTATACTTAGGGCACCTTGCTGTTTCACTCGCGCTTAAGGACATTCATACAAACTTCCAACCCCGTTTAACTCATATAGGGTTGAATTTTGCAAAATCCTGTCTTAGTAAAAACCTATGTCCTAAAAAGAACCTCCATGCAAAATTTGAAATAGAAGTTAAATTAGAAGCACTTGTAATTTCTGAGATTTCGTGACGAGTGAGTGACCTTTTGCATTTATATATATACATTTACGTGTTTTACCCATTGGACCATGTTGGCTTATTCAAATCAGGTAAAATTACACAAACGTGCTAATATTCGTGGTAATTATTCGATGAGTTATGTGTCGAATTATTCGTCCGAATATCTAAACGTGACATTTGGGACACTCGTATTAACACCACTTATGTTACGAATATTAGTTCTATATTGCTACTACTGTTGCTAGAAAGTCACTTAGATGTCGAATGAACTAACACCGTTTTTAGCCTCCGACTGAAAGAGAGTTTGACGTGTGTCATATACATATATCTGTGTGTGTTGTAGCTCGTTAAAGTATGGACCAAAGATGTATAATTTTTGTTTGTAAGTTGATGTAGTTGTTGATTGGATGATATGTTCAGACGTTCCAAGGTTATCAGCTCTTTTGCAGCTGTTGAAGGGATCTGAAAAACTTTTAATGGTCGAATCGATTTTAAATTTAATATACTGTGATGCTGTGCTAAATACACAGCTTCTCACCAAGTAACAGAAGAAGTATCGTATTCGTTGAAATGATCTTAATGAGTAAATTGTCGGGTGTTTTTTAAACTTCTACTGGTGTAATCGAATCGAAATTTACTATGTCTTCGATGGTACTGAAATAACATAGTTACGTAACCTACATAGATCAGGTGCTGCAACATGATCTGGAATCAGTTTTATATGCAACTCCTCACCAACTTAAAGCAGAAATGTCGTGATGGGGATCGCTTAAAGGTCTCAGTCAATAGATTGACGTGGAATAAAATGAATTATCACTATAATAATTAATAATATTTATAAAAATAGAAATTCGAACATAAATGTGAATGATTTCTGTATTCGGTGTTTAATTAAATTATTCACACTGATTCGTTATTATTGCAATGATTCACGAGTGCCTTCAAGAGCCTAGTCGTATATAGTTTATTTTGATTACAATTGTGTGATTGTAGCGTCACAGGAATATTATTACTAGAGGTACTTGTACACATAGACACTTGGTGTATACGTCGCAAATAATTTAATGGATGATTATTATTTAGGCTAGTTGTACGACGCCGCATGGTAAAGAGGCTATGCTGTTAATTGAACGGCTAGTTGCTGCGCCATTTACACTGAGTGTATGGTATCTCGTTGTAGTTTAAACTTTGTGAATATGCGACGGCGGACATCCTTATGACATAGCATTACTGAGGGAGAGTAACTATCGAGTTTCCTGCCCTTTCTTCCCAGTAGAATCTACATTCCGAACCGGTGGCAAAGTAATTAATTAATTCGTTTTTTTTTTGTTTTCTTTTTTTCTTTTTGTATTGACGATTCAAAAGTGCTTGTAAAAGTTGTTGATTTTGTTTACTAAATTTTGACTTCTTTCTTTATGTCCTTCCAATGAATTATTCACTTCCATCTCTTATCCTATTAAACTTTATCTATTTTGTTGTTTTAAGTTGGCAACGCTTTTATAGCTATATTGGTAATGGGCGACGGTGATCACGTCACAGGTGAACCGTCTGCGAGTTTCCTCGGCTATTTCCACAAAAAAAAAAAAAAACAAATATATTAAATAAAAAAAAAAAAACAAAATCTATTCAAAAGATTACTGACATATAAATAAATAACAGTTTCAAATATAAAGATAAGTAATATTATACTCGTAGAAGTCCTTATATCGTAATAAAAGGTCGTGTAACTCCGATGTTATTATTGTCTCATTGTATAGCTATCTATTTCAAATATAATAAAAATGGTCATGTTTAAGATAGAAACATCTTGATGTCGTAATGAGTTACAATATATGGACGCTGATAAGCAATAGTGTGTCAAGCCACACGGACTTCTTTTTGAGAAAATGGCGAAAATGTCAAACCTATTCTTAATAAATTTGTTTGAAGACGTATATATTCATCTTTTCTTTACTATTTTGATGAAATGTATAATTAATCAAAAGCAGATAGATTTATTTAATATGTTGCCTAATAATAAGTTTTTAAATTCAAAACATTGAGTTAAGAATTTTGTGGGTTGATACATTATTGCTGAACAGCATCCATATATCAAACTAATATTATCTGGGTTATGTTTATAGACTGTCGTCTATGAAAAGAAACAAATTATTTTGGTAAAATCAAATAAATTAAAACAAAACAAAACACATTTGAAATGTTCAAACTTAATTATTGCTCATGTAATATTAATTAAAAATACGAAACGCATTTCAGCAATCCACGAAATATTTCCGTTCCATATTTAAATTCGGGGAAAAAAGAACATAGTTTAAAAACAGAACAAACATAAGCCAATTCCAGCTGTAAAACAATTTAGTTTTCAATGAAATACACCGTCGAAGTTTCTGTATAGTTCGAGAGTGTTCTACGTGACTTCGGTTAACTTAGTACCGCTGTAATTCAATTCGCGCCTGTTTGTTTCATACTGATATTTAAAACTATAGATACGTTACTTACCTACATAATATTTCTCGTTAAAAATTGTATACATTTGCATCTTTTAAAAGTTACCAACTTATGGTGAAAACCGCATAAAAATCCGTTGTGTGGTTTAAGGAGTTAAGAGATAAACAGACGCGGACAGCGACTGTATTTTATACTATACTAGCTGGTGCTCGCGACTTCGTCTACGATGTCTGTGATGCCTACGTCATAGTAGCTTTATGCATACAAAGCCTCAGCCCGATCGGTTTAAAAACGACAAAGTTTCATATAACATTCATCCTCTATATCCCCTTGGTGGTAGAATCAATCATAATCCTTTCTTAGCGGATGCCTACGTCATAACATCTACCTGTATGCCAAATTTCAACCCGATCCTTCCAGTGGCTGTGCATTGATAGATCACTGTGTCAGTCAGTCAACTTTGAGCTATATTTATTTAGATAAAACATCATTAAGATACATCTATACTTATATTATAAGAAGGTAAAATTTATATGTAATTTTTGATTACCCTCAATCTCTTTTTTGAAAAATTAGTTTTTCGTTGGATAGCCTGTTAATTGAATGAGTTTGCTACATTACATCACGATAACATAGTAGCAAGGTAATACCCATAAACGCGAGTGAAACCAAGGGGCAACATTTTTATAAATCAGTTTATACAAAGTAGAAATTCAGTGTTTACACCATATCATTTTTTATTTCATTTTTTTTTTACTTAGGTGGTGTTATAAAATATAGGCTAATGCGAGGCAATTTCCGAAATTTTAGCTGAAAAAGCTTTATCGGCTTACTCTAGCTGGAGTAAGTGCAAACACGTGTAATTTCTCAGTTAAACTCAGGATGTGAGACGGTATTTTTGTATAACATTTATTTTAGAAGGTTACGCTATTACATTAGATATTAAAAATATTTTTTAATCCTTTTTGGTATTATTTTTAAATGTTTTTTTTTTTTTTAACTATTGCATTAGATTTAGAAATGTTAATTATAAATAAATATTTAAACTAGCAATTTTTTATATAATATATAAGCTGATTCTCGAAAACGGTTCTAACGATTTTTATGAAATTCAGTGTCCAGGTTTCGGGGACGATAAATCGATCTCTCGTTATGTAGGTCACGAATTATTACGTGTATTATTAAATTATTACATGTTATATTTACGGCTATTAAAAATATAATTACGGTATAAATTCTATATAAAATATAATTATAGTCTCACTGTGACATCGATAGTTACTCAGGCTTTATATAGTTATTTTTAATTTCTCTTTCTTCTTTTTATTTTTAATAGAATTATTTGTTTATTATATTATATTGAAGTTATATTTTATAGAACTAAATCTTTATCATTTGTTTAACTTTTAAATATCGATTCTGGTAATTAATCCCCAACACAAGCCCGATGATATTCTGTGTAGTTAATTACAGTAAAAAAAAATATAACTAAATCACATTTCGATTTAAGAAATTCAGTGGAATTTACAATTCTGTAACCACAAAACAAGGCAATTGTCTTTATACTTTTTGAAAATATTCAATTTATTTCCGGAGAATTAAGACGTTCATCTCCATGACGGCTGTGTCAGGTACAAGCGGTGGTGCAAGAAATCATTTATACTTAACGATAATTTTCCGTCTGCATAATTGCATACGATACTATATTTTTAACGCCGACACAAAAAGAGGACTGATATAAGTTAAACTACTATGTCCATCTGTCTGTGGCACCGTAGCGATATATATATACGATAGGACTTGGATGCAGTTTTTTATTTGAAAAGTGTTTTCTTGCGATTGTTCTTAGATATGTTTTACAGAAATCGGTACAGCCATTTCAAGATCTCGACCTAATTTCTCTACGTTTTAAAGGTTTTTGTGTTGTTTCTTTTTGTAGTACTATATAGCCCAGAAGTGCAAAAAAACTTTATTTCTAAGAATTTGCCAATTCACTTCATATTAGGTTAAAAAATATATATAAGTATTGAACAATTTATTGCTGTGGTGTCACGTAAGAATAAATAAAGAAGAAAATAAAGTAGTGTTTGAAAATTAATAAATTAAGTACAAGCACATTACAATGGCAAAAAAAGGATTTGAGAATACACACAGTTATTAGAATTACTCGCGGCAGATGCAGGTTTCCTCACGATGTGTTCTTTCACCGCCGAGCTCGAGATGAATTTATACATAAATTTAGCACTTAAAAACTCAGGGGTGCTAGCCGGGGTTTGAACCCGCGATCATGTTGACATATTCTAACTACTAGGTCATCTTGGCTCATTTATCTATACATATAAAATTATTTGTCCTGATTGATTCATCAACGCAGAGCCTAAACCGCTGGGGTTACAAACTTGAAATTATGGCTGTAAGTGCCTTTTAGGGTATAAGCATCCACTAAGAAAGGGTTTTTGCGATTTTCCACCCGTAAGAGGGTTAAAGGTGGTAAAATAATTTGTATGGAAAATCTTATTCCGAGGTCATATTAACTTAAAATTTAATATACATACTTCTGAACGATAGTAATGAAACTTGAACCATAAAATGCACGAATATCATCCCCTATTGAACTGCAAGGTGGTGAAGTTGGTATGGACAAAATTTATTTTTTTGGCCGAATATCCTTAAACTTAGCATAATTATTCCTTAGGGTAAATAAATAAATATCTATATCCCTGAATTCAAAAATTATCGTTTACAGTTGTGCTAGGGCCTATTAAAGTATATGCGTTTAAATGTGTAGTAATATCGAGAATCTATGAAAATACCTAAAATAATAATAAATAAATAAACGCATAACACTCAATGGCCCCCATTAAGATCTTGTGACCTTGTGTCGGGGTACCGGAAACATAAACAACACTAACACAAACACCCAGACCACGACAAACATCCGTATGGTCAATACAGACATTTGCCGCGAGCGGGGATCGAACCCGCGACCGTTAGCGCTACAGTCAGTTGCAGTGACCACGGCGCCAACGTGTCTGTCATAATAATGATCGGTTTGCTTTAATGATATATCGACAGTCCTCAATAACACTCATTGGAATCGTATCAATAATTGTCCGTTAGAACTTCTGCAATATATAACGCTAAGGCATATATCGTTTACCATTAGTTACGGTATTTGTGGCTATTAGCGCCGATCTTGATAGAAACACGTGTCAACAGTCATGCGGGTATTAGGTGTCATTAATATTAGTGGTTATGTTAGACGGACGTGGGTCAATTGGAGAATAAATGGACGCTGATAAGCAATAATGTGTCAAGCCACACGGACTTCATTTTGAGAAAATGGCGACTAAACTTGTCAAAGCTATTCTTAACAAATTTGTTTGAATTATATATCCATCTTTTCTCTTCTATTTTGATTAAAGCTATAGTGAATTAGAAGCAGATTAGTATATTAAAAAGTTTTACTTCATAATAAGTTTTTCAAATATGTTAAATTATTACATATTGCAAAATTTTTGAGCACACTCCAATATATGAATTTGAGTATTTTTTTGATTATGTTAAATAGGTGCAATTATCAGAATACATCAATACCTACGAATCTGACGTTATGTGGGTTGACACATTATTGCTTATCAGTATCCAAATATAAAATCGACAGTTCTATTCGATAATTGATATGAATATTTGATTTTAATAAGTAATTGATGTAATTGACGTTAGTTATATACGGTAGTTCGTGGAAATTAGTTGTGGCTTTTGGGTTGTAAATGTAATGTTATAAATAATTCGTATTCAAGATTTCATGCCTTATGTTTCCATCATTTGTATATTTTTATGCACAGAGATTGATATATGGGTATAGAGTTAAGAGTTGTCTATATTTATAGATAACTAGATAATATTATATAAAATAATGTGTTACAATTTAAAGCACTGAATATCATTTTTTTATAAAACTAGTAAATAAACCAAATTCTTTTTAAACAAATTTTACATTTACGCAAATTGAAAATAAAATTTAATTAATCGCGTTACTAGCTGTACATATTCGAGGTATTTACACGGAAGATAATGAATATACGAATTTCGTTTATTCATATCCACCCTGGAAGGGTGGATAAATGAAATTCGCCACGCGCGATTCCGATTATCCACCTCACGGTGGGTTAAGCTGGATACATGGAATCATCCGACTACATGAGAAACTTCGATGACACTACCACTTATTGAAAATATCGTATCGTATCCTATAAATGGTCCGTATTAAATAAAGTAAAACGCGACAGTTTTGAGACTAGTCCGAGATGTCACACCTGTCGTCCCGGTAGACGGACATTGCTCGCTCGAGTACGAAACTCAATTTTCAGTCTTTGTTATTTGTAACTTTGGAACAGACATCTTTCTTATTTGCGACGGGAATTATTAAGCGTTTACTTCCTTATTAAATTATTGTATAATTTTTATTTTGACCTCATTACCAGAACAATTAAAGATAATAAGATTTTTTAAAATCTTTTTTATTATTTTAACTATTATTTTTTTTTGGGAGAACATAATTTCACCTATTAATAATTTTTAAATTAATTACATTATTTTATTACGTATATTTATATTTTTATTTTTTTATACTATATTATTTATATATTTAAGTAATTGTATTACATTTTCGACTAGTTTTAGTTTTTTAGAGCAGTTTTAGATTTTGTACTGCTTTCTTATCCGAAATTATAATTAAAGTAATATTTACGATTGTTCTTAAAGAGGTGACGTAACCCTTATTAAGATCATATTTGTGTATTTGTTCCCTGTGCATTCCGAAACCATTAATTAGATTGTAAAGGCTTGATTCTCGAGCCATGTGCAATTTTTCTCTAAATCTTTGAATTTCATTTTCAACAATGTATTCTAGCTCTCATAGTTTCCGATTTCTCCCCACTGACCCATGAAGAATGATTCATGAAGATGAATCATTCTGCATATAGATTGACCAACGAGACAGTTGGCAGCCCTAAAAACGTCCACTAATTTTATTCCCTCAGTCACATCAAGAGATCTCACACTAATTTAACTCAATAAAAGATATCCCCGATCCATTTTCGGATAGGTCATCAATTTACTCCGCGGGATTTTCGGGATGAAAGTCGGTAGTGACCAAGTGATTTTGAACTCCGTATAATGTAGTGATCGAGATAAAAATGTACATCTAGATCGTAGTGTCCGCAAGATATTTGAAATTGTTTGAAAAGAGTTTGAATAGTTTTTCAAACTCGTTATAAATACTTACGTGAAATGTTGGTATGAATTGGATACTGATTAGCAATAATGTGTCAACCTACAAAGACTTCAAGTCATCTTAATGAAATAAGTATGGGAGTAGAGTTTCATTATGAAATGGTTCGAATAGTGTGTAATATTTTGGAATATGCAAATAATCTTATATTTTTGAAAATCTTGTTATTAGATAAAACTTTTTTAAATACCAATTTGCTTTTAAATTCATTATATGTTAATAAAAAATACAAAAGACGTATATATATTTCTTCAAACAATTGATTAAATGTGACTTGAATCTGTGCGGCTTTACATAGTATTGCTTATCAACGTCCAATCGTAAAATTATGAATTCTAAAGGTTTCAACAGAAAAGAAAAATCACATTTATCGGATACGAAATACAAACAGATATAGTACTTTTGATTTAAATCCGCACGTAAATCACCTTCCTTTGAATATGAAGAGAAAATCAAACGGAATTAATAAGTGGAGCTACAGAGCGAAAGTAACCCAACGCTAAGGAATAGTTTGTTGCTAAACAAACTTCAACGATTGCCGAGCGAAGTTCGAAACGATTCAGACACAGAATATATTAAGTGTTCATTTTTTTAGCTTGGAAAATACTTGTTTGCTTTTATGATCAGTTCGTTTTAATATTGAGATCTGAAGAAACTAATTTTAGCATAGCCACGAACGAAAATAAGTTATCTATGGTTGTGGTTCTTGATGTAACTGAGGTCCATTAGTTACAATTGATAACGATTAAAACACTATATGGAAGCTGATAAGCAATACCGTGTCAAGCGACACGGACTTCATTCTAAGAAAATATGTGGGTTAACACATTATTGCTTATCAGCATCTATATATATTTTTAATATTTTTATTTTAATAAATAACGCATCACACTCAACGGCCCCCATTAAGATCTCATGACCTTGTGCCGGGGGTCCGGAAACACTCACAACACTAACACAAACACCCAGACCACGACAAACATCTGTATGGCCAATACACACGTTTGCCGTGAGCGGGGATCGAACCCGCGACCGTTAGCGCTTTAGTCAGTTGCAGTGACCATTGCGCCAACGCGTCTGTCATATTCACGTTATGATATCGTCGTGGAGAAGGTTATATGTTAGGTTGTATCTTTTGGCCGATTGTGGACTGATATTGATTTATATTTGTACGAAAGAGTATACTTCCGTGGTCCATTACCATCAGGCCAGGATCTGATACTGGATTCCTGGAGAAAAATATATAAAACACACGTCAGAAGCTGTACTAGTCGCCGATTTCGAATGTTTACTTGACAGCAATTTAAAAATGTTGTATAAAATATTAATGTTTTGCCTTTTAGTTTACTTGATTCGTTATCGATATTGGTTCCTTTTTAAGTTTTCACAACACCGTAACCTATGGAAGAACGCGACATTGCATCATTCTTATGGTCCCTAAGAAAGGTCATCTATGAACACCTACAATATAAAGAGAATTGATGACGTTGCCTGCTTTGAAGGAACTAGACATTTAAAAAATTCCACATTATATCTCTCCGGATGTAAGTGCGTCTGAAGGCAGCTCTTTCTATGACTTGTACGTATTTATTTGAACCTTGAGGCATGTACATTAGGAGAATATCGAGCACCACGATATATAAGTGCGATGGTAGAAGTGTGATGATACCATCAAGTCAAACAATTTTTTAGGGTTCCGTACCTTAAAAGGAAAAACGGAACCCTTATAGGATCACTTTTTTTTATAAACATATTTCTATAAACATAAACAATATATACCTAGTTTCACGTAAGTGTCAATACACTGAACTATCCGCATGACGCTGCGCAGAACACTAAATTAGGCACTGGGACAGCCGTTTAGACATTTCTTTAATTTTAATTAAATAAATTAAATTATTAAATGCTTCTTATAGAAATTTATAATTCAAATAAAAGTGTTTATATCATGAATGAATAGCATTTAAGTGCAATTTATATCCTATGTATTTCTCACATATTATTGAAAACATTAAAACTGAACGAGTGTAATTATTCGAAAAGTCGTGTTTTAAGTTCTGGGATATATTTATTGACTACATAAGCCAATTAATAGTATAATAAAGGTCTTTCAACCGATAAGAATATTAAAAAAATTATAACAATATCATATACATGCAATGTTTTAATTATTGTTTACTTGATTGTACCATGCGCGGACTCGCCTCGTATTCAGACCGACTCACTTACGTGAAACGAGGTATACAAACATATTTTACAAATGTATATGTAGGTAGATCGCAACCTTCTTGATATGAACACAGCATGTTTATGTGTAATCTTCTATTTCTATCTGTAATATCTTGTGGTTTAGAGTACTACAATTTACATAATAACAAAAGTATCTAAATAAAAACTTACAATGAATAAATTTGTTTTTCAAAACAGGTTAAAGAACGACGCTCATAAGTGATACTGTGTCAAGCCACACGGACTTCATTTTGAGTTAATGGCGTCTAAAGATGTCAAACCTATTCTTAACAATTTTGTTTAAAGACGTATATCTAAAAGCTATGTAAATGAATTAAAAGCAGATTGGTATAGGTAATAATAATTTTTCAAGTATATAAGATTATTGTATATTGTAAAATGTTGAGCGCAATACAATATTCGCTACATAAAATTAAGAAGCTTTTTTGCCTTCATATTTAGTTTAGGTTACTTGAAAAAATTTGAATAATGTTAAATACATGACGTATTTTAGAATACATCAATATCTTGGAATTCGACCTTTTGTGGGTTGACACATTATTACTTATCAGCATCCATATCACATTCTTTTCGAGAAGAGTTTATTGTTGAAGAAATGCTATGCAATAATGCATATTTGAAGATAATGGCTCGACAGATCGGTAAACTAAGAATAGTTCTGTGCAATCTACAACCGGGACGATGCAAACAAAACCTCATTCGTTCCAGCAAGATTATAAGTAAACTCTTGGTATACTATATCTTGATTTAATAAAAAAAAAGTGATTGCATTGTCCATTTATACCGTTTCCACAGTGCTATATTCTAAGGTCATAAGTTTTACAAAGCAGCGCGGGAACGATTTTCATTATCTCAAAAACTGGTTTGAGCACGTTCCTCGCATTTCCCTGAAAATTCTCCCAGTTCTCTCCGTTATCGTCAACAAGCAAGACTCGTTTCACCACGAACAGATACTACGCTACAATGGTATTTTATCTTTTATTTACCTAAACGCGAGCGCAATTGTAATCTTAATTTGATGTGGTGGTCTGTTCATTGTTTTAAATGTCTTGATGTAATGCAGTTTCCGTTTGTTTAAGTACGAGGAGAAATTAATTCGTTTATAATTCAAATTATTTGAAATAAGCTCCACTGGTACAATTTATTATATAAAAATGTTAAAATATATATACAATTATAAATAAAATAATTTATATCAATTTTTTCGCATTGTAATCTTAATGGATACAATGATGGATGTATTTAAACTGTTTGCATTGTATTTTATCTACGAATATATACATAGTAGAAAATTGAAGTATAATAAATGTATTAATACTGAAGAATTGCATTGATATCAAGAGAGAGAGATATTAACAGTATATTATTAAAGGATTGTGAATGAATCTAATGATTTATTATATAAACATCTGGGCTCGCCAAAAGTATGTACATCGGTCGCTACTAATTCTTCACTATATTGTGCTGCGTCACATACTTATTGCCACAAAAACTACACTTCAAAGATGACTAAAAGAACTGTCCAACAAAAAAACCTAAAAACACAGTCTAAACAACTTTATCTCCAACTTCATCACAAATGACGATCATTTTTCTAAGTCATAAAATCAGACATCATAACGTCAAAAAGAACTCGCAACGCGTGACAAATGGGAATGCGGATGTCCCAGGAGACAGGTAAGTCATTTCAGAGAAACATTAGATCGTAAAACGTTAAGTCGGCAAGTGGAAATCGTAAAGTCTTCGAATCTGCTCATCCCCTCATAAAACGAACATTCTCGAAATAACTCCCATATAAATAGGTTTTCGCATTGGTTTTTATGCGACTGGCTTCGATCATTAGTGGCGTTACGCACTGACGTCATGTGACCTGATGAATCGTATTTGGGTTATTGAGTTTTGTGGGCATCTGTTTTTAGTTATATTCAGTATAATGAATAGATAAATTAGTTACTTTGTGATAATCAAAATTTTGTTTAGAACACAACATAACATCCAAAACATACCCAAAATCAAATAAATTAAAGTGAACAAAGGGAATAATGATAATAGATCGAATTTTAAAGTTTTTGAAAACGTACACAAAAAGGGATCGTATCACGACCAACTCCAAATCATCATTAAATAGTTTGCCATAAAAATAACGCATCTTTACATGGTCCAACTGTTCAATGGCCGAGTCCACTGGACGCTTGATGCAGGACGATAGGCGATCCATGTCGATAAAGTGGACCGCGCTAAGGAGCACGTACTCCAACACTTGCGCTGTCATCGCGCGCGGCTCGTTCACACCGACCGCGTCTTTGTATCGCGATCGTGCCGGGAAAATTGATCGTCCAGTGTGTACTTAGCTGACTACATTTTAAATCTGTATATATAAAAGGCAACTGTTATTGACCGATCTATCAAAACACAGCTTAAAACACCGAACGGATCGCGTTAAAATTTGGCACTTAAGTAATTATTATGATGTAGACATCTGCTACGAAAGAATTTTTCAAAATTCACCCCCTAAGGGTATGGAAAGACGATCCAAAGTTTTGGAAGAGACGCTAAACTTGGAATGTGTTAAGTCGCGAAGGAAAGCTTAAATTAAATTCTACGCGGGGTAAATAGTTATCAGGAAGATATGATATGGATTATGTCTGTTTGAATGTTTTATTCAAATTAAAAACTCGCAGCGGATTCAAATTTGACTTTATAATTAAACAAAAATAGATGAATCATATTAGTTCATAACAAAGTAGGTTAAAAAGAGTCGACTTAGTAATCTAATTAATAATTATGTTAAAGCTATGCATAATCGTGCTGTATTGGACTTTTTAAATTTATGAATATAATGGCGCTTTTAAATTAGGCGTTTATGTAAGATGCAGCCTTTTGCTTGCGATATAAATTTTAATATTAAAATTGAATTTAAAATTGGATTGTCTTTTCGTTGCATAAATTGTATAAAACATACTATTGCCTCTGAGCAGTATGCAAAGATTATGAATGATTATAATTATTTTATTAAATGATAGTCAAGTTGGCGCAATGGTAACTACACCTGATGGAAGCGTTAACTGTCGCGGGTTCAATCCCCGTTCACAGCTAATATCCATAGTGGCCATACGGGTGTTTGTCAAACTCTGGGTGTTTGTTTCTAGCCGGTTCTTCTCCGTAGAATCTAAATTCCGAATCGGTTCTAGCTAGCTTCATTAATGATTTAATTTTATTGACGATTCAAAAGTGGTTGTCAGAGCTTAAGAATAAATTATATTTGGATTTTGATTTTTTGTGTTTCTGGAACCCCTAATACAAGATCATGAGATCCTAATGGAAGACGTTGATTCTGATGCATTTATTTATTATAACAAATTTTAACTTAACTTTACATGTTAGTATATACGGATCAAATCCTAAAACTAATTTCTAACTCAATTCCTATGGACGATAGAGTTGCAATTTGGAAATGTACCTTTGCAATCATATAGTAGCATAAAGATGATCTGATGATGGATCTTCAAGGTGGTCATAGCAATGCTACAATTACACTACTAAGAGAGCTGGAAGACTATTCCCCCTCCTAAATCCTTTCCTTGTTTGCCCGCTTTTTCCATAACAAACAAATATTCAATTCAATATTTAGGGTCGTCGGTGGCTCAATGGGTGGGGTGGATAGACGGAAACGCGATTCGGAAACGGAATATCATTCTGATTGCTCCTCAGATTTTTCCACCCCAAAGTATAGTTAGATGTTTAATATATTTTATATACTTTATTGCTTTCGTTAAATATATTTAAAAAAAAATCTTTTTAGTACAGAGCTTAAAATTAAGTCATACGATACATTAAATTGAAAAATTAATACAATCGTGTTATTGACTCCACAACGTACATAGTTAAGGGTATAATCGGAAGAAAATTAATATAGAGAATTTATCTACTATAGCCAGGGTGGATAAACGGACATGCGATTCCGATTATCCTCCTTGGGTGGATAATTTCGGGTGGATAAGCGAGATCTTGTGCGTGATGCTGCGCGCGTACTGCTCCGGTCCAACACAAAACGTTCAATTTGAAGGCGCCCTAACACCATTATAGTTTTAGTATGTTAATGTATTCTTCTTTAATTCAAAATATACTTTATTTAAATTGCTTTCAGAGGTTTGAATTTTCATATTAAAAGTCTGTCAGTTCTGAAGGTTATCACGTGGTCAGAATATAGGTTTTACTAAGAAGTACTGTAGGAAGCTAGTTTTGAATTTATTTCATAGTAAATTTAAATAAGTTGATTTGAAAATCTTTGTTTGCACTTGTATAATTTTGAATGGAATAATAATTTCCGTTCTATATATTTTTTTAATAATTAGCTTATTTATTAGTTTATAAAGTTTGTGGATATGATGTTTAAAAAATAAAACTATTAAGAAAAACTATTAAAAGTTATTTACAAGAAAAAGTCTTTAGAAATACATATATAAATATTTAAAACTAGCTGTCCCTTGCAGTTTCACTCGCGTTTGTGCTTACTACTTCATTCTTATCATGATGATATATAGCCCATAGCCTTCCTCAATAAATAAACTATCTACCACAAAAATAATTTTTCAATGCGAACCATTTTCAATGCGTTCCTGAAATTAGCGCGTTCAAACAAACAAACTCTTCAGCTTTTTAATATGTGTATATTATTAACATAATAACAGTTATAAAATTCAAATAAATCACATAATATTAATTGTATCCAGAGCCGTTAAACAAATAAAAAAAAGAAATGACCTAAGTACCAACTAGCCAGTTCATTAAATATTGTAATAGACGCTTCGGCTGCATATAATTCTGGATGAGGAGATGAGGATGAACGTTTTATTAAGCTAATTGTCTGCGATATATACATTAACAACTCGGGGTATATAATATACTTCTAATGCTGGTTCTAATGGAGGTTCGATACGTTAAAAAGTACCCGATGAGTTATAAACCTCCTCCTATTTCGAAGTCGGTTGAAGAAATGTATAAACAGAAATAGATTTTATTTTCAGTAAATATGTTCATATTGTTGAAAATACAAATAATTTCACAAGCAAAAGCAAATTTCGATTCAACTAGAAGAGATAGCCAGTCAAGGACAGGAGTAAAAATATTCCATTATATCCGTCCTAAAAGGTTGTATCTGGGTTAGGTTAAAAGCTAGCCCTTAGCTAGATAGGTCGGAGGTAAAAACGTTCTTAAAAAAACTACTTTACAAATAATATTTCGTGTAATTTTCGTCAAAAATTTTATGTAAGTCAGTTTTTGTAAGATGGAATTTACTTAATTGTGTACGACTGTGATAGCGTTTTTGTACGAGTATTCTAAAGACGCTTTTAACGAAAAGAAAATAAGGTTTGACATAATTTTTATTTAACCCCCGACGAAAAAAAGGGGTTTTATAATTTTGATCTGTGTCTGTCTGTGGCGTCGTAGCTCTCTAACGAATGGACCGATTTTGATGTGGTTTTTTTGTTGTAATCGGGATGGTTCTAAGCTATAATTTATGGAGATCTGTTTAGATGTTTGAAAGTTATGAGCTCTTTAATGGTCATTGAAAGGATCGATATACATATGTACATCGAAATTTACTATACTGTGACTCGAATGATACTAAAATAACATACTCGTAGGTACGATTGGCCTCATCATTTGGAAGCATCAGGGTACACAGTTTCTCACCAACTTACAGGAGAAGCATTGTATTGGGGATCGCTGAAAAATTCTCAATGAATAGATTGTCAGTTTTTTTTTTAAATTTCCATTTTAGTCAATTATTACTTTTACATTTGGCTGTAACTGTTACATAAAATGTTATTATTTATTTTACTATCATTAGTTTGATTGTTAATTAATATCAGTTATTTCTTTAAAAAATAAAAAGTACTTAAAACAATAGTTAATATTCGCAGCGACTAAGGTAAAACAAAGATGACATTATAATTCAAATTGAAAAACCAGAGTGAAAATTTGCATTACGAATGAATGAGAAAAATCTACATGAATTTAAAATGTAGTATTTATTTAATTTTCTTCGATTTAACCGCTACTGGAAAGACCTATGAACGAACTATTTGTACAATCGTTCATTCAATTTGAAATATCAAATTAATTGTAACAATTTTTATTATGTACTTTTATTAAGTATTTAAGAGCAAATTCTCAGCGAAGAGAGAAACGCCATTTTATGAACTAATCACCAAGGACGTTTTTCAATACATATGTACTTTATTTGAAGTAAATATGAGTCTTGATACAATGTGCAATAAGTCTTGCTGTACCATGTTCGTCAAGTATAGCTCCTTCATATTGTGATTGCAAATAATAAAAAATAAATCGACTTAAAGCAAAATATGTCATTTCCTGTGTTTGGACTAAACTCTTATACCAGCGTTTGCTAGTGTTACTGGTGTGGTTATGGGACGAATTATATAATATTAATATAGGTGGGTTGTGTAGTGTTCAATGTTCGGGTGAAATAATTAAGTCCACAAACTTGATAGTCACAAATATATTACGCACAATAACATAGAAGAAAAGTCAGAAGGTTACGAACAGTACAGAAGGAGAAAGTAACAGTTGTAATAGAAACAATGACGAGAAAAGGCACGAAAACTACAGTTAAAACACGAAAACAATTAAATAATATAAGCAGCTACGCAAATCGCATCGAACGTAAAAGATCGACTGTTTATCCACGCAGTGGCGGGTACGCGCGGAATAAATACCGTCGCGCTCGGTTTGGCGCATACTACGGGTTTCGCCCGGCTATGCTCGTCAATTAAATATATTTGTTATTTTATACATTATTTTGTGTTGTGTTAATTTGTATGTAGATTGTAATAAATATGTGTTGTGTGTTATTGTATGTGTGTTATTAATAAACATAAATAAAATTAAATAAAAATAATATGGATGTGTAAATATATATTCTATAATAAATTACATATATTAGTAATAAGTCACCTACATCACTCCTCCCCAGAGACCGTGTCTACGGGCGATAATAATCTGGGAAGCGAACTTGTCTTCCCGTTCGGGTAGTTCGTACCACATCTGGAAAAGGATGGGAAGGTTCTTGAGGTGCGAGGAACTGGGTAGATGTTGGATTTGGGTTCTGGTGTAGGAAGGTGGTGTCGTCACACAATATGTAGGCAGGTTTTAATCTGTCTACAGATACTGTGATGCCTTTACCCTTGACACGAATTTTGTAAAATTTGGCGTTCCTCTCTAAAACCTCGTGCGGACCGGTGTAGGTGGGTTGTAATGAGCCACGTAGCGCGTCTTCCCTCAGGAATACGTGGCTACATGTGGCGAGTTCTTTGAACACGAACACTTTATTCGTCGAGTGATGTTGCGTCGGGACTGGACGAAGGTTTTCAGCAAAGGATTTCAGGCGTGCTGAGAAATCGGTAACATCAGTGGTGTAACCATTATCAAGGTGGTCGAAAAACTCACCTGGGAGTCTGAGTGGTTCACCATACACCAGTTCAGCTGACGACGACTGAAGATCTTCTTTGAAGGCGCTCCTTATACCGAGAAGCACGAGTGGGAGAGACTCGGTCCAGTTTGGATTAGTATGACAGATAATTGCTGCCTTCAGCTGGCGATGAAAACGCTCAACCAAGCCGTTGCTCTGAGAGTGGTAAGCAGTTGTTCTACGGTGCTTAAATCCGATAGATTTGGACAACTGTTGGAATAGTGCCGACTCAAATTGTCTACCTTGATCGGTGACAATGTTGGTAGGGCAACCGAATCGGGACACCCAACAAGAAAGGAGTGCTTTGGCCACCGTTTCTGCTGTAATATCGGTCAAAGGGACAGCTTCCGGCCATCGTGTGAAGCGATCGACGGCTGTCAGACAGTACCGATAGAGGTTCGAGGGAGGCAACGGTCCGACCAGGTCTATATGGACATGTTTGAAGCGCATAGAAGGTAAGTCTAACGTACCCAAAGGTGTTGAGACGTGTCGAGTCACCTTCGAGCGTTGACAGGTCAAACATGCCTTAGACCATTCTCGGCAGTCTTTGCGCATAAGGGGCCAAACAAACCGTTGTGCAACGAGCTTGGCGCTAGCATTAGCGCCTGGATGGCTGAGTGAGTGAAGACAGCTAAATATCTGTCGACGCAGATGTTGAGGAACAAACGGCCTGGGAGTCGGTGTACTTATGTCGCAGTACAGGTCTAAATGACTTCCAGGGATGTTCCTTTTGGCAAGGCGAAGGGAAGATTCGCCCTTGAGGTACTCCGCCAGCTCAGAGTCAGTGGACTGAGACTTAGCTAACTCTTCTAGGTCGACCGGCGTTTGCAGCTCATCCACGCGGGAAAGAGTGTCGGCAACGACGTTGTCTTTACCCGAGATATGTTGTATATCGGTGGTGAACTGCGAGATTAGGTCGAGATGTCTATACTGACGAGGCGAGCAGTTACTCTTCCTTTCGTGGAAAGCGTAACACAGAGGCTTATGGTCAGTATAGACAGTGAAGTGTGTAGCCTCGAGCATGTGGCGGAAGTACTTAATACTTTCGTAGATTGCGAGTAATTCACGATCGTACGGAGAGTATTTTATCTGAGAAGGGCTGAGCTTTCTAGAGAAAAACGCCAAAGGTTGCCAGTGTCCGTCTTTGAATTGTTGTAGGACTGCACCTATCGCTGTATCGGAAGCGTCAGTGACAAGTCCTAACTTGGCCTCCGAGTCTGGGTGAGCTAAAAGGGCTGCGTCACAAAGACTCTTTTTGCAGTCCTCGAAAACTTGCAGAGCGGATCCTTTTATTTCAACTGGATGGGAAGCTTTGACTGATCCAGTCAGAAGGGCGTTTAAAGGGGCTTGGATTTGGGCGGCCCTAGGTATAAACCGCCTATAAAAATTGACCATCCCTAAAAATCGTCTTAGCTCTCTAACGGTCTTGGGAGCTGGAAAGTCGGATATGGCTTTGACTTTGTCATCCAGAGGCTTAGTTCCATGTTGTGAGATGCTGTAGCCTAGAAATTTTACCTCAGGAACACCGAAGACACACTTGCTGCTGTTCACCAATACGCCATAATCCCTCATACGAGTGAAAATTTGGTGTAAGTGATCCTCGTGTTGTTCCTGAGTCTTGGAAAATATTAAAAAATCATCCAAATATGGATAACAAAAATCTAGGCCACGGGTCATCTCGTCAACAAACCTCTGGAAAGTTTGACCAGCGTTGCGTAACCCAAATGTCATAAAAGGAAACTCGTAAAGGCCAAACGGAGTTGTGATTGCGGTTTTCGCAATGTCTTCTTTGGCAACCGGGATCTGGTTATAAGCCTTGACTAAGTCAATGGTTGAAAAGATTTTACAACCAGATAGACTGTGTGCAAAATCGTGTATGTGACGAATTGGGTATTTGTCAGGTATTGTTCTGGCATTCAGCAACCTATAATCGCCACACGGACGCCAGCCATTGTCTTTTTTGGATACTAAATGGAGTGGAGATGACCAAGGACTATCAGATGGTCGAGCAGTCCCGTTCGCTATCATTACATCAAATTTCTGTTTAGCTATTTTAAGTTTATCAGGAGCTAACCTTCGCGGAGAACTGGATACTGGAGGGCCTGGTGTGGTGCGGATGTGGTGTATAGTGTGGTGTTTGACGATATCCGGAGTACCAGCTGGTCGTACTAATTCGGGATATTGAGCTAATATCCCATGATACTTACTGCTACCGTCTCCAGTCGACACTTTTACACTCGAAATCAAACAATTTGATTGAACTACCGCAGCCACCGTACTAATGTTGGTTAAGCTATCGACAAGTTTTCTATTGCTTATGTCTACAATGAGGCGGTAGTGAGAGAGAAAATCTACACCAATTATTGGTTTAGTCACATCGGCAACAACGAAACGCCAAGGAAAATTGCGACGTAAACCTAAATTTAAATTTAGCGTTATATAGCCATATGTGTCGATAGCGGCCATTAGCGGCACGTAGTTGATATGACGTTTTACAACGGCGCTCGCGAAGCGCAGATATTGGATACACACAAATATCACTACCAGTATCTACTAAAAACTGTTCTCTTAAATTAGTGTCCGTAATGAAGAGACGACCCGAGGAACTCTGGCAATCACTGGTCGTCATCACTGACTGCCTTTCACATTTCCCGCGTTGAATTCGCACGGCTTAATGCACTTGTTGGCCTGTGCGCCAAATTTACTGTGATACCAGCAGACAGGGTATCGGCGATAGTTGGAATGGGATCTTCGTGACGATGACCTGCTGCGGCGATCTTGTTTACGTTCCCGACTTCTCGATGTGTGGTTGACTTGGGCGGTGAGAACGCTGACTTGTTTTGTTAACTGGGCTACCTGCCGGGTCAGTTCCTCTATTTGAGACGACGTAGATGTTGTCGACGCTGCTGCGATCTGGTGCACTTGAGGAGCGATGTCATGAACACGGTCAGCGAGCTCTGCCAGGGCATCCAGTGTTAATGTTGGCTGAGACGCTATAATAGGTTGCATACCACTTGGCAACCGACTGGCCCAGATGGTTTTTAAGAAATCCTCAGGTACTCTGGGTCCGGCTAGGTGTTGAAGATGGCGTAAGAATTGCGATGGTTTACGATTTCCTAATTCCTCATGCATCAATAATTGTTTCACTTTATTTTCGCGTGAAACGGATAATCTTTTAATTAATTCCGCTTTAAGACGCTCGTAATCGGGTGGTCCAGTAAGGATGTCTTCAACTTCTGCTGCGTACTGTCTGTCGAGATTGCCTAGTATCAAATAAAATTTCGTGGCATCGTCTTTAATTTGTGAAATTAAAAATTGTCTTTCCACTTGAGCAAACCAGATTGCGGGTTTTTCAGGCCAAAATGGTGGTATCCTAAGGGGGACAGACGTAGAAGTTGATGACCAAGATAAATCCTCACGTACTGGTTCGGCCATTTTGACTCGCCGGCGTGGTCGAGTATTCACTTGAGATTCTGCTGTGTATTGTGACACTTCCACTGCTCATCTTCAAAACAACGTGCACAATAGGGGTCACCAGTTATAGGTGGGTTGTGTAGTGTTCAATGTTCGGGTGAAATAATTAAGTCCACAAACTTGATAGTCACAAATATATTACGCACAATAACATAGAAGAAAAGTCAGAAGGTTACGAACAGTACAGAAGGAGAAAGTAACAGTTGTAATAGAAACAATGACGAGAAAAGGCACGAAAACTACAGTTAAAACACGAAAACAATTAAATAATATAAGCAGCTACGCAAATCGCATCGAACGTAAAAGATCGACTGTTTATCCACGCAGTGGCGGGTACGCGCGGAATAAATACCGTCGCGCTCGGTTTGGCGCATACTACGGGTTTCGCCCGGCTATGCTCGTCAATTAAATATATTTGTTATTTTATACATTATTTTGTGTTGTGTTAATTTGTATGTAGATTGTAATAAATATGTGTTGTGTGTTATTGTATGTGTGTTATTAATAAACATAAATAAAATTAAATAAAAATAATATGGATGTGTAAATATATATTCTATAATAAATTACATATATTAGTAATAAGTCACCTACAATTAATATAATATTAATTCGAAAGTATATTGATTTCAGTTAAAAAAATGAAAATCGGTTAGTAACTGAGAGTTATGAGGTAACAAATGAGAAGCGGGAGTTCCCTTTTTTGGTATTCGGTTGAAAATAGTAATTTCTGTACCAGAAAAAATACGTTCTCTAGCTGGCATACTGGTCAAAGTATATGTATTCAAACACAACACTGAATGTAAGAAACAACATAATAACTAAATAATAATAATCATTACCTAAGTTCAATACCGTCCTATCTTTATTCTCATGGCATACACCAACAGAAATTACTCCTCGTGGGATTCTTAACCAAATAACGATTGTCGAAAAACACTATTTTTTAAGTATTCACCAAGGGCCTTGTTTAACTTTTTTTTTATTTATTGTGTATTGTGCATTTTTTTCAACGACGCTACGTCATACGGATAGATTTTCACGATGAT
The DNA here is from genome assembly GCA_037950945.1 of Hypolimnas misippus. Lineage (NCBI taxonomy): Eukaryota > Metazoa > Arthropoda > Insecta > Lepidoptera > Nymphalidae > Hypolimnas > Hypolimnas misippus. The sequence continues at coordinate 10,863,414 of JBBEEQ010000011.1, forward strand.
ATTACGCGCCATGACACGATATCGTAACGTATCGTGGCATAATTGATAGTCTAATAGCGATTGTGTTTGACGACTGTTCGTAGAGTTTTGTACTCGAAGCAATAATTGAATGAAAGACACAACAAACTGTTCCTTATCATTACGTATATTCTATACCCTGTTATCTTCATTCTCATGACATATACAAACATAAATTACTGCTCCTGCCATTCGAAACTTACTCATGGTCTAACTCCGGTGAAGTAGAAGTGTAACTTGAACGCGATAATTCATATAACTTTACGGTATTAATTTTACGATCATAATTTCATAGCACACATTGTTGTTATGATTGTGCTGGTATCATTTTGTATTTAAAATTGTTTGTGTTATGTCATTACTTTTAAACATTTGATAAAAATCTTGGAGTGTTATAGAGCTTAAGTCTTATCAATTTATTTGTAATGGACGCTGATAAGCAATAATGTTTCAAGCCACACGGACTTAATTTTTAAGAAAATTACGACTAAAGACGTCAAACCCGTTCTTAATAATTACTCAGTATTTGTTTTTTTTTCTATTTTGATAAAAGTTAAAATGTATTTAAAAAGTTGGCATAATAAAAACGGAAATTGCTGATAAGTTTTTTCCAAAATATGAGATTGTTGAACAAAATTGAAAAATATGGAACACACTTCAATATTCAGAAGATTAATTTAAGAATCTTTTTTCCGTACGTATTTAGTTTAGATGGCTTGAAAATGTTTTAAACAATGTTAAATACGTTACGCATTATTATAATACAGAAAACAAACATTTTGTACTATAAAATATAACTTAATTACAATACATTTTAATATAAACAAGTATTTCTATTAAAAATAAAAAGAAAAGGAGAAATTAAAAAAAAACTATATTAGGTCTAAGTAACTATCGATGTCACAGTGAGGCAAGGTGCCCAAAACACTGGCAGCATTACCTCTTTGTAAGGCCAGACTGATAAGCTGGCCAAGGTAGCCGTCAGCCTTTCGGACACCTGTAGTTTCAAAGAGGCGGGGAGACAGCTCTTTGAAAAACTATTTGCTTCCTCGCCCCAGGACCCCATGGTTTCAACGGCCAACGGCACAAATAGAATACATAAGTATCTCCGAATTTGACTTTTGAGGGTTATCACATTATTGCTTATTAGCAACGAAATAGAGATGAGGTTTTAATTTTGGTTTAAGTAATCATAGTTCCATATTTAAGCGTCTGTCTTTTGTCGAAAGTGGTATCAATTTAAAGTGAAGAAAATATTCCGTCGAAAGCCAAAGTTGTTTTTTCTTTTTTCTTTTAAAAAATATATTTTTCGTGTATCAGACAGTTTCATAATATTTAAAAGAAAATATCCTTCATCGTATCAACGAGAAATAACTAGAAACAAATATCTTTTGAGAAATTGCGAGAGCCAAGGATTACATTAGAAAATACCTTCGGAGAAAAAAAAAATTAAAAGGGGATCTCTCGACCTTTTTTCCGTGGAGTAATAGCGTAGTGAGATCAGAGCTTATGGGCGATATCGTAGTTCTTATAACCGGGGGGATAAAGGCGATAATACGGTATTCTTTTATTACATGTCTTTACGGATCCGGGATTAGCAGGCTATGAAATCATAGGATGGAACAGAATTTTCTAGAGCGTGAATAAGTTTTCTAACTCGGTCACGTAGCAACGGAACCACTTACTGGACAAAGCGACGAGGTATCACGTAACACGTAGTCAGCTGTTAACTTAGGATCAATTTTAGGGTTCCTCGTGCGATGATGCTTAATTTGTATCAATCGAAGATCGAAATTTACAATTGTAATGCTTTTATCGCTTCGTGATATTTTTAAAGGGATTAGTATGTTTCGATAAATATTTGGTACTAAAATATGTGTAATGTTAATATAAATTAAAGGTTTTAAGCGAGTGACACCCAAACAGTTTACGAAATATTCGAAATTAAATCCTGCTATTTTAATGGATTATACACAGAGAGGCCTTTTTTTTAATGTTCTTAATATTTTGAAACAAACGCTGTTTTAAATGTCAAAAACGAATTAGTTCAATTATGTTCCATTCGCTAATCATTCTAGACAAAAAGAAGCAGAATGAATATTTGTAAACCTCAAACTTTGATTAGCTAAACGTATCATTAATGTTCTTCTTGCTGTAATCTATATTAAAAGATTAAAACATAAATTACTTAGTATGAAAAAGTTGTAAACCTGCGTATGTGTTTGAAGTTAAAAATATGTTCAAAATTGGTTTAGATATGACGGAGTTCTGAGGTAAGAAACATTAAAATAAATACGAATAAAAACCTTCTTCTTTTCATTCTTGAAGTCGATTAAGACTTAACAATACTTAATTAAAAATTAAAAAAAAAAAAAAACGACACAAAAACCGTTAAACAGTAGAGAAAAGAGCTTAAAATGGCTGGACTCGATTTTAGTAGAACATGACTAGGAACCGCTAGAAAATCTTCTTTCAAATAAAAAAAAAAAAAATTTAGGAGCTACAGCATCACAGACAGACACATAGTGGTCAAACTTATAACACCCCTCTTTCTGCGTCGGAGGTTAACAAACAAAGAAACAATAACCAAAACCAAAGGTACCTATTATACACGTGCGTTTTGACATAATGAAAATAGCGTTTTATCAAACTGAGTGCTCGCTCGTAAACATTATTGTACATGCTATTAATGATGTCATTTAAAATTACAATGCTGGGTAAACAGGCTTTGTGCTCGTTAATGAATACGCTACTATTCTACGAGGTCCTTAGTGGGTGGACGATGAGAAATGGCATCAGGCTTATTATGTTTCGGAATTAATTGTGCTTGTTGCCTAAATAAGAGGCATATCTTATTTTGTAAGTTATAATTAAACGTAATTAATCAAAATTTGTTGACGACGTTTTTATTATTAGAAAATAAATTGTTTTCTTTATTTCTACGTTAAAGAAACTATCACATATTTTGTAAAGCGAGAATTACACTTATAAGTTTTGATCTCGATGTTTCATGAAAATTTACATGAGTTGTTTATCATTGCTGTACATCTAAAATAATTTATAGACAATTTTTGTTTACGTGTTTTATTTAGCAGACAAATATGGCGTATTCCTATCCACACATAAGAGTTAGATGAGTAATTATCAATGCAATGATTGAACTGAATCATTTTTTTGATATTAAATTATAATAAAACAAAATTATTTGAAAATTCGTGATGTTACTTCGGGGTATTGTTACTAAATAAGGACGAGTAAAGAAAAATAGACTATACTACTTTACTTACATAACTATTACCAGACTAGGCTTTTGCCTGCGACTTCGTCCGCGTTTTCGTCGTTTATCGTAAAAAATATGTCCCTCCTCAGGGTTCAGTAGTATTGATGTGACAGACAGATTAACTATCGTATTTTAGTAGGGAAATATAATATGTTAATACACGATATGATTTGTATGATTTTTTTTTTAATTTAATAGGTAATAGGTAGAGTATTATAAACGTAAGAGTAAACAAAGATAATCAGAATGCTCCGAACTGCTAAGCTATCAGGAGTTACACGTGTTATTGTGAGTCAATCATTAAAGATAGACATATGCTGTTGCGGGATATTTTTTAGAAAATTTTATGTAGAATATTTCCGTCTGTATGACGGATTTCTATGTAACTTTAACCATTAAGGCTGCATACGCGACGTAAGCTTAAAAATTGGAGTAACGTATCCCATTTTCCAAAATTTCCCTTTACTACTCTGCTCCTATTGATTGTAACGTGATGAAAAGTATACTATAACCTGCCCAGGAGTATGTAGAATAATTGTACCAAGTTAAAATCCATCGAGTAGTTTTTGTTTCTATAAGGAACATACATACAGACAGACAGACAGACAAAAATTTTACTGATTGCATTTTTGGTACCAGTATCGATCACTAATCACCCCCTGATAGTTATTTTGAAAATATATTTCATGTACAGAATTGACCTCTTTACAGACTTATTATAAGTATAGATTACAGAGTCGTTTTATATCACTTACGAGAGTAAAACTTCTAAATGTAATTCTCGCCTAATAAATAATTCAATTGCATATTTTATAAACATTTATTTTGAAGATTGCGGGCGATTGTATTAATATTTCACATTGTCAAGAAACCGATAGCCGGAATATCGTCGGCAAATATGCCATTTTCGGGCAAAAGCTTCTCCTATTAAGGAAAAAGTAAAGAGCTTTATTCTTGCGGGTTAGCGATTCTTTAAATAAAAAATTTAGTTAAGTTCATGTAGATACTAAGACATACCACTTTTAAAGAACTTTTTATACTTAGACCAATACAATGTCGTTCTACTGAGCACATTTCTGGTTTAAATGTACAAATTTCATTATTCATATCATACGTTATTAACAATAAAATATTTTGATGAACCGCAGCAATAATTTTTTTTTTCATTTTGTTATGTTTTAATTTTTTTTTAATAATTAGAACTAGGTCGATGTTATTGAGAAATAAGGATAAATATGTATATATACAAACTTTTTACAGATAATCTGTTTCCTGTGCATTTTCTCAAAGATGTATTATATTATATACTTATATAAGTTACAAAAACTCAATTATAGTATTATATAAATCCCGCAAGTCTCTACAATAAGTAAAGGTATTTTTACTCGTCAAAGAATTAATTGTAATCGATCCAACAAGCCGAGTATAATGAATTTTTAAAAACTTTATTATAGACTACCCGTTTCACCCGCGTAATTTGAGGAAAAATTATATTTATTTAATGTTTTCCTTCGCCACTTGAATCGAATATTGTTAACTATTTCATTGGTTTCAATACTATTTTCGCGTAACTCTCTTTTTTATTTATTAATAAAAATAAATAAATATTTTAAAATAAAAGTAATCAAAGTATTATTTTAATATCAGCTATCTGTAAAAGTCCCGTCAAAATCGGTCAGTCGGTTAACTTCTCTGTGTTGGTTAACCGGAACAAACAGACGAACAGACAGACAGACAAAAATTTTATTAAATAGTGTTTTAAATGTAAATACCGGGTATACTTTCATATACATTTAGCTAAAAGCTGTTTATTTGAAATTAGAAACAGACACTTCGATTATATATTTTAAGCTTTCGCGATTTATACTATTCATATTTAATATAACGGGTCTTATCGCGATAACTAATAAAAGACAATATTAATATTGTGAGGGTAGGCGAAGAAAACTCGCGCACTCGTCGCCGGAGGGCGCGCGGTACACCAGTCAGCTCGTGACCACGGCGAATGTAACTTCGTCGAAACGTCGGGCAATAAATTACTACTATTAGTTATCGCGATAAGACCCGTTATATTAAATATGAATAAGACACTTCGATTTTAATTATTTGTATACATTTCACCACGATCAACGCTTTAAATACAATCAAGGTTTTCAAGAAGCTTATCTCTAATTAAATTTTTCCACGTCTAATGGGAGATCGACTTAAATACTTAAATTTTATATATAAAGACTACAATTAAAACATTTGCCAGTGTGATAATAACGAATATGGTTTATGGTAGACATTGTAAAACATTACGAACAGTTTAAAAATATTTGATTTGAGGATCAATTCTTTAATAAAAATCTGATTACAAAAATCGACCATTCTGTACGGGCTCGGGTAATTACTCATCGCCGGTTGCGCACAGAACGAGCTAACAATGTAAACGGTTAGAGGACTACGTTTTTAATAGTACCGAGGCTAATTAATAACTTACTACAAACTTCAAAACAACTTCGAAAAAAACGCCTCTTTTAATAAAACTATCGATAAACTTGCATAGTTCACTTCATTTCGCCAAATTTAATTATTTATAGTCTATCTGTCATACTACAAAAGAAGCATTAAAACCATGTTGAACACGTGTCTAGCTAAACAGTGTTTAAGATTTAAACATTGCTTAAAATATTATCTAAATTGCTTAACAGCGAATAAACTCATAAAAAAACTTATTGATAAAATGTTATACGTTACAATTGACAGCAAAAATAGGTTTTAAACATCTATTAAACTCACTTAAGCGTATATTAATCGTATGTCTAAAGCATGTTTAACTCAAAACTGTCTTAGACGCGCGTTTAACGTCTGTTTAAATCTTTTGTAGTAAGGCAGTATTTGTCTTTACTTAACTTTATTTGGTAACAATACCCCGAACAAAAATCACGAATTATCGAACAATTTCTTTGTATTATAATTTTGCAGTATAAAAAATATTCAGTTCAATTATTCAATCGATAATTTCTAATCTCTCATATGGCTAAAAATACGCCATATTTGTGTAAATAGGACAAATAAAGAACAGAGTATAATATTATATGAATAAATTCTTAGTATTAAGGACAAACCTCTGTGGTCTATTTCATGATGCTACTTTGTATATTCGATAAATAAATAAATAATAACTCACTCGCCTTTATGGTTACATATTCGCTCCTATGAGTCGTAGCGTGATGTAAAACAGCCTATAAGTATCCCCATTAAACAGGTTATCCAACGCAAATAAAATATCAGTCGAAATAAGTAGTTTGAAAGATTATACTCTATAAATTTTAGTTTTTTAAATAATTTTAGTACACTTACATAGTATCTAAATATGTTACAGATATGTAGATTCAAGAATGTTTGATGTGAAGCAAATTGATACTAGTAAATATCTCTACTATGTAGATATATACAGAAGAATCTCTTGTTAGGACATCCACTAGTGAAGATTGGTTAATATAATTAATTTTTTTTTTCAAAATAATTATATTTCAAGCCAATTATTTAAAATAACAACAGTGTTTTCTCAGAAATCAAATAAGATCTACTAAATCACTAATTAAGGCTATTCAGTATAGCACATTATAATATCCCCAGCAGCAAATATACTTTTAATATTTTTAATAATTTGTAATGTTCATTACCTAAAGTTTTAGTTAACAAAATTTTATCGAACAAAATTACTCTATTAGGTTTTTACCAATGAGTAAACTCGGTGCGTGGGTGAGAATTTAATCAACGACTGTAAATACATATGTATCTGTGTTATATCACTTTTTTCGCTCGTTGAATGTAAAAATAAAATAAAAATCTTCATTACGTTTTAAGGTATAAAAATAAAACAAGATATAAATGGACGCTTATTAGCAATACTATGTCAAGCCACGTGGAATTCATTTTGAAGAAATAGCGTCTAAAGACTGGGTTTGACACTTATTCCTAAAAAATCTGTTTGAAGACGTATATCTCCATCTTCTCTTTTCTATTTTGATAAAAGGTAGCATGAATTTAAATTAGATTAGTATAATAAAAATATTTATACAAAAATAAGTTTTTCAAATACAATTTCAAATACAGACGCGTTGGCGCAATGGTCACTGCAACTGACTAAAGCGCTAACGGTCGCGGGTTCGATCCCCGCTCACGGCAAACGTGTGTATTGACCATACGGATGTTTGTCGTGGTCTGGGTGTTTGTGTTAGTGTTGTGTGTGTTTCCGGACCCCCGACACAAGGTCATGAGATCTTAATGGGGGCCGTTGAGTGTGATGCGTTATTATAAAAAAAAAAATATATATTTTAGGTTATTGCATACTGCAAAATATTGAGCACACTCCAATATTCTAAACATTAAATTAAGAAACGTTTTCCGTACTTATTTAGTTTAGATGACTTAAAAATTATTTAAATAATGTTAAATACATGACAACAGAATACATCAATATCTCGAATTTGACTTTTATGGGTTGACACATTATTGCTTATCAGCATTCAAATATAAATAAGTGATAAAGTAAATCTTAATAATGTAAAAAAAAAATCAAAAAATTCAATTATATATTTTCCACAAATGATTATATAAATACTTTTAAAAATAGATCATATTTTTGCGTAAAATATTCTAAAATGGAAATAAATAAAAACGGCACACAAAAGACAGCAACAAAAAAGCGTACAGATCGAAAAGAAAAAAAAAAAACGGTTCGCGTGAAGCTCAATCAGAGAACGTATTGGAGAGGCTTCAATGAAGGCTCCGCAGACGTGACGGAGCGCTGGTTTCTTAATCTGTATGAAGTTCTTTTGATCTTTTATACGTGGCCCTTCTCAGCTGTTATTGGATGTTTTGTGACGAGTTTTCTCTTGAAAAATGTTCTTTTTTCTAAATGTAACATATCAAATAAGTGACAGTTGTGTTGAGGGTTCCGTACTGATACCTGAATTATGCTACGCCGGTTTTTCTTTCTTTATTTCTGTCTGATTCATTCCGATGGACTAGTAAAGAGAATTCTGAAACGATGAATATCACTGACATTGTATTTTAGAATATATTTAAAAATAAAAATAAAAACCAACCTTTAAAAATAAAAACCAACTTATTCGGATTCAAATGGTTTAAAAAATTACAAAGTTTTGAGGTAATAAATATAACCATAACATAGGCTACAAATTCACAACCTCCTTTTTCGAAGACGTCTAAAAATATAATTTAGTAAAGTTAACACATCAAGGTAATTTCAGTAAATGTATAACACCTTCAGGTTTCCAATTACCATATCCTTAGATATTCGAATATGTAGTAAACTTAATATACCACTATTGTAATTCGGTACCAAGGACGGAGCGCTATAATTACAGCAGTAACTAATCTTGCGACTCAAGGACATTTCATTATCAACCTAGTTGTTCATTGTGAACATGTACTTAATGTTGAATACCTATTACCAATCTCTAGTTTCATTGTCGTCCAGAATAACTTGAGCTGTACCAGTTTAGCCTAGAAGATCGGCGTGAGCTCATGTTGCTGTGTTTCGTGCGTGAGTGAGCTGGAAACCTAACCCCTTCCCGCCGCTACTTTACTTACTTCCATTTTATGATTTATTTTTTTAGCTGGCAACGCATTTGTGGCTACTCTGGTCTGCGAATGTCCATGGGTGACGATAAATAGTTAACGTCATGTGTCCCGCCTGCTCGTTTGCGAGCTTGTACTTTTACCTAGTATTTCGCATCTTCTATCCTTCTTATGATTATAATCTATATTAATATTACAAAAAGAAAAAAAGTTTAATGTCGGTATATTTGCATTGAATAGGTTACGAAACTAGAAGATTGATTTAAATAATTATTATTGTGTTGGTGAGCCTGTTTATTGAGGAATGTTATAGGCTATATTACATCACGTTACGACTCATAGAAGCGAAGCAGTAACTATAAATGCGAGTGAAACCGCGAGGGGTAGCTAGTATTGTATACTAGTATTTCATCTACGACTTCGTCCACTTGGAGTTCGGTTATATCGCGCTTTCGTTTACATAGCATTCACACAGGGACAGTGAATTTTTCGGGATTAAGAGTAAAATAAGTAAAGTTTAGCTTATGCAGCAAACGCTTGCTGTTACTGTTTCCGAAATATTCGTAAACATTCTACTATTTACTAATATTGAGATTTATATCTAATTAGGTACATGAGTTTTGGTCTTATCATTAAATTTTTGTTACAGCGGAAGCGGTACATAAATTCGCCAGAGAAAATTGGCGAGAAGACGCCAATATGGTACAATATCCAATTTGGTACAAATCTCTCAATACACTCGCCAAAAATGTTAATATATATCTAGCGACAATAGTGATGGAGGATATACTAATACATTAATTATTAAATTAACTATAGATTAATAAAAAACTTAATATGTATACAATTTTGTTTTATTACTTACAGATTTGTGTCTTTTTAAAAATACAAATACCATTCATATTTATAAGCTAGTTCTTTAATGTACACTGCAAATATATGAACGAGATAATGTTACAAAGGATGTATATAAGATATTAATTTATATGATTGTTATAACTTCCATTCTTAGATTTTTAGTTTGTTTATAGGTACTGCATCTTTGTAAAATTGTATCGCAATACACAGTTTTAAAATTACAAGTTACATTAGTTAGTTATAATATAAGTATATATTTGATGCGTTATGAGATTTTACAGACTGAAATTCTTCGCAACAAAAAATCCTAAAGGTGTAGTCATTATCTCTTTGATCGCCGATTTCCTGTGATAATGTAGTACTTCTGTAGTCAAGTCAACCCCTCTACGAGCTATATTTATAAATATATAATTTATCAATCGGTTAAGCCTTTAAGCAGTTACGAGTGGACATTGGAACGTACATATGTACATACTTACGGCTCAAACACCTAACCTTCTTTTGGGCTTCGCCGCAGCCAGGTGAACAATAGTTCTTACTAGCTGTCCCTTGCGGTTTTACTCGCGTTTACGGTTACTGCTTCGCTCCTATGAGTCGTAGCGTGATGTAATATAGCCTATAGCCTTCCTCAATAAATAAACTATCTAACACAAAAATAATTTTTCAAACCAGTAGATCCTGAGATTAGCGCGTTCAAGCAAACAAACTCTTCGGCTTTATAACATTAGTGTAGATACAGTTAAGATAATCGGTTTACAGTTCCAGATAGTTCACGATATATTCGGTTCATCGTTAACTATTGTAGTGGCAGCCATCAATCAAACGAGGTAATATGAAACGCCTACAAGGTATTACGTGGAATGATAATTTAGCTCACGAGATCTGTAGGGTTGGCAAAACATTTGGAAAGCATTTTCATTTCCGACCAAAAAGGAGACGTGTTATAATTTTGACGTGTGTAATTGTCTGTAGCATCGTAGTTCACTAAAGAATGGATCGATTTGTAAGTTTTATTTGTTTAAAAGTTGATAGAATAGTTTAAGCTATAATTAACGAAGATCTGTTTAGTCGTAGGTTATTGGGTTTTTTGTAGTTTTTGAAAGGACCCGAGCTAATTTTATTGATCTTTTCGACTCGACATTTATAATACTGTGAATGATATTAAAAATATAGATGCGTAACTTTAGATGATGCATCACCGGGAATAATCAGGATGTACAAATCCTTACCAACTTACAACAGAAGTTATAGGGCTCGTTGAAAAGGACTCAATGAATATATTATTTGGGATCTTTGGTAATTTATATGTTTATAATGTTCGTATACATTTGTATGTGTGTTTCGTTACATTTCTTATACAATTAAACATTGAATTCGCAATGCGTATCCACATTCCTAGTATCATAATTATAAACGTTCTCAGGTAACTTAAATAACTTTTAGAGGCGAATGTTTCCATTTGATATAATGCCCATATTTTATAAAACAAACTCGTTAAGACTAACAAGGACAAGAATTTGTTTGAATTCGCAATATTGTTATATTATATGAAATATAACATTATGAAAGTTTTAATGGGTTTTAATTTCTGCCCAGATATTTTTTCGTGGTGATTTTGGAATCGCTTTTTTACACTTTCATAATCTATGATCCATTATGATTTTATCTAGATCAAAAAAATTATGTATCTGTCTGCGGCATCGCATCTCCCTAAAAGATGGGCCGATTTTGATGCGGTTATTTTTTTGAAAGTTGATGTAATCGAGATGGTTATAGGTATAATTTATGATATGTTTCAAACGTTTAAAGGTTATCAGCTCTTTTCTAGTTATAAAAAGGATTTGAGAAACTTCTACTGATCTAATCGATCCAAATTTACTGTATGATTTTCGACCGCGGCAGTACCTCACTCTCGCAGAAGATCTACCGTTAATTAGCTAAAACAGCTGCGTACTTATGAGTAAGAGAGCCGGAAGCTTAATCCCCTCCCCAAATCTTTTTCTTACGTCCTATTTCCTGTCATCACCCATTCCTTTTTAAGCTCGCAACGCGATTTTGGCTTCTCTGGTGCTCCAACTGTCTATGCATGCTCGTATGTCAGCTATTTATATGTATTTAAAAAAATAATAAAAATAATTCTAATTTTATTACATTAATATTAAATATTTCAACTATAATATAAGTAAGTAACGCCCTCCACAGCGGCGTCCATTAACGCTATAGAATTTTCGTCTCTCAATCCGATTAAGATTTAGCATTGCAAATTTTTATATTTCTTTTCAATTTAAAATATTCTGAATCGTTCCCCTCTGATTATAGAATACGTAATTGTGGTCTTATTGAACTAGACTAAAAGTACTAGTCTATATACTAAAAATTAATTAATTCTATTTATAAATTGCTTTTAATTAAGAAACACTTTTGACTTTGATAGTACGCTGTAAAATATAATGAAATTGTTAAGTTTGGTTTTTGCTATTTTTTTTAATACATATTAATTGAAAGATACATTTCTATTTAAATATTTTAATTTTAACCGACCTCAAAAAGGAGGACTACTTTCAGATAGATTCCATAGATTTTTTTCCAAATCGGCTTAGTACTTAGTGTTCAATAATTTTGATTTTAAAACTAGTTTAGAACGAAGGTCATCCAAATGAACGAAATTATACGTATCTTGCTTTTGAAGTACGTTAAATAATCTACTGATTTCAAAAGCAAAACACGTATAATCGGCTCTCACTCACCGCACGAAACGCAGTGAGAAGTGAGCTATATTACGTTAATATTCTATGAGTGTGTGGTACTGCCCGTATGAGCTAACACGTATACGAGCTTAAGTCCGTGAGACGTAAACGTTAGGTAAATTCTTATTGTATTCATAATAATATTAGTTAATCATAAATACCATTCAGATTGTGATAAGAAATACCAGTATTTACCGACCCTTTATGACAATTAAGTACCTAAATATAATTGAAACAGGCCCCTTGCCACATCTTTTGTATAAATTCACTATGTAATTAATTATATCATGTTTCCTGAGCCAATTTTCCCCTTAAGACTCGTCCGAAACTGACTTATGTAGGACTACTAATAAACAGTACCAGTATTTGAGTCAAGTTTATATTCATACTAAACTTAAGGTTTATTACCTGGTATAATATACGTAAAGACTACCGTTCGGGTGTAGTGGTAATGAATGTACCCCTAACGACGGTTGCGGGTTCGATCCCCGCTCGGGATTAATATAAATATTGGTCTTTGCATAAATATTTGTTCCTAGGTCTGAGTGTTTGTCCTCGTGGGTCTCGCAAAGTCGTCACCGTGACTCGAAAAGCAAGTAAAGCTGTTGGTTCTGGTCGTTATCACAATAAAAAACTCGCCATACCTATTCTTCGACCATATACCATATCTGGATTAACGTAATAAGCAGACCCTGTTGTAAACGAAAAATGTTACAGATTTGAACAGATTTTGATGAAACTTTAAAGTAATATAACTTATACAACGAAAGTTAAATAAGCTACATCACTTTAAAGTTTTATCAAATCAAGTAAGTTGAAAAAATCTTACTTAGATCGGTTAGTGCCTGTTACTTACATAACTTGAAAAAAAAAAATCCGACTGCCGAATAACCTAAACCGATATTCTAGTACTAAAACCTAGCTCTACAAAATGTTCAAACTAGACTACAAGACTTCACAACGAATCACCAGTTTTGGCCATTTACGTCCGCCATCTTGACTTGTTGTTTGCTGACGTCATGATATGACATGTCTCTGATATTCGGGGAAGAATACGAATTTAATTACACTTTACACTTAAAATTAGCCAAGTCATTAGGTTACAGGAAGTCACAATAGATAGAACAGATAAAGACAACCAGGAGAAAGACTCACGTCGTTAGGAATCATAAGTTAGACTCTAGGGTAGTCTGAAGGTTCTTGTTATTTATAAGAACTTTACATTGAACAGTAAAATGCTCATGGATGTCGTTATATATACTAATATGATATAGATTTAAAGTATATGATATAAAGATGTATATATAGACGTAATATGAATTTTTATGTAAGTTTGTACGTAGAGAGTAATCTCTGAATGATCTCATTTAAAAATTTTGTATTGGATTAACCGTTTATTGAGGAAGGTAGGCTATATTACATCACGATACGACTAATTAGCTAAGCATAAACGGGAGTGAAAAGTTAGCTAACTTGTAATAAAAATAGACAGGACCAATACATACATAGTACATACCTACATACATGCGCTTGAGAAACCTTAGCTTCCTTCTAGGAAATGCAGTGTCCACATAAGTTTTTTTTTTTTTTTTAACTAAACAGATAACTTTAACAAAGAGTATGCCAGGCATCCGAGAATCGATATCAAGTAATTCGTTCATTGTTCGAGCTCAATTATCACTGGACGAGATGATAAAAGCTTCCGTTAAAGCGAATCGAGTGATGTGGAGTCGTATTCTTTTTACTCAACTTCAAATAGTGTCAGGTTCTCAATTTGTAGCGTATGTTTTGTTGCTCCAGGACTCCGATTTTTAATTTTTGTTTATTCGATTAGGGTATACTTTTAGATTGGTGTCAATGAATTTTTATCAAAATCGATTAAGTAGTTTTTTGTTTTAAAATAAAATAACTGGAATAATATGTGATCCAAGAAAACTAAATTGCGTATTTTGCTTTTGAAGTCGGTTTATTTTATTGCCTTAGTTTTTATTTATTTATTTGGTGTAATTTTTGTTATTGACTAGCTGCCCTTCGTGATTTCTCTCGCGGTTATGATTACTGATCGTCTCATATGAGTCGTAGGACACGTAATAAAATAAAAACAAAAAAAACAGGCTTAAAACAGTAACCCGTGCAAAGAACGGTCTCATCACTAAATAGTGATACTGATCTCTGCCAGATTATCCTACAGAAAGAAGCTTGCAAACTAAACGAGCTAGTGCATAATAAGTAAATATAATAAAATGAAATAAAAATATAACACACACATACATACATACAATGTATACAGATCATAATAAACTCAAAAACTTTGTGTGTGACTAAAGATATATGGATTTAAAATTACTATCTTAAATTAACGCTTTGGTAAAAAAAAATGTATCTAAAAATAAAAATAAAAAAAGATAAAAGTAATTACCTACTTCATGTATTTTATGTTCAGAAATAATAATACGAAATGTGACAAATTAAAAATAATATATGGTTCCGTATAGTCTTAATATAAATAAATTATTTAAAATTATAATAGAATATGTTTCAAGTATTACCTATGGGTATTCTATACTTATATTATAAAGCTGAAGAGTTTCTTTGTTGGATTGTTTGAACGCGCTAATCTCAGGTTCTAATCTCAGGTAACTACTGGTTCAAATTGAAAAATTATTTTTGTGTTAGATGGTTTATTTATTGAGGAAGGCAATTATATATATTATTAAAATGTATTTTTTGATATAAGTACTGTATATACTTTCATGCATTTAGTGAAAAGTACAAAATAATGTTCGACGTGAACCCTTAAATTGACATAACTTTTTTATTTATGAACCGATTGACATGAAACAAACCCTAAATGTTAAGTGAAGCTTACCACAATATATTAATGAAAACCGCATCTAAATCGGATAAGCCGTTTCTGAGATTAGCGTGCACAAACGCACAGATAAACAGACAAACAGACAAACAGATAAGAATTTTAAAAATGTTTGTTTTGGGTTCTATTGCGTTGGTAAAGGCCCCCAGTAAGATTTTTTTTCATATATCTTCCATGTACAGACAGCGACCCGCTAGAATTTTATTATTAGTATATAGATATGTACAACATTACATCACGCTACGACTCATTGCATCGAAGCAGTACCAATAAACGCAAATGAAACCACAAGATACAGCGAGTATATTATAAAGAGAATTTGATGTTAATTCGAAAATGTTATAAAGTATGAAAATAAATAATACATTGTATACTCGTTCACTTAAAAATATATCTAGCTAGAAGCAGTCTAAAATAACATGGTTTATGATTCGAATATCCCATATCTCTTGATCTTTCAAGAATCTAATACTAATAAGCAATAATGTGTCAATCCACAAAAGGTTTAATTCAGAGATGTTGATGTATTCTGATAATCCATCACGTATTTGACATTATTCAAAATAATTTCAAGTCATCTAAAATAAATAAGCAAGGAAAAAAGGCATATACATGTTTTATATATTATGCAGATTGGTTTAGTAAAAAGTTTTATCTAATATTAAGTTTTAACAAATTTATTAATAATATGTTTGACATCTTTAGGCTCCATTTTTTCTAAAATGAAGTCCGTGTGGCTTGATATAGTATTGCTATGTATATTGCTATCATAAAATGTGATGTATTATCATATCTAAGAATTTATTAAACAAGAACATAGAAAACAAGAACAGTAAGAAAATTAGTTAATAAAAGCAAATTTTGAAATAAAATAATTGTAAGGTAGACTTTATATTTAAAAAAAGTTTTTTTAATATTCTATGCATTGTTAGAACTCTTACGTGCTCTCAAAACTATAGCCTAAACAATTTCGTTAATATTTATACTAACAATGATATTTTAAAACTATGGATATATAAAAAGTACTATACCTATACATACTACTTTAGAAATCTACACTCATTTCCAATTAAGACAAGATAGTCAATTGACTTGTTGGCCTAAAGGTATTCATGTCTTTTTTACTCAGTCGCTAGCTGATTGCTAGGCATACTGGGTACCAAAATCCATGAACATATCGATACCTCCCACGTAAGTTATTGTAAGCCACAAAATTGCCGTTAGCGTTTTTACTGAATACTACACGAATTTGCATTGCTTAATGCATTCAAAGTGAAAAAATATTAAAAATCTTTTTTTTTCAAGGAAAGTTACAACAAAATACGCCTGACAAAAAGGCGTATTTTGTTGTAACTTTCAAACTAAAACGGATTAAAAGTGCTCTACTGTAAAATTATAATTTTGGGGTTACAACAACTTACGTGGGAGGTATCGATATAACAAATCTATAGATTATACAATATTGTACTCATTAGTATAATTTAAAGACACCAAAAATTTTTTGTAAAATATTGGTTTTAGTCTGCTTAATCTCTAAATTATTAAAACAATGTACGAACACGAGTCCGTTAATATTAATAAATATAAATAAATTAACAGCGTTTTATTATTATGATGTTGAACCCTAAAACACGAGATAATGTGTCCGTTGCATATCATTCATTGCTAAACTTCCGCCAACAAAGTACTGAAGCTGTTTCAGCTTATAAATAAATAATTAGTGCAATTTAAATAGTGATATATAATGTAATTGACCATGGATAGCAAAATAGTATTATGTAAGTACACAATTTATAAATAACATTATTATTAAAGTGGGTTTGGTTATATGTTTCAATATTGAGCAGTAAAGGATATTTCAAATCAAATTAATTATTCACAAAATTTAATTTGCATTATACAATGTATATGTAAAATGAAGTTACTTAGAAATAAATAAAATAAAATTTATGTGTTTCTTTATATGAAAAGCTAGATACGCGGTTTTGCAGTATCCCCGATGAAATATTAAAAGATAATACAAATTTCTGTCGCTGTTATCTGTTTAATTGTATTACAAATAAGTTCATTTTCCAATAAACAAATAAGAAGAAATAAATAGTATCTACACTAATATTATAAAGCTGAAGAGTTTGTTTGTTTGTTGGTTTAAACGTTATTTTAGTGTTAGATAGTTTTTTTATTAAGGAAGGTTATAGGCTATACTACATCACGTTACGACCCATAGGAGCGAAAACCGCAAGGGACAGCTAGTAATTATTAAAATTTTAATTACATTTCAATGCTATTTATTATTAAATTTTATTGTGACATATTTATACTTTATAGACCTATATAAAAAATCCTTAAATTTAGATTATGTCAATAAGTATAGCTATATACCAGTAGGTAAAAATTTCCAATAATTTTATGAATTCGTTTGTCACCACTTTTGAGTGTTTTTAAAATATAATTCGTCATATTGTAGGTTAATTACGCGGAGTTATTGCTATCACAACGCGATACGGTTTGATTTTTATTGTTATTAAGCTATTATATAATTGAGAATCTGCTGGATGAAATATTAATTATTTAAATTTTTTGATACGAGAAATATGTAATTTATTTTGCATTATTTACAGATTTCATCATCAACATTTCATCTCTGCTGGTTGTTAGTTGCACTAATCAGTGTAAAATTGAAAATGAAATGACGAATTGTATTTACAGTGTCGTTTGTGAAAAATACGCCGGCAGTGTTTCCAACCTGAACTGCAATTCTGAACCCTACGTTACATTCATAATCAAAAATTCTACCGTTGACAAACTCGGCGCAGGCTTCTTTGGTTCAACGAACTTTGATTCGCGAGTGAGAGAAATAAGAGCTGTTAATAATACATGGAATACAATTATGGAAACGGCTTTTAGATATTACCAGAAAACACACGCAATGGATGTATCAAACAATAAAATAAAGACCATAAATAACTTGGCGTTCAAAGGTTTAATGTCTCTCGAATTACTCAATTTGTCAAGAAACTCGATCACTGAACTCCAACCCCTATCACTCACTAATTATGATAGTAGAGATTCTGATATCAAGGAATTGGATCTTTCATACAATGATATTGCTGAAATGCCCAGCGATATATTCAAGTTTTTTGGTAATTTAAAAGAACTGTATCTGAACGATAATAAATTGACCAAACTATCTGATGACGTGTTTACAAACTTAAAAGTTTTGACGAAACTTAATTTAGATAATAATTTATTGACTGCTCTTAATATGATATTGATAAATTTGAAGTCATTACGATATTTAGATGTTTCGTTTAATAATATAAAGAAATTATCCGGTTACGAACTGAATCGTGTTACGTCGTTAGTATCTGTTAATATTTCAAACAATGCGATAGAGACGATAGAATCGAATTGTTTTAACCAAGCGTATAATTTAGAGAGTGTCGATCTAAGAAACAACAAAATTATATCAGTTATAGATAATGTGTTGTTTATAAATAATATAAAATTAGAATATCTAAATTTGGAACGAAACTGTATTACTAAAATTCAGGATGATGCTTTTAAACATAACGTTATTAAATATTTATATTTAAACAATAATAACATCACAGGAGCTATTACAAAATCAACTTTTAGTGGTTTGAAAAATGTAACCAGTCTGAACCTGTATAACCAAAGCATAACAACGATTCAAGAAGGTGCCTTTATTGATATGCAATCTTTAAGAGTGTTGAATTTAAGTAGGAATCGCATAGAAATTATAGAAAATTATTCATTTGGGGAATCGAAGAAACTAGAAAAATTAGATCTTTCATATAACAAATTAGTGAGTCTTAATTTTTTGAATGAATCTTTGACAAATTTAACCGAATTATATTTGCAAAATAATTTACTAACGGAACTAAAATCATATGATTTAAAAAATCAGACGCACCTTAAAATTCTAGATATATCTATGAACAAAATTAAAATTATTAATAAATATTTTGCATCATTTGATAATTTACAGTATTTAAAATTAGCTGGTAATTCTTTGACTGGCACTATACGGTCTGATACATTTAGTCCAGCAAAATATCTTAGATATTTAGATTTCAGCAACTTTAATATTACTAAAATTGAAACCATGGCATTTGCAAACATGCCAGTCCTAGCGCGATTGAATCTTTCAAATAATGTTATAAATGAAATAGATCCCAGTAACTTTATAGGGGTAAGTAATTTGTATTCTTTAGACTTATCACATAACAAACTGAAAAATTTAGAATTAAAAGAATCATTACCAAACTTACGAGCAGTTTACGTAAATAATAACAATTTAACGCGACTTCCAAACGTTTCTATGTATGGAGTATTGTATTTAGATTTATCTTATAATAACATTCAAAATTTGTCTGATAGTGGTATGTTAAAAGAGATGCAGAACCTTAAAGCATTACATTTATCAAATAATAAATTGAAGTCAATCAATAACCTTTACATAAACTCCCTATCAAATCTTACAGATTTAGTATTGTCCGATAATGACATTACTTATATCAATTTAAGCTTCTTTAAAGAGTTAATCAGTTTAGACGTCAGCAGAAATAAAATAGATTCCATTAGCAGTTCGTTTTTACAAGGCCTTGACTCATTGCAATCCTTGGACATCAGCGGTAACAATATAACAAAACTTCCACCGGGAACATTTCAAAATATTAAAATTTTGAAATTTCTCAACGTTTCATCTAATCACATATCAAATTTGAGATATGGCAGCTTAAAAGGCTTACATAAAACTGAAGTACTAGATTTATCAAGGAATGATATCACTGATCTAGATGTCCTTCTCTTTCATGAATGTTCAGAACTCAAAAAACTTATAATCGATAATAATAAAATTAAAGAGCTGGATATTGAAAAATTACTAATCGTGGCACCAACATTAAGTTCTTTGAGTTTAGGAGGTAACCCAGTCTCTTGTAGGGAAATTGTTCGCAATGTAAGAAACATTAATCGAACATTGGCTTTTCATCCAGTCGAAGTTACTTCAGTAGAAAAAATTTATCACGAAGACAATGTTTATGGTATAAAATGTGGTGACAACAACTATACTTCTAAAGCTGATAATGATAAGCCAACCGTTGATAAAGTAGAGCCAATTTCTCCTTTCACAGTAGTTATGACCAGTAGTATAGTATTGATATTAGTCTTACTATTAGCTGGGTTAGTGTTTCTTTATTATAAACGCAATCAATACATATACAATAACATGTATACAACTGAATCTCGATTACAAATGAGGCGTTCTTTGGAACTAAATGGTTCAGACTATCACAATGATCTGTTAAGTTAGTTATGGGTTAATAAATGAAAGTTAAATAAATAAAATATTTTCATGGACTTTTTTTTTGTTTTTACAATTATACCTTGTACTATTTCTGATATTCCTATATTCGGTATTTGATATTTTATTTCGTGGATACATCGTAGAGTTTCTATACTGATTTCGGTTTATATATTTAATTCAACTATAAATTAATTGTGTTTAGTTTTTAAAGTCAGATATTTTTTTTAATTAAATTTCTCACTAATTAAATTCTAGATAAAAGCAATGGCCGAAAATGGCCTAGTGGTTAGAACACGTCGATCTCAACCGACGATCGCGGGTTCAAACCCTGGCTTTTACCACTTTTTGGTGCTAAATTTTGATCTGATTTTTTTTGCTAATTTTTTGTGCTAAATTTTTGTTTAAATTCATCTCATGCTTGGCGGTGAAGGAAAACATCGTGCGGAAACCGACATATGCCGGGAGAAATCTGACCCATGTATATTCGCCAACCCGCAGTGGAACAGCGTGGATTAAGCTCTAAATTTTCTTCTTAATAGAAGAGGAGGCTTTTACAGAGACATTTACAGGCGTTTACTACTACTTTTCTAAAAGAAATCAATTTAGATGAGTTGTTAAATGGGTTTATAACTATTACGATTTGAATAATTTATATCTTTAACATTTTAAAGGAAACTGTAATATTTATATTTGTTGCTTTTACAAAGCTTATACCATTAGTGAGTAACTATTATACTATAAGCAGAGTAAATATTTAATAAAATATACGTCCACGGACCGGTTTTAATAATAACTTTGCGAACCTTTGAGTCAGCTGCTTGTCAAAAGACATTTAAATACAAACTATTTCTCGGGCACAGCCTCCAAGCCGCATAAATTTTGGAACTAATTAACACTCCATTTTCAAAGCGATAATAACATGGAAATCTTAGCTTAGTTGGAAAGTAAACTCCAGACGTGATTTAAAACAAGAGCATCTTCAGGTAAGCAGTATATAATATAAAACTTTAATTATTTTTTAAATTACTTATATAACTCGATTTACGTAAGTGTTGATCTAAATACGAGGCGAGAACTCGCGCATGGTACATTCGAGTAGACGAGACTTAATTTGGTGAAACATTTAATGCATTCGATATTCTTGTAAAATTATCAAAATATTTTCATCTATTATAAGACATTTATAATCTATGCATCTTAACTTTTTTGTTAAAAAAAGGCATTACGAAATAAAAATCACGAATTTTGAAACTCGATCAGTATTATTGGTTTCAACGATATCAAATTTCACTGCTAAAAAGGAAATTTATGATTTTAACTGTGTAGTGTTCTGCGCAGCGTAATATGTATAGTTCAGATCAATAATCTTACATAAATCAAGGTGTAACAATGCTGACGGAATTAAGGAAAACCCCGATGAAATAGTAGCAAATCCAAAAAATCGAAATTTTAATTTTAAGTGTTATAAAGATCACCGGGTTATCTATTCTTAATAACTGTTAAAATTAAGATTATGTTTAACATTGTAATGACGATAACACAGACATTGCTGATAACCTAAAAACTTTATAGTTGGGGAAATTGTATAAGATTATACTCTACCTATTAATCATTGTAGCTGCGATTAATAGGTACAATATATATAAATACAAAATAATATATAATTAATACTGAAATCGCTCAACACAATGAACGCTAGCAAACGTTTGTTGATATCAAGAGAAGAGAGAGAAGAGTGAGAAGAGATATATAGTTTAAAAATCATCTATCGGAAAATATTCAAACTTTACATATTCATAGTCAGTATTTTCCAACTCGTGTTATGTTCTCACTCTTTTCACTGAGGAAGAGCCTAACTGTAGTCTACTGACTACGGGTCGTATACAGGATGGCTCGATCGGAGCAGTACCCCACTCTTACAGAAGATCGGCGCAAATTAGCCAAATAGCTGCGTTTCGTACGGTGAGTGAGAGAGCCGGAAGCCTAAGCCTCTCCCCAAATCCTTTTCTTACGTTCTATTCCCTTTCATCCCAAGTTCCTATTTTAATCTGGTAACGCATATGTCGCTTCTCTGGTGCTGCAAATGTCCATGGGCGGCAGTGATCACTTAACATGAGGTGTCCCGCCTCCTCGTTTTCCAGCTGTTTTTTAACCCGACTGCGCAACGCAGTGGAATGTGTTTGTTGCACTATTTAGAAAGTATAATAAATCAAAATGGCTGATTTTTTCGCCATAATGTGAAAAAGAAAAAATAAATTGACTAATTGTGTTAAGTGTGATATCGCTGAATAGATATTTAAAAATCATTTTAAGGTTATATACATAATTTTTTAATCAGAACTACCGTTTGGATTCTGTAACGATTTAATGTTGGTTAGGAACGATTAATCTATGGTCTTGTTACACAGTTGTGTAGTCACGTGTACATCTGTCAGAATAATAATACCTACAAATAAATTGTTTGCTCGAATTATTAAAAAGTGTTCGTATTGTTTTTCTCTTTTCCCAAATATTTTTTACGACTAAGGAAAATATGATTTTTTCTTTACGGCGTTGTGATTGGTAGAATTCCTATAGGCCGAGTTTGCTCTGCGTATTCTAAGTGTATGTGTCAACATTGCAGGGTAAATATTTGAGGGGCTGCGTACTTAGCCCATAAAATATGTCACGCACAAAGAAAATATTTATTTTATTATTTATGCTCGACTCGATTTAGCCTCGTTATATTTTTTATATTATTTATTAACGAAATTTGGGAAGAAGCATGGAATTTCTTAATAATTGTTTGTTTCATAGTAAATAATGTGATTAGTGTTGAAATTTGTTGCCTAAATAATTGATTTATACGAGGTGGCGAAAAAGTAATACCACAGTTTAAATTGACTGTTATTTTGTTATAAATGTAAAAAAGAGTTCTGTTTTCATTAAAAAAAAAATTGAAAGTGTATTATTGATTACATTAGTTGGAAGAAATTATACAGCTAAATGGCCACCTTCCGAATTGATGCATAAATGCGCTCGTTTCACGGCATTTCGAATTGTTGCTCGGAAAATATCTCTCGAAATTAACGATTTCTTCTTAAATGTTAGCTTACAATCTTGCAATGTCCATGGCTTATTCATTCATTTCATTTTTTGTTTTGTGGCTTTTAGTTGTGCCAATTGTACACATCTTATTTCGCCAATGTCACGTGGAGACCATGCCTTATTGATATCAAATCAAATCAAAATATGCTTCATTCAAGTAGGCTTTTACAAGCACTTTTGAATCGTCAATATAGAAACAAAAAGAAAATAAAAAACTAATTAATTTACCATCGGTTTGAAATGTACATTCTACCGAGAAGAACCGGTAAGAAACTCGATAGTTACACTTTTAAAAAGTTTTACGATGGGTACATTTATGAGTTACAAATATATTAATTACCCTGTGTGAATTCAGCTTATACTAAATCCAAGCATCTTTATCATCTATACAATCTTGAACAGAATAATATGCTCCAGCTACTAAGGATTTTTAATATGTACTTTAAATTTCTAATTTGTAAACTGTAACACTTTCTGCGGAATTTTATTATAAAAACGAAAACCTTGCCCCAAGAAGGTAACATTGTCTTTGCGAAGTCGCAACTTCGGCGTTATAAGTTTATCCTTTCTTCTCTATTTACTATGTATCAACATCATAAATGTCAAAGCACACTGACATTTGGCGCCATCTGTTTAAATTGTGTCTAATTTCAATTGTGACGTAACTTTTGCGCCATCCTATATAATTATAGATACTAGTGATCGCCTTAATTCGATGAATCTTGAAATCGATTAAAAGTAACACACGTGCTTATATAATCTTTTGTTAGCTGTTACAGTCTGTGGTTGAATTGAGAATAGACTATACATTAATACGGAAAGCAAAAATATATTAGGTCGAATATCGACCAGCGGGTGACCACTTAAATTTATGACATTAAAATCTCTCAGATAATTATTAAACAACGCGATACCATTGTGACGGTTATGCGAATTATTTGATTGTTCCGTTTAAAATCTCGCTACTCTGTTAGTTTAAATTTAATTAAATTTATATTATGAGATAAAATTTATTATATTATGTTATATATATAAAATTTATTATATTATGTTATAGTCACAGTTATTTGTATATAAAAATGTCAAAATCAGTATCTTTGGGGAACGTTGAAAATCAGCATCGAAGCAATATTAAGGCTAGACACTACTGTTATAATTTATTACACTGCAGCGTAATTTTGGAAAAGTAAGTATCCGTTTTTTTTATTTGTTTTTAAATTAAGTTACCTAAATTACTATTATTGTTATTCTAATTCTAGTGTAGTACATCATTAATGGTTTATTATAAATAAATCAAAAATTGCTTGAACAGTAGATCGTGGCACGGATTGCAGGAAGGTGCGTACAATTTTTGATTGAGTTTAATTATATTCATTTGTTTTGTAAATGCTGTCATAGTAAACTTTGTTAAGTAAATTAGTGCATGATTCGAAATATTTAATACTGACATTCTGGATCATAAATAAACCATCTTTTTATATTCTTTAATAGGAACTCCTCGGAATTTCACTAGCATTTTGTTTATTACTTTCTTTGAAATAACGGGATATCCAACGCAGAAAGATTTTTTAAAATTAAATAATTAGTTTCCAAGATTTCCTCCTACATAACATACAAACAAAAATTACCTTTTTGAAATATTTTAAAAATATAACTTCAACATTAAAAATGTACGCAAGAAATTAACTATCCTTTATCAAAGAAAGTTTCGTCGTCCAGGATGTTCTATTTTAAAAATGTCTTTCTCAATCTTTCTTATATAATAAAACGCATGCAAAGAAAATATTACCGTCGCAAAATGTAAAGAATCATCAATCATACAAGAACACGAAACTGTTGTTATTCCCTTGATACAATATATACCCCAAAATATAATGCCTGAATAACTTAGGCTACAAATGTAGAAAAAATATCGACCAGAAACCAAAATAATGTGGGTTATTTGTATTAAAATATATATTTCGTATCGTTCTACGTCGCTGGTACGTAATCGTCGCAAAGGAATTATAATAGAAATGAAATAATAGAACGAATGTTGGTAAACACTCCCCTATAAATCGTATTATTACTAACTATAATGAATATAGTTCTATATGTAATATTGACATGTTCCACGGCACGTGAGTTATATTTAAAAAATATATAATTCAGTTATATATTAATTTAAATAATTGTGAGTTTTGTTAAAGTTTTTTTTTATATTTTAATTTTAATTTTTTTTAATTATTTAGTTTATAGAATCTTATCGTGTCTGTATTACTTTTACTTCAATTGTAAATTTATGAAAATTTTGTGTTGTTTGTAACAAGTGTTGTATACGCCTGTAATGACATTCCACACAGAATAAGAATAATTAAATGTGTATTATAAATGTGATTGTGTGAATACCGATGGTGTATCTTACGTATAAATAAATAATAAATAAATAATGAAAGAATTTCACATGGTTATAGACATTTAAGAGTTATTTTTGTATTGAAATTTTAAATGACTCTTTTAAAGTCGTATTTAAGTATCGGCCTGTGAATGTCCTACGGCTGGGCAAAGGCCGGTTGTATTCAGGAGATTTGTAGGTGGATTAACCACCACGATACTCAGCTGTGGGTTAAAACCTCCCGGCCCATGCAGGGTATTCTAGTCCAACGACTAGGCCATCTCGGTTTATATTTATGACTGTGTTAATTTATTCTTACTTGTTAACAAAAACTACTTTTAAGGCTAACTAACACTTGTATCTCAAATTAAATGTTTTTTTTTTGTCCTTATCGAACTTAGCTAAATACATTTTAATTTGTTTAATAATATAATTGAATTCATATAACAGACTATTTGATGCCTCGTCTGCGATGTCTGATGCCTACGTCATAGTCGCTTTATGCATTCAAAGTCTCAGCCCGATCGTTTTAAAATTAACAAAGTTTCGTAAAAACCCTCATCCCCTATTTTATCCCCTTGGGGTTGGATTAATCAAAATCCTTCCTTAGCGGATGCCTATGTCATAATATCTACCTTCATGGTAAATTTTAGCCCGATCCGTCCAGTGGTATATATATATATATATATAGATTACTTTCGGATATTTCAAAAGCATAATAATTAATTGTATTATTATATAATAATACAATTATACGCATATCTTTCTGGCGCATAAAATTATAAAATTTAATTACAAAGTGAAAGGCACGTTTCATTACATTATCAATACATATAGTTTGTTCAGGCCGGAGATAAACTAGTGAATGTTTAATTTGCGTGAAACGGAACGCCGCCGATCTGCGACAAACAAACGTCCGTAAACAAATACATTTCGTTCGGAATGATTTTATTGGTTGTTTTTATTTAAACAAATGTTTAAATTTCGAACGGGGCTGAAATATTAATATTCGTGCACAGAGAGTTATGTTCGAAATATGAAGCTAAACTTTATTGGTGTTTTTGTTATTTGTGACTAATTTCATTTCAGAATTTTGAATATGACAATACCGTGTCATACAAAACTTATTTCATAAAAGGCGGACCGACTTATTTGAATAATATACTTACTTCAATTTATTTGATTTTAAAACAAAATTACTGGACAGATTTTGAGACAAAAAGATGTATCAATTTAACAATTCCCAGTATTATTATTGTCTATAAAAAATAAACAGTTATACGGTAATCTAGTAAAAAAAAATTCACACTAACACAAGCAAAGACAGGTAAAATCTAGTCACATTATAAATTTAAGATTGATTTGAAGATAGTGGAAGTACAGTCAACCTCGATGGCAAGAGATATTTTAAAGTTCATAAACTCGGCACCAATCCCGAAGATTTAGGCAAAATGGCGGATGGACTCAAAAGATAAGATTCCACGGAAGGGCGGGATTCCTTAATACCTTCTTGTAACGTGTTAGGTTTTTAAATGTAATTAAAACTATAAATAACAAATTATGTATAATATTACCATGAACTTTCTTTGTTTTGTTTTATTTTAACTTTGACGAGTTCGTCAATTGTCATGTTGGTCCAAATATACTCCTGCCTGTCATAATCAGTATTGCTTGCTAGGTAACGTCGTCCAAGGCATGTGATCGGGATTCTGTGTAACAAAATCCATGAGCGTATACATATAAACAGTTATACAATATAATTGCCATTACAAGATAGAAGATAATATTCCAACAGAATGTTCTAAAACAAATCGAAAAATTATCGCAAATTGAAATCTTTAATGTAAAAACAATTTTCTAAAACAACGGCAGATTTCCCACAAGTTCTCTTATGGTTCTTTGGTTTTAA
The DNA here is from genome assembly GCA_037950945.1 of Hypolimnas misippus. NCBI lineage: Eukaryota > Metazoa > Arthropoda > Insecta > Lepidoptera > Nymphalidae > Hypolimnas > Hypolimnas misippus. The sequence continues at coordinate 10,891,486 of JBBEEQ010000011.1, forward strand.
GCGTTTGCATTTTTTAAATTGATATTCGGAATTTAGACGCCAGCAAAATTGGCAGTCCGTTTTGCAAGGAATTCACAAATATTCGTTTATGAAATGCACGTATCAGATGTTCGAGGATCAGAGAATCGAAGGTGACACTCATGTATTCAGATTGCGTAGATTCAACTTGATTTAAAACTTGTGCAAAATTTAGTTTGTTGTTTTACCGGCCATATGTTATAAAATGATATGTTGATAAAAAACTAATATTAATCACGAAATATTTGATTGTTTAAAAGAAAAAAAGAAAGAAAGTATAGTTATGAAAGTATAAGTACAATTGGCGGCCTTATCCCTAAACAGAGATCTTTGCCAGGCAACCACGTTGCGAAGGATATTAAGACCAGAGATAAAAAACTTTAGGTATTGCTTGTTTGTTTGCATCGAAGAGGCTTCGAAACTACTAAAACGATTTTAAAATTTATTTTTTCGTTGGTTCGTCCATTTCTTGAAGAAGGTTATTGGCTATATTTCATCGCGCTACGAGCCAAAGGAGTGATCCCATAGGAATGATAGGAGTGATAATTGTGCCCCAGTGCCCGGGGCGGAATAAATAGGGCACTCCCTCCGGCCGATGGGGGTCTCACGCATCCGTTTTCATACGGCCGAGAGGAGGACCGCAGTCAGGTATGGCCCCGGACTGCCGGTGTACGCACCAGCGAGGGGTGCGGGAAGGGCGAGACCATCTTTGCCCTCCTGAGAAGGGCTCCGCAAGCCACGAGCGGAGCAACGCACGGGAGAGGCCGCGGACGTGCCTGCGAAAGCGATCCCGTAGCCTCTCCGTTTTCCGTGCTGTGGCGGCCATCGCAGGGGGTTTTAGTGAGTACAATCTCACATAACCCGGTCTCCCCCCCCAGGAGTCGGGTATCTATGAAGATTTACCCTGCGTCACCAAAAAAAAAAAGGAGTGATAATTGTAAACGCGAGTGAAATCGCGAATGGTAGCTAGTCATGATATATACGAAATAGTACTGTCAAGCTTCATAAGAATCTGTTTAGTAGTGTTTGCGTGAAAGAGCTACCGTACATTATTCATGCGTCCTCACTAGCTTTCACATTTGGACGCTGATAAGCAATACTGTGTCAAGCCATGCGAACTTCATTTTGAGAAAATGGCGTCTAATATGCCAAACCTATTCCTAATAAATTTGTTTGAATAAGTATTTATCCATATTTTCTTTTCTTTTTTGATAAAAGGTATAATTAATTAAAAGCAGGATTATATATTCAATATATTATCTAATAAAAAGTTTTTTTAAGTATATGATTAATTGATGATGATTGTATAAATTACAATATTTGGAAAGACCTTGAAATTCGAAACAATTCATTAAGAAACTTTTTTCCGTACTTATATACTTTAAATGACTTTATTTTTTATTGAATAATGTTAAATAGGTGATGCAGTGTCTAAATACATCAATATCCCCGAATTTGACTTTTTGTGGGTTGAAACATCAGCATCCATTTATAAATAAATAAATAATATATAAACGCATCACACTCAACGGCCCCCATCAAGATCGCGTGACCTTGTGTCGGGGGTCCGGAAACACTCACAACACTAATGTGTTAGTGACCACCCAGACCACGACAAACATCCGTATGGCCAATACAGACAGACATTTGCCGTAAGCGGGGATCGAACCCGCGACCTTTAGCGCTACAGTCAGTTACAGTGACCACTGCGCCAACGTGATTTATAGTAACAGTGAGATAAAAAGTTTTTAGAAATGGAATAAATTATAGATGGATTATAGAAAATGCTTGTACTGCGTATTCGTGTGCATGTGGAGGAGTGAAGGGGTGCTCATACTGAAGTATTCACCTTAAATTGAGTGTCCGCTTATCCACCCTGGTTGGGGTGAATAAACGGAATTCGTATATTAATTTTCTCGACCGCCTCGATTATGTACTGACAAAAACACGATTAATTTAATTTTTAGATTTGTGTAATATGATTTTGGTTAAGCTATAAAGCTACGAAATTGTAATAAAATATATTTAATACCCTGGGGTAGAAAATCGGAAAAGCAATCAGAATAAAATTTCATTTATCCACCTCGGCCAGGGTGGATAGACGGACACGTTATTCCGAATATCCTCCTTAGGATCGATACTTTGGGGTGAAAAAACGGAATCATATATAATACAAACGTACTTGGAAAAACAAACAAAATAGACACAGTAAACGAAATTACACAAAACTCATTTCACAATTATGTTCATATTTATTTATAAGAGACTAGTGGTTAGAACATGTCGACCTTTATCGACGATCGCGGCTTCAAACCCCGGCTAGCACCGCTGATTTCTCAAATGCTAAATTTGTGTTTAAATTCTTCTCGAGTTCGGCGGTGAATGAAAACATCGTAAGGAAACCTGCATGTGTCGGGAGAAATTCTGACACATGTTTATTCGCTAACCCGCAGTGGAGCAGCGTGGTGGATTAAGCTCTAAACCTTCTCCTTAATAGGAGAGGAGGCCTTAGCCCAGCAGTGGGCTGTTAACTTGACTTGTCTTGACTGACTTATTTATAAACCACGATGCGATAGAGAACGCTGTGTAACGACTCAGAAATGAAGTCTTCATAGTAATTTTCAATGAGACATTAAGCTCCTTTCTTAGACATCAAATGGCGTCTTTTAAAGGATTCAAAATAGCTGACATAAAAGCATCTTGAACAAAACGTTTTTGATCAAAACAAAGCGTTTTAGTATTTCGTCTAGACTTTATTCTAACGAGACATTTCTCTTCGATTAAGCTGAGACTGTATTATCGTGTGCTCCCAGTATCAAATGTCCATTATCATTGAAAACTGCGACGGTAGATGTTCAGCTGGCTATCGATTTGTGCTCAAAAGGTATAACTTCAAAGGTTCTAGGTATAGAAATAGATTTGTTAGACGATTTTGCGGCTTGGGAATAGCTGACAATCGTCTAATTCTAATTACTCAATTGGGTTACAGTTTAATCAATTGGAAGTATACAGGCGATTCATTCGGATGGGATTCAGTAGGGTGACACTTGAAACTATGAGAGATTTTTTGAAAGAAACTGTTGATTATGAAATTAAGACTGCATTTAAAGATTTGCAGAAAAACATTACATGGCTCGGAAGTCGAAAATAGCACTTTTTTTTTAAATCTTATTTTGCTACTTTTTGTACGTCGTGAGCATAAAGAGTACTAAAGTATATTACTATTATGGATCCACATATCTAAAATTAAAAGAAAATAATGAATTTGTAATATTTATTTTCGTCTCATTCTCTATTATTTATCGAAAATCTTTAAGTTTTGCCGTAATATTAAACATGCATGCAGTTGATTTTTTTTCAATTTTACTTCTTTATGTATAAAGGTTATACTCAAGGTTAGTTCTATTTGAATTTATAAATTATTGCATTACTAAGAATTAATAATTAAGAATGAAAAATACGTGAAATATATCGACTTCAAATATAACTCTTTGGTTTTGTCAGTATATTCTATTGCGAAAACATAGAAAATAATGCCTTATTTAAGTATGAATAATAATAACGCATCACAATAACGCATCACACTCAACGGCCCCCATTAAGATCTCATGACCTTGTGTCGGGGGTCCGGAAACACTCACAACACTAACACGAACACCCAGACCACGACAAACATCCGTATGGCCAATACACACGTTTGCCATGAGCGGGGATCGAACCCGCGACCGTTAGCGCTTTAGTCAGTTGCAGTGACCATTGCGCCAACGCGTCTGTTAATGAAGTTTTGTCGGATATAATGTCGTACAGTTTGCGATTTTATTTGTTATATTTTTTTCGTAGTTAACATAATGTCTCATGAAAGAGGTAAACATTTGTTAAACTAAAACTCTGGGCAAGTTAATTGAAGCAGATATTAATTTAATACACCGAAATGTTGCTATTCAATCTTTACGATACAATTACATTGTTTAAACAGTTCCGACCAATAGAAACCATCGTTTTCTGGATAGAAAGTAATAAGCAATGATTTCATTCAAATTATATTTGGCGTAAGTCCAAAACTCAAGGAAGGAAGCAATAATTGAATTAGAAATGATTATAGACCATGAAACATTTATAGAGAACATCGCTAAAATTTTAATATTTTATTATTCTTGTACAATATCATTCATATATTTCTTCCGCCAAGACCTTCATATTTTAATTCTAATTTTAGTGCAAAATACCTACTTCTTTTTAGAGGTGGAACGCATATTGAAGATCTACATTAAATTTTACACATCTTATTACCTACGAACGAATTTGACTTGCGCAAAATGTGTTAATGCTTCTCGTGGATGATCCAATTCTTTGCGAGGATTCTGAAGTTGAACAAAACAGAAAAAAATAGCCTAGAATATTTTATAAAATCTTTTATCGATTAAACGACATTTCATTTAACAAACTTTAAAAGTAATAAAAAATTAAATTATCAAAAAATGTACAAAAGAAATGTTAAAAAAAAATTAAACTATTTTAAGCCTAAGTAGCTATCAAAGTCACCGTGAGGCAAAGTGCTCAAAACACTGGGGGCATTACCTCTTTGAATGGCGATACTGATATGCTGGCCAAGGTATGCCAGCCCTTCGGTCAACTGTAGTTATTACAACTTATTATAATATAAACTACTAGTTTACTCCACTGTTTATCTCGCACCAAACTTGATTTTTCCATATAAATGTTGAGTACCTGTTTCACCCCTATAGGAGTTAAATTTTTGAAAATACGTTTTTAGCTTGCTTCTACCTGCTCCAGCTCTAGATGTAAAGTAGTTTTTGAAATTTCGTGTTTAGCCATTGTATAAACTTTCGCTGATAGCTGTATAATATCATTCATATATTGTGTGTATCGTTCCGATAAAAATATAAACGTAACATGAATGTAGATTATATCTTCAGTTATATCTATCGATGCATGTACTTTATGCAGTCAATTTGATGTTGATGTTATCCATTTATTTTTCTGATCCTTGAAAAGTCAACAACAAATTGTTTGTCTTTAGTTTAATTATTATTACTATCAGGAAGAAAGATAACTGTATAATTTTTCCAAAATTACTTCTATCTCCAATCTACTTTACAATTTTAGAGCTATTTGCCTTATTTCTCGTTACGTTTCGCCAACCGCAACCGCTGGCCCGGAGCTAATGAAACCAACCCCTTACCTTTGGCAACTTCGTCCACCTAACTTACATTTTGTTTCCACGTAAAATTCCAATAATGGCCCCAAGTCCCGGAATAAATCCTCAGATTTCAACATTCGCCATTTCAGATTACAAACTTTCAGAGAATTAATTTGCAAGGTTTCAATTTTCAGAGGTAGAGAGAATCTTAGTTGTTTTTGTTAATTGAAATTTGATGTGGTGTCAGATGCAGACGAATTAATCTCGTAGCATCTGACATTTAACGCTTAAACACAGCTATTATATCAAGAAAATTAAATTATAATTGTAGTTAGATTTAACTTGTGAGATCAAACGGTGTAAGCGTATCATAGCAGCTTGGAGCAGTCAACGAACTTTTCAAACACCGACCAAACAAGTCTTGACTCTTACATAATTTCGAACGATTACAAAAATGGAGAAGGTACTAATCAATTTTTCTAATTTTTAATGTGTTTAAGGAACGCAATATTATCGATGTCGATTCGAGGCGATTTGCGAAAGTAAAAGTACAAATTTCAACAAGGACTTATGATGCGGTCAAAGTAAATTAAAATTTTAAGTTAAAAAAAAAGATGATTTGACATCTAAAAATGAAACTTAGCAATTGTAAAGTCGACAAGTTATTCCGGTTCAAGCACGAACCGGTGGTTATACCAGCGTTCACAGTTTGCGTTCAAAATACTACAGAAACTTGTTCCGACTTCCTTTGGCAGGCTGCCCGCACTATGTACTGTTACAATCGTGTTAGAGAATTTTATTTATCTAGGCAATACACTCGAATTTAACTGGACGAGAAATTAGACAGTGTAATTATTTCTTTAGCTTTGTGCCTATTATTTAAATAGCATTAAATACTTGCTCTGCCTTGTGTTTTGCATGTGCTGTGACGTTTTTAGTTATTGTCTCATTTCTATGGATTGCGGAAATTGAGAGACGGTATTTTTAGACGAATATTGTTAGTCCATTATTCACATTAACTTCTACTGTTAAAACAGTTTTTGAGAATGGATGATAGATGGGTGTTTCTTCCTGGGTATTCTTCTTCTTTTGTGAAAAGTCAAAAACAAACAACGAAACAGGTTTTAACAAAAATTTACAGTTATATAGCATGTACATTAGAATCACATACATTTTATAATGTGGACGCTAATAAGCAATACTATATAAAGTTCCACGGACTTTATTTTGACGAAATGGCGACTAAAGATGATCAATCTATTCTTAATAAATTTGTTTGAAGATGTATATATCCATCTTCTGTTTTCTATTTTAATAAAAAAATGTTATGCATTAAAAGCAGATACAATAAAAAGTTTTATTTCATATTAAGATTTTAAATAGATTACTTGATAGTGCAAAATATCGATCATATTTCAATATTCGAAACATTAAATTAAGAAACTTTTTCCGTTCTTATTTCGTTTAGATGACTTGATAATTTTTCGAATAATATTAAATACATGACGCAGTATCAGAATGCATTAATATCTCCGAATTCGATTTTTTGTGGGTTGCACATGCTTAGCAGCATCCATTTATTTAAATTGCAACGATAACAGATTTATAATTCTAACTACATTTTATCTGTTAAAAACGTATTATCATTTGAAATACATTTTACACGTGTAGCAATTATTTATATTCACAGGTATACTCGTAGTATTTCTATTATATGAATATTATTCGTCTGTCATTCCCAAAGGATCACATCCGATCGGATCTTCCATTATGAGTTCGGTAAATTGATTTTTTCCGATAGCCAATAACAGGAGAATATAACCCCAGGATTGAAGACTGAAGATATATCTATACTAATACATAAATGAGTTTGTCTGTTTGTAAGAATGCTCTTATCTCCAAAACTAGTAATACAACATTATAGTTTAATGTTGTTTTCCTGTTAATTTTACATCTCAACGTCAAACGTCAAAAATATAAATAAAACATGAATTGAGTATAAATAGTTGTAAGTCTTTTATTTAGTCAAACTTGCGGGTATGGTACCCGCCATTAATATATCAGAACATATGGACGCTGATAATCAATAATGCATTAACCCACAAAAAATCGGATTCTGAGATATTGATGTATTCTGATAATGCGTCATCTATATACAAAAAGTTATAGTCATCTAAACTGATCAAGTATGGAAAAAAATTCTTAATTTAATGTTTCGAATATTAAAGTGTGCTCAATATATTGCAATATGCAATAACATAATACATTAAAAAAATAGATGAAACTATTTATTATATCAATCTAGTTTTAATTCATTATACTTTTTATAAAAATAATAAATAAAAGATGGATATACATGTTATCAAATTTGTTAAGAATAGGTTTGAAGCATCATGTCTAGACGCCATTTTCTCAAAATAAAGACCGTGTGGACCTTGACATAGTATCGAGATATATAGCGTCCATATACGATCATACATTACTGCTAAATTTAGCGTTCCAGTGAAAAATATTAATAAAAATACAGATTTTAAAATTACAGCATTTCAAGTTGCATTTTTAACACTCAAAATAAAAGCATTTGCAGCTGAAACGGCTATAGACGATTAAACACAGCGGGGGAAATACTGTGGCGCTCTTCAAATAAAAATGTCCATTACAAAGCGGAAAGCTTACTATCAATATGGAAAAAATCAAATGAACGAACAATGAAAAAACGATTTGTATAAATCTGTTACGTTTTATTGGACGCTGATAATTTATATTGATATTGTATAAATAAATACGTTTTTTTTGGATACTGGGAATGTATTTTTTTTTAAACATATTCTGTCATACTACAAAAGACGCATTAAGACCATGTTCAACACGTGTCTAGCTAAACAGTGTTTAAAAATTAGACATTGCTTAAAATATTATCTAAATTGCTTAACAGCGAATAAACTCATAATAAAACTTATTGATAAAATGTTATACGTTACATTTGACAGCTGAAATAGGTTTTAGACATCTATTAAACTCACTTAAACGTATGTTAATCTATATCTAAAGCATGTTTAACTCAAAATTGTGCTTAGACGCGGATTTGTAGTACGGATTTTTTTAAACACGCGTTTAACGTATGTTTAAATCTTTTGTAGTAAGGTAGATTGTTTTTATGTCTGGTGGATGGAAGTTCCTAATTCTTTGGGGAATTTTTTATATGTGTCTTCTTTGATTACTCGAAAACGGTTTGAATGGTCTGCTTAATTATTTTTTCGTTTCTAAAATATGCACTATGGTATACTTTCCCGTTGATTTCATACAATTTTAATCAGTTTTTTTTGCTTTGAAAATAAAAATAACTAAAATAAAAATCATTCTAGTAAACGAGTTTAGTATTTTCATTTTGAAGTCGGTTCCCTATTATAAAAAAATGTTGTTCCAATTACCATATTTTTATGGAGTGCGCATAAACAATCAACAGAGAACTTCAATCCCGAAGCGTCAAAATAAAGCCGTCGATCGTGGGACTTTTTGTACGTTAGTTTTGGTTTCTGATGATAATGTTATTCTAAGGATACGTTGCGGTACTATTTGGCGTCAAAAATCTGTACCCATTTCCAACATTAACAACCTCATAAAGTGAGTTATTAGATATTTTCGCCTAACATACTCAGCCATTAGCTACTTGCAAGAAATGTTTTCATAGTGGTCGGGATTTTGGTTGCCAAAGTTCATGATGCGTTAGATTACTGACTAGCTTGCATTGCACGAGTGCGATGTAGTTTTTAATATAACATTACAAATTATCGAAATACTAGGATTTTCTCTACCGTAATATGCATGTATGTATATGGATGCTGATAAGCAATAATGTGTCAACGCACAAACAGACAAATTCTGAGATATTGATGTATTTGATACCGCATCATCTACTTAACATTATTAAAAAAACACAAGTCATATAAATTTGTAAATCTATACTAATAATAAAATTCTAGAGGGTCGCTGTCTGTACATGGAAAATATATGAAAAAAAAAATTACTGGGGGCCTTTCCCAACGTAATAGAACCCAAAACAATGATTTTTAAAATTCTTATCTGTTTGTCTGTTTGTCTGTTTATCTGTGCGTTTGTGCACGCTAATCTCAGAAACGGCTTATCCGATTTAGATGCGGTTTTCACTAATATATTGTAGTAAGCTTCACTTAACATTTAGGGTTTGTTTCATGTCAATCGGTCCATAAATAAAAAAGTTATGTCAATTTAAGGTATCACGTTGAACATTTTTTTGGGCTTATCACAAAATGCATGAAAGTATATACAGTACTTACATCAAAAAATACATTTTTTTAATTTTTTGTCTGTCAGTCTGTCTGTCTGTCTGTTTGTTCCGACTAATCTCTGAAACGGCTGAACCGATTTTAATGGTACTTTTACTTGCAGTTAGCAAATGTTATAAGGAATGGCTTAGGCTTACTTTTATTTTAGATATTTTTTAATCTCTGCATATAAAAAAACTTCTAACGGGTCGCTGTCTGTAAATGAAAAATATAATTGGGGGCCTTTACCTACGCTATAGAACTCAAAACAATAATTTTTAGAACTTTTGTCTGTTTATCTGTGCGTTTGTTTTCGCTCAGAAACGGCTTATCCGATTTAGATGTGATTTTTATTAATATATACCAGTAAGCTTCACTTAACATTTAGTGTTTGTTTCATTTCAATCTGTTCATAAATAAAAAAGTTATGTCAATGTAAGCGTTCACGTCGAACATTATTTTGTACTTTTCACTAAATGCGTGAAATATATACAGTACTTACATCAAAAAATCCATTTTTTTTGTCTGTCAGTCTGTTTCTTACGACTAATCTCTCACACAGTCGAATCAAATTTGATGGGACTTTCACTCGCAATTAGAGGATGTCCATTAAGCACGTGAGGCCCAGAGGAGAGAGAAGGGATGGAAGAAAAAAATCACGATATATCACAAACTCTAAAGTGTTCTTAAAAACGTTACGTGATTAATGGACAGCCCCTATAGCTAATATTATGAGGATTAACTTGAGCTACATTTATTAAAAAAAAAAAAAATATTTTAATGAAATTAATAAAAATGAAAATTACGCGATAACAAAATATTTTAGAAACCAATAAAATAGTGAACAATTTCCGATTTCAGAAGGGAAGGTATACATCTATACAAATAAATAAGATTGATGTGTCTGCTGTAATTTTAAATTAATGCATATGGAAGTATACACGGTACTGACAGAAAAAATTACCAATTTTAAAAATTTTGTCTGTGTATTTGTCACTCAATTTCTTTTGGCTAATATCTGAAACAGCTGGACCGATTTTGACGAAACTTTCACTAGCAGAAAGTCAATCTAATGAGGAACAAAATTGAAACCGTTGAAATAGTGAGCAACATCTGATTCAAACAGGGAAGATATATATTATATAAATATTATAATTTAAAAAAATAATATATTTACTGGGTAATTTTTTTACTGGATATTATAGACCAAAATCCGAAACTATAAGCAATAGCGAAAAATAATTAAAGGAGTCACAGTGCCGGTTCTGTTAAAAACTAAAAATATAATTAGTTTTTTGAAAAATAAATTTTCCTAGCCAAAAACGAACACGTTGATTTCGCAAAAATTAACATTCTATATAATTGCATCATCTGATACTGTCACATATTATAAGGATAAACTTTAGGGAGGTAATAGTATACAGTTAACTGTAACAAAAAAAAGGCTATTTTTTTACAAAATTCTATCAAATTCATACATTAAAACTTTAGTAATTCTTCAAAAAAACGATCATACCTAAAAGTGAAATTTTAAAATTATAACGCTAATAGCGGCTTAGTACAATAGCCGAGTCAAGTGAAATGTAGATTTTTAATAAATTGATTAAACCCTTTAATAATTATCTTAACCTATCTAGGTAACTGAATAGGTGACGGGGACCAAAACAAACGTCACATTCTATCAACTTTGTATAGCTCACATAGAAAAAATAGACAAACATAAAATAAGTTACTGTGAGTTATTCATATTATATATTTTCGATTGTATGGTTCACACTCTTCCTTACTTTAGTAGGTGACTAGCATTTTAATGCAATCTATAAACAAATCGTTAGAAGTAATGCAGACTTTTTTTTCTAAACTTACCGGGACCCATGACTTAAACCACATATTTGATTATGTCTGTGTAGAATCGATTACTTAACTTCTAATTCATATATACATAGATTTAATGTTATTTTGTAAAAAAAAAAATCTTTTCCTTTATACTATTACTTTCCAAAAGTTGATTCTTACAGGACACTATTAGGAGGTGCAATAATACAGAATGTGTTTTTTTTTCAAAATTAGTGTGTTCTATTTCTGGCCTGGAGAATCATGAAATCAAAAACAAATTATGATGCAGTTTAGATTTCTCAAAATCGGGCACGAGACTCTATTAAGTATTTTTCGCGACTCCTTATAGATCCGGATTTGGCTTAACACCCTCAGTTAAAAAAGTCACCCGATATATAATATAAGGAGAACCTCGACGGGAACATACTGTTTTACAGTAGAAATTTTAAAGACTAGCACAAAACATTTTTCTTCAACATTTATTGTGAAAACCGTGGAGGAATACCGTATCTGAGTTAGTGTCTGCTTATAAATACTACCAGGAAGTTCACAAATCCAAAGTAAAAAAAGCTCCTTATTTAAGCAGGGCCGCAGACTATTATAACCTTGCTTTGCAGGAGACATGCCAAGCATTCTGTAATCCACGCGAACGAAGTCGCGGGCACAGCTAGTTTATAATAAAATTGTCATTGGTTCGAATTACAAGTGCGGTCAATATTTGGCAATTTATACAATAATCTCAAATATTTGGAAAACTTTTTATTATATAATATATTCAATATATCAGTCTGATTTTAATTCATTATAATTTTTATTAAAAAATAAAAGAAAAGATGGATATGTGCTTCGTCAAACATATTTATTAAGAATAGGTTTGACATCTTTAGATGCCATTTTCTCAATATGAAGTCCGTGTGGCTTGACACTGTTTTGCTTATTAGCGTCCATATAAACCTGCCTATTGAATCACTCTGTTTAATATAAAAAACGCATTAAAATCCGTTGCGTAATTTCAAAGATCTAAGCGTTCAGACAACGGAAAGTAACATTATTTTATACTTTTTAAAGATTATATTTATTGTTATATAATATATGATTAGTGGTCACTCGTGCGTATACACATGTTTGCTCAAAATAGTTCGTGTTTATCCTCAATTGTGTTGTTTTACCGTAAATTTCCTTTGCTGTTCATTTAAGTTTAAACGGATCAAAACATATTCGATTGTCTCAAATCAGTTAATTGATTTTGATGATAGTTTAATATATCTTACAAAACACGTTCAATTTAAATGAATAATATAAATGTATTTGTATTGAAATAATGGCTATATCCAAGACTAAAACAATGTAAACAAAAGCAAATGTATTCTGATTGCATTTTTTATTGTTTGAAATATTATCTAAATTAATTACGAATACAACGGATTAGGCTGTGGAGCGAGCTAAAAAATAGGAATGTATATACATATACGTTATACTCTTGTGGTTAAAGAACTTTATTTCTCATAAAGAACATACAATGTTCACTTAAATGAGATGTATTACGTAATTTAATTTATTTAATAATTTAGTATAGTAGTAACTACTTATACAATTCAAGAGTAGTTAATCTAAGTGCTTTTTACAATAAGTTAATAATTTCTTTCTAAAAATCGTAAAGGTTTTTTCATTAAGAATTTCATTAGGTAAGCTATTATATAGTTTCGCTCCCTCAAACTGTATAGTTTTAATTCCATATTTGGTCCTGGTCTTGGGTAATTCAAGTTTGTGTTTATTTCTCGTGTTATGTTTATATACTATTAACTGGTAAAGCTACTAAAAGTATTTTTGACCGCAGGCTTTTTGTCCAAGACAAAAGTACTTATATATACATATATAATAGACAAACACCTGCATATAAATTAGTGAGATTAACATTTTTGTAATTTATTTTAGTCAAAACGATAATTGTGGAGGGCCTGCGGTCAAAAGTAATTATGACTAATTTTGCCAGTCAATTGACTTGCATGTTATATACACTGAAAAAAATATCTTTCTTCTGAATCACTAGCGTAAAAATAATAAAATACATTGAAGCTATAAAATCGATAACTACTGGTATCGTTGCACATACAATTTAAAATTCTGTATCTTCCCCGAGTTCTAGTATTTGCTGACGGTATCCGTCAAAGTTCCGATCTTTAATTAAACTTGGAAACGCTTTTTAAATTCCCGGAGATAAGCCGGATATTTCCATTCCTCGGGGAATGTAGGATGATAGAAAGTTTCGAATAACTCCTGTGATCAGTCGTCTTCAGCATGAATATTATAATTATATGGCTTCGAATCAAAGATAATTTTGACGAAGTCCGTTGAGTAACTTTGAGATAGATGTTGGGTATCATTTGATAGCTGAGGTATTATATTATAAATTTTATATTCATTATAATTTCTTTATTTATTAAAGTATAAATTATAGTCGTTTATATGGCTAATGGATTTGTTTGATAGATTGTGTGATTGTGTAATCATGGAAACAACCAGTCTACATTGAGTTATTGAGTAAAATGACGGTAAAATCGATAAGAATGCATAACCATAAATATCAACGGATCTTAGGCCTAATACATAATTCCTTTGTAAAAAAAAAATCTGATGTTAAAACGATAGTGTCGTTTCTAGTGTGCCAATTTAATTTTAAATTTATCACGTGGGATGGAAAAAGGTAAATTATTTTTCTATTCGTTATTTAATATAATAATATCTACCCAAAAGTGTCTTGTTTTTAATATCTTCATTGTTGTATCAATTTTATCTTGTTTACTACTTTCGAATAACAAAAATTCATACCGTCATAAGCCGTCCATTATCAAGACATCTTATCCCGGCATTAAATTAACCACTAATTTAGTGTTTAAGCCCAAGAAACCTTGATAAAATCTTGAGCTTAGGTTGTTTTAGTGTGGCCTTTACGACGACGTTTATTACTTCGGACATTTGACATGAATCCAACCGGACCGAGTTACACTAGGGATCACTATCTTGCTTCGTGTAAAGGTCAGACTATGAAGTGTTAGTTCGTTCATACTAGAACTATCCGAACCATTGTATTTGTACAAGAATAGATGAAGAATTTTATTACTTTTCGATCAGCTTTAAAAAAATAGATACCAAATACGAATGTTTTTTAGAATTCCGCATTTGAAAGATGACAACAGGATTCCTATAGTTTTCCGCTTTCCATTCGTCCGCTCTTCTTTTTTTTCATAAAATAGCTGGCATCAGGTCCTAAAAGAGCAGGCGAGACACGCGTTGTCTCGCCATATGAAACGCAGCTATTTTAGCTGCTTTACGCCAATCTTTGAGAGTGAGGTACTACCCTGGTCGAATCAGCCTGTATATGAGCCATAGTCAGGAGGCTTTAGCTCGGCTTTACCGTCTGTCTATCAGCCGGCTATATCCCATGAACCGTAATAGGTACCGAGTGTAAATTTTTCCAGAACGTGTATACCAAATACTGTTTAAATAATTACCAATAAAAACCGGTCAAGTACGTCGGAGGTCGGACTTATACATGAAGGCTTACTTATTATATTTTGTTATGGCGCTTCTTCTTGCGCCGAAATAACCTAGTGATTAGAATACGCAGATCTTAAACGATGATATTTTTGTGTTTAAATTCATTTTGTACTTGGTAGTGTAGGAAAATATCGTGGGGAAACCTGTACGTGTCGACAGAAATTCTGACACAAGTATATCCGCCAACCCGCAGTGGAACAGCGTGGTGAATTAAGCTTTAAGCCTTCTCCTTAATAGAAGAGGAGGCCTTTGCCCAGCAGTGGAACTTGACACCCACTGAATTTTTATACTAAACTTGGTGATAACCATGCCATTTTAAGATTGATTTTGATGATTTTTACTACAATTAACTAAACGTTGAGGTAATCTCATTTAAATTTTTTTAAGATCCGATAAAACAGGCGAGCTGGAAAACGGAACTCCTCAACGGATGAGGTAAACCGCTGGTAATTAATTCAATATTAGATGTAAGGACTAAATATTTTAACAGCGATGGCACAACACTGACCTGTGGTAATAAATGCTAATAATAATAATTTTATCCCTGCTCATTACAAATATTTATTGTGCGTTTCCGAATCTCTTATACGAGTAGATGATCCCATTCTACTGGAAGTCGTGAATTATGAAATTTGTTCAATATTTGGACCGTGATAAGTAATACTGAGTCAGTCCACACGGACTTCATTTTGAGATAATGGCGTCTATAGATGTTTGAAGTAGTATACATCTGTCTTTTATTTTTTGTTCGATAAAAATTAAAAGCAGATGGGTATAGCAAAGAATTTTATCTAAACATAAGTTTTTTAAATATATGAGATTATTGCATAATCTAAAATATGGAATTCATTTTGACATACATTCAAATGACTTGAAAATTGTTTGAATACTGTTAAAGTGTCTTGTATTTAACATTATTCAAACAATTTTTATCACGCACTATCAGAATACATCAATACCTTTAAATTTGACTTTTTGTGTGTAGACACATTATTGCTTTTTCGTATTTATTAATTAATAGAAATTGGCAACAATTTGCACACGATATTAAGATGGATTGAATAATTGAATTATGTTGGTGATTGCACTGGGAAACGTTGGTAAGATACAACTCCGTGGCTAGTGTTGTAACATTTATTGTTGTGGACATTTGAAGCAAATCCAACTGGACCGCGGCCCTCGAGGGATCTGGTTGCTCTACATTGAGGTTATAAACTGAGACTTGGTGAAAATCTGGTAACGTGATGTTTACGTGAACCGAGAGAATTAGTCGATTAAATATATGAAATGTTGCATTTGGAAATGAAAACTTTGAAATTGTACTTTTCTTCTTTTTGCCATATATCATGTTATATAACATTTATTTATTCTAGATACATGAAAAAGAAAAGAAACTTGAAGTGACCATCCTTTAAAATGTGTCGTCAAAGTATAAAATTATGTAACTTAAGAAGCGAACATAACACAATAATTTTTATGTATTTTAGAGTGCGAATAGGATTTATGTGACTCGAAAATAATCCAAGGAGTTATTTTTCAAAATAATACGTTGACATAAAGTAATTTATAGTACTTTTATTTCGTGTTCAGCTAATACTTTTTCCGATATTTCTTAAACCTATTTGGTACAGTGTAAAGAAGGCTATTACGGATTCCATCAACGTCGGTACCAGGAAAGTAGTCCGTGGCAGGCGTTGGCAGAATTGAATTTAGATGACTCAATGGACTCGGCTAAGTAGACGAATGTACACTCTAAAACTTTGAGGAAAATTTTTCAACTTTCAAAGGAAAGGGGCCGAGAAAATGCGTTTGGAATTGACGACCGTTTTAAGAATTAAGAATTGTTATTTTATATTTCTATTTATTCGTGCTATTCTTTATTAGTATAAATGCTTATGTTGAGATATTTATATGGAAATCAATGTAGACTTACAAGAATAATACAAAAAGTATTTTAGATTATTAAAATCTTAGCATCTAATAGGATGCCTCTTGGCTCAGAAATAAGATAATCTATTATTATTCATCATTATTTACTTCCATAAAAGCTATATTATTCTTATGTATCTTATATTTTAACAGTCTTTTTAATTTATTTTTGGTTTAAGTTAGCAATTTTTTTATTTTTTTTTGTTTCTTCATTTCCATTTTGTTTATAATATAAGTAATAAATTCGTCACATTTTATAACGTTAATAATTTACATGAACAAACCGTGGTATCCTTTATTTGATGGAGCACACATATTGTGCTAAGTAACATTGTTTTTTTTTTTTTTAACCCAATTGTGTGTATCTTTTGTTGAAGATCCTAAAATAAAAAAAAACTAGCAATTTCTTTTTTTCCATTAGGGTTTTATTAGACGCAAGTAATTAATAAATATAAACCAAAATGTAAAATTTAAATAAACTATTTAGTTGTTTAATTTGAAAGATTTCATCATATAGTTCACAATAAGATTTTTTAGACTATTTAAACAAAGATTAGTGAGATCTCAGCTTCAAACTTAATTTTAGTGATTCGAACTAAAAATATTTTTCATTCAACGCCCAGCAAACCTCACTTATATTATCTGTAAAGTAAATTCTTCTAACTTTATCTTGGACGAAGTTTGAGGATGGACAGTGTCCTTTTGATCTCTCGTTCATAAGACTTTCGCTGTCCAAAGTTTCCTTGTATTTTTTGTTGCGTATTATTTCCAGTTGTTATATTAAGTTTTTTAGGGTACCACTGAGAATGAGTAAGTTTTCGGGTGTTTTGCTTTGTTTATTAGTTAAGTTTGTTGAAGATTTGATGAATTTTCTTGAGTTTGATGGATGTGTTTTTTCTAAGTGTATGGATATAAGGTGAAATTATTGTTTGCTTTTTATCAACAACGATAATAGCGCTTATAAATGTTCGTTAGCTGAAGCATTACGATTCAGTATTTACCACTCAGTGGAATACTACCCTTTTTTATGCTTTTAATATTTTTAGCGTAATTTGGTTTTAGTGTTTGTTTAGCTTAAGATAACTCGTAGCATTTTTAAGATATAATAAATCTGGGGCACGTCAAACATAATATTACTTTACTTTGGAAACTTATAGAATCATATTGTATCATAAATACTTTGTTTAGTTTTTTTAATCCCTTATAGTTGCTAAGTGCGTGATGTTAATTCAAATTTAGGTGAAATATTACTCCCTGTTATAAATTGAAATAATTATTAACAATGTGATTAAAAAATAATAATAATATAGTTCCTTAAACTGTTCTTCGATCAAATCTCGCGTAATAGTTTACCTGAAACAAAGAAATTAACAATTATTATAAAGGCAAGTTTAAAAACATATAAATATTTTTACAAAACACAATAAGAAAGCGTTGTAACTTCCTGTAAATATTCCACTTATAAACAGAGGCCTATTTTTCAATTACGGCGTTATAGAACCTAATCTACTTCCCTGTTTCACTGCGGATTAACAGACATACTTGTGTTAGGATTTCTTACAACACACGTAGATTTCTGCACGATATTTTGCTTCACTACAAATTATGAGATGAAGTTTGAAGATAAATATATAGATAGAAATACTTGATAATGCTAGAATAGTAGGATTTTTAAATACACCTTTATTGGACTTTATCAGACCATCAAGACAAGACAGATATGAACTTGTCCAGCTCATCATGACGAAACGTCGCCGGTAAAAGAGGTATCGTAGAAAAATGTCATGGCGTAACATTAACCAATGGTTGAAATTGCAAATGCTACCCGTTCCGCTTTGCAAGGGACGAGGAAAAATTTACTACATGGACTGACCACCTAAGCTAGTCGAAGAGACACTTCAAGAAGAAGATACAGGACTTTACCATATTGTACTGCTCACTAATAGCTCGTAATGTACCACTGAGCAAAACTCTTCTCCCTTATTAAAAACGAGGTTGGGAGCATAATCCATTAGCTATAGGAGTAGCGGCTCCAGTACTGCAGAATAGTGGATACACTCGTACATACATGTGGGTAAATTTCTGCCAACACCTGCAGGTTTCCTTTATATTTTTCTTTACCATCACTAAATAAGTCAGTGGTGCTTTGAGTTCGAAGTCACGGTCATCGGTAAATATGGACGTATTTTATCCAACAATCCAGTAGGCCATGTCAGCTCATATGGGACTTTCTTAATTTATAGTTAAAATAAACGCTAAAAGCACTTAAAAATATAAATATTGTTTTATATAAAAGTTTTTGAATATATAATTTGACAGGCGTGAATAAAAATATTATGAACAGCCTCTATTCACAACCCCACTAACCTATTTTATATGAAAACACACGCACTTATATTGTTACTTTAACGGCCGCGTTTTGTTTATGACCGTTTTACTTATGCAAATATTTTTATTACAATGTGCTGGGGTAAAGGCATATATAAGGTTGAACTGTGACCTTGATTTTGTTTGAGTATTTCAAATATGGAAATACTTATATTTTGGCTGTGTTTGTTTGTGTCGAAATCCTGGCCTGTTTAATTTTTTTTATAAAAAAAATGCGTCTTAATGTTATCATGATTGCGACTGTTTTCATTAGAATAAATATTTATTTCGTAATTTGACTCTCAATAATGGTCTAAGTATATTTAGCGGAACATCCTAAAAAGATTATGTTCATAACAAACAAAATACACCTATAATCGTCGTAATCAAAAGAAACCTAAACCAATATTTGTTTCATTAATTATTAATTAAATCGATCAGATTCTAAAATATGCATAATATTTTTTTAGCTTTTCAATTTTATAGGTTTACTATAGCAGATTGGGAAAAGTATTTCTTTTTGGATTGGGTTCTCAAAGTATCACATTATGACTTTGAGGTAAGTTTATTTCTGCACTCCTAGCGCTTCTTGCTCCTAGCTCCTAGCGCTCCTAGCGCAGAAATAAACATACCTCATGTAGTAACTAAATTAAGTATTGTATTTTTTTAAGTTGCTGACAGCCGTGTAGGTGGAACAGCTTATGTTATGTTTACCATTGCTCTCATATGGCACTGGAGGAGCAATAAATGCATTGCCAGCTTTACAAATAAGGAATTAAAGGGAATAGAAAATAATTGAACATGGGAGAGGCAGGCAGGGTGTAAACGCAGCAGTTATAACCGAATATAACACCGTATGTTATTTTCGCTTGGCCTGTTTATTAATAACTACTCCCCTTCACAGCCGCACAATTTCAGTAAATGCTTTTGAAATTCAACATCTGTTTGGTGTTTGTAAGTTAATGATGTAGGCAGTGAAAGGCAGACTATTGGAAGTCTACATTTATATAAGGTTTTTTTAAGTTTTTTGTATTTGTATAAGTACGTTAGTGAGTACATATCTTTATTCGCGTACTATGAATAAGGATATACATTTTTTATTTTTTCCTGAAAGCTTTTATTTTGATAGTGAATTTTTTTTATTTTTGTTTATAAACTATCAAGTAATGGCTGCATAATAACAAAATGGATTCAAAGTCGATATTGTTGTTTGCTGTATTTTACAGTCTGTGTATCGATAATATTAATAATAAATTACAACACTAATCCATAAACACTGAAGAGTTTGAATAGACTTACCTCATGCTCCACTAAGACTGTTTCTTACAAGTTGTATATGTATGTATGCCCAGTGACCTTCTTGTCAAATAGTAAAAAAAAATCTATAGAATCGGTCGGTAAAAATCGTCATATCACCTGTTAGGGTAATGTATATATTGCATAAAATTTTGTTTAAAATAATTGTTCCAGGTTTTTTTTTTAAATAAAAATAGCTGGAAAATGAGCGGGCGGAACACCTGATGTTAAGAAATCACCGCCGCCCATGGACATTTGCACCACCAGAGAAGTCGAAAAGGGGTTGCCAGATTAAAAAGAAATAAGGGATGAACATGAACAATGATGTGAAGAAGCTAATGAAGGATTGGGATAGATTGCCTGCTTTCTCAAAAATTTGTTTTAGAATATCCACACACTGATTTTTATACATTTAAATAGTAAATACAATAAATATGATGTTTGCACTTTGGATGTAAAAATTACGCCGGATATAACATTACATTAATATTTATAATTAAATAAACAAACGCATAACACTCAACGGCCCCCATTAAGACCTCGTGGTCTTGTGTCGGGGGTCCGGAAACACACACAACACTTACACAACCACCCAGACCACGAAAAACATCCGTATGGCCAATACAGACGTTTGCCGTAAGCCGGGATCGAACCTGCGACCGTTAGCGCTTCAGACAGTTGCAGTGACCACTACGCCAACGTGCCTGTCATGGGCGTGCACGTCAATATTTACCATGTTAGAACAGAAAACGTAAAAGTGTGTAGTTGCTCTCTTTTAAAATATTCAAGATACAGAATTAGCTCCAA
Organism: Hypolimnas misippus; assembly: GCA_037950945.1. NCBI lineage: Eukaryota > Metazoa > Arthropoda > Insecta > Lepidoptera > Nymphalidae > Hypolimnas > Hypolimnas misippus. The sequence continues at coordinate 10,912,762 of JBBEEQ010000011.1, forward strand.
CCCAGTTTTAATATAAATCCAGATGAAATTATTTCATAATTAAAATGAAAAAGATGTGCGGCGAACATATTATAATCACTAAAAATTATGGCACTCTTAACTTTTTAATTAAACATTAATTCACAAAAGGCTCTCGTTATTTTTATCTTTGACTTTACAAGACCTCATTATGGTTTTGAATAAATAAAAAGATAATTTTAAAAGCTAGAAGGCTGGCTACCTGTGAGTGTTTCGGATACCTAGATTCACTAAAGTCACATTAACGATCTTTTGTTCATTTGCAAAGTTATTTTTTTTAATTTATATAAATCAACTGACGTGAATATGCGACCCTAGAACGAACCAACGAACTATTTGGCTAAATACTTTTTTGGGTTTGCAATTGTCAGGTTTATATTGATATGAAAAATAAAATGTGAGAAATAAGAAAATCATTTGAAAAAATGTGATAATTATCTATATCTGTACTAATAAATAAAATTAAAGTTTCTATTTTTTATTTGAAATTAATAGCTTTACACTAAATGGATATAAAAGTATATACGGTACTTACATCAAAATATCTGTCTCTCTGTCTGTCTGTTCGTCTGTTTGTTCTGTGTAATCTCTGTAAGAACTAGACCGATTTTGACGGAACTTTCACTTGCGAATAGCTAATAAAATGATATAAGACGTAACTTAGTTCAGAATTTTTTTTTGCTCTCATTTTTCTCAAACGAATTCGCGGGCACCAGCTAGTAACTTCGAAGCCGTTATAAAAATTTGGCTTCACTCATATACAATAATATACTCAGTGACACTCATGCAAAAAAGACAAAAACAATAACATATATCACATCAAAAATTGTTCAACCGTTTAGTATTTCCGAGGGAATACAGACCAAGGCATACTTTAATATGATTAGACAGAAATCTTATAATAAATGATATAACCAACACGCTAACAGATCGAAAAGTTAATCTGAAAACGAGATAAGTCGTGAAGCATATTTTTCATGTAAATCGCCCGAGAGCCTCCGAGTCAACTCGCAAAGTTTGTCACACCGTGATTGATCACACACTTAACAGAGTGCTTACGCCAGCTGGATTGCAATAAGGATAGACTGGAGTCGAAACATTTCGAAATTCATGTTTTTATATATATTTTTCATTTTTCGACATTTTTGTAAACTAAAATTTATGCTTTTTTTTTTTGTTTACGCAGGGTAAATCTTCATAGATACCCGACTCCTGGGGAGGAGACCGGGTTATATGAGATTGTACTCACTAAAACGCCATGGCCGCCACAGCACGGAAAACGGAGAAGCTACGGGAAAAAAAATCTATGTATTATTACGTGAAGCAAGAACTTTGTACTTATTTTTACGGAAATCGCACGGACGGTATAGTTTATATAGAGAATGAGCGAGGGATTCTTATATATTTTTTAAAATTATATATAAATATACATTAAAGCAATAAAAAAATTACACACGACCATGTAGTTGACACCACCATATATACTCTTTTGATTATTGTTAACGTCTATGGTCAAATTGAAAATATTTTATCAATAAAACCTTATTAATGTTACAACTTTTAATTTAAATTAATGATGATCGTCCATCCAATGGGCGAGCACTAGTATTAATAAAATTGTCAATTTTACTAGCGTTCTAAATTAAGACAATCAAAATCAACAAATACTTTATTCAAGCAGGCATTTAAAAGGCACTTTTGAATCGTCAAAACAAATAAAAGTTACTAAAATAATGAAAAGCTACCACTGGTTCAGAATGTTAATTCTACCGAACCGACAAGAAACTCGATAGGTACTCTTTTAAAATGATGTTACTAAGTTAAATGACATTAAAAAATTACATATGCATATATTAAACATCCTGTATGAAATCCAGCTATACTAAATCCATGCATTATTATCATCAATATAATATTGTACAGAATAATATGCTTTAGCTATTATAGACTTTTTAATATACAAATTAAAGTTATTCATTGAAAACTGCAAAAATTTCTGTGGTATTTTGTTTTAAAAATCTTGCCCAAAATCTTAAATCCTTTCTGTGACATATCACATAAAGTTCTAACAATTTACCTTGCTCTAACATATAAGCAAGTTATTATCTTTATTCTATAATATATGTAATTATCAGACGAGAATTACACTTTTATTAAGACTTTCATAAAAATTTACATAGTTATTTGTTATTATTTTACATATGTAAGAATTTACTGTCACTGTAAGGCTACCTACCTTACCAGGTTACAGAGTCATTTTATATCAATTACGAGAGTAAAACTTACAACTTGTAATTCTCGCGTAACACATAAAGATATAAAAATGAAATGTCTAACTTCATGACTAAGCACCGAATCTCGACTATTCGATCCCTGAAGCTGAATTTTAGCAAGTAAGTCATATCGAATTTATTGACAATTCAACCACTAAAGGTGTAAGAAATAGGGTTTCAAAATCGCATTGAATCGTGAGTTTCCGTTAGGTTTTAAATTAAATATATTATTGTACCATGATACGACGTCGAGTTGTGTTTTTTACGTCGCTGACTTTGACAACGTGTCGTCACGCGTTTCAGAACATAACATGCCACGGCGATATCGCAACGTTTTGTGTCGTGGTCGTTATGCTTTGCGATCCTAGAATGACGTTGCCTGTCCTTTAGGAGACGCGTTACGTTCAGATCACTTATACTACTTTTACTATAGGAATAGTATCGGACAGTTCCTAGAAAGCGTATCTTGACGCCGTAAAGTCACAAAGTTTTCTAGACAGGCATAATATTGAATCTATAATTTGACGGCAATCCTAGCAAGCCAAAGCGTTAGAGTTTTTTGAAGCTGAATACAATAAGAGCTCCAATAACCAGTGTAAGGGGTTTCTCACATTTCTTGTGAACAATAAATTGCCACATATCTTACCAATAATAAATCTTTCATTTATTCGTTTAACCCTTGTAAAAAGGGTCAATAACCTTATAGCAGCGGCAAAACGAAAATAACGATTCATATTAGCACTACATTGCTGTTAGGAACTGTTAATGTATGTTGTAATAGCAACGTATATCAGCTCTCTTACTCATTTTCCCTGACTGATGACTGAAGTAAAAATAATTATTTTTTCGTAGAAAAATATAACTGACTTCGTAAAGATTTATTTGAGTAATAGTCCGTATTCTTTATCCTTTCATTGTTTACCCTTACATGTGAACGTTCCTCAATTTGAAATGGGACTAACTTTAAGTATGACCAATTCCCCTCTTTCTTAATTCTTCACTAATTGCTCCTCGCGGTTTTACTCGCTTTTATGGTTACTGTTTTGCTCCTGTGAGTCGTAGCGTGATATTGACATATGTCACACAAATATTTTTAGAAATCAGGTCAGTAATTTTAGAGATTACACCCTACATAGAAACTTACAAATAAAATTACCTTATAGTATTAGTATAAATTATTATATAAGCTGGCAACGCATTTATACCACCAGAAGGCTTTTCTGGTGCTAGTAATATTTATGGACGGCGGTGATCACTTAATATCAGGTGACTCGCTTCTTTATTAGCCTGATATTTTTATAAAAAATAAAATAAAAAAATGAAATCGGTTTACAATTTACAAACATATCTCGTAACATACCCAAAAACCCGAATTCAGAACTTTCTAAAAATGTAGTCATCTTTTCATATCCTTAGAAGTTTGTATGAAACTAATTCCCCAGGAGCTGCTTACAGCAATATAACATACTCAAGTGAGAATAGAGCTAAAATAAAGGTTTTGAAATTTCAACTTAGAAACGATATAAGTTTTCACCAACTACTCGTGTGTGAAACCTTAATTTATTACATTCACCGCTATCATTAGAAATTTCATATTTTATTCGTCTTTGTAAATAACTGTATTTGTGCTGATAAGCAATACTATTCAAGACACACGGATTTCATTTTGAGAAAATGGCGCCTAAAGATGTCAAACCTATTCTTAACAAATTTCTTTGAAGACGTATATATCCATCTTCTCTTTTCTATTTTTATAAAATATATAATAAATTAAAATAAGATTGATATAATAATAAGTTTTTCAAAATATTAGATTATTGCATATTACAAAATATTTAATACACTTTAATATTAGAAATATTAAATTAAAAAAACTTTTTTCCGTACATTAGCTTTTTATATATAAAACCTTTTTGGGTTCTTTATCGTTACGTCACGGATTATTAAGCAAGTTTAATAGACTTAGAACTGAAAATAAACTTTACTTTTACCTTAAAGATATTGGTAAAATGACTTAAAAAGAACCTGACTATAGACGCAATACATACTAATGTTATAAATACAAAAGTAACTTTTTCTGTATGTCTGTTTGCTAATACTCTTTCACTACTAAACCATTTTGAATGTTTTTTTTTTTTCTAAACTAAGGATATTTTCAATACGTAGTATTTTTTCTTTTAATATTTGATAAGTCAAAACTCCGTATTTTTTTTTCAATCAATTTTCAAAATTCTTTTACTGATTGAAAATACACTACCCTGGTAAAAACATAGGCTATAATTTTATTGTTTATATATTTTGGTGTAAGATGTAGCTGATTGTTACATACCGAAAGCTTCTGCTTCGCTTACGTTAATGTATATTTTATTTTAAAAAATATGCATATATTCGTAAAATATAGCTTATGACCATCTAGAATAATGTACATTTTATATGGAACCGTAGCTTTTAAATTAGATTCATTGGGTACATAATTTATTTCGCATATACAAAATTCACTTTCTCTTTATAATATTATTTTCTGCTCTTCACGGTTTCACTCGCGTTTATAATTACTGCTTCGCTCCCATGAGTCGTAGCGTGATGTAATATAGCTCATAATCTTCTTTAATAATCGGACAATCGAAATCAAAATATTTTTTTTAAATCGGATTAGTAGTTTTAGAGATTACCCCCTCCATAGAAACATTTTTTTATAATATAAGTATAGACTATACATATAGATGAATTATTAATTTATTACATATATAAATTTTCCTTATTATTAGATGAGACGTACCCATTATACTACGATCAAAACACTCACAAAAAAATTAAAATGAATTAAGCAAATCTTAATTAGAACCCAATCAAACGGGCCCACGGGTTTATTTAGAAGTTCTAAACTAATTTTCCGTTTCAGTAGAATAGTAAGAATTCTTTTGATAACATTAAAACTGTCTTCCTGCGTACGACACCAGCAAATTGCTTTAGTTTATTCCGTCAGTGGACACAGCAATTTGGGTCAGAGCGTGGACTGTGGCCCTTTTGTTTGCAAGTGGTGCCTTAATAAAAAGTTCTAAGAGTAAATGAAACCTTAATATTAGTCTTGTTATATGTTATACATTTTAACGAGCAATTTTTGTAGATATTTATGAATACAGGGTGAGTTTTTAAGATGTTAGGCTAATCTTAAAATATAAGGAACAGCGAAAAATACTTAAAGGACTCTGGGGCAGATTTTAATGAAAATTAAAACAGCATCATTACATTTTTATATAAGTTTTTCTAGCCAGAAATCGAACACGTTCTTATTGAAAAAAAAACGCACCATAAAATGTTACTTAGAAGGATCAATTTCTTTATAAGTAATATAGTTAATAAGTTATAGTATACGGCAAATTAAAAAAAAAAATGCTTATTTTAATATGTCGCTGCTTTTCAAGAATATCGTTGCAACTAAAAATTATGAATTTTCGGGAATGGGGTTTTTAAACTTCTTTATTAATGTGTTGGTGCATAGCTGCAAAATTTTAACGATCCCTTGCTGTTATAAATTTATTGATTTAAAGAAAATTCATCACCGAAACTCTTTCATGATAAAACAACAAAGATTTATGGTCTTTTGACATACTTAATACTATTTATTAGAATTTTGAGTTACTACGATATCCTTGTAAACCAGCGATGTAGTCCTTTTGACTTTTTAACATTAAACAAGATAAATAAATTTTAAAAATCAAAAATCTTGTGTAGCAACTAATAAGACCTTCTGCAGTCATCAATATCTGTTCTGTTCAAAAATCTATAAGTGATAACCGTTACTAACCAACTTTAAATCGTTATATATCTTAAATGGTAATTTTGATTAAAAAAACGATATGAGAATTTTAAAAAATGTTTTTAAATACCTACCGAAAACTTTAACGAAACCCGATTTGATATAATTCTTCGATTTTCATTTTTTTTCACCTTATGATGTCCAAAATCGGCCATTTTGATTTTCCTAAATTTTCGTGACTTTTTTATATTTGCGCTGTCATGACTAATAAAACGACGTATCATTTATCGAAATAGGCCTACGCGTTTAGCCTAAATATTACCACGAATGAACAAACTTACATATATGTATATATACATTACCCTTTAAGTCGCGCAGTTGGTTAAAAAGAAAACAGTTGCTACCATATTAATTAAAAAATAAGATATAGGGCCCGTAGCATTTGCCAACCTTTGCTACTTGACTTAATACGGCCCTGGTAGATTAATATTTGATTTAAGCGTTGTCCTGATTAATGTACCCACAATTCCCTTGAGAGCACATTCAAACTGTAATCTTGGTTTTACCATCACAATTTGAAATTATTCCTTGTCAAAAATCTCTTCTAGGTTGTCCAAAATTTCAATCTTTGTGGTCAAATAGCAATCGCTGTGTGCCTTGTACCTAAATATATAAAAATGGTAGGTCACTCTTTCACTCATCACGAAACCTCTGAAACTTCTAGGAGTTTCAAATTCTGCATGGGAGTATTTTTGGACGTAGGTGGTCACTAAGATGGGATTTTGCGAAAATTAACTCCTAAAGGGGTGTAACGCGGGTTGGAAGTTTGTATGAAAGTCCTATATTAAGTCAAATGAAACCGCAAGAGGCCGCTAGTATCTTTATGAAAAGTTTCATAATCGCTTTAAAGGTAGGAATATAACTTAAGAAGACTACCTTGTTCTTTCTTGATGTTATGTTTTAGCTATTTTCGTACTAATGGCACATTTAACTCTCATAGTTCTCGCATATTTTAACAGTGATAATTTTTAACAATGAAATTGCGGTGAGCTATTGCTTTTACAAAATGTTCTATTCTTTCACTAAAATAAAAAAAAAACAACTGCCAAATGTATCGCGTTGTGATAGCTCAGGTGTAATTAGCGTATAGATTAATTCAAATAAGCTGTTAAGTAAGACCTAATTGTTTGAACAACAAGAATTTCTGGTTCAAAAAATTCCTTACCATAAGATTGAAAGACATCGATATTCAGCGAAAGGCCTTGACATACAAATATGCGTTGTGATTATAATAACAGAGTTTACATCGATTTCTCTATCATATTCTTATAATATATGAGTAAGATAAAAATAATATATCTCGGAAAATGTAATGGATATTATACATAAAAAGGACAATTCCTATTTTGTATTTCATTTGTTTAAAATAAGATAGCAGCGCGAAAGTTATATTCCGTGAAATAAGAAAGAGTAGACCATCGAGCTAGGTTCTCGAGAATAAATGTGTCGTTCCGAGATCCCGTTAGTTCCGCTTTTCATGTACCATTGTAAGCTTAAAGTGAAGAAAAGTAACAGCCTGTAAATATTCCACTGCTGGACAAAAGCCTTTCCTATTAAGGAGAAGATTTAGTTTTATCCACCACGCTGCTCCACTGCGGGTTAGCGGATATACATTTGTCAGAATTTCTCCCAGCACATGCAGGTTTCCTCACGATGTTTTCCTTCACCGCCGAGCACAAGATGAATTTTTATACAAATTTAGCACTTGAAGACACAGCTATGCTAGCCGGGATTTGAACCCGGGATGATCAGTTGAGATCGACGTGTTCGAACCACTAGGCCATCTCGGATTGTAAGCTTAAGTTATAAATAAACAACTTTATACGTTATTTTATGATTTAATTACTTAAAAGAGAATATTCGAAAATTATTTAAATGATAGATCTAGTTGTGGTTCGCGGCTTTAGGCGATAGACTTGGTAGCTTGCTGGTTCTTTTCGGTAGACTGTATTCCGAACCGGGGTTACCTAAAAGACTATTTTAAATTGTTTATCAACTTAGGTAAAGTATATTTTTTATTTGAATTTGAAAAATATTTGACTGATATTTTAATTTAGGGTATTACTATTTTGATTTAAATCTTACTATAATACTCGACTTAAATAGATAAAGAAATCAAATAAATATTTTAAATTAAATAAATGCATCACACCCAACAGCCCCCATTAAGATCTTGATGACCTTGTGTCGGGGGTCCGGAAACGCTCACAACACTAACACAAACACTCAGACCACGACAAACATCCGTATGGCCAATACAGTCATTTTCCGCGATAAATCAAATAGGTCAACTATTTAATTTTGATTCTGCCTTAGGTGAGAATTATATAAAGAAATACAATATATTGTAAGTTATACGCTCGAAATTGATATAAAATATATATTATCTGGTAACAGTTACCTAGATACCTTTATGATATCTGTGGGTGTCAAAAGTACTGACTGTAATTTCTTACTGATGTAAAAGCATGAAAAAATTATTTAAATCTTATGTAAATAAGGCCTTGAGACAATCTTATTAACGTTATCTTCGCCTTGTAATTCTTCTTATTATGTATAAATCAATAATATTTATATTATGTAACGAAATCAGTCATATTTTTTTTATTATCGATTTTTCCACGCAACATAATATTTTGCTATTTTTTTATGTTAAAAAATGTTTTTTATTATTATTCTTTTATTGTACACCACACAATATAAACAAGTAAAATACATAAGTAAACGAAAAATGAAAATAATTACAATAAGGCGGCCTTATCGCTTAGTAGCGATTTCTTCCATCATCATCATCAGTTTTTTGTTATAATTAGAAGAGTTATATAAACACAAATAAAATAAATATACCTAAATATGTTCGAAATTAAAGCCAAAACTGTGAAGACGTCATTAACTAGTAATTTTACACTGATTGGTTGTTTATAAAATATGGCGAATAATTAATTAACGAATTTATTGGAGCGAGTCTTCGATGAAATTCTCTTTATTAGTCGTAAAATTTATTATCGGTATATATTTATGCTTTCGTTGGAAAATGTGTAATTAAATAATAATATTTTTAGTTCAATTTTTTAAAGAAATAAATGATTTTATTAGTAAATATCCAATTAGAATGTTATCGATGACCGTTTTCATCCAAATCGCGGGTTCAAACCCCGGCTGAACACTGATTTTCAAGAGCTAAATTTGTGTATGATTCATCTCTTGCTCGGCGGTGAAGGAAAACATCGTAAGGAATCCTGCGTGCCGTGAGAAATTCTGACTCATATGTATCCGCCAACCCGCAGTGGAGCAGTGTGTTGGACTAAGCTTATCCTTCTCCTTAATAAGGAGATGAGGTGTTTGTCCAGCAGTGGGATATTTACAGGCTGTTACTTAATTTTTTATACTATTTATGTTCACAAAACATTGTATACAAATAAATAAGGCATGACTTATGAAAGTTCAAGATAAAATTCCTATCACAGTCTGTTTTCACTTCTATAATATATGTTCGCTATAATAATTTTCAGAGACTTCGTTGAAATATCTGCAAACAAACATCACACGTCAGAGAGTATGTATGTAAAAGTCACCGAGCGGCGTGATCTCAACAAAACGTGACAACCCGGTACGTTCCCGATTCTTTACAGATACACGTGTATGTGTCACGCTTATCAAATAGAACGTGTAAATTACTTTGGTGTCAAGATTTTTGTGATTAACATACACGATGTTAAGATTTTTACATAAAAATCAAGCACACGTTTCGAATTTCAAATAAATAGTTTCTAGAATACTTCTCATTGCCATATTTTTCAAATTCATTTAAATATATTTACAAAATATAAAGCGTTTTTCTTTTAGTAGAATGGCATAATTGATTTCCAATATAATATTATTAAAGAACAACACAATTAATACTATGTTGAAACTAAAAACAGATATTACGGTTTCTATCTTAAATATTTTATTTATTCAATTTATATATTAATTAAACAAGTAAAAAAATAATGTAATTTAAAAGACTAGACAGTGCATTAATTGAAATTGAATTTAGACCAAGTCGGATTTTCTAAATTTATGAAAAAAAAAAGAAACGAAATTGTCAGGTTGAAAAAAGCGTTGGACCTCATGTATTTCTCTAAAAATGTGTTTCATCGTGATTAAAAGGAGGATTTTTGAAAGAATTTCGTTATTGCTGATAAGTGTTATTTAAAGTAATATTTAGTGCAAAAGAACACGGTGTTAACGGAATGAGACTACGCAATGCAGAGGCTTACTTGTACTTTGAAAGTGAAGTGAAGTTCGCAGATTTGGAGGAACAACAAAGAAAGGTTGATTATCAAACTATATGTGGATGGTGATAAGCAATTCAATTCAATTCTTTGTTTTATGGCTTTTAGTTGTGACCTGATAAGCAATAATGTCTCAAATGATAATCCTAAATGAGGTTGGGAAATAGTTTCTTAATTTATATTATGTGAGATACAAATATAATCTTGTTGTTACGTTATGAATTATACAATGAAATGTGTGGATACGCAATTAAACGCACACATAAATGGACGCTGATAAGCAATACTATGTCAAGCCACACGGACTTCATTTCGAGAAAATGGCGTCTAAAGATGTCAAACCTTTTCTTATCAATTTTGTTTAAAGACGTAAATATCCAGCTTTCTTTTATAATTTGATAGAAATGTATAATTAATTAAAAGCTGATTGGTATAATACATTTTTTTATCTAACAATAAGATTTTCAAATATATTTGATTATTGTATATTATAAAATATTGAGCGCACTACAATATTCAGTTCATTTATTGAAGTAACTTTTTTGTCTACTTATTTAATTTAGATTACTTGAAAATCTTTTGAATAATGTTAAATATATGTCGTATTATCAGAATACATCGATACCTCAAAATTCAATATTTATGGGTTGACACATTATTGCTTATCAGGATCCAAATAATGTAATATTGTAACGCCATACCACAATAGATTCTTCATCAAAAAGCGGAAAAAGGATGGCATATCTTTAACGAAAGTGAAAAAGAAACAAAAAAATATTTCCGTGTTGCTATGCATTTTGTTGTAGTGTGCGTGAGACGACACAGACGTACCAATTAGCCAATTGCATTGCTTTTAGCAAATTGTACCAATTAGCTTCACTCAAACGTGCCGCATATGGAGTGCTTGTGGTTTTTGGTCCTGTAGATATTCATAAGCAGGTAAAATTTTGTAGTGTTATTTATTAAATGGTCAAAAACATACCATAATTAGTACAATAGACAAAGTAACAGGTCAATGTTCCAACACAAAAGCTTGTGTACAATAGGTAAGTAACTACTATGAAAAGTCAATTTATCTGAAAATATTATTAAAACCTTGTTTTTATTTCAGTTGTTGATATTGGATGTTCAAACAAAAAAAAAATAGTATACCTTTGTATTTTATTTTTCCATTCCAAAATACTTAAAAGTGAGGGTATTTTTGTATTGTTTGTACAATTTTTTTCCGTTGTTAGACAAAATACGTTGTTTAAAAAAGAATTATATTTAATTTCTATATGAAATAATATGAAATATTTATAAAAGAATTAATTTTTACACGGACCTCTGCATACTTCAAGTTTGATTTTTCTATAGAAATTTTGAACTTTCGTTTTATCCTTTTAAGAGTTGAATTTTCAATCGGATAGAATTGATGGGCAAAATGGAAGGGTCTACAAATCCGTGATGATAGCCATTTCAAAGGTTTTAATGGAAATCAAGTACCTTTCGAAATTGGTAGGTTCATCATCTATTGAAAGTAATACGAAATTACAATTTTCATATAAAATTACCAATATTTTCCTTTTTTTCGGTTCCTTTAAGTTAACCCATACGAAACCGACTAAAAATGTAGGTTCTGTATTCGGCCTGTACGTATGTACGTGTATATATGTACATTTGTACATCCACGATTTTCTCAAAAAACTACTGATGCGATTTAGATGGGGTTTTCACTATTTAAATGCATATTTTTCTATCAATTCAGGATCTAATTAATATCGTCAAGAATAAACAAAAGAATTCTTCTTTAAACTGTTAGTAACGTATTTGACTTAGGTACTGGAAGTGTCTTCTTGGCGGCGCCTACATCAGTAAAATCAATTTACTGTTACTTATAAGGTACAATTCAATAATCTATTGCAATGTTGGCTCAATAACTAATGACGCGAAAGGAAATGACAGTTCGTTCCTAACGAAAAGACGCACTGTTTTTCGACGCTCGGTGTTGCCGTTGCATGTGTTCCGGTATTGCTAGCACATAAAAGGCTTCAACACACATCAAATAACTTGCGATAGTTTAACTGTTCTGTTTGAAGTCGGCTAAATTTTTTTTTACAAAAACAAATTTATTAATTTCTTTCCTTCAGCTTTATATATAAGTATTCATGACTATAGAGCCGAGATGGCCTAGTGGCTAGAAAACGTTGATCTCAACTGATGATCGCGGATTCAAACCCTCCCTGGTTTTACAAGTGCTAAATTTGTGTTTAAATTCATCTTGAGCTCGGCGGTGAAGGAAAACATTGTGAGGAAACCTGCATGTGCCAGGAGAAATTCTGACACCCCTCAATGGAGCAGCGTGGTGGATTAAGCTCTAAACCTTCTCCTTAGTAGGAGAGGAGGCCTTTGCCCAGCGGTGGGACATTTACAGGCTGTTACTTTATTACTTACTTACTATAAATGACTATTATAATACAGCTATTTGAAAGTAGTTCATTTCGATGTGATCTACAAACCTTAGCCAAAACGCGCCGATGTTGGCACAGTATCGGTAATTCCAGATATCTGCCAAATTTCTCCAGAATTACCAAATTTATGTTCTGTTTGATACGCGTCGACCTATTTGCATATCTGTTTTCTTGATTTTCATATAAATGTACACAATATTTTTGAATGGGAAAAATAAGTAACAGTGAAAGTGTACTGGACAAAAAGCTATTCTTCTTTTAAGCGACAGGATACGAGCTTATTCCACTGCGCTCCCATTGTTGACTAAAGTATAGGCATCTAGGATTCTTTTCGTCATATTTTCTACTAGCTGCCGCTCGCTACATCACTTGCGTTTTTTTTGTATAGGATACCGTGCAAAAGAGCTGACAGTTCACCTGATGAAAAGACGATACTGCCGACATGACATTTGCAGTACCAGAGAAGCTGCGAAATGCGTTGCCGGCCTTTTAAATTATTATTGCGTATAATATAGCTTTTAACCTTCCTCAATAAACAGGCTTTGCGATGAAGAATCATTTTTTTTAATCTATAGTTTCTTAGGTTACCCATTTCATACAAACTTACAAACAAAGCTGTGAAAACGTAACTAACAGACAGATTAAGTTACTTTTGCGATCATGATACTAGTATGGATGGTGAATTTTTTTTTCTTATTTTTTATTAGTCCTCGGTTTTGCTTATCAGCTATGCATATACCCAGATATAGACACATGAGAATATATAGATCATATTAGTAAAGAAAGTTTTTATATAATTAATATTTTATTTGTTTAAGTTTTTAAGTATGTATATATTAATTATATTTTTATTTAAGTTAATAATCATTTTATATTCTGTTTTATAATCATAATTATGTATCTTAGTCGTACTTTTCGGTATTAAGTTTAAATACTAATATCATTTTTATCTTCTTTTCTTTTTTTTTTTTTGCACACCTACCTACCACACCTTTCTTGCACGTTTAAGGTTGGCTGGCAGAAAATGCTTTTAGCATTAAGCTCACCTGTTGTACGCATATTGTGCAATAAAGTATTAAATAAATAAATAATAAATAAATAATATGTATTATTAAATTTTTAAAAAAATAGTAGGTACTATACAAAAACCCTATATTTTCTAATAATCTGTCCATTTGTCTGCCTGTTAACGGACTGTATTTCATGAACCGCAATTGATAGGGAATTGAAATTTTTGAAGAGTGTATTGCTATTGCCATAATCATTATTAATAATAAAAATCGGCCAAATGTGAATCGCACTCGTAGTCGGGTTATTACATATTTTAATATCACCTTTCTCGCTTCTTTTACAAAAGTATCTTCTTCATATTTATATAACGGGTCTTATCACGATAGCTAATCGTAAAAATACCTATCGCTCAACGTTTCAGTTTCAGTCAGTTCGTGACCACTACGGATGCAACTTCGTCGAAACGTCGGGCAATAAAAAGGTATTATTAGGATTAATAATCACGATAAGACCCCTTATATAAAACTAGCTTCCGCCCGCAACTTCGTCCGCGTGGAATAGTTACTTTGGGATAATAATGCATTATTTTAGAATAAATTTGGTTAGCATAAAAAAGGTTACAATGAGCTAACCTTAAAAGATAGACATATGCTGTTGCAGACTATTTTTAGAACTTTTAAAAGGGAACAATTCTGTCATACCTACATGATTTTTGCGAAACATTAACCGTTTACGCAGCGCACACAGCGTAAGCTCTCTCAATAAAAAATATCTCCCGATTTTGAAACATTCTTCATTGGTGCCCCGCTCCTTTTGGTCTTAGCGTGATAATATATAGCCTATAGCCTTCCTCGATAAATGGGCCATCTAACACTGAAATAATTTTTCATATCGGACCCGCAGTTCCTGAGATTAGCGCGTTCAAGCAAACAATCAAACAACAAACTCTTCAGCTTTATATATTAGTATAGATATGAATACTATAAATTGCGAAAGTTTAAAATAAAGAAAAAGTATTTAAATAATATATATGTGTAATTTCATGTTTCAGCCCGACTCGCATATATCGGTTTTCTTATTTTTAAATACTTCACTCAAAACAAAGGAGAAATTAAATAAAATTGTTATAAAACGAACCTGGCGTGTATTTTAATGCATTCTCCGTATAACTTCGGACACAAAGGAAAAATCTTGAAATCTGACAAAACTTATAACAATAGTTCGAAAGTCATACGGACGACGCTTTTTAGCTACCTCGAAATGTTTTACGAAAGAAAAGCAATATGCTCGGCTAAGCTGGCTTTTCAGTTATCGGAAGTTTTCAAAAATATAGTCTATTTGATCGTCAAGTGGCCATGTTTAAAATAATTCCGTCTGCGTACCGTTGAATCGATTTTTATGAATTTTGGTACGGATATAGATTGGAACATAGACGACCGCTCTGGTGTAGTGGTACTAAACGTACCTCTAACGCCGATGGTTGCGGGTTCGACCCCCGCTCTGGGCACATTTTTGTATAAATATTTGTTCCTAGGTCTGGGTGTTTGTCCTTGGAGGTCTCCCCACCGTGCGTCGAAGAACACGTAAAGCTGTCGGTTCCGGTTTTTACCACAATCACCTGATAATGACTGTTACTCTTATTAACGAGATTATTGTAGTCTAAATGGTTTCTGGCTTGTCTGCAGAGGCTGCAGAGGTCAGATGGCAGTCGCTCAGTGTAAAAATCAGGAACTTGCCATTAACTGGGTAAGAGCAGTTTCTGGTATAACCGTGAAAAAGTTAGGTAGACGATGATATAGATTAGATATGGAGAAGTACATACATATGTTGTGTCATTAAAATAATATATGAAAGGGTTGGAAATTGGGTTTAAAACATTTTACGCAGGCGAAGTTGCACTTCCACTACTCAATCGATCATTATGAAATTTATATACACGTTGTCAAGGCCACTGGGTAACTTCTATTTAGAAAAAATCTATAATACAGTCGCTTGGTATAACAAAATGTATGTTAACGCGAGCGACGCCGTAGCAAACTACACAGACTTAATTTTGAGAAAATGGCGTCCGAATGTCAAACCTATTCTTAATAAATTTTTTTGATCTGTTCTTTTCTATTTTGATAAAAGGTACAATGAATTATAAGTTTTTCAAAACTAAAAGATTATTACGAATTAAAAAATATAGATCTCACTTTAATAATTGAAAGATTCAATGAAGAATTTAAGACTCTAAACATTTTTAATAATATTAAACGAATGACCCATTATCAGAACACATCAATATCTCCGAATTTGACTTTCTGCGAGTTAACACATTATTGCTTAGCATCCATATTAATTGACATTCTTAAGTGAAACCGCAGGGCCCAAGTAGACTTCTTAAATACTGCCAGTCTGAAAACGCCTTACGCCTTTTAGACTATTTGTATTCGA
This sequence comes from Hypolimnas misippus, assembly GCA_037950945.1. NCBI lineage: Eukaryota > Metazoa > Arthropoda > Insecta > Lepidoptera > Nymphalidae > Hypolimnas > Hypolimnas misippus. The sequence goes on from JBBEEQ010000011.1 coordinate 10,929,047, forward strand.
AATTGCCGTCAGAAAATGATGAATAACCTGGGTTGTAACGTTGAAATAACAATATTGTGAATTTGAATTACAAATTACCTCAACAATCGCCTAGTTCAAGTTTCACTTTGAGTTTTAGTAGAAGGATATTATGCTGTAGTTAACATTTATTATTTGTTTACGACGTTTAGATGTCTAGTGTGACAGGTTACATTTAGTTATTAAATTTAGTTCAAAGATGGCGTGAGTTGTGAGTTAAATCGCGCTATCGTTGTGTTATTTTAGATTTATATGTTTCTTAGATGTTTTCATATTGACTATCCTCAATAATAAAGTGATTTAAATTATAGAACAAGACCAGTGGTTTTATTATATAGTACGAAGTTCGATCACTAGTTCGGAGTACAGTGCGGTATTAAACATTATTTTAGCCGAAAATATAAATATTTTTTACTAATTATATATTATACCTTATTTCTGTATTTTTAAGGTTCCGTACCTTAAAAGGAAAAACGGAACCCTTATAGGATCACTTTGTTGTCCGTCTGTCTGTCTGTCTGTCTGTCTGTCTGTCGGGATGTCAACCCCTTTTTCTCAGAAATGCATAGACGTATCATGTTGAAATTAATATCATATACTCAAGTCTACGATGACATGCGGCCGTGAAAATATTAAAGTTCTAAGTCGACGCAATCAAAAGATAATGGAAAATATGTCGTATATTTTGACCATTTTAGCGTTTTCGCAAGGGAATCAAAACCTATAGGGTACTTCCCATTGACCTATCACGATGAAATTTGGCAAGAAGTAAGATCTTATGGTACAAATAAAGGAAAAAATCTAAAAACTGTAAATTTTTGTATGTATGTTTGTCTGTTTGTAAGTTTGTCTTTCAACCTTTTTCTCAGAAACGCGTGAAGGTAACAAATTTTTATCAACGTCAAGTACTCAGAGTTGTAATTACTAACAGCTGTGAAAAAATCAAACTTCTAAGTTAACGCAATCAAAAGATACGGTTATTTATATCACATATTTTAAGTATGATAGCGTTTTTAACGTTTTCGCAAGGAAATCAAAACCTATAGGGTACTTCCCATTGACCAAGCATTATGAAATTTGGCCAGGAGCAAGGTCCTTTAGTATACATAAAGGAAAAAATCCGAAAACTGTAAATTTCTGTTCGTGTGTGTCAGTCTGTACGTCTGTCTTTCAACCTTTTTCTCGGGAACGCGTACATGTATCAAGTTGTAAATTGATCAAGCGGAAAATATATTAATCTTAGAATTAAAATTATATGTACTTGTAACAAATTAACATAGAAGTTGACCAGGGTCAAAAATTTTACAAACACTGAGAAGAAATTTGTATCAATACGAAAACATTAAAAAGCAGCAAACCTTTATAAACAACGCAATGCAATCTATATATCGCAGCTAACAAAATGATAGCGCGATGTAGCGTACAGCTAATGCCATCTATTACAACATTATGATATTAACTGTGATATAATTCTGCTCGATTAATATTTTTTTTTTATTTTAATTATTATTTAAACGCGCTAAAAATAATAAAATAAACTTTTCATTTAAAAGTTTTATCGTCGATTTATAACTTCATTACGTAATTAACATTCAATATAAGAGCTTCACGCGATTTGATTTAAGTACTCGTATTGACTTAGTACGAAAATTTTAAAATTAAATTCAAACAGATTAAGTTATTTAATTTACTTATTTATCTACACATATAAGTCTTCTGGTTATTAGTAATATAATTAGTTATTTATGAATAAACAATTAGTTTTGTTCGAATTAAGGACTAATTATTTTCGTCTTGGCAACACTAATATATATTTTGATATTTTGATTGATAATGTAAATCTAAATATTTTACGAACCTAGTGCAGGGGTAGTGGAGTGTAGTAGAATGTAAATAAAAATAAAACGAGAATAAAATATAATATAATTATGTTGTTAATGTCCAAGTCAACAAGTTAGTTCATCGAAATTGTCAAGAGATGGCGCTGGGTGTATCCTGAATCGCGCTATAACTTTGCTTTTTTGAAAGTATAAGGTGTATTAGTACTTACAATAAAATTTTGTGTTTCCATAGATTGCATCCATGATTGTGTTTTAAATTAAGGTGCTCCTAAGTAGTTTCAAAATAAGTTTTGGGACGTGATCCATATTTACATAATATTTGATTATATTTAAGCGAATTCTAAAAAAGGAGTGTTTTCAATTCGACCTTGTATTTAATTTTTTTTATGTTTGTTCGCCGATTACGCCGCCATTTGTGTACCGATTTTCAAATTTTTTTTTTTGTTTGAAAAGGTATACTTCCTAGGTGGTCCCATTGTCTTCAGGTCAGGATCAGATGATGGGATCCTGGAGAAATTGAGGGAACTCCTCAAATATTATAGGCAAGCCTATACCGATTTAGGTATTTTTGATAGTAACTTATGTTGGAACTGATGATGAAGACCACAAATGGCATAGATGGGTTAGTCTTATATAGATTTCTATAAGTTTGTACGGAACCCTCGATGCGCGAGTCCTACTCGCACTTGACCAGTTATTTATTTTTATAATCTGTATATTGGTTTCTTTCTCACGCCTAAACGATTAGCTCAATGAAAACTAATTATATTGTCATTGGTATTACATGGATTTCCAAAAAAGCGTCACAATATTTATTAGAAATTGTTAAAGATATCCAAGATTTTTGCTTATACATAACGAACTGCCTCTAGCGGTTTGTCTCGGGTTTGTGGTTATTTCTTTGCTCCCGTGAGTTGTATCGTGATATAATATGGATGCTGATAAGCAATACTGTGTCAAGCCACACGGACTTTATTTTGAGAAAATGGCGTCTAAAGATGTCACACCCATTTTTAACAAATATGTTTGAAGAAGTATATATCCATCTCTTCTTTTATTTTTTGTTAAAATGTATTAATTAAATCCAGACTAATATATTTAATATATTTTCTTATAAAAAGTTTTTCAAATATTTGAGGTTATTGTATAAATTGCAAAATATGGAACGCACTTGAAATTCGAACCAATTAATTAAGAAACTTTTTTCTGTACTTATTTAGTTTATATGACTTCAATTTTTTTAATAATGCTAAATAGGTGATGCAGTATCAAAATACATCAATATCTCTGAATTTGACTTTTTGTGGGTTGACACATTATTGCTTATCAGCATCCATATAGTATTTATGTAGAATATCTAACGAGAAAATAATTTTTTTCAAATCGGATCAATAGTTTCAGAGATTGCTCCCAGCATACAAACGTACCAACAAAATTTATCTTTTTTTAATATTAGTATAAATTAGTGTAAATATAAAGTTAGTTTATTAAATGAAAGGTATATGTCATGAACCATAAAACTTAGTATTTACACATGAATTTATTACTATATAAGAAAGGAAGGTAAATTCATATCACTAATTTCGTAAAATAAATTGTACTTTAGTTACAAGTAAACCTAATAAAGTGTTGAAAATGTTGGCTTGAGTTATCACTATAAGAAAATTAATACCCATTCTATGATAACCGCAGGAATTAAGCGTGATAATAAATCGTTGAGTTGACGGATTAGATTGAACCCTTTCTCAACGAGAAGAGAGCTTACTTATTAGGATGTAACGATCGTTAGTATAATGTATGGGACTCAGAAGGACGATCTATATAATTGAATACATGTTATTAATAATAGATAATAACTATTGAAGCTACAAATATATAATTAGATGTTTAATACCAAATGATTGATTCAATAATTATTTCGAAAGATTATTGAAGCTTTATTTTATTCAGTTGTTCAATTATTATTATTTTTATTAATAATTAGTTTTCGACTTCGCAAAGCAAATGTTTCCTTTCTGTGGCAAGGTGTCCGTTTTCATACCTACCACAGAAATGTTTGCAGTTTTCAATGAATAAATTTAAATTATATTAAAAAGTCTTTAATAGCTAAAGCATATTATTTCGTACAAGATTATATAGATGATAATGATGCGTGGATTTAGTATAGCTGGATTTTATACGGGATGTTTAATATACACATTTATAATTTTAAAATGTGTGTACTTATTAACTATAAAATATTACCGTGGTCTTGCCTGTTCCTTGGTAGAATCTATATACTGAACCGGTGGTAACTTTTCATTAATTTAAATACATTTTGTTTGTTTTGACGATACAAAAGTGCTTTTAAGAGCCTGCTTGAGTAAAGTATATTTTGATTTTGATTTTCAAAAAAGGGAGTTTACTCTTCAGTATAAATTTTTTACTTTTTAAAATGCGACATCATCGCTGATTTTGAACCAATTATTATTATTATTGTATCAACGATACTAGAACGTTGTATCTATACTTATATTATAAAGAGGTAAAATGATGACACTGATAAGCAATAATGTGCCAACCCACATGAAGTCAAATTCGAAGATATTCATGCATTCTGATAATGCATTACGTACGAGCATCTAACATTATTCAGAAATTTCAAGTCATCTAAACTAGATAGTTACAGAATAAGGTTTCTTAATTTAACGTTTCGAATATTAAATTGTATGTGTTCCATTTGAATATGCAATATTCTCATAATTTCAAAAACTTATGACTATATAAAACTTTTTACCATTCCAATCTACTTTTATTTTATTATAACTTTTATCAAAATAGAAAATTTATTTATTTATTAACGTTATACACTTCTTCAAACAAATTAATTAAGAATACATATACATATAAATTAATAATATATAAATTAACCTCATTACGTTATTATTAATGTTACAGTTTAAAATGTCTACGTACCTTACTCTTCACTGTATAGTGTTCCCGATCAAGAATACTAGTTCAATATTAAACCTAAAACAAATATTTCAAAGCGAATTTATCGCGTAATAATTATTTTTTCTATCGAACATGTAATATTTTTATATTACACAATATTTATCTACGCAATTCATTATCACGTTATAAAAATAGATGTTACAAAAGAATAAACCATAAATAAACTTCTAGTTATGTTTGTTTCAGAATCGGAGAGATTTCTTATCATATATTTTTTTATCATACATTTGTATTCATTGTGATCGAGATATAAAAAAAAGATGAATCAGTTATTTACGTAATGAAATGACATCTTTTATCGACTTCATAAAAAAAGTTCTTAATTTATTTGAATATAATTTTTTAAAATATTATTTTAATTTTATTTAACAAACGATATATTTAAAAAGTTACATTTGTAAAAACCGAAAATATTTTATAAAAAGCAAAAACTCGATTATGACTTAACTATGTCACTTGTTACAAAATTTCATAACTGCTTGTGAAATTACCCTCAAACTAACTTAAGTTTTTTGTTAAAAAAATTGAATAGACTGATCATTATTATTGTAACGAGTAAATAACAAAACGTTTATAAGCAAATGAAATCATTTGATACTAATCGATCACAGACATATTCTCTGATGTTATTTATATAAAGATAATATCAAGGCTGAAAGCTTTGTAGGCCTAGAGGCAACGAAGTAATGGAGACCTTGATTCTTGAATTTTTATCCAGACGAAAAAAAAAAAACCATTATACTCTTCTCTCTAAAACATAATACAAAATTTGATTTTAATCTAAATTACAAAAGCATTTGGCACTGTAGAGCCTCAGTTTCTATTTTCCAAATAGAAAAATATAATAACAGACTTAAAAAAAACGAAAATACCGCTAAACTTCAAACCGGAGAAATTATCGTTCAAACGGAAGCGTTTTCCGTTTTTATTTTTTATCTGTGACAGAGTAATTACAGAACTCCACAAAGGTACAACCAATTTAGCGGTTCCTGGAACCCTTTGAAGTTTTAACAAAAAAAAAAAAAAAAAACTCCGAATCCGTGGATCCCTATTTAGGCGTCGTTTTATCTCTCCGGTTTATATCTCAATTTCCCGTTTTTTCCGACGCGATGGGTTTGAACTCGCGATATCAATCTCAGCCCTTACGGGTTAATGATACGTGGGTATATATGACTCTATCTGGATAGGGTCTTGTAAATGATACGATAGTCGACGAATTTTATCCTTGCGTACGGGACATAAAAAACCTCGTTAGGTTGTAGCATAAAAATGTAGTGGGTTATTCGTGTTTTTGTAACTCGTTTCTTAGCGTCTATATATGAAGATAAGCAACAATTTGTCAACTAGTGAAAGTCAACTAAAAAAAAAAAATAAATAAAATAAAGAATTATGAAGCGCGCTACATATTTTGTAATTTGCAATAATCTTTTATGTTTGAAAAACTGAATACTAATTTCTTATTGTACCAATCTGCTTATAATTCATTATACTTCGAATTAGAATTCATTATACATCGAAATAGAAAACAAAATATGGATATACGTACTTATTTAAACAATTGATTAAGAGTTGACATCTGTAGACGCCATTTTTTCAAAATGAAGTCCGTATGGTTTGACATAGTATTGCTTATTATATAGCGTCCATATGTACTTATATGTTAGTCAACTGTTAGCTTTACGTTTGAACAAGAATACTTTTAATATAAATAATGGTCATAAAAGGGAAAACCTGCAAATAGGTCAGGTTAGATTAATGTTTTTTTTTTTATATATATAAAAGTAAGGAATATGATAGGCAAAACACCAGCAAATATAAGTTAGATTAATATTTTTAATACTGGCTTAAGTATATTTGTATTTCTACTGGTATGCTTAACATGAAATTAGTAATAACTAATCGATAAATAAGACCACCATAATACATGTCTAGTGACGTCATATGACGTACAATTTGAGCATACTACATCTCACATACTTAAAAAAATGTATATATTTTCCCCTAATGTTAAAATATTATCTAAACTCATTGTAATATTATTAATATTGTAATAATATTTTCTTTAACAATCGAAAAAACGTTTTAATATATTTGACTTGTTAATATTCAACATTTAAAAATCTACATTCATAGTTCTTATATTTTTTTATTATATTTATAAAAAATGAATAAATAAGTAAATAAAATAAATCTTGTAAATATAAAGACAGTCATTAGTCGAAAGTCGTTAACAAATTGTTGTGAATGTATCCTTTCATTTAATCAAAAACATTAAAAAAAAACTCCCATAGTTTAACTGTTGTTGATCACAAATTATTTTTCCTCACGATTAGTTTGTAATAAATATTTATTAAGCATAACTTAGTTACAACAGAACTTCATCTCTCTCACACTTAATTATATTTATACTAGTATGAAAGAAACAAAACACGGATTTTCCTAATCAAATAAATTGTTTTAATTTTATAAAGATACTAGCTTCCGCCCGTGACTTCGCCCGCGTGGAATAGTTACTTATAATAATGGATTATTTTAGAACAAATTTGGTAAGACAATAAATAGACATATGCTGTCCTGGACTTTTTTTTATGAAATTTTAAAGGGGAACAATTCTGTCATACATGATTTTTGCGAAACTTTAACCGTTTACGCAGCGCACGCAGCGTAAGCTCTCTCAATAGGAAAATATGCCCTGATTTTGAAACATTCTTCACTGTTGCTCCGTTCCTTTTAGTCTTAGCGTGATAATATATAAACTTTAGCCTTCGTCGATAAATGGACTATCTAACAATGAAGGAATTTTTCAAATCGGACCATTAGTTCCTGAGATTAGCGCGTTCAAACAAACAATCAAACAAACAAACTCTTCAGCTTAATATATTAGTATAGATACATATATTGTTATTGTGTATTAATTTTATAATAAACGTTTTGTAAGTATTTATTCCTTGTTGGATTCTCATAACCTTAAGTCCAATCATGTTTTAAGTTAAAATACAGTGTAATTTAAGTTTTGTTACGAAAATGAAAAGATCGCGTCCACGTAAGTATAATAGAATATTTTACAAATATTTAAAAAAAGGTGATTCGTAAACTTGGGACTATTGTTTATTTTTATTTATTCAACTTTATTGCACACAAGTAACATATAAAAAACACAAAAGTACACATATAAAAAAGAGTAATTAAAAATTTATTACAAATGATAACAAAGAACGCATCGTAACGCATCACACTCAACGGCCCCATTAAGATCTCAAGACCTTGTGACGGGGGTCCGGAAACACTCACAACACTAACACAAACACCCAGACCACGGCAAACATCTGTATGGCCAATGCACACGTTTGCTGTGAGCGGGGATCGAACCCGCGACCGTCAGCGCTTTAGTCAGTTGCAGTGACCATTGCGCCAACGCGTCTGTATATCATATGTATATGTATATCTTATTAACAAGTGTGTAAAGGAGGCCTTATCACTTACAGTAGTCTCTTCAGGCAACCTTTGTGACTGGAGTTTTCTAAAATATTTACATGAAGGGTAGTGCAATCTAGATAAAAAAATTTTTAAACTAAATAATACTAAACTTATAAAAAAGTACATATACATATAAAACGATACAGTAAATACTTATACACACATAATATAGAAAATAGTTTTTTACTTTATTTTTGTTATTTATTTATATATTAGTGATTAGTTACGAAATTATTTTATACAGTAATTATTTTAATGAAAACATTTACTTTGAGATATTATATTTACTTAATTTTCGTTACTAGACCGAAAAATAATCTTCAGAATGGCCTATTAAGATTGATGAAATATTTCGTACCGAGGTATTTGTTTGTAAGTTTGGATGTAAGGGTTTTATTCTGAAACTATAGATCTGATATAAGAAGTTCTGTTTGCGTTGGATAGACGTTTTATTAAGGAAGAGCGTAGGCTATATTGCAACACGCTACGACTCTTATGAGCGAAACAGTAACTATTAACGTGAGTTAAATCGCAAGGAACAGCTAGTGATATATATAGATATATGGGTATACATGTATAGAAATGAATTTTTATCTGCAATGCTGTACACGGACAGGCCCGTAAAAATACATAAACAATATGTACGGAATTTTCGAATTGTTTCTGACAAACAATTCAAACGTTGCGTACATTTATGTTACAAGCTTTTATTTACCTTCCCTTGTTAACATGTACGGGTCAAATCTTGCAGTTAAAGTATAGCTTCCAACGTTTAGGGTCTGACCATATGGTTTGACCACAGATTCATAGTGGGATACAGGTGAGTTTTTTAATTGGGTGTTGTAGGCCACATCTGAAAGTGTAAGGAATAGCGAACAAATACTTAAAGAAAGAAACCTGGGAAGAGATTTTGATAAAGCTTCCACCGGTTGTAATTAATATAGTCTCTATCGAGAAGAACCTGCAAGAAACTCGATAGCAACTCTTTTAAAATTATTTATACATAATGTATTTTTATTATATTTTAATTTTGTTATCCTAATAGAAAATCAACGCATATCAGATCCGCTCCTCTTTGTCATCAAAATATCTTGTATAGTATAATATGCTTTATCTATTAAAGATTTCTTAATATAGGCTTTGAACTTATTAAGTAGCAAATGTAAAACTTTTCGCGGGATTTTATTATAGACGCGATGTTCTAAGATATCTCCTACTTATAAACTACCTACCAGCGCTACATCTTCAGAAATCAAATAATTTTCAGCATACGTATTTAGTTAGGAAGCAAATGAGTGAGTGACTTTTCCCTTTTATATATAAGAGTATAGGTTTCTATATGCATATATGTTATATCTATTTCTAGAGACAAAACCTTATTAAACATAATATTCAAAAGGAAATATAGGCTATTCAGTCTGTATTAATTTGGGACACCATTTAATTTAAACATACGAAATGGAAAGCCGGTTCTGAATATTCGACCGTAAATATGTAAACTCACTACATCGGCTGTTAATTAACACTAAACTTTAGTACTTTACTACACTAATAACATTACAAGACAATATAACTCATTTCCCGCAGTTGGAGAATTCGCACCGCATGTTTTTGTGGCCTAACCCGCTGCAATTTATGAGACCTTCCTTAGAGTAGAGTCTTTGGAGTGGGGGCTCCATTAGTTTTGGTGACTAGGGATGATCTCATTCAGTCCCTTTTAGTTATAGATATATTATTTTTTTTATAAATGTACATGTTTCATTAATATAATGTTACGTATTTGTAACCGATGCTGGCCATTTTGATTGCGTAAAATAATAATTATTTTTGATAACATATTTTTTTCTTCCAGATTTCATGTATCTATATATAATATTAACTTTTATTAAAATTTGTTCAATATGAGTTTTCTTATTATAAAAAAAGTCGAGAATAAAGGTTAAAGTTGAATAATACAGGCACTTTTTCGTGAAAATACTGTTATAGAGTGTGATATTTTAATATATACACATATCTACTGGATTAAAATAGTCTTGTCTCAAGACATAAATAAAAATTGAATTATTATTTATTATTAATCAGAGCTATATAGCTTGAATATCAACCATTTCATTAAAGTAATTATAAAACATGTTTCCGAGCATACGTTACATCTTATAGACCCGTTAAGAAATATGACTTACCATTTAGGAAAAAAAAAGTAAAAAAATGTTTTATTTACTTTTAAATATCGATTTTGCAAAATATTCAACACATGCCCAGTAATGTATTCATTACTAAATACAGCAACACAAAACATTGTTCAATGGAGACCAGAGTAAATACGGATTAATATATATATGCTAGAGTTTGTAATAAGTTAAGTATTGTTTGTTTGATCCTAAGCTCGATATTGTCAGTAATAAAAATTATACATATAAAAAGTTTATAACTCATAATAAATTACAAGTTTTATGTGTTTTTGTTCTGAAATGGAGGGTTTTACGTATACATAGAAATAGCAATAAAATGTATTAAAAATGAATATTACAATGTATTGATAAATATAAAAACTATTTTTGGTTTTGGCAATTTGGACATTGGATACCATTAGACACATGTTCCCGAGTGGCTCGCGAGCAGTTTGCATACAAGTTGCATTATCTCGCGAAAACGATCGGTGCGGCTCGCGAGCGAAAGACAGTGATAATTTAACACACTTGTTCGCGAACACATTACGTGCGTTGCGTATTTGTGCCACATAGTTTATGCTCAGTAGTTCGCAATACAAGCGCGCGAGCATAGAATGTGACATTCCCAAGTCATTCGAGGCGTATAGATACACGCGAACGCACGCCTTACGCACGCCTTACGCACGTGCGCAGACGCATCTTAAGATATTTAAACACACGAATAAACTTTTTCCTTGCATATAATCTATAAACATCACTTTTTGATCAAATTGTAATGATACTTTGCTAGGTATTCTAGAGACTCGAGGGTTCCTGGTGCAAAAAATCTTATAACTTGAGGTGTAACATTGAAACGCATAATGGATACAACTAGTTTTGAGTAAAAAAAATTATTTTATCAATTAATTTAAATAATAGAATGTAAAATGTCAAATAATCATTTGTTATATTAGAAACTGTCCTTAATTTACATTGATAATGGTCTCACGATTCACACCTCAATTCCCACGACTCAGGTGCACCCCGGGCGCCTGTTACACTCTCCATTAACAAATGATTAATTTCAAGTGCTTAGTTCTCTACTACTCTCAGAATTGTATATATATAGATTTATATCTTGTTTTACATCAGTTGTTAGAAAAATTGGTCATAATGAATCTTTAAATTATTCTCAAGATGGAACGAAAGATGATTAATAATGAAAGCGATATAGAAATATAAGAATGTAAATGTAACCCTGTGAGTCTGTTTGCTTTACGTCTAAAGCACTGAACCAGTTTTGATGGATTTTGGTTTAAATATGAATTAAACAGTGGAAAGGGATAAGCTACGTTTGTCGCGAAAATAAACCTTAAAAGGGACAAATTAGGAGACAAAAGTTCATATGGAGAACCCATAATTTTTCAACGATACAGCACGTTTAAAAAAAATTTCTACACAGAAGAAGTAGGTATACGAGTATAAGATTACTACTAAGTATCTGCGTCTAAAAAAATTGGGTCAGTTACACCATTTATTATTGAAGAAAGGCTGTACCGATTTTTGTCCTTAATTTGTTCGATGTATCTTCGTTCACTTTTCTTACCATTAATTGATTTTTTTTTGTGTTAGATAGTTTATTTATTGAGGAAGGCTATAGGCTATATTACATCACGCTGCGACTCATAGGAACGAATCAGTAACAATAAACGCGAGTGAAACTGCAAGGGACAGTTAGTAAATTATAAATGAAAATCTCGATTACATTAGTTTTAATAAAAATTCGTCATCATAATTAATAATTGGTCCATTCGTTAGACAGCTATAATGCGCAGATAGATACAAAGAAAATATACACACGGAAAACTTATAGCACCCCTCTTTTTGGATCAGGTTAAAAAAGTATAATAATTATACTATTACTTCCCAGAAGTTCACTCACTATCAGCTGATGGAATAATACATATCATGTGCAAACAGGAATATTTAAGATGTGTTTTTCTTTCAAAAACAGCGGATTTCAATCCTGGCTAGGAAAATTACTAATGATTCAGTTTTAATTTTTATCAAAATCAGCTCCAAGGGTCCTTTAAGTATGGGTCGCTGTTCCTTAGAGTTTCGGATTTGGCGTACCACGCCCAGTTAAGAAATTCACTCTGTATATTTAAAAATTAAACTTCGCTATTATCGTTGACGGAATGAAACTTTGCAATTGAGATTATCTAGAACTGGCTATCCCTTGCGGTTTTACTCCCGTATATGAGTCTTGCTTCGCTTCTATAAGCGTGACGTAATATAGTCTATAACCATCCTAAAAACAGGCTGTCCAACGCGAAAAGATTCTTCTTAATTGGAATAGTAGTTTCAGATATTACCCCTACATACAAACTTACAAATAAACTGTAACTCTTTATAATATTAGGATAGATAATAATGATAACAAAAAATCCGCTTCTAAAACGTGTATGATGAAATAAAACTATTTTATTTTCCACGCTGTGGCGTTGATGTCATTAGGTAGGATATAATCTACCACACACTTATAAACTAATTTACGGTCAAATAATATTAAAATGGTATACTAGAAAATTATAGCGAATTTAATTTACTTTGTACCTTAAAACCGCGGATTCGTTATGAAATAGGAGCCCTAATTGTATTTTAATTACTCGGTTGCATAGTTTCGTTATTGCTACTTTGAAATTCTATATTAAAATATTAAAATAGTTTTTTTTATCATATTTTCTCATTTTACTTCATGTAAAAAATTTTATTGAATTATTTAGTAATATTTATTTTTATTTTATGTGGGTTTTTCTTATCGCGTAACATGTAGAATATGAAAAAAACATTGATCTAGGTTACGATAAGAAAATTAAACGCGCGATTTGTTTCTGTTTTGAAAAATTTAAGTAATGTATAATTCTGTCAAAATGTTACCAAAAAATAATAAAAACAACAACAAATATTATTATTCAAATGATTAATAATTATATAAACACAATATCATAACGTTATTTAGAAAATTGAAAAAGCGTTTGTAAATAGTATGTACTATAACACTTATCAGAGTTTCATATTCAACTAGGAACCCTTATAGTTTCCACATGTTTCTCTGACTGTCTGAAACTTATCTCAGACATTTTTAGTACCCATTAAAAACCTGTATTGGTAACACTTGCACTTGGCTGGTTATTTTATTTATTACTAATATTATATTATTTGTAATCACAGTGCGTATTAACGATCGCTCTGGTGTAGTGGTGCCCAATGTACCTCTAACGCCGACGGTTGCGGGTTCGATTCCCGCTTGGGGCTGATATTTATATTTGTATAAATATTTGTTTCTAGGTCTGAGCGTTTGTCTTTGTGGGTCTCCCCACCGTGCCTCGGAGAGCACGTAAAGCTGTCGGTCCCGGTTGTTATCACAATCACCTGATAATGGTCGTTACTCGTAGTTGGGAAATTATTCTAGTATAAATGGTTACTGACTTGCCTTCAAAGGTTGAAGAGGTCAGATAGTAGTCGCTCTGTGTAAAACTCAGTAACTCGTCAATATATGGACTAGAATACAAAGCAGACCCTTGTATAACCGGGAAAAATGCTAGGTAGATGATGAGTGCCCATTTAAGTGTTAAGAAGAAGGATATACGTTCATTATTTCACCGTCAAGTACGAAACTACTTTTAAACACAAGATCACTTGAACCCCCAAGCGGTATTTTATCAAGTACACTATCTCGTCTCATAAATAGTAATATAAAAAGGTTTAAAGTTTGTTCGTTTGTTTGTACCCTGTAATCTCAGAAACTACCCGTCCATTTAAAGAATTACTTTTGCATTAGACAGCTCTTATCGAAAAAAATAGACTGTAAAATATCGAGCTACTATGTACATATATGTATATTAATATATATCTAAATATATATAATTCAAAGGTGACTGACTGACTGACTGACATAGTGATCTATCAACGTACAGCTCAAACCACTAAAAGGATCGTGTTAAAATTTGGCATACAAGTAGATGTTATGACGTAGGCATCCGCTAAGAAAGGATTTTGATTAATTCTACCCTAAGGGGATAAAATAGGGGATGTAAGTTTGTATAAAACTTGTCAATTTTAAACCGATCGGGCTGAGACTTTGCATGCATAAAGCTACTATGACGTAGGCATTACAGATATCGCAGACGAAGTCGCGAGCACCGGCTAGTTAGAATATATAATACAAGAAGAATAAATATAAATGTCATTAAATCTGACAAGAACTGTGTTGCAAGAATAAAAGCGCTAGATATATGCAGCTAGATATAAAATAAATTAATGTAAACATTTGATTGTGTTAATTATTGCACTCAAATTAAAACAAAATTCGATTTAAGTTCTTTTTAATAATAGTTAAAATAATAAACACACACGATACGATTTAAGCAGTGTCTGTAAAAGACTATGTGTGTGAAAATTATTGTGTCAACCTTACTTTCAAAATTCAAAATACAGGGTTACAAGCATATATTAACCATCCAGTATCCAGTACTTAGTGCGAGTATAGAATATACATTAAAATTAGTTTCAGACGATCACCCGACGTCGCGAGCACCTAGTTACTTGTATAAATAACATATAAACACACACAGTTAAGTGGCATTAAATCTTGACTTTGATGTTAATAGACACTCGAAAAGGAAATATATATTACTTTGTACATAATAATTACGAACGTAACGATCAAATAATTCTCTAACATTCAGTGTACCAATCTAGTAGCTTTTCCATCACTCACATTAATTACTGAAATGTAATATGACTGAGTAGTGTAGAAAACTAGATAATTAATGAATCGTTCGCAAATGCTGATGTAAGTAATTTTGTAAATGTCGTGTTATGTCTGGATCGAAAATAGGTAATGGCTGTTATGAATTTCGATTATTGATTGATGACAATACCTGTTTCTGTGCCACTACGGTTAATGGGCTTTGTCAAATATTAGTGTCATAATGTATTCTAACATTTTAGTGGCTTTATCATTATTTATTAATTTCAATATGTTTTTCATCTTTTAATGATTAAATTTGATGACGTTTAAAGTACGCATATATATATTTTACAACATTTTTCATGATCAATAAATCGCGTTTATTTAAGGGGATGATATGTATAGAGCAAAAATTACATTTATAACTTTTGCTTGAGAGCAGAGAAGTCTGAGGACTTTCATGGAGATTTACATACATAATTTATCTTTGCTTTATATCTGAAATAATTGACAGTCAATGCCTTATGTTTTAAAATTAACAACTTTTTTCATTACTTGTCTTATTTGGATGCTGATAAGCAATAATGTGTCAACCCACAAAAAGTGGTATTCTTAGATATTGGTGTATTTTGATACTGCATCACCTATTTAAGATTATTAAAAAGAAATTGAAGTCATATAAGCTAAATAAGTACGGAAAAATGTATCTTGATTAATTGGTTCGAATTTCATGTGCGTCATATATTTTGCAATTTATACAATAATCTCAAACATTTGAAGAACTTTTTATTTGATAATATATTAAATATATCACTCTGATTTTAATTAATTATACTTTTTATCAAAAAATAAAAGATAAAATTGATATATACTTCTTTAAACATATGTGTTAAGGATAGGTTTGACATCTTTAGACGCCATTTTCTCAAAATGAAGTCCGTGTGGGTTGAAACAGTATTGCTTATCAGCGTCCATTTAGCAGACGAATAAGTCACAGATAAGAGTTATATAAGAATTTATCGATTAAATTATTGCACTAAATCATTTTTATAATGCAAAATTATAAGAAAAAAATTCGAAACTTTATGATTTTCGTTCTGGGTATTGTAACCAAATACAGACAAGAAAAGAAAAATAGACTAAAACTACTTACGACATATCTGTTGCTAGGTTACAGATTTGTTTTATATCGCTCACGAGAGTAAAACTTACAAAAGCAATTCTCGTCTAATACTAAACATTATTGTAGAGAATAGATTTTCAAATATGCGTAATATGATGTAAAACTACAATGCACCCGTGAAAAGCAGGTCACTATTTTAATAATATATTAGAATTGATAGTAATATACTAACTGTAAACCTTTGATCCTAAAATGCAAATTGATTACCGATACCATAATTTCCGCCAGAATATAATTAACATAAGCCTATCACTTCCATCCGATATATTCTGAACCACTTCCCTAATCAATTTAATAAGAAGGTTAATTTATTATTATGAAATTAAATCATTCAGATATTAGTAGGTTTGATTACTCATCCCTAGTAAGAGGGAAAAGTAGCGTATGACCTTCTCTAGGACCCAATATATCTATATACCGAAATTCATTAACATTGGTTACGCGCTTTAGATGTGAAACTTTACGAATTGACAAACGGAGACAATCACTTTCGTATATTAATATGATTAACCTTTAATCAACAGGGTAAAAACTTTTCAAATCGAACCAGAGGCTCTTTACGTAAGCGTCCTTAAAGTTCGGGGAGGGCAAGACCGCACTTTGCCCTCCTGAGACGAGTTCTAGCCGCCACGAGTAGAGCAACGCCCGGGGGAAGGGGATAGCGAATGCGCGTGGGCAAGCGATCCAGAGAGGAAAAGTAGAGTTTTAGTAAATTTAAATCTCTACATAACCCGATCCCCAGGAATCGGGTATCTTTTTGAAGATTTCCTCTTTGTAAATAAAAAAGGCATTTAAAGACACAAAAAACTTTATAAGTAAAAGAAATGAAATCATAAAGTACAATATAGTTTTCTGTTTAAATATGAATAAACCCAAAATTTATATTATATTTAGTACTTAGAAATAGCGTTTATCGAAATAATTAAATAAATTATAATAAAACATACGACACAAACTTTTTAACTATATAATATTAGTATTACAGATATTATTAAGAACCTGTGCAAAATATTCCTTAGATTTACGATAACCAATAACAATTTAACTTTGGATTGTATCATTAGCAGAATAATAAAATAAAATTCTGATCTTTTTTAACGAGCGAGCGCGTTTGAAGTTAGCTTCAAGACTACTCTCAACAAAACAAAGGAATATAATCTGAATTATTTACAATTTTATGCCATTCGTTACTTTCTACGTGTATTATAAATAAAACAAGATGGCGGCCGCGAATTTGTCTGCGCAATTAGTTTCCCCTATTTCAACTCCTTATAGACCTTTTTACCCATTAAAAAGCCATATAGGCCTTTCTCAGACTCTAGACTATCTTTGTGCCAATTTTCATTGAAATCGATTTTGTAGTTTAGGCGTGATTGCGTAACACACAGACAGAGTTACTTTCGCATTTATAATATAAGTAAGGATAAAGGCTAGGAATTCACTTTGTTGGTTTATGATGACGCGTTGAATTCATACATTAAATATATCACATCACAATATACTTATCGATATAATGAGTTTTTAAACATATTGTTTCTATAATATTGGTTTGACGATTGCACAACACCAAACGATCCTCTTAATTAAGCCTGTTTAGTTATTTTTCCCATTATCGAAAGTAATTTCAAATATTTTATGCAATAATAAACGCGTGACGTCATTTGGATTCCTAACAAAATTCTTAGCTAATAAAAACACATTTTAGAATAAATTCTTCGATTAAAATCAATTTTTTAATACAAATGAATTGTGTTAGTACCTCAGATCTAACAGGATAATGATAATTAGAAAATAAGGAAAAATATCTACATTATATAACTGGTTTTAATAGTGTCATTATTATATAAATAATTCATCACGATTATGTATTTAAGCCGAGATGGAAGTGGGTTAAAGAGGTCGATCTTAGTTGATAATGGCGAGTTTAATCCCGACAACAGAATTTTCAGAGCTAAAGTCATTTTATGATCGGTGGTAATGATATCTATACTAATATTATAAAGTTGAAGAGTTTGTTTGTTTGAACGCGCTAATCTCAAGAACTACTGGATCGAGTCGAAAAATTATCATTGTGTTAGTTATTGTGGAAGGCTTATAGGCTATATTACATCACGAAACACGTGTGAAACCGCAAGGGACAGCGACTCGTGAAGAAACATGCATGTGCTTGCAGAAATTTTGACACATGAATATTCGACAACCCGTAAGATATTTTATTTGAAGTAAAACCTACTTTAATTGAGATAAAGCCTATAAGTAGCCGCACTACAGGTCGTGTCCGGGCTGGCTGGTCGGAACCTCACTCTTACAAAAGGTCAGCGCGAAGTAGCTAATACAGCTGCGTTAACTACGGTGAGTGAGAGAAACGGAAGCGTAACCCCTTCCGCCATTTCTTCCCTCTTTTAAGCTGGAAACGCATTTGTGCTACTCTGGCTCGGGCGCGCTTAGGCGCGTCGTGAGACCGTCACCCTCGTCATCTGCGCTCCGCACAGGGCCATCCTCCACTCCGACGACGTTCGAATCCGAGGTGCGATCTCACTAGGAGACACCCTTAGACACGGGCGTCCATTCTGAGCCCCAACAGGGGCTCCCAATTTCAAGGCTGAGTCTCAGTATTCGCCCCCCCCCCCCCCGGTGACGCTGTCAAGGCCAGTAGGGCCAACAGCAATACTCACTCAGAAAAAAAAGTGCTACTCTGGTGTTGCAAATGTCCTTCGGTGGCGGTGGTCAACATTAGGTGTACCGTTTGCTCTTATGGTGGATTAGGTTTTTAACATTCTCCTTAATAGGAGAGGATTTTGCCAAGCAATTACTGGCTGTTGTAATATGCTTTTTAATAATCGAAAGACAAATTGCGAAAAATATTAGAAAATACTAGCTACCAGTCGCGGTTTCACTCTTATTTGGACGCTGATAAGCAATACTGTGTCAAGCCACACGGACATTTTGAGAAAATGGCATCTAAATATGTCAAACCTATTCTTAACAAATATGTTTGAAGAAGTATATAGCCATATTTTGTTTTATTTTTTGATAAGATATATTTAATATAATATCTAATAAAAAGTTTTTCAAATATTTCAGATTATTGTATAAATTGCAAAATATGGAACTCACTTGAAATTCGAAATATTAAATGAAGAAACTTTTTTCCCTACTTTTTCAGTTTATTTGACTTCAATATTTTTTTAAATAGGCGATACAGTATCAAAATACATAAATGTCTCCAAATTTGACTTTTTGTGGGTTGACATATTATTGCTTATTAGAATCCATTTATGGTTACCACAACGCTCTTGTGAGTCATAGCGTGATGTAATATAGCCTATAACCTTTCTCAATAAACGGACTATTCAACACAAAAATAAATTTTCAAATCGGAATCAAAGATATCATCTACATACTTAAATCTACAATTGTATAATCATTGTTTTTCTTTTAAATGATTTTATAGTTAATTACCTACAATAAATTGCGCCAAATTTAAGTTTATTCCGCATCAATATTTGTACTTCAGAGAATTACGTATCAAAACGTAATTTTGTCAATTTTATCTAAAATTATGAGACCAATATTAAATGATCTTCGTGATTAGCGTGATGAACGTACGTTATAGCGAATTTGTCCTAAAAAGATACGAAGTTCACAATTAAATGGTCTCTTATCAAGGTTGAACCAGATAAAGAACTCATATAGCGTATCTTATTAAGAGATGTATTGTGTAATACTTTAGTAATATCGGAACCTGAGACTCGTCAGGTTATGATGGATGTTATTTTTTTTTATCGTTCAATACTTGATTAAATATGAGTGAAGTGAATTTGCAAGCTTTAGGTGGACAAGGTAGGTTTATAGACGTAGCTAGATTTGCTAGAGGGGCACTAGGGGTCAATGGTCAGGGCGGCAAAATTTGAGATTTGAGAGATTTTTTAAAGATTTTCTATTAAAATTTATTATACTCCACTAAACTTTTTTCTTTATGTTTAAAAAGTGCTTTTTCGACTACTAAATTTATATAGGCAATGATGTAGGTGATGATTCGGCATTTTTCGCTGTGCCCCAAGGCGGCAGTTAAGTGCAAATTCGGCCCTGTATACACGTATTCAACCGACTTACAGAAAGGAAGTGGTTCTCATAGATTTTCGCGATTATTACTCATTGAAATAAAATGAATGACGTTTAGTGTAGTGTCATCTGCGTGCAACCGGAACGTTATTCAAGATACCAGCTAAGAAACCGCTGGCGGATAGTTGTAAATAATATTTTTCTAAAACCATCTTAGTCTACCCGTGACCACGAACACTGTAAAGTGCTAGAAACGTCGGGATGATAAAAATAGTTAATATACGCGATTTAAATCCGTTTAAAATAGTTTTATTTCAAGAGGTTCTCAGTTTGTGAAAGAACTTTTTTATACATTCTCCAGTCACTCGAAGACGACTGGATAGATTGAGTTTCTTCTTTATTTAACCCATGTCCAAATAAAAGGGGTGTCATAAGTTTGACGTGTGTATCTGTATGTCTATTTCTAGCACCGTAGCTCCCTAACGAATGGACTTATTTAATCCTGCTATCAGATGATGCTGCAGAATCAGGTGAAGGTTTCATAATTATGTTATTTTAGTATCATTGAAGCTACAGTATAGTAAATTTCAGCAAAGCGAAAAGAGCTGATAACCTTCGAACATCTTGTAATTTTGGACATTTTTTTCTACAATTATATGTAATATTAATGACTCTGTGTCGAAATAAATAGAAAAAAAATGCTTCTGGTTACGTCAGCTTTCAAACAAAGAGAACCGCATCCTAATTTACCCATTCGTTTCAGAGCTACAACGTCACAGACAGACACACACGTTAAATTATAATACCCTTTTCTTGGAGCTTAAAAAATAACACAAAGAAACATTCTTAGTCTTATTATTCTCGTTATATTATCGCATAATAAGCAGTTTGAAAATGCCGAGAATACTTAAACAGAAATTTTCTTTGTCTTATAATTCTTAATTCCCGTAATAATTCTGAACGGTTCTCGAGCGAGTGAACGAATTTTTAGTGTTGAACAATTTTCGTATTTTTCAGGACGGAAGTAACAAATTTTCAGTGTTTTACGTGTAAGGATTTACTCGCGTAGAAGTTGGGAATTCGTCCGTTAAAAATGTATTTACTGAATATATTCATATGAAAAATGCAACTTTTTAGCCGATTTTAAAGAAATTCTGTATTCGATCCGTAGTGTTATATGAGTCTTGTGTAGCGGCGATTGCTTAACAAATTTTTGATCTGATTTAAATGAGATTTTTAGTATTAAATGCTTACTTTTTAAGTAAGGTTTTAATAGGTATATAATATATTAGGATACGATGAAGATGCATGCTGATAAGCAATCTACATCTATACTATCATAAAGTGTCGACCTTCAAAAGGTCGAATTCGGAGATATTGATTAATTCTAATAATGCGTCATATATTTAACGTTATTTAAAAATTCTTCAAGTAATCTAAACTAAATAAGTACGGAAAAATGTTTCTTAATCTAATGTTTCTAATATTGATTTTTGCTCAATATTTTGCAATATGCAATAATCTAATTTATTTTTTAAAAACCTGTTTATTTTGCAATCTGCTTTTATATAATATATACTTTCGCGATTTATACTATTCATACTTAATATCACGGGTCTTATCACAACTAATGGTAGAATACCTTTTTATTATTCGACGTGTCGACGTTGCAGACCAGAGTAGTGTCAGTTCGTGAACACAACGAATGCAACTTCATCGAAACGTCGGGCAATAAAAAGGTATTACTACCATTAGGTATCGCGATAAGACCCGTTTTATTAAATATGAATCCGCTTTAATTAATCATTTTATCAAAATACAAAAGAGAAGATGGATATATACATATGTAGTACGTCTTCAAGTTTGTTAAGAATAGGTTTGACATCTTTAGACTTCATTTTCTCAAAATGAAATGAATGAAAAAATTCCGTGTAGTACTGCTTATCAGCGTCCAAATGACCGGCAATTGATGCGATAATATGATAATATCCATCGCTTAGCATTAGTAAACTAAGTCAGTAATTAAAATTTAGTTTCATATAATTGTATGAAACTAAATTTTAATTGCTCATAATCTATCATTAATAATGAACTTATCAATATTTTGTGACATTAAAGTCTAATAAACGACTGAATTTTCAAGTATAAATTTTTTTTCGTTTTGTGCAAAAAATTTAAATTTTTAAATTGGGTCATGGACACATCACTTTATCTGTTGAGGCATTGATCATTATTTAATTGCCGATGCGCTGTTAATTGTACCTTTTTTGTTGTATAATTACAATGATCTTTAATATAAAGCACTATCAGTTCCTCGCGGCTTGACCCATATACACTTAATGTGACCGCCATATCAATATTTAAATGTATTGTATTAGGCGAGAATTACATTTGTAAGTTTTACTTTCCACAGCAATATAAAACAACTCTGCAATAAAAAAACTCAGTAAAAGATACGTCCTAAGAAGCTACGGAAGCCGTGTTCAAAATAAGGCTCTGACTGTAATTTTTTCAGGTGTAAAACAATCAGAAATAACTTATGTAAATCTGTATGAAAGTTTGAGAGATAAACTTATAAGTGTAATTATAGCCTTATTGTAGCAATATCGTTCTGTAGTTACTCCACGGCTTAATAAAATTAGCATAATGCGAAATGCAAGCGTTTGCGTTTAAGCCTGCTCTAAGGAAAACTATCCGTTTACTTTCACGCTACACTATCTGTATTTTCAATCCATCATCATTCAGCACATAAAGACAATTTCTGGCTGTTCACGTCTAATCTTCGTCCGATGAAATGTGCAGAATATTAAGTCATGTCAATCGTCGATAATGCATTGTAGACTTGATAGATACACGTTCAAACAGAACTTAGTTATACAACGTAGACTTTAACAAGAAATTCAATGAAAACATCAAAAATCCACTGAGTGACAAGACCATAGAGAATCGTTACTAACCAACTTTAAATCGTTATATTGTTTATCCAAATTATTATACTTTCTATAAATATCGCGCCGTAAAGACGAATCAAACGTCATGTCATTTATTAAAATCGGCCGACGCATTTAGTCTAAATAGTGCCGCAAATGTACAGACACACATACATACACACATACATGCATACATATATACATACATACCTACATAGATACACATACTGATAAACACATTGTCCTCTCTTGCGTCGTGGAGTCGGGTACAAAAGGAAATTATTTCAAAAGCAAAATACATAAGTTTACTCAGATGATATACCTATTCCGGCTATTGTAATCGAAAAACACAAATTTCTAAATCGATGTTGATAAAAATTGTATGTATTGCCTTTTAAAAAAATAATTATCGAAATCCATTTAGAACAACGCAATTATCTGACATAGAAAACATACCTGATAAAAGCAAACTAGACAGAAGCTATTAATAGCTAAAACTAAATTGTAATAAAGTATACTTAAAGGATTTATCCAGTAAAATATTCCAAGTAGTGAGATTTATTGAAAGCTAATAAGAGTAATAGACGGCATTTTAATTAGTTCCATGCTCTAGTTGTAAATTTCCTGATCGTAAGTGCCCGACGTTGCCTGAATAAATTTGAATATGAATCGTATTTCAACGTTTCAATTGATTAACAGTAGTTTTATCAGTAAAACGATTTTGTTAAGAAGCAATTTGTATCGCTAAAACTCAAGAATGGCTGGACAAAATAAATTTATTTATAAGTTAATTTAGCAAGGGGGTCGATGGTAAAACAGAAAAAATACACACAAACCTTAATTTTTAGTTATCGATAAGTTTCGGTTAACTATTTAAAATGTGACATGAACCGATAAAATAGGCTCTTACTCTACTATTTTATTTAACAGTTAATTTAAGAAAATAACATTTTTTGCTCTGTCTTTTAAAAAATGTTTTCTGAAGAGCATATTTCACTATCGTAATTTCCAGATAGTGATCATAACACTTTATTGAAATAATTATTATAAAGTGATTAATTTACGCTTGAAGGTTAAAGACATCTTAAACGTAATACATCTCAAAATTGTCATGAAAATAAAAATCTAAATGTACATTTTGGTGTGAATACGCATTGATGCAATAATAGAGTTTATTGATTCAACTGTTCTGTGACCTACTTTGAAGGACTTGTATTTTACGGGATCTCATACTTTATGGGAATTAACATTACACAGGAGCCAGATGTACCGAGCGAGCGAGCACAATAAAACTGACTAGCGTATATCTGGAAACGTTTCACTGAACACTAATCAGTATTCATAATTTATTGCATTTTTTGTTATTACATTGCCTTTTGTCTTTATTATGTATGTCTCCTTGGTTAATTCTTATTTTGTTTATAATGTTATACTTTTCAGACGACTGCTCTGCTGTAGTGGTGCTGAATGTACCTCTAAGGCCGATGATTGCGGGTTCGATCCCCGCTTGGGACAGATATTTATATTTGTATAAATATTTATTCCTTTGTCTGGGTGTTTGTCCTTGTGGGTCTCCCCATACGTATCTTGGAATGCACGTAAAGCTGTCGGTCCCGAATGTTATCACAATAACCTGATAATGATAGTTACTAGTAGTAGGGAATTTATTCTAGTCTAAATGGTTACTGGCTTGTCCAATGGTTGCGGACGTCAGATGGCAATCGCTCTGTGTAATAATCAGTAACTCGTCAATATCTGGACTAGAATATAAAGTAGACCCTAGTATAACCGGAAAAAATGCTAGATAGATGATTGGTATACTTTTCAAATGACCTTATAGAGTTTTTACCAAAGCCAGCTTAGTTGGGTTTTAAAATCAAAATAACTAAAATAAATATGTCATTGAAGTTCAACGTGTTTTGCTTTTGAAGTCGGTTCCTTTTTTTAAAAGTTTTGTTATTTTTGACACCAAATCTTTACGTAGTTGTCAATTTATTGATACCCATGAAAAAAAAAACGTATTTTTGTGTCTACGATTGCAATTTTTTACGATTGCAAGCTTTTCCATGAAAAAAACGTGTTTTTGTGTCTACGATTACAATTTTTACAAGCTTTTATTTAAAACATTTATTTACTTAATATTTTTTAATTTGTATGTCAGTTTATTAAGCGGAAGGCTTTTTCCCGCTTAAAAGTCATACAAATAACTTAATACGGTTTTCGATGGTTCTCTGCGTTTACTAATATCTAACAGTATGGGGAACGTTAAAAAAAAATTATAAGTAGAAATGTCTCAAGGATTTAGCTGAAACTAGGATTTAAATTAATTCTATTTCAAAATATCTGTTCTAATACGCCATTTTCACATCATAGACCACTTTCGAATCGTCAAGTTACAATTCAATGTTTTAGATCTATATGAAGCGATCACTCGTTCGAAAGGTAGTTTCCAACGGGATTATAATAAATTATATTTAACTAGCTTCGCTGGCGGTTCCGCAGTTCACTTTGTACGTACAAAGTTTGCTCTCTCTTTTATTACATCTGTATGGACTGTGATTCCCGGTTTCACCTGCGTTAATTTGAGGAAAATTTTTTTATATATATTTTGTTAACCTTCTCTACTTAAATCGGATATTGTTCACAATTTTATTGGTGTTAATTTTGTTTATGCGTAACCCTTTTTTTATTAATTAAAATTAATATATTTTTGTATAATAAAAGTCTAAGTTACTCCTTATTTCATTAGTTATCTGTGAGTGAAAGATCCGTTAAAATCGGTCCAACACAATTTGTGGGTTGACACATTATTGCTTATCAGCATCCAATTATGTAGTATAATTTCAGGTAATATCGTAACGCTTGCGGGTCCGTTCATGACAAATATTTGTGTAGATCGTACTTGTATTGGTTTTGGTTTGGGTCATTGTTTGAATTATGTGTGATTTTGAATGGATTTACGAGTATAGAGTCTTAATAGAGGTATGATGAGTCTACTGAATATTAATGTCATAACTGAACTTTATTTCGAAGTACAATCCTCGTGTGCTGATCAGTCATGTTTCTTCCATCGATGCTAAATAGCACTATTTTGCGTCTAGTCAGACGTTGGATATTAATTGAAGATGTCATTAAATCCGTATGTTGAGTTGCTTTGAAACCCATCACAAAAGTAATGCGACAGGTTGTCAATAGCGATACAATACCGTGATAACGTGAAGCTGTCACTAACACAAAATGCTAAAAGTGTGACAGTTGACGTTTCAAAATATGGTATATTTTAATAGGCATATTTTATCAAAATTAGGGCTCACGTTGGGTCGTTATTGTGACTGATCGCAGCGTTACCAGTCGCGTCTTCGATCACCGCTGCTGTCATTTGTGTGTTTCTTGTTTATGTCGGGGACACAGAAACATGGGATCCTAATGAAGGCTTTTGAATTTAACCTTAAATGCTTGGTGTATCAAAAATGAAACGCTTATTTCAAAGCCTACTATCAACTGAATTTTTTTATCTGATTTTTATAAATATACATATATATCACGTAAAGTATAAAAACATGCACTTAAATTTGCAGTTAACAAGAGTTGACGCGTCGTTTTAGTTTAAATTTAAAAGATGTTGGGGTTTTTCAAAGTGCGTTGTCTACACCTGATTCAGAGATAGCCAAAATAATTTATCAGTTTTTATTAAAATAAGTTTAAGGGTAAAATTATACTGAGGAAACGATGGGACTGACATTTAGCTTTGTCGCTAAAAAGTCCCTATATAAAACCAGATAAAAAAAATGCAATTGATAGTAGGCTTAAAATAAGCGTTTAATTTTTGATACACCATGCATTAGAGGGTTAAAGTATTTATATATTAAACAGCAAATCAATCAATTGACTGTATTGAACACACATCAAAAATCTAATTCCGTGTATAATAAGATTAAATTTGAACTGTAGTGCCTGTTACGTCTGGTGTTGATTATGTACATAAGAATTTTCCGATATCGTTGACTTATAATGACGTTCGCCGTACTATATTAATTTTATCTTCAAATACGATTATAGTTGTCGGCTTCGAGTTTATTGGATCTTATGTCACTTTCATATCATACTAATTTTATTATTATATATATTTTTTTTGTTTGGAAATAAAGACATTTACTTTTCTTCAAATTAGAGATTACAGCATATTTATTTTATAATGATTTCTTATCGTGTATAAAAATTATTATTATTAATTTCATAAAATGAACTTTTACTTGTACTATATGCTAGTAAAATCAATATCAATCGAGGAATGAATAATCTAATTTATTTAGACATTTAAACTATTTTAGGTTGCATAATACTATTGGAAAATAATAAATATTTAAGATAAAATTCATACATTTAACACAACGGACTATCAAAGAATATCATCTGAATTGTAATCATTTTGAATCATTGAGTATGACCACAATTTTTCAAATTCTGCATTTTCACATTTTTCCTTTTCTTCTAAATGAGACTTTATATAAAAATCACGCCACGTGCTATCATCAGGTTTTTGAGTAAAAAGTTCACGCTCACATAGTTTACGCCAAATATGATCATCGCATACAATTTCATAAACTCTCTTACAAGTTTCAGTCAAATTCAAAATATCTCTAATCGGTAATTCCATAAGAATATCAAGAACAACATTCTCTGGAAGATAGCGTATATCACTACTGATGTAATTATGGTAATTACGAACCAAATTCCTCACAGGTCTTACAATTCGATCCTTTAAGAGAAAATCTAGCTCATTCAATTGACACAAGGAAGGCGATCCGTCTTTTGTCTCCTTTATATATCGATCAGTTGTTAGCCCGAGCGAATATACATCTAAAGTAACATCAGTCACAGCATTAACTAACAATAAATTAGCTATAGGACTTCCCACTAATTTAATAGGCGTTTCTTCAAAATAATCAAGAACGAATACAGCTTTATACACATCAATATTTCTATCTTTATTTGATTTTATATGATCTATTACATCCATAATATCTCCTCGTTTACCTTTAAGAAGTCGAAAGTTATTTTCCTTCATTAAAATAAGCAATAGCGCAAAGAACAAGTCTCGATTCAAACGGTCCGGTTTGATTAACGTTTCTATTAAAGTGTTCGCCGTCTGTTGGAATCGAGGCAGTATTCTTTCGTCTATATCCCATTGTGTGCTCAGCCGATCCATTATATCTCAAGGATCGATATCCGGTTTTTGTTAATTCAAATCTGGTTTCGTTATCTTTTATTGTAGGGTGCTTCTCTATTTTCGTGGCTCCGAATGACAGCTTTGTTTATCTTCGGTTCTAATTTGTAAAAAGGTTACATGATTTTTTTTAAAATATTGTTTCTCAATTGATCTCTTTTGTATTTATTTTTAATTATTTTAAATTCTTTTACTTTATAATACACTTTTAGGAATGTGATATTTTTTTAATGTTTTTGTGTTTGTGTCTTTTTATGGTACATTCTTACTAATTGACGTTAAAAATCTGTACCCATTTCGAACTTAGACAAGCTCGTTAATTGACTTGTTGATCCGAAGACATTCTCGCCTGTCATAGAGTCGCTAGCTGGCTACTAGGCAACGTCGTCCAAAGTCGTCGGCATTAGAGACCAAAATCCTAGACCTTAAAATGTAACTATAGTATGTCATCTATAGAATGAAAAAAAAAATTAAAAGGACTACAATAACAATACTAAAAAAAGGGGAACTGACTTTAAAAGTAAAATACGTAATTTTTTTTACTTGAATGACATACTTATTTTGTTTTTAAAACTAAACTACTAAACAGATTTTGATGTAAAATCTATAGGACAAAGATAAGAAAGAATATAACCCTTTCAAACAACGTAGAATTAACCAAATCGAAAAAGCTGTTTTTGAAAACCTCCTCCTTTTAGAAGTCGGTTAAAATACACACGTGAAAGTAAATTATAAGTAAATAATAAAGCTATTCAACCCAATTTGTAAATTATTCTGCTACTATTATATAATCTAAATCAACAAAACGCTAGTCATATCCCCTAAACTAATATTGGGATTGCTACTGTTTGATCAGCATATCTTATCTCAAATAATACCATAAATGTTGAATCTTTACATGTCATGCAAATGTTATTAAAATGTATCATGATATTGAGACGTGTACAACTTTTATATTATTTTTTAAAGTTTTGATTAAAAGGAAATTAAGGCTAGTAACACATTATGGTGTCGTGATGCGTTGATTTTATATATTTCGTAAAACATGTCACGATTGTAAATTTCACTGGTGATTGAAGTATATTTAATACTAGTATAGTAAATAATTGATATTGCAAAAATAAGGAGAAGATTCATTTACTTAACAAAACTCTAACAGCTGATTGACAGACAACGCACATCCTACACCGGTGGGTCTAGCGTGACATTTTTCTTACGATTTTCTTATATAGATGCTGATAAGCAATAATGTGTCAACCCACAAAAAGTCAAATTCGGAGATATTGATGTATTCTGATAGTGCATCGCCTATTTAACATTATTAAAAAATTGTAATCATATAAACTAAATAAGTTAGGAAAAAAGTTTCTCAATTAATTAAATCGAATTTCAAGTGCGTTCCATATTTTGCCTTTTATACAATAATCTCAAATATTTGAAAAACTTTTTATTAGATAATACATTAAATATATCAGTGCGATTTCATTTAATTATACCTTTTAACAAAAAATAAAACAAAATATGGATATATACATACTTCTTCAAAAATATTTGTTAAGAATGGGCATGACATCTTTAGACGCCATTTTCTCAAAATGAAGTCCATGTAGCTTAACACAGTATTGCTTATCAGCGTCCATATGTGGTGTCCGACAATTGACTACGGCCCTTCAAACTGTGGATTCTATAAGCTATAAGTGTTTTACATAAAGCAGAAAAAATTAAAAGTTATTAGGAAATCGTAATTAATAATCGAATCTCTATATAACACAGATAAGTACCTGTATACGAATATAATTGTGGATTTTAAAAAATTCATCGCCTAAGGAGTTAAAAGGGGAATGGAAATTTGAGAGGAAGTTCGTTTTTTTTAAATAAAAGATTAGATCTTATCAGCATCTAAATATGAATACAAATTTAAAGATAAAAATTAAGTAGCGATAAGAATAACTTTGTCGTCATATTGACGGCGTCGACCCTTCTAGTGTTTAATTTATCATACTTTGATACGCGTTTTGATAAGCATTATTTCTATATTTGTTTTAATGTCAAGATAATCATATTTATCTAAAAAAAAGCATTGTTTGAGATTCTGTGAAATTTTATAGTAATAAAATAAATTATGTTTGGTTGCTTTTCCTCGTTTGCATGAAACGAAGCAATTCCTTGTTGTTATAAGAAATCCGCATTAAGTTTTCGATAAAATATTGATTATGGTTAGTTCTGACGTAATATCTCTAAGGATACATAGATCGTATGTTCATATAAAGTATGTGTCGCGTGTAATCTATTTAATTCAATACAACTTGACATCGACGAATTTCTAGGTTTTATAAATTTTTAAATTCTTTTATAAATATTTTTTTATATATTATATTGTGATTTTAATTTCAATACGACACTAAGGATGTTAAATTTAACTTTGAAGACTTCTTTACATACATAGTTTAGTGATCATTGAATCTTTTTAATCATCGATTATAAAAAGCGTGTAAATAAAAATTTAAATAGCTTAATATAATAAATATCATGCTAGACTCAAACGAGGTAAGAACTAACCGATCAACAAATCTGGAAAATAACGAAATATGCAGACGAAACCGCTAGGAAAACTAATTAATACAGACCGTTTAACTTTTAATTAAGGTCCTTCAAATGGAATCTATAAGTATAACACATCAAATTCCACATATATGTATTTTATTTTATTCATTTATGTTTATGTTATGTTTCGCGCGTTTGTGTGTTGTGTATTCACTGTGGCACGATGCTTACATGTTCACTAAAAATTGTTTATGTTTTTCTTTGATTTATTACGAGGTAACAGTAAACTGAAGCTGTGCATCGCGCATCGTGGATAGTATGATGCATGAGTGCAATGATTGTCAAATATTTAACTATTTTATACGTAAAATAAATTATAATTGAACGAGATATTATCTGTTAGACTATTGGAACCCACTATTTAAAGGACCGTAATTAAAAGTCGAACTGCCTATATGTACATATTTCTTACAAATGACATAATATTATAGTTATATTTAACGAATAATGTAGATATCGCAAGCAATCGCTTTATTTCATTATATTTATATATAAGACTACTTATATAATTTAAAAAACTTGTCAAGTATAAAATAATAATTCACTACCTCACAGTCAACGACCTAAAAATTTATCTTCTGTACGAAAATATGTAATTCAAATATTCAGACCATGACAAACACTCCTAAATAAATATTTGCTATAAGCGGGGATCGAATTCGCGACCTTGTAATATCTACAAAGAAGAAAATGTTTAGCTATCCTATACTCTGTTTTTGTAAAGACATAGGTGGATGCAGTCATGCCTTAGACGATTAAATAAAAAATAAATATTTTTGGACTTGTAAAGACTAGACCTAATTTTAGTGTAAACACACTGATTATATTAAATTATATATAATAACGTTACTAAAAACATATATTAGCGTTCTTCTCCCCTTTTCTGTATAAACTATATGTGCAAAAATTTCACATGTCAATCATGTTTTTTAATCTTTATCAAATAAAGTGCAATGACTTTACACGAAGAAAATAATTATATGAACTAAAACGAGGTATGTAAAAATGCTTGAACTCGTCTATATTCAGTACTTAAAAAATATTTGATGACGCTTAATGCTTCATTAGTAGTCGCCACTCGAATGTCACTGGACCCACAAGAACCCTTAAGACTTAGTTTAAGCAAAGATCAAATAATTGGCATTTTATAATATATAATATTTTTTCAAGTTAGACAATCTTTACATATAAGGCGAGGATTACAATTCTAAGTATAAAGTCTCGTAACTAATATAAACGACAGTTGTGATATCTAAAATTAAGGTACTGACAGTAAACGCTTTCAGGTGTAAAGCAATGACAAACTCCTGTAATTCCTTGCGAAAGTCTGAAAGTACAAGTTATATAATAACTCTAGCCAAAAAGTCAGGTTAGTTACTTAATTTACAACTCAACAACTGGAACGATGTCTATGATGATCACTTTGATGGATTTGTTTTCGTTTTGAATAGCAGAACAACTATTAAACAACGCAATAATTTACGAAAAAAAAAAAACATTTTCTTATACATTTTGTATGTAATGTCTAATAGTTTAACAAAACATTTATTGATTCTAAGACAGTACAAAGTGCACCGTGTTAATTGAACGTTTATAATTAAAGTGGCAGAATTCAATAAGTCATATTTTTGGACTCAATACACAAAAAAAAAACTTTTTACACTATGGAATTCGGCTGTTTATTTAGACTTTAATGTCAAAAAATGTTAATTTAATAGTTTTTTTTTTCAAAGTCATAGACTATGAACCACAGAATTATATATATGAAAATCAATTTCAATTACTATGTTAAATATTACATACAGATCGTACGTGTCACACAGATCTCGAATTTAATCAACATTTGGTCGTCCAATCAGTGGTGACCCGCCGCCGTCGATATTTAACATCGATAACTAAAAAAGTACCTACATTAACGCAAGAGAAAACGCGAACGCAAACTAATATCTACTAACACATAATTAGTAATTCATCGATTAAGTTGATCATACACGTTGCTAACTAACATTCAGTTTGTGTTAAATTATTATTTAATCATTTTACATCCACAGGTCATAATGGCGTCGATACAGGTGTCAAAACAACGATGAAGGAATACGATACAGCACTCAAGGCCTGTGGATTTGGATTGTTCCATATACGGCTCTTGTGTGCCTCCTTTGTAGCTCTGGCATCGGGGATTGTGGTGACGACCACAACTCCCTTTATATTGCCGATAGCAGAATGCGATCTCAACATGAACCTTTTACAGAAAGGACTTTTGAATGCGATGCCTTATTCTGGTGAGTTTGAGATTTCTGGTTCGTTTAAAATTATGAGTTAATTAATGAGAATTATACTTATGCGTTGCTATCAGACTTTCATAAAGTTTAATAAGTTATTTCTCATTGCTTTACATCTGAAAAAAATTACTATTATTGCCTCATTTTTGATATTCACAGCTCTTGTCTTCTACTTACGACGTAAAACAGCTTTAAAAGTTTAACTTTTAAAAGCTAGTATTACTAGCTTACTTAGGTACAAAGTTATTTTGTATCGCTCTCCAATGAAAAACTTACAATAGAAAGAAAACTAAAACCAAATTCATAACGAGACTTACTAGTATAGCCATATATTGTTCACAGGTATGATACTGGTGTCTATACTCGCCGGATTTCTCTCCGACACGTTCGGTCGGAAGATTTTCGTGTTATCTGGATTTGGCGGACAATTTCTTTTCACTATTATAAGTGGAATGAGTCAATCATATTTAGTGCTGGTCATTTCTAAATTTTGTGAAGGAATTTTGTAAGTATGCATCATTTTACTATTGAAACCCATGACACTATGTAGCTGTAGATGCATTATTATCTTATGCGTTTTTGTACCCACAATGCTGAATATTTCCACGACCCTCACAAAGTTTTACGTTTAAAATTGTAGTAAAATGACTCAGAATTAAAAGGTTTCTTAGCTAAAACGAATCAACTCATATTCATACCATCTAATTATATAACAATCACATTTAATTGTTCCTAAATTGTTTACTTAGTCGTTAGACAAATAGGAGAAATTACTGGATATTAGTTTTATCCCCCACCAATCTCATTAGACTCTAGTTGAATTATATTAATTAGTACAATTAAATTGGTAGCCCGTAAATGAAGCGACGAAAGCTCAGCCGCGTATGCACGACATTCTCGCCACGTTTACGACAGTCTCGGTTAGTCTGTCACAGGTAGAATGGCAAATTGCGACATTAACATATTCTCTTGAAGCCCTGGATAAATATCAGACTTAACCTTGATCCGTGTATTGGTCTGTGAGACCGAAATAAATACACATTGAAAAAATGTGTCTTTCCTTTAAATACTTTAAATCTTCCTAAAAAATGTTAGGGTCGAATTCAAACTTTTTTACTGCCACACGGTACGCGGGTGAATAGAAAATAGATTTTATACAAATTCACGTGGGCACAGGTTAAAGGATAACACTTTAGTGTAATATAATATAATAGGTTTTAACACCTCCCCTGTTCATGAAACAGATACAATAGTAAAATAAACGATATGTACATATACGACTCATGGGTCAGTGAAAGGGTTAAAGATTGATTATAAGGTGTAAAATCAAAGACAGGTGAGTGAATGGTCACGTGAGAGGAAGTGGTCGTAAGTGATTAAAACATAAGTGGGTAATATAAGGCAAGAATTACACTTATATGTTTTATCATCGACTTTCATGAAGATTTAGATAAGTTTTTTGTCATTGCTTTGTACCTGAAAAAATTTACTGTCAGTGCCTTTTTTTAAGGTAACTGTTACAAAGTTACAAAATTGTTTTATGCCAATTACGAGAGTTAACTTATAAACGTAATTCTCGCGTTATAAGACTCGTAATTGCAACTCGTGATTCTGTTCACATTAAAAAAATTAATTCCTAAAACGAAAACGTATCGAAAAGTGAAATTTTATGAAGTTACGTATAGTGACGTCCAATTTAATTTCAGCTATATTTTTCTACTAGATTATGATCGCGGCTTTAAGCATGTTATTGTAGTATTTTTTATAAAATAATAAGCATGTATGGATACATCAATTATAGCTTATGACCATTTAGAATAATGTATTTTTTCAAATCAGTTTACTTTCTCGTTCTTTCTTTATCTATTATATTAGTATTTATATATACGTTAAGCATAAATTTTGTACCCTTTTTTACAAAAATTGCGCGTACGCGTATGAAAATTTGCACACTTACAATTTATATGGATAATGTATAATATGGCAATAATAATGTGTTAACCCACAAAAAGTCAAATTCGGAGATATTGATGCACTTCTGCGTAACATATTTAACATTATTAAAAAAATGAAATAATCTAAACTAAAGAAGTATGAATAACAGTATCTTGAATTAATGTTTCGAATAATGATATGTGTTCAATTTTTTTAGTATACAATAATCTAGTAAATTTGAGAGACTTATTAGAGATAAAACTTTTCATTACACCAATCTTATAATTCATTATTCGTTTTATCAAAGTTGAAATGAAAACATTGATACATACATCTTTAAACACATTTATTGAAAATAGCTTTGACATCTTTAGACGCCATTTTCTGAAAATAAACTCCGTGTGGCTTGACACAGTATTGCTTATCACCGTCCATATAGAGAAGGAGTGCAGAATGCTAATATAATTATTTAAATTGATCGTAAAAATACGTTACACATACTACCATGTACTTAACACACACACATACACATATAATTTTTTTTGTTCATTGTTAAAGTCTATCGTGATATTTAGGATAGATTGTTTGTGATCAATCTTGAAATCGGTTGAAAATTTAATTAACTGTGGTCTCATTCCGACCGCTGGGCGACGACTAGTAGATATAGTGATGTACTTTCTAATATATTTTTTCCGTTATCTTGTTTTTCACATAACTAAGTTTTGCAATGAATAGAAGTTGAACGATTAAGTACTTACTTACGTAATAAACATTTTATAGTTCACGAGCTGTGTTACTTTGTTCTCTTGAACTTTACGTAGTAATTGAGATGCAGGTTTTTTTTCAAGAAGAACTTAAAAATAGGAGAAACTTTTATAAGTTACTCCTATTTTTAAGTACGATGTAAATTGAATGCTAATTTTCTGTAAACACAAAATTCATTAGACTGTTAAAGTGTTAAATAAATGTGTTTTTACTTATTTAATTATTTAAATAACTATTTAAATATATTGAAAAGGAAATAAAAAGTAATATCGTCACTTTGAATATACTTATTTCATAAAAAAAAATCATGGTCTACTGATTATGATGAAAATTCTATGGGGCTTCTCGATAAGTATATTCTTTCAAACAATGAACAGATATACTAAATGAAACAGAAATTTACTTTCAATCGAATCAAGAATCTTAGTTTTGTAGTCGTTCTTACTCGACTGCGGGACGCAAGGAAGGGTAATATGTTTATCAGTCTATATATGTATCTATGTATATATGTATGTATGTGGTTTTGTAAGTTAGTGGCACTATTTAAACTAAACCATTGGGCCGATTTTAGACTTTAGAATTAAAATCGACTGTAAAAATTGGAATTCATTACTTGTTAAAACTATTCGTTTTGTATTTATTTAAGAACTAATTAAAACTTTAAAGAGCATAATACATCCCACGGTCCTAAAAAGTTATTATATGAACACATATTAAAATATGGGGAACTGCGTCATAGAGAAATTCTCTTTGGTGCAAATAACTATAAATACAATGTTGTTTTAATCGTTGTGCACTGTTTAGGATTTGATTCGCCTTAAGCGAGAAGTGTTTAAGGCACTATTTAAGCTGTTTGTCTGAACTTTAGCACAGACTTGACATTAAAGCCGGTTAGTCTAACAAATTCTTCTGTTGAACACAAGTTGAAGTGTACTATACCGTCGGTCTAGATGTGATAGCTCGTACAAGCTGAACTTTACAGGAGAGACAAAAACTTATTTTAAAGCTATTTTTACATTTTTAAATGATTTGAACTTATGACACTATGAAATATTTTTATTATAAAAATATATTCGAATAGCATTTTCACCGAAAATAACAATTATACCAAAAAATTTTAGTTACGAGGTATCACATATAGAGTGACGATATGAATGTAGTTAATTGTTATACGATTCATTGTTAATGTATACTTAATGTATGTAAGTCATTTCTTATTAATAAAGGTTTCAGTTTGTACAAAAATAAGTATGATATCGGGCCTAATTCCGTTCTTGGGGTAAATCCGTCTACTCGCAATTATAGGCACTATAGTACATTTCTTGCTTTAGTTGTTGTGTGCGTGAAAGAAAATAATATTTTAGCCCTAACAATATCACATAAGTACCATAAATCACTATATAAGTGGGTTAAAACAGTGTTTAAAGTCCAGTTGTGTTTTAAAACGAAATATGAGTGGCAAGTGCTGCCGTTGTATTGAAGTTAAATGTAAAATTTAATAACTTACAATGTTTCATGACTGGTACATTAACGATTAACGTATTACATTACGATCGACGTGGTATGCAAAATTCCGTTTACTAAATATCTATTTCCCTTGGTCACGCCATAACTTTCTTACGGTAAAAAAAGTCACTCAATCTCTCAACGAGTTAATACTATTGTCAAAAACGTATGGTCAACTAGTATCGACAGATTTGGCCAGTTAAACGCAATATTGAGCGATTGGAAGTTTTGACTGTAACATATATATTAAGTGTGCAATGTAGGTTTAGTCTGATTTCATTTTAAACTAGGTGTGCCCCGCGGTTTCGCCCGCGATAATTTGAGGAAAAATTGTATTTTTATATTGTTTACCTTCCCTACTTGAATCGAATATTGTCAACTATTTCATTGGTTTCAATATTGTTTTCACGTAACCTTCTTTTTATTTATTAATTTCAATAAATAATTAATTACAGAAAGAGCAGTGAAAGCAGTAGTTTTTTTTTTTTGTGATGCGCAAACAAAGTTTGCTCATGCAACATTTTTATAATACAAGTACAGTAAGGATGATATACTAAAATTCAACAAATTGTTCACAGATTCGCCATATCCTTCACACCAGTGGTAGCTCTCACATCAGAATTCTGTCACAATGGCATAAGAGATCGGATATTATTGTTGCAGTCCTCATTCGCGTCGATATCTCAAATTGTCATCGCCCTCCTATCTTGGTCGATCCTACCAAATGATTGGAAGAAAACTTATTTCAATGGAAGTTTAGGTGAGACTTCGCCATACATTATTTGGCGAGAATTACATTTATAAGTTTTGCTTTTGGAATTTTATAAGAATTTACATAAGTTTTTTCTCATTATTTTACATTTGAAGGAATTTACTGTCGATGCCATATTTTTTAAATTCACACCTTTGATAATGTGGCTCAAACCAATGTGGCTTTCTATTAGTAAAAGGGTTTTCTAATATGACCAGTAGTTAATCACAGTAACCCCGAAAAAAAAAATAAACAAGATTTAACATTTTATAGTAAATCTTTTATGTATTTCTGTTTGCCAACGCCAAATATTTTCAAAATAAGCTTGCAATACATACGTATTGGTACTAAAGCGTTAGTTGAATAGAATGGCGATCATAAAGCGGACGTAATACGACACATGGTATGGTGTCCAAAACGCTTGTAACGAAATAGCTATAGTATTCCCATCGCCAACATTATAATGACGTCATTCGATTGTCAAAAGTAGCCGCAAAATAACAATTACCACCATTTTAAGCCAATATTTTGAGCTAACATTTTTCTTAACACAAAGTCTACAAATTACTAGCAATGCATGAATAATATCTTTCATTCTAGTTCTCAATACGTGGAACTTCTATCTATTTATAATGTCTCTATGGCCCATCATGGCGTGCTTCTTATACACATTCCTGCCAGAGAGCCCCAAGTACTCCATAACTCAGAAACGATACGACGAAGCGAGAGAAACACTCATCGAAATATACAGACAAAATACAAGGAAACCCGCTGACACTTACCCGGTACGTATTATTGATATAAATTATTTCCTTTTCACTCTCCTATTTCTTCCCTACTCCCTTCCTATTTCTTCCCTTCTTTCTTAATGAAAGGAGATGGTATTGCATTTGTGGCTGTTCTGGTGCTTTAAATGCGATGGAAATTGTTTGGTGACCCTCAATCTCGTTTGTTCGCTTTTTAAAAGAAATCTAATTTTGCAACTCGTTACTAGAGATAGTTTTCTTTTTAACTACAGGATAATTACGAGTATATTAAAAAAATACTTTAAAAAGAAAATTTGTACCCGTTACTAATAAATTCCAACATACAGACCGAGACAAACAGTCAAACAAAGTAAATAAGGATTTAGTAGTGTAATCATTTTAAACTTTAATTTTCATTAGAAAACATCCATTTCGAGATGGTCATTTTACTAAATTTTCGCCATTAGAGTAAAAACGATTTTCAAAATGGCGTTTCTGGCTACTTAATTTTGGGGCAGTACTAAGTTGTTTAATATTGACAAAAACACTTTAAATATATAATACACTAGCTACACCTCGTGGTTTTACTCGCGTTTGTGGTTACTGCTTCGCCCCTATAAGTCGTAGCGTGATAATATATAGCCTATAACCTCCCTATATAAATGGGCTCTCCAATGCAAAAATATCTTTTCTAATCGGATCAGTCAGTTTTAGATCACCCCCTAAATACAAACTTACAAAAAAATATCGCCTCTTCATCATATTAGTATATTTAGATATAAGATGT
This sequence comes from Hypolimnas misippus, assembly GCA_037950945.1. Taxonomy (NCBI): domain Eukaryota; kingdom Metazoa; phylum Arthropoda; class Insecta; order Lepidoptera; family Nymphalidae; genus Hypolimnas; species Hypolimnas misippus. The sequence goes on from JBBEEQ010000011.1 coordinate 10,969,064, forward strand.
TAACGTTATTTAAATTACGATATATTTCTTTCGTAATAACACCGAGAACAGACATTTCCTCATTACAACCGATTATCTCGAAAAACATGAGTCTACGAAAAACAAAATGTGTCTCGGCAATTTTCTGAGCTCCAAATTTAATAACGTCATAGATAAAAATATACCAATATCCAATTCCATTAAACGAAATTTCAACAATAGAAGAACTTCAAACAATCCGAAACGTACCAAGGAAACGTCCAGTAATATATTCTCACAACAATAAATTATTCCCATCTAATATTTTCATGGAAACGAACGAGCGAAATGGGTCGAGAGAATTCGTTTTAGTTGCATTCGCAATTATGCAATCAAAGGTGCTATTGGAACGCAGCCAATGCGACTGAACTAGTGTTAGTAACCGCAACATTGACGGTGAAAGCCTCGGAGATAAATATATGAATCGCACATTAGATTAAAATCATAATTTTTATTATCGTGGTCAAATAATTATTTATTATAATCATTTAATGATTAAACAAGTAACAGCTTGGGAAAGTCCCACTGTTCGCCTCTTCCTGTAAAGGAATGTTTTAGTGCTTAATCCACAACGCTGCTCTACTGTGACTTGGTAGATGCATGAGTCAGAATTTCTCCCTAAACATGCTGGTTTCCTCCCGATGTTTTCCTTTACCGCCGAGCTCGAGATGAGTTTAATCACAAGCTTAGCACTTGAAAATTCAGCAATGCTAGCCGGGGTTTCAACCTGTGTTCATCGGTTGAGATCGACGTGTTCTAACCATTAGGCCATCTCGGGTCTCAATTTAATGATCGCTTAATATTATTTATTGTTTAATTAATTCTTATAGTTAGGAACTCTGATAAGGTTCTAATATAATACATGATGCTTTTAAGATCATGTATATCAACATAGGAAGAATTTCGCCATAATAACAATAATTACGTCACTGTTATATCACATTTTTCATTTCAAATAAATTTCATTTAATTTCAGTTCATTTTACACCTTTTCACCTAACCTAAACTGTTTATATATATTTACCAGTTTATATGTTTAAAGTGGAAATGTAATAAATAATGAAAAAAATCTTTACTAATAATAAAGCTGAAGGGTTTGTTTGTTTGTTATTAATCTCAGGAACTACTGGTTCGAATTGAAAAAAACTTATTTTTTAGATAGTTTATTTATTGAGGAAGACTATAAGCCATATTACATCACGCAACGACTCATAGGAGCGAAGCGGTAACAGTAAACGCGAGTGAAACCCCAAGAGACAGCTAGTCAAGCATAAAATACAAAATACAAAAGCAAAAAATTCATGCTAAAGAAATCGTATCGAATTAGAAATAAGTATATTATCTTATATTCATTTATTCTCTTCAAGGATATCAAAAGATTCTCCGCGATACTCTCGGAGTTCGAGACATTGTTTTCACTGTTGAAAGCCTTATTTAATATTAATCTCTTCATGTTTCATAGAATTGGGATATCTATATTTATTCTAATATATAAAGAAGAGTTCGTTTGAAATGTTAATGTTAAAACTAATTTGAAGACTCCTTTTTGAGATAGATGATTCGTTTATTGGAAGATATTTATAGTATATTTACGTAAAACTCAATTGATTTGTAACTTTTTCTGTACCACGAGAACAGTCGTCATCTACGCAAATCTTTAACTTTCTGTGCCTAACTTTCCTCAGCAAACGGACTTTCTAACGTTAAAGTTAAAATCAGGAGTTTCTGAGATTCTTAAGATTAGCGCATTGAAAAAAGACTACTATATTAGAAAAGTAAGCTAATTACGGTGAGCTACTGCTATCGTAACGCGATAACGCGATTTCCGAGAGCTAAAACAAAACGAATGGTCTGTCAAAATATATTGCTATGCTATAACAAAAGCTTCGCATAATAACCCTCTTGGGCATCTTATTGACACCTTGTATTGACACAGAATCGCATTAGTCGATATCTCGTTAGGCGTGAATTATACTTACAATTTGCTCTCAGACTTTCATAAATATTTACATAAGTTGTTTATCATTCCTTAACACTTTTTCATAGCTTTCATAACTACGTAATACGTATCTGTTACTAAGTTACAGAGTAGTTTTATATCAATTACGAGACTAAAACTTACTTTTAATTCTCGCCTTAGACGTAGAAGAATATCGTTTGGAGAAACCTTTAGCTCATTGAAATAAATCTGTGTGACAGTAAATTATGAGAGTGCTTAAGTAATCATTAAAATGTTTGATCACTTGACAGCTCTTAAAAGCGTCGGGGATAATTATGTTTACTTTTAATTTAATTTTATTAGCGTTCGTTGCACGTCGCGTGGAAGGAAGTAATGAAAACAGCCGGCTCTCACACCGTCGCGTTAACATTAATTAGCGATATGATATATTGAATTTAAATCATACCCCTTATCTATACTTTCGTGCAGTTGATTTAAAACAATATTAATTGTGTATATTGTTTGCGTTTTTTTTTCTTTTTTCTATACAGATAAATAAAATTGACGTGTCTATTTGTAATTTGAAATTAACAGCTTTTCAAATACATATCAAACTTACATCAAAAAAACATTTTTTTAATATTTTATCTGTCCGTCTGTTTGTTCCGGCTAATCTCTGAAACGCCTGGATCGCGTTATAAGGAGTAAACGTAGTCTTTTTTGAAAGATATTTTATTAATTTTAATTTTTTACAGACGAAGTTCCGGGCATCAGCTAGTATTTAATATAAAAGTGGAGGGATATGGTTTTAGTTATTTTATATTTTTCGCCTTAATGTAATTAAAGTATAATTTTAATTCATGTTAACAACTACATAATACATTTTTTTTATTGTTTTTATCCTAAAAATAATGTTTTTTTTTAAAGTTTGGAATGCTTAGCTATTTTATTTGACGCGAAGATTTAATCAATTTCTGTTTTATTTTAGTATTTGCATTAGTATCGCGTTAAATTCGATTCTTGTATATCTTGACGATACAGCAAAATAAATTGACATGAAACGAATCTCGACGATGGATCTCTTTTGTTTTATTGTAAGAATTTTTAGGGCGAAAAAATCTTACGTACCGTCATTTTAAATTTTAATTAAAAAAAATTAAATACGCAACAAATGTAATCCAATTAACTTGGACGACACACATATACCAATTAATTTGATGTTAAAACCAAACTACTAAACCGATTTTGATTAAATTTCTATGAAATCAATCCGAAAATTTTTAAAAACAAAATAATTTAGAAACACGATTAGTAAATGACAGAATTATGAAGTAACAAACATTTAAACAAAATATAGTCGGTTAAAAAACAGGGTATCACCTCTCGGTGGACGATTCAAACAAATGATCGCTACACACGTCAGCAAATTTTCCTAACCCATTCCCCATGGAGTAGGGAATGTAATTCCCATTCATAATTCAACGAACGATGTCGATCGTAACGAGCACGCTACGTAAATTGTTTATCCAATTATAATTCTAAGAGGAAGATTACTTACGAATTTATTGGGTACTAACCGTGCCCGCGACTTCGCGTGGACTACAGGATCGCATGTCTTATATAAAGCAAGGTTGTACTCTGTAGTTCCGCTTGAGTAAGATGCGTTTTACGCGCATTAATTAATAGCATTTTTTAAAAAAGGAAAAATTATTTTTGCCCGTTTATTGAAGCCCTGTATTATTCGTATATATAGGCTATATTACGTCACGCTAAGACTTATTGAAGCAAAGCAGTAACCATAAACGCGAATGGAACCGCAAAAAAAGATAGCGTCTAATATTATAATTTTGTAATTAATCTAATGTGGTTTTTGCTTATAATTAATGACTTTTAGTATACTATATACGCTAATATTATTTTATCATGTAAATATTTTAGTTTAATCCCGTGGAAAATGTTTTCGTGGTTTAGACCGCACTAATAATCCTAAATATTTAATGTTACTCGCCGAGCTTAAACAAAACAATTTTTACTACAAGCTTTTGTTTTTAAACGAATTAAAAATTTATTAATTTAAATGGTACCAATACACGGACTGTATGTACTTATGATTTGGTGTACTAGGTTTACTGTCACATTACGGACGCAAGATGGTCGTCAATGAACCTCCTAAGAAACTTTGCCATATTGTTTCATTATAAAACGGTCGAGTGACGTCATTCGAAGCTATAAAGCGGCCGCAAAAAATAATTAAATTAAAGAGCCACGTTGATATATCATTGCAGTAAGGATCATAATTGGATGCTGATAAGCAATACTGTGTCAAGCTACACAGATTTCATTTTAAGAAAATGGCGTCTAAAGATATCCAACCCATTCTAAATAAATTCGTTTGAAGAAGTATATATATATATATATATATATATATATTAAAATTCCCGACATTAGCTGTCCTATTAAACTTGCTTACTCCACTTATCAATTACACCACCCTAAGCCACATATTTAGTAATAAATCTAACATTCTATGTTTTGTATAATATGTAAAACACTAACCTTCATAAACCCTTTAAGGTGGCTACATAAATTCACGCCATGTAGATATACCGCGAACATTCTCGAAGGTATAAATTCTTAGAATATGGCTGCCATTGGCTGGAAATATTTATGGCTGTGACGTCATCCGGGCTGATATCATCTCTCAATATATGAAATTTACTGTCTTATTGTTTATCCACCATAACATTCAAGGCTAGGTGTATTTAATAAGGGTGATAAACGTGCTTTATACTTTTTAGGGTTCCGCACACATTACTATTCGTTTGATCTTTGCATATTAACTGAAACGAGTAAACTAAAAAGTAAAAAATGAATATTTTCTACGACATTTTGAAGTCGATGCCAAGTAAAACTTATGGGTTATTTACCTTGGAACAACAAAAAAAAATTCAGAATCGATCCACAAACTGCAAAAATGTCGGTGAGCAAACATTAAAAAAAATACGTACAGCCGAACATAGAACCTTCTCCTTTTTAGAAGTCGATTAAAAGAAATAAATAGTTCTTTAAAAATAGAACACCTTGAAAGGATATTCTACGTTTAAGAAACTATATGAATGAAAAATCTTATATACCGTAAGAGATACTAACTAGCTTACAAAATATATGTTATTGTAGCGTATATTATTATAATAATGCTGAGGAAAACTATCAACAAAAATCAAAACTAAAATCAAGATTGTGCTGCAGTACTGAACCCTACAAAAGTAAAGTTAGGTAGGCAGTTTTTTTTTTTGTTTTTTTTTTTTGAGTTACGGTAACGATCAATGTCATTGAATGCCTATCTATATACAGGATGCCAGGCAGGCCAATCAAACTTTTGGAGACGTGATAGAAGACGTAATTTAGAGTCTATTTAACTTCATTTACCTTAGTACCAAGTTTTACAGTTTTCGAGAAAATCTCGATTTTGTACTTTTTTGGGAAAACTCCACTTTTCCGTCTGTAAACGCTAATAAAACAATTATAAATGATTATGTCTTTTTTTCTTTTTTTTTTGTTCCGTACCAACTGTTCACTGATAATAAATTAAGTAATAAACATTAATAAAATTTCTTTGAATGTAGCCAAAATGATTAGGGTCAAAATTAATTGCAATTTCAAAGTCATTTTTTATAATAAATAAAGCAATCTTTGTTATTTAGATTCTTTTAAAAACTTCTTCCTTTTATACCCTTTCTAATGGTATATCACACACGAAGATGGCGCAATAATTCACAGAGTAATACTACAAATACCATTTAAAATCGTTAAATAGACTCTAAATTACCTCTTCTATCACATCTCCAAAAGTTTGCATCGACCCGCCTGGAACCCTGTATATATAAACCAAAACTGATTGGCTGACATATTCACTTACTGATCGATTAACGCAGAGCTGAAACCCCTGGGATAAAAAAGTTAGAAACATGGAATTTAGCACACACGTTCCTTAAATGTCGTGAGTGTGCACTTGGAAAGGATTTTCGAAAATCCATTTCCTAAGGGTCTTAAAAGAGGGTTGAAAGTTAGCTATCCAATTCCTAAGTGCACGCGGGCGAAGCTGCGGGGCCGATAGTACATTATAAAAATTATAAGTTTTTAGTGTTACTCGTAAATATATGCGTGTTTGTTTTCTGAAAATAGAATTTATTGCAAACAATTGTATGTATTCCGACAGTTGAATGAAATAGATTAAAAACCAACGAATGGATTTATTTGAATGAATGAAAAGTAATTATGTAATATGTCCACAATATGTTGTATATATAATGGAACTGATGAATGTCAAATGCGTAGTCGCCATTTTAAAATCATTATACGTCATATAGTTATTATATTAAAATATTAACAATTATGAATAATTTAATAGTTTATATTCGATATAATAATTATATTGCAGTTTTGTTGTTTCAATTTCTTTTATGTATTTAATTTATTTACGATTCATAAAAAACCATTACGAGGCTTTTCCTTTGACGTATTTTCTCTTTCTATAAGACACAGCGTATTTGAAGCAATCAGTCAATCGTTTGAGGCGTGAAAGGAAAGTAAAGTGTGTTTCTTTCACATTTGGTAATATTAGTAATGCTACTAGCATTTGACTGAACTGAACAACATTATCAAAATTGAAAAAAAAAACCGAATTCAAAAGCAAAATACGCATTTTCGTGTACTTGGACAACACGTTTCATTCGATGTTTAAGTTAAAAACCAATCTCCTGATTTTGATGTAATTTTTTTGATATTAATAAGAGAAAATAACTTTTTAATATCGCTTAACAAAGAATCAAGTTCTATCTAAGGATTAAAAATGAATTAATAAACTCAAGCATCAAATAACAAAAATCTGAAATTAAAATGAATTGTTTTTGTTAGAAAGACATTCTAAATAAATAAACACGTGAGTCCTTAACCAAAATTTTTATTGCGTAACATTAAAGGAAAACATCCAAACGAAAAATTCATATTTCGAAAAAAAAAATAAAATCTACGTCATATATGTTTTTCTACCAAAACACCCAACCACTATGACGATTTACAGAATAAAAAAGAACAATTGTATCAAGATTTACCTTATACATTTGTTATTTAAAAGTAAAGCATATAAAATCCCTATTAATGAACGACAATCTCATTATTTTTTCTCACACCGTCGTAGAGCCTAGTTGTAGCTTACTGATTGAAGCTCGCATTTCACCGGCGAAATACCACACTCACAGAAAGTCAGCATGAACTAGCTAATACGAGAGAGTCCGAAGACTAACACATCCCCCTCGGACTCATTTTGCTAATTCCTATACTCTTTCTTCCTTTCCATCTTTTACATTTTAAGCTGACAACGCAGCTTGATTTGATTGCTCGTTACTCTTATCAAGAACTAGCTGTTCCTTGCGGTTTCACTCGTATTTATGGTTACTGCTTCGCTCCCATGACTTGTAGCGTGATCTACTCAATAAATAAAATATCTCACACAGAAAGAATTTTTCAATTCAAATCAGTAATTCCTGATATCGGCGTGCTCAAACGAACAAACAAACAAACGAACGAACGAAGGAACGAACGAACGAACGAACGAACGAACAAACAACTCTCTTCAGCTTTATAAGTATATATAGGCTGATAAAAACTGACATTCATCATATTACAGTATTTAAATATAATTATCATATTTGCAGTTCGCGAATATATGGAAAGAGAAGGCGAAACTAGACATCGATGAAACACCAGGGCACAAATCAGAGAACAGCTTCAGTCACATGCTGTCTGTCGGTCTTCACAACGTTAAGCCAATGCTACATAAGCCTTTGGGTTTATATATTTTACTGTTCAGCACAATGAACTTCTTTGTCATGAACATGTGAGCAACGTTTATATACATACTAGCTGAACCTGATATGCGTTACAGTGGCATCTAAAGTATATAAATTTTTGGGTCAGGAACCCTCAGTAGTCTACAGAATACCCTAACTTTCAACACGATCCAATTAAAAGTTTTGGTATGCATAAAGGACAAACATACAAACATTTATTTTATTATATTATAGATACTAGCTGCCCTTCGAGGTTTTACTTGATTATTTATTTATTTTTGGGTTGCTGATTTGTTACTGTGTGTAATATAGCCTTCCTCAATAAACGGGCTGTCTAACATTAAAAGAATTTTTCAAATCGAATAAGTAGTTTCGGAATGTACGCTCTACATATAAACTTAAAAACATATTACTTTATAATAATAATATCGATGTACAATTGTAGTTACACTATTCATTTCAACAAGGACTGACAATTATATGGATCAATAGATTATTATATAATAATAAATAGTTGTACGTAATAATAAACGATCCACACTCAATTGATTTCATGAATTAGTACGTCATGATCCTGTGTCGGAAGTTTGGAAACACACACAACATAAACATAAACGCTCAGACCAGGACGAACATCCATATAGTCCATACGGACGTTTGCCCCGAGCAGGGATTAAACGCGCGGTCGTCAGTTGTAGTGATCACTTTGTTTTTTTTTTCTCGCTGGGGAATGCATTTATGCATTCCACCCGATAATTCAGGCGGGTATGTGGGACTCCTGGTGGCAAAGGGGAGTGCGCCAGACTACCCACTAAAACCCAGCGGTGCCCTCATCGTCTCAGTGGAGCGCCACGGGATCGCTTACGCATGCTACCTTGACACCCAGTTGTAGTGACCACTGCGCCAACCGCATATAAAATATAATTGCATTTTATCAACGTTTTTCAGGTTCAATGTGATCCGGTTATGGTTCCCCCAGTTATCAACGATCGTGGAATACTACGCGAGTGAAGAAAATCAAGACTTATGTGTGATGCTGGACGCGTATACAAACGATTTGAAAATGAAACAATTTAATATCACTGACAATGACATATGCATACCGGTACGTTATTTTTATACTCGTAATAAAGGGAAAGAGAAAGATAGAGACAGACAGAGAGAGAACCAATTTTGTAAGTGCGAAGAAAACAATGAAATCATTGAACGTATTGTAAAAATTGGATGCTGATAAGCAACGTTCAATGGTGCAAAATAGAAGATATTTATGTATTCCGGTAGTGCGTCGCATATTAAAATTATTTTTAAGATTATCTACAGTAAATAATTATAGGATTTTTTTTAATTTAATGTTTCGAATATTGTAGTGTGTTCAATATTTTGCAATACATAATAATCAAATATATTTGAAAATCTTATTATTAGATATTTTTATACCAATCTGCTTTTAATTCACTAGACATTTTATCAAAAAAAAGATAAATATATTTTTTATTATTACCTTTTGAAAAAAAAATTGCGAATAGGTTTAACATTGTTTAGACGCCATTTTTTTACAAAATAAAGTCCGTGCGGCTTAACATAGTATTGTTTATCGGCGTCCAATTATGGTACGATTTAAGAGGTACATTACTCTATATGGTCATCCGCTATATTTTATAAATGTATCTTTTTTTTTTATCCACACATAAGCAAAGACCCAAGCAAAAGCATGGATACAATGTGTTTAATATTTATTATCTTTATACAAAGCACATTGTTTAAAATGATATGTATAATTAATAATTACAAGGAATTAAAAAAATAATTACAATTCAATTATTACATTTTTAATCTGATTCAATTCAAAATAAATACCAAGCCAAATCTAGAGCATAGTTAATTAAAAACATATTATTTCAAATAAAAAAAACAAGTCGATTTTCTGTGACATAATCATGTCACAGTAAATCGACTTGATTTTTTTGTGTCCAAAATGTTGGCAACGTCCGTTCTCTTTATGTCTACGTTGACATCTTGGCTAAGGTACTTTATTATAATGTAGATTTTTTTTTACTTTCAAATGTTGTTGGAATACTCTTGCAAATTATGGGAAAATAATTCAAACATTTATTTGCGGTTTCCACTATTATTTGACCAAAATAAAATCGGCCATAAATATAAAGCATTGTCATTATGTAAACACTAGAAGAAAGAACAAACTTCATACCAAGCTTTCGTTTTCATAATGTCAGTTCATCGTTTCTGGGGTTTGGGGATTCACTTAATAACTTTAAAGCCTACATTAAAAAATCTTTAATAGATAAAGCCTATTATACCATACAATAATGTTTTGACGACAAAGAGGCGTGGATTTGAAACGCGTTGAATTTCTATCCGGATAACATAATTAAAATGTAATAAAAATACATTATGTATAAATGATTTAAAAAGAGTTACTATCGTGTTTCTTGCCAGTTCTTCTCGGTAGAGACTACATTCGGAACCGGTGGTAGTTTTATAATAATCTAAAAAACTATGATATGTAACTTGACGATTCGAAAGTGTTTTAAAAGCCCATTTGAATAAAGTATATTTTGAATTTGAGTTTATCTATGTTGTAAAGTTGTTTCAATAACATACTACATCCAAATTAATTTTTATTATCTATATACTTACGTTTTATTTCGATATATTTGTTAGTTCTTTTTAAAGTTAGTTCTTTTAAATCTCCGAATAAAAAAGAGGCACGTTATAAGAGTCTTGACGTGTACATCTGTATGTCGGTCACACCTGAAGGTCATCAGCTGTTTCCTGATTGTTGAAAGGATCTGAGTAACCTCTACTGACCTGACCGATCCGAAATTTACTATACTGTGACTTTAATGATACTAAAATAACATAATTACGGAACCTTCACCTGATGCTTCAGCATCAACTGCAATCAGCAATATGCAAAACTCCTCGATAACTTACAATAAAAGTATCGCGATGCGATGGGCCTAGTTGAAATGGTTGCAAAATAGTTAGTCGGGGCACTTTATTTAATTTTCATTTCTTTTAGGTAATAATCGATGTTACTGTTAAATTCTAGCATTGACTTTGGATCGTAAAGAGGAGCATTATTTTACTAGATCCAAAACTTTTTATATCGCCAATATCAATATGACTGTAATTTAAAAAATAAGCATTGATAAGCGATTGTGCAACATAGCAGTAGTAACCACCTGTAAATGTCCCACTGCTGGGCAAAAGCCTCCTCTCTTATTAAGTATAAAGGTTAGAGTTTTATTCACTACGCTGCTCCACTGCGGGTTGGCGGATGTTGATGTTTCAGAATTTCTTTCGGCACATGCAGATATTTTCACGATGTTTTTCTTCACCACCGAGCTTCTTCTTCTTAAGGTTCCACTCCTATCGGAGGTTGGACAACATCATGGCTATTTTCACTTTCGAAGCCGCTGCTCGAAACAGTGTAGTGGTACTGCAGCCAAACCAGTCCCGCAGATTTTTCAGCCAAGAATGGCGCCTCCGCCCAACTCCACCACCACCGAGCACGAGATGAATTTAAACATAAATTTAGCTCTTGAAAAGGCATCGGTTCTAGCCGATATTTGAAACGCAATAATTAAGATTGAGGTTTTCTAACCATACATTGCTTCTTTTTCAGAACGTCAGTGGATCAGAGACGTACATAAACGCCGTTATATTAGGTGCCATATGTGTTATCCCCTATGCTATTGGCGGAGTATTAGTCAACAAGGTTGGGAAGAAGAACATATATATAGTATGCGGAATGATCGTTGTAGCCGCCACACTTGGACTGAGATGGAGCAGTTCGAAATTTGCAATGGTTGCATTGTTCTCCACTATTGTGGCCCTCTCACAACTGCTGATGAGTCTTAATCAATATCTGGTGGTTGATCACTTCCCGACAACCACGAGGTTAGTATATTCATATGAGTATGATTTTTTTCCCCTGTCTCAATGAAAAATTGAATATGTGTATTTCTAAGTATGATCAAAAATAATCGGTTGGTGACGAGTATGATTAGTATTCTGATAACAAGATATATAATCAAGAATTAACAAATTTTGTAGCCATGGCATTCAAAAAAGTTGCCTTAAGCGGTGAATTTTCATAATTTTATTTATTGGAATTTAAATCGAATTTAAATGCGATTATCTCTAATAATAATAGTTTTATAAATAAAGATAAATACTATGAATGTTGACATGAATGAATGAAATGGCATGAAAATATATTTATAATAATTTCGTAGAAGCAATCAAATAGTCATTAAACAACGACAAATGCCAGGACAAACGTAATTGCCATTAATTTCTACATATGTTAATGAGATTCAAGGAAAAGAGTAGAGTAAAAAACTGTCTGGTAAACACCGGTTAAGCGACTGTTAAGTTTGTATAAAATTAACGTATAATAATAAATAAAAAAAATTATTCCCCGCGCCGTTCATACGTGCAAAGTCGTGCGGCGTACGACGGTGCCGAGTCAAAAAGATCCCCGTTTTACACTTAAGAATTTGAATTTTTAGATTTATACTTTGGATTTCCGTTTAAAAAACTTGCGAAGAAGGATTTGGTTGACTAGAATAAACCATTTTCTCTTAAGTTCGCCACAACACGAAAAGTGGCGAATATAAGACAGTCGCACGACGCGATGGCGCCTATTTCGCTTGGCGCGGGCCTGATCAAGACCACAGTAATTTAAAAAAAAGAACCCAACAATACCTCGTACTTCAAAATTGGCTACAAGAGGTCACAACGATTCGTTAATTTGGACAGTTTCCGTCCGCCATGTTGATGTTTTACTGACGTCATAAAACACTCCAGAGAAGAACGGTTCGGCCAAGCTGTTTAAGCTACAGGTCATAATGGAACAAATACATACTCACATACACATACGTCAAAGACATTACCATCCTTTCAGGTAATTTGGGTGAATAAGATATAATAATTTAAAAAATTCAAACGATCGCAATTAGAAACTAATCTTTTATCTATACTAATATAATAAAGATTATAAGGAAATATTTGTATGTATATTTGGCACGCTCTATAGCTTGAACTGTGTAACGGAATTGTAGGAGTGACGTAACGTATATTGTTATCTAAGGAAATACCAATCTCCAATTCTAGATAATCACTTATCCGTTTAAAAAACTTTCTTAACAATTTCTTTGGGCATTTGGGTTTTTTATTTTTTACATTACTCAAGTCTTTTAGATAAAATGTAACATTTCCTGTTCTTGACAATGTGTTGTGTAGAAAGACGTGTAAGCATAATAAACAAACAAACTTACACTTATAATATTAGCTAGGAATTTAACGAAATAAATGAAACGAAATAAATTAATAAATAAACGGATAATCAAGCATCCACAATAAGCATGTTTTAAAATCATTAAATTTCAACCAAAAAGTCAATATGAATATCGGTAGAAATGGAAATACGATAAAGCATCCATTTAACTCCGATACTGAGTAATTGCATAATTAGTGATATTTATATTTAATGAAGTTGTTCCAGCTACGGCAGAGTTAAAAATGATAATGTATTACTGTTTACTTGTTATATTAATTATTTATGAATAACTAGCGACGCGTCTGTCAGCTTCGTATGGGCACAATGTTGTTCTTTACCCTGAGGGTAATGTGTTTATCAGTCCGCGGTTCGACTTTCGTAAATGACACGATGTTTAACTGGTCATAATAGCGCGAATGTCATAGAAAGTATAATAATTTGGAAATAATAGCTGTTTTTGAACGCTATGTAAAATATAAAAGTATACGTCGACGAAGTGTGTTAAGTGAGTTGGTATTTAAAAATTATTTTTAGATTTCTTATCATATTTTTCAATCAAAACTATCGCTTAGAATCTATAACGATTTAAACTTAGCTAGTATCTATTCTCTATAATCTTACCACGCAGTTGGGTTTTTCATTTTTTTTAATTAATTACTTGTTAAGATAACACATTTCAAATCTTTGAATATAATTTCGCCAATTTGATTTGTTAAATCATTCCAATAGTTTTCTAATTGCCAGAGGCGTAACTGTACCATCTGAGGCTTGTGGGAAATTCTTTGGGGCCTCCAAGTAAAAATCGTCACGTTATAACTTAATTTTAATGAACCACATAAGAAGTTACCCAAAAGTATTAATCATATTGTGTGTATTTTAGTTAAATACCTGATAAGTTTTATTTTCAAGACCATAGTTTTATACACATTTATAATGAAATAACTATTTACTTTTAATAAAATTTTTATTAATAAAATTCTTTTAGTCCGGGGCCCTCTCGAGTCCGGGGCCCGTGGCTTTTTGTCAGCCCTGGCACCTTATAGTTATGCCCCTATTTATAAGTATAAAATACAGGTCTGTAATATAACAAGAAAATACATCGATATTTTAAATTTAACACAACATTCTTGGAAATAAAGCGTGATAAACGAGTCACAATATATTACGATAAAGCACATTGAAATTAATAATGTGAATAACTCAATTTACAACGTCTTGTAAATAAACTATAAAATATTCATACCTCTAATTTATGACCGCGAGGCGCAGACGATTATTATCATTTTGATTAATTGTGGAGTAAAATTAGCTATTAATTTACGCTATGTGAGAATCGCAGTATATTGTACCACGTGCATTATTATACACATTATTAAACTTTACACGGGGAAATTAGGAAGGCACTATTGCGAGCGATATATTGTTGAAACGTAATTGAACACACAATATGTGCAAACATTTTCATTTAGCGGTGTAATAAGTTTCCGTTCTAATTATTACAGGGGTCATCAATTACTTTCATATGGGGACTTTTTTTTAATTTTATGATCGTCCGTTGCCTTTTTTTTCGTTAAAATCAAATAATAGAAGACAGGGAAAGTAAAAACCTTTTTATTAACTGATTAAAAAAAATGGAAAACTAAACGGAAAACCACTCAGCTAATGTTGAGGCCGACTGAGATCGACTTCAACGTTGGATTTCTGTGGTTAACGTAAAACCAAAATTACAAAAATAATAACTAAAAACAAGCAGAAACGCCAGTGACAACTAACAAATAAAATAATATAGCCCACATACATAGGTTTTTTTTTTCAAAAATCTTTTTTTTAATGTCATTCGGTCTCATTCGGAATGCTACACTTGAATATGTAAACATTGTCTGAAGTTTTAGAATTTGAAGATTTTTATCAGTTCAAGTAAATTTTAAATACAAACTTAATCAATGAAGATTAAGATTCATGTTTCTTTTTAACCGACTTCAAAAAAGGTGTGTTCTCAATTCGACCGTATATCTTTTTTATGTTTGTTCGTCGATTACTCCGCCGTTTTTGGACCGATTTTCAAAATATTTTTTTTAAGTAAATATGCTTTTGCTCCTTACCTAAGGTCCGCACAAAATACGCTGGCCGTTCGCCATTTGATGACCCCTGATCTAAAGTTTAATGTCAAATCCTAAGTATACAATAGAAGTTAAAAGGAGTGCTATTAACTTGTACAATTTATATGTATGTATATTAAAAAATATATCAATATAAAAAATAATATGCATAATTATAGAGTTAGTACCTCTAAAAAAATAATGGATTAAGTATTCGTTCAGTTTTGAAATTCGTTATTTCAACTTATGATCACAGCGATTTTAGATAGGGGCAGAAAATGTTAAAAGATCACGTACCAAAAATATTCACTGCACGTTGGGTTAGGTATTTGCAAAATTAATAATATTTCAGTGAAAAAATGGTCGTGAGTTGTGCGTGTACGGAACTACAGAGATTTTTTTGAAATTTCCATTATATATAAATTGAATCTACTCGTGTATATTTCATATTTCATCACACGTGTAAGAATGATATGAATGATGTTTTTTAATTTACGATTGACTTTACCTTTAATGTATATTAATTGCAAATCAAGTGTACAACGGCCTCGATGACTTGTTTAATATGACTGAAAGATAGTTTTTAATACTTTATTTTCTGTTCACACAACACCTGAAAAACTTTCATAGTAAAGAATTTATATTTTTCACAATATTTTCATAGTTAAAATGTTAAATACCACAGACTGTAAAACAAATCAAACAATAATAATGGCATCTTCTTAGAACTCACGTCAAAACAAAAAAAATACGCGACAAAAATTAAAAGTCCTTTACTTATGCGCTAATCGAATAAAATATAATACTATTAAAAATATACGCCTAAACTTCTTCGGCAATTTTAATAATTTATCGTGTAATAACGTAAAAAAGACAGTGCCTTTTTTGTTTTAAATATTAATTTGATTTATTATTACGCACTCTAATAACTTTCCAGATGATATCCATCGGTAATTAGTAAATTTATTAAGTTATCTTAGACTAGTCGCGAATTAACATCAACTTATGCTAGCTGTATCGATTTTACAGGTCTCTAGGAATAGGTGTGATCATGACTACTGGTCGTATGGGCACTCTGGTTGGCAATATCATGTTCCCAATTTTATTGAACATTAGCTGCGTCGTACCCTTCTTCACGATGGCGGGGACTTTGGCATGTGAGTACAAAAAATTAAATCCTTATGTAGTACATACATTCATATTTAGACGCTGATAAGCAATACTGCGTCAAGCCACATGGACTTCATTAATGGCGTCTAAAGATGTCAAACCTATTCTTATTAAATTAGTTTCAAGAAGTATGTATATTCCCATCTTTTCTTTTCTATTTTGGTAAAAGGAATAATTAAATAAAAGTAGATTGGTGTCATAAAAGTATTTATCTAATAATATTTTTTTCAAATATATGACATTATTGTATAAATTGCAAAATATGGAACGCACTTGAAATTCGAAACATTAAATTAAGGAACTTATTTAGTACTTTTTTTGTTTAGATGGCTTGATTTTTTTTTTTGTATAATGTTTAATACATCATGTATTATCAGAATACACAAATATCTCCAAACTTGACTATTTGTGGGTTGACACATTATTGCTTATCAGCATCCATTTAATATAATGGGTCTTATCGCAATAACTAATGGTATTAATACCTTTTTATTGCCCGAGAAGTTTTGACGAAGTTACATTCGTCGTGGTCACGAGCTGACTGTCACCACCACGAATGTAACTTCGTCGAAACGTCTCGGGCAATATAAAGGTATTAATACGATTAGTTATCGCGATAAGACCCGTTATATTAAATATGAATAGTATAAATGGCGAAAGTTTAAAATATTAGTACATACATATAATATAAAATGCTTATAAAGTTTATACAGCAAACTAGTTTCCGCTCATTCCTTCACTTGTGTTATGGTTACTGCTTCGCTTCTGTGAGTCGTAGCGTAATGTACTATAGCATATAATCTTCCGTAATAAACGGGATATCTAACGCGAAAAGATTTCTTTCAAATTTGATCAGTTTCATAGTTTACCCTCTTCATTGGAACTTACAAATAAATTTTACTTTATATATTTGATATAATAATAATTCCAAAAATGTTTTCTTTTTTTTTTCAGTTGTTACTTTATTGAGCTTCGTGATACCAGTAAAGAAGAGATAATTATTAGGATAATGTATTTGTAAATAGCACAATAAGTTTAAAATTAAAATATTTTTTTATTTATATTTTTCTTATTTTTACTCATCATAACCTTTTTATTTTCTTTTACATTTTAATGACTGTGGTATTTCACGTTAGGCGGACAACCAAGAAAAAAATGGAGTCACGAATTTTGATTATACTCTGGTCGCTTATAATTCTAGTAGACGTGGATGTGTGTATAAAATTTTTTTCGATGTGATGCTTCATCAAAAAATAACTAACTTCATTCTTAGTGATTTTTTTAGGGCTCACAATTCATCAATGAAGCATTTTTTGGTTGACCGCTTCACGTGAAATGCCCCGTCTGCTATTCGTCTTGCGACGAACGATGACATTTCCAACAACGTGGATACCGAATATCTTCATTTCAGCTAGCTGCTATACTTCATTTCACAAACCTACACAAAATGGGACGTTTACAAATACCTGAAATCTGTATAGGTATAACGCTTAATAAAATTAGTAAGCAGGCTTTAAGCCTTAACATATAACTATTAAAAATTCATATTTAATATAACGGGTCTTATCGCGATAACTAATGGTAGTAATACATTTTTATTGCCTGACGGTTCGACGAATGAATTATACTTACATTTAAATCCTTGTAGAATTTAAATTGAAGTATAATTCATTACGCTGTTTCATGGTACACTAGTAAATTCAATCACTTCGAATTTTTTGAAACATACATTTCAATGATTCAAAGACAATTTGAACATTTAGGAAGTCTCGAGATTATCTACGAGTGCGTTTAAAATTTGTACGAAAATTCCGTGCCTAATTTCTTTAAAATCCTCTATCGAAGAAAAAAGTAACAAAATCTCCTTAAACGCGCCATAAAATTAAGAGAAACAGAAAGAAATACTTAAACGGAACAAGTTAACCGTAAGCCTTTTCCATGTACAAGCGATTTCATTAAGAGAAACTAAAGTTACTCTAGCATTCAGAAAGGCACTTTGAAACAATAAACTTCAAACTATATTCTTAAAGAAATTGGATTGTTGTGACCCTTGTACACTACCCACTTCAGTTCGTTTAATTTCAGATCACTTGCTCTTATATCGATTGGATAAGGTCGAAATTACGTTGAATTCTTCGCTCGTTGAAGCTGGATTCAACCGTGCTTATTTATTTATCAAAGCTGAATTTAGCTGACTCTAACTGGACCTTTGAGTCTATACTTAAAGTTACAACTCTGCCTTTAAGATGAATAATGAGCCTCGATGTAGTTGATACTGTTTCGAGGTACTTTATATCTTATTGATTGACATTTAGGAATTAATGTACAGTTATACATTTTAAACTTTCGCGATTTGTAGTATTCATATTTAATATAATGGATCTTATTGCGATAACTAATGGTAGTAATACATTTATCATTGCCCGACGTTTCGACGAAGTTGCGTCCGTGGTGGTCACGAGCTGACTTAGGATGAGACCCGTTATATTAAATATGAATAATACAGTTTCTTTACAAGATGTGTGACAATTTTTTTATTGATTAATATGCAATATTAATATGTATTTAGGAATATTTTCTAAGAGTACTTAGTATTAAACAATTAAATGTAGGTATTTGATTAATATCTCATAATATATATAATTTTTATCAAAGAGCAATAGTAGTGCCAATGTTGCTGGTAGTAATTTGCCTTCGTGGCACATAATAAGATAATACAAACAGTCAATCTTTTCTAGCGTTTTGTAGAACAGCGTATAATCATTTATCATTAATAAGACGCCATGTTATTTAAGTCTTCTAGACTATAGACGATATTCAAGAATGTAGTCCTTTGTCCAAAACCACTAAATGGATCATAACAGTAGCTTATAATGCCTTAACAGAAAATAATAGATACATTTTAGCCTTGTCAGAAAATTGTCCATTTTGACACGTCTCGTTTCTTTCCTTACTTCCTATATCCTTTCATTATTTATTCCTTTTAAGCTGGTAACGTTTGTGGTTCTTCTGGTTCTGCAAGTCCACGCGGTGGTAATCAGTTAAAATCAGGTGTCCCCCCTCCTCGTTTGCCAGCTATGTTTTATATTAGCGGCCTCTTGCGATTGCACTCGCCTTTTCAGGTTACTACTTTGCTCCTATAAGTTGAATGATATAATATAGTCTATAACCTTTCCCAATAAACGGACTGTCTAACAGAGAAATCATTTTTCAAATCGTATCAGTAGTTTCGAAAATTACCCTTTACATACAAACTTACAAACCAATGTTACGTCTTTATATTATAATATTAATATAGATCTAAAAAAATAACTTTATTTTCCTAACTTATCTTCAAAGTATTACATTGGAAGCTTCGAAATTGTCGCATATATTTTCCATTACTCACCGTATTCTTGCTGTTTTATTTTATTCCGACGTGTGTGTTTACTTTAGAAGGCTAAGCTATTCTAAAGCCTATTCCGTTCTCTCAGATCCAATTATATTCTTCGTAGCTAAAGTGCTGTCTTTTAATGCTTTCTGCGTATAAAATAAGACTACAATATGAAACGTTAAGCCCATAAGAATATGCCTTGCGCTCTCTTCTCTTGGAATAATTTTATAATCCCAACTAGATAATAAACTTTGTTTACCTGGATATTTAGGTTTTTTTTTATTTATATTTTAAATGTCTGAGAAAAGTTTTGGAGACAAATAATATTGTAAAATAATTTTGTTATCATACAATTAATAAAACCCCCCGTAAACTTTAATACCCCCTAGCACAACTATAAGGGATGATTTTTAAATTCGGAGATATAGATATTTATTTTATCGCTATAAGAAATATTTATGCCAATTTTAAGGATAATCGCCAAAAAAAAATGTTGTCCATAGAAACTTCACCGCCCCCTTGCAGTTCAATAGGGGATGATATTCGTGCGTTTTATGTTTCACATTTTATTACTATCATCCAGAAGTATGCGTATTAAATTTTAAGTTAATATGAGCACGGAATAAGATTTTTTCATACAAATGTTTTTACCCCTTTTAACTCTTTTAGGGGTAGAAAATCGAAAAACCCTTTTTTAGTGGATGCTTACAGGGTATAAGGCACTACAGCCAAAATTGCAAGGTGTAGCTCTAGCGGTTTAGGCTCTGCGTTGATGAATCAGTCAGGACAAGTGATTTTATATGTATAGATTACAGAAAAACAATTTTAATTAGTTTCGCTGAGCACACGTATATACGGCCAGTGGTAACAAGTGGTAGATACTGATTGTAATATTAACACTATTAAATTATTCAACTATTCAAAAATTACGGAGTAAGGTCTATGTTTCAAATAAAAGAAAAAAGTGTAAACACAAATAAACAAAATGAAGAAAATAAATGCTCAATTTTATGACGAATTACCTAATTATAACTATCTCAAATATATAATAAATAAAAGATAAAATATAAGAATATGCTCTTTCCATCAGGCAATTTATCGTCAAATGAACATTTCAATATTTGAAATTGAAATAAAAAATTATATTAAAGATAGGACCACGATCGTTTAAGAGCGAAACAATAGGTGTACCACAAAATCTTTACTGTATTATTGTTTAACGGTGAAACGAAAACCGTTTGAAAATAGTATGACTTGTATTTGTTCCGTCTGGATCAAAACACTTCGCTCCGACTACGTTTAGTCGTGTAGGTGTTTACAGATTATTTATTTACTATACAATACAGAAGGGTAAATATTAATACCGCTTTTGTGGTCCAATATTGACATTGGCAACATTATCAATTAAATGTACAACATTAGGTAATTGTATATGAATAGAACTTAGTTTAAATAAAGGATCTATTGATTCAGTGCTGGGTAAATGTCTCTACTTCCATTAAGAAAAAGGATGGAACGATGGAGTTTTATGATCATGAAAAGCAAAAAATCCAATGTGCTATTACAACTTATTCTTGGCAAAATGTATATAATATGTTAACTGACACATGTTTTTTACCAGCATTACCAGAATCGACATTTAAAAGTAAAAAAACTGAACTAAATTTTTAAACTGTTTTTTTTTTTTTGTTTTATTTACGTTTAAATATCGATTCTACTAACACCGGTAAAGTATCCAACACTACCCAGTTCACAGCCTGTATATATATTATATTATTACTATCGTTAACATTATAGAAAAATTCATATTAATGTATAAATTCCAAAGTAAATGTCTCTTAGTTTGTTTTGTTTTCGCACCAAAAAGTACTGAACCAATTTTGCCGAACTGCGAGCTGGTAAAGCGATTTTACCTTGAAGAAGAACATAGTCTTTTTTCGTAAAAATAAACGTGAAAGAATTCAAATAATGCAGAAGAAGTCACAAGAAGCAGCTAGTAAAAGATTACATTCATTCTAAAACGTTTACCCAAAAATTCCTACGTTGCAGTGTATCTAATAAAAAGATCGTCAAAATTATTTAAGCTTTTAGTTGAGAAATTAATACGTAAAAAACGGATTTGTTACAAAAATTAGGATAATTACGACCAAACCATTTTATTTTTTCTAAAACTAAGAATTAAGGAACACGAAAATAAAGGAAAATTATACGTAACTACGGAAAGTATAATAATTTTGACAAAATTGTGGTAATTTTAAAACCCCTGGATAGCAATCTTCAGATCATTTTGATCGTTATCACGATGTTTCATTATTCTTTAAAAAAAAATCCACAGAGTATATATTTAATAATTTATCAATAATTTCAACAATATCAATAAATCTTTACGAATATTATAAAGCTGAAGAGTTTGTTTGTTTGTTACTTAAACTGGAACTACTGATTAGAATGAAGAAATTCTTCTTTTTCTATTCTAGATAGTTTATTTATTTTAGAAGCGAAGCAGTAACCATAAACGCGAGTGAAACCGACAGAAAACCGAAAGGACTAGTGTTGCATTAAAAGCAAAAGTTAAAATTAAAGTAATTACATAAATAACTAAAATAATATTAAAGACAAATAAAAGAAGTAAGGGACAAGGATTACTGAACAAAACATGAATACCTACATTAAAAATTTAATAAAATAAACAAATGAATTCTGCCATTTATATAAATATAAAAAAAAAAAAAAAACAAATATAATTTTTTTTTATATTTTACTTCCAATTGTAATGTTTTTATTGTCTTTTATAATTCACTGTCTCAATTCTCGCTAGAAAGGCATTACTGAATAAAAGGACTTGTATTTTAATCCGTCACTAATTGTATTGGAAGTAAGAAGAATTACTCATTATTTAATTTCTTTACACTTTTACAGATTTTATGTTATATTACTGATGCGTGGATTAGTAATACCTTGACTCAGTCAGTCAGCTTGTGACCACGACGAATGCAACTTCGTCGAAACGTCTCGGGCAATATAATGGTATTAATACGATTAGTTATCGCGATGAGACCCGTTATATTAAATATGAATAGTATAAATGGCGAAAGTTTAAAATATTAGTACATACATATAATATAAAATGCTTATAAAGTTTATACAGCAAACTAGTTTCCGCTCATTGCTTCACTTGTGTTATGGTTACTGCTTCAAAAGGTATTACTACCATTAGTTATCGCGATAAGACCCGTTATATTAAATATGTATACTATATATATATGGTATATATATAGTACCATTTGAAAGGTATTATTCTATATGGTCATAGACTATACTTTATATATATGCGAATTATTTTAAAACAAAATCAAAATTAACGCGGGCGAAGCCGCGGTCTAAACCAAGTTTTTTATAAACACAAATTAAATTTGTTAACATAATAGATTATGATAATTATAAAATATTTTAATTGGTTATATTTTCTTGTACATAAATTGGAGACAAAACTTGCTTAATATAAACATTTGTAATTTATAAATGTATGT
Organism: Hypolimnas misippus; assembly: GCA_037950945.1. Lineage (NCBI taxonomy): Eukaryota > Metazoa > Arthropoda > Insecta > Lepidoptera > Nymphalidae > Hypolimnas > Hypolimnas misippus. Next base: position 10,992,353 of record JBBEEQ010000011.1, read on the forward strand.
ATTAACAAACAAAATTTTTAAGAGAATATCGAGTTTCTTGCCGGTTCTTCTCGGTAGAATCTACATTCCGAACCGCTGGTAGATTTTCATTAATTTAAATATTTTTCATTTGTTTTGACGATTCAATAGATGCATAAGCCTACTTGAATAAAGTATATTTTTATGTTTTAAATTTTTTGATTATTTATGGTATCCAGTCGCAACTTCGTCCGCGTAGACTTCGGTTATATCGCACTCCTATTTACACTGAATACGAATAGTTACCGTGCATTTTTTCGGGTTTAAAAGTAGCCTATGTTAGTCGTATGTTCTTTCAAAGGATGTAAAATACATCCCTGTAAAATTTTATTGCTACCGGACTAGTAGTTGTTGAGTTTATTCGTTACAAGCATATGTACAAAGTTTACAAATCTTTCTTCTTTATAATCTTAGTATAGACTAGCTTCCAGAGGCGTAACTATACCATCTAAGGCCCATGGCAAATTCTTTGAATGGGGCGTCACAGTAAACATCGTCACGTTATAACTTAATTTCAATGAACCACTTAAGTTGTCACCCAAAACTATTAATATTATTGTGTGCATTTCTTGTTAAATACCTGATAAATGTTTTATTTTCAAGAGCTTTATACATGTACAAGATTTATACATATTTATAATAAAATAATAATTTACTTTTTTTTAGAAGATTTTTATTAATAATATTATTTTAGGCCCTCTCAGGGGCTCGTGGCTTTTTGCCAGCCGCGCCACCCTATAGTCCCTGCTAGCTACCCACTCCGGTTTCCGGGTACTAATAGAGACTTTATCACTCCTTATATTATTACACACGATTTTATAACACAATTTTTTTACTTTTCGATACGAATTTTTTTTAATTAAAGATTTTCAAACACGAAAACTGTATATAAGTATAAAAAAGTACCTGCATGAACTAGCTTTACAGTGTATTTTTTCCTGAAAACAAGGATTACATGACCTTTTCTAGAGAAACCCTCAACTTAATTTCATGATATATTTATATATATAATGCTTGTTGTATATCAAGTTAACTACTTTCACTGGGTGATCGGACTTAGGTCAAAGTTTGCATTTTATTCAGACACAACAATTTTCTCAATAATTACATTTATTGCCGAATGTAAAATATTTTCTAATCACAAAATTTCATACTAATCGTTAGATTTCCTGACAAGATTATAATGATTTGTAATTCGATTTTCTTTAAAGTCGTATTATTCGATCTCATGAAAAAAGTTGACAATATTATTGATATAATAATTACTTCGCAACGAGACATTGTGCTAGCGGGTATTTTCTAAATCTTATGAATGTGACTCACTAATAGATTGAATCATTTATCCAATATTGTGTTAAGGTTATCTTCTTTTCTTATTTTAATTAAAACATTATAATTCGTCTAATTAAAAAGCCTATTCATTAACTAACGTAATAACTTTATAATGGATTACTTCGGTATTAAAATATAATTACAAAATTCCTAAAATGTTGTCACAAGCGTCTTATAACGTTTCTTGGATTCCTTCCCTGAATTAATCATTCATATTTTTTCTGTAATGAAAAAAATAATTATGTTTAATTTGTAATTATTACTAGTGCTTTTTCATATAAGAATTTCGATTATAATAAAATTAGAATAGACATATAAAGAAAGATAGGTGCCTAGTCAATTGTGGAACCTTATGAATGGGTATAATAATGTTTTACTTTAGATATTTTATGACATTAAAAACCATATATGTATCTATTTATTTTGTCGGTTTCCTATTTAAAAAGATCATCAAAATTTTAAAAATATACGACAATTGTACAAATAGGTAGATCAATTGAAAAGAATCAGAAACCTGACTGCGTAACAAGACCTTAGACAATCGTTACTAATCAACTTTAGGTAGTTATATATTATAAACGGTAATTCTTAATTTAAAATGATATGAAAAACCTAAAAATGATTTTAAAATACCTATTTAACGACACTTAAAATAGTTCGTCGATTTTCAGTTCATATTTTTCACATCATGTCGTCCAAAATCGACTATTATTTCAAATTTTTATACATTCGCGCCGTTATGATAAATTAAACGATGTCTCATTTATCAACATTGGCCTACGCGTTCGATCTAAATAGTGTCACAAAGTTACAAACCCACATTCATACATAGACTAATAAGAACATAACGTTCCCTCGCATCACGCAGTCGGCTAAAAATACTACATGATTACGTACCTATACGAATGTCTTCTATTATTTTCTAGACATTTCAATTTGTTTACAAACGATAAAATTATAAAACACGTCCGTTATAGCTTTGTTTACTCTAGACAATGAAATTAATAATATTAAATATATATAATACATGAAATGAAGCATACAGCGCCATCTATTAGTGTTACATATTATTAATTGATTTGTATCTGTTATATGTTTTTTTACACTTTTAAATTTGATATGTCGTAATAAATGACAGGTGCTAGTATTACTCAAAACGAGAAACGTAGTTTTATTAAATAGCCTACCAATTAGGCAAAGTATCCTCTTTCCATTCGATATAACGATATAACGAAGCAGATAATTAAAAGGAATAAATAACAAGAGATTACATAAATGCTGTTTAAATTTATTGATTATTGTTATGCAATATCCACTAATTACTTCCTTGTAAAAATGTTCAGGAAGTTTAATTACCAAGAAAAATATTCAGTTTTACAGATTTTAACGGAAAAAAAAATTTAATCATCCCCGATTCCATTTACTTTAGATTTTGTTTATCATAACAACCTACAGCATAAAGCTTTACGTGTGCTTCGATGCAAATTAGGAACACTCACAAAGGAAGAAAAGGCTTAATACTGCTAGCATTCTTGTCACCATTCCGCGCGAACATGATTTGTACAATAATTATAATGATTTGTAAATACTTAAGTTTACCTTTTCTCTCCCTCTCTCTCTCTCTCTCTTTCTCTCTCACGCTCACACGCTCATCACGAAATCTCAGAAACTACATATGCTAGAAGGTTAAAATTTTGCATGGCAGTTATTTTAAGGAAGCAGGTTCTCACTAAGATGGGATTTCGTAAAATTCGACCCCTAAGGGGGTAAAACGGGGTTTATAATTTTGAAAGTACTATGGTAAGCGCGAGTGAAATCGCGAGAGACCTCTAGTAAGTCATAAAAAATGTAACTACCAAAACGATCGAAAGAAACAACTTTACCATTTCTTATACGATTTCTTCATTTTAATCAGCGAATTCAGTTTCTTGTAGGTGATTTGGCTTCGGTCGAGTGACAAAACCTATTAAAACTTAAATGTGTATCAGGCTATCAGCGATCCCGAAGAGGTTTAAAAGGATTTCAATTAAGATGAGGGTAATAGTTATTTTCGTTTTCCTCTCCAGTTGATAGACGTTGAACCGATTTACGTAAATGATCATTAGTTTAAATAAAATGGAGAACGTTTTCTTAATTAATGTTACTGGATACGAAAATTGATTTTTTATCCCTATTAACTGATATATAATGTTCATAAATGACCTTGAAGTTTTTAAACGGTCAGGCATTTTTAATTTCCAATTTAAAATATATTTACGAAAACTGATAGAATATTCCTTTATTGTTACATTTGAAAAGTAATAACAAGATTTGTTTTTTATACTTTACTGCTTTACTACAAAGTATTGAACAAAACCATGTTCAAGAAGTGTCTAGTTAATGTGTGTTCAAAGGTTAAACATTGTTTAAAATTTTGTCTAAATACTGCGGGTAAAATTATAAAAAAAAAAACTAATAAAATTTCACAGATTATATTTGACAGCTAAAACAGGTTTTAAGCATCTATTAAAACGAATAAATCTATTAAAAAAAAATAAATGACAGACACGTTGGCGCAGTGGTCACTGCAACTGACTCAAGCGCTAACGGTCGCGGGTTCGATCCCCGCTCACGGCAAACGTCTGTATTGGCCATACGGATGTTTGTCGTGGTCTGGGTGTTTGTGTTAATGTTGTGAGTGTTTCCGGACTCCCGACACAAGGTCACGTGATCTTAATGGGGGCCGTTGAGTGTGATGCGTTTATTTATTGATTATTTATTTAAAAACTCTTAAGCGTATGTTAAAACATAATTAAACTATGTCTAAGCCATGTTTAATTTAAAACTGTCTTAACCGCGAATTTGTAGTACAGGATTTTATAGACGAGCGATTATAAAGACACGCTAGTGATTTTAATCATTTGCTATCAGAAGACTTTCTCATGAAAGTAATAGGAGGGTCACAAATTATTGACTATGCCCCATTTTGTCTTTGTCACCATGTACGAAGTTGTTATCAATACTTGTCAATACTCGGTTAGTTCCTGGAATCAAATATCGAGTTGAATAACAGAACTAACTTCACTCTCATCATTCACCAATACTTTGTCACTGACCCGTGTGATTGGAATCCTTACCCATTTATAAAGGAAAAATACAAACGTAGAACCATTTCCTTTCATCCTATAGAGTTAAAATATTTTAATTATTTAGATATTATATTTCAATATATTTCGGACAATATTCTATTATATTGTAATTTAACCGAACAGGCACTGGTTTCTTAAAATATAGTTTATTATTATAAATTAGAAACTCAAATTATCTATGTGATAATTACAGGTTTGAATAAATTAGTTTCATAAAATAAAAGCTTGTAATAATAATAATGAGAGCCGAGATGGCCTTGTGGTTAGAACACTTCAATCTCAACCGATAATCGCGGGGTTTGAGACCCCGGCACCGTTGTTTTTCAAGTGCAAAATTTGTGTTTGAATTCATTTCGAGCTCGGTGGTGAACGAAACCATCGTGAGGAATCCTGCATGTGCTAGGAGAAATTCCGACACAGGTATGTCCACCAATCCGCAGTGAAATAGCGTGGCGGATTAAGCTCCAAACCTTCTCCTTAAGAGAAGAGGAGGCCTTTGCCCAGATGTGGGATATTTACAGGCTGTTACTTTACTTTACTTTTAAAAATAATAACAATATTTATTTAATTCTATTATCTACTACGAAAGTGCTGGGACACGAAAACATAAAAAAAACCATTACAATAACCACCACTCATTTTCTTATGTACCATTCCCTTCATTCCTCATTCCTTTTTAATCTGTCAACATATTTGTGGCTCCTCCGGTGCTGCAAATGTCCTTTGGCGGCGGTGATCACTTAACGCGAGATTTCCCGCATCCGTTTGCCAGCTATTTATTAATATTAACAACATAAAAGAGATAACAACGATTGGTCTATCAACCGTTTAAAAATAATTTTGTTATAGTCGTTCGTCGCAATAAATTGGATTTATCTTAAAATAAATAATGAAATAAAATAACTTGGGGCTATTATTTCTGTAAAGGTGGTTCATTAAGACATTAGAAATTGAATAACATAGCTCGAAAGTCTTAAAGAAAATTGTCAAAAGATTTATGAACGTCCTTTACGCGAAGCTTTTCGCAAAACTGACAATTTACTGAACAAAGACTTGTATTTAGAAAATAAACTACGCCTAAAATTTTGACCAGCATCAAAGAGCTCTGACTGCTTAGCGATGGTTGTACTGGAAAGGTCATTCCGTTCTGGAAGGGTTGTAATATCGTTGTATAACGAAATAACAGGGCGTAAGCAGGAAACATGTAGGGACGGATATTCTTGTTAAGGGTTGATAGTATCCAAGATAAACTCAACCGAATATTATTAAAATGAAGCCATATTTCCTCTTAGCTACGATGTTGTGACTCAGTATCGGCCCGAGTCTTCGAGGCGATCACATATTTTTCCACATTTCTTTTGTCAAATAGTGAATGCCAAAAAATAAGATTCATAGAACGCGAGATTTGATTATGTCCTTTCATGTTTGTGAAAATATTTGCATTCGGATTCTATTGTTATGGCGATTGTAACATATGTATTGCTTTTTAGCTTCTATTCATTGCAAATTGGGTAAATGTTTTTCATTTTGTACAATGTATTGTAAGCGATTATTCGTTTAGTTTTGTTCTTCCATTCGTTAGACAATACTTAGGTTTATTATTTTTTATTACGCGAAATAATTTGCTTGTAAATTAGCATGTCCAAGTTTCAGACTTAAATAAAGATTTATATACGTTATTCCTCATACACACACATTCACAGCTTTCGTAACTACTTACGACGTATCTGTTACTTATTACTGTTACAGAATTTTTTATATCGCTCTCGAGAGTAAAACTTACAAATGTAATTCTTGCCTTAGAATATAGCATTTTATGATGGCAAGACTTGAACGTATTAACGCATCTGAAAATGTCAGAGAAAATCTTGTCAAAAAAATTCTCTTCTATCAAACAAGCACATAAAGAAATCCCTCCTGCTCAAATATTACGTACATCACAAATAAAAACAGAATAAAACTTGTAAGAATGTCTTGCAAATAAATTATGTCCGATGAAAGACATCTCAAAAGAATAACTTTCGTTATTAATCAAAGTTAGTAAGTAAAAACCTGGGTTTCATTTACTTGAGAAGTTTTCGTGATGAGAAAGTCACTATCACTTATCAGGATCAATTTCCGAAGTTACTGCAGATTGGCAAACACGAAAATAGAATTTGGTCTTGTTGATTATAACTTTGCCGAATTTACGCCTATTTTTTATCTTTTATTTCATGTCTGTAAGTTATGAATAAGTAAAGAAATGAATATCGCATGTTTTTTTTTTGTAATTTTAGGTTATTTTTAGTCGACATCAAGAATTGAGGAGGTTGTTTTTTAGGCTGACATTTTTTGTTATATATTATTACGTATTGTTATAATTGTGAACCGATTTCATTATTTTTATTTTATAGTTTGTACCTTTAAATAGTTTTATTTTAAAAATCAAGATGACATATCTTAAAAGCATCCTGGGTTTTAATATTTAAAATTATTGTTCAAAATATGCAGTATTTTGGCAGTTCACTTTTGATAAATTTGGTTTTAAAATATGTATATGTTGGCAACACCGCGATGAGGCATACAGTTGATCGTTTAACGGCGCGGTGGTCGCTGGGGGAAGAACGCCATCTACCGGGAATAAAGAAGAAAAGAGAGCAGTGCGGTGTTGTGAGATTATTCTTTATGAAAAAACTCCGTTGAAGTTAGATTGGTATAATTGTGATATAGGTACTTAATTGGAATACATTGTTGAATGAGGACGGGATTTAATTTAACATACATAAGAAGGATTTAGGATTTTGTCCCGAAAATAAAACTTAAATTACTGTCGCAGGGACCAAATAGTGTATCATATCTGTGTCGACCGCAAGTCGTAAATAAAATAAACTTAATATCACAGTTCATATAATATTTATTCTAGGTTATTTTTCTTATTCAACTAAAAGGACGAGACCTACGCAATGTCGGCTTAGATTCTTATTACACAAAGCCGCTTAGACGCGTAAAAGTAATATCATTTGAGCTAGTAGGTATCAAGTTCTTATCAAAAGTTGCGTAAATATTTTAATTCAAAATTACCTATTTATCTTCCAAGTAATTCTGATCCGCCATGTTGAAATGACGTCACATTCACAGCTAATTAAAACTTTGATACAGGCAGGATTGTTTGTTTAATAAACGTAAGTACAATAAAACATTACATATTTTTATATTTTCAGTAAGTACTTAAGGCTCGAGTTTTCTAGATAAGTTTACCGTCATTTAGCGGTCGTCTTATGACGTCATTCAAATTTTGTGGGTGGAAACAATGAATGTGATTTTCTATAGTGTTATCAGGACTAGGGTCTGATGTTGAATTAAAAAGTTGGCTGTACGGATTTGTCAATTACAAAACTTAACACCCATAACATATTAATCATCCATAAGAGGCTTTTTATACCCGACTAACCCAAAAGGACGGTAATGTTTTTCTAAAGAATGTGGTAATGCATATGTCTGTGAGTTGTTGTAACCTCTTTTAGCCTAAGCAGTTTGACCGATTTTGATGTATAAGGTGTCATTAGATTCGTTTTCTTCCCTGAAATGGCATAAACTATATGACGTCAGCGAATGATCAACATGGCGGACGTAAACTATCAAAGCTGGCAAATTGTTTTAAGCTGAACTTTTTGACCGGGTTTATAAACTATGAATTGAATGAAATATTCTAATATATATTTTAAGTAAGTCATATTATGGAAATAACGCTGGATCTAGAAACAGAAATACTTTCGACGATTTACTTCAAAGGAAACCGTCGAACGTATTTGCAGTTCCTTTCCAAGATTTTACTCTTGCATTCAGCTATAAACATATTGAATTGGACGTGTGATGGGTGTTTCAAATAACAAAACGAGTGATATCAACATATACATTTTAGGTATTCAGAAAAAGCGGGGTTCTAAAGGGATCATACCCTCTCAAATAATTCTATAATAGGTTCACCATTGACAAATCTAAGTTAAAACATGATATGATCATAATTTATTAGTAAATTCAACTTTATGTATGCCTATTGTACGTGTATAATCTTCGTGATTATGTTTTAAAATTTTAAATGTCTGTGAGAAGATATAGTCCATTGCAAATCTACATGTAATGACTACTTAGCAATATAAAGTTTTGTATTTATTTTAATCGTTTTAATGTTTATTATAAAACCCGAACAGATTATTCGAATTTAAATGTAAACCGACAATCCAAACCAGTATTTTACATAGACGAGGAAACAGGAGGAGGTTCTCAATTCGTATTGTGTGTTTAATTTTATGTTTGTTATCTCAGAACTTCGTCATTTCTTCTCCGAGTTTGAAAATTATTTTTTTATGGGAAAGGGTCTTTCAAATAGGACCCGTAGAATTGATTTTAAAATCAAAACAATAGTAATCAGATGTCATTCAAGTAAACGAAATTATGTTTTTTTGCTTTTGAAGTTAATTGCTTTTTTTCTTTTGAAGTCTTAATTGTTTAATTTCTTCTACGATCCTTATTTTTATATGTTTATATAAGAATAAGAATCGTACTTTAATGTTCAAGACGTGATTTAAATACATCTACATCTATTAATAATATAAAACTGATAAATTTATTTGTTAGTTTATTAAAACCTAATCTCAAGAATCATAAAATTAATTCGAATAATATTTGAACTTACCCCTTTAACGTAAAATAGCTTTGAAACAATGAAAAGTCTGCAAAACTTATGTTAATCCATCGCTTTACGCCGATCAATAATCGTGAATAACGATTCCGATTGCACATTCGGTTAGATCAAGTGTAACTTACGATGATTACGATTACCGATGCAACCGTGTTATAAAGTGCATTCGATTGACATTCATCCTCAATAACGATTAGAGCGAATGCGATTGCAACATGACGAATGATGTCTCATTCGTTATCGTTAAAACGGTTATCGTTTATCGGTAGCGGTTGGCGAATGGTGGAATTGAAGGAGAAATTATGGCGATTTATAACTTATTGGACGGTATTAGGACGATAAAGTATAATTTGAATTAAAGTTTAACTAATTTATACCCAATAACACTAATATTATAAGTAGTCCTTTTTTTCACGTTGGGAAATGCATTAATGTATCTGGGGTTTAAGCGTAGGACTCACGATAAGAGGTATGAATACGCCTCAGACTACCCAGTAAAGCCCAGTAGTGCTCTCATCGTTTTCAAAAGGGGCAACGGGATCTTGCGCATACAACAGTAACACTTGGTCAGTTTCGTTCGCCTGTTCAGTTCTTTATCAGTTAGGGAGTGCTCCTGAACACCAAGACCACTCTCCCACAAATATTATACCCGGTACTATGTGGGAAAAGTTGTTGCCTCCTATATAGATTTCCTTATGGTTAAAGAAGAAGGTGCGCAAAGCCACATCTTAAAAGTAATCCTTTTTTACTTTTCCTTCACGAGTTTATATCAGGCTGGTATGTGGGACTCCTGGAACGGATAATACGCTCCAAACTACATTCATTATCCCGATCGGCCATCACGGGATCGCATACGCATACTACTGTGACGCCCAGATGGTAGGCCCTCCTTCAAGTCTTCACCTAGAGGTTACTTCCGGGCACGTCCACAATAAGTTCTGAGACAGCATAAACATTAAAAAACCTCGTCGTTTCTGAAGTCAGTTGAATAAATAACGCGCATCGTATATAGAAAAAAGAAAATAATAATTCGTTTTTATTATATAGCAGTTGACACATTTCTAATAATTATATAACTTGTATAATTACATAAAGTGTGCGGAAAATCGCACAAAGTAATAACTTTTATGATGGATAGTATAACTTAACTTTCCGGACAGTTTATGTAGTTGATATGAAAATAATAAATTTTTAACACGATTATATTTAATAATCTATGCATTATGTTGATTTCAATTTTCATTGACTAAATTCAATTTCATTTTATCATGTTAGGTATATGATAAAATGCTAGTCGACCCTGGTGAATTCACACCGCTATTAATAATTCACGCAATAATTTCGAGCTGTAATTTTTGGATTAAAACATTAATTTTGAGATATTTACTTTACTTTCCTAAAATGAACTTTAAAATAACTTATCAAACATTACTTTGATGCAGTATTATGGTTCATACCGACAAAAACACAATTAAGAAAATAATGTACTTTTAAGGAGTCCACAAGTTGATTCAATTCAATTCTTTGGCTTTTAGTTGTGCCTCCATAAGTTGATAATAATGAGAATAAATTTTGACGTATCATCGGTGACATTACAAACACAATACACAGCGTTATGTAAAATACCCTTAAGGCCTTATTTTTAACCATAAAGTAATTTAATATGTGGTTAAAATTTAGACTTTATGTAAAAATATAGATACGCTGTTTTGCAGTATCGCCCACGATGTACACATTCGCCCAAGAAAATAAAAGGGTTCCTAAAAAGATCCCGATAAAGTCCAAGCACGTATAATAATGTATTCCAAGAGAATACAACACAATTCTTCGTTAATTAACTAAAAACTCCACACGTTAACTTTAAGCAAAGTTCACAAATGGAGCGATACATTTCCATTGGGAAAACAATTTACGAAGTTGCTTACGATACTGAACTTTGCGTAAATGCTTTAGCCTTGAATAATCGATAACGCCTGCGTGCATTTTAAATGAAGTTCGAAATGAAAATTACTCATATTTCCATGTTAATAATTTGATGTTTTGAGATATGGTCACATTCTCTTATATTTCTGATTGTCACAGTAGGTTGTAAGTATCGTGGTATGTGTTTTAATCGTGAACAAAGATCGCTTCGATTATAATATATTTATTTTATTTGAAACAAACAACATATTTATAAAAATTAGAAAAATATATATACTTAATATTATATAACTATTTCGATCATCAGTTTGGTCGTAAATCGAAACATTAGTTCATAACACATTTTTTTATTTTAATTTCTACTAAATTTAAGCTTAATTATTTTAATTAATTAATTATTTAACTTGAATTCTTATAGCGGCATTCGGCATAAATTGTAATGCCATCTTAAATATATAGTATTTTTGGGCCAGGAACCTACGTCCACGTCCCCAGAACACCTTACCAACGCTTCATCACAACCCGAACAATGATTTCGGAATGCATAGAGAACAAAGATAAAAACATACGTTTCTATTTTTATGCATAGATAGGTAATTAATATCTACTTTGTAATATCACTATAGTAAAGTAATGAACTAAAATGCGAGTTAATAATTTAGAAGCACGACTCAAGCATTTCGTCTTTGTAATAATCACTTATTCATAGCGTATTTGGACTTGTCAACATTTACCAACATCATGAAATGGAGCGGAGATGTAGTGACACAGAGGGGTACTTTTTATATCTTTTTATTTCAAGCTGTCCCAAAAGACTGAACATGTAACTCCCAAGCGACGTTTTGTTTCATATATAATCGTCAAAGTGTCGCGCAAGAAGTGTTTTGTTCAGTAAATTAATTGCATTTTGCGAGGGTATATTTGAAAATTTTGATACTTGTAGTTTTATTATTTTATTAGGATTAAGTTTATTCTTTTGGGAAATACAAAATTTAAATGTGTTTGAAATATATATTTTTTTAATTTGTAAATGTCGCAGCTGGGATAAGACATAGATGACAAAAAAAATTGATTTTGAACGAGTTAATCCATCTTAATAACAATCAGATGAAAAACTTCTCTAAAAATCTTGTTGCGCGAGGAATTGGGATATTAATGATAAAACTATTTTTAGACAAATGTAGGCTATGTAAAAATTTACCACATAGAAGAGGCGTAATGTATATAACCTATAATCTATAAACAGAGCATAAAAACACGTCAAAGGATTTTATAAACTGCAGGCAAATACACGACACGAAGTAAGAACACGAACAGACGAATGATAGCGGGGGCGGCGTGGTTAGTCGGGGGCGGGTTGGTTGGAAAAAACCGAACATTACCCAGAAGAGCTAAAATTTCATACACAAAGTTTAAAAAATAGATAAGAAGAACATTTTAGCTATGAACACCATACACAGAGAATTAGCCAATAGCTTTACGCCTCACCTACAGACCGACACCAAATGCAGGTAATTATTTTATACAACTTTGAAACACCGTCCGCTTAGACGGCTACTGTTAGATGATTATCCTCAATATTATCATAGCTTTAAAGTTTAAAATCGCTTGCAATATAGAGGTATATGTATGGTGTAGTTGAAAACTTTCAAACTTTGCAACGTTTATTATTCAAATAAGTATTTATATGATGTACAAACTGTGATAAATATTTTAAGTTTATACGTGAGATAATATTGGTACGTAAAATAAATTTTAGTATATTAAAATAAAATATTTTTATTGTAAAAATATCTGAAAAACAAATCTCTACAAACTTTAATTATTTCAAATTCCTGTTCAAAACACTTTTTGTAAAAAGTCCAATACTTATTATACAATTCTTTAAAACAGAATTGTTGATGTCGACGTCACCTACACACTTTGCAAGAACAAAATGAACACTTAAGCAACTTTTCAAATGGTACTCAATTATAAGTTACTATTAAAACAGGATGCATCACTTACATGCTTAAAATTGAGCATCATTTATTTAGTATTTGGCTGTGTTTCGCAAAATCAGTACATTATTCATATGATATTGACAGTAAAACAAACAATTTACATAAACAGTTTAGATATCAGTATTTACCTTAGCGACCGGTGTTATTGTTATAAAGATTAAATTACCTGAAACAAAGTGAATTGAAACGTTATTTTAATGTTATCATGACAATTGATTGAATACATTAAACATAAATGCGTAAACATTTAATTCAACGATCAAAATGGATCAGTTTAAATACATTTTCGGTTAACTGACGAAATCGGTCAAACGGTCATTTTCATGTTCCACGTTGCAAGGTTAAAATGTAAACGGCCTCTATTATGCTTCGGTTTGAATGTTCAAAATTGTTGAATGGCTAGGCTTATTTTATGTGGTTAAATATTTTCGTGATAATTAAATTTGAAAATTGATAAATATCGTATTGAATATTGATGTTTGTTATTTTCTTATTTACAAGGATTATTAGTACACGGGGCTTTTATGAGCACTTTCTGATTTGAATATGTTAAGTGAAAATGAAATAATATCTTTCAAAAGTCGCTTTTGGGGAAATCAGAAATATAGTTTATACTAGCTGTCCCGTGCGGAGTCACTCGCGTTTATGGTTACTGCTTCGCTCCTATGAGTCGTAGCGTAATGTAGTATTCCTATAGTCTTTTTCAATAACTAAACTACTTAACACAAAAATATTTTTTAGTTTGAACCGGTAGTTGTAAATAATATTTTTCTCAAACCTCAAATAGACAAATGTCACCTTAGTCTACCCGTGACCACGAACGCTGCAAAGTGCTCGAAACGTCGGGATGATAAAAATAATTAATATACGCGATTTCAATTCGTTTAAAATAGTTTTATTTCAATGAATAATAATCGCGAAAATCTAAGACAACGATATGTGAACCATTAGTTTCTGAGATTAGCGCGTTCAAATAAACAAACAAACAAACTCTAGTAGTTGCTATAACAACTACAGGTAATACATTTTTGGGCCAAGAACTCTCTTGGGCGTCTCCACACCATCCTACCATGGTTTCAACACAATTCGATCGATGGTTTCGGAACGCATAGTGGACAAACATACGAACATTATTTTTTGTTAATATACATATTATCATTAATTATAAAGACCACATACAACTTATTCATCTTACATACACGTACAGTTTATAACAATATTTTTTGTAAAAAGACTAAAAAGAACGCTTACCTCAGACACTAGAAGTATAAAATAAATAAATTACAAATTTAAATGGCTGATTCAAATATATATTTTTTATTTATAAATATGTAAAAGTGTTTTTCATAAAAATATACACACGCGTATCTAAAAGCTCATAATTAAAAATCTCTGGATGGATACTTATGAAAAGCACATACATTTGGGTTAAATTTAAAACGATTTTATTCTGAAAATGTTTGCAACATGCAATTTAATATTTCAAGTACCAATTATAAAAATATTATGTATGTAATTGTGACAAAAAATTTAAACTCTTTTTACGTGAAATGACGAAAGGCACACTAAATTATTACATTTTAAAAATATTAAAATAATATGCGAATAATAGCCGAGCCGAGATGGCCTGATGGTTAAAACACGTCGATCTCTACCCATGACCGCTAGCTCCGCTGATTTTGAAGTGCTAAAATTCGTGTTTAAATCTCGAGCTCAGCGGTGAAGGAAAATATACTGAGGAAATCTGCATGTGCCGGGAGATAATTTGACTCATGTATATCCGCCAACCCGCAGTGGAGCAGCGTGGTGGATTAAGCTCTAAACCTTCTCTTTAATAGGAGCGGAGGCCTTTGCCCAGCTGTGGGATATTTACAGGCTGTTACTTTACTTTCATTATAAGAATAATTATATGTTTGTTACTACTTTACGCAAAAAAATACAGAATGGATTTTGCTAAAACACCAGTATAACTTAGAATAACACACGCAATACATTTTGATAGTGGATTTCATTCGTTTTAGTATAAAAATCAAATATATACAATCAGGTTACGTTAAAGTCATGTAAAAGCGATAGCTCACGTTAATAGCCCGCTGATTCATGTAAAACATATAATGTCTCGAAATATCTAAATAAAACTTTCTATTATTTTCATTTAGTTTCATTATTAGTAAATTTTATTAAAAATTCAAGAGCTTTGAAAGTATAACCAACCTGATTTGGACAATTTAAACACTATTTAATCTTCAAAGAACGCAGAATGTGACCTTTCAAGGTTGATCTGAAATCGCGGCTGAATCGCGTGGGACGTTTACCGTTTGGAGTGACGTCCAATAAATAAAATTGCGAACAAGAGGTATACGAAAAAAGGGAATGCGTAAAATACGGGAGCTTATAAAAATAATGAAAATAAATTTTTTTTTGGTCATTGATAATAATATGACTATTAAGACAAAGGGAACAGACTTCAAAAAAAAAAAAAAAAAGGATAGTCGTTTATTTTTATGACAAACTTATTCCAGTTATTTTGGTTTCAAAAACGAATTGCTGAACTGATTTTGATAAAAATTCATTGTGACGAATATATTCGTGATTTTAAAAATTATGATTATATCGTTTTAAAATTATAAAGGACGCGTGCTGGCACCTTAAATATAGTTCATTTAATCCGTAAACGCAAAATTTTGTATAATATAATATTCTCAGAGTAGTTTTTTTAAATATTGGAATAATATCCATTTAGTTTACAAAACATTTCATTAAAATAAAATAAAAAAACTTAAATGGAGCAATATTGTTAGTAAAATAAAACTAAGCAGCTACAAATAGCCATTTCAAGTAAACAATAAATAAAATATCATTCGAAATGATTAATCTTTCTTGATAATAAATCATCCATGACATAGCTTCATTTTTACTGGAGGAAAAATAAAACGTTACTGTTTCT
Source organism: Hypolimnas misippus (assembly GCA_037950945.1). Lineage (NCBI taxonomy): Eukaryota > Metazoa > Arthropoda > Insecta > Lepidoptera > Nymphalidae > Hypolimnas > Hypolimnas misippus. The sequence continues at coordinate 11,008,385 of JBBEEQ010000011.1, forward strand.
AACATTGCGATCGATACTCAGCAATTTAATAAAAATAATGTCTTACTTTCATTTTAATGATAGGGTATAATATAATTTATATATTTCTGTTAACTAACATGCTTTCTTTTTTATATAAAAAAGGGGACAAACGAGCAAATAGTACCTCCTGATGTTAAGTGGTTACCTTCGCCCGGATATCTGCAACACCAGGGGCGTTGCGGGTGCGTTGCCGGCCTTTGACGGAAAGGTTATCACAATCACTTGACAATGATTGTTACTCTGAGTGGGGAGATTATTCTAGTCTAAATGGTAAGATGATGATAGTGAAGATAGATAAAAAAGTCCCTAACGTATTAAGAACCTTTTCAATTCGGTCGGTCAATAAATTAATCTACATAGACGACAACCAATTTGTATGTTATGAAACGTATATTCACGGTGATATCCTATACCATATATTTGTTAGGTTCCTAAACTAGGTCGTTGTACGCTAAAGGTCACATATTTTTCACACATTACCTTTGAGTTACGATCGATACTACATTTATAACAATAGCCTATAAGTATATTTATTGTTTTTAAATAGGTTTCATATTGTATTTTCAACTGACTTCATAAAGAGGAGGTTCTCAACTCGTAGTGCTCTTTGTTTATTTAGAAGTATATACTTTCAGATTCGAGTTTTTATCAAAATCGGTCAAGTAATTTGGTTTTAAAATCGAAATAACGTTTATAAGGGTGTCTTCCACGGAAGGGAAAACGCGTGTTTTACTTTTGAAGTCCTCTATTTTTTTTTTTCAATATACTTTAATGCACAAACAGTAAATTTACAAAACGTGGACCTAACGCTATTAAACCATTTTTTAACCAGCCCACCCAGAATCGTGTACGAAAGCTGTTAATAGGCGTGCACAACAAAAGTAAAGTATATAATCTTAAAATAAACGTCATTTAAACATACAAATGATGATATTTATGTGCTGACTGTATTCCATTACAGAAACGTAATCTATACTAATATATAAAGCAGAAGAGTTTGTTTGTTTGATTGTTTGCTTGAACGCGCTAATCTCAGGAACTACTGGTCCGATTTAAAAAATTCTTTCAGTGTTAGATAGCTCATTTATCGAGTAAGGCTATAAGCTATATATTATCACGCTAAGTCCAAAAGGAGTAAAGCGCCCTTGAAGAATGTTTCAAAATCGGGGGATATTTTCCTATTGAGAGAGTTTACGCTGCGTGCGCTGCGTAAACGGTTAAAGTTTCGCAAAAACCATGTATGACAGAATTGTTCCCCTTTAAAAGATCTAAAAAAGTCCGCGACAACATATGTCTAACTTTTAAGGTTATCTCACTATAACTTATTTTATGCTAACCAAATTTGTTCTAAAATATTGCATTATTAGTCCAAAGTAACTATTCCACGCGGACGAAGTCGCGGGCGGAAGCTAGTTTAATATAAACGAAATATAATCGTTCACAAAAATATCTACAACTTCTTTATTAATTAACGCACATAATATTGCCATTGAATTTGACAGATTATTACATATTTCTATAGAGGACTGTACTTTTGATGGATGAGTTTAATAACGGTGAAGTGTATAAAGAAATGTTAACAATAAGAGGGCTTAATGTTTACGAGGTTCTAATGTACAGAATAACAATAACTAGCTTGACCCAGAAGGGATCATAGAGTGAAGATATTAAAGTTCCTCATCATGTCCTTGGGCGTTACTTGCGAGTATTTCACAGTGCAGGATATTGTGTATATATCTTTTTTTATTGAAAATTTATTAAGAATAGGTTTGACATCTTTAGACGCCATTTTCTTAAAATAAGAAAGTCCGTGAAGCTTGATATAGTATCTGGTTATATCTGTATGCCGGACATAGTTTTTTATAATACAAAAGGTGATTTTAACTATTTAAATAAAAAATCATGAATGAGATAATTTATAATTAAATGAAAGAATGAATAAATAATCTTAATTGTAAAAGTAAGTAAGTAAAGTAACAACCTGTTAATATCCCACTGCTGGACAAAGGCCTCCCACTCCTATTAAGGTTTAGAGTTTAATCCACCACGCTGCTCCACTGCGGGTTGGCGGATATACATGTGTCAGGATTTCTCCCGGCACATGCAGGTTTCCTCACAATGTTTTCCTTCACCGCCGAGTTCGAGATGACTTTAAACACTAATTTAGCACTTGAAAAATCAGCGGTGCTAGCCGGGGTTTGAACCCGTGATCACCGGTTGTGGTCGACGTGTTCTAACCACTAGGCCATCTCGGCTCTTTATTGTACATCAAATTATTTTTTTTATATAATTAATCATTTTAATCTTTATTGTACACCAAACAGAATATACAGAAAATTTAAAGTAGCTATCTACAAGAGGCGGCCTTATCGCTAAAGCACCGATCTCGTCCAGGCAACCTTTGGTAGAGGATATAAATAGGACGGTACGGTGACGGTGACGGTGTTTTCCATCACTGCGATGTTCGACGGTGGTGGAAAACGTCAAATCCCGAGATCACCGGTTGAGATCGACGAGTTCCAACCACAACCCCATCCCACGCTCTTACGTAAAAAGTCCCTGACGAATTGAGAACCTCCTCACTTCGGCCGGTTAATAATTAACCTACACAGACAAAGACTCGGAAATCTACTTGTATGTTGAAACGTATATTCACGGTAGTATAATATATGGAATAGGTTACTATATCTTAACAAATAAGTTCACCGTCGAATTCGTAGTGAGATTCAAATTCTGTATAAATATGAATAAAAATGTTAAGCAAATTCTTATTTGTATTTCAATATTATCTCATTAAATAAATGATCTCAGAGCAAACAGGATGAACGTAAAAAATATAAAACCAAATATACTTCTTTGTACGTCAAAACAGATAAAATTATAAAAGGAAATGAAATATACGAAATATCGTTTGGGAAAAACACATTTTCCACCTTCCAATAAAGGATATTTTATGATTAAATATAAATGGAAATGGAAATGAATAAGTATTAAAATCAATACATTAATGTATAGAAAATATAGTTAAATTATGACAACGTTCATATAAACATTTTATACTATATAGTAAAGCCTTTTGTCCGGGACTTCGCTCGCTCGAGAAAATAAAAAAAATAAATATTTTAATCTTTCGCGACTTATATTATTCGTATTTAATATAACGGGTCTTAATTGCGATAAGATCCGTTATATTAAATATGAAAAATAAAAAAATCCCTAAATTATTAATAATAACTTATGTATACTGATTCATAAGTCCAAAAACTATTTCTACCAGCTATATAAAGTTTAATTTATTAAATAATATTCTATTAAAATAATTTAAAAAATAATAATTATACATATTGTTTAAAAAAATAATAAAACAATGATAATATAATAATACCAGATTGAGGAAAAAAAAAAGAAATATTCATAAATCTAGGGTAGATTAAAAAGGGGTGAAATTTGTTTGTAAGCTTATATGTAGGAGTAATCTTTGGCAACACTGATCGGATTATAAAAAATATTTTTGCGTCGGATAGCCTGCTTATTAAGCAAGTTGTTTAATTTATAGGCTATATTACATCACGCTTCGACACACAGAAGCACAGCAGTAACCGCAAGGGGTATCTAATAACAACTAACAATAAGTTATTCTCCTCTTATTATAAACCTTTTAAATAACACATAAAATCTCTTTTTCTATTGTGACCTCCCATAATTTAAACGGGTTGACCTATTTTGAAGTGTAAAGTATCATCAGATCATATTCGTCCTCGGAGTGTCAGACTATGTGACGTCATCACAAAAACAATATGGCGGACGTGAGCTGTTAAAGCTGAAGTACTGAAACATTTTGACCGCACTTAAATTTGAGTTCTTGTTATTTGGCAGTCAGGTTTTTAATTTTTTAAATCTTGTTTAATTTCGAAAATACCAAGTTGCTAGTACATACCTCAGTTCATTTCATTACGCGGTGTTCCGTTAAAACAGCGACGTTTTTAATTAATTAATGCCGTGAAAGTAATTAATGTACCTTCTTGATTCAGCGCGGATTTGCCTTGTTTAAAAGTGATTGAACCTCCGGGCAAAAAACCTTGGCGAAGATTATTATGAACCTCGAGCGCTTTAGGAAGAGACTTTTTGATACGCTAAAAAATCTATTTTTTTAATCTACACTAATATTGTAGAAGAAAAATTTGATTTTGACTTTGTTTTCATGATAGGCTCGGAAACTATTTGAAAAAATCGTTTTACGCTGGGTAGCTCGTTTATTGAAGAAGATTATAGGCTATATTACGTCATGCTACGATTGATAGCAACGTTGTGAATTCTACAATATGTATCGGAGATTGGGGTTAACTACGTTCAACTGAAATTGCTGGTTTCAATTTCTGATAATTTTATTTATATTTAAGCTTATTCTTGTACTAACAAAACCAGATTATAATGAGTAAGATATAATGAAATAAATAGTTTGATAAACTCGTAATTAGTGAAATAAAGTGTTAGATTCTAGCTCACTGATTATAGCTCGTATACTTAGCTAGGCCGGGTCAGTATCACACTCTCGCAAATAATTGAGATAAATAGAAAATGTAGCTGCTTTTCGCACTTTTTATTTTAATTAGCCGCATACAAAACTAACATGAAAAGAGTTTTACATTTCCTTGAAAAGACGCAGTGTCCTTCAAAATGTTTTTGTGATTAATTATAATGAATTTATATTCGCATGGCAAGGTTTTTTTTATTTAAATTTTGTCGCTTATTATATAACTTCGCTGTATACGACAACAGGCAATTTGGTTACTATCAAAGACGAAATAAAAATCGGTGCACCATCTAAGCCGAAATTAGTCAATAATATTAGTTTAAAAAAATAACAACACAGATCCATACCTCCATACTAATATTGTAAATACGAAAGTAGTCTTTCTATTTGTTACATTTTCACACCTAAAGCGTTGAACCAATTTTTGATGAAGTTTATTATATAGATAAATTCAATCTTATAGAATGAAATCGGTCACTTTTTATCGCGAAAATAAAACGTCAAAAGTGCGAAATAGGGATTGAAAGTTTTAACGCAGACAAAGTCGCGGGAAAAACGTTTTCAATAAAATAATCGAATTCCTTTTAATTGGCCTAAAAAAGGGATGTAATTTAACCAATCGTTTACAAACTGTTTATGACGTCGTAAATCTGTTATTCGCGACGAAACATAGATATATTGCGCAATCCGGAGAAAAAACCATGATGGCTTATGAAGGTGAAAACGGACCAAATAATTGATACAAGGTTAGCGTTGAAAAAAAACATTGCGATTTATTTCTTTCAGTTATTATTTATTCGCATTCAATGACATCGTACAGTTTTAAATTTTCGTGATTTATACTATTAATATTTGGACGCTGATAAACAAAACTACATATGTCGAGAAAATGGCGTCTAAAGATGTCAAACCTTTTTAGGGTTCCGTAGTAAAAAACGGAACCCTTATAGTTTCGCTATGTCCGTCTGTCTGTCTGTCCGTCTGTCTGTCTGTCTGTCCGCGGCTTTGCTCCGAAACCCTTAATACCAGAAAGCTGCAATTCGGTATGAGTATACATATGAATTACGCCGAGAAAGCCGTACAATAAAATCTTAAAAATATTTTTTTTTCAGGGTGTCTTCCCTATGTGTTAAGAGAGACCAAAAATTTTTTTTCTCATTTATCCCATGTTGTGGGATATCGTTAGATAGGTCTTTTAAAAATGTTATAGGTGTGGGACAACCATTTTTCCGAACGACGAACTGTTTCCGAAATATTAAGCTTTGAAGTGTCAATTTTTCTTAGAGTCAAGTGTCCCCCCCCTCTACCCACTAAACTGCTGCGTCTAAAAATATGAAAAAATTCACGATAGCGGTACATATAATGAATTTAAAAGGAAAATTATCACGGCTATGTGGGTTCTTATGGTTATCGAGTTATAGATGATCTAAGTAAAAATAAATATTTCACTTTTTAAAGCATCACATTATGTAAATATTAATAATTTTAAATTAATATATGAATTTAAATGAATAAATAAATAAATATTTAATAAGTTTAAATTAAAATAAAATATAAAATAAGGTATAAAACAATGTCTTAATAAAACATGTCGCGAGTGATTCTGAATCGCGCTTATGAAGTTTTCAACCAAATCTATGGAAATCTATGGAAGATTTCATAGGCGCTAATCAGGAAGGAAATTTATTGGCGCTAAGTATATTTTACAAGTGTTAGAATAATAAATAACACTGGTCAACACAAGTCTTGTTTCCTTTATTTTTTTTTCTGTTTTTGGGTATTTCTATGGCCCTGAGTATGAAAAAAATACTGGAAGATTGCTAACAGCTTTTGTTTTTGAAATATAGAGTTTTATTATTTTGATAAAAAAGTACAGAAAATTAATAAATGATGTTAACAAAATTTCTATTGAACGCTATCAAATGATCTTTTATACGATTTTCTTGAATGAACGACTTAAGGTAAATTACGTTGCAAACTCCAGCAGTAGTCTGCCATCATATGTGAGTCCCACCGCCCCTGATACTGCTCTTCCACTGTTCGAAGATCCTGATGGATTCTTTCACCCTGCTCCTCACTAAAATCACCTAGATTTTGCGGAAATCGGTCCAAATGTGAGTGCAGGAAGTGGATTTTTATGCTCATGTTGCACCCTAACTCTTGCAAGTTCGATAGCATGAACTCAGCAAGCTCGACAGATTTCTTTTTGCCTAGGAAATTACTCATAACCAAAACGAACGACTTCCAAGCTTTGGATTCGACTTCAGTCATTGATTTGACAAAATTAGGATCTTTCACGAGTTGCCTAATCTGTAGCCGATCAAAAATACCAGCTTTTAATTTTTCTGTACTTAATCCTGGAAACTTGCGTGAAAGAAAATTGAAACAATCGCCACTTTTGTCAAGCGCCTTCACAAACTGTTTCATTATGCCGAGTTTAATATGAAGTGGTGGAAGCCATAGCTATATTATTATAAAGCCATATTTATTACATTTTTTGTACCAACTTTTAGCTCTTCCCGTACTGGCCAAACATTTTGTGACCAATGATGTTGTTTGTCACGACTGTCTCAGAGGCATATTAAACAAGGGAACTTCGTGCATCCCCCTTGTTGACCTAAAAGAAAGTTAACCATTTTCAGATCGACACAAATGACCCATTTATGATCTTGATACTTAAATTTTCCAGAACCTTAGAAATATTTGCGTATTCTTCTTTTAAAGTCACCGAATGTGCAATGGGGGTAATGGAGGACAGTTAGCTGTAACTCAAAAACAAAAGCTGTCCGAGAAAAATTGTTACCATATTTAAAAAATACGCGTTATTTTGAGATAGAAACAGAAAAAAGATTAAAGGAAACAAAGATTTTATTTTTTTTGTTGACCAGTGTAATCGACGAACATTTAATGTTCAAAATCGTTAGTATAATTCACATTCAAACATTTTTATGAAAATAGGTACTCGAAGATTGCTTGACCGATCTTGACAATTCTGACAAGTACGGAACCCTACATTGTGCGTGGCCCGACACGCACTTGGCTGATTTATTTTAATTCAATTTGTTTGAAGGAGTATACACCCATCTTTTATATTATTAATTTAAATCAGATTTATATATTTGTATTATTTTTTAATACATATATAAATGTATAAATTGCAAAATATGGAACTCACTTGAAATTCGAAAGGTAAATGAAGGTACCTTTTCCCATACTTATTTAGTTCAGATGACTTGAAAATTCTTTGAATAATGTTAAATACATGATGCATTATCATAATACACCAATGGCTCCAAATTTGATTGTTTGTGAAAAATTAACTTTTTGTGGGTTGACACTTATCAACATCCATTTAATATAAAGAATCTTATCGCGATAACTAATGGTAGTAATATCTGGTTTATTGCTCGACGTTACAACGAAGTTGCATCCGTCGTGGTCACGACCTGACTCTGACATCGTTATATTATATATGAATAATATAAATTGCGCAAGTTTAAAATCTATAACATGAAAATAATAAAGAAAAAACAGTTAGATCTCAAGGCATCTTTAAAGAAATAAATAAAATCAAAAAAATTATCGGTTATTCCGTTTAGCAATTACAATTACAGCAGACAAATACAGATACACAACATAGGTAATTCTGTAAACTAACATAATTCTGAATCGAGAAATAAAACACATCCAAACGGACAAAGGTACACAATCATAAACTTAGTAGAACTATGAATGCCATTAATTAGAAAGTTAGTCTATGTGCCCCAAAATTCACCGTGCCAAGCGTCCAAACTGAAATTATCTTGGCTAAGCCACTGCCTCAAACAGGTAGGCGCTGTTTGAATTTACGGCTAAATACTTTACTTACAAACACAATTAAATCTTTCCAGAACATTATGAACTTGCTAAGATATAACTTGCTAAATGATCTAAGAATAATATCTTGTGTTACAAACTCTTCTATAGTAAAGTTTAAAAAGATTATAAAGAAACGTTTGTGTGCTAGACGATATTACGATATTTGAGATTTTGTAGATGGACACACCATGGGAAAATGGCTGCTTCCAAGCTGTCTCAATCAATAAATAAATTTGTATAAAAATTTACGTTATTTAAAAAAAGTCAACATGGGAAAAAAAGTCCCGCTGAGTTTCTTTCGCGGTTTCTTTTTAGGTCTGAGGTTTCACTTTTCCGAAGTGGTAGATCCATTTGGTTGACGTTCAATAAGAGAATGTAAATTCCTCATTTCGAATAAGAATATTTGAATTTTCATTAATTGATTGAAATCTCATAATAGAAGTGATAAAATATTGCAAAATTTCTTTCTTCTTTAAAACAATGTATTCATTTATGTATGATTTGATTTAATAATATTTTCAGTGGTTACAAATATAACATAGATTTTTAAAACCAATAATATTTTTATTAAAAAAAAAAATGGAATGGATGCTATTGGAAGTTTCACAATAATATTAATTGTCTCGTGACAGAACCTTTTTTACCATTGACTTCATTGCGTGATAGTTTTTCCATCGATTTTCCATAAACCTATTTAATTACCACTTACCAAATAAAATAGTTTAATTAGGTACTTTATGTTTATCTTATTAAATCTACAGCCTTACTAATGTCTTAAACGTGAGAATGGGTTTGTTTATTTTTGTTAGTCTAACTTTCACACCTCAAGGCCTCTATTGTCATGAAAGATTATTGGGACATGAAGATATTTAGATCACTATGTTAGAAAACTCACAAAGAACCTCTAATATTTATACGGTGAAAATTACACTTAAAATTTTTGATCTCAGACTTTCATAAATATTTACATAAGTTCTTTTTCATTACTTTACATCTAAAAGGACTTACTGTCAGTGCCTTATTTTTTGTAACCACTTGCGACGTATCTATTACTGGGTTACATTATATCGATACCTCCCACGTAAGTTATTGTAAGCCACAAAATTGCCGTTAGCGTTTTTACTGAATACTACACGGATTTGCATTGCTTAATGCATTCAAAGTGAAAAAATACCAAAAATCTTTTTTTTTTTTTCAAGGAAAGTTACAACAAAATACGTCTGAAAAAAGGCGTATTTTGTTGTAACTTTCAAACTAAAACGGATTAAAAGTGCTCTACTGTAAAATTGTAATTTTGGGGTTACAACAACTTACATGGGAGGTATCGATATACGTTAATAACGTTTTATATTGCTCACGAGAGTAAAACTTACAAACGTTAGTGTCGCCTACGAGATTCAAATTATTATTTATTAATGCGATTACTTTTTAAGATAATTCCTTATAAAATAATTTTCGTTAATACATATGCAAGTATATTATGCATATTATTGTTTTAGCAACCCCAAAATTTAGAAAAATTTTATACTAATTTTATTGAAAAACAAATTATACTATGTGTACATACATATATCTAATCATTATTTCACAGCTGTAATTTTGCTCTTTGAGTCACGGTGCATCATGTTAAGCCAAATGAATTAAATTTAATAAATAAACGTTAAACGCTATACTCAAAAATAATTGTGATTAGGATATTTTTAAGCTATAATGTATATTAGTAAATTATTAACTAATAACATTCAGTTCATATATTAGGTATTCATGGCCCATTACAATAAAGAACTATGACTTGTCACTTTAAGGAAGGTAAATAAAATGCCATTCGACATTATTAGTCTTTCTGGACAATAAATCATCTTTGACATTTATTTGTACAAGAACAAAAATAAAGCATTACCGCTTGTAACGTTTTAGATCAATAATGTTATTTAGTAAAAGTAGACGAGCTGAGTGCTTTTACATGAGTTTTTCGGTACTCGAAAGGTTGGTTGCCTCGTTGACTATGGTTTATGGATGTTTATTGTCTTTACTCGCTTAGTTCAATAATTTGACTATCTGATGGAAAAATAATTCTCCAAATTCCTAAATTTAAAAAATTAAGGCGGTTCAAAGAATAAATATAGATACCCATGTAAATATATTATTAGTCAAACGTGAATTTTTTTCGCTATAAAATATATCCCTAAATACTGCGTCAAAAGTAATATTTTACATGATCTCTTGAAGATAATTTTACGCTCTTATAATGTAAAGTAAGTAATTTAGGTATTACCTCAAAATTACTGTTTTCTTGAAAAAAAAAATACAGTATTATTTTACGTAGCTAAGTACTAAAAGTTCAAAGTTGTTATATAGTATTATTATATTAGTATAGAAATAAAATTATATTCCTTATTATTAATTACAATAATCACTAAACTAAAACGTATTTAAGTAAACACTACGTCACAATGTAAACAACAAATTAAGAGACACGGTTGTCGCTGCATTACAACAATCAAACAATTCCTACGATCAACATTCTCAATCGAAAGTATGCATACCGATGAATTCAAATTGAATTCATTTCGGTACGGAAACGCCGCCATATTGCGGACGCCATTTTAATTGCGAACCATGTACCCGCGAATCATATCGAACTCGGTGGAATATCAATTGTCAAGGACGTTCGATAGATATTGTGATGTATAACCAATTAGGTAGGGTTTAGAATCGCATGCAGGATGATTGGTAAAATGTCGTGTAGCTTCGGCCGGGTACATATCAACGGTCTCACGAGAATTACCGATATGGGGGACGAATATTTGTTTACGTTCGTTAAGGTATTCCATTATTGTTTTAAGTTACGATTTTTTTATGAGTTTGATTGTCTTTTATTTACTGTTTGGCTGATCAATACAATATACAAATATGTTATGAATATTTTTCTTTATGTATGTTAAATTTATTTTAAATGTTGCATTATTCTTTGAATTTTTTAAGGATGGTCGCATTCAAAGAAGATAATAACCTACTTATAAGTAAAATCAATGATATTTATTATCGTGAGTATTTTTTGCTAATCATTTATTATTAATAATATACACTTGATACGAAATTTAAGAATGTTAGAACTATAACTTATTTTTTTTTTATTGATCTCGAGTAAATAAGTTGTGATTATGACTAATTCTAGAAGTTTATATAATCTGTGTAATGTTACTAAATTGACTATTCTTACGAACAGCCACGGCTTCACCGTGGTACGTACGTAATATAGATTTACATAAGGACTTCGGACTCGATTCGATCGCCAAACATCTAAAAACGCTGTCCACTACCTTCTTCGAGACAGCTACCCGCCATCCGAACCCCCTCATCAAAGAGGCTTGTGATTATTCCGGTAGGAGAGGTAACCTACCGAAAAGACTAAGACGTCCCATGCACGTCTTAGCCGATCCCGATGACCCCATCACCCAGGCGAACGCGCCATTCCTAGGGACAAACACGAATACACACACACACCGTCTCCGCCGGCGGAGACGAGGTCCCCGGTTTGCGACGGCTCGGGCGCGCTTAGGCGCGTCGTGAGACCGTCACCCTCGTCATCCGCGCTCCGCACAGCGCCATCCTCCACTCCGACGACGTTCTAAGCCGAGGTGCGATCTCACTAGGAGACACCCTTAGACACGGGCGTCCATTCTGAGCCCCAACGGGGGCTCCCAATTTCAAGGCTGAGTCTCAGTACTCGCCCCAAGGTGACGCTGTCAAGGCCAGTAGGGCCAACAGCAATACACACTCAGAAAAAAAAAAAAAAAACTAAATTGACACACTGTTATCTGTACCTCAATGCTTCAACATCTGATCTTGTACCTTCTTAGTGTTTCTTACAATAATTTCAACAAGTATTTCTGTATTCTGTAAGTTCGTATATCTGTATTTTCACAGAAACTATGGATTCGATTTGGATTGAGTATTTTTCAAGGAAGGTAAAAAAAGTATATAATTATTTATTATTAAGATATGATTAAGATCTTCGAAGATAAACACATTCTTTAATAATCCGAGTTTACTTTCATTTGTCTACGTTAAAAGCAACGGTTTTGAAATCGATGATATTTTTTAACAAAAGAATTATTTTAAATACAAAACCCAACAAAGATTGATGACACAATTGTAAAAGTGTTAGGTTTTTTTCTTTTTTGTTACAAATTGTAGCTTACGTTGTGAAAGTAGCAATTATCTCGTATTACTTCTGGCCAGTTTCTTGAGGGTTATATTGAGGCTTAAGATTTTTGATTATAATTAAACCGTTCAGGTCTATAATTTTTATTTCTTTTTTATGACTTGAAAATAGCAAATCCAATTACGCTATTAAACACTAACAATGTTTTTCAAGAACAAAACGTCTAAAACATATAAAATAATTCGAGTGTAGCCTTACGAATGATATCTCAAAAACAGAACTTTTTAAAATAATCGTTCAAGTGTGTATTGATTTTCACGCAGTGTATGATTCTTGTATGGAGTGTAATGGAGGTACCATTTCAATTGCTAGGCGCTATCTAAATCTATACATATATGGACCCTGATAAGCAATAATGTTTCAACCCAAAAAAGCTAAATTTAGAGATAGTATTGTATTCTGATAAAGCGACACGTATTTTACATTATTCTTAAATGTCTAAAGTCATTTAAACGAAATAAGTACGGAAAAACTCTTTTAATTGAATGTTTCGAATATTAAAATGAGTGCCCTATTTTGTAATATACAATAATCTCGTATATTTAAAAAAAACGTTTTATTAGATAACTTTTCATTAGACCATTCTGATTTAATTCAATACACCTTTTATCAAAATAGTAAAGAAAAAGTGGATATATACGTCTTTAAACAAATTTATAAAGAATAGGTTTGACATGTTTAGACGACATTTTCTCAAAATGAATTCCGTGTGGGTTGACACATTGTTGCTTATCAGCATTTTATCGACAAACCAACGATAACAAAATAGAAATATATTTTAAACTTTCGCGATTTATACTATTCATATTTGGACGCTGATAAGCAATACTGTTTCAACCCACACGGACTTCATTTTGAGAAAATGGCGTCTAAAGATGTCAAACCTATCCTTAACACATATGTTTAAAGAAGTAAATATCAATTTTATCTTTTATTTTTTGATAAAAACTATAATTAATTAAAATCAGAGTGATATATTTAATATATTATCAAATAAAAAGTTCTTCAAATGTTTGAGATTATTGTATAAATTGCAAAATATATGACGCACTTGAAATTCGAACCAATTAATCAAGATACATTTTTTAACGGGTCTTATCGCGATAAATAATGGTAGTCACGAGCTGACCACGACAAATGCAACTTAGTCGAAACGTCGGGCAATAAAAAGATTTACTACCATTAGATTTCGCGATAAGATCCGTTATATTAAATATGAACGAAGTAGAAAGGTAAAATTTACTTATATAAAGTTCTAAAAAGAGATATAAATTGATTAAAACAACGTATTCTCTTGTTCTTGTTTACGATGTTTATGTAGAGAAATCCAATCTCTTATCTAGATAAAGCTTTGTTTAACTTAAAACAGGAATATTATTTAAATACGGAAGGTAATATATTTTTAGATTTTAGATATAAGGAGGGACGCTTTCATATACAACGCTCAGTGTAGGCAATGGGTTACAAAAAACTAATTAAAACTACGTATTGCCCGCAGCTTTGCTTACTTTAATGGAGATTTTATTATGCCGGACGATTTTATGACTTATTTTATATTTAAAAATAAGTGAACATAAGCGCACTCTACCAGCTAACCTCAAGTTTAGTACGTGTGCATATACATATACATGTATAAATACACACTCACATTGTAATTGGACGCTGATAAGCAATACTGTGTCAAGCCACACGGAGCTCATTTTGAGAAAATGCCGTCAAAAGATATCAAACCTATTCGTAACAAATTTGTTTGAAGGCGTATCCATCTTCTCTATTGTATTTTGATAAAATTTATAAAAAATAAGAACAGATTGGTATAATAAATAATTTTATCTAATAATAAGCTTTTTTTAAATATATGAGATTATTGCATAATCCAAAATATGATTACACACTTAATATTCCCAAAATTAGATTAAGAAACATTTTTCCTTACCTATTTAGTGTGACTTGAAAGTTTTATGAATAATGTTAAATATGTAATGAATTATCAGAATACATCAATATCTCAGAATTTGACTTATTGTGGGTTGAAACATTATTGAAATAAAACTATTTTAAACGGGTATAAACGCGTATATTAATTATTTTTATCATCCCGACGTGTGGAGCACTTTGCAGCGTTCGTGGTCACGGGTAGACTAAGGTGACATTTGTCTATTTGAGGTTTTAGAAAATATTATTTACAACTACCGCCAACGGCTTCTTAGTTGGAATCTTGAATGTAGGTATCTTGGTAGTGCCTTCTGCGTGCAACCGAAACGTTAATAATCGATAATGATCGCGAAAATCTAAGACAACGATATGAATCATTATTGCTTATCAGCATCCAATTATTTGTACCGATACGACACGAACCACTTATTGGTAGTTAATCACATATACCTTCTATTAATAATAATTTCTTAAATTTTTATATCTGCTTAGCAGTCTTTGGCTTACTTCTTTGAATAAAGTCTAAAACAGTATGCTAATGTACATAGCGGCTAGTAAAATCTGTGTCGACTTGTGTAATCACGATTTTTGTATGTAGACTAATTAGTCTTATTTCCTAGAAAATGTTTTTATTTTAATTACATACTTTTTAACACGCCGTAAAATGTATTACACATTTTTTAGACGAAAAACTTATAATTAATTAGTAAGCCTATTAAAATATTAAATAAGGGATATTTAAAATAAATAACATTTGAAAAAGTAACGGATTTCGAAAACAAATTAAGTAATTCCGTCTACTTGAATCGCATATTCGTTCTAGTTATAAAAAACATCTGCGAACCGATTTTGAAAAAATATTTAAAATCGATTAATAATTGACGGAGCTATATTATAAGAAGCATAAAAAGTATACACTAATATAAATAATTAAAAGCCTCCTCCTTTTTAGAAGGCGATAGAAAATAAGACCTAAGTAACGTAAACCCGATTAGAGACTGCCTAGAAATATACCATCGTACTTCGTTCCCACATTTAAGACAAATCTAACAATAGCTCATCTCTATAACGCAAAATAATGGTTTAGCTAGCGTGATTTTTAGCAATAATTAACATTTGATTTAAAAATGGACCTTATTGCGAAAGCTAGTTACGCGATTTTTCAATATCCCAGACGATAGGTATCGACTCGAATGAGACTTGAATAATTTGATTGATTTTCGGGGACATTATTATTTATTTTATTCATATTCTCCGATTATATGAACGGCTTGACCGATTTAGCCAAGTCTTTTTTTGTTTGAAAGAGTGTACCATTGGTTGCATAGAATTTTAATCAAAATTGTTTTATTAGTTTAGTTATATAATCAAAATAACTAGAATAAATATATGGTATACTTAGTTTATATGTTATAAATATATGGTTTTTCAAGTAAATGAAATTTATATTTTGAAGTTGGTTACCCTTTTTTAAGTCTTACATAAATAAACATCGTATCGTTATCGCTGTTCCTAGAAATTAGTATAGAATATTTTGTATTCCATATAAATTTAAACAGATTTTTGTTATTTCACAATTGAAATTCGATATCACATTGAGTTTCATAGAATTAACTTAGGCAACTAATATTTTTTATCATTTCCCAAAGTTCAACATTGAAATATTCAGTACGAATTTCCAGGAACAAATAATTTAATTCCTATTTTAAATTAACAGAATAATGTATTCTAGAGGAGGTCTTTAATTTATTTAATAAGCCTGCGAAGATGTGATTTCTTCATATAATTATTTCCAACTCCTTCGTAAATTCTTGAATATCTTTATAATTTAAATTATTTGAGCACGTATCTGCCCACGCTGTTTAGATTAAAGTACACGAATTAGTTTTTTGTGTTATCATATTTTCAACCGACTTTAAAATGGAGGTGGTTCGTAAATTGTAGTGTTTGATATTTTTTTTATGTTAGTTACCTTACAACTCTGTCATTTCTTAACCCAACCTTCCTGTTCCTGCTTGAATTTCTATAACACTTTTTTTCTATTCAACCGCGTGCCGTGTAGCAGTCCGAAAGTTTGAAGCCGACTCAATCAATTTGTTAAATAAATCTATAGATCTCTGGTATTTTTTATAACTTAGAAATATATTCAAAAGAAAAGACTCATTTCTTTGAAATGTGTATTTTTATTTGGTCTCACAGACCAATACGCGGGTGTAGGAAGGTTAAGAATTTTTTTTTATTTTCATATTGGTCCCGTGGATTTTTTTATCAAAATCGATTTACGTTTGTAAAATTTTTCAATCGTTCAAGAAATGGTGTTAGATAACAAACAATACATTTAAAAAAAAATAAACCCCTTTGATTTGACCATTCATGTTTTAGCAAGTAGTGATTACATACATAGTAAGCAAAGAACATTATTAAAAAATTGGCTTCATTCTCTATCAAAAACGACGAACATTTTTTGATATAATATTTATTTTGTATACTCAATATTGATTTGAAATAAGTTCATAAGAGGGACTATTTAATTTTTAAAAATTCTAAAGTTTGTTTACACATGTCAATGAAAAAGATAATGTTGAGTGTATTTTTATACCTTATATCAAAGCTTTTAAATGAATTAAAGGAACGTTTTTAGTTTACATAATTATTATATAAATATAAAAACAAATGCCACTTTTCGTGGTATTTTTATAACTCAAGAACGGGCTCACCTATCCAAACCAAATATTTAGGCTTTGTTTGGACTATTTAGTAGATGCTTTATGTGAAGTTTGCACAGAATCGATCGAGCGGTTTCATTTATCACATTTTTTGTAACAAATGAATTCAATAAATAGCTGATCATTTTGTTAATGCGGATTTTTCTGTCAAATTAAAACTTTTTTCAGTGTTGACTACTGTCAAGCACAAGCACTAGCAAAGCACATACTGGACCGCTAGTTTATTTATATAAAAAACATACCATTATATAACTATTTGTATATGTACCTCCAAAACAATTCAACGTGCAACCAAAAACAAAACAGTTAACTAAAACATTATTAAACACAAAATACACATTATAATATGCAAGGTTTGTGCGCTAATTAATGTATCTTTGACCATTCTGAGGGTACACAAACTGTTCCTATACAAATAAAAGAGTCGTACAAATTATGCGAGGTCACATGTAAAACCGTAAGGGTTCGCGTTGTACGCTCGGGTTTATGTACTATGTTTTACCCACAACCCGTTATATTGAATTCCCGATGACGTCAGAGGTGAAACGCAGAATATATAAACCATTTAATTCATATCAAGGTCATATGGATGCTGATTAGGAATAGTGTGTCAACCAACAAAAAGTCAAATATGAGTATATTGATGTATTGTGATAATACTTTACGTATTGAACATTATTTAAAAAATGTCAAATATTGAAGTGTGTTCCACTTATCGCTTTATACAATAATCTCATATATTTGAAAAACTAATACATAAAACTCTTCACTAGCCAGTCTACTTATAATTTATTATACTTTTTATCAAAATAGAAAATAAAAGATTGATATATACTCCTTCAAACAAATTTATTAAGAACAGGTTTGACATGTTTAGACGCCATTTTCTTAAAATGAATTTCGCGTGGCTTAACAGTATTGCTTATCAGCGTCCATTATATCCATATGGGCATATCGATTGCAGTGTTATTGAGATAGAACCTAGCTGTAACCAAATAGCCAGGTAATCATGGGTCCTTGTGCATATAATAAAATGAGGCCTCGCCATCTAAACTGATTAGATTTTATCAAGTAAGAATATTATATTAAATATACAAATAACTTAAAAATGCTAAGCATCAATAGCATCAGTAAATTTTGGTGCATCCAATAAAAATATTAAATAGTATCGAAATTACAATTGATACTTGTAGGTGTTGAGCAATAAAATGAAATAGAAAAGATTACAGAGTTTCTTTTATAAAGGTCTGACTTACCAATTGTAAAGAAAAAGTAAAGTAACAGCCTGTAAATATCCCACTGCTGGGCAAAGGCTTCCTCTCCTACAAACGAGAAGGTTTAGAGCTTAATCCACCAGGCAGCTCCACTGCGGGTTTGCAAATATACATGTGCGAGAATTTTTCCCGGCTCATACAGGTTTCCTCATGATGTTTTCATTCACCGCTGAGCTCTAGATGAATTTAAATAAGAAAATTAATACTTGAAAATTCAGCGATGCTAACCGGGGTCTGAACCCGCGATCATCGGTTGATATCGTCATATTCTAACCACTAGGCCTTCTCGGCTACCAATTGAATAAATAAGAATTTTATATATACAGTGTTTCCCTAGCTTTAGTTTTCGCTAAAGTATCATATTTGTTGCAGAAAAAAAATCATGTTGTAGTCACATGTCACAATATCGTTAGGTCACAAAAGTCAACTTATAGGTGGTTAAATCACTTTTGCTTGAGCACTCGGAGCTGATGGACGTTGACGCGACGTTTATTTAATTGTTATCTTTTATACTTTCCCTTAATATTGATTTTGTTATTTATAAATTTATTTAAATTGATAATCAATTAAGAAATCATAAGTTGTTTTATTTTTTTTTAATAAAATACCGCTTATGCTTACAATATATTATTAATGAACTTGTGTGTATATTTTGAAAATGGATGAAATTTTATAAAGTTTATTTCGATAGAGGCTTTCTGGTAAGCATTCTAGGACCCCAGGGCTAGCCCCTAGGCAGCTACGCCATTTCTGTAGCCTAATGACTTCACTTTTTTTACGGGCTGGCTCAATTGGCACCTTAATCTCAAAGGAGATCCGCGAGAAGTATCTTAATGTAGCTGGCTTTTTTGCGGTGAGTGAGAGAGCTGGAAGTCTAACCCCCTTTTACCCTTTCTTACTTCCTATTCCCTGTCACCCCTTGCCTTTTTTAGCTGGCAATGCATTTTAGGTTCCTTTGGACTGCAAATATCCATGGGCAACGGTGAGGTTTAATGTTACTACAGGTGTCTCATCTGCTCGTTTGGCAGCTATTCAATATAAAAGCGGTAATTTTGACAATGTTTTCATCTATGATGACAATTAGCCTCAGTGCTTACTATAATTGACTGAAGCGCTTACTACAATTGAATATTATGAAGATTTTACTGCAATAAATTTAAATCGCTATGTGTGTCTGTGTCTGTCTATGTGTCCGTTTGTGGTACCGTAACTCCAAAACAGGTGAACCTATTTGGATGAGGTTTTTTTTTCAATGATAATTTCCTAGCAATAGTTCTTAGATACGTTCTATCAGTATCGGTTCAGCCTTTTCAAGATCATAAGCTCTTTCCTTTACTTTTAAAAGGTTTTTGAGTCGGGGGTTTTTTAAATTAAATATTCGAGTATAAATTTTCTTACTTTTGTTGGAATTTCCAAAGATAAGAAATACTTATGCAATAGGAAATAGTTTAGCGTTAAAAAACATTACATTTCATTGGTCCACTTCGTTTTTAACTCACTTAAAAAAACGATTCTCAATTCCACAGATTTTTACTGTGTATATGTTACGGAATATTTTCACCAATTGTGAATGGACTTCAATCATTCTATTTTTATTGTTAAAAGTAAGATGCATTTAAATTCGAAATAAAAAAATAAATAAAATAAAAAAATATATATTTGACAGACACGTTGGCGCACTGGTCACTGCAACTGACTGAAGCGCTAACGGTCGCGGGTTTGATCCCCGCTCACGACAAACGTCTGGGTGTCTGTGTTAGTGTTGTGTGTGTTTCCGGACTCCCGACACAAGACCATGAGATCTTAATGGGAGCCGTTGACTGTGATGCGTTAATTATTATTATTATTATTATTATAGGCTGAATAATTAGGAAATGAAGAATATAACTTATTCAAATATTTATTCTATTTCAAATCGATTATATTTTTCTACGAAAAGAAAAAAAAATTTCAATTGTACTTGTTTTTACAAATATAATAGAACGTTTGAATAAGCGCCCTTATTAGAACGTTTTTTACATTTTTTTATCATTTCATTTTGTCAAACTTTTCGGTAACCGACCGCGGTCGTAAAAATTACGAGGGTTCTTCAAATTGTACAACTTTAATTTGGTAACGAGATATCTTTATTTGTATTTTATTAAAAGAAAAATATAAAATTTAGCAAAGTAATTTATTTATTTTAATTTTTTTATATAATAAAAAGCTGGCAAACGAGCAGACGGAACACCTGATGTTAAGTGATTACCACCGCCCATAGACATATGCACTACTAGAGGCTCTTTCCCACTGGGCACTCGCCCAGGGCTCCGCGATTGGTGCCCCGATCAGATTATGGAAAAGTGATTGATAATTTTGCCTCTCAATGTAGGTCTGTGAATATTATAGGTCTATTCCTGTAATGTGACTGTAAAGTAATCAACATAACAATTAAATAAATATAAATTTTTACTCGCTATACCTTATTTTTAATATAATATTTTAATATAATAGTCCCTCACAAAGTCATAGGCGACTCATTTTTCTAATGTGTCCAGGGCTTCCAACAGGTTAAAGACGCTCATAATCAGAAGAGCCACGAACGTGTTCCAAGTTAATTCCGAGTTTACCAAAGAAGAAAGTATGAAACGGAATAGGAAGTAAGGGAAGGAACGGGGATAGGCTTCAGTACGACTTACTCACCGTACAAAACGCTGATATTAAGTCCTTCACGCTGATCTTCAATGAGAGTGAGGTACTGCCCCCATCAAGCTAGAGGGCATTAAGTCTCTACCTTATTAAAATACATACATACAAGTGGTTCTATTTATATTAATGAAACAAAACAATTACATCCGCACATAGAATAGGTTAATAAATAGTTCTAACGGCTATGAAATCTAGATATCTTTTCCAAGAGTATAGCTATTAAAATATCGTGAGTTTAAAAGTAAATTCTCTATTTCAATATCAAAGAGGAATTTCTTATTCATATTTTTCTAGAATTTTCTTGGCGTTTTCTCTGCGATCCTGTCTGTTGACTACGCCCATAGATAACTAGCCTACGGCTCTGAATGCGTGTTGGTGTTTGTTCAAGACGTTTCATGAAAATTGGGTCAGTGATTTAACCGTGAAAACGTAAGAGGCTTGAGAACGTATCCAGTAAAATATGGATGTATGTAATACTAGCTATGCTCCGTGGTTTCACCCTCATTGATTTGAGGAAAAATTATATTTATATATGTTTAACTTCTTGAATCATTATATCATTGGTTTTAATTTTGTTTTCGTGTAACCCTCTTTCCGTATTTATTAATTAAAATGAATATTTTTCAAAATCAAAGTAGCCTAAGTTAGATACTCCTTATAACATTATCTATCTAGCAGTGAAAGTCCTGTCAAAATCGCTCAAGCTGTTTCACAGATAAGCTGGAACAAAAACACATTCAGATAGAAAAAAAATTTAAAAATTGACTTTCATATGCACTTAAGTAAAGCAGTTAATTTGATATTTCAAATAGACACTTTAATTTTATTTGTTTGTATATAACAGACAAAAAAACATTTTACTATGAAAAAAAAAACCAATACAGAATTTTTGTTTTTTTTGCTCAATAGCCACAAATGCATTGCTAGCTTTAAAAGAAATGAGGTACATATGTAATAATGACTTAAGGAAAGGAATTGAGGAAGTGGGTTAGGCTTCCTAGCTCGCTTAGCTAGCTCTCTTACTCACTTCTTTAAGAGGAAGATACTACCCTGGTCAATCTAGCTCGTATAGGAACTGTACACCGGAGGCTACAGCGAGGCTCTACCTCACTAACGACACCACAAAATACGGTCTTTCGCAAATATCTCGTTAACGTTCACTGTTATGGAAAAATAGTGATTATGAAATTTGTAGCCTTGCAAATTATATTCAAGAAGTAATTAATTGAAAAAAAAAAATCCGACTGTTTTACAAGATCATAGAGAATCGTTAACCAACTTTAAATTGTTATAGAATCTAAATGGTAATTCTTACTGAAAAATTATGTAAGAAACCTAAAAAAAAATTTAAATACCTCTTTAACAATATCCCACTTAATTCACTTCGTCGATTTTTGTTTCAATCTTTTTCATATTATGGCGTCTAAAATTGGTAAATTTGATTTTTTTTTCAAATTTTTATATTTTCATGCGCCGTTATGACAAATGAAACGACGTATCGTTTATTAAAATCGACCCAAGCGTTTGGTCTAAATAGTACCACAAAGTTAAAATCCCACATACATACATAGGCTGATAAATACATTACCCTACCTTGCGTTGCGCACTCGGGTAATTACATGCTAAATGTATTACGCTAATATTCCGCGCGATCTTTTTTTCCTTATTCCTTGCACTATAAGTGCTTATACTGTGTTCACGTCCCAAAAACTGTTTTACAACCACTTAGGAGCACTTTAAAATAAAACAAAAACATGGGTGCAAACCATGGATAGATTAATTTATTTAATAAGTACTAAACCACCTTATACTTTTACAAAAGCACAGTTATAGCGCGATTCAGGATACACCTAGCGCCATCTCTTGACAGTTTCAAACTAACTTGTCGACTTTGACATTAACATACTGTATTATTACTAAAGTTATTTCGTTGCAATTCAGATAATATAATAGGATAAAAAAATCAATATCGTATATTATACGATTTGTCAGTGAAACCATTCTATGGTTTTTCTGCATAGTTTTATAAATATGATTTATATTTTAATGTTAAGATTCATATATCTGTAATATTTCATATTGTTGCAAACATGTAAACTGGTGTTAGAATTTTTTATCTTTATTGTGTAAGTTTAGTAAGTAAACTTTGTATTTTATTTTTAGTTTTTATTCGTAAGTTTTCTTTTTCTATTTTTTTGACGATGTCTTTGTCAGTTTTTTTTTTATTTTTATACTTATTGTAAGCGTCTTCTCATTATTATTCAGTGAAACGCACAATTATTAAACGACCTCTTACTAAACACACTAAATAAACATTCTTTAATTAATTCACATTTTCTAATGCAATTTAGATTTACACTTTTACAACTCTTAATCAAACTTTCACATAATAAGTATTAGTTACTATTTACACACTGTAACTTCTGTGTGAACGACAGTAATTCGAAAACCGAAAACGAAACTGAGATGCAACATCAAAATTAATCATATTTATAAGCTGACAACAATTCCCGAAAGATCACAAAGATTAGAAATTAGAATTCATCAATTGAGCACCTCTTAAAAGTGACAGTGTCGCCATCTTTATAATCTTTTGTTAGAACTTTAATATTAACAGAAATACAGAATATCTAATTACATTTATAAATAGTTTATATATTTTCTATCTTTCTATCTAATTTATTATTCACCGTCATTTATTCAAATGTAACATGTTAGTTCAGTCATATCTAATATTATGTTACAAAATTTGTTATAATAAGCCTTAATAAGCAAAATTTATATCGAATTTTAACCAAGAAAATGACAAATTACATGTTTTTACTCGAATTTCTATCTGACCTTAACAACCCTTGAAAACGAACTATTCCCAAAACTACGCCAATTTATTACCGAAGTTTGAACAATAATGGTGATAAGCGTAACGGTTTTTAATGCGTAATTTAAAAGTAGAAATTCTCTATGTTTTGAAAGAGAATTTTATTTGAGGTCAAATGTTTTACTTTATTTTTATTTATGACAAGCAGGTTGGCGCAGTGGTCACTACAACTGACTGAAGCGCTAACGGTCACGGTTTAGATTCCTGCTCATGGCAAAATGGTATTAGCCATACAGATGTTTGTCGTGGTTTGGGTATTTGTGTTGTGTGTTGTTGTGGGTGTTTTGGACTCCAGACACAAGATCATAAGGCTCTAATGAAGCCGTTAAGTGTGATGCGTTTATTATTTTCTTTATAATGTAATTGCGCAAAAATTAAAAAATCAAATTTAAAAGAAATAATTATTAATTTATAATGTTTTAAAATATTGTAGTATATACTGTGAAACTCGCATTGTAATTAGACCAAACTTTCATTAATCTATAGCGTTAGATAGCCCGTTTATTAAGGACGATTATATATTATAACACATATAGGTACGACTCATAGAAGCGAACCAGTAACCATAAACACGAGTGAAACCACAAGCTAGTGAAAAATAAAATCATATTTTCTGCATGAAGTAATTTTTCAAGACTAATAACAAGACTAAAATTCAGTCGACATTCTCAAACAAATTAAGGTACCATCCCTAAAAAGGAATCAAACAAAATTTTAAGAGGATAAAACGACCTATGAATTTGGAAATTATTTTTTTCTTCTTTGTGTTATAAATCAAATTAAGATTGCCAAAAGCAAATCGTCGACAGAATCTAAAATGAAGTTGACGCAACAAAACCACGTACAATTTAATTTTATCTATACTGATATTATAAAGAAATAAAGTTTGTTTGTATGTAGGGGTTAATCCCTAAAACTACTGTTCCTATTAAAAAAAATATTTTTGTGTTAAATAGCTTGTTTATTGAGGAAGCTTATAGGAGAATTAGTGTAAAATACATTTAACCGTCAATTTTACCGTCTGTTTTTGAATATATTTTTTTTTAATTAAACCGACTTCATAAACGAACTTAAGAGATACAAAAGAACTAAAAGACATAAAAAAATGCTTTCTACAACATTATGAAGTCGGGGTTTAGTAAAACATTCGAAGTCGGCGTCAAGACTTCAAAATATTGTGGAAAGCATTTGGGTGTACTTCCAAGGTGGTCCCATTGTCTTGTCCTGATCCTCAGGTCAAACAAAAAAAAATTTGAAAATCGGTTCACAAACGGCAAAGCAATGGGTGAACATCCATAAAAAAAGTCCCCGACGAATTCAGAACCTCCTCCTTTTTTTCGAAGTTGGTGAAAAAAAAGTAGACAAAAGAGTAGGCGGGGCCACTAGATGTTAAGCGATCACCACCGTTGACCATTTGCAGTACCAGAGAATACTCAATCTCATACAATTTTTATCAAAATCAAAAAAACTAGAATAAAAAGTCTAAAAAGTCTAGTACTTATTAGTGAGCGTATAACAAAAAAACATTTATTTGTATGCTTACAGGGTTTGTTTAAAATAATCAAAGGTTTTTCAATGGTCAATAAAAAATCAATCTCCAATGTAATATTCTCGAATATAAAGTCGCAAGGGAAATACCATTAATACTAATATTAAAACCGTTCAGAATTTTTTTTTGATAGAGATAAATGTGTCAGTCTCAAAAGGTAATTATAACTTTGTCCCTCTGAATGGGAGTCGGGTAAAAGTTTATGTATAGTATATGATTTTGTACCAAAATGTTTTTGAAATAAATTGGATATTACGATGAGCATTTTATATCGTCATTCGACGTACACGAGTCCTAAAATCGAGTCTATATTATACTAATATTATAAAAAGAGAGCAAATTTTAACGCGAAGTAAACTACGGAACCACTAAACCTATTTAAAAGTATGATTTTTAAAGTTTAAACATTCTAGACAGTCATAGACTATATTTTATGTATGGGTATTAAAATCTACAGCCGCTAACAAAAGCATACAATAGATGATACAGTAACGAAGTAAAAACAGACCTTTCTTTTCCGTGCAGAGTTACTTTTTTATGTTTTATATTAAATGGACGCTGATAAGCAATACTGTGTTAAGCCACGCGGTCTTCATTTTGAGAAAATGGCGTCCAAAGATGTCAAACCTATTCTTAACAAATATGTTTGAAGAAGTATATTTATATCCATCTTTTATTTTATTTTTTAATAAGTTATAATGAATTAAATCAGACTGATATATTGAATATATTATCTAATAAAAAGTTTTTCAAATATTTGAGATTATTGTATAAATTGCCAAATATTAACCGCACTTGAAATTCGAACCATATTTAGTTTAGATGACTTGAATTTTTTTTTGAATAATCTTAAAAACATGACGCTTCATCAAAATACATCAATATCTCCGAATTCCGTTTTTTTGTGGGTTGACACATTATTGCTAATTGGCATCCATACATTTGTGTGTTCCGATTTTATAAAAAAAAAAAAAAAAAACAAGGAAAAAGTGGTACATAATGTCTAGTTAAGAAATATAATGAAATAATACAAATTATGAAAAATGGTGACACCCATTTTTCATAATTCACCGCCCCATGGCTGAGCCTTCATAATTTACTTTTGTTTCAATTGTTACAAGTTTAAGGAGGAAAAGATTTATTCGACAGCCTCCAAGGAGTTTTAATGTGAAAAAAAAACCTCTAACATTCGATTGGATTTTTTTTTCACGAGATGTTACGTAATCCTCATTAATTTTGGATGCATGACCGATCTCTGTTTTCGTTCATATTTACCGCTTGGAAAATTATGATTCGAAAATTTAATTAGTGATTTAAATATAATACCTACATTATAATTATATTATTTTATATTGTTATTTGAAATATGATATGAATTAATGTTTTAGTGATTGAATATACATAAAAAGTGTAATTTTTTCTCCACAGTCGGTGCAACAATTTTTTAAATGTACCATCAGAATTTTGAGTTAAAACAAATTAATAAAACTTCATTGAAATGTTATGATATTTAGATTCATTTATATTAATTACACTATAACCTAGCTGAACCTGGACGTACTACATATTATAGAAAGTCAACTGGTAAGTAAGTAACAGCCTGTTAATATCCCACTGCTGGGCAAAGGCCTCCTCTCCTATTAAGGAGAAGGTTTAGAGCTTAATCCAAAAAATCAACTACTATAGCTACATACTATATTTTGTACTGTGAATGAGAGAATACTATTAACATAATATAGAAAATATTAGTAACATATTATATTATTATCTAAGTGAACCTTGCTTTACCCTCGTATAGAAAAAAAAATCTACTCACGATTGCAATTATTGTTTTTGCAGCTAACTATACTTATTAGCTATTTATCCTAACGTTACCTGAAATAGATCCTTACAAGAAGGCCAAAAAAAATTATGATCAGATAGAAACTCATATGTACTGTTTTTATAAAATAATATAGAGAGATACACGTAGATTTTCTGATAACTTGTACATAACAAGCAGCTTAATTAAACTTCAGAATATGTTGCTCACTAAAATTTTCTGAACATGTTGATTTAAAAAAAAAATCAAAACTTCGGAATATGTTATTTAGTAAACATCTGGTATACTGCAATATTTATCCTTACATGTATTATAAAAGGAAAAGTAACTTTGTGTGTTACGAAATCACGTTGCAGAAATATTATTTTTTTTAGTTTTCAGTTTCCCACAAAGTAATGGTTTTTTTTTATAAAAATAAACACTGGCACACGAGAAGGTTCGTCATTTGCAGCAACAGAGGGGACACAAATACGTTGCAAATAATTAGGTTAAAAATAATATCCAAAACAACAGGATCCTCCAAATTGCAAACAAAAATTCAAAATATTTTATATTCTCTTTTTAAATGTTTAGCAAATGAATCTACCGCAGTTTCGGAAAAGATTAAGTCTCAAACCTGAGAAGAAACCGCGAAATAAACTCAGCGGGACACTTTTTTCTTTTGTTGAATTATTATTATTATTATTTTAACAACGTCATAATTTATTACAAGTTATAAAATTTATTGAGATAGCTTGGAAGCGATCGTATTATTCCCATGGTGTGTCATCTTCTACAAAATCTTTAACATCGTAATATCCATTTGCACACAAACGTTTCTTTACAATATTTTTGAACTTTGTTTAAATTGAATTGCTAAATGTATTATGCGCATGTATTATGCGTTACAAGATCATAGAAAATCGTTAGTAACCAACCTTAAATTGTTATTGATTCTAAACTCTGAGTGAAAAATGATGTAAGAAACCTAAAAATATTTTTATAATACCTATTAAATACCTATTATATACCTCACTTAATACAGTTAATCAATTTTTGTTCTTTTCTTTTTCACATTATGGCGCCTAAAATCGGCCATTTTGATCGGCCAGTTGAATTCAGAGATATTGATGTTTTCTGATGATACGTCACGTGTTTAACATCATTAACAAAATTTAAAGTCATTTAAACTATATAAGTACGGAAAAAAGTTACTTAATTTAACATTTCGAATTTTAAGGTGGGTTCCATATTTTGCAATATGAAATAATACCACATGTAAAAAAAACTTATTTATTAACCCATTTAGCGCGTCGTACTCGTTTGAGTACAGATAGTTTTTGTAACTTTACTACATACAGACGATTCAGTAAGTTTGTGACCGCTTTATTCGTGCGAGTACACCCTTCTAAAACTATCTATAATAGTAATTTTTTTTTTCTCTTACATTCAAATGTCTCTGATATTTAAAAAAATAAAGTATTTGGGCTTAAGATGCTGCTTAGTGTCATATTGGCGCTTAATGGGTTAAACAAAACATTTCATTGTACCATTCTGATTTGAATTTATTATACCTTTTAACAAAATAGAAAAGAAAAAATGCATATACACGTCTTCAAACAAACATCTTTAGACGCCATTATCACAAAATTTAGTCCATGTGGCTTGACACAGTATTGCTTATCAGCGTCCATATATTCTTGCGTATTGTTGATAGTCATTTCCCCAGCCGTGGGAAAATTTCTAGCTATTTCTTATACCTTTTAATAAACTGACATCACACACATAAAAATTATTCCGATAATTTCAACCCAGAGAAAACAAAGACACTTACAAAAGAGTATCCTGAATAATTTGACACCGAGAATTTATAACAGCTAAAAGGATTTAACTCTACTTCTGAGGTATTGAAGGGAACCGTTTTCTAAGGGTCCTTCAACTTAAAATGGCTATTTATAAGTGCAATTTAATATCTGGGTAAGGCGAGCCAGCTAATGTAGACGCAATTTCGTCGTTAGGGAACACTCAGGAAATAATAATAGATTTTATGGTTTTGATAAAGGTTTAACGTTTAAATAATATGGTACGGACTTTATGGAGGTTTTTTTTTGTGATTGAGCATCGTTAAATGATTGCGTTTTATGTCATCTAATTAGTAAGTGGTCAGATCATAACTTTATTATTAACAAGCTGCCCGTGTCGGTTTTACTCGTATTTGTGATTGCTGTTTCGTTCTTATGAATCATAGCGTGATGTAATATAGCCTGTAATCTTTCTCAATAATAAGGTTATCTGCGGCAAAAATAATTTTTCAAATAGGATAGTAGTTTTAGAGATTACCCTCTACAGACAATCTTAGAAACAAATTGTACCTCTTTATAATATTAGTATAGAGAATAAGATGTGTCATAAGCATAACAAAAAATAGTCAGAGCAGAGTGTTTTTTATATATATTATATTTTTTGTCAAATCTTTCCTTACATAGTTCTAAAAAAGGCAAATAAATGATTATTAAGTAACCAAACTTAAAAAACAACTACAATCTAAATAATAATCCATTGGTTTGTCTTAAATATATAGAAAACATTTTCTATTAGGCGTTAAAATGTCACACCTATTATTTTACTTACAATTCTAAGTATAACTAAATTATGTTTAAACATGAGGACATAATCTTCCTACATGGGATCCCTTCAAACTGTACATTCACTAACAAGCTACGTATTTATCATATAAATATGGCGTCTTGAGGCTTAGTTATCCATAAGCTTATGAAGGTTATGGAATTAATAGGATTATATTAGATTCAGACCTTAAAACGGAACTGTGTAGAAATGGCATCAGGAGTGTGTATTTTAGTATTGCTTATACTAATATTATAAAAACATAAAATTTGTTCGTAAATTTGTTTGTAATCTCTGAAATTATTAATCCAATTCGAAATTTTTTGCATTGGATAGCCCGTTTGTTAAGATAGGTTATAGGCTATATTACATCACACCACCATCACGAATTATAGAAGCGAACCATTAACCACAAACCCGAGTGAACCAAAAGGTTGCATTATTTTTTTTTTAATTAAATGGCAAAATATTTTATACCACGTAGACACGTGTTAAAACAAAAATCTATTGACCAAAGAATTGGATTAAATTGAAATACGTAAGAGTATTAGATACTTGAATAAAGACATAACAAAAATTATATACTTCTTTATAATATTACATTTATTTAAAATACTTCATCAATTAAAATATTTTTTATTAGAGTTAGCTGACAAATATTTTATCCGCAATTTGTATATTTGTGCTATCTGTATTTATTTACAAAAAAAATGAGGTGGATATTAAAAAAAAAACTTTTTCTACCTATTTATATCTATACTAATATTATAAAGTAAGGACTTTGTTTTTTTATTTGTTTGAACGCGCTAATCTCTAATACTACTGATTGGAGTTGAAAAATTATTTTTGTGTTAGATAGTTTATTTATTGAGGAATGATATAGGCTATATTACATAACGCTACGACTGATTGAGCGAAGCATTAACCAGAAACGCGAGTGAAATCAAAAGGGACAGCTAGTATGAAGGAACGAGGGCGTAGTTAATTGAAACTAAATTGATGTGTCTAAATATAATTGTTTCTTTATAACAATGTGCTTATAACAATAATACAAAAATATGAAATAAGTGTGGCATATCATTAAGACAAAAAAAAACCGAATTCGACTTTTAAATTCTGATGTAAAAATCAAAAAAAGAACCAAAATTAAAAAAGAAAATTGAACCTCCTTTTTTTTGGAACTCGGTTGAAAATACACTAAAAGTTCACTCCTCGTGGGTTATGCCATTTCTGTCGTACCTTTTAATTTGAGGTATCGTGTAGATCAAACCCTTGTTAGGCTGGAGGGACTGCTGTGACACTAAGAGTAATGTTACATTTTACTTTAATTAAATTAACTTTATCAATAAAGACATTCGAAAACGGGATTATGTTGGCAGTAGAACAAACATTTGATTCTTAACAATTATTTGTTATGAAGTGATTTTAATAAATTATAAGTTTTAACCAATTTGAAAAAAGGAGAACGTTTTTTGTGGAAATAGCGGTAAAACGGACAAACGTTAAGTGATCAACGCCGACATTTGCAACACTAGATGATCAAGAAATGTGAAAAACTGGTCAGCTTACATAGCAAGGCGGAATATAAAATAGATGCTGATAAGCAATAATGTGTCAATCCTAAAAGTCATATTCGAAGGTATTAATGTCTTTTGATACTGCGTGACCTATTTAACATTATTAAAAAAATCAAGTCATATAAAGTAAATAAGTACGGAAAAAGATATCTTTATTTAATGTTTCAATTTCAAGTACGTTCCATATTTTGAAATTTATACAATTACCTCTTATATTAAAAAAAATAACATTTAATCAAATAATACATTAAATATATCATCTGCTTTTAATTTATTACACTTTTCTTCAAAAAAGAAATGAAAAGATGGATATATACTCCTTCAAAGACATTTATCCAGAATAGGTTTGACATGTTTAGACGCCATTTTCTCAAAATGAAGTCCGTGTGGCTTGACACAGTTTTGCTTATCAGCGTCCAAATAAGAAAAGGAATGGAGTATGGAGTTAAGGTTTTTTATATGATAATATGACATGTTTTTTCCGATTTTTAAATGATTTTAATGTTTTTATCACCATCGATCATTATACAACATATAAAATCATCTACACCAATATTATAAAGAGAAAAGATTTAATTGTTTGTATTGAATAGGCTCCGAAAAAACTAGACTGATTTGAAAAATTCTTGCGTTAATAAGCCGATTTAATGAGGAAGGTAGGCTATATTACATCACGTTATTGCAAAAAGGAACGAAGCAATAACCATATGTGAGTGAAACCGCGACTAGCAGCTAGTCTCTAAGAAAGTAAGTTTTTATTATTTTTTTTATATTAAAAATATTTAATATGAAACAATTTGCGATATTTAATAAGTACCTTTATGAAATATCTCTTTAGCAATAAAAACTAGATCCCAGTTTTGACGTAAAATATTTCATATATAAATTTAACTTCATTTCACAATAGTTCAAAGCAATGTGTTATTAAAACGAAATAAATTCCAGTATCTATTCAAAGATGTCATTTAACGAACTATTTCATAAAATATATGTATATCGTGACATTATTTTTGAATTTAGTTAAAGAAATACTTCGTGTATGTGTCCGATGATCGAATTTATTTGTGGACTGTATATTTTCAAGATATGACTTTATCCAGTAACACACAGTTAAAAACCGTGTAAGTAACTCACCAGCATCTCTGCTTTTGTCTGTAGTAGGAGTCGGCGCCGACACTGTCCCGGATTAACGAGAAACAAAACGCACGCTAACAACCACGACGAATGCAACTTCGTCGAAACTTCGAGCAATAAAATATATAACTACCATTAGTTATCGCGATAAGACCCGTTATATTAATTATGAATTATGATTTATATGATGCATTAAAAGATAATTCGATAGTATTCGAGTTTATAGATTCGAATTCGAATTCGACAACGACAACAACACGGCGCGTCGCTTCGGTCTATTTCGTCTTACATCAGTCATCAATATCTACCCTCACTGGATTTAATTTTTAATCGAAAATAACGTGTTACCCACAATCGCTTATGTTGCTAGTGTAATTAAATTGCCACGAAAGTAAGCAAATGCCTTGACAATTAAAAGTATTTTACACTTCGAAATAACAAAATTTATTTCATCCATAGACAAACTATTTTATTTTACCGATATTGATAAAACTACGTAGTTTTTTTTGAAGTAAATATATTTTTACTACATTCATACATTCTATCAATAATTTTTGTACAACTAACGATAGCAGAGAGCAAAATCTGTCATAACCAAGTACTCATTAATAAATCAGATTCCATTAAAAGTCACGCGCAAACGTTATCCCCATTAAACAATTCATTTTAAATGACGGGGTACAATATTACCTGGGCGACAGTAAAATATAATAGGGTTAAGTTAGGTCGCGTTTGATAATTAATTTTACGTTATGAAAATGTCACTGCCTTAGCTCCCTTGCGGATTATAATTATAGTTACTATATTAACAGCTTTTAATGGAATCGTATTTTGTCACGTATGTTATTTGGGAGTAAATTGAAGATTAGTCTGTTACACAATTTATTGAAATATACATGAAGTGTCTTGTGTGTAAACGAGTTTCTCTATTGTGCCACGTTTACACATTAGTTTTGTTGAGACAATAAAATCAGTGTCCTATGACAGTATGTTATATTTATATATGTATTACTTAAACTTAATTACGTAACATATCTATAGATATGTTACATATGCTAAGATTTTTGTATTCAGAATGTCCAATTTGGTTGCTAGTTGCCAGGTAGCATCATCCAAAGTGACGTTGCCTAGGAACCGGCTAGCGATTGTGTATAACAGGCGAAAGTATCTTTAGGCAAACAAGTTTTTAATATCAAATATTATGTTGGTAACTCTATAGTATTAATGGCCTAACCATCAACCAGCCAATTCATTAAATATTTTATTAGACGATTTGGCTGGATATTATTCAGGCCGCTAGTTGAGCTGTGCGGTAAAGCAACGGGGCTAGGCTGTACATTGGACGGTGGAAGCTAGTTCTTGCGACATAAACACTAAGTATATACTGTCGTGGTCTAAGCTTACCTATAAGGTGTCGATAATACACAAATGTCTGACAATTGTGTCGTAATTTAGTTCGTGCTCATAAATTAGGCTTAAGAATTGTTTATCGACTTGACCTACTAGCGACTCCATTTACCTATTAGATAATATGAAGATACTGTTTTTAGGGTTCTTAGGGTAGGGACCTTATTACTAAACGTACGCTGTCTGTCTATCTGCCTGTCCGTCTGTCCATCTACCAGAGGTCTATAAAAAGTTGAAAAATTAACAGAATATGTATTTAAAAAAACCGATGTAGTCAGACTTAACAAGTTTTATAATACTCTTATAACGCCTCCAATGTTTCAATTAGGAAAGTGCTTAAAAAGTACATAGATATATATCTTTCTATGGTACGAAACCTTTAGTGTGCTAGACACTTACCGTTTTTTACTACCTACCACTACTCTTACAATGTAAATTGTAATAAGTATTTTCATATACGTATAAAGGTATTAAGTTGAAATTACTTAAGTATAACAACACAATAATCAAAATGGCCGAAAAGTAAGTCGGTTATAAGCAAATCCAAATTTTGCTGATTTTATTTCACCATTATTTTTATTCAGCCAAATGTCAGAGTATTAATATAACGTAACCATTTAATCGATAAAACGTTAAACTGCACAGCTTAGATTATTGTTGACGTTGAAATATCCAATATTAAATAGACAGGTCAATTTAAAAACCTTGTATATTTTTACTGTGAAAAATTTTGCCAGCAATATTGGAATCGAGACTAGTGTTGCGTTATTTGTAACGCTGACACGTTGAATCAATCAATGTGGATTTATTTTTAAAGCGTAGAGCTAGAAATTTAGTCTGTTAGGTTGAGTTAGAAAGATGAAGTTTTATTAAATTTTGTTAAAAAATTTCGATATTTTTCGATATCTGGAAAAAAGCTAGTATTGATTTATAGTATAGCTAAGCTGTAGACGTTTTGACTACAGCTCGTATAAGCTCGACAGGGGCAGTACCACACTCTAGCAGAAAATTGACGTGAAGTAACTAAGCTAATCCGTCTTCTCGTTTTCTCATTTTTCTATATATGAAAGAAGAAACATATAATTTAAGTTCGTTGTCGAAATTTAGATGGAATTTAGTTGGTGCTATAACGAAAAGTTATACCTTTTCAACAACGCTCTTTGTGCATAGTTAACCGCAAACATCAATCCCGCAAAACAATTAACCTAACTAAACATTGCATAAATAAAACTTTTCACGTTGACGTTATATTTTAAACCAAAGGTTAAATATATATAGGTGTGTTCTGATAGTCAATACTGCGTGCTGGCCGGAAGAATTTATTACTCGGAGCTATTTTTATCGCATCGCGATACGTTTTGACAGTTGATTTGTTTCGTTTTAGTACAAAGATCAGAAATCAATTGGACGCTGATAAGCAATAATGTGTCAACCCACAAAAAGTAGAATTCGGAGATATTGATGTATTTTGATAATACGTCACGTATTTGACATTTTTAAGTTCATCTAAATTAAATAAGAACGGGAAAATGTTTCGAATAATGAAGTGAGCTCAATATTTTACAATATTTGAAAAACTTATTATGAGTAAAAACTTTTTAGTATACCAATTTGCTTTTAATTAATTATACATTTTATCAAAATACAAAAGAGAAGATGGAAATATATGTCTTTTATAAAATTTGTCAACAATAGGCTTGACATCTTTAGACGCTATTTTCACAAAATGAAATCCATGTGGCTTGACGCAGTATTGCTTATCAGCGTCCAACTATCAGTATCTTACTCTCTCAGGAAATTGACGTGAATTAAAAGTGATCCAGTAGCCTAACCTTCTCCATATCTTTCCTTACCTTGTATTCACATTCATTCGTCATTCCATTTTAAGCTGGCAACGCATGTTGCATCCCTGGTGCTGTAGGGGGGGGGGGGGGGGGGGATACCTAACGCCATATGGTCACGCCACTTGCTCGCCTGCTATTTTACTCTATATTTTTATTTAAAAAATCAAAACGAACAAAATCTTGTATATTAATTAAATTTCACATCACAACGTTTTTAACATGTCTGTATCTCAAAAGTAATAATACACCCGAATTAAATACCTACACAAATAATATAAACAGGAAAGATTGTGTTAGAATAAAATATAAACTAACCGTTTTTAAATAATGTATAACTTTCTTGTATTTTATACCTTTTGACATAAAACGTAAATAATAAGTGACTATAATTTTTTTATCTCAATAAAATGTATATTATAATTTAATTTCGCCTTCTTATTCAGTTCAATATCTAAAAGATTGCTTGCTTGTACGGCTCCGAAACGGCTAGACCGATTTGAAAAATTCTATTTGCTTTTATCAGCCCGATTATTATGGAAGTTTATAGGCTATATTACATCACGATATGACTCATAGAAGTGAAGCAGTAACCATAAAACGCAAGAGACAGCTAGTTGTAAATAAAATTTAACAAATCATTTTTCTAACAGTAAATTAACCAACCCTACTGCCTAATTATACGCTTATAACGTATATATTGAGTATAATGTATAAGACGTTCCATGTTTTAATTAGTTTTGAATATGTTCCATACTTATATAACAAGCCGGAAAGTTTTGTAATCTTCAAAGTTACATTAATCATATTGACACGTACAGTCTAGCTTATAGTTTATGTATCAGAGCATGATACGCTGTATACAGACTCCCGTACCCAAGTATGCGTATCTTGAACGTACTATAAAGTAAGTAACACCCTGTATATGTCCCAGTGATCAAGTCCTCTTCCATTAAGGAGAAGGTTTAGAGCTTAATCCACCACGCTGCTCAATTGAGGGTTGGCAGATATAAATGTGTCAGAATTTTTGTACCACATGCACAGATGCGAGATGAATTACACAAATTTAACTCTTGAAAACACAGCGGTGCTAGCCTGAGTTTGTGCTCGTGATCATCGTTTGAGATAGACGTATTCGTGTTCGAATCGTGAAGCCAGAAAAAAAAAATAATTACTTTTTATATTTTATTATTTTTCGAGAACCTATAGTGGTGGTTACATTATAATTAAAATACAGTACAGTTGATCGGTTAATCTATTAAGAAATAGTAGCAAGAGTCGTAATTAAATGTATATATAAATGTATAGATAAAAAACACTAAATATTCAAATAAGTAAACATTACATTTTATTCTAGTAAAACATATAAATAACTACCACCTTAACTAAAATTACCACACGGTTTAGAACATATAACACCAAAAATAATTATCTCTTGAACTATGATATCATTACATATCTATACTTATAATAAATCTGTAGAGAGGTCAATTCTATACATGAAATATATTTTCAAAATAACTATCAGGGGTTGCCTATCAGGGTACCTTACGTTTATAACACTCTCCCTCATCCCTAATTTAAAAAGTTAACATTATTATCTATTAAATAAAAAATATATAGAAATAAATAACAAATAAGTAACATATAAATAAAGTATACGATAGCTAATCTGTCTGACACATCAAACCACTGAACCCTGAGGAAGGGTACTTTTTTTACAAAAAGCGACGAAAACGCGGACGAAGTCGCGGGCGAAAGCTAGTTTTTCATAAAGTTTTGACACAGATGTATCATGTATAGATGTTACAAGTGGATTCAGTTAAGGTCAAACCAAATGCACGGTGTTTAATAATGGTTTTCTTAAGACAAGGCGAGTTGGTCGAACCCTTATTAAGCCTAAACACGGTACGCCAGACCACAATGATTAAGGCCAACGTATCTTACAGTGCCTGTCTCATTTGTAACTTTGGACCGCTGTGAAGACGTTTGGTTCTGGTGATAATCTATCCTCAACTGTTATACCTCGCTATGTGGAATTTAAAATAAGTTTATCTTATCGTTGTCTTAGATTTTCGCGATTATTATTCATTGAAATAAAACTATTTTAAACGGATTTAAATCGCGTATATTAATTATTTTTATCATCCCGACGTTTCGAGCACTTTGCAGCGTTCGTGGTCACGGGTAGACTAAGGTGACATTTGTCTATTTGAGGTTTTAGAAAATATTATTTACAACTACCGCCAACGGTTTCTTAGATGGTATCTTGAATAACTAACGTACGTACGATTTAAATCCGTTTAAAATAGTTTTAATTCAATAAGCTTATCTTGATAGTCAGGCTATTGGTTAGTAAGTTTTTGAACTTATCGCGTACTGTGGCTTTGGTTACATAGAGGCATTTTTCAGGGAAGTATTAGTGATGACGTTTACATAATTATTTACCATCAGCTGTAATTGGTGTCAAGAGCGTGGCTATTAACCATAATATAATGTTTGCAATTTGTTTACTTCTACTTTACCAGTAGTATCGATTCTTCTTACTGTCTTTCCTCAGCTCTATCCCCTGTAACTTTTCACCTTACAGCAGCTGTTCGTTCGTCTTGACTGGCACTCCCCACCGCTGACTGGAAAACCGCCCATTGAACTTTCGATGTCACTATCCGAAGTCAGTAAAGTTAAGAAAGTAATATATACAAAAAATAGAAACTTAACTATTTACAAATCGTAATAATTACTGAGTTAAGAAATAAATAAAAACATCTGCGATGCATGGAAGTATTTTTGAAAGATTAGAACAAATGCTTAAACAAATACAGCATTGCTTAGCAATCGACTTTATATTAAAAAGCTGGATCGACGCAATCCGTCAGTATACGAGCTGTAGTCAGCAGGTTACAGCTAGGCTCTACCTTGGTGAAAACAATGACAGATCTCGAAAAGGATACTGCGATTTATAGACTTACTTGATTTTAACCACTAATTTGAGTAGAACTAGATGGCAGAACAGTAGTGAAAGAGCCAGAAGATATGTTTACAAACTTAAGTTGGTATCTTACATATTACACCTTTCTGTTAATTTCCACAGACTAAAAATAAGCCCAGTCTTAAGTATTTCTAAGAATGTTACAAAAATTTTGTCCTCTATTAAGCCACTCACTCGATCGAAAAATTAAAGTTATATTTCGACAAATTGGTCTTGAAGTCGAAACTGCTACAGTCTTGAAAAATATTAATAACTATTTCTTTTGAAATACGGCTTTAAGGGTCAGATAAAATTAAGAATTTTTAAGTAATTAATTCTGTTTCTGTTGCTAATTCAATTTATTTCTTAGAGTCAAAGGGAATCTGGAATAGGCTGGGACCATCTGGTTTGTCTTGTTACCTATTTCTAATGCCTCATTACCTCAGCGCCTAAAAAAGCAGTGGGTTCTTAATTCACAACGTTTGTTACCTCAGAGTTTTGTCACTTCTTAGCTGTTTTTATATAACGGATCTTATGCGATGACCAATCGTAATATTAGCTTTTTACTGTCTGACGTTTCGACAAAGTTACATCCATCGTGGTCGAGAGTTGACTGTACTTTTACTGTACCCTCACAATATTAATATTGTCTTTACCATTGTTATAATGCAGGGAGCACACTTCACTAACACAATCGGTTCGCGCGAACATTTTCACGCGTACAGATAGGCAAGACGGACAGAGTTACGCTCTCATTTATAATGTTCGCATGAATACGGATTATATTTAGTGGTATTTTATCATATACACATATATATCTTTGATTATATATTGTATAGATACCGTATTACAACGAGTGTAATTTTTATGTATCGTTTTTGCAACCTGACAATAGCGCTGTTTACGTTTTTGTGTGAGATAGGGATCGCAAGTTTATAAAAATATGTTTATAGCATTAGGTAAATTTCGGCATGCAAATTGAATGATATTCAAACAGTTAATATTTTAATATTTTGTTCATTTGAATTAATATACATTATCTTTGATATATTTTAGCAGTTTTTGAAACATTTTCAAAAGTAAATTTAACTTGTAAATATTTTTGGATACTATAATTAATCAGCTTTTAATTCATTATCCCCTTTATCGAAAAGATATAATGAATTAAAAGCAGAGGTATAATCATACATTTTATCTAATAATACGTTTTTCAAATGTATGAGATTATTTTATATTGCAAAATATGGAACATACTTCAGTACTCGAAACATTAAATTAAGACACTTTTTTCATAATTACTTAGTTTATATGATTTGTAAACTTTTTGAATAATGTAATGTATAAAATACGTTAGTAAAGTTAGTACACGTGACGCGTAATCAGAATACATCAATATATCTGAATAAAATTTTTTGTGGGTTGACACATTATTGCTTATCAGCATCCATATAATCAATGTATATATGTAGGTAATGCCATGTTCTTCTCTCTTGACATTGCTAGGCAACTCTCCAAGTCACGTGAACATCAATTCTATTAACAAATACATCATTTTTGTAACAAAACATTTTCCTTATCAAACAACTAAATTTTAGACATTTCTATTGCGCAACAAAAGTTGTGCTAGTTGTTTTGGAGATATTAAGAAATGTTTGGTAAAATGTATAAGAGAAAAGTGTAGCATGTTCAATTCTGTGCTCCCACGGGGTGTAGCCGAGTAAGGGTAGAGAAAAGACCCCGAGGATTACTATGATTGATTAAAATGTTTGAGTATTAACTAGTTTAAAGGAATAATTTATCAAAGAATCCTAATTGAAATCGCACGATGTTTGAGCAAGTACGTAGTTTAGTGATAAAATACTTAGTGTACTACGTTTTCACGGCTAAAACGTTGAAGCGATCATATTGAAATTTAGCTTGGAAGTAGTTTGAAACTTAGAAAAAGAGAATTTAAAGTGGACGCAATAAAGATTTTAATTTGAAGTAATTTTATACTATAGAAATCAACAGGCTTAGGTAGGGATAACTCATACAGAATAAACATGTATTTTTCATATCATAAGAGCGGTTCTGACAGATAGACAGGCAAGAGGACACTGAAGAGTTCTATTTATCGTAGTATAAAACTTTAAAATTGTGTTTAAATAACGTACGTAACTAGAATGAAAATTTGCAAAATCATAGGTACAAAAGATGCTATTTACTATTATATTAAAGTCCATCCATAATCTACCATTCATTGGCATGAAAATGTCAATAAAATTAACATTAAATTAAATTTTCTATGCGCTACGCAATTTTTGTATATAACGATTTCAATAGTCACGAATAAATAATAATTATGTCATAAACACATATCAAAAATATATTTCAAATTTACAATTAATTAAAAGTCAAGTTTTTTTTTCTTGTTTTTGAGAATGGATACATGTTTGATCGTCTTTTACGCAAAATCCGGTGAACAGATTTTGATAAAACTTTCCAATATAACTTATACACCAGAATAACATATACGCTACTTTTTATCAACATACCACGATCAACGTCGCGGGAATTACATAGTGCATATATATGGAGATCGCCGACGATTGCAACTCCACTAATTTATATTAATTATAATAAGTGTCAATGCAGCAGTTACGAAATGATGTCGCATAGCTAATTTTAATAATTAATTTTGTAAGAATGATCATTCTATATTCACACTTCGAATTGGAATCATCATTCATAGGGTTAATTTGTAATTAATTAATTAGTAATTAAAGTTAGTCTTAAAGTAATTTCGGTTTTTTTTCAACCTTCTGTCTGTCGCAAACGTAATTGGCGCAGTCGGTAGGATATTCGCGAGAGACTTCAAGACCATATCTGACATCGATAATCACGTCGAGAGTCACTCGGGTAGCTATCAAGCACCGTTCCGGATATCCTGGATCTACGGACCTGCTGCAGACCAGAAGAAGAATCCAACAATCGATTCACGGAGGAAGACCAGAAATGTATTTGTAAGTACACTTGAATCGTTCTCGTGTTGCTCCTTTAAATCTTTAACTTCAAGATTTATCATCCCAGAGCCTCTAGTTCGCGGGAGCCTGAATCGCGCCAGGCCCGCAGACAATTAGCTGATAGTAATAGAGATATCGTAGGTAATTTAGAATTAGAAAATTTAAAGTTAACAATGACACAGACGTACAACCCTGACGAGATTTTTAAAGCTCTTCGCCTTGTCCCGGAGTTCGACGGAAACCCGAACATCCTCACCCGGTTCATAAAAATATGCGATTCGTTAGCTGCTCAGTATCTCAGTAGTAACCCCAGTAGTGAATTTTCAAACCTTTGCCTAATTAACGGAATTTTAAATAAAATAACAGGGACCGCGGCATGTACCATCAATTCTAACGGCATACCTGAAAGTTGGCTAGGGATTAGAACAGCCCTCATTAATAATTTCTCCGATCAGCGTGATGAAACCGCTCTATACAATGACCTTTCTATAGCTACGCAAGGTAATCGGACACCACAAGAATTTTACAATCATTGCCAAACTTTATTTAGCACTCTAATGACATACGTGACTTTACATGAGACCATACCAACTACAGTCCAAGCAAAAAGAGACTTATACAAAAAGGTTACAATGCAGGCATATGTACGAGGATTAAAAGAACCTCTAGGATCCCGTATACGATGTATGCGCCCAGACACTATAGAGAAAGCTCTTGAATTCGTTCAAGAGGAGCTAAATGTCATGTATTTGCAACAGCGTGATTCCCCTAAAGTTCAGGCAACTCCTAAACTAACCCCTACATTACCAGCGGTAGCATTTACTCCTGCAAGACCACATAACATCCCTATACCCAATTGGCCAGCTCCAGTAAGCCAGCGCCCTATGGGACCCCCACCGCAACCTTTTAAATTCCCTGCACCCGGACAACATCAACCACGCATGCCAACTAACACACAACGGATGTTTGCTGCACCCCCTCCTAATTATAACCCTCGCAGTAACGTTTTTAGATTACCACCCCGAAACAATCCATCTCAAGGTCCTCACCCTATGAGTGGCGTTCAACGCTTCACACCTAAACTCTTGCCCTTAAATAATAATTCAACGCCATCGAATTATTTTAAATCAAATGAAATGAACATTAATGAATGTGCTACATATGACGACTCGTATTACAATTACTGGCACGAGCCGGATTACAATTACAACACCGACTATTACGAAACTGAGTTTCCGCCCGGATTTACTTATGACTTAAATAATTCAAATATGACTTCTGACAATAATTATTTTGACTCTCAACCACAAGCTGACCAAGACCAACAGGATTTTCACAAGGAGTCGACATCACAAAAACCAGGATAGAGCTAAATATACAGTCCCAAAGACAACTTCCATATATACAAATAGCTAATCCTCCATTAAAATTATTAATAGACACCGGTGCCAACAAATCTTTTATTAGTCCCGAAATTGTTGAAAAATACTTCTCTCATTATCCGTTGAATTTCGATCCTTTCGAAGTAACCAACATACCCGCGACATGTAGAAACGATTATTCTATTACTTTACCTTGTTTCGCGGAATTTAACGATGTCAATAGTATCAAATTATTCGTTTACCGTTTTCATGATTTCTTTGACGGATTAATAGGATTAGATTTGTTAAACAATTGGGAAGCCCGTATTGATTTAAAAGAAGGAAAACTATTTACAAAAAATGCTTCAAATCCTATTCGAATGTATAACTCGTGTAATGTTAATTTGTATGAAGATATTATTCCCGCGGGAACTTCTAAAATTATCCGTGTTCCCGTCGACATTAGAGAAGGTGATGCTTTTATTAATGAACAAGTATTCTGTAATTGTATTATTCACGAATGCATTACCTCCGTTAAAAATAATCGTTGCTATTTAGAAATAGAGAACCCGACACCGAATGACATAATACTGTCGCTCGATCGTCCAGCTCACGCGGATTTATTTAACGCTGAGTGCACAAGTACTCAACAATTAAAGCCTCGCACACAGGACGTAATTTCACGTTTACGTACAGACCACCTAAACCCAGAGGAAAAAGCTAACCTTATAACTCTTTGTTCACGTTACTCTGACGTATTTTATATTGAAGGTGAAAGGTTAACATTCACAAATAAAATTAAACATCGGATTAGAACTACCGACGAAGTACCCGTACATAGTAAGAATTATCGGTACCCATTTATACACCGTCAAGAAGTTAAAACACAGATAGAAAAAATGTTAGACCAGGGCATCATTCGACCTTCGGATTCTGCTTGGAGTTCA
Source organism: Hypolimnas misippus (assembly GCA_037950945.1). Classification (NCBI taxonomy): domain Eukaryota; kingdom Metazoa; phylum Arthropoda; class Insecta; order Lepidoptera; family Nymphalidae; genus Hypolimnas; species Hypolimnas misippus. Next base: position 11,052,739 of record JBBEEQ010000011.1, read on the forward strand.
CCTATATGGGTAGTACCAAAAAAGGTCGATGCCTCCGGAAAACAAAAATGGCGTTTAGTAGTTGACTTTCGTAAACTTAACGAGAAGACAATAGACGACAAATATCCCATTCCGAATATAAACGATGTCCTTGACAAACTAGGGAAATGTCAGTATTTTACGACCCTTGACTTAGCTAGTGGATTCTACCAAGTCGAAATGGATCCCCAGGATATATCTAAAACCGCGTTTAATGTTGAGCATGGGCACTTCGAATTTCTTCGCATGCCTATGGGATTAAAAAATGCCCCTTCCACTTTTCAACGTGTAATGGATAACGTACTCAGAGGCCTCCAGAATGAAATTTGCTTAGTTTATTTAGACGATATAATAATTTTCAGTACATCCCTTCAGGAGCATATGGTTAATTTAGAAAAAGTTTTTCAGAGACTTCGAGAGTCTAATTTCAAAGTTCAAATGGATAAGTCTGAATTCTTAAAGCTTGAAACTGCTTATCTCGGGCACATTATAAGTAAAGACGGCATAAAGCCAAATCCCGATAAAATTTCCGCTATAAAAAAATATCCAATTCCGAAAACACCTAAAGAAATTAAACAATTTCTTGGCCTTCTCGGTTATTACCGAAAATTCATCCCTGACTTCGCGCGTATAACTAAACCACTCACTCAATGTCTTAAGAAAGGAAAAAAGATTGTTCATGACTCTGATTACATAAATAGTTTTGAGAAATGTAAGACTTTACTGACGAATGACCCCATCCTACAATACCCCGATTTTACAAAAGAATTTAACCTGACAACTGACGCCTCTAATGTTGCCATTGGAGCAGTTCTATCACAAGGCCCTTCAAACTCAGACAAACCGATCTGTTATGCATCTAGGACTCTAAATGAAAGCGAAATGAACTATAGTACAATAGAAAAGGAACTTCTCGCTATAGTTTGGGCTACAAAATATTTTAGACCTTACTTATTTGGACGAAAATTCAAAATTTTTACTGACCACAAACCCTTACAATGGTTAATGAACATGAAGGAACCAAATTCCCGACTTACGCGTTGGCGATTAAGACTTAGCGAGTATGACTATACCGTAATATATAAAAAAGGAAAATCAAATTCAAATGCAGACGCTCCTTCCCGAATAGAAATCCATACAAAAGAAGCATTATCATTAATCGAAGAAATTGACGAACTTAACTCTCTACTCGGTAACCCATCGGAAACTATTCTTGCCCCAGCTAACTCTTCTACCGAGACAGCTCACACAAGTCGCGAAAACCCAATTTTAGAAATCCCGATAACTGACGAACCCCTTAATAAATTTAACCGGCAGATCTATTTTAACCTTGTGACTGACATTAAAAAACGACCTGTAGTTACTAAACCTTTTGACACTCATACACGTATAAGTATCCAATTATCTGAGTCAAATTTAGAAGAAGATGTGATAAATGCTGTAAAAGAGTATGTCACCCCTAAAATTAAAACAGCCCTTTTAATAAATCCTCCTTTAGCTATGTATTCTATTATCCCAATCCTACAAGATAAATTTAAAAGTTCCTCCTTAAACCTTGTTTTAGCTAAAACAGAATTAGAAAATGTTAAGGAGTATTTGCGTCAACAAGAAATCATTCGCCATTATCACGATGGTAAAACTAATCATCGTGGAATCAACGAATGCTACTTAGCTTTGTCTCGCAAGTATTATTGGCCAAAAATGAAAGAGCACATAACCAAATTTATTAACGAATGTACCATTTGTGGCCAAGCAAAGTATGACAGAAACCCACTTAGACCACAGTTCAATGTAGTTCCACCTGCCACAAAGCCATTCGAAATTGTTCATATGGATTTGTTCACAGTCCAAAGTGAAAAATACATTACTTTCATTGATGTTTTTACTAAATATGGCCAGGCTTATCATATTCGCGACGGTACAGCTTTAAGTATATTACAAGCTTTATTACAATACAGTTCTCACCATGGTATACCTATGACGATAATTACTGATAATGGGACTGAATTCACTAACCAATTGTTTATGGAATTTACCCGACTTCATAAAATTAACCACCACCGAATATTAGCTCATTCCCCTAATGATAATGGAAGTATAGAAAGATTTCATTCAACCCTTTTAGAACACCTAAGACTTCTCAAGTTAAAACATAAAGACGAACCAATAGTCAATCTTGTACCCTATGCTACAATAGCTTACAACAGTTCCATACATAGTTTTACAAGATGTCGCCCCTTTGATTTACTGACTGGACATTTTGACCCTAGGGACTGTACAGACATAGACATAACACAACAACTTCTACAACAATACATCCAAGTCCATAGAGATAAAATGAAACAAGTATATGATATTATTAACTCATCATCACTAGAAAATCGTACAGCATTGATAGAGAAAAGGAATAAGAATCGTGAACCTGAAAAGGAATATGCTCCTCAACAACCAGTTTTTATAAAAAACCCTCTTGCTAGTCGACAAAAGACCGCCCCAAGATACACACATGACACGGTGTTAGCTGACTTACCAATCCATATTTATACCTCTAAGAAACGTGGTCCCATAGCGAAATCTCGACTTAAACGAGTTCCTAAAACCGCAAACTTGTTACAGGACTCTTCTAATAGCGATTCTCCCAATGACACAACTTCAAGAGATAAAACTTGAGAGCCTTAATGACGGACCAGGACTACTACCTTTCAAACTCGGACCCATGAAAATAACCGCACACTATCATACATTCATACAGTATGTACAATTGGATGATATTGAAAATAACATTCATTCATTAGAGACTGAACTGCTTGACTATCGAAATAGAATGACCAATGAAACATACAAACTATTCGAAATTCAAATTAACTATCTTGCTAATAAGATTGGCAATGTTTTAAAACAATTACATTCTTTAGAGCCTAATAGAATAAAAAGAGGTCTTGTAGACGGGTTGGGTTCTATGATAAAAAGTTTAACCGGTAATTTAGATCACGATGATGCGTTGAAATATAATGAGGCAATTAGAGTATTAGAAAATAATCAAATAAAACTATCATCTGAATTTAACAGTCACATCAGTCTGAGCAAAGAGTGGATGTTAAAACATGGAAACGTTATTAGACAGATAGTAGATAACCAGAATAGAATAAATAGTACCCTAGACTTATTATTACAGAATAAAGCAATTAGTGAGGACAGTTTAACAAGATACGCAAATTTTGCTCAACTTTTAGAATTAATTAGTGAAAACATAGAAGATTTATCTTTAGAATTACTAAGAATAGAAAATAGTTTAGCGTTTATTCATGCTTCTAGTACACACTATTCTATGATAGACATAGAGGTATTAGAATCTATGGTTTTAAAACTAAAATCAATTTACTCGGAAGAGCAAATACTAGATTTAGAACTTAGGGAATGTTATAACATTATTAAACCAGGATCATATTTTGCGAATAAACAGATAGTTTTTATATTCAAATTTCCAATTTTCTCTAAAACACCTTATGATTTATATAGATTATCAGTAGTACCGAATAAATATAACCAGGCTCTTATCCCACCCTTTCCCTTCCTGGCAACAATTGAGATGTCGTTTGTGTACATGGAGGCTGAATGCCCAAAGTTAAAAAACTGGTACCTCTGTGAGCAAGGAATTCATCATCAGATCCGCACCAAATCAGATTGCATTCAGGCATTGATCACCAACCAGATTATACAGGAATCCTGTGAGTTCACCACAGTTACCTTAAATAAAGAAGCACTGGAGAAACTTGATGATCAGCACTACGTCCTCTCCTTTCCTCAACAAACGAAAGCGCAACTAATTTGTAACCAGAACGATTACACTTTACTACAAGGAAGTTATCTGGCCACGATTCCAGTTGGATGTCGATTGAAATCGGAACAATTCACTATTGCTAACGATTATAACAAGATCAAAGGACAACCTCTCAAATTAATGAAAATACCCTATAACGCCGAAAAGCAGGCAACTAAAGCTACTCACATAAATCTCAAGTCTATTGATCTCCAAGGACTACACAACATCCAGGAAAAACTTATGATCCACAACCCTATTCAAATTGACGAAATACAAGGAGACACCTTATACCACACTACAATCCCGTTCTATACTATATTATTGAGTGCAGCCGTACTCGGAATTATCGTAGCGATCCGACGTTACCTATGGAATCCCAGAGTCAATACGAAAAAGGAGCAGCAACCTATGCCTGAGATCCCACAAACATCTGGCAACCAGGAGAATATTCCGGCAACATTTTCACTGAACGTGCTAAAATAGTCGCCGTTCTAAGGGGGGAGGAATTACATAGTGCATATATATGGAGATCGCCGACGATTGCAACTCCACTAATTTATATTAATTATAATAAGTGTCAATGCAGCAGTTACGAAATGATGTCGCATAGCTAATTTTAATAATTAATTTTGTAAGAATGATCATTCTATATTCACACTTCGAATTGGAATCATCATTCATAGGGTTAATTTGTAATTAATTAATTAGTAATTAAAGTTAGTCTTAAAGTAATTTCGGTTTTTTTTCAACCTTCTGTCTGTCGCAAACGTAATTCGGGCGTAAGCTACACTGTCATTAGTATGCTCTAATTACGAATATAAAAATACTTAAGATCGCGGGTAGAACGCGTTCTATATTCAAAAATTTTCTTCACGTACTTAATACTTTCAATAGCATGAATAGCTCTCTTTACAATACACCCCAGTCTTTTGTAACATCGTCCAATCAAGATAATGAACTTGTAACACGTAGCGTGACTGAAATACGTTCTTTATAAACCGTGAACAATTTCTTTGTCACTTTGAAGTGAATACATTTTATTTATGCATGTTACAGATAACAATTATGTTGGGGCTGTTGGGGAAGAATGGGCTATGTGAAGTTTTACGAAAATGAATTGTGTTCCATTTTCTACATCAAATTTTTTTGTCTTGATTTTTGTAAAATGTGAGTACATTTTATAAAATACTAGCAGTGCCACGCGTTAATTTGAGTAAAAATTATATTTATATAATGTTTATCTTCCCTACTTGAGTCGGTTATTATTCACTATGTCATTGGTTTCAACTGTATTTTCGTAAACCGTAAACCTATTTCTTATTTATTAATTAAAATAAATAAAATTTTAAAAATAAAAGTAGCCTAAGTTACTCCTCATAATATTACCTATAAGTGAGTGAAAATTCCCGTCAAAATCGGTCCAGTTATTTTAGAGATTAGCCGGAACAAACAGACAGGCAGAGTAAAACTTTCAAAATTGTGTTTTTGATGTAAGTACCGTATACATATACTTTTATATGCATTTAATTAAAAGCTCTCATTTTGAAATTGCAAACAGATACTTCAATTTTATTTATTTGTATACCTACATTAACACCTACTCATGCACAACTCATTAAGATGAGTTAAAGAGTAGGTACAGGCAAATAACAGGAAATGTTACAATTTTATGTCTATTTAAATTTTATTTTTTGCTGCTGGTAAAACATCTAAGTAAATTTATACTAGTTCAAATCCTGTTTTTAAGAAAACACTTCAGCCATCACTAAAATCGGTATTTCGTATACAACTTAATAGTAATGTAACGTCTAAAGTATTCAATCATTCATTAATAATTTATAATAGTCAAATTAATTGAAAACCAAAAACAGATTTTCATAATTAAAAAAATTATTAAAACATTAAAAAGACTTTATATCTGTATATATTAAATAAGTGCAGTAAATATGATGAATGCCGCATCATTGAAAATCATCAATCGACAAAAATAAAATTAACGTTTAAAATTAAAACTCTATACAAATATTAATTGACATAATAAAGTAATATAAATTAACGTTTTATTAAATATTAATGAAGAGTATAATTTGTACCATTTATTGAAACATTATTGAGAAACCTAAATAAAAATTCGTATCAATAAGTTATAACTAAATGGAGTTCCAACATTGCGTAATTCAAAATTAGCAGCTTCAAGTCTTATATATTATATATCAGTTTTGTTAACGATATAATTGTACTATGTTTTTAAATTGACACTCTAAAAATCAAGTGCGCTATATAATTATTATTAGTTTCATTCTGCTTTGTATTTAGTGTATGTAATTAGTGTTTTGTTTGTGCATTTATATAATTTTCTTAATTTAATAATTAATAATTAGTGTAATTGGATATTGTCCGTTCTAATTATTTCAATAAATAAATAAAATAAATAAATTATCGACTCAAAATGGCGTCTGACCGATTTGTATTAATCCCATAGAGTTTTCATCAAAACCTGTTTAGTAGTTGATTATCAAATAAAAATAGCTGAAATATGGCACGTCACACTTTTGAAGTCGGCCGGATTGCCTTTTTTTTAAATATTGTTTATAAAAAAATATGGGCCTACACACGGAACTCTAAAAGCAAACAGTTCAAACACCCAACTCCAATCAACACTATCATTTAGTAAAAACTTTTTGAAAAGAAAACAAACCGACATCGAAAACGAAACAAGAAAACTAAAAAGTATAAAAAAAATATTTTCTACAACATTTTGAACTTGGTGCAAAGTAAAACATTTGAAGCCGGTGCAGAGTATAACTCGTTCCACGTAAGTGTGTCCGTCTGAACTATGCGCAAGACGCTGCGCAGAACACTAAATTAAGCACCAGGACAGTCAAATAGATATTTTTATTATTTTAATTATTAAATGTATTATAATTATATATGTCAAATGAATGTGTGTAAGTCATTATTGGTTTTATAACAAGGTATAAAACCTTTAAGTGTAAACTTAGAAAAAAGTCACACCACAATCGGTGAAAAAGCGTAAAAAAAATATATACAGCCGAACATAGAACTTCCACCTTTTTCAAAATCGATTAAAAATCGATAATCAACCATCATATACTGAACTGGCATAAATTATTCACTACACTGTATTCCAACACGAAATCGTATTTTCTCGTGGGAAACTCGAGCCCTTGATATCGCCTTACAAACTTACTATTGCTATTGGAAGGCTTCCAAGTTCAATTCTTTTTACTTCAAGACTTGGACAACTCGATGCAGCTTAATTTTACACTGAGAGCGATTTTCTTAGCGCTTTCTCGTTATAGTTCTTTAGGATTGTTGAAAGAAAGAAGGAGAAAAAACTGTATTGACAAACACACAGACTATACAAGATAATGAATGCAAAATAAATACAAGAAAAAAATGAAATATATGTGTCAGAGAGACACACGTAGCGGTTAAACTTATAAAACCCCACTTTTTGAGTCGGGTTTAAAAAAAAAAACTTTAAAATAAAAGAAATATTTAAATAGCCTTGTGTAAAAGGCGACCGCTCAGACTATGAGGTCTTATGACACTTTGCTGATTTTCAGCTGTCAACCTTGTGGCCACGCAATGACAGCATGGTTGAAATATGAGTATGAATAATGCCAACGGAACCCAATTAATAAGCTTCCACTGTCCATCTGTCTGTCAGCAGTATCTCATAAACCGTAACAGGTAGATTTTTTAACTTTAACAGAGTATGTATTTCTATTGCCTCTATAATAAATAACAGAATTAGTCAAGTGCGAGTCGCACTTAAAACATTTTTACAGATTGTTTTAACGCCTCTCTTGTTATTTTTACACATAGTGTGTGAAAAGTATATACATATAATAGTGTACCATGGTACTGCACCCTCCGTGTATGAGTCTTGCTCGTAGTTGATTCATATTTATTTTTGTACACAATTGGGTACATCTTGCTTACATTTTAGGCCAGCATTAATCCAAGCCTGCAATGCTCGCCAAGCTGGGCCCAGAGCTGCACATGCATTGGCCCAACCTTGGTTAAAGTAAGATAATAACTTAGGCCTTAACATAGAGTACTGGACCAAGTCTTGGGAATCGAATAGTCGAGGCACAATGAAACGTACATACATTCCTACTAATCATAAACGCGTGAAAAATAATCATAACATAATTTTTCGATCAGTCTGGTAAAATAGAATTGGCTTAAATTAATGAATTATATATTTTTTTTTATTTAGCGACAAACCAGTTTTTTTCATGAAAATGGTTGACCTTCTCAGTGACCTCAAAGAAAGACAATTAAAGCTACGACAATACTAAGACGGACAAAATAATTAGAATGTCCCGACAACATTTATTCTAAAATTAGGCTTTATTTAGAGAATACAAATTGTAATAAATTTGATTACTGTGTAAAACTAGCTGTGGCCCGCGGTTTGTTAATTTTAGGAAAAATTATATTTATATAATGTGGTAAACGTATCCAGTCCCTACTTGAATCGGATATTGTTCACTATTTAAAATAAATAATTCTTTAAAATAAAATTAGCCCAAGTTACTCCTTAAAATCGGTGTAGTTGTTACAGTGATTAGTCGGGACGATCAGACGAAAAAACAAAAATTAAAAAAAAATGTATTTTTGATACAGTTACCGTACATACTTTCATATCTATTTACTTAAAAGCTGTTAATTTGAAATTACAAACAGACACTTCAATTTTATTTATTTATATAGCTTGTACATTTTCACTCACTGTTTTTTCGAGTCCTTTTGAGTCTTAAATTTTGATAGGATATTTTCATATCATTTTAATAATAAAAAACAAAAAATACTAAATATTATAAAGCTGAAGAGTTTGTGTGAGCGCGCTATCTCAGGAACTACTGATTCAAATTAAAAATTCTTCATGATATTTTATTTATTTAGGAAGGCTATAGGCTATATTACATCACGCTACGACTCATAGGAGCGAAGCAGTAATCATAAACAAGACAAGGGACAGCTAGTCGAAAATATTTAATTAGTATTATGGTGGCAACTGACCGGCTCGTACCAACGTAACGACATTCGCGGCGAGCGTATTACGTTACGGCATTTTGACGAAATAGAGCATAAAGAAAATTAATTGAACCTCTAATTGTGTGTATTAACGATATGACACAAAAAAGAAAAAAAATCAACCATAATAAAAAAAATTAAAGTAGTAAAAATGATTTTGAAATTATAAAGCTTAATTGAATAATATAAGATTTAGTTGAATAAAATAAGACGTAAAAAATCCATAAGTTGAATATTCAATTTTAAAACCTAATAACTGATTTCGATGACATTTATTGAAAGAATATTCCTTCAAACAAATAATTCTCATAATCGGTTACGAAATAACAGAGTTATGAAGCAACAAAGATTAAAAAAAACGAATTGAGAAATTCCTCGTCTTTTGAAGTCGGTTATAAAACCTTGTCATTTGTCTACTTACGACTATTATTTTTTTAATGAAAGAGTCTGGAGGTGATAATTTTATTCCCGAGACGTTATCGTAAAAACATCCATTAATTTTAAACGTTACTACTACCGCTTAGAATGAAAATGTTACTGAGCATTTTATTTATCAATAAAAACATTATGATCATTTTAAAATAGTGAAATACTTACTAATGTTACAAGTCTAAACAGTTTTTGTGTGTCGTTTCTGATATATTAGTTCTCTTTGCGTTAGATAAAGAAATCAATATAATATATAAAACTTAAAATTGACTGGCTGACATATTCACTGAGCGATCAACGCAGAGGCGACACCGCTAGATCTAAACACATGAAATTTTGCAGAAACTTAAATATCGTGAGTGTGCACTAAGTATGAATTTTTGAAAATCCATACCCTATGGGATTAAAAATAAATTAAAGTTTGTTAGGTATCAAATTACTAAGTATAAGCGGGCAAAGCTGCGAGGGACTAATAGTTAATAAATAAACGCAGAACACTCTACAGCTGAACACATTAAGATAATCTGAATTAAAAACATAAAATATCAACACAAACATTCAGACCATGATAACCATTTCTATGGTCTATACAAAATATAGAACCCGCAATCGTTAGCGCTTATGCCTTCATCAGCAGTTTTTATCCTCAATACAAAAATTATCAAATTCTAAATTAAAAAAAAAACCCTAGGCAAAAATCTTTGAAACAAGCTCATGTTCTTGAAATGCCTGAACCGAGTTTGGTGGAGTATGTCTAAGAACTATCGCTAGATAACATCATAAATAAAAAAAAACACCCGCATCCAAATCGGTTCACTCGTTTAGGAGCTACGGTACCACACACAGAAACACAGACATACATACAAAGCAGTTAAACTTATAACACGCCTCTTTTTACCTCAGATTTTTAAAAAAGTAATTACATTAATGAATATAGAAGAATCGGCAAGAACCTCGATAGTTACTCTTTCAAAAATTGTCAGTACATTTATGAAAAGTTGAAGAAGTTGAAGAGGTCATTGACCTAGCCTATCATTAATTAGCCATTTATTGTGGGTATAGGACTACACAGGGCTGGATTTCACTAAGTGCCGCCCTGGGGCACAATGAAAGATGCCGCCCCTTTACCTCCATCATTACCTATGTAAATTTAGTAGCTGAAAAACCAATCTCTAAAAATAAAGAGATAGTTAAGTAGAGTATAATAAATTTTAATTAAAAATCTGAAAAAAAAATCTCTCACACCCCAAATTTTGCCACCCTGGACATTGGCCCCTAGTGCCCCTATAGCAAATCCAACGCTAGGGCTATAGGTATATAATTATCCATTTTATTTTTCATATTTTATACTTAATTTTAGTACCCCATATAATATTCTATTTTGTCACGCAAAGTCTAAAAAAACTCGTTAATTCTAAAACATTAATTATATATCTTTCAAAAGCAATTCTCAAAATCGACAAACATTAGTCCGGTGCGCTCGTGCAAATACGTTGAGATATTTCATCGAATATTGTACAAGACAGAGCAAAGGTGCAAAATTCGAAACTTGCAACGCAGAATTTGAGTTATGACTTCGTACAAGTCTAGAATGCACGTAGATCCTTTGTAGCTGACGTCAAAGAGTTTATTTATATTATTATAAATTTTGCTCTATAATGTTATATACGTGGGATATTTTAAAGTGAGCTCGAACAAGAAGGAGGTTCTTAATTCGTAGTGTATGTTTTCTTTTAATGGTTGTTAACTCATAAATCCGCACTTTATTAATTGATTTTGAATATTTTTTTAATTCAATTCAATAATTTGTTTTGTGGCTTGAATGAATATATATTGAGCCTGTTCTCGCGGTAGTAGTTTGATCTTTGAAATAATATTATTAGTCCAAGAATGTTATGCAAGTGAACAAAATTGCGTATTATGCATTTATTAAGAAAAAATTGATAACTTTAACTGGGCGTGATAACTTTTAGTATAAGATACTTATATAATTATACAGTTTATTTTTCTGTACTTTTCCTATTTGGTAACAATACCTGGAACGATAATCACGAATTTTTCAGTATAAATAAAATAATAAATAAATAATAAACGCATGAGACTCAACGGCCCCCATTAGGATCTCATGACTTTGTGTCGGGAGTCCGGAAACACTCACAACACTAACACAAAGGCCCAGACCACGACAAACATCTTTATGGATAATACAGACGTTTGCCGCGAGCCGGGATCGAACCCGCGACTGTTAACGCTTCAGTCAGTTGCAGTGACCCCTGCACCAACGTGTCTGTGAAAGGATTCATTTTAATCATTTGGTCGACAATTTCTTATCTCTAACTCTTATGTTTGGTTAGAAATACGCCATTTTTGTCTGCTAAATAATACAAGTAAAGAAAAATAGATTCTATAAAAGTGAAAGGTCACTCACTCACTCATCACTAAATCTCAGAAAATATAACACCTACAAAATTAAAATTCGGCAGATGTAGCATCCGCTAAGAACAGATTTGCATTAAAGTTGGCCCACAGGGTCCATTAAGTATTATCACTATGCCTTATATTTTCCGATATGGCCTACCACGCCCAGTTAAAGAACTCACCCTGTATATTCGTATTATTTAATAGCAATACCACACGTGAAGACACGACAGAAAGCTAGTCTATACTATACATACACGTAAGGAGAAAAAATTTGTAATTTTTTACGTATATTTGTAACGAATAAACTCATAAACTACTTGACCGATTGCGATAAAAAATTGCAGGGATGTTACTGACATCTTTTAAAAGAACATATATTTTTTTAATCTCAAAAAATGCACGGAGCCTATATGAATGCGATGTACACAGGAGCGCGATCAGAATTCGATGTGGACGAAGTCGAAAGCGGAGTGCTAATTTAAAACACACTCCCAATTATTTAAACTTCGCCTTCGCGAAAAATTAAAATGAAAATAGCCGAATTTACTCCTTATAACATTAGGTATCTGCTAGTGAAAGTCCCATCAAAATCGGTGCAGCCGCTTCAGAGATTAGAAGGAACAAACAGACATACAGACATAAATAATAATGTGTTTTTGATGTACCTGACTACCGTATATACCTTAATCTACATTTAGTGAAAGCTCTTAATTTGAAATTACAGACACTTCAATTTTATTTACTAGTATATGAATGTTCGACAGTCAATTCACTAATACTTAATCTCTTGTAGTAAAGTTCGAGCACTATATGCATTAAATTACAAGTTGCTCTACGAAATCTATTCTGGATTAAATTAACCAAAACATAATAGTTTGACAACCTTTACACACATGAGCAACTTCTAGTACCGCAGCCAGTTTATCTTGATAGTTGCTGTCTAGGGACAATATTACGGTATAATAAATCTTGATCGTTAGTATATAATAAACTTTATAATTTATTTATTAACTTGATATTCCTTGTGGCTTTATCCGAGGTATGTAATATATAAATTTGCGTCTGTTTTAATCGAGGTTATAAGTTATACACTAGAAGTTAAGAAACATATGTATAAAATTTGCATTTATAATATTATTTATGAATGTTTGTATATTTTTTTTATAAAAATGAACCGACTTAAAAGACGAATTTTATAAATATTTTCTACAATATTTCGAAGTCGGTGCCAAGTAACACATTTTGAAGTCGACGCCAAGTAAAACCTTTGTGTGGTATTTACTGGCACCGACCATCGCGGAAGTATACCCTTTTTAAATTAAAAAATAAATAAATGGTCAAACGGCGTGGCGGAGTAATCGGTGAACATCCATAAAACAAGTCCCCGACTAATTGAGAACAATCTTTTTTTTTTTGGAAGTCGGTTAAAAAAACTTTTTAAAAAAGTCTTAAAATGCAAAATACTTAATTTCGTTTACTCGAATGATATATTTATTGCAGTTATTTTAAAACCGAACTACTTATCCGATTTTTATGAAAATTCTATGGAAAAATAAAATACTATTAAACAAAAAAGAGAAATTTTGGTCAAGTCGTTTTCGAGTAATCGATATTCACACAAAAAAAAAAAACAAAAAAAGAGTCCGCGACAAATTGAGAACTTCCTCTTTTTTTAATGTCGGTAAAACTACACCGAACGTGTATATGATATAGGAATTTAATTTCGTCTGTGGCTTATTTGTGCACCCTAAAGGTAATCCCGTGTAACCCTGAGGGGATGTGTACCGCTAATTGGGAACCAATGACGTGGATAATGTCCTATTAAGATTTTTTATCCGACTATCATAGAAAGGAGATAATATTTTAGAATGTGTGGACACTGATAAGCAATACTATGTCAACCCACACGGACTTCAGCTCGAGTAAATTACGTCTAAAATTTTCAAAAAATGGTAGATATGAAACAATAGATGATCTCGAAATATGGAACCTACTTTAGTTTTGTCCTTACTTGTGTAGTTTAGATGATTTTAATTTTTTTTTTTTGAATAATTTAAAAATCATGACGCATTATTAGAATACATTAATATATCCGAATTCGATTTTTTGTATGTATGTATAAAACATATTTTATATCAAAATAACAAAAAGGGTGTATGTACTATTTTTAATTTAAGTCTTTCAAATTACACTTCGTATAAAAAAAAAACATTTTTTTAAATTTTATTACCTTATCTTCCGCGCGCGATCGGACTTATTGTTTGTGTGTTTACTAGAATGTGTTTATATTTTTGAAGATTTTGTTAATTGATACACTGGAAGTTAAGTTACACCGTGAAAAAAGTTTAAAGTACTCGTAATGTCAAATGCAATTTATGTCTTGAAACTATAGACTCGTCGACTCGAATTTATAATGAGTTAAGAGTTAACTTGTATCGTCCTGAAAATATTAAGAGGGTCGACAGTGGTGCTCAAATATTATAATAATTATAAGTATAAACGCATAAACGCATCACACACAACGACCCGACCCCTTTAGAAACTCGTGCACCTGTAATTGGGGTATTGCCATACATACAACACTAATACCCAGACCATGACTGAAAATCCGTATCGCTAATACAGACGCTTGCCACAAGGTGGGGATCGAACAAGCAACTGCTAGCGCTTCTGTCTATTTAAAAGTCTGTTTAAAATATAAAATATGTAAAAAAATCCGTCTCTATAAGCCGAATGTGATATGTGAAATATGGGGATATTTAAAGGACTCCTTATAAAAGTCGAACAGCCTGTGTATTACTTAATTATAAGATACAAGTTATCGAATGGAATTCGACCGTAGTTCTTTAAATTTTCAACCGATTTTAAAATCGACTACAGATAATCTTATCTCAATTTAATTACATACTTTAACAATAAACAGAAAAGTGAATATGCGTGTGTACGTAAAATATATGATAAATGGTGGTATGATATGTAATTGATTTAATTTTTTTTTTACTAGCTTCCGCCCGCGACTTCGTCCGCGTGGAATAATTACTATGGGCTAATAATGCATTATTTTAGAACAAATTTTGTTAGCATAAAAAAGGTTATAGTGAGCTAACCTTACAAGAAAGACATATGCTGTCGCGGACTTTTTTTAAGAACTTTTAAAGGGGAAAAATTCTGTCATACATGATTTTTGCGAAACTTTAACCGGTTACGCAGCGCACGCAGCGTCAGCTCTCTCAATAGGAAAATATCCCCCGATTTTGAAACATTCTTCATTGGTGCTCCGCTCCTTTTAATCTTAGCGTGATAATATATAGCCTATAGCCTTCCTCGATAAATGGGCTATCTAACACTGAAAGAATTTTTCAAATCGGACAAGTAGTTCCTGAGATTAGCGCGTTCAAGCAAACAATCAAACGAACAAGCTTCATAATATTAGTATAGATGCATAATTTATAAAAAAATATTCGTATTTTCCACTCCTTTATATAAACTATATGTTTGCGAAATTGTATGCTCC
The DNA here is from genome assembly GCA_037950945.1 of Hypolimnas misippus. Taxonomy (NCBI): domain Eukaryota; kingdom Metazoa; phylum Arthropoda; class Insecta; order Lepidoptera; family Nymphalidae; genus Hypolimnas; species Hypolimnas misippus. The sequence goes on from JBBEEQ010000011.1 coordinate 11,068,014, forward strand.
TCCGTCCGCTATATTTTGCTTCACGTATTAATATATAGATTAGGTTAATTATATACCTCTCTACAACTAATACAACAACAACGCTTGTATATTCCTTTGATATCAATAACTTGAAGGGATCAAGGCGCTTGTTATTAACAATATATAAGTTTATATGTACAACACATATGTCTATTTCATTTATGTACTTCGTAGCTTAATCGACCGAATGGATGGTAGATTCTCCATACGTAAAGCAATCGTCAAAGCTATCAATAATATTTGAATTGAATTTTGATCGAATATAAATTTTATTTAACTTCGAATAAAATTTATATATCTGTAAGGACAATTGTAGATGCAGTTACTTAAACAATACAATCTTCTATATTAATAATATAAAAAGATAAAATTTGTTTGTAAGTTTCTATCTATCTTTAAAACTACTGATCCCATTAAAAAAATAGTTTTCCTTTAGATAGCTCGTTTGTTGAAGATTATAGGCTATATTACATCACTACGACTCATAGGAGCAAAGCGGTAACGATAAACGCGAGTGAAACCGTTAGAGGCAGCCAGTATTTTATTAAACGTAAGATTAATTTAAAAGGATAAAAAATTACAATTAAAATTTTATCAAAAAATACAAAACCGATTTCAAACATTATAAATGGATTTACTCATAAGATAGGACTACCCTGGATGAAAATGTATTCAATAAAACACATTAAAATCACGCATCAATCATCGCTTGATAATTAACAAACACAAAAAAATCGCTGAATGAAAAACCTTATTTGGGAAGTCGATTAAAATTGTGAACATCAAAATTTTAGCGCGGAATTTATACCTGAGTAATTACTCATGGATACATGCCTATACATCGATCGCTACAAAATTGAAGAAGGGGTAAAACCGTCACGCAGGTAACAGCCGAGAAGGATAAGATATTATACGATTCAATTCAAATTCGAAATATACTTTATTCAAATAGACTATTTACAGCACTTTTGAATCGACAAGTTACAGATTTTTGGTTATAGATTTTTTTTAAGGTACCACCGGTTCGGAATGTAGTCTCTACCGAGAAGAACCAGCAAAAAACTCGATAGGTACTCTTTAAAAAAATAACATTCATACATTATGGATTTTTATAACCTTTTTTTTGAAATCCTGTAAGAACATCAACGCACATTAGATCCACGCCTCTTTGTCGTCAAAATATTCTTGTATGTTATAATACGCTTAATTTATTCAAGGTTTTTTAATGTAGGCTTTAAACTTATTAAGTGGCAAATGTAAAACTGTTTGCGGGATTTTGTTATAGATGCGAATGCCAAACCCCAGAAAGGATGAACTGACTTTATGAAGACGAAAGCTCGGTATGAAAAGTTTATTTTTTCTTCTAGTGTTTACACAATGCCTTTCACTGTTCTTCGGAAAACTATCACTATTTCGAAAGATATATAAAATATTAACATAAATATATTGTGACGCAACGGTGAGAATACCTATTTTCTTAAATACATCCCGAAGAGAGACTCGAGCTCCGAGATTATAAATAGCTCGAATGGCTCATTTTTGCAAAATGAACACGGATTCAATGTCTGTTAAGTGATTCCTACCACTAGACGTATATGGATGCTGATAAGCAATAATGTGTCAAAACACTGAAATAAAAATTCGGAGTAATTGATGTATTGTGATGATGCGTTACGTATTTAACATTATATAAAAAAAAATTTAGTCATGTAAACTTAACTTAATGTTTCGAATATCGAAGTGTGTGCCATATTTTGCATTATGCAACAATATTTTAAATGTTATTACTAGAATAAACTTTTTATTATACCAATCTGCTTTTAATACATTTATGGAAATAGAAAAGAAAAGATGGATACATACTTATGGCAAACAATTTTACATTAGCCACTTAATAAGTTTAAAGCCTACGTTAAAAAATCTTTAATAAATAAAGCATATTATACCATACAAGAATATTTTGACGACAAAGAGGCGTGGATTTGATAAGCGTTGATTTTCTATCCGGATAACATAATTAAAATGTAATAAAAATACATTATGTATAAATGATTTTAAAAGAGTTACTATCGAGTTTCTTGCCGGTTCTTCTCGGTAGAGACTACATTCCGAACCGGTGGTAGCTTTATAAAAATCAAAAATGAAAATATGACATGTAACTTGACGATTCGAAAGTGCTGTTAAAGTCCATTTGAGTAAAGTATATTTTGAGTTTGAGTTGAGTTTGAGTTTGAGTTCAAACGAATTTATTAAGAATAGGTTCGACATCTTTAGACGCCATTTTCTCAAAATGAAGTCCGAGTTGACATAGTATTGCTTATTATCGTCAATATTTGAATCCCCTTATTTGAGCTCTTGAATGAGGGTAAGTTCGATTGTAATAGTGTAGTATCGTCTAAGCTTGATTTGAATAAATCTGTGTAATCTTGTATAATTGTACACAAAAATTAATGGCTTGATAAAAAAACTAAGTAAGATTACAGGGTAAGAACGTTATTGTATTACAGTGAAAGAATCATTCGTGTATAAGATATGTTTCTGTAATAGTGGTTGGACGACGGGTGAGCTTAGTTTGGGGTAATTTGGATATATTTGGACAAATAATATGAAATTCGTATCAATAGTAATCTATATTTATACTAATATTATATGGAGGTAAAATTAGTTCGTCAGTTTGTATGTTTGTAAGTTTATGTGTAAGGGGTTATCTCTGAAACTACTGATTCGATTTCAAAAATTATTATTTCATTAGAAACCCCCTTTATTTAGGAAGGTTATTGGCTATATTACACTGCAATATGATTCACAAGAGCGAAGCAGTAAGCATAAAAGTGAGTGAAACCGGGAGGAACAGCGAGTGTTTTAAAAAAAATACATTGCAATAAATAAAATAATATTAATTAACATGGATAATATTTTAAGAATTACATCTGTTTAATTAATATTTTTAATTATTAAGTTGGGAAAGTCCCTTGTATGGGATGCTACCTGCGTTGACGCATTGGCCGCATCACATATGCAAGGGACTTCTGCAACAGCGGGAGCGGCGGCTACTACCGCTGAAAATGTCAAACGGCGCAAATATGAAAACATTCAAAGGAGTTTCATATTTGTGCCCTTTGCCGTTGAAACCATGGGGTCCTGGGGCGAGGAAGCCAAAAGATTCTACCAAGAATTATCTTCCCGCCTCGTCGAGTCTACAAGTGACCGGAGAGCTGGCGCCTACCTTGGCCATCATATCAGTTTGGCCATTCAAAGGGGCAATGCCGCCAGTGTTTTGGGCACTTTGCCTCACTGCAATGACATCGACAGATTTGTAGGTTTTATATAGTTTAATTTTTCTTTGTTTAATTCTTCTTTTAATATTTTTATTGTTTTTTTTTTATTGAATATATTTTAATTGTAAATAATCTTAAATATTTAAAAACTTATTATTAGATAACATATTAAATAAATCTATCTGCTTTTGATTAAAAAAAAAATAATGAATTGCTACGTATCTATAAAAATATAAATTAGAGCAAATACATATATTAAATGAAAAAAAAATTAACATGGAGTGGGTCGTTTTAAATTAGATCTGTTTCTTTGATAATTATTGGGTAATAGGTAAAAGTACTTTGCAGTTTGGATAATCTTTTTATAATTGGACACATAATATATTCAATTAAGACTGAAAGATTGTGGGGTAAGACCGCTGTTATTTTACTTTTAACATTATTCCCTTTCAAAAATAGAGAAAATTTAGTTTTAATAACTAAATATGAGTTGAGAGAATCTAGATGGACTACGTTATCTAAATTTAAAATGTAGGTGTATGAGTTAATCAATAAGTTATTTATAAATACTAAAATTCCATTAATCATCTCGAGGTCAAATAGAAGACTACTCAAAGGTATATTTCAATTATTAGTTTTTGATAAAGAATATTAAACACTAGAAGAACCTTAAACACTAGCTGCCTTACTACAAAAGATTTAAACAGACGTTAAACGCGCGTCTAAGACAGTTTTGAATTAAATAGGCTTTAGACATAGATTAATATACGTTTAAGTGAGTTTAATAGATGTTTAAAACCTATTTTTGCTGTCAAATGTAAAGTATAACATTTTATCAATAAGTTTTTTTATGAGTTTATTCGCTGTTAAGCAATTTAGATAATATTTTAAGCATGTTTAAATCTTAAACACTGTTTAGCTAGACACGTGTTCAACATGGTTTTAATGCGTCTTTTGTATGACAGTGTTGTCCTACTACAACGTTTAACGTATGTTTAAATCTTTTGTAGTAAGGCAGTAGAAGGTTTTACATTTCTCTTATACTTTACCCTTATAAATAATGATTAACTATATATAGACGCTGATAAGCAATAATGTGTCAACCAACAAAAAGTCTTATTCAGAGATATTGACGCATTATAATGCGTCATATATTTAACATTATTTAAAAAAATCAATTCAACTAAACTAAATAAGTGCGGAACGAAATTTATTTTTTTTAATATTTCGAATATTAACTCGTGCTCAATATTTTACAATATGCAATTATCTAATATATTTAAAATACTAATTATTACATATAACTTTTATTATAAAAATCAGCATCTAATTAATTATAACTTTTATCAAAATGGAAAGAAGAAGATAGGTATATACGTCTTCAAAGGAATATGTTAAGAATAGGTTTGGGATCTTTAGACACCATTTTCTCAAAATGAAGTCCGAAGCTTAATATTACATATCAGCATCCAAATCTGATATAAGGTATTAATAATTATCGAAAAAATAATTGTTTTATTTATTTAATTATCCATAAAAAATTCTCGTTAACTCCGCGTTCAGAAATCCAATTTATGCGTAACAGTTCGTGAATTAAAACAACGTATTTTACTCTTAATTATTATACCCATAAGATTGATATTACATGTTTAACGAAGTTTATTTTTTTAATTACGTAGATCGAACTCGCGCAAATAATGCCAAGAATCGAATTGAGGTTGATTGTTCGTTTTTATTTGATTTCATTTTTCATTTTTTGAAGCAAGTTTTACTCTCGTGACTGATATAAAATAACCCTGTAACTTGGTAGCAGTTGCTTAGGAAACCACACGTACGTTAGAAATGACAATCAATATGTCATTGACACTAAATTCTATCAGAAATAAATAATTATGTAAATGTTATGATTTTACTGTGGTAGAGCTTAGGTGCTTATTGATTACAGCTCGTAAATGTGCACTATCTGGGAAATACTGCATTCACATATGGATGCTGATATGCAATACTGTGTCAAGCCACAAGGACTTAATTTTGAGATAATGGCGTCTAAAGATTTCGAACCTATTCATAACACATCTGTTTGAAGAAGCATATATCCATCTTTTCTTTTCTATTATGATAAAACGTATAATTCATTAATAGCAGATAGGCTAGTAAGGATTTTTATCTATTAATAAGTTTTTCAAATATATGAAATTATTGCATAATCCAAAATATGGAACTCACTTCAATATTCTAAGCATTTAATTAAGAAACTTTTTTCCGTACTTATTTAGTTCTAATGACTTGAAATTTTTTTGTATAATATTAAATACGAAATGCATTATCAGAATACATCAATATCTCTAAATTTGACTTTTTGTGGGTTGACACATTATTGCGTATCAGCATCCATATACTAAATGCTGCTCGCGTCTTTGTCCTTGCATACTTTAATTCCTTTTCGCTTTAAAGAGTAGCCTATGTCCTTTCTCAGGCTCTCAGACTATCTGTGTACAAAAATTTCATTTAAATCGGTTCACTAGTCTAAGTGTGCATAACACAGATAGAGTTACATTCGCATTTATAATATAAGTAATAATTGAACGCTGATAAGCAATACTGTGTCAAGCCACTGATACTTCATTTTGAGAAAATGGCGTCTAAAGATGTCAAACCTATTCTTAATAAAATTGTTCGAAGATGTGTATTTTCATCTTTTCTTTTCTATTTTGATAAAATGTATAATTAATCAAAAGCAGATAGATTTATTTAATATGTTATCTAATAATAAGTTTTTAAATATTTGAGATTATTTTATAAATTGCAAAATATGAAACGCACCTGAAATTAGAAACAGTGAATTAAGAAACTTATTTTCATACTTATTTAGTTTAGATGCTTATCAGCGTCCAATTAATATCAGCTATTTAATTATTGCTACGTACGGGAGATCAGTTCACCTGCCTCCTCATTTGCTTTTGTCATAAAATAATAAATTTGCCGAACATTGATTTCTGAACGCAACTTAAAATGATATTTGATCACCGTTGTAAGAGATAAAGCTTGTTCGAACCAAATTTTTAATTTATTCAGTTCATTTTTGTGAAAATTTCGACAGTATTCAGTTTAGTTGGTAATATTTCGAAAGTTTTAACTTTTCAAATATCGCTCTTTGTGCATAGTAAACCGCGACCACTGATTCCGTAAAACGTCGAACATTGCATACCTAATACTTTTTAAATTGGCGTTATATTTCAGTGTCCAAACTAAAAGGTAATAAATTTATGATATAACCCGTAATTTAGACAATTCAACATCAAGGATTAACATACTAGCAAAACATCGACTTGAAAATTTTTAATTGACTTTAAAAAAAAAAGATTCTCAATTCGTAGTGTATTTTTATTTAACGTTTGTTTACCTCAGAATTTGTTATTTAAAATTGCTTCCATAGATTTTTTATTAAAAGTAAATGGTTTTAAAATAAATGTCATGTACATAAATGTAATTACATATTTTGATTTCGAAGTCGTTTGCTTTTTTCAATCAATCTTAATTATGTAACCGCGCATTATCTTTGATATTATTTATCTGTAGCACAGTGGAATTAATGTTTATTTTTCATCATTAATACTTTAAGCTGAAACCGCGATCATAAAAACCACCAAGGCCATCTGTTTACATGAAATGTCATTGGACAGTGAAAGCTTGACAATTACATAATACAGGAATACAAATTATTCATCAGGTATTGGTTGAATGTATTTCAAAAAGTATTAAATGGAAAATAATAAATGTTACAATAAATGTTTTTAGTAGTATATCGAATTTTCACCACAGTCATCTGTTGTTTATTCAAAATAAGATTTTGTGTTAATACTTAATTAATTAATGAATTATAGAAGGACATGTGTTTGTTTCAACACGGCTGTCTGTCAAAATTTAACCACAATTTCTCTAGACGTTTGTAGTAATGTCAATTTAACCAAAAAAATATATATTTGTAGCCAAATTTTCATACGCAATCCTGCAGAAACATGACGTTATCTTAATTTGTGTTTTCACTGAATTTGAATTTCCGATGGTATCTTGGGATATTTTTAATTTCTGTATCATATCAAATGTCACTAAAACTACTTATTTTTATATTTTCTGTCATAAAGTTGTGCGTGGAAAATAATCAGAAAAGTTACGGAGATCTACGTCGGAAAAATGACTTGTATATGAAATATGTTTTCCAATCCGACACGTGTGGGTATTACGTCCTAAACTTTGTGAATTTAATGCTTCCCGCGTCTTCGCTTTTGGTATATAATATGAAAATTATTTACCTTTTAATGTTTAGAAACTTGATCCGTAAATTGACGTCGAACGTGTAAAAAACGTATTTAAATAAAGCATACTTTGAATTTTGAAATATAATAAATTTATTATTGAATTTAATATTATATATAATTTAATATTGAACCTGCCCGCCTCGATTTGCTACGGATCTTATATATTTTAGAGAATATTTAAGGCGTAGAAACTACCTCAAGATTATGAAGAGTAGTTTCTACACCTTAAATATTATTTAGATTTAGATTTTTATATGGAGATTTAACCTGTAATTCTGTTTTCGTAAGCTTTTCAATCGATTTCAAAAATGAGTAAGTTCATAATTTGTAGTGTATGTTATTTTTCTTTAATATATATGACAGTATACATTTTCAAATTAAAAAAAAAATCTGAGAAAATAAGTCCCATGATATTTTTATAAAACTTGATTTAGTAGTGTAGTTTTGAATGTGTGCTCCACGTAAACGAAATTGCTTTTGAAATCGGTTGTCTCATTTAAAATTCTTAATTATTTGAACATCTTCTGTCATACGAACCTTCTTCTTGACGATTACAAATACAGTAAAAAAGCAGCAAAATTAATTATTAATTAAACATTTTATTTTTATTTGTACAGATTTTTTAAAAATTCATATACGCGCATTATTAACTAATTGTAAATAGTTAGACATTAAAAAGAGGTTATCGCCTCAGCAATATTTGGTCAACGTCCTATTAAGAAAACGACTAACATCTTAAGAAACTCACTTGACTTGGATCGAGGGACGGAAACAATGCAAAGTTGTGTTAGGCGCGCTCAGTGAGATGGCTCCTCAGCCCGAGCTGTCAACGGCTTAGATCGTATCTTGTTGCTGGTGTAAATTATATTTCACCGACTTCATAAAAAGAGGTCTATGTTACTGAATGTTTTTTTTTTTTCTTTTAATTTATTTACCGGTTTCTCCGCTGATTGTGGACCGATTTTGATTTTTTTTCTTTACTTTAGTGGGTTAACACATTATTGCTTATCAGTATCCATACACAGTAGGCCTCTCCTTCTTTGAAGCTGCCTTGTTTAGTGTTTGATAAGAATTCATTTAATTACTGTACAAATCATGTCCGGGTAGAATGGAGGTGGGAATGCAGCATTTCTCCATTGAATCGAAATTCCAATTCTTTGTAATAAAAATGCATCAGCCTTCCTGGAATCTGTCGATGCAATAAGAAATTAAATCTTTTAGATTTGTTTTTGCACTCTAAGACCAGAGTGTCCCGACTACAAACAATACAAATTAATTCAAATAAGCGACCAATATTTGCGTCTTTTCATTAACTTGCTACTTTTATTGTAAAATTAATTACTTTTATCATTTAAATATATATAACTCAAAGGTGACTGACTGACTGACTGACTGATATAGTGATCTATCAACGCACAGCTCAAACCACTGGACGGATAGGGCTGAAATTTGGTATTCAGGTAGATGTTATGACGTAGATATCCGCTAAGAAAGGATTCTGATTAGTTCTACCACCAAGGAAATAAAATATGGGATGAAAGTTTGTATGAAACTTTGTCAATTTTAAGCCGATTGTGCTAAGATTTTCCGTGCATAAAGCTATTATGACGTAGGCATCGCACACGAAGTCGCGAGCATCAGCTAGTTATTTATAAGGCGAGAATTACATTTATAAGTTTTGCACTCAGACTTTCATAATGATTTTCAATAGCCTTATTTTACACTCACAGCTTTCGTAACTAGTTACGACGTATCTGATACTATGTTACAGAGCAGTTTTATATTGCACTTTCTATTTGCAAATATAATTCTCGTCTACAACGCAATGTCTGACTATTTTATTCCCTTATAATATAATGAAAAAAAAAATATCTGCGCCTAGCAGATAATATTTTTTTTTTTAAATTGAAACTCACGGTATACGTAACCTAAGTAACTGTTACCAGTATATAGATTTTTATATCATCTACGATAGTAAAACTTACAAGTGTAAGTCCAGCCTTACAGAACAGCTGTCAAAAAGTGTCATATAAAAACTAACATGTTTTCAGTTGCGTTCAACATAGAACTTCCATACAAACTTCCAACCTCTGTTTTACCCCCTTAGGGGTTGAATCTTGCAAAATACTGTCTTAGTGTCTAAAAAAACCTCATGTAAAATAGTTTAGATTTCGTGATGAGTAAATAACTGACCCATATATATATATATATATATATATATATATATATATATATATATATATATATATATATATATATATATATATATATATATATATATATATACGTAACCCAGTTACTAACTTACAGAGTTTCATATCATTTACGAGAGTAATACTTACAAGTGTGATTATCGCCTTTTAGAACAGTAGAAAAGTATGATATAATATTATTATTATGTAACACGGAGCATCTTGACCGCCTATAAGATTTTCGTTCAGTTAACACCGCCCAGGGGACACGTGCAGTCGATTCTGGAGAGTTCGAACGATGTTTGTTCTCGTTCGGTTATTGCCAATAACTAGAATCGATGTCTTAAACTTAGATATTATTTTTACGGATTTAAAATATTGCTGGTATATTTTGGTGTAGTATAATACTTCAGACAATGTCTTAAATTTGAACATATTAGGTTTTCTTTATACTAGCAAAAAAAAAAGAGAAAAGTCTGATCAATATTAATCAACCTTTGAAAGTATTACAAAGTAAAGCAATTTATGCAATTTCGTTTATATATGGACGCTGATAAGCAATAATGTGTTAAGCCACACGGACTTTGTTTTGAAAATGGCGTCTAAAGATGTAAAACCTATTCTTAGTAAATTTGTTTGAAGGCATATATATTCATCTTTTCTTTTCTATTTTGATAAAATGTATAATGAATCAAAAGCAGATAGTTTTATTTAATATGTTATCTAATAATAGGTTTTTAAATATTTAAGATTATAATATTATTTGTAAAATATGGAACGCACCTGAAATTCGAAGCATTGAGTTAAGAATTTTTTTTCATACTTATTTAGTTTAGATGACTTTAATTTTTTTTGAATAATGTTAAATAGGTGATGTAGTATCGAAATATATCAATATCTCCAAATTTGACTCTTTGTGGGTTGACACATTATTGCTTATCAGCATCCATATATACATATGTGTGTGTATTTCTGTGTGTGTGTGTGTGTGTGTGTGTGATTATACACACATATGAAAGTAGACTTCTGATAATATTTCAAAATGAATAGTAATCTAAATAGCACTCGCGTGATTGGCTCCTGTGAATCATAGAACCTAAAATCCAAACGTGACACCGAAAAAAGTTCCCTTTGTATTAGGAATGGCTATTAATAACGTTAACAAGCAATAGTGGGTCGCCAAACCCGTTTGTTTGAGTGCAAAGTTGGCTTTTAGTTTGAATTCAACGCAATATTTCAAGTCAGTGGTTTCGGTGCTATAAAACAGCCTAATGGGTATGGATGCTTTAAATTAAACAAGCTATGACTCACAAATTCTTCCATTCTTGCTTTACGGATATGAATCAGTCGTATTCCGTGTTTTTTACGTCTTTTCGAGAGTTTTCAAAATTTTATTTTATTTATTATTATATAGTTATTATATATTGTTCAGTCTATCAATACTTTCCATGCTTCATTTTACAAATGCATAAGTAACTCTGACTGTCTAGTTTTTTAACGTTTTCATGCGCAAATCGCTAAACCAATTTCGATGATTTTCGGTTTAGAAATAGATTAGATTTTGGAAAAAGACAAAGACTTGTCGCGAAAATAAAACACAACAACACAACGGAGAAAAACGATGACAATGTCTTTCCGAATGAAATTGCGGACTCTAATTGGTAATAAGTATTATTATATGTCTAATTTGACAAAGAAAAAACTCTTTTAGGTCTACAAAATAGTAAGGCAAGAATTACACTTGTAAGTTGTTACTCTCGTTATTAATATCATATCTGTTACCTGGTAAAAGTTACCTAGGTAACCTTACGGAAGAAGTAAATATCAAAAATAAGCTAAAGTCAGTAAGTATTCCCACGCGTAAAAGCAATGATAAACAATTTATTTAAATCTTATGAAAATCTGTGTATCTTACAAGTGTGTGTTTTACTAGTGCAATTCTCGCCTAAAACACAATCGAGTTAAAGTATCTCTGTGAAAAATTTAAGCATTTATCTTGTTCAGTTTCAGAGAAGATGGAACAGTGAGTGGCCACTGATGTACAGGTAATTTGGCATGACAACATAACTAGCGTGCTTAAGCTTTAAGCAAACCGCAACGTAAATGCTTTTGTATTTTGGAACGACTACTGTGTAATACCCCTTAAGAATACAAATATTTCCTGAACTATGGAAGACAAATAACAATAATGATAAACGAAAGTAACTGAGACGAAAGGGACAAGGAAAGTTAATTAAACTAACAAAGCGTAGAGATTGAATACGGAAGGAAATGATTATGTGAAATTAGTGTGACAATTATGAATGTGACAACATACATCGACTTTATACAGAACAAAATAAATCGACTTTATTTGGACGCTGATAAGCAATACAATGCCAAATCAGATGGACTTCATTTTGTGAAAATGGCGTTTAAGATTTCAAACCTATTCTTAATAAATTTATTTTAAGATGTATATCATCTTCTTTCTATTTTAAAATATAAAAAATTCATCTAATAATAACTTTTTTTAATATAATATAATAGATTATTGCATATTGCAAAATATTGAGCACACTTCACTATCTGAAATATTTAAGAAACTTTATTCCGTACATATTTAGTTTAGATGACTTGAATTTTTTTAATAATATTTAATGCATGCATTATAAGAATACGAGAATATCTTCGATTTCGACTTTTTGTGGTTTGACACATTATTGTTTATACCTAAGCATTCTTAAATGAAAGAGGAGGCCTTAGTTTAGTAGTGGGACATTTACAATGTTTTACTACTGCTACTAAGCATTAATTTAGACTCCTTTAAAGTAACCAAACCAAAGCAACTGAGACAAAGTAAAAACTAAATCGATAAAAAACGAGCAAGACAAAAGAGAGAACTTGACAAAAAGGAAACATCAACACACATTTAATTGAGGTGGAGCCTAGCTGTAGACTACTAACTACATCTCGTGTATGTGTCGGCTCGAACAGGGCAGTATCTCACTCTCACAGAGGACCGGCTGAAGTAGCTGATATCACTACGTTTAACGCTACGAGAAAGCCGCAAGGCTAACCCTCTTCTATTCCTTTTCTTACTTTCTATTTTCCTTCATCACTTATAACTTTCGAAACCAAGTCGCTACGTAGTACTACTTTCATTTAAAATAAAAAAGTCGGTCGGTAAGTCGGTAAGTCCAGAGTTTTTACGATGCACTTCGTTCATTGTTACGACGCATGACGCGACGCCGTAATTTTACATGACGCGGCGTCAGAACGTTTGTGTTTTGACCATAACACAAGCAAAAGCAACCATGCAAAAGAGACCGACCAATCAAACGGAGGACTAAGATAAACGCGAACAAGCAACGCAAACCAGCACCGAAGACAAACGAAACAGTCTAAAACAAACAGACGAGACCACGCCGACGGAAGGGATCGCGGTGTAGAATTATCTAAATACGCGTTCTATCTACTTGACCGTCTCGAGAACTAGATGACATTCATTAATTAAGCAAACACGAATTTGTACCAACACTAAATGGTTTAATGCAGTGCAAATAAAAACAAGTAATTAACTTGCTCGTAAATATCTCACTGAAAATTTCCAATTTATAGCAATTTGCTTATTTACAGTGCACATGTTTTTTTATTATGAACTAGCTTTTGCCTGCGACTTCGTCCGCGTTTTCGTCGTTTTTCGTTAAAAAGTAGCGTACATATGTCCTTCCTCAGGCTTCAGTGGTTTTGATATGACAGACAGATCGTATTTTGGTAGGGAAATATAATATGTTAATCCACAATACTTGATTTCTATGATTTTGTTATTGAATAGGTAATAATGTTAACTTTTTTAAATTAGGGATGAGTGAGAGTCTTATAAACGTAAGAGTAAACAAATATAATCAGAATGCTCCGAGCTGCTAAGCTATCAGGAGTTACACGTGTTATTGTGATTCAACCATAAAAGATAGACATATGCTGTTGTGGGATATTTTTTTAGAAAATTTTATGTAGAATAATTCTGTTGTACATGATTTCTATGTAACTTTAACCATTAAGGCTGCATACGCGACGGAAGCTTAAAACATGGAGTAACGTCTCCCGTTTTCCCAAAGTTTCCCTTCACTACTCTGTTCCTATGGATTGTAACGTGATGAAAAGTATACTATAACCTGCCCAGGAGTATGAAGAATAATTGTACTAAGTTTCGTTAAAATCCGTCGAGTAGTTTTTGTTTCTATTAGGAACATACAAACAGACAGACAGACAGACAGACAGACAGACAGACAAAAATTTTACTGATTGCATTTTTGGCATCAGTATCGATCACTAATCGCCCCCTGATAGTTATTTTGAAAATATATTTCATGTACAGAATTGACCTCTCTACAGATTTATTATAAGTATAGATGATGACAAACCTGGGCTCACAGATGCTTATATTTTTTTATCATTAATTGTTTTTTTTATATATACCAATCTTATGAGTGACAAGAATCTTAGAATCTAACTTACGATCTCTAAGGACGTGAGTCAGGACCTGATTGCCTTTCCTGGTTCGTATATACTAATTTTTCACCATTTCTGTTGTAGTAAAGGAGCCGAGATGGCCTAGTGGTTAGAACACGTCGATCTTTACCGATGATCGTGGGTTCAAACCCCGGCTAGCACCGCTGATTTTTCAAGTGCTAAATTTGTGTTTTAATTCATCTCGAGCTCGGCGGTGAGGGAAAACATCGTGAGGAAACCTGCATGTGCCGGGAGACATTCTGTCACATGTATATCCGCCAACCCGCAGTGGAGCAGCGTGGTGGATTAAGCTCTAAACCGTCTCCTTAATAGGAGAGGAAGCCTTAGCCCAGCCGTGGGATATTTTCAGGCTGTTAATATACTTTTACTTTATTAAAGCCTGTTTGCAGATTCAGCTCCACGCCGTATCATTACGAGCACAGCCTCCAATATCTTAGTGTCACGCTGGCATATTATATTGGACGTTTTACATAATTTAAAATGATATCCAAAATTTTAAACTTCCCTTTATATATTTCTAATACAAGACAGACAAATCTGTGGATTGATAATTACAGGCTATCCCTAAAGTTATGAGTTAACTTAAAGAAAATTATAGTCAAAGTCATAACTGACTATATGAAAAAAATCGTTTCAGTAGAAGTTCCTTGGTTTCGGAGATAGAGGTCATTTTGTGAGTATTATGAAAAATCACTCCTATGTATTTAATTAATAAGTGTTTACAATATTTTCTTAATGCCACAACTATAAGTTTTTTTATTTCGTAAATCTTTTCACTCTTTCTTCTTACTGTAGAATAGTTTAGTAATCAAATAAGTAAAGGCAGACTTCAAGTTTTAAGACTTCGAGTCATTTTAATCACCTTAATTCGACTTACACTGCATAAAAATATACCACATAGAATATATAATACGGAATGTACCTATGCGACTAAAAATTAATAATCAATTTTCTATTAGTATAATGGATCGATAAAAACCACAATTAATTCATCACAATAATTTATCATGAGAAGTAATCAAGAGTTTAGTTGAAGCATGTACATTTGTACATATATCGTGCCTTATAGTAATCATTAAATTTATATCAAGTTAATGGAAAACAACATTATGAATAATAGATAATTATTATGAATTACGTGTCAAATAAGCATAAAATAATTATTGTATTATTATTTTCAACGTAATATAAATATTGAAAGCAATTTACATTGTACGATCTTGCTATTATAATAACAAAATACGCAAATCGTATGAATAATATCAAATTAAATTTCATTCTAATTTTTAAATATTTAAAATGTATTCATGTAGAACACGGTAACATTATCCGACAGACCGGAAATTCAAACGGACAGACGATTAACGCTAATCGGATCTGATACCCGTTAGTGTTGCGAACAACGCAGAAGTCATATTTTATTAGCGTAGCAATTCAAGATGTCACACATGTCTTTACAGAACACACAATACCGGAGAATCCTTCGAAATCGTATTCCAAAATTATTAATTCCAATTAGTTGAATGATACTCTTACTTAAAATTATACATAAATATCAATACAATATATTTACTAAATGTTTAAAATTCTATTGCCCACCACTTATAAGTATAAATAAATAATAAATAAATAAACGCATCACACTCAACGGCCCCCATTAAGATCGCGTGACCTTGTTTCGGGGGTCCGGAAACACTCACAACACTAACACAAACATCCAGACCACGACAAACATCCGTATGGCCAATACATACGTTTGTCGTGAGCGGGGATCGAACCCCGACCGCTGCACTTGATGCAGTTGCAGTGACCACTGCGCCAACGTGTCTGTCATACATATGAGTACAAATTATCCTTAAAACTAATTATGCTGTTACTAATGCTAATTATACTGCGAAACAAAAGGTGGTCTTATGGTTTACAAGCAATTTCTTTCACAACTTTTGTTTTAGAAAAATATAATATTTAATACATACTTATCTGAATTTATATGATAATAACCCCCACTTCCCCTCCCGCCACGAGAATATTATTCTACAAAGGTTGGTACTCTGAATGCTGTATTCATAGTTAAAAATATTATACACCCAATTTTTACACATATCCAATTATGATATCGTATTGGATATTGTAAAGAGGCTCTGAAATAATATATAGGTATAAATATTAATACAAGAATAAATCCTTTTTGGTCTGATCGTATGTATATTATTTGTAGTAGCCATTTTTTTCATCACTTAATCGTTAACGATACCCTGTATTTACATATTCGAAATTTGCAAATTTATAAAAAAAAAATATTCTCATTTCTTCAATCAAATGTCAGAAATCTCACAACGCTAAAAACTACAATAAGACCAAAATTAAACCTATACCAATGCGGGCACGAACGCTATGTGCATAAAAGTTCGCAATAAATTGCCGGACGAAGTGATACAGGAGACTAATCAAACTCGGTACTGTAATTCATTAAAACAGTTCCTTATAAAAAGATAACGCACTGGACGAATATTTCAAAGTCACGGTAACATTTGCTACGCCTTAGCATTAATTACATGTAAACCTTATGCATTGTGAACATGAAATTGTTAATAAATAATACTAACAAAAAATTTACACCTTAAAGAGAAAATCGTATTTTTATTTAAATTTATTTATATATTTTTTAAATTAAATTAGGACCGTCACTTCTTCATCCCTTAATATCCCATATCAATAAAATATTTTCCACGAATTTAAATTGCACCAACCACGAATATAACCAATTTAATTAAAAACGTGATATTAAAATTGTTTCGCAATTGGCGAAGATATCGCGTAACACACACAATTATCGAATTGATAACTTTTTCTGTTTTGAAGTCGGTTTAGAATCGAACAGTATTGTAAGTTAAATTGGCCTAAAGATTAAGTAAAAGTTATCACAAACTACAAGCCGTAGCATCATTCGTAGCCAAGCGAATTTATATTCGAGTAACGTTTAACGGTATGTCAAGCGAGCTTTTCTTCATCTTTTTTTTATTTACTGTTTTATGAAGCGAGTAGCACAATAATTTATTCACGACTGTCTTTATAATAACGTATTAAGTTCTTTTTTTCCTTGGGGATCTTTCGTTATTCTTTTGTTAGGGACGTTGGGTTTGACGAATAAATTCTGCGAGTAGATTTATTATATATATTAAATTCGGTTATGTTGGATATAATTTATATTATTATATTTTTATTCGTGACTGTTTTATTATTTAACTTTCATAATATTAATTGTTATCTTTGTTGTAATACTTATTTAATATTCTGAGGAAATGAAAAGAATCTGTATTATAGTTAAGTGAAAAAGAGAAAAGAAATCTTAATACAATAATAATGAGTTATCATTATAAGCTCCGACAAATTCAATAGCAAACTCTGCACGCAATATTAGCTTATAAGTTCAAGAGCAGCTGACTCCACTATTTCCTTCAACGCGCTAATGAAAATTTATATGCTGAAAAATTGTCTCGAGGCTGTTGACAAAATTGCACCAAAAAAAAAAAATTATATTCTGCAAAATTACGCTACATCACTTATCAAGTAATGACACTACGATAAAATATAAATATTTTTACCATTTTTCCGCACCATCAAACGGGCCAATCGGAAAAATCCTTGCGCACACTGCCACTGCACATTATTATAGTACCTCACATAAAAAATTCGTCTCGCACTAAATTTCAATCACAAATCAAAATAATCACAATCACCGTGTTAAATTGGCCGCTTTTCGACGAAACGGGAGCGATCGCAGCGTAGCAGACTCGCGGCGGCGGCTACGTAACTGCCGCTACGGCGCTACGAAGTCAGCCGACGCCGGCCGAGTATTCCCGACGCGCGCTCGGGGGAGCCGGGGCGAATTTCGCTCAGTGTTTCATATTTTATATCGGTTGGGACGAAGCGGAATTACGGAGTTTGCTCGGGTAGGTTTTTATAGCGTAACGGAACTGAGGCGGCTGGCTCGTATTCTATTTGGTAGGTATTTTTTCAACTTGTGTGCTCGCCGCGAAATTTTTCATTGTTCGTTTGGCCCCACACTTGTAGGTCGTGTGATTTTAATGGAGCAGGGCGTGACTGGCTCAAAGAAGTAATAACGCGCTGATTCGGTGCTTACGTCGACTCGAATGAATTGTTTGACGTGTATTCGCATACATTGGTGATGTCATCGAGGAGTTTGCTTGTTTCACTGATCGTTGGGTGCTTGTAAAAGTTTACGATTGTATGTATTTAGTATGCAAACATTGTGATTGCGGTTAACGACTAGATTTCGTGTATCGTTTCGATAATTATAGTGTTATGTTTCACAATTAATTTTGTAACCTATATTTTCAGAATGCAGTTTTAATTGCAGAGTAATTTTAGTGTTAAACGAAACTTGTTTGTTTTATAATTATAGGTTAAAGTCAAAGGTAACGTTAAAAGCAGATTTTTACTCAAAAATTTTTATAGCTAATTTATCTTAAATTTACGTTAGTAAGAAAATATTGCGTTAAAGATATGTAAATGTACATTGTACATATCTAATTAATTATGCATTTTATTTTATTTTTTTACTCTTCATTACTATTTAAACTATTTAAATCAAATAAATACTAAAACAGAAAAGTACAAACGCTTTTTTGTATTCGGACTCTTAATGGATAACGGTAGCTCATTTCGAAAACTATATGAAAAATATAGTTTACATACTATATGATATCTTATATACATTTAATAAATTTTATTTATCACGATATTAAATCGTCTCCAATAACAATATCGTATCGAATAATATAAAAACTCTCCAACAAGTCTCACGAATTTCATTGGCATTGTTAATTATAGCTAATGACTTTTAAAATGACAGAGCCATGAGAATAGGTGACATTCACCATCAGACGACATTTTCTTATCTACTTTTCCTGTTATAAAGAAGGAGAAAACAGAATTTACATAATAAAATTAGTCGGACGAAACAAGATTCGCGTTGTTAATTTCATTTGCGCGGAAATTTCGATTATGCGTTATTCAAATATGAATCAACTGTACAAACTTTGGTTTAATTAATTTGACATTAGTAGCGGTGGACATTCGTTTAGGGAGTGGTTACGGGCAATCACTGAAACGATAACGGTCGCGAATTCGATTCCTGCTTTTGACAAATATTTGTTTCAACCATATTTGGATGCTGATAAGCAATAATTTGTGCTAATCAGCATGTAAATCTAATTATAATCAAATAGCGTCAACCCACGAAATATCAAATTTATGTAAAAAAGTTATGTATTTAATAATATTCAAGAATTTTTAAGGTCATCTACACTATTTTTTTTTTTTTTTTTTTCGAAATGTGTATTGCTGTTGGCCCTACTGGCCTTGACAGCGTCACCGGGGGGGAGGGCGAGTACTGAGACTCTGCCGTGAAAAGGGGAGCCCGCGCTGGGCTCAGAATATGACGTCCGTCCTAAGGGTGTCTCCTATGAGATCGCACCTCGGCTTAGAACGTCGTCGGAGTGGAGGAAGGCGCTGTGCGGAGCGCGTTTGACGAGCTACTGACTGCCTCGTGCGCCTAGGCGCATGCGGGCAGTCGCGAACCGGGGACCTCGTCTCCGCCGGCGGAGACGGTGTGAGTGTGATGTCGTGTTACCTACGAAAGGGGCGTTAGCTAACGTTATCCTATCGTCAGTGTCTGTCAGGACGTGCATGGGACGCCTGAGTCGGGTCTGTGAGATTCCTCTACCTGTGTAAACACAAGACTGGGCGATGAGAGGATTTTTGTGGACGCGGGCTTTCTCAAAATAATTTTCTGAAAATATTTTGAGAACCTTAGAGATAGACTCGATCTTAAAGTCTTTATGGAGATCGGTGTTACGAATGAACCAAGGTGAAGCCGTGGCTATGCGTAGAAATTTATTCTGCACTCTTTGCAGTTTTTCGATTAGTTTAGGATTACAGTGGGCGAAGGCGGGGCTCGCATAGGTCAGAATGGGTCGCACGCAGGCTTTGTATAATGTCGTCTTATTTCTAAGGGACATTTTACTCCGCCCGCATAGCATGACCGTCAGTCTGCCCAATACGGACGCCGCTTTGTTACGGACGCGCGTGATGTGAGGACTGAACGTCAGACGGCTGTCTAACGTCACTCCTAGGTATTTAATTTGCTTCTGCCAAGGAATCGGGGCGTCATAGAGGCGCATGACCTCCGGCCGACCGTGTCGCAAATGAAATTGATGCTGGCGTTTCCAGCTGGTGAAGTGCACTGCAGCACTTTTGTCGGGGTTTACTTCTATCCTCCATTTCCTAAACCAGTCGCCCAGTGCGTTGGTTGCGGATTGGAGGCGTTTCGTTATTACCTCTGTGATCAGAGAGGAGGTGAAGAGGGCTGTGTCGTCAGCGAAGAGAGCTAATCTGACATGTTTGGGTCTGGGGATGTCGTTGGTGTACAACGAGTATAATAATGGCGATAGAGTGGAGCCTTGAGGGACTCCAGCTCTAATTGGACGAGAGGTGGATAGAGTCCCCTCTATGCGGTAGCGGAAGGTGCGGTTTGATAGAAAGTCTCGTATGATGAGTACGAGTCTATCGGCATCTACACTAAAAATGTTTCTCAATTTAACGTTTCGAATGTTAAAGACTGGTCCAAATTTTGAAAAATAAAATAAGTACGTATAAGAACAACTTATTATAGATAAAACTTTATATTATACCAATGTGTTTTTAAATTATTATACCATTTATCAAAATATAAAAGAAAATATGGATATATACTTCTTCAAACAAAAAAATTAAGAATAGGTTTCTTACTTTTAGATGTCATTTTCTGAAAATGAAGTCCGTGTGGATTGAAATAGCATTGCTTATCAGAGTCCGTTTGTATTTGTTTTGTGTTAGTGTTGTGTATGTATTTATTAAAGACACGAATTTTTTTTTAAATATGAATCAGCCCTAATTTTATCACCTTAATGTTTCTTAAAAGCATTTTTATAGCTTTAAAACTACCTCTCCGTGCAAAATTATTTAAATCACTTTAGCACTATTTGAAAAATGTGGTCTATATTCTTACTATCTTTTTTAATAATTTTGACAAGATTAGGGAGTCCTTAAGAAAATCGTAATTTAAATAAAACCATTAAAACTTTAAGAAGGAGAGTGTTTTAAACGTTTAACTGATTCATAAATTCACATTTAAACCTTACATTTAAAATTGTACCATATGCGACGAATAAAGCTTTTAGGCGCTTCTTAACCTTAATCTATACGGAAAACTAAAGCTTTGCTTCAACAATGGAGACTTTGCGCAATCGACCGGCTATTTATTTATTTATTTATTTTTATTTTCGCTTAGATTTTTTATACATAAATAGCTAAGTATTGTCACTCCATGGAGTAGATCACGTGATGTTAAGTGATTGCCGCCAGCCACAGACATTTCCAGCACCAGAGAAGCCTTAATAGAGTTGTTCATTTAAAAAAGGAAATAGAAAAATAAGTCGTACACTCATCATACTAAATGAAGCTATATTAGCTACTACACGCCGATTTCTGTGAGAGTGTGGTAGGGGTTTCTTCGATCGAGCCAGACCGTTTGCAAGCTTATGAGAGTATGTATTTATAGTCAATGAGCTGGCTCCGAGAAGAACAATGAGGCATTAGATTAATTATCTACGACTTTATTTATCAAATCAAAACCAATCCATAATATTTTCATTCAAACTAGGAATTAACAATCTCTATTTAAATGTTGACAAAATCTACAACAAGATTATAAAAATTAAAAATTAAACTCAGAATAAATCGTGAAGGAAAGTTAGGGAAATTATATTATTTATATTTCAAATAATGGTCTTATCGCGATAAAAAACGTATTAATACCTTTTTTATTGCCCGACGTATCCACGAAGTTGCATCCGTGGTGGTTACGAGCTGACTGGTGTTATATTAAAACTGTGAGGGTAGGCGAAGGAAACTCGCCCACATGCCGCTATATGGCGCGAGGTACACCAGTCAGCTCGTGACGGACGCAACTTCGTTCACACGTCGGAATATATAAAGATATTCCTATGATTAGTTATCGCGATAAAGCCCATTATTTAAAATGTTGAAAAACTTTTTTTTAACAACTTCAAGATTGGTAACTGTGCTTGTAATGAAATAAAACGATATGTTAACTCTTAACATTAACAGTCTGTTGCTTAGAATCCCGTTTTTCGACATAATTACCTTAATTGCTACCAGTCCAATTAAAAAATATATCGCGTTAAATAACCAAACCATTCAAGATTAAACGTTAATAAGCATTTGTAAGCAGATAAAAAAAAGTATGAAATCGCTCGACACAGATAAAATTCATACTTCATACATTAAATAATAGAAAAAGTTGTTCAGGAAAAGTAAATACTCTTATGCTTATGAAATAAATACAATAGATAAAATAAACTAGAAATTATATACTGTATTCCGGACCCCCGACACAAGGCCACGAGAATTTAATGGAGGCTGCTAAGTGTAATGCGTTTATTGTATGTACCACATACCTACTAGTAAAACAAAAATCTAAAATAAAGAACAGAAATAATAACTACTAGTGATGTAATGTCCTTGAAAGGATATGTCACTCAGTTTATTATATACTATTAAGTTTTGTCGTAAAAAATGCAGAAAAATATGTGCATTCAAGGTTGGAGTTATGATATTTTTATGATTTTGATTGCCAATTTTATCTTCGGGGATAATTATGTAAAAATTAACCAACAATTGATTTCTGAACATTGACACCATTTCTAATTTATTTATAGATTCAGGCAACTTTAGCCCGTAGCAATATAACTACATAATGTTATATATTAATATAACATATAACAACATTAATCTTAAAACGTATTACTATATGGACGCTGATAAGCAATACTGTGTCAAGCCACATGGACTTCATTTTGGGAAAATGGCGTCTAAAGAGTCAAGCCTATTTTTAATAAATATGTCTGAAGAAGTATTTATCCATCTTTACTTTTATTTTTGATAAAAGGTATATTGAATTAAAAGCAGCTTGATATATTATCTAATAAAAAGTTATTCAAATATATGAGATTATTGTATAAATAGCAAAAGATGGACACAATTGAAATTCAAAACAATTAATTAAGAAACTTATTTCCGTACTTATTTAGTTTATATGACTTGAATTATTTTAATACTATTTAATAGGTAATGCAGTATCAAAATACATCAATATCTCCGAATTAAACTTTTGTGGGTTGACACATTATTGCTTATCAGCATCCATATATTAAATACTCTTTAAATAACTGATTAAAGACTATCCCTCTCACATCACTAATGTACTATGTGGCACAAATAAGCGTCGGAACACCACGCTTTTCGAACAAAAGTCTTGATGCATGAAGTTGTCACGGTAAAATTTCGTTAGCAAATAGTGCACTCCCACACTGGTTGCGGCTTGTTGACTTCTTCTTCTTCTCTAATTCGATAAAGCCAAATCGTCATTGTCGTGTTAAAGATGTTTTGTACATAAATCAACTGTGAGAATATAGCATGATTTTATAATTATATTCGTTCACAATTAGCTTCCTGTTTTGATTGTACAATTTGGTCAATTCATCTGGTAATCTACACTTGAAGTAAGTAATAGTATTCTTTATACATCATTGTGGTGGAATGTATTATCGAGATAGCAAAAAACTGATTTTAAAAATATTGTCAACACACGTATTTTACTCTGACTAGATATATTCAGTAACATTACTAATATAGTACTTATGTTGGGTCATGATCATAGTCGTGGTCGTGTAATCTGTTTAAATAAAATATTGGTCACCCATTGGT
This sequence comes from Hypolimnas misippus, assembly GCA_037950945.1. NCBI lineage: Eukaryota > Metazoa > Arthropoda > Insecta > Lepidoptera > Nymphalidae > Hypolimnas > Hypolimnas misippus. Next base: position 11,092,191 of record JBBEEQ010000011.1, read on the forward strand.
CGAAATTTGAGCATAGTTAACTCAAGTTATATACTTATAGTATAAAAGTTATAAGTTGAAAAGTTATAAGTTATATAGCTTAAACATTAAGGTTTTATTAATAACCTATTCTTAATTTGACCACAGATTTTAACAATAAACAAAAGAGTACCTATATTTGGATGCTGATAAGCAATAATGTGTCAACCCACAAAGGTCAAATTTGGAGATATTTTATTTGGAGGTATTTTGATACTGCGTCATCCATTTAAAATTATTTAAAAAAATTCAAGCTATCTAAACTAAATAAGTATGAAAAAAGTCTCTTAATTCAATGTCTCGAATTTCAAGTGTGATCCATATTTTGCAAATTATAAAATATTCTCAAAGGTTTAAAAAACTTAAAATAGGATAACACATTAAATACATCAATCTGCTTTTCAATTCATTATACTTGTACCTTTTATCAAAATAAAAAAGAAAACATGGATACATACATACGTCTTCAAACAAATTTATTTAGAATAGGTTTGACACCTTTAGACGCCATTTTCTCAAAATGAAGTCCATGTGGCTTGACACAGTAATGCTTATCAGCGTCCAATTATGCCTATGTCTGTTAATTACATGGTAGTGTAGTAAAGCATTTTTATTGATTTAATGTATTTTTATGCATAATTAAAGAAATATATATTGCCGTTTCTCGCTCTCTATATAAACTATTAGTGCGTGGAATTTCACACTTCTTCATCCGCGGAATTTTCGTAAAAAGAGTACAATACTTTTGCTTCACTTATTAATATAAAGATATCAATTGCCAAATTTATATAAGCACATTATTTCAAAATGACTACACCTGTTTGCCTAATTCTTTTTTTGCTATATTTCTAACGGTCGAAGCAAGATATGTATGATGATAAAAAAAACATCCAATTTCGTACATGTAGATATTTTGATACCAAAAAATATATGCTTTTATTGTCGCTAGCGACAGTCTCGTTCTTTATATCCGTATCCAAAAATTATATATGTGGCCTGTGTGTTAATCTCAGGGTCATTTTGCATGAAAGAACATGCTTGAAAAGTCATACGGAAAAGTATGAAAAAAAAAATAGTTGATGAAATTTTATATAAAAAGTAAGTCTTAATTACTACACACTAGCGCATCCAGGTTGACAGCTATTGAATTATAAAAATGAATAAAATAAAAGTTACACGTTAATAAAATCTGAACAACGTCAGGTGTACGCGCTCGTAAAAGCAATCCAACCAAAATGGAATTAATTATTGATTAACAATACACCTATTTATATCAGGGCTCTTGATGGAAACCGCTTTTAAATTAACCGGTAACTCAATAAAATTAATCGTATAAAAAACAATCGAATAAACTGATCCGGATTAAAACATTCCGTATATTATTCACGGATTTATGAAATAAAAGATTCTAACGCCGAAGGCTTTTTCTTCTGGCAAAGTTCGTGTACAAGCGACTTCTGTTTTTAAAGGGGGGACCTTAGGTTAAGTGGTTACTATCGCCCATACACCTGCAATTTCAGAAACGTTTCGGAAAGACCTTTAACGGAAAGACTATACACTCGACGCTTAAAAACCCCCACATTTTAGAGCTCTAGCTAATTGTGAATTTTGTAATAGCATTACCAGAATCGATATATGAAAGTAAAAAATTAACTATTTTATTTTTTATACATTATGCCTGCCAATAAGAGCCTCCAAGATCTAACGTTTAAATAAAAAAAAATAATAACACATGCCCACTTGACACCATGTATACATTCAGTTTAATCGCATAATCTCATCAAAAGCAGTACAGCAGTTTAATTTTTAAATCAAAATAGCCTTATATGAATATCACCCAAATCAACAAAATGGCATATTTGGCTTTTAAGGTCGGTTGGTGTTTTAAAGTCTTATACGTAGCTCTGTTTTATTATTCGATCCTTAAATTAAAAAGTTGCAGGTAGTCCAATTACGAGACGCTTAAACTTTATATAGAGAGGTGTAATGAGAGTTAGAATAAAAGGTGTCTAGATTACAAAATAAAAAACACTAACTACCCTAAATATCCTAAGGTATAATTACTTTTTAAGACCCTACCTTCTATAACTAGTAGTCGCCCAGTGGTCGAAATTAGATTATAGTTCATTTAAAGTATATCTATCCACAGATAATCTATTCTCAATTTGACTACATTAACACTAAACAAAATAGTTTATTATATATGTATGTGTCAAATACATGGTAGTGTGTATAATATTTATTATTATAATTATACATAAATCGTGTCTCATATAATTTTTATTGATTTAATGTATTTTTCATTCATAATTAAAAAAATATATTAGCTATCTGCACTCCTTTATATAAAATACAAGTGTGCGAAATTACGTACTGTTCCGTCCGCGCAATTTTCGTTTAAAGGGTAAAAAAGTTTTTGCTTCACGTATTAATATATAGGTTATGTAAAAAAGATTCTCATTGTGAAACGCTATTATGTCAAAAAATGTTTATGTAAAAATGTTGCTAGCTCTTAGACTACAATCGTTACAAACATACATTTCCACGACAAATACTAATACAAAAATTCAATTGAAATTATACTCTACATCGGTCGTAAATAAGAGAATCAAAAATTTTCCGCCCTAAGCTCCATTGTCGGGCGTTTACATTTTAACAGCGCAATAAAAATTTCGACTTCAATTAGCACAAATGAATTGGGAAGCGTGTAAAAGAGACATAATGCAAAATTACCTTGTATTATACGCGGATAATATTAAATTTGCCTGCCATAAACGTGCGTTTGTTGTGTTGGATGGATGCTCGTAACATTGCTTTTTGTTATATTTTAGACGGGTTGAATGATAATAGGACAATCATACATTGTAGTTGAATGTAGCAAAAATTGCTTGATATATTATTTTATCTGTGTAATATCGTTAAATAAATATTATGTGTTTTTTTCTATACAAAATTGGCACCCATTTTTGGGGGTGAATTCTGTAAAATACTTTCTTAGCGGATGCTAACGTTACATTAACTATCTGGGTATTAAATCTTAGGGAAATCCTTTATGGCAATCTGCTATGATTTAAACTACGTATTTATAGATCAGACAGTAAATGTTGCCTATATATAGGTACATATACAATATAAAAATATTGTCTGTTTTTTTCGTTTTTTGTGTATTAATCACCAATTTATTATATTATAACAACTTTATATATATAATTATACAAAGTTGAATGTGTGTTTGTTTCTTTGTTTGTTACGGTTTCCAGCCTCAATCGATTCATAAGTGTGTCCAATTTTAAAGCGCACAACTCTTTAACCTGGTAACTGTTACCTGGGTAACCTTACGAAAACTGTTTTTTTTTCAAATATAAGAAACTAATAGTAAATTCGTTAAGGCGTAAAAGTAATTATAAAAAATCTTATAATAATTTTTAAGCAAAATTACAAGTGTAATTTAGATCAGCTTGGCCATTCAACGGGGTAATGCTGCCAGTATTTTGGGAACTTTACCCAGATGCAGTGGCTTAGATGAGGTCTACAATCTTTTGTAAAAAAATATCCTTTTTTTTGTATTAATTTCCATGTAATCATTTTCTATATTTGTTATAATTTGTTGCTATAAATATTCACGCCTTAACTTAATTTCCCATTGAAGAACCTAAATGATTTGATCCCGGTTTTGAAAAGTACATAATAATTGACTGCGTTAAAACTGTATGAAGCAAAAAATGATTTTATAAAGCAACGGTATGATAATAAAAGGAGGAAAAAAAGCCGTAATTATCCATATTCTATATTTTTTCATCTCTGCTCGGACCCTTTGGCACGCATTGAATCAGACGTAATATCCGTGTGCTGTTGAAAAAACTTCGCGGCCGCCATCGGCCTTTTCGGGTCATTGCGCTTTCACAAAATGGTCGGTTCTTTTATTAAAGGCAAGTTATACTTGAATAAGAGCGTAGTTCTACAAAAGCATTGTTTTTAGGAATGATAATAAACGTTTGGGATATAATATTTGAAAATTCGAACGGTTTTTTTTTTATAAAATGTTTCTTAGAAATCGGATTGTAACGAGAATTTTTTTGGTTGATTATGATGATTTGTGTGATATATTTGATGAATTGCAATAAATAACTAAATAAATAAATAACGCATTACACTCAACGGCCCCCATTAAGATCTCATAACCTTGTGTCGGGGGTCCGGAAACACTCACAACACTAACACAAACACCCAGACCACGACAAACAACTGTATGGCCAATACACACGTTTGCCGTGAGCGGGGATCGAACCTTTCGTTTCGCTTTTTACCCGCGTTGAATTACCGATGTCCCCTGTCAATTTTTTTAGTGATTGTTTCTTTTCTCTTTTATGTGCAATAAGGCGATCTGTCTATCTTTTAACCGAAATTAACGCATTCAAAAAACAAATACTTCAACTATATATATTACTTAGTCGGTTCTTCGAAATACTTTTTTCTTGCTTTTAAAACTGTAGTTTTGAATTTTTTTATTACATGTCACCTTTGTTCAACGGTAACAGAAAATATCTTGTAGAAATCTAATAGATTTAAAGTAATGGAGCAAAATGTAGGTATAAATTCAGTCCTCCATTTACTAATTAGCCCCCAGGTCACGGGTTTTTACAGATGTTTAAGTTTAAATTCATCGAACATCGTAAGGAAAAATAAATGACTCAAAAGAACTTCTAGATGATACCTATCCACTAATTTTCAGTGGAACATTTGGTAGAATAAACTCCTTTTTGATTTAATAATAGAACTTTTCTCAAAAGTGGGTATGACCAACCTGTTCCTTTGTAAATTATCTTAAATAAGGACTACTCCATTTAGCGATATTTTACTTAAGTCTGTTTACTCACTTTTATTCGCTAATTAGGTTTTACTCGGGTCATTTTTATTGTGTTAATTTAAGTTTGTTCTAGATGAAAATCAAAAAGCCATGCTTACTTTGCCCGGACTGGTGTATCGAAAAATTTCATACAATACAGGCAGGTTCGAGCGGGGCAGTATCTCACTCTCACGAAAGATCGACGTGAGCTAATATAGATGTTTTTCATACTGTGGGAGAAAGAGCTCGACGCCTGAGCTCCTCTTCCATTCTTTGACTTACTTCCCCTTACCTTTCATCCTCTACGCCTTTTCAAGCAAAGCATTGGTTACTCTGGGTCTGTAAAATATGACCATGGGCGGTAGTGATCACTTAACCTCATTTATCTTATCTGAGGTGTCTCGTTTGCACGTTTGCCAGCTATTCTTGTATTTAAAAGCGTTAAAAATACCGAGTAGCCTACACCAACAGTGTTATGGTAAAGACTGTTCTCTGTGACTAGATAGGTACGAGTATAAAGCCTTAAGGCTTATAAACTTGAGACGGTACAGCCTTTGTTTGTTTCGAAAAATATTGCGGTTCATACATTATCTAATAAAAGCCATATATGTCGAACCATTCTCGCTATTATAGCCTTTATGTTATAACAATACGGGGGAGAATGGCTTATTTAATTTCCCTATAACAGTTGTTTTTGTGACGTGAGAAGTTTGTTTAGTCTCGACGATATTGAATGTGGGCCATCAAGGCGTACATAAAACTCTATAGCTATTTCCATATTGAAATATTTCTTATTGGCCTTATTGATTTCCGCGAACTAGGAATTTTCATATCTCGTGTCTTAACATACTATATTGAAACATAAAATGCGTAGAATATGGTAATATCAGTACACTAGCGTACATATTCATACTATTTTAGCTATTTAACTTCATAAATCAGATTTTTTAATAAATCTTACTTTAGAATGAAATGCCGGAATGTTTATGGAATCACTTTATGAATTCGTAATCAACTTTTTCTAAAAATTTTAGCTAGCAACTATTTGTAAATTTATTTGTAGGTGTGAATAGCATGGCATAAGATTCTTTATTCTTTATCACTGTTTTATTTTTAATTCGAAAATAGCAAGAAAATAAGCAGGCTTTACTGCTGTTAAGTAATTACCGCTGCCCATCGTCATTTGCAGCCTAGAGTAGCTACTTAAAAACTAATGCGTTACTTAAAAAGGAAGAAGAGAAAGGAATGGGGGAAGGGTTAGGCTTCGGGCTCACTCACTCACCGTAAACGCAATTACATTAGCTATTTTACGCCGATCGTCTGTAAGAGTGAGGTACAGCCAAGGTCGAGCCAGCCCGTATACGAGCTGTAGTCAGTAAGCTAGCTAGGTTCTACCTTAATTCATTTCATGCAAGTAAACTTTTCTGAGAAGCGACCCAAAAACAAAATAAAACAGGCCTTTATGAAAAATAAATATTTATTTAATTAGTGAGTAGTGCAACTTTTATCAAGTGGTATATATATTTTTTTTTGGACGGCTTCAAACGGCTTCTTATTCTGATAAAATTTTGCTTACACTTACAGTGTTAGATAGCCTATTTATTGAGCGAGGCTATAGCACCAATGAAGAATGTTTTAAAATCGGGGGATCTTTTCCTATTGAGAGAGCTTACGCTGCGTGCGCTGCGTAAACAGTTAAAGTTTCGCAAAAATCATGTATGACAAATTCTTCCCCTGTAAAAAGTGTAAAAAAAAGTCCGCGAGAACATATGTCTATCTTTTAAGGTTAGCTCACTATAACCTTTTTTTATGCTAACTATTTTTTTTTTCTAAAATAATGCATTATTAGCCCAAAGCAACTATTCCACGGGGACGAAGTCGCGGGTGGAAGCTAGTAATTCAATAACCTAACCTATGTCTAACCTAAAAGGAGGTTTTCTTTTCTTGTCTTATTTAGCGGACGAATAAGGCGTACTTCTAACTACACGTACGAGTTAGAGATTAGAAATCGAATCGAAATTCGATCGAATCGAATTGAAATCGAAATCGAAAAAAGAGATCGAATGATTAAACCGAATCATTTCTTATGATGAAAAATTATTATGAAAAATAAAGTTATAATGACAAGTAAAAAAACAGACTATATATAAAAGAAAATGGCGTCTAAATATGTCATATAATAATAAGTTTTTTTTAAATATAGGAGATTATGGCATAATCCAAAATATTGAACACACTTCCTTACTACTTTAGTTCAGATGACTTGAGAAATTATTGAATAATGTTAAATACGCATTGGATTCATCAATATTTCTAAATTTGACTTTTTATGGGTTGACACATTATTGCTTAATATATATAATATTTTCTTCTTATTTATAACGGGACGAGTATCCCCGAACGACCGGAGCCATAGGCTGTTTGTCCATCCCTTATCTTAACATATAAGCTGCTTATTATTTGCTTAAAGCTACACGCATGTAAAGAAAAAAGATTAAATGTTCCGAATGATGAAAATGTTTAATTGTGAAAAATAATGGTTTCAAAATGGATATCGTACGTTAGTATTAAAGAGAGCTAATTCGATAATTCACATTTATAGGCACGAATAGCAAAAACGTTTTACGTTGTGCAATTTGACCGTTTGTTTAGACTTTTGTGTTATAAAATATAGTTATTTGTATATAAATATTAAAATAAAAACTGACTGGCTGACATATTCACTAACTGATCGATCAAGGCAGTATGAAACCACATGTTTAGAAACATGAAATTTTGCACAAGTGTTCCTTAAATACCGTAAGCGTGCACTATAAGAAAGGATTTTTTGAAAACACTAAGGTTAAAAAGAGGGTTGAAAGTTTGTTAGGTATCAAATGCCTCAGTATACGCGCGTGAAGCTGCGGAACTACGGCTAGTTATAGAATAGATATTAAATCACAGAATTAAATGAAATTAAATTTTAATTACTAAGTTACATAGCTAACTCTTTACACACATGTTCGCTCATTTTATCACTAAACGTGCGATATCTATATATGTGTATATTAGAACAATTGTAATATAAATAACCCACAAAAAGTCCGGCGTAGGAGGCCGTAGGCTCCTTAAGTGAGACCGTTATGGTGCAGAAAGAGATAGCAGCCCGCCCAACGAGGACGACTGAGGTGTCGTTCTTGCGGCCTCCTAGCCCCGGGGCAGAATAAATAGGGCGCACCCTCGGGCCGTGGGTGCGTGAGATGGGGGTCCCACGCATCCGTTTTCATACGGCCCTGAGAAGGATAGCAGCCGGGAAAGACACAGACTGCCGTACGCACCAGCGAGAGGTGCAAGGTGGGCAGGATCACACTTTGACCTCCTGCAACGAGCTCCGCCAGCCATGAGCGGAGTGTCGCACGGGAGCGGCAGCGGATGCGCATGCGCAAGTCCCGCGTGGGTGCAAGTGCGCGGGTCCCGCGGCCTCTCCATTTCCTTGCTGAGGAAGGCCTCCCGTCAAGGGTTTTAGTGGGTATAAATCACCACATAACCGAATCTCCCCCCCAGGAATCGGGTATATTTTCGAAGATTTCGTCTGCGAAAACAAAAAAAAAACCACGAAAAGTCAAATTTGGAGATATTGATGTATTCTGATAATGCGTTATGTATTTAACATTATTCAAAAAAGATTAAAGTCATCTTAACAAAATAGGTACCAAAAAAGTTTCTTAAGTTAATGTTTGAAATTTCAAGTATGTTCCATATTTGCAATTTTTACAACAATGCCATATATTTGAGAAACTTATTATTAGATAAATATTTTTATGATACCAATCTTCTTTTAGTTCTTAATACATTTTATCCAAATAGAAAAGAGAAGATTAATATATACGCCCTTAAATAATTATATGAATATGTTTTACATCTTTACATGCCAAAAATTTCTCAAAATGGAGTCCGTGCGGCTTGACATAGTATTACTTAACAACGTCCAGTTAAGAACGCGTTATCGTATCGTCTTATGACGCGTTATATTAAAGGTAGGAAATCGATGCGCCACGGTACCACGAAACTCTAGTGTAATTCTAACCCTGGAGTCTTATTAAGATATTTCAAAGCACAACCTCTTACTAAACTATTCATACTATCCCGCAAAAATTAAATTCAAGCAATTACTTTTATAATAACAGACTCAGTATTTATAGTGACAAAGGCTTAAAATGAAATATAAAAAAAATTACGCCGTCATTAAGGTTCCACAGCAAAGCCGGTTTTAATGAGCACTTTCAGAATGTACCCTGGAGTTGCAGTACACTCGAGTTTTCAAAGATGAAGGAAAAGAATAACATCTTTTCTATAAATTTTTAAAAGAAAGTCGCGTCTACCGGAACGCGGGTAATGTTTTGAGCTAAAACGAACCAATAGCTTAATAGCGTTGAAATTGGAACGGAATTGGTTCTTACTTCCTGTCAACAGGTGTGATGATGTTTTTTTTTATTTTAAGAAATCTCGAGTATTGCTCAATTGCCTTCAAGCCGTCACATATATATATATATATGTGACGGCGACAGCGATGGCTGAGCGATAGTCGCGTCCTCGTCTACGTTCGGTGGCACGGGGTCCATCACGATTTTGTATCAAAAGTAAACTGGATGTAGGTATAACAAAAAATACTAGGTAGGCAAACCGACATTTTCGATTTGGAGGTGTAGACTGGTCAATTTCTCAAACATAAGTGTGCATGACACAGTACCCCACTATCCAACAAGACTATGTCCACCTGACTCACAACAATATTGTTTACCCGTTACTATTAAATCAGTTCAGCGTCTGCTAATAAAAATTATTGTTGTTCCACGACATACATATATATTAATACGTGAAGCAAAACCTTTATACAGCTTTTTACGAAAATTGCGCAGGTGGAGGAGTATAAAATTTCGCATATTATACTTAAGATTATAAAGATGAAGACTTTGAATTTGGAGAGTAGTGAATCTCAGGAACTACTGATTCGAATTGAAAAAATATTTTTGTGTTATGTTAGTTTATTTATTGAGGAAGGCTATAGGCTATATTACATCATGCTACGACTCACAAGAGAAAAGCAGTAACCATAAAAGCGAGTGAAACCGCAAGGGGCAGCTAGTACTTTATATAGAGAAGGAGTGAAGAATGCTAATATTTCTTTAACTATGCTTGAAGAATACATTAAATGAATAACAAATGTATTACGCACACTACCAAGTATTGAGCACACACATGTATTCTCTTTTGATTATTGTTAAAGTCTATAGTCAAATATAGTATAGATTGTCTGTGGTCAATCTTGAAATCGTTTGTAAATTTAATGAAGGACGATCAAATTATATATATTTATATATATATTATTTTCCTCAGTAAAGGTATTGTCTAATATGAAAATAATTTTTATAATCGACAGTATCAAAAATTAGCTCGTTCAAAGAAACAGAGATTTGTAAATAAACTAGTTCATATTTCTACGTACGCCATTCAACTTATTTTTCAGAACTGTCCGAAACTGGAATTAGGTACGGGATTAAATAGAATCGATTTTCTAAAGGTCACATCGTAGGTGTGTAATAAAATATTGAATATAAATTCCTCGCTTAATTTTTAATATCCCATCCCGTGTGTATTATATAAGCTTAGATTTTGGGAGGAAATATGTACGTGTTTAATATTCACTCGCGATTTGACTTGCGTTTATGGCTACTGCTTCGCTCCTGTGAGTCGTAGCGTTATGTAATATAGCCTATAATATTTCTCAATTAAAGGGCTATCGAAAACTAAAAGAAATTTTTCAAATCGGATTGGTAGTTTCAGAGTTTACCCCCTACATACAAACTTACTGACAAACAAATTTTAACTGTTTTTAATATTAGTGCAGATAAGTACCGTTTATTACTAAAAAGTAAAGTAACAGCCTCTGAATGGCCACTGTTGGGCAAATGCCTTTTCTCTTGTTAAGGAGAAGATTTAGAGCTTAATCCACCGCGCTGCTCGACTGTGGGTTGGTTGATATACATGTGTCAGAATTTCTCCCGGCACATGCAGGTTTTCTCACGATGTTTTACTTTACCGAGCGCAAGATGAATTTACACACAAATTTTGCATTTGAAATCTCTGCGGTGCTAACCTGAGTTTGAAGCCGCGATTACTGCTTGGGAGCGACGTGTTCTAACCACTAGGCCATTAAACTGTAAGAATATTACATACTAGCTGTCCCTAGTGGTTTCACTCGAGTGTCACTGTTTCGATCCTATGAGTCGTAGCGTGATGTAATATAGCCTATAGCCTTCCTCAATAAATAAACTATCTAACTCAAAAAAAAAAAACAATCAATTCGATCAAGTTGTTTCTTGAGATTAGCGCGATCAAACAAACAAACTTTTCAACTCTATAATATTAGTATAGGTTTTGATAGATATGGTTTCCACAATTAGCCTCGAAATGCCGATTACAATTCTACATATATATGCAACTATTTAACTGTTCGTTATAAGGGCAGAAGGAAAGGCGTAAAAACGGACAGACAGATAGTGAATGTAGACTGGTAATTAATTAGTACGATTGCAATAATTGTGCAAAATAACTCTACAACCTATAAACTTAAATTTGAAAAGAGTTTTTGATTTATTATAAAATAAATTTAAGTTTTTTTTTTTCACAATTGGACACTGATAAGCAATACTATGTTAAGCCACACGATCTTCATTATGAGAAAATGGCGTCTAAAGATGTAAGCCTATTATTAATAAATTTGTTTGAAGAAGTATATGTCCGTTTTGTCTTTTCTATTTTGGGACAAACTAAAGTTAATTAAAATTAGATTGGTATAATCAAATATTGTAAATAAAAAGTTTCTTTTTTTTAAATATGTGTGAATATTGTATTAATTACAAATTATGAACCCCAGTTGAAATTCGAAACATTAAATTAAGAAACTTTTTTTCGTATTTATTTAGTTTAGATGATTTAATTTTTTTTAATAATGTTAAATACGTAACGCTTGATCAAAATACATAAATATCTCCGAATTTCATTTTTTGTGGATTGACACTTTATTGCTTATCAGCATCCTCATTATTAAATGAGTTTGTTTCAACGTCCGAATCCCTTTTGTTACTGAATACCATAAGCGTTTAAAGTATTCGTTACATTTAAATTGAAGGTTAACAAAACATAAACATGAATAGTTTCGAAAAAGTTACGGAATTTCTGCTATGGTCAAAACATTTTTTAACTCTCAATGACGGGAGCAGTCACGGGGTTATTCGAAAAAAAGTATTTTTGTGTTTCGACGGTGAAAATAATATTTGTAGCAAAATTCATTAGAACCATGTATTGACGTTAATAAGCAATACTATATCTAGCCACACGAACTCCATTTTGAGAAAATGGCGTCTAAACATCTTAAGCCATTTCTTAACAAATTTGTTTGATAACGTATACATATGTATATCCATATATTCTTTCTATTTTATTTATTTATTTTAAAAGGTATAATTAATTAAAAACAGATTGGTATGCTAAAATTTATTTTATAAAATGTTTTTCAAACGTGAGATTATTGGTATTGCAAAATATTAAGCATACTTTAACATCGAAATACGAAATTAAGAAACTATTTTTCTTACTTACTTAGTTTAAATTATTATAGTTACAACTAATCAAAGCCTATCGTAATTAACTGATTTATGATAATTTTAGAAGCTCATCCATTAATTTTACATTAACAAATAATCCTTTATTACCGCCTACGCCAACTATTTCATTAACGTGGATTTAAGTAGATATTTTGACTTTATCTTTTAATTATCAATATCTAATTCAAACTCAATATATACTTTATTCAACTTTTTAAAGTACTTTCGATTCATCAAGTTATATTATTTTTAAGATTTTCACAGTTACCTAAATATAAATAAATATATTATATGGATGGTGATATGCAATACTGTGTCAAGCCACACGGATTCCATTTTGAGAAAATGGCGTCTAAAAATAACATACGTATTCTTAATAAATTGGTTTAAAGACGTATATATCCATTTTTCTTTACTATTTTGATAAGAGGACATTGAATTAATTAGAAACAGATTAGTATATAAAAAGTTTTATCTACTAATAAGTTTTTCAGACATATGATATCCTTAAATATCTCAAAAAATGTAACGCACTTCAATAGTCTAATCATTAAATTAAGACACTTTTTTCCGTACTTATTTTGTTTAATGGACTTGAATTTTTTTTTAAATTAAGTTATAGATGTAACGAAGTATCAGAATACATCAATATCTACGAATTTGACTTTTTGTGGGCTGACACATTATTGATTATCAGCGTCAACGTTAGCTCTGAATAAAAAAAATACAATACATATACATTTAATACCTTTAAACGAGCCATTATTGTATATATCCTTATATATATAATATCGATCTTGGAAACGGTTCGAAGGATATTCATAAAATTTAGTATGCAAAGGCTTTCTAGGGCGATAAATTGGTCTAGCTAGGTTTCATTTTTAGAAAACGTTGTTTCGTGTAAAAATCCGTGTTTTTAAAAAAATCGAGCAAATCTTTTTTTTTTTGTTAAAAGACGTGCATATAATAACTACTAGTCAAATTAAAAATTGCGTTAATGTAGTGTTTTAACTATTATTAAAAAGAAACCATGTAAAATATATTCACACATTTACTTCGTCACAAAATAACTGACAGTCAAGAGCGCGCGTTTTCCCGCCTTTTCTATTTACCACAGATACAACAGTTAAATAGATGACCACAGACCAACGAGAAGAGGATAACATGCTGCACACACACTGTGTGGGACTGACAGAGGTAGACTAGCGATCGTATTCGAAAAATTATTATTATATACGGCGAGAATTACACTTAAAATTTTTGCTCTCAGACATTAATAACGATTTACATAAGTTATTTTTTATTGTTTTATACTGGAAGGAATTTCCTGTCAGCGCCTTATGTTTGATGCGGTTAAAAACACGTGAAAAAGTTAGTATATGATTCGTATTTATATTATAAATGCGAAAGTATCTGTACCTGTCGGCTTGTTACATTTTTATGCCTAAACCACTGAATTTTTAAGAATTTCGGTAAAGATATATATTCGATTTTGAAGAAGGACATAAGCTATTTTGCGTTGCGAAAAAAAGGGGTGAAATAGTAGGATAAAAATATTTACGCAGAAGTTGTAGGGCGATTTTGTTTAACATAAATGTGGTTCAATAATAATCCACGTTCTACTTTAATTTTGTAAAGAAATGTTGTTGTTATCTACCCATAATAATTCTTCCAAAAAGTATTTCATACGAAAACACGGCTTCAGTTTCATGAAATGTATAAATTAATTGAAATTTAAATAATATTACAATATGCTTTTTGTTATAGTTAATTATACCTGTCTATCAAACTTTAATAACAGAATATTTTGAGAGAACTAATATTATATGAACATTAGCATATTTTGGTCAAAGTATTTCGCTTATGTACACACGGTATGAAATGAAACATTCACTAAAATATGCTTTACGCCCTGAACACTAAAAGCATCCATTTAGCCTTAAATAACCTACTTGGGATAGAACTTAATTTGAACGCGTTATATTTAAAATGTAATAAGAGTGTAAACTGTACTACTATATAAATTTTGTACGCTTTAACAAAAAATTAAAACCCGATTGCTTAACAAGACTATCAGCAGTTAGCGTATCAATATCAGTTCTTTTTAAAAGCCTGTAAGTGATAATCTAACTTCAAATCGTTATAGATTCTAAACGGTAACTCAGATTGGAAAACGATATGAGCAACCTAAAAATGATTTCTAAATATCTACACAAGGATACCCTACTTAACATAGATTGTCGATTTTCATTATTTTTTTTCACATTTGAGCGTCAAAAATCAGCCCAAATGCGTTTGGTTTAAATAGTGCCACGACGGTACAAACCCACATACGTACATACATAGGCCGATAAACACATTACCCTCCATTGATCGGGCAGTCGGGTAAAGGTTTTACGCCGTGTGCGTGGCACAAAATAAATATCAAAAACCATTTATTATGATTATACGTATATTACGTTCATACTATTTGACCCTAAAAATCTGTACCCATTTCCAACTTCGACGAGTTCGTTAATTGACTTGTTCGCACAGAGATACTTTAGCCTATTATACTGAGTCTCTAGCTGGTTACTAGGCAGCGTCGTACCGAAGTGGTCGGCGTTCTGGATTACAAAATCTATGTTCTTATAACATATCTATGTATCTATACAAAAGATAAAATTGAAGTGTCTGTTGGTAATATCAAATTAACAGCTTTTAACTAAATGCATATGAAAGTATACACACTTTGTAAGGTACTTACTTCTGTGTAAATATCTTAAATCTAATAAAATTAAGTTGTAAATAAAACATGTGATTGTACCATTAATATTAGTTGTATTTTTGTATACTATATATTTATTATATTTATAACTTTTTTATGTTGTTTTAGGACTAACAATGAAATTCACACTATTTTAGGGTGTTTTCAAAATTTAGTCAAGGTTGGATTCTCGACCACACCGATCAATCTCGATCGTGTTTTCTCCATTCCACGTGACATTGGCGAAATAACATGTGCCTAATTGGCACAACTAAAAGCCATAAACCAAAGAATTGTATTGTATGTCTCTCCATCTGTAAGTTGGTTCCTGCTAATCTATGTATAGGTTAAACCTACTTTGATGGGACTAAGGTCAATTAGACTTATTTCATTTTATTTATTATTTTTTATTAATTAATAAAAAAATACGCGAAAACAAATTTGAATCCAATGATATATTGAACAATATACGAGTCATGTAGGGAAGGTAAACATGATATAAATATAAGTTTCCACAAATTAACGCGGGAGAAATCGCGGCGCATAGCTAGTTGTATTATAATATCATTATTAAAACAATTTTGTTGTAGTCATTGCAATTAATTTGCATTACGTAATCGTACGTGTGTCAGTGTGTGCATCCTTAAGTATGTGAGGAGGTGATTGAAACTAATTTTTAATATACTTATTAGGGCAGAATTACACTTGTAAGTTTTGTTGTAAAAGCAAAAAAAAATATAATTTATGATAATATTATATAAGTTCTATAATCAGAATCTTATTTATTAAAACTTACATATAATATAAGTTATCTTTCTAAATATCTATACCAGGATACATAGTTGTTTTATACTAGAGTAACATTTACAAGTGCAATTCTTGCCTTACAAAAAATGTAGTATTAATAAATAAATTTGAAGAGTTTGTTTTTGGAACATGCGATTCGGAAACGACTTACTCGGTCTGAAAAAAATTTTCGCTTTACATAATTCATTTATTTAGGAACTTTGTAGGTCTTAAAACATGTTATGAATAGAATAAGTAGCCACAAACATCGACAAATCTAGGAAGCACAAAAATTTAACACAAGTATAATAGTGAGAAACATCTAATTTCTCAGAATTTACAAAATGGAATAACCAGTTTATTATTTCATCCCAATCTTATTTTCTCTCTTCCTTAATGTATTTTATAACGAGCTCAGCTGCGCCCCAATTTTCATCACTCAATCACTTCTCGTTATCTTATATCGTTGGTTAATATGTGGAGGGGGGGGGGGGGGGGGATACATCCAAGGTTATCTTACCGGTATGCAGTCTCTTCTTTAGAGCTCTAACGCTACTGGTTGTGGCTATTGCCGCAAGTATGGACTGCTTAATGCCAGTTCAAATTATAATGGTTTGTTCCATGACATTTTGTTCTTTTGAGAATATTCTCTTTTCGGTTTTAGGACATCATAAGCATAATACGCAATTTCGTTGACTTTGACGACACACTTATACTAGTTATATCAATTTGACAACCAAATTACTAAACCGATTTTGATAAAATTTCTATATTGTGGAAATATCCTTTCAATCAAAAAAAGAATTTTCAAAAATCTGTTGATAAATGCCGAAGTCATGAGGTAACAAACATAAAAAATAAAATTAATTGAGAATCTCCTCCTTATTTGAAGTCGGTTGAAAATTCTTTTGCTTTTAATAAGAAGCTTGCATCTTTTAAACGCAGATAGTGTGAATCTCGTTCATTGTTTATCTAATGATAATTACGATAATTGACGCATTTATTGAAAACTAAGAACATTGAATTGATAATAAATATTTAATACTAATTAATATTAAAATTTAAGCCAGCCTTACTTCATAAATACTTCAGGCGTTTTCAATCTCGTTTATTCATTGGAGTTACACTATTGTTACGTTAATTATCTTTCCTAATATTAAGCAGAAAATGGGTCTTATCTATTTCAATGTTTCGTGTTAATTCGCTGATATTATAGTATTGTTTTACTTGTTGACGAACTGTAAATTTAGTCGTAGAATTTATAGTTAGGAATTCAGTAAGGATTTCGTTAGGGGTACAGTTCAGATAAAGGCACTATTTCTGAGAGATGAAAGAATATTTTTGACAGTCGTCTGGCATAATAAAATCTACATTAGTTGAGAATTTGTCTTGATGTTTTGCTTTTACATTCATTAAGATTTACATAAGTTATTTCTCATTGCTTTATACCTGAAAGAATTTACTTTCAGTGCCTTATTTTTGATACACATTAGTAAATACTTACGATGTATCGGTTACAAAGTTATTTTATAGCAGACTCAAGAGTAAAACATACAAATGTAATTCTCGCTATAAAGCAAACGAATGGTAAAAGCTGATATATAAAATAAAAGTAAAAAACGGTATAAAGAATGACGAATGCATCGATATTAATTTAACACACAGTGTTTATTCAACATTTATATTATACTAGCTAACGGTTTCACTCGCGTTTATGGTTACTGCTTCACTCCTATATGTCGTAGCGTGATGTAATATAGCCTATAGTCTTCTTCAATAAGTAAACTATCTAACACAAAAAGAGTTTTTCAACTCGAGCCAGTAGTTTCTGAGATTAGTGCGTTCAAACAAACAAACTCTTCTGCTTTTTAATATTTATATTATATACACGAATATGTTATTCAATTTATATTTCATGTCGTTATTTTTAAGTTACATTGGTAATAAGAATTACAAAATTATCTTAAAACATTGTTTGATTAAACAACGATTTGAAAAATTCTTCTTAATTCTTGTTTTTCTTAAATGCCTTTGAAAATACTAAATCAATTTTAAAAATTATTTTTAAAATAGTTACATCGTTTATCAAGGAAGATTATAGGCTATATCACATCACGCAACGACTCATAGAAGCGAAGGAATAACCATAAATGCAAGTGAAAACACGAGGGTCTACTATTGTTTCACAAAGACACGATACAATAGTATTGCATCATAAAAACACATTCAACGAACACAATCGCAAATAATTATATAAACGTCACTGGAATGTATTTGACACTCTAAAGTATAATGCACTTATTTCACACTCTAGTGTATCTATTGTAGTGAACTCGTGAGCATCTCTCATTGTATTATCGCAAGTAACCGATACATTTATTTGTAGCATCCAGATTCAGAGCCAACGGTTATTGTGAGAGAAATAAATTTGATTTTATTACGTATTCAAATTTATAAAAGGATTTATACTTTTTCCTGGTTTATTTGTTATTTTAAATTGCAGATTTTTTTATTAAATTGGTAAAATAGCAATGCGGATTTAAAGAATTTCGTTGTTATTAATATTTTGTTTTTACATAATAACTGGCGGATCTGACAGATTTTGTTCTGCTCTACAGCAGCCCCACCTGTGTCAAATCAATACTAATATTATAAAGCTGAAGAGTTTGTTTGTTTTGTTTGAACGCGCTAATCTCAGTAACTACTGATTCGAATTGAAAAATTATTTTTGTTTTAGATAGTTTATTTACCGAGTAGGACTATAGGCTATATTAAATCACGCTACGACTCATAGCAGTAACCATAAACGCGAGTGAAACCACAAGTTACAGCTAGTTGTTATAAAACTATCTAATTACTCACTCCAACACACAGAAAATACATCAAAATCACTCCAATGGTTTAGCAGCAATTACAGAAACGCGGTCAGAAGAAAAATAGTACTTTTGTAGTAGTTACTGTCGCCCATGGACATTTGCAATGTTATATGGAAGTATACATTATATTAGGGAAGTTGCATTGCCGGCCGTAGTCTGCCGTATATCATTATGTCCCAAAAATTAATCCCTACTAGTAACACTTTTCATGGTGTACTTGTTAAATTTACTAGATATATTCTTGATATTTTCATTTCGACGTGAGTTAGTTGTAATTATTTCTTTTTTGTTTATCATTTTGTTCTATCTTCAATTCATATAAATAAAATCCATGCAGATGCTTTTTTTCATTATTCATACATATTTACACTTAAGCACGTTTTTATTTCTGCCGTAGCTAATATTTTAAATGCGAATGTGATTTTGATCGTTTATTTGTTTATATGTTACATTTTCTCGGCTCAATTTAAATGATCATTGTTAAACTTTGTATTAACGCTGTCAAAGATTCATAAAAGTAAATTTATCTTCCACTCGGAAAGTGTAATTTTTCTGAGGACAGGTATAGAAAAAAAAATTATATTATTACAAAACTTTACTTAACGATGTTGTATGTACTCGTATATCATTGTTTATTATTTTCAATAAAATAATATGTTATTTTTATGTTTAGTAAAAAAATGTATACCCGAACGTAAGAGTCACTCAACTGATTGTTATTTTTTGTAAAATGTGAAGCAGATGTTAGACGTTAAAGGGAGGGGACTATATTTTAAAAGGAAGTCTTAGCTGATAGTATAAACAGTGTTTTTATTTTGCAAATTGGCGTACCGAATTGAAGCAAAAATAATTAGATCAATTTTGATACCAGTTCTTGTAATTATAAAGTTACGATTACACTTCAAAATCATACATATTTTAACAACCTACAATAATAATCCAGATCTATAACGAGGACAAACAAAACGAAACCACGTGGGAAAAACCGCGATACTAAATAAAGATCCTTTGTTTAATACAGATAACTAAAACATTAAATGTTCATTTCCAGTTACTGATAAAAACAAAAGCCCGTAACTACCACTGTCTATTGAGTCTTTTCAATTCAGCCGTCATTAGGGTTGCTTTAGTAACGATCGATTGCTTACGGAAAAAATAGTTCCCGTGGTGTATAGTTACGGGTAGGGACGGAAATTAGTTCGATATCTAATGAAAAACATGCCTATCATTTCGCTGTGACGTAACTCGAGTTGTTTTCTTTTGTTCGTGTGAGTGAGTTGATAGGGTGTATTTTTTATTGTCTTTATTCAATCATAGGATGATTGGTTAAGAAATTATGTTTGTGTTTGTATGATACAAACTAGTGCTTAAATTTTTGATAAAATTTAAGGGTTTATTAAATGGCAACTATAAGTGCCATATTTTTAGTAGCGATATTCATCGGAATATTCAACGTTTCCATTCACGTTTTCACTCGCGTTTATAGTACAGCTTCGCTTCTATGAGTTGATGTTAAATAGCCTGTAACTTTTCTTGATAAACGGGCTGACTAACCCAAAAAAAAAAAAATTAAAACAGATATGTAATTTCTGAGATTACCTCTTACGTATAAACTTACAAATATATTTTACCTCTTTCTAATATAAATATAAATATCGATGGTAATAATTTTACCATTTTTCTCGCGGATTTCTTATTTTATTTGAAATACTTTTAAGAGTTAAAATAATTATATACCATACAAATAGCGTCCACTTAAAATGCCGGCAGCTTCAATTTTCTCTCTCCTACTTTCACAAGATGACGTTGATAATAATAATTATAAAGGGTTGATAATGAAATCAAAGATAATCTGCCATACTACAAAAGATGTATTTAAACCATGTTCAAAACGTTTATAGCTAAACAGTGTTTAAAAATAAAACTTATAATCTTAATTAAATTGCGTAAAATCATGAAAAACTTATTAATAATATACCAAATGGTACATTTTACAGCTAAAATAGATTTTAGGCATCGATTAAACTCACTTATACCTTGTTTATATATAATTAAACTATCTCTAAAACATTTTGACTGAAAACTGTCCTTAGTACAGATTTTTTAAATCACGCGTTTAACGTATGTTTATATCTTTTGTAAGGCAGAATATTTTTAAAGAAATTACCATTATATTTAAGAATCCAATCAATTGGCAATTAATCACAAAAGCATAGCCATCAATTCGATCTAAGAATCCGGTAATTCACAAATGGAACGATACATCTAGTCCGTGTCCCGTTTATATGCCCAGACGCACATTAAATCACGTTACAGAATAACCACGAAGCCTCGCAGCTCGTAACCCATTCCCATCGAATGTAATATTCTCTTTGTTGCCAAATTGTGCCGTAAATATTCTCTACTAGCACTCAGTTTTGGCAATTACGCGGTTATTTAAAATTTTATTAGCGGTGACAGTTTTCGTATAAAAATTTTCGAGGTCGCGCTGACTTCGTGCTGATGCAGCGTTTACTTTCAAAGTAACGTTAGTGTCTTATAAAGTAAAAAGAAAATTGTCTTCTTTTTTGATAAAAAAAAACCTCTGAAACATTTTTAACAGACTTAGCCGACTAAATGAAAGAGGTTCTCAATTTGTCGCGGACTTTTTTTATACACACACAGGGGCTCGATATATTAAGCGATCGACCGAGCGCAGCGAGAAAACAAGGTAACTGAATAGCGAATTTCTGGAAACGCTTCATTTAATACTACTCAGTATTCACAATTTATTGCAATTTTTTGCTCTTACATTAGTCTCTGTTAAGTCTGTTCCCCGATTATTTGAAGACGGCTTAATGGCTTTGGTTAATTCTTTTTTGGTATAATGGTATATTCGCTATCCCTATTAGTATATGCAATGTATTTATGTCTGAGCCATCGCTTTATATCAAAACTGGCCTTCACGGTTTCACTCGCGATTATAATTACTCGTCTGAGTCGTAGCGTCACTCCGATTGTTCCGTAGAATTTTTTCTAATCCGTTCAATTGTTCGATTATAAAATCAAAATGAATGCAAGAAGTATCTCAACCAAGTACAAAACTACGTATTTTGAATTCGAAGTCGATTACCTATTTTCTAAGAAGTTGTATTAGTGAAAAAGATATTCTTCACTGTATATATCTGTATAAAATGTATGATTGTTTTTTAGTAGGGTGAACTGACTATCTAATGCAAGTTTTTTTAAAGTATAGGACTGACTGACTGACTGACTGACTCGTCGTTCGTAACATTAGACTATTTAAATAAACAAGCAAACATTTTAGCTTTATATTATAGATAAGCAAAATTGCTGTGGTGTTGGGTTACATAAGTGGGTTAGTGTGTAATAGATAACTAAGCCTACCGTTGTTAGTTAATAGGTATTATATAGCATGTCTACTCCTAATATTCCAAATGTACACAGATGCCTCTACATATTTATATGTCTATGTATATATATATATATATATATATATATATATATATATATATATATATATATATATATATATATATATATACGAAGAAAAAAAAGTTTAATGACTTTTCTAAATAGATTACAATATGTATTTAATAAATTAATAAATATATGCATCATCAGGACATCACAAACACACACAACACAAACAGAAACACCGAGACCACGACAAACATATGGTGAATACAATATTTACCGAGAGCGGAAATCGAGTCGCTTCAGTCAGTGCAGTGACTCCTGCGCAATCCTGTTTGTCTATTTAAATGTTTTTATTTTAATATGAGGAAACTAATTACAATTTCACTAAAAAAGTCGCCTTTACAATTACAAGATAATTTTCATATATTGTTGACATTGTAATATACTCTTTATCAAGTAATGTATATATTAAAACGTGAAATCAAAAGTATGTACCCTTTTTTACGAACGCGGACGGAGTAAATAGTAATAAATTTATGCACATTTATAGTTTATATAGAGAAGAAGCGAGGAATGCTAATATATATATATTTTTAATTATGTATAAAAATATATTAAATCAATAAAAAAACATTACACACACAACCATGTAATTGACACACACGCTAAATAAATAAAGTATGAATGACTTAATAAAAGTCTATCTGTGGTCAATCTTGATCACTTCAATCAATTAAAAATTTAATGAACTACGGTCGAATTCCGACCACTACGCGAGTACTCGTAGTTTCTAAATTTATATCTTTAAAAAAGTCACCACTTACCAGCTTATGACCTTAAATTGTATTGAGAAACCAGTAACTATGGAACCTACGCACAAAGTCGTTTAGATCATCCTTTCAAACGCAATCGCTTTATTGCTTACACAAAACAATTTAACACATATCGAGCTGACACATGCCTTTTTCCACCAGTATACACACGCCCTTAACACATAATTTTATTCACGCTATCAATATCGAAACCTCACATTGAATTATTAAAATATTCATACCGGCCAAACCTAATCATGTGAATCGCTGGTCCAGCAGGACTCGGTATATTTACGAGTGTGTACATCCCTTAATGGCCAGTATTTCAGCGCGTAACATAAATTAGTAATGAGTTTGCTCGCGACTTAACTCGCGATATATGTAATTTTTTATCTCGGCGTGTGTGTTTTTTTTTTTTTTTGTAAAGTGTTGTTTGGGTAAATTTTATCGTGGTTTTAATTTTTTTTTTCGAAATTATACAAATATATGTTAATCGTTAATTATTTTTACTGTGTTATAATATAAAGGTTTTGTTGGTGTCTTGTTTGATTTTATCATTCTTTTCTGATTTTTTTTTAATAGCTCTTAGTTTTTAAATTTTTGACTGGACTGGCTATAATAAATGGATGTTGATAAGAAATAATGTGTCAACCCACAAAAAGTCAAATTGGAGATATATATTATAGATTGATGTATTTTGATACCGCATCACCTATTTAACATTATTCAAAAAAATTTAAGGTCATATAAAATAAAAAAATACGGAAAAAGTTTCCTAATTAATTGTGTACATTTTCAAGTGCGTTCCAAATTTTGCAATTTATACAATAATCTCAAATATTTCAAAACTTTTTATTAGATAATATATTCAATATATCAATCTGCTTTTAATTCATTACACCTTTTTTTAAAAAAAAAATAAAAGAAAAGATGGACATATGGTATACTTCTTCAAACATATGTATTTGTTAGGAATAGGTTTCACATTTTTAGACGCCATTTTCTCAAAATGATGTACGAGTGGCTTGACACAGTATTGCATGTCAGCGTCCAAATATATTCTGTATCGCCGAGCACGAGATGAATGAATGAGCACGATTAAAAAATATAAAAAACTCAACGGTTCTTGCCGGGGTTCGTACCCGCGATCATCAGTTGAGATCGACATTTTCTAACCACTAGGCTATCTTATCACAATTAATTTAAATCAGAAATTCAATCGCTTTATATGATCGTGTAAATATGTATATTGTAAAATAACTATTTCAAGTGCAAAATTTGTGTTTAAAAATCTCGTGATCGGTGGTGAAGGAAAATTGAGAAACCTGCACGTACCTTGGAAAATACTTACACATATATATTAACCTACCCGCAGTAGAGCATCGTGGTGGATTAAGCTCTAAAACTTAATACGAAAAGAGCTCTTTGTCCAGAAGCGGGGCATTTACTGGCTGTTACTTTTTTTAAATATTGAATACAATAAAAAAATCCAATTGAAGCAACAAGTTGAATTGAGGTTTTTTGTTTTCTATAAATTATTGTTATGTATGCAGGTTTTATATATACTGTGTATTATAACTGGCCACTACATAATATTAATATAGAGGAACAATAAACGTCAAGTCAGTGTGTTCCGACCAGCAAATAAATAAGCGTTTGGTTTCTATATAAATACATAACAATTATATAAATTAAATTGAAGCACATTATCCGCTTTGTACAACCGTGAATTCGGTATAACTGCCTTTTTTCATTTATAGTTTATATAAGACTATACCTGTAATATCAGGAGTTACGAATTCTATCAGATATTTCTAAGTATACAAATATTTGTATTCAAGTCATCAGTACAAGTTTATATGTGTATGTCATTGAGCCTCACCGTGCCTCTTAGAGCACATGAATTGTTGTTCAGATGTTATTACAATCGTCTGTTGTTGATCGTTACTCTTAACGGTACAAGTCATCAGGGATTGCAGTCATATTTCAATCCCCCTTCGAACTAGACTAAGGACACTTTAGAAGAGCATGGAAAAATTCTAGGTAGGTGTGTTGATCTAATGTGCCAGCGAAATTACGAGTAAAAACTAGTTTAATAATAAAATATATTTCATTCTTTTTATATCATTTTTAGGGAATCATCTATCACTTAAAGGGACCATTCACGCTACCACGATCGTTTAAACTGTGGTTACAATCCTTATTCTGTTGTAAATACGTGTAAAGGCTTAAATCAATACCAATAGCCTCATTTTAAAAAAATAATTAAACGAAACGAATTTTTGTTGGAATGGTCGTGGATTTCATTTTGCGACTTATTGGAATTTGGTATTGAATTTTGCCTTGATTGTTGGATTGTGGTTCGATTGTTGACTCACATATTGATCGAACAATTGAATTAATTGTTCCTTCTTAACTTTTTTACCTTAGAATGGCGAGATGTCGTCAGTTGTAGCATCCTATTGGTCGATATTCAATCAACGAACAAAACGATTCGCATCCTTCTGATAAGGACCGCTAGAATATGGAACACACATCCATCACCAGAATTCTCTATCCCTTATAATTTGCTTTCAAGGGAAGAATTATTAGGCAGTTTTTGGCATAAAAACTTAGACGTCATAATTGTTTACCACTTAATCAAGCAAGCACTTGACGTTAATCAGCCCAAATTTGCAATACGACTTCAGGATATAAAGTTGGTAAAACTATTTTAAACGCAATTCCTCGCGGGAAATATCACCATTGATGTTTGGCACTACGCCGTAACACTGTTCCATTGACTGTCAAGCATTCGCTTATACTATAATAATCCAAATTCAATTTCATTTCACCTGCAGTCATATCAGCTTAATTGAAATGTCAGGCCATAGTTTAAGGCTTTGATGTTACACGTTATATCATAAGTGTTACAAATTGCATCATTAGCTCATTGAAATAAAACTATTTTAGACGTATTTAAATTGCGTATATTAACTATTTTTATCATCCCGACGTTTCCAACAGACTGCAAGACCCAAAGATACAGTTAGTACCTTCTGCGTGTAACAGGAACGCTATTCAAGATACCAACTAAGAAACCGTTAGCGGTAGTTGTAAAAATATTTTTTCTAAAACCTCAAATAGACAAATGTCACCTTAGTCTACCCGTAACCACGAACGTTGTAAAGTGCTCGAAACATCGGGACGATAAAAATAGTTAATATACGCGATTTAAATTCGTTTAAAATAGTTATATTTCAATGTGTAATAATCGCGAAAATCTAAGACAACGTTATCATTACAGCTCACTCAGTCACTAAAACTGGAATCTGAATTGTTACATTACATTTGCTTCCGATGAGAGTGTCTTAACGTGAATAGCCTCTACCACAGGACCATCTATCACTAAATGTCACTTGGTGATCGAACGAAATAATATACTAAAAGCAATAATACACTAGTAAAAGATATTCCATGGTCTATATACTTTTGTTTTGTAATGATGAAGGGGAAATAAATGTGTCTATATTGTTTATAGTGCGTCTTACGCTCGCGTTATTTGTATGTTTATATAAATTTTGTGATGTCGTTGTTACTGTTTTGTGCGAAGTGAAGTGGGTGTTGTATCCGCTATAGAATCGGTTTCGGGTTCTCAGTGGAAATATACATTTATGGATAATTATACCGTCCGATTGTATATATTCAGTTAGGTTTGACTAGTTTATTGGTACATAATTAAAAATTATATATTTTAAACTTTCGCGATTTATACTATTCATATTTAATATAACGGGTCTTATTGCGATAACTAATAGTAGTAATACCTTTTTATTGCCCGACGTTTCGACGAAGTTACATTCGCCGTGGTCACGAGCTGACTGGTGTACCGCGCGCCCTCCGGCGACGAGTGCGCGAGTTTTCTTCGAAACGTCGGGCAATAAAAAGGTATTACTACTATTAGTTATCGCGATAAGACCCGTTATATTAAATATGAATTAAAAATTACTTTCTATGTCCAGATATTTAAACATAAAATTTTTACTTTATGCTTTTGCAACTATTTTCTTTCATATAAACCCTGTGTTGACAGAAGCAAAGCAAAAAAAGAATTTGAATTAAAGAATTCACTCAAAAATAGAAAAAGATAAACAAAAATATGTAACTAAGATGAATACATGAGAGAATATGTTTGTGTGATTTACTTAAGGGAACTATGTAGTTTAAAATGTGTATAAAACCTCTTTGTCAATTATTAAAAAATAATATGTAATATGTCAGTCTGAAAAGTGATTACACGGATTCCACAGGTTTTGTTGGTATTTTTATTAATAGTGCGTACAGTTTGGTCCTTCGAACTATCGGATTGTTATGATTGAATCAGTGGCTTAGTGGAACTGCTTATGTGTGGTGTTTGGGACTTGGTAACCGTGAGTAATAGACAGTAAGAACTTAGAAAAATAGTGTCAATATGGAGGATGTTAAACAGCTAATAGCCATTCAAGAAGATAGAAATTTTAAAATTAATAAAGCCTTTTCGAATTTTCGTAAAACTCCAAAAACAAGAATTACATTAGATTATTTAAATACTCGTTTAGAATCTATAGAAAGTATTAGAAAATCGTTTATTAATACTCATGAACAAATAATTTCATCCATCAATAAAAAAGACATGTCAACTTTTGAATATTTTAAAGATGACATTTATGATCAAGCGGAGGAATTATATTTTGCATACAAAAGCGAATTAAAAAGTAAAATATTCGAATTGACACCACAAGAGCGGCTACAATCTACATTGTCAAATACTAAAGATAAAAATTTTACATCAAATAATACTGAAATAAGATTACCCACTATTAATTTACCATCATTTTCGGGAAAATATACGGAATGGCCATCGTTTTGTGATTTATTTACGTCAATCGTTCATGATAACAAGGGTTTAGATAATGTACAAAAATTACATTATTTAAAGTCTAGCCTTACTGGCGAGGCTGAACAATTGTTGCGTACTATTACAATTACTGGTGATAATTACATTCAAGCATGGACAACTCTTCAAAAACGATATAGTAACAAAAGATACATTTCAAATTCTATTTTCAAACGACTTTTTGGTTTAAAAGCTATTGTAACCGAGTCAGCCTATCATATTAAACAACTTTTAGACACAACCGTTGAATGTTTAAATTTACTAAACAACATAGGGTTACAAACTAAAGAATGGGATGCCATCATAGTTTATATGACTGTATCTAAGCTAGACACCGAAAGTCATAAAATGTGGGAACAGCACGTCACATTAGACTCCGAGAGTCTAGCTTCTTTCGAGATGTTGAAGCAGTTTATGGAATCCAGATTTAGATCACTGGAAATGATAGAGCCTCCCAAATCAATCAGACCAAAAACGTTCCATACAACTAATAGCTCAATTAAATGTTCGTTTTGTGAAGAAGACCACTACTTATACAGTTGCAAACAGTTCGCAAAGAAGAGTTCTAAAGACAGATACGAATTTGTTAAAAATAACAACCTCTGTTTTAATTGCTTAGTACCTAATCACTCAGTAACCAAATGCACAAAACGTACCTTTTGTAGAATCTGCAACAAGAAGCATCATTCACTCTTACATCCCGAAAAAGACAGTTCAATCCCTGAGGAATCTGTGACGCAAGAAGATCATAAAGACTCAACGAACATTTCAACACATTATGTACAACGACCTGGTCAAGTTTTATTGGCTACAGCACTCGTAGATATTATTGCTAAGAATGGACAGACACATATCTGCCGTGCACTCATTGACCAAGGTTCGCAGGCGTCTTTCGTGACCGAGAATCTCGTTCAAGCATGTGGTTTGAAGCGAGTAAGAATCAATGGCTTGATTTCTGGGCTAAGTGACGGTAAACAGCTTCGCACGAAGTATATGGTTGAGCTTGAAGTACAGTCAAGATACAAACCGCACTTAATTTTCCCAATCAAGGCATATGTGTTGAAAGCATTGACAACGTACTTACCTTCACAAGAGACAACAGTTTCCAACTGGCCAGAATTACAGAAAATTACACTAGCAGATCCAGGATACAACACACCTAACAAAATAGACCTGCTGCTAGGCGCTGAGGTTTTCAGCAAGATTATAGACACTGGCTTAAAGAAGAGTCCTTCTGGAATTATTGCACAATACACTCATCTTGGTTGGATCCTTTCCGGAGATACTTGTGATGGACAACCTGTGAAAAACAAACGATTTATTAGTATGCATGTATGTACCTGTGAAAATGAATTTATCAGAAAATTTTGGGAAATAGAAAATGAAACACTAATATCTAAAAGAAACTATACTAATGAGGAAGAAAAATGTGAAAATATTTACAAGAAAACGGTGACAAGAAATAATAATGGAAGATACATAGTTAGTTTGCCATTCAACGAAGATGTTCAGAATCCTATTGAGAAATGCGGAAATACTAAACAAACGGCAACTACTAGATTTTTACAATTAGAACGAAAATTAAAAAAGAACGCTAAACTAAGAAACGACTATACAAATGTGATACATGAATATTTGGAATTAGGACATATGCGGTTAGTTGAAAAGGATAATGAAAATGGAATATATTTACCTCACCACGCAGTCATAAGAAATGATAAGGACACCACTAAAGTCCGGGTGGTTTTTGATGCTTCTGCGAAAGGTTTAAATGGATTTTCACTAAATGATACTTTGATGATTGGACCAACCATACAAAATGACTTACTTACGTTGATTATGGAATGGAGGAAATTCAAAATAGCTATTGTTGGTGACATTGTCAAAATGTATAGACAGGTCTTAGTAAATGAAAATGACACAGAGTTTCAAAGAATAGTTTGGCGGGATAACCCAGATGAAGATTTAAAAAGTTATAAACTAATTACTGTAACATTTGGGACAGCTTCTGCTCCGTATTTAGCTATTCGAACATTATTTCAATTGGCAGATGATGAAGGTCACAAATATCCAATAGCTGCTGATATTCTCAAAAAATCATTTTACGTTGATGACTTGATGACTGGATGCTATGACGTACAAGAAGGAATCAATATCTATGAACAACTAACACAACTTTTACAAGGTGGTGGTTTTGAACTACAAAAGTGGTCAAGCAATTCAGAGGAGTTTTTAGAACACATATGTTACAACAAAAATATCAGCAATACACAAACTGTTGAAATAAAATTAGATCAAAATATAAAGATATTAGGTTTAACTTGGGATCGAAATAATGATAAATTTAGATTTGTAGTCAACTTACCAGAAATATCAAAATCGATAACAAAACGTAACATATTGTCAGATGTAGCGAAACTTTTTGACCCATTTGGATGGATCTCACCTACAATTATTATTGCAAAGGTTCTGATACAGAAGTTGTGGCTATGTAATTCTGAATGGGACGAAGAAGTACCGCCTCACATAGTTAAAGAATGGGTTGAATTTAGAGAACAATTATTTGAATTGAAGAATGTACAAATAGATAGATGGTTACATACTTACCCAGACAATACGCTCGTTGAGCTCCACGGCTTTGCTGATGCTTCAATTTCAGCTTACGCAGCAGTTATTTATGTCAAAGTTATACATAATGATAATATACAGATTTCTCTCTTGGAAAGCAAGACGAAAGTTTCACCTTTAAAACAAATATCCATAGCAAGATTAGAACTTTGCGCAGCAGTGTTGTTAGCTAAACTGTTGTCTAAAGCTATTAATATTTTACAAGTTCCAATAGAGCAAGTATATGCCTACACTGACTCAATGATTGTCTTGGCATGGATACAATCACAGCCAATGAGATGGCAGACATTCGTTGGAAATAGAGTATCTGAAATACAAAATTTATTAAGGAATGATCGATGGTTTCACGTGGTTTCAGAAGACAACCCAGCTGATCTGGCGTCCAGAGGTATCTATCCATCAGAATTGATAAATAAAGTTATTTGGTGGAAAGGACCTTCATGGTTGATGAATAAATCGACTTCTATAAGAAAACAAATAATACCTGAAACAGAACTTGAGCAACGTAAATTAAAGATTAAAACACATTTATATAACATTGAAGAACCTATATGGGAAAGATTTTCAACACTAAATAGAATGATACGTGTACTTACCTATTGCCGAAGACTACTACAACTGAAAGAAAAGAAAGAATTAAGAAAAGAACAAACACAATATTTAAATAGTGAAGAATTAAAAGACACATTATATTCATGCATTAGAGTAGCGCAAAATCAAGATTTTAATGAAGAAATTATTGATTTGAAGCAAAGGGATAAAATAAAAAAGAGAAGTAAATTAATTTTTCTATCACCTTACCTTGATGATACAGGAATCCTTTGTGTAGGGGGGAGACTTCAAAACGCAAAAGTTGCGATGGAAGTGAAACATCCAATAATATTATCACAAACTTCACACTTAACGTGGTTAATAGTTAAAGAAGCTCATGAAAGATTATTTCACGGTGGTTACGCATTAATGATTAATTACTTGAGAGGTCGTTACTGGATACTAGGACTGAAACAATTGGTCAAAAAATGTGTACGGCAGTGTGTGATTTGTATCAGACATAAGGCAATGACTCCACAACCCTTGATGGGAATTTTACCTGAAGTACGTGTGAATCCAGGCAGACCATTTGAATGCAGCGGCGTGGACTATGCAGGACCAATATATATGCGAACAACTAAAGGTAGAGGGTACAAAGCATACAAGGGATATATTTGTCTTTTTATATGTATGAAAACACGAGCTATTCATATTGAGGCTGTAAGTGATTTGACTACTTCTGGATTCTTAGCTGCATTTAGAAGATTCACATCTCGTAGAGGCCATTGTGCAGAGCTTTGGAGTGATAACGGTTTGAATTTTGTTGGAGCAGCTAAAGAACTTAAAACTATGTTAGATCAAGGAAAGAGCAACTTTGTAAAGGAAATAAGTGAGTTACTATCAAATGATGGCACAAAGTGGCATTTCATACCACCTAGAGCGCCTAATTTCGGTGGTCTATGGGAGGCAGGTATTAAAATGGCTAAATCTCATTTAACAAAGATAATTGGAAATACAACGTTGACATATGAAGAAATGAGTACATTATTATCACAAATTGAGGCTTGTCTTAATTCTCGCCCTCTTTGTCAAATTAGCGAACATCCAGATGATTTAACACCTTTAACACCAGCACACTTTTTAGTAGGAGAGCCATTGATGTTGTTACCCGAAAGGAGATATGAAGGCCAATTAATTACACCCTTAGAACGATGGCGTCTAGTTCAGAGAATGACTCAGCATTTTTGGCAAAGATGGTCTAAAGAGTTTTTACATACAATGCAACAACGTTCAAAGTGGCATACTAAAGCAAAGACACCTAAAATGGGTGATTTAGTTATAGTTAAGGAAGATGATATGCCACCAGCGAAATGGTTGATGGGTAGAATAGTGGAGGTACATATGGGACAGGATAATATAGTAAGAGTAGTGACTATTAAGACAAAGACGTCACTATTGAAGAGACAGTTATCAAAATTAATCCTATTGCCGTCGAATGATGAGAGTACATGAAACCTATGGTGGGTGGAAGTTAAGAACAGAGTCCTTGGTGGGCGGCATGTTTGTGTGATTTACTTAAGGGAACTATGTAGTTTAAAATGTGTATAAAACCTCTTTGTCAATTATTAAAAAATAATATGTAATATGTCAGTCTGAAAAGTGATTACACGGATTCCACAGGTTTTGTTGGTATTTTTATTAATAGTGCGTACAGAATATATTTTTTAAAATTTCAATGTAACTTGTTATGTAAATTTATTATGAAGATTAAAGTGCTATGATACTTTAAAAACGCCGTTATACATCCGCAATTATTAAACGTAAAGAACGTTTTTAAAACTAAAAAACTATAGGATAAACTCAACATTAAGTTAAAATACATTTACGAAAAACGTCAGATCCTTATTCAAAAGCGCTTTAATAAAATTATCGTGGCTAGAAACAAAGCAATATGCCGGGATGCGAGTCATTACTGTTGAGTAATGGTTGCAACTTGTAATCAAGCTGGAGAGTAACCATATAAGTATATAGTTAATGGTTTTATCTATACTAATATTGTAGAGAGGTAACATTTTTGTTTGAAACTTTGTATGTAGGGAGTCAGTTATTGATCCGATTTCTTTGCGTTTAATAGCCTAATAAGAGCTAAGCAGTAATTATGAATAGTATAAATCAAAACTGATTGGCTGACATATTCACTGGCTGATCGATCTACGCAGAGCTGAAACCACTGGGTCTAGAAACATGAAATTTTGCAAAGGCTGAAAAAGAGGGTTGAAAATCAGATATTAAATTTTAAAGTACACGCGGATGCTGCTGCAGTTGTGATATATACATTTGACATTTTAAATTGATGAAGTAATTTTCAACGTTACTCTTTATTAGATGAAATGTATCCGCCAATACGTCTGAGTAAATTTTTTTATTTATTTTTACAGACAAAGTAGTGTTTTCCTTTAAGATACAAGCTATTTCTATACCAAAATTCCTCAAAATTGGTTGAACAGCTTAGGTTACAAAACGTAATAAACAGTGTTTGATCACTTTGAAGCGAAAGCGTTACGTTGTTAGCAGAAAATCTGTTATCAAATTCAAAAAGTTAACAATTTTTTTCGTCCTTATAAGCTGACTAGCTAGTCCTCTTGACGTTGCGTTGAAATACCCCCTATTTCACCCCTCATAATTTTGTTATTGTCACAGAAATTACCCTACGTCTTTCTTCAAGCTCCAAGTCAAATTCTTCATCAAAAATTGTTTAAAGATTTTTGCATGTAAACATAACAAATAAATAGACAGACACATAGAGTTACCTTCATTACAATAGTGGGATAAATTATAAAATGAATTCCCATATACCAGCCATAATCCATTATCGTCCTGTCATTACCATCCCATTGAACTGTACTCGGTGCTAATTTACCTTCCACATTTGAGCCGATCACGTGGTAAATATTTCAAATAAGTAAATATTTTCTAGGACACGCCAGTCGGACGTCAAAATAAATCTCTATTCTAAGAAGCAATAATACCTCCAATTCAGCATTGGTTAATACTTATTGTACATCTAAGATACCTACCGCACCTAAGAAGAAAAGAGCTCATAACATAGAAATGGTTAGACTGATTTTGTTAGAACATGTCTAAGACCCATCACATCATCATCAGTATTCTACTCCTTTTCAAATAAAAAAAGCGTCTTAATAGGTTCACCCGTTTAGGAGCTACAGTGCCAAAGACAGACACATATAAAGACCTATAGCGGTTAAACTGATAACATTAATCTTTTTCTATCGAGGGTAAAAAAATCAAAATACTAATAAAAATCTGCCAATGGCAAGTCTGACTTTACAGTTTGTTACGTAATATTATAACGCCTCTCTTCTTTATTTATGAAAATACGCCCGCGACTTCGTCCGCGTGGAATAGTTACTTTGGGCTAATAATGAATTATTTTAGAACAAATTTGGTTAGCATAAAAAAGGTTATAGTGAGCTAACCTTAAAAGATAGACATATGTTGTCGCGGACTTTTTTTTAGAACTTTTAAAGGTAAGTAATCATGTCATACATGATTTTTGCGAATACTTAACCGTTTACGCAGTGCACGCAGCGTAAGCTCTCTCAATAGGAAAATATCCCCCGATTTTGAAACATTCTTCATTGGTGCTCCGCTCTTTTTGGTCTTAGCGTGATAATATATAGCCTATAGCCTTGCTCGATAAATGGGCTATCTAACACTCAAATAATTGTTTAAATCGTACCAGTAGTTCCTGAGATAAGCGCATTCAAGCAAACAATCAAACAAACAAACTCTTCAGCTTTATAATATTAGTATAGATTTAAAAACACATAATGATGTATCTTACACGATGGTACGGAGTACTTCGTGAGTCACTTGACTGGCTTAAATTATTAAAAATTTAAATATTTTAATAATAATAACCGTTTTCAACATGACCAATATGTTTACCACTCAAACAGACCAGAGACAACTTTAATATTATCGTTACCTTAGATTTTCGCGATTATTACTCATTGAAATAAAACTATTTGAAACGGATTTAAATCGCGTATATTAATTTTACCATCCCGACGTTATATTTCAACTAGAATATTTCCAAATTCAACTAAAGCGACCGCGTAATATGTCCCGAGTTCGTTCCGGACAAGCGCGAACAGAGCAATTTGGTTGAACCAAAATGTAATTAAGTTGAATTTATGAACATTATAGTAGCGCTTGGACCATACAGTGCGCTGTTTCGTGTAACATGCCAATACTGACTTAGATGGTTACATTTTGTAAATCTATACTAATATTAAAGCTGACGAGTTTGATTGTTTGTTTGAATGCGCTAATCTCAGGAATTACTGGTTCGAATTGAAAAATATTTATTGAGGAAGGCTATAGGCTGTATTACATCACGCTGCGACTGATTGGAGCGAAGCAGTAACCATAAACGCAAGTGAATATATCGAGTCGAGTCACCTTTCCGTCAAAGGCCGGCAACGCACCCGCAACGCTCCTGGTGTTGCAGATGTTCGGGCGATAGTAACCACTTAACATCAGGTGGTAGTATTTGCTCGTTTGCTCCTCTTTTTATAATAAAAAAAAATGCTGTCGCTAAACTCGTAACATTGTAATACCTTATTGCATATGTAATAGGCCTTGTAGAGATACCACGATAAATAAAAGGCATCACTTATTCTACTTAATGGCGTTGTGGAAAAGTTCTTTACCCAAATACCGCTTACAGTCGACTTTGTAGCGTTCGTGCATTATATCGTGTGTCAGGTATAAATGTAGAAAATCAAAAACCCGACTGCTTAACTGAAATACCACATTTGATATAGTTCATCGATTTTAGCTTTTTATTTTTTAATTATGACGTCCCAATTTGGCACTTCCGATTTTTTTTGACGAATAAAACGAAGAGTTTTATCAAAATCGGCCGACGCGTCGGGTTTAAATAGTGCCACAAAGATAAAATACATACATACATATATAGACTATTAAATACATTACCCTCCCTTGCGTCGAGCATTCGGGTAAAAATATAAAATATTTATAATTATGTTAAAAAAAAATGATATTTTTATACGTAATATACATATGTTAGACTTATAGAACCCCTTATTCGAAGGACCTGATTAAAAAGTCGTAAATTCTGTGTATTAAGAAATAGTAGAAAAATATCGCAAAACGGTGATATAGTGTGAAAAAGGTGTTCTTAGGCGCCATTTTTCCAAAATGGCGGTGCGATCGACAAAGATATTAGGTGACAAAGAACTTGAAAAGAGCACTTTGAAAACTATACGATCACCAATTCTTACAATTCTCGAAAAACTTTTCACGCAAGAAATACCAAATGACTGTAGGTAGTATAAAAATAGTATTAATATTTTAGTTGGATCGAGATGACTTAGGGTCTAATTGTAATAAACTGTCGCCATCAAAATATGCGGCAGTTTGAAAATTAAAAAGAGACATGAATTTAATATTTTGTTATATCAATAATAAAAAGTTTAACTTCAACTTAATTATACATCAATCTTAATGATTATGTAATTGGACGCTGATAAGCAATACTGTGTCAAGCCACACGTATGAAGTATCATTTTGAGAAAATGGCCTCCTGAGATGTCAAAACTATTTTAAATACATTTTTTTTTTTCTATTCTGATAAAATGTATAATAAATTAAAATCAGATAGGTTTAATAAATGTTTTATCTAACAATAAGTTCTACAGATATATGAAATTATTTTGCAAAATATGGAGCACACTTCAATATTCTAAACATTAAATTAAGACATTTTTTTTCGTACTTATTCATCTTTTTTGAATAATGTTAAATTTGTAACACACTATCAAAAAACACTAATATCTCCGATTTTTGTTGGAAACATTATTGCTTATCAGCATATTATATATACAGAATGAGTTTTTTAACTGTGAGTCGTAGTCCAAATTTGTAACTATAAGAAATCGCTAGCGAAAAATAATGAAACGGTCCTCTCACTTATAAAGAAAATTAACTACATCATGATATTTTATCTTTTAAATATAATATTTAAAATTAATTAATCACAATATGATAGTTCAAAAAAAATAAAGTGTAATTCTTTTTTCAAAAGCCAATGTTTCGATTCGTGAAGCATTTGTACAATTAATAATGCAGTTTTAATTTTCATCAAAATCGTCCCCGAGTGTCATTTCAGTATTTTTCGCTATTCCTTATAATTATGGATTGGTCTACCACGCTCAGTTAAAAAATTTACCCTATATATTAGATGCTTAAATAAAAGGCACGAAATTAAAATAAAATCTCAACATCATACAATCACAAAGCAAACGAGCAACGAGTTAGCCCTGACACGGATCCGCACGTGCATTCTAGCCCCGTTCACAGATATAAAGGTTTTAACGAGGCCCCGATCACAGGTGCTGTAAGAAATTTATTGTGTTCCCTACACTGATCTTTTATTGCCGCCGGAATAACGATTGTTTACTGTAATAAATTTTATTTACTATCCATATCTGTGTAATAATATATTTTTCTTTTATTATATTTTTACGTGTCGTCGCGTGTAAGATGGCGTAGTCTGTGAGAGATTTATTTATTGGTCTGCGTAGACGAGGGATTTCGTTTGCGAATTTCGTCAGTCACGTGAGTTTGTGTTTTGATTAAAAGGAATCGGGTTCAAAAGTAAAATACGTATTTTTGTTTATTTAAATATGATACATGTTTTAAATATTCCGATATAAAACTAAAACTACTAAATATATTTTATTGAAAATTTTGTGGGTCTTTTTTTAAAGTATTTTTAAATAAAAGATAATACGCATGCGGTGAATACACTCACAAATAAAGCTTGTATTAATTGTATAAATGTAACGCAAAAAAAAAAAAACAGAAAACAATGGTAAGGAAAATAACATCGGTAAAAATATAAACATTTATTTTTCGCTTAAAAAATAAAATAATTCTGATAATTATTACTCATACTAAAGCAAGAATTACATTGGTATATGTTACTCTCGAAAGCGATATAAAACAACTTCGCAATGTAGTAACATATGTATTGCATCTGCATCGTAAGTAAGTAAGAAAGCTATGAATGTCAAAAAAGGAACTGACAGTAAATTCTTTCAAGTTTAAAGCAATGACAAAAAACTTATGTAAATCTTTATGAAAATCTGAAAGCAAAACTTAGAAGTGTAATTCTCAGCTTATTACTACATGCTATTTCAACCCTGCTCGAAAATGGTATCAGAGAAAAACATTTGTGTTAGACAAAGTGAACGATGCAAGGCAATTCCATAAAATAATATCGTTTTGACTATGGAACGCTAAAAAAACAAATTCGTAGCAAAAATACATACACAATGTACGGAACAGTTTTTGAAACGGGACATATATTGATTCGTTTTTGCTTCGTACCTGTACCGATAGTTTGTTAGGATTAATATTGTACCCGAGTTTAATAATTTTAATGGCGGTAGATGCCACAAAAAGTTTGTACATATTTATTATTTAAAATACAATTTTTATAAATAATTATGTAGGTATATAACGGTTACAATAGGAAACTCTGTATCTATGTATGTATATAATTATTTTTATTCATTAAAATTTTATTTTGAATACATAACGGATAAGTACAAAATATACCGTACAACCTCGGGCTTAATTAATGTGCTTACAAATAATTAATTTATGAATTAATAAAACTACAACAACATAATTCAATAATCTAAAATTGGAAATTAAAAAAAAATCCCAACAATGAATTCATTGCGACCATTTCAACGACCCAACACGACACTGTTATAAGTGAGGACTTGTGTATGTTGCTGATTCCAGATAATACTGCATCATCAAATCAAGGTCCCACAACTATATTAATTGAGTACCATTATAGTATAGTAAATTTTGAATCGATCAGACAAGTACAAGTGGCCCAAATCCTTTCAACAACCATAAAAGTGCTTAGCTAAAATAAATTACCGCTAAGAACTATCCCAAGTACCATTCAATTAAAAAAGAAAACATCAAAATTCATTCGTGAGCGAGCTACGACGCTACAGACAAACTCAAATATACACATCAAACTTATAACCCTTATCGGTCGGGGGTTAAAAGTGACCAATCCTAAAAGAAAGACAGAAATAGATATAAAAATAGAAACTTGTCCTTTTTGTGGGTTATAAATCGTTTATTTCACTCCACAAACGAGATGAGATGCCTCCAATAACAATAAAAAAGACTTCGATAAGCCTCTGCAAAGTTAACCCCTAACTATTCGGGTAAGCGATAAACCAAGTCGCAAATGGAAATGGCCGTATACGAATTACGAAATGACGGATCTGTGAAACTCGAACATTGAGATGGATGCTTTGAAACAGACGATTCGGATGAACTAGGTTGCGTTACGGTTTGCGTTCTGTGTTTCGTGTGCATTCGTTTATAGTTTTTTTCTATTTACGAATCTTCGTATTTGGACGCTGATCAGCAATATTGTTTCAAGCCACACGGACGAAATTTTGAGAAAATGGCGTCGAAAGATGTCAAACCTATTCTTAATAAATTAGTTTCAAGTATCTTTTATTTTCTGTTTAGAGAAAAAGTATTATAAATTAAAAGCAAAGTCATTGTAAAGATTTTTTTTATAATAAGTTTTTGATATATGAGATTATTTTATAATACAAAATATGGCGCACACTTCTATATTCTAAACGTAAAATGAAGATTTTTTTCCGTACTTTTTAATTCACATTACTCAAAATTTACTTAAAGTCATCTTAATGACTTAAAAAAAATTTGAATAATGTTTAATACGTGATGCATTATCAGAATACACCTATGTCTCTTAATTTGACTTTTTGTGGCCTGACACATTATTGCTTATTAGCATCCATTTATTGAGAGTATGCTTTTTAATTGACTTCAAAAAACGGTGATTTTTAATGCGTAGTGTTAATATTCGTTACGTCATAATTCCTTCAATCTTATTAACATTTTTTTTTTACTTGAAAAGATATACTTTTAGATTAATCCCGTAGAATTTTCATCGAGAACTGTTAGGGTTCAGTAGTTTGGATTTAAAATCGAAATTACTGTAATCGTCGCCCAAGTAAACTAAATAGCGTTTTTTGCTACTGAAGTCGGTATCTTTTTTTTAAATCTTAGTTATTAAATTGTTACGGTTACATAAATACGGTAAACATCAATATGGTCACAAAAAGTAAATTATTGTATTAACGTTATAATACGTTACAGGTTTTAATACGTATAACATAGTTTGAAACGATTTCACTTTAGAAACACTTAAAACAATGACTATGAAAGCACCTTTTACTTTAGTTTTTTCTAAGCTGTATAAAATTTATTACCAATGTTCATATTAATATAAGGAATTTATTACAAAGTACTTATCATTAATTAACGCTTAACTCATTTTTATTAACATACCTAATTTAATTTAAAATAAACTTCATATCAAAAAGGAAACTCAGCTAAAATTGAAAAATATAAAGCTTTACAGAATAAAATTAAGGCGCATCGTAGAGAGGATCAACTCGCCGCAAAATAGACAACTTGTCAATAACAAAACCTACTTTGCATGCTGAAACTAGAACGTACGATGCATGCATTGTGAATAAAATAAACTCTGAGATACTGACAGATCTTTGGGCTTGAACACGTCACGTTGAGGCGTATCGTGAATTACTATTGGTTTTCGATTGTGTCATATGATTTTATTTTCTTTTGCGATTTATATTCTGTACTCATTGACATTTGACAGACACGTTGGCGCAGTGGTCACTGCAACTGACTCAAGCGCTCACGATCGCGGGTTCGATCCCTGATCACGGCAAACGTCTGTATTGGCCATATGGAAGTTTGTCGCGGTCTGGGTGTTTGTGTTAGTGTTGTGAGTGTTTCCGGACCCCCGACATAAAGTCACGCGATCTTAATGGGGGTCGTTGAGTGTGATGCGTTTATTTGTTTATTTTATTTGTACTTATTGGGTCAGGAGATGAGCCGAGATAGCCTAGTGGTTAGATCACGATGACCCGTCGATCTCAACCGATGATAACGGGATCAAATCTCGGATAGTACCATTGAGTTTGTATTTTAATTCATCTCGAGCTTAGCGGTGAAGAAACACATTGAGGAAATCCATGTGCTGGGAGAAATACTGCCACGTGTAAATCCGCTAATCCGCAGTGGAGCAGCGTGGTGGATTGAGGTCTAAATCCCTCTTCTCGATAGGTGTGGAGGCCTTTGCCCTACAGTGGGACAGTTACAGACTACTACATTACATATATACTTATTAAGCGAGGGTTACTTTTATAAGTATTTCTGTCAGACTGTCATTAAGATTTACGTTAGCTTGTCATTGCTTTACACGTGAAAATTTACTGTAAGTGCCTTATTGTTGACACGCACAGCTTTTGTAACTTACTATGTAACTGTTACAAGATTACAGTAACTCTGTAACCTGTTAATTGTTAAATAGTTCTATAAGAATTACACAAGTAAAACTTATAACTGTAATTCTTGCTTTAGAGTATGACCATTGATTCAAATTCGTGTTAAGTGTAATGTACTGCATACTACTGTAACATAATTATGTAAAATATTGAAATAGGAATTGTAAACAACAAGTCCTTAATTAGAAATACACAAATAAAAATCAAAATATTTTTATTTAAAATTAGCAAGTTACATTATCTTTTCGAACTTCAAGCAATCTTAAACAGTTTCGGAAAAATTAAATCATGAGAAACCGCAAAGAAACTCAGCGGATTTTTTTTGTTGTTTTTTTTTTTAACAACGTCCATTTTTTAAGAAATTTCAAATTAATTAAAATAGCCTGAAACCGATCACCTCATCCCCGTGATGGTATTCTACAAAATCATAATAATATCGTAATATGCAAAAACTAAAAATAAAAATAAACATCGACTAACAATAGTACGGGCTAAGTTACATCCACATCTGTATCGTGCTAAAGGGCTGCCTGATTTGAAATTTCATCAGGTATACATCAGTACACTTTGGTTGCAGATCACGGCTCACCTTTACGCCTCTCGTCGCTCTTATGTAAACGACACTTCTTGTTTCAACGTATATCTGATTCTTTTCTATGTC
This sequence comes from Hypolimnas misippus, assembly GCA_037950945.1. NCBI lineage: Eukaryota > Metazoa > Arthropoda > Insecta > Lepidoptera > Nymphalidae > Hypolimnas > Hypolimnas misippus. The sequence goes on from JBBEEQ010000011.1 coordinate 11,134,572, forward strand.
ATTTGTCTACATGTACCTTGTGAGGGAATTTGGTGAAGAGTTGAATATGGGGTGAATGTTTAATGAGGACGTCTTCTTTGGTTCAATAACTGTGTTAGAAATTATTATTGTATTTAATCTTATTATAATATATTTGTAATATAAATTGTTGGTAGAGATTGATAAAGAACATGCTAGCTAAATTATATAATCGACTAGCCAGTGCTCGCGACTTCGTCTGCGATGTCTGTGATGTCTACGTCATAGTAACTATATGCATGCAAAGTGACGAGGACAAAGTCTCATACAAACTTTCAACCCCTATTTTATCTCCTTGGAGGTATAATTAATCAAAATTCTTTCTTAGCGGATGCCTACGTCAAAACATCTACCTGCATGCCAAATTTCAGCCCGATTCGTTCAGTGATTTGGGCTGTGCGTTGATAGATCAATGTCGGTCAGACCTTTGAGTTATATTTTTATTGACATAAATAAATTTTGAAATATCGGTGACACTGCAAATACAATACACTGTGTAATAAAAAAGGCCTATACGGCCTTTTTTATTAATAACGTAATTTAATTTTTGTTTCAAATTTAGACTTTATAGGAAAAGCTAGATACGCAGTTTTGCACTATATCATGATATGTAGTACAGTCTGAAATAGGTTATTTCGTATTCGTCTTCATTAATTCGTGTTCAATATTATTGCACACTTCGAACTCGATTTGAAAAGATGCTCTATTTTTCATTTTTAACCCAGAACCTAATAAAGACGTTATAAGTTTGACGTATGTGTTTGTTTGCCAGCCTATCTGTGTGCGCCCAATATAATTATTTTTCCATTTTTGAAACTACTGCTCCAATCGATTGAGATTTAATATACCATGACTTCAATGACATTAAAAGAAAATAGTTGCGTAACCTTCACCTCATGCTGCAGTACGATCTGGTGTCACCAACATACACGACTCCCAACTAACTTAAAAACTTAAGAGAACAGAAGTGTCAGGCTGGGGCAAGTTGAAATAGCCTCAATGAATAGTCAGGGTCTATGTTGCATTACGGGTATAAAATATATAATTTTTTTTTAATTTTTAATTTTATTTTCTTAATGTATTTTTGTAATACTTATTTGCATTATTTGCTCCAACAGTAAATAGTAATAAAATGGACTAGGTAATTTCATTCTTTTTTAACTTCTGTAGTTTTGTTAGAAGTGTAGTTATTTAAAATAAAATATCAATATATTGTGTATTTAAATATAAACCAATACTTGATTTATTATTCAATATATCAATGAAGCTCTAAATTAATACATAAAATAAAAAAGTATTATTTTTTACAAAACATTGTAGACCTCATCTAAGCCACTGCATCTGGGTAAAGTTCCCAAAATACAGGCAGCATTACCCCGTTGATGGCCAAGCTGATCCTTTGACCGAGGTAGCTGCCAGCTCTTGCGTCCCCAGTTGACTCCCAAAGCCTCTTTGAGAGATCAATATATTTAATCTATTTTTAATTACATAACATAAAACAAATAAATATATGTTCCACAAAACAAAACAAAGCCTAATAATCAATAGCCCTTAAGGGACACGAATCACTTCCGTCTACGATTCCGTATAAGTTTCTACAATCGCCAATACCTGATTGGTCAATATAATGTTTGTTACCAGCGGAAATTGTACACACACACGCTTATATTTCAGTGGGACAATTAGTCTACACTGAGATATTACATGACAAAGCTAAGCAAACATATGTAGATATCGCCGGTTAAATTCTAACAAAATGTGTCAAAAATTAGGTAGTAGCTCTACAGAAGAGAAAAAAAAACTGTATAGTTTTATATTCATATTAATTTTAATTATGAATGAATACCATTGTATATCGTTGTCTTAGATTTTCGCGATTATTATTCATTGAAATGAAACTATTTTAAACGGATTTAAATCGCGTATATTAATTATTTTTATCATCCCGACGTTTCGAGCACTTTGCAGCGTTCGTGGTCACGGGTAGACTAAGGTGACATTTGTCTATTTGAGATTTGAGAAAAATATTATTTACAACTACCGCCAACGGTTTCTTAAATGATATCTTGAATAACGTTCCGGTTGCACGCAGAAGGCACTAACTGTATCTTTTGGTCTGGCAGTCTGTTGGACTTGGGATTTTAAATTTTTAATGAGCGGATCCCAGGTGTTTGAAAGTCTCCAACCATCTTCTCTATTGAAGTTCGGATGTTTTTGAATTTCAATAGCCTCGCGTATCATTCTAGGAATGAATCTGTGTTCTCTAGCGAGGATCTGTGGTTTATCAAATCGGATAAAATGGTTAGGTTTATCCAAGGCATGTTCACAAACTGCAGACTTTGAAGAACGCCTATTCTTGACATCTCCTATGTGTTCCTTGACCCTAGTACCGATGCTTCTTTTTGTTTGGCCTATGTAAGATAAACCACACTCACATTCGAGTTTGTATACTCCCGCAGTCTGTAAAGGAATATTACTCTTGATAGGTCTCAAGAACTGGCTCACTTTCTTATGAGGCTTGTAGATAGTTTTAATCGAAGCTCGCTTCAAGATGTTGCCAATTCTGTCTGTAACTCCCTTCACATATGGTAGAAATGCAGGTTGTCGCTCAACTGTGGGTGGCTTGATACGGCTTCTACGATGCTGGCGAGGCACGGGCAGCTTGTTCTGGTGGAGTGCAAGCTTGACGTGTTGTAGCTCGTCCTCTAGGTGTTCAGCATCGCAGAGATGGTGGGCTCTCTGAAACAAAGATTTACCAACGGTAGCTAACTGACTAGGGTGGTGGTGTGAGTCACCATTAAGGTATTTATTTGTGTGTGTGGGTTTCCTATAAACTGTGTGACTTAATGTGTTGTCAGGATTCTTGATAATAAGAATGTCAAGAAAAGCTAAAACATTATTTGCCTCTAATTCCATAGTAAATTGAATGTTATTATTAATAGAATTAAGATGTTGTAAAAATGCAGACGTCATATCACTAGGTAATATTGTGAAAGTGTCATCTACGTACCGCTTGTAAAACCGAGGTGTGATTGGTCCGGAGTGAAGAGCCCTCTCCTCCAGGTCTTCCATGAATAAATCGGCGACCACGGGGGATACTGGAGAACCCATTGCAACTCCGTCGACTTGCACATAGAATTCATCATTCCACAATAAATATCCAGATGTCAGGCAGTGATGTAACAGCTCTGCATACTCAATAGGCATGTTTTTTGTTTGTAGCTTCCTCTTGACAATTTCGATGCAGTCTTGTATGGGTAGGTTGGTAAACAATGACTGGACATCAAAACTAACCATTGTCTCATTGTTGGCTAATTTGAGATCTTTGATTTCACCAACAAACTGGTAAGAATCCTTCACATAAGCTTCCGTGTGTCCTCGGAGTGGTGATAATATCCTTGCTATGTGTTGAGCCAATCTATATGTTGGTGTATCGATTTGGCTAACAATAGGACGCAACGGAGCACCAGTTTTGTGTATTTTAGGTAACCCATACAATTTTGGGGGCTTAGCACATGTAGGCACGAGTGATTTTTTATCCAGATTTAACTTTTCTTGATGTTTAGTTATTAACGCGGATGTCTTTTTGAGAATAGTATTAGTAGGGTCTTTTGTTACTTTTTTATAAGTTTTTTCATCCGATAAGATCGCGGTAATTTTCTGGTTATAGTCACACGTATCCATCACAACGGTCGCGTTTCCCTTATCTGCCCGGAGGACTGTAATGTCTTTATTATTGCGTAAGTTCTTCAGTGCAATAGATTCATCACGAGTAAGGTTTCTTTTCGGTGGCCGGCTTCGACGTAAAACACTCGAAATGTCCTGTCGAATTGCTTCCGAGTCTTCCTTCGTGACATTATTCTTAAAAAGACACTCCTCTACGTGGCAAATAATGTCTTCAAACGGTATTTTGGATGGAGCCGGTGCAAAATTTAAGCCTTTATTTAATACCGTAATGGTTGATTTATCTAAAGTTTGTTTTGACAGATTGACAAGTGACGTACGCGCAGGTTGGTTTTTAATTTCCCCGGTGTTGCCATTGTTAAATTTATTCGAATTCGATTTCACTCCGCTAAGTTTTTCAAACTTATTTATCTGTTTTAATTTTATATTATTATATTTTATAGCGGCTCGTTTATTAGTAAAATCGTAGCATTTTTGCCAATCTGTTTTTGACAAACTTAACTCGAGTTCTTTACTTAAGCTGTCAATTTGGTCGTTTAACCGTCGCGCTTCAAACCGATGTTCCCGGATTAGTTGTAATAACAATTTCTTACTTGCCTGGTTAAGTATTTTATCACCATGCTTTATGTCCTTCTTAGGCGCGATCCTTACACAAACCAGAATTAAATTATTGTCACGGCATCTTTTAAGGAAGTTAATGGACGTTACGTATCTTGCATGTTTCGTTTTCAAATACTCCAACCGGCGAATTTTATTTGATATTTCCAGTCCGTACTGGTTCACATATCGTTGTCTTAGATTTTCGCGATTATTATTCATTGAAATGAAACTATTTTAAACGGATTTAAATCGCGTATATTAATTATTTTTATCATCCCGACGTTTCGACAACAAATTCTGACCACGAACCACTGTGACCACGAACGCTGCAAAGTGCTCGAAACGTCGGGATGATAAAAATAATTAATATACGCGATTTAAATCCGTTTAAAATAGTTTCATTTCAATGAATAATAATCGCGAAAATCTAAGACAACGATATGTGAACCAGTACGGACTGGAAATATCAAATAAAATTCGCCGGTTGGAGTATTTGAAAACGAAACATGCAAGATACGTAACGTCCATTAACTTCCTTAAAAGATGCCGTGACAATAATTTAATTCCGGTTTGTGTAAGGATCGCGCCTAAGAAGGACATAAAGCATGGTGATAAAATACTTAACCAGGCAAGTAAGAAATTGTTATTACAACTAATCCGGGAACATCGGTTTGAAGCGCGACGGTTAAACGACCAAATTGACAGCTTAAGTAAAGAACTCGAGTTAAGTTTGTCAAAAACAGATTGGCAAAAATGCTACGATTTTACTAATAAACGAGCCGCTATAAAATATAATAATCTAAAATTAAAACAGATAAATAAGTTTGAAAAACTTAGCGGAGTGAAATCGAATTCGAATAAATTTAACAATGGCAACACCGGGGAAATTAAAAACCAACCTGCGCGTACGTCACTTGTCAATCTGTCAAAACAAACTTTAGATAAATCAACCATTACGGTATTAAATAAAGGCTTAAATTTTGCACCGGCTCCATCCAAAATACCGTTTGAAGACATTATTTGCCACGTAGAGGAGTGTCTTTTTAAGAATAATGTCACGAAGGAAGACTCGGAAGCAATTCGACAGGACATTTCGAGTGTTTTACGTCGAAGCCGGCCACCGAAAAGAAACCTTACTCGTGATGAATCTATTGCACTGAAGAACTTACGCAATAATAAAGACATTACAGTCCTCCGGGCAGATAAGGGAAACGCGACCGTTGTGATGGATACGTGTGACTATAACCAGAAAATTACCGCGATCTTATCGGATGAAAAAACTTATAAAAAAGTAACAAAAGACCCTACTAATACTATTCTCAAAAAGACATCCGCGTTAATAACTAAACATCAAGAAAAGTTAAATCTGGATAAAAAAATCACTCGTGCCTACATGTGCTAAGCCCCCAAAATTGTATGGGTTACCTAAAATACACAAAACTGGTGCTCCGTTGCGTCCTATTGTTAGCCAAATCGATACACCAACATATAGATTGGCTCAACACATAGCAAGGATATTATCACCACTCCGAGGACACACGGAAGCTTATGTGAAGGATTCTTACCAGTTTGTTGGTGAAATCAAAGATCTCAAATTAGCCAACAATGAGACAATGGTTAGTTTTGATGTCCAGTCATTGTTTACCAACCTACCCATACAAGACTGCATCGAAATTGTCAAGAGGAAGCTACAAACAAAAAACATGCCTATTGAGTATGCAGAGCTGTTACATCACTGCCTGACATCTGGATATTTATTGTGGAATGATGAATTCTATGTGCAAGTCGACGGAGTTGCAATGGGTTCTCCAGTATCCCCCGTGGTCGCCGATTTATTCATGGAAGACCTGGAGGAGAGGGCTCTTCACTCCGGACCAATCACACCTCGGTTTTACAAGCGGTACGTAGATGACACTTTCACAATATTACCTAGTGATATGACGTCTGCATTTTTACAACATCTTAATTCTATTAATAATAACATTCAATTTACTATGGAATTAGAGGCAAATAATGTTTTAGCTTTTCTTGACATTCTTATTATCAAGAATCCTGACAACACATTAAGTCACACAGTTTATAGGAAACCCACACACACAAATAAATACCTTAATGGTGACTCACACCACCACCCTAGTCAGTTAGCTACCGTTGGTAAATCTTTGTTTCAGAGAGCCCACCATCTCTGCGATGCTGAACACCTAGAGGACGAGCTACACCACGTCAAGCTTGCACTCCACCAGAACAAGCTGCCCGTGCCTCGCCAGCATCGTAGAAGCCGTATCAAGCCACCCACAGTTGAGCGACAACCTGCATTTCTACCATATGTGAAGGGAGTTACAGACAGAATTGGCAACATCTTGAAGCGAGCTTCGATTAAAACTATCTACAAGCCTCATAAGAAAGTGAGCCAGTTCTTGAGACCTATCAAGAGTAATATTCCTTTACAGACTGCGGGAGTATACAAACTCGAATGTGAGTGTGGTTTATCTTACATAGGCCAAACAAAAAGAAGCATCGGTACTAGGGTCAAGGAACACATAGGAGATGTCAAGAATAGGCGTTCTTCAAAGTCTGCAGTTTGTGAACATGCCTTGGATAAACCTAACCATTTTATCCGATTTGATAAACCACAGATCCTCGCTAGAGAACACAGATTCATTCCTAGAATGATACGCGAGGCTATTGAAATTCAAAAACATCCGAACTTCAATAGAGAAGATGGTTGGAGACTTTCAAACACCTGGGATCCGCTCATTAAAAATTTAAAATCCCAAGTCCAACAGACTGCCAGACCAAAAGATACAGTTAGTGCCTTCTGCGTGCAACCGGAACGTTATTCAAGATATCATTTAAGAAACCGTTGGCGGTAGTTGTAAATAATATTTTTCTCAAATCTCAAATAGACAAATGTCACCTTAGTCTACCCGTGACCACGAACGCTGCAAAGTGCTCGAAACGTCGGGATGATAAAAATAATTAATATACGCGATTTAAATCCGTTTAAAATAGTTTCATTTCAATGAATAATAATCGCGAAAATCTAAGACAACGATATGTGAACCAGTACGGACTGGAAATATCAAATAAAATTCGCCGGTTGGAGTATTTGAAAACGAAACATGCAAGATACGTAACGTCCATTAACTTCCTTAAAAGATGCCGTGACAATAATTTAATTCCGGTTTGTGTAAGGATCGCGCCTAAGAAGGACATAAAGCATGGTGATAAAATACTTAACCAGGCAAGTAAGAAATTGTTATTACAACTAATCCGGGAACATCGGTTTGAAGCGCGACGGTTAAACGACCAAATTGACAGCTTAAGTAAAGAACTCGAGTTAAGTTTGTCAAAAACAGATTGGCAAAAATGCTACGATTTTACTAATAAACGAGCCGCTATAAAATATAATAATCTAAAATTAAAACAGATAAATAAGTTTGAAAAACTTAGCGGAGTGAAATCGAATTCGAATAAATTTAACAATGGCAACACCGGGGAAATTAAAAACCAACCTGCGCGTACGTCACTTGTCAATCTGTCAAAACAAACTTTAGATAAATCAACCATTACGGTATTAAATAAAGGCTTAAATTTTGCACCGGCTCCATCCAAAATACCGTTTGAAGACATTATTTGCCACGTAGAGGAGTGTCTTTTTAAGAATAATGTCACGAAGGAAGACTCGGAAGCAATTCGACAGGACATTTCGAGTGTTTTACGTCGAAGCCGGCCACCGAAAAGAAACCTTACTCGTGATGAATCTATTGCACTGAAGAACTTACGCAATAATAAAGACATTACAGTCCTCCGGGCAGATAAGGGAAACGCGACCGTTGTGATGGATACGTGTGACTATAACCAGAAAATTACCGCGATCTTATCGGATGAAAAAACTTATAAAAAAGTAACAAAAGACCCTACTAATACTATTCTCAAAAAGACATCCGCGTTAATAACTAAACATCAAGAAAAGTTAAATCTGGATAAAAAATCACTCGTGCCTACATGTGCTAAGCCCCCAAAATTGTATGGGTTACCTAAAATACACAAAACTGGTGCTCCGTTGCGTCCTATTGTTAGCCAAATCGATACACCAACATATAGATTGGCTCAACACATAGCAAGGATATTATCACCACTCCGAGGACACACGGAAGCTTATGTGAAGGATTCTTACCAGTTTGTTGGTGAAATCAAAGATCTCAAATTAGCCAACAATGAGACAATGGTTAGTTTTGATGTCCAGTCATTGTTTACCAACCTACCCATACAAGACTGCATCGAAATTGTCAAGAGGAAGCTACAAACAAAAAACATGCCTATTGAGTATGCAGAGCTGTTACATCACTGCCTGACATCTGGATATTTATTGTGGAATGATGAATTCTATGTGCAAGTCGACGGAGTTGCAATGGGTTCTCCAGTATCCCCCGTGGTCGCCGATTTATTCATGGAAGACCTGGAGGAGAGGGCTCTTCACTCCGGACCAATCACACCTCGGTTTTACAAGCGGTACGTAGATGACACTTTCACAATATTACCTAGTGATATGACGTCTGCATTTTTACAACATCTTAATTCTATTAATAATAACATTCAATTTACTATGGAATTAGAGGCAAATAATGTTTTAGCTTTTCTTGACATTCTTATTATCAAGAATCCTGACAACACATTAAGTCACACAGTTTATAGGAAACCCACACACACAAATAAATACCTTAATGGTGACTCACACCACCACCCTAGTCAGTTAGCTACCGTTGGTAAATCTTTGTTTCAGAGAGCCCACCATCTCTGCGATGCTGAACACCTAGAGGACGAGCTACACCACGTCAAGCTTGCACTCCACCAGAACAAGCTGCCCGTGCCTCGCCAGCATTATAGAAGCCGTATCAAGCCACCCACAGTTGAGCGACAACCTGCATTTCTACCATATGTGAAGGGAGTTACAGACAGAATTGGCAACATCTTGAAGCGAGCTTCGATTAAAACTATCTACAAGCCTCATAAGAAAGTGAGCCAGTTCTTGAGACCTATCAAGAGTAATATTCCTTTACAGACTGCGGGAGTATACAAACTCGAATGTGAGTGTGGTTTATCTTACATAGGCCAAACAAAAAGAAGCATCGGTACTAGGGTCAAGGAACACATAGGAGATGTCAAGAATAGGCGTTCTTCAAAGTCTGCAGTTTGTGAACATGCCTTGGATAAACCTAACCATTTTATCCGATTTGATAAACCACAGATCCTCGCTAGAGAACACAGATTCATTCCTAGAATGATACGCGAGGCTATTGAAATTCAAAAACATCCGAACTTCAATAGAGAAGATGGTTGGAGACTTTCAAACACCTGGGATCCGCTCATTAAAAATTTAAAATCCCAAGTCCAACAGACTGCCAGACCAAAAGATACAGTTAGTGCCTTCTGCGTGCAACCGGAACGTTATTCAAGATATCATTTAAGAAACCGTTGGCGGTAGTTGTAAATAATATTTTTCTCAAATCTCAAATAGACAAATGTCACCTTAGTCTACCCGTGACCACGAACGCTGCAAAGTGCTCGAAACGTCGGGATGATAAAAATAATTAATATACGCGATTTAAATCCGTTTAAAATAGTTTCATTTCAATACCATTGTATTTTTAATCGTGTATTAATTACGTCGGGTCTTAATTAATTATCTTTATCAAGGACTCACGCGGTTTCGTTCGCTTAAAGGTTAGGCTATATTTCATCATGCTTCGTTCTATGATCGTATCGTGATGAAATATAGCCTACTAGCAGTTCTCCGCAGCTTCGCCTGCATGTACTTAGGAATTTGTTGTCTAACAAAGTTTAACCCACTTTTTAACCCCTTAAGGGATGATTTTTTTTTCAAATCTTTTCTTAGTGCATATTTATGATATAAAAGGAACGTTTGCAAATTTTTTTGCTTCTAGCCAAGCGGTTACAGCTCTGCGTTAATCGATGAGTCAATATCTCAGCCATTCAGTTTTTGATTTTATATATATAGATTGATTTTAGTTATAATAGTAATGCTATATTAATGCTATATTATTGTTTCTTAACTATTAGCTTTATTAACGACTAGCTGCTTCTTATGGTTCTACTCGCGTGTACGGTTACTGCTTTGCTTCTATGAGCCGTAGAGTGAGGTAATATATCCTACCTTCAATAAACAAATTATTGAACGCAAAAGGATTTTTATAAAATCGTATAAGTAGTTTCAGAGATGACCCCCTACATCAAAAACTTAAAATGAAACGAATTTTATCTCTTTAAATATCTAAATATATATAACTCAAAGGTGACTGGAAATAAAACTATTTTAACGGATTTAAATCGCGTATATTAACTATTTTTATCGTCCCGACGTTTCGAGCACATTGCAGCGTTCGTGGTCACGGGTAGACTAAGGTGACATTTGTCTATTTGTAATTTTAGGAAAATATTATTTACAACTACCGCCAACGGTTTCATTTCATTTCATTTAAATTTCATTCAAAGGTGAGTGAGTGCCATAGCGATCTATCAACGCACACCCTAAAACCACTGGACGGATCGGGCTCTCATTTGCTCATGCAGGTAAGTGTTATGGCGTAGGCATCCGCTAAACAAGGATTTTGATTAATCTTACCCCCAAGCGAATCAAATAGAGGATGAAAGGTTGGTATGGAACTTTGTCAATTTTAAATTCCTGTTACTCTTACACAGATGAAGTTAGTTAAGTATAAAATGCTCATGATTTGCGCTCTTCGTCTACGTGAAATATATATCTTAAATAACATATTTTCTTGAGAGATAATGGATTTAAAGTAACCTATGTCCTTCTCCATTATCCAATCCATACATAAAACAAAACACATCAAAATTTGTTCACTATAAAGACGTAAAATAGTAACATAGATGGACCAATGTCCATCCATCCATCCATCCATAACATCCAATGATCCAATGATGTTATGGATGGAGTTACTGTCACATTTATCATGTTAGTATAGATTTAATTGATTCTATTCATACCCATTATGGCCCAACATAATATTAAACGTATTATTGATCTATAATACAGTATGTATTATTATTATTATTGTAGCTCTACATATGTTTATACAAACTTATATGGATGCTAATAAGTAATAATATGTCAACCTATAAATAGTCCAGTTCGAAGCTCTTAATGTATTCTTATAATGCGTCATATATTGTACATTATACAAAAAAAAATTCAAGTCATTTAAACTTAATAAATACGGAAAAAAGTTTTTTAATTCCATTTTTCGAATATTGATAACTATATAACATATTTGAAAAACTTATTATTAGATAAAATATTTTATTTTACCAATCCGCTTTTGATTGATTATACCTTTTATCGAAATATAAAAGTTAAGATGGATATATAAGTCTTTAACCAATTTTTTTTTTGTCCACGCAGGGGAAATCTTCGAAAAGATACCCGATTCCTGGGGGGGAGATCGGGCTATGTGGCGGTTTATACCCACTAAAACCCCTGCGATGGCCTTTCTCAGCACAGAAATGGAGAGGCCTCGGGATCGCTTGCGCATCCTCCCTCCCGTGCGACGCTCGTCTCAGGAGGACAAAGTCTGGTCTTGCCCTCCCCGCACCCCTCGCTGGTGCGTACGGCTGTTTGAGGCCATCCCGGCTGCTGTCCTCCTCGGGGCCGTATGAAAACGGATGCGTAGGACCCCCATCTCACGCACCCACGGCCCGCTTTAAGCAAATTTATTAAGAATAGGCTTGACATCTTTAGACGCTATTTCTTCAAAGTCCGTGTGGTTTGACTCAGTATTGCTTATCACCGTCCATATACGTATTTTTAAGGCGAAAATTACACTTATAAGTTTTACTCTTAGATTTTCATAAGTTTTTACATCAGTAATTTCTCATTAGTTTACACCTGAAAGAATTTACTGTCAATGCCTTATTTTTGATATTCACAGCTTTCGTAACAGTTGTTTTCATCGTTCTCGATGGTAAAACTTACAATAGTTCTCGCTTAATATAGGTACTACAATTGATTTTTTTTAGTTCTCCATTACAGTGTGGTTTACTTTTAATCATATTACGTCTATATACCTAACAAAGGCTCGAAATATCTTAAACCGAACGTTACGAAGCGAAATGTGTTCGGCACGTGTCACCTAGCAACTGTTTGTCGTCCCAACACACGAACCGCCTACTAACCAGGTATGCTCTACTTGCAATGAAAGATTGGGTTGTATCGAGTACTATACTATACGACACTATTTTTTTATTCAATTCAATTCTTCGATTTGTGGCTTTTAGTTGTGTCAATTATGCGCATGTTATTTCGTCAATGTCGCATGGAGTGGAGAAAAACACCATTTTTTTATATATTTGACTGTCCAACTGTTCATACTATTTGACGTTAAAAATCAATTTAATTCAATTTTTGTTTTGATAGCTTTTAGTTCTGCCATATGTGTCCAGATTATTTCGTTAATGTCACATAGGATGGGGAAGCTGTTAGAAATCTGTACCTATTCCCAATTTTCACAAGCTGCTCATTTGATTTATTGGCCCCAAGATATTCCCATCATACTCGTAAAACTATAACACATTTTCAAAATCTCATAAAGGCACATAATTCATGCACCATGCTCGGCTGTCCGCGAATATCGAACTCGGACCCCGAGACATTGCGAGCGGCTCGTCTAAACCTACTGCGCCTTTGGATCCCGCTCTTGCCGCTTCCGTTGAATCCTTCTGTGTAGACTCAGTTATTCATATTGAATATAACGGGTCTTATCGCGATAACTAATCGTAGTAATACATTTTGCCCGACGTTTCGATGAAGTTGCATTCGTCGTGATCAGTCAGCTCGTGACCATGACGAATGCAATTAATTACCGCGATAAGACCCGTTATATTAAATATGAATAATATAAGTCGCGAAGGTTTAAAATATATAGATTCAGTTATACGTTAACACTTGATGTCGATAGTGGTACTTACATCGTAAGTATTTGAGTAATGTATTAAGGTAATAACCGTTTCCTTAATAGAGAGGACGCTCATATTAAGTAGTTGGTCATTTATATTACAATAGTGGACTCTAACCCGGGTGAAGCCAGTGCTATACACTTCACGCTCTTAGAAGTAAAAGTATGAGAAACCTCGATACATACGTGTATTTATTTCTATCCAGAAGTAGCTATATTAAATTATATATTTCTTACATTAAAAATGACGACTTACAATACAACCGTTTACCCCTCATTTTACCTCCCTAGAAGTAAAATAAAAAAAAAATCTTTTTTAATGGAGGCTTACAGCATAAAAGGTATTTCGAAATTTCAAGTTTGTAACCCCAGTGGTTTAGTCTCTGCGTTGATAAATCAGTCAATCAGTCAGTCAGGAAAAGTAATCTATACTAATATTATAATATAAATTTGTATGTAGAAGATACTTTTTGAAACTACTGATAAGATTTGAAACAAAAATCGCGTTGGATATCCCGATATTGACTAACGTTATAGGCTATATTACAGCATGTTATAACTCACAGGAGCGAAACAGTAATCATAAATGCGAGTTAACGCGCGAGAAGCAGGTACTTAGAATGTTTACATTTAGAAAGAAATAGAGGTTTTATTTAGGACATTTACTGCACAGCGCTATATTGAATGCTATTATAGTATATCCAATATGACCTAACCCTATATTGTCTGATATCTAAGCCTGGCTGGCTCATACAACGTGAAGAGTGTTGCAAAATAGTATCAAACGCCACAGAATCCTATAGCTATCCATTTGATATATTTTTAAAATTTCACCTGAATATTTTGTTATAAAATTTTTAAAACTATAGTCTTATAAAACTTTATAAAGCTTGTATGTATGCACACAATGCGAATAGAAGTTTAAACAGAAATATTCATAACATTGTTAGATAGCGACATTTTTATTTAAATATGTTTATAATATCTATATTTATATTAATATAATAAAGAAAGAGCGGATTTTGTATGTGCCACGTAAACTCCGGAACCACGTTAACATTGTTAAAAAGTAATAATAATAATATATATTATTGATTGAGACCCGACATGACCTAGTGGTAAGAACACGTCGATCTCCGATGATCGCAGGTTCAAACCCCGGCTAGCGCTGTTGTGTTTTCAATTGCTAAATTTGTGCTTAAATTCATTTCGAGCTCGGCGGCGAAGGAAAACATCGTGAGGAAACCTGCATGTGCCACAAGAAATTCTGACACATGTATATCCGCCAACCCGCAGTGGAGCAGCGTGGTGGATTAAGCTCTAAAACCTTATCCTACTTTTATATTATTGTGCACCAAAATAAATAAACAATAATGTCTTCTGTAATCTTTAAGTAAAATACACGATACATTTTTCTTTTTATATGCTTCTTGCAAAGGTGAAATTTGATTGTTTTAGCTACATACTAATATATACTGGTTTCACAGCTACCTATATGGTCGCCGACAGCGTGTACGAGTCCAAGACTCGTACTCTGATTGGTTGAATGTTAGTGCCGGTGTACCTCAAGGAGGCGTGCTATCGCCTCTTCTTTTTTCTGTCTTTATTAATACAATTACTAAACATATATCTTCTCTCTACCACTTGTATGCTGACGATCTCCAGATTTACGCTCACTCCAAATTAACTGATATTCCGCAGACTATTCGTCTTATTAATTCACAATTAGATAAGATCGTTAATTGGAGTAAGTCTTATGGCTTAAAAGTTAATCCAGTGAAAAGCCAGGTTATTATAATTGGAAGTTATAAATTAATTTGTCGTTTAGACACATCTCTAGTGCCTCCTGTTGTTTTCAATGACTGTACTATACCGTATAGCAGCACAGTTAAAAATCTAGGCATAAGTTTTGACCAAAATCTATCTTGGACATCACAAATAAATGAAGTTAGCCGTAAAATGTTTTTTGCAACTGGTTCTCTTCGCAGACTGCGTAATCTCTTGCCGATTACCACCAAAATTGCGTTAGCACAAACTATCCTTCTACCGATTCTTGATTATGCTGATACCTGTTATCTTGACCTCCGGGAAGACCAATTAAATAAACTCGAGCGTATTCAAAATCTTTGTATTCGGTTTATATTTGGACTAAGAAAATATGACTTTCGTAAAAAGCTCGGGTGGCTTCCAATCCGCCTTCGCAGGAATACTCATACTCTTTCACTTCTCTACTGTATACTGTTCAATCTTAATACACCTTGCTACTTGAAAGAACGTTTTGAATTTTTAACGAACACACATGACCGTAATCTTCGCTCAGAAGAAAATCTACTTCTTAAAACTCCTTCTCATTCTTCTTCTTTCTATAGTAAATCTTTTTCTGTCCAAGCTGTTCGTCTGTGGAATTCCTTACCAGTTAGCATAAGGCGTGCACAGACTATAGGTATATTTAAAAATCGTGTGAAAGCACATTATTTATCTTTATAAACACTTGTAAATATGTAATTAATATGTATAGTATTCATTTCTGAATCTTGTTCTTGTCGTTTATTTATTATATATATATATATATATGTGTATGTGTGTATATATATATTCGTATTTATGTATAATTGTATATGTAGTATATTTATATATTAATGTATGTTATTTATTTTATGTACAATAATTACATTTGTTCTGATTTCCGTACACCTCCTAGCCGTTTTATTCAATCTTATGTCCTTTGCCCAAAGGTTGTCTGGAAGAGATCGCTGTTTTAGCGATAAGACCGCCTTTTGTACATTCTTTATTTATTTCTATATTCTGTATCTATTGTGTTCCTTTTTTTGTTTTGGTGTACAATAAAGAATATTTGTATTTGTATTTGTACTAAAAAAAAATTTAACAAATTTTCGAACATCACTGGCCATTTTAACCGTTCAGAATTTAGCTGAAAATTGTACATACTATATGTGATTGATACCTTTCTATGATAATTGATTTTTGTTGAACGTATCGTATGTTTTTTGATTGATTGAAAACCTCGAGAGTGGTTCGAATTTAAATGAATAAAAAATAAACTTTTTATAAAGGCAATTTGTACCCGACTAACTCAGATGGAGGGTAATGATTTTCGCGTCCATGTATATACATATGTATTCAGTTATTTAAGTATGTTCGTTTCATTGTGACTTTCCGTCACGTAAACGGCTTTACCAATTTTGAAACGCAAGGTGTCATTAAATTCATATGTAGTAATCTAAGCTATGTGACGTCTGTAAAAAATCAAGATGGCGGACGTAAATCGTTAAGGCTTCTTGTACCCTGAATAGTTGGACAGATTTAAAAATGGGACGTCATTATCAAGCAGGCGAGTTTTTTAATTTATTTATTACTTAAGTATTGCTTAGACTAAAAATATTATTGACATACAGCTGACCTTCACTTTAAAATACACACTGGTACATTTAACCAGCCCGTTGAGAAAGTTTAATATTCCCGGTACTGGAGACACCTCCAGGAACGGATTTCTATTCACTTTATCATTTCTAGTAGCTTAAAAACTGTCAACAATTCTACACCGCCAGAACGTAATGTTTACTATATTTCACTCGTCGCTCCTCAAGGAGGGTTTGAAGAGGGAAAATTAAATGCGCTAACAGATACTAAAGGATATATCGCACAATTAGTATTAAAGTGACCGAACTAAAAATGTGTCTGAAACGAGTTAGTTAAGCTTCTATATATAGTATATGCATCATTTTATGGTTAAGAATTTATTATTTTGAATAAAAAAATCTCATCAATCAACATCATTCGAGACATTAAAGGCCGGAGTCAAAAGTTTTTGTGATTTTCCAAAAATGTGAGTTTTTGAATTCGGTCACTTTAATACTAAGTTTAGTATATACATACGTTACGACAAGAATAAGGATCACGTAAAAAAATCCCATCCATCCATATGTCCCACAATACAGTCTAGTACACTGGCTAGAACTATTGACATCTCGAACTGAAATGTTTGTTTGTTTGACGAGATTTATTTTGCAATTTGAATTTTGAGGACGATGTAAGATGATCGGTTTATAGAATTGTATTTCGGAACATACCCACAATCTAGTGTCAATTAAATTTTTGTTTTGATGACTTTTATTTGTGTGTAATGTCGCGTAGACAAGAATGACATTGCATAGAGGATTAAATTTTGATGATTATAAAATTGTCACACTTTTGTTTGTAATTGAAGTGTCACATTTGTGAATTTTACTCTCGTTGTTGATATAAAACAACTCAGTCACCTGGTAACAATTACGAAGGTCACCTAGTGAAAGCTATAGCTATCAAAACTAACGATAAATTCTTTAAAGTGTAAATTAATGACAAACAAATCATGTAAATCTTTATGAAAGTATACGACCGAGCTTATAGGTGTAATTCTTCTAAGACTTCACAATCTAGTTTAATGAAGACGTTAACTACTGCACGTAGTACATAATTGACGTCGTAACAAATTATCAATTCGAGATGTCATGATAAACTGCTCTTGCGTCCGTCATTCAACTCGAAATTCTTAACCATTCAATAATAAGTCGACTTTAAGGCTCGTTACTCTTTAGATTTAATAGCAAATTAAAATTAAATAGAGTTTGCGAATTTGATCGTAAAAATACCTAATGAAGTTTTACTTTAAGAGCCTCAGACTACATATTTATAGGCTATTAAATTAATAAGGTTCTTAATCAATAAACGGCTTGATACTGGATTATAATAATGTATGTGCATACTTGAATACATCTTCATACTAATTAAGAACCCAATACCATCGACTGATAAAAATTCGATACTTTGCGATTTCGTCTGACATTTTGAAGTTGCCTAAAATCACGTTCAAAAATTTCGTTACACAAATAGATGGATGTTGATAAGCAATAATGTGTCAACCCACAAAAAGTCAAATTTGGAGAAATTGATGTATTTTGATACTACGTCACATATTTAACATTATTCAAAATATTTCAAGTCATCTAAACTAAATAAGTGTTGAAAAAGTTTTTTAACTCAATGTTTGGAATTTCAGGTGCGTTCCATATTTTGAAATTTATAAAATAATTT
Source organism: Hypolimnas misippus (assembly GCA_037950945.1). Classification (NCBI taxonomy): domain Eukaryota; kingdom Metazoa; phylum Arthropoda; class Insecta; order Lepidoptera; family Nymphalidae; genus Hypolimnas; species Hypolimnas misippus. Next base: position 11,152,964 of record JBBEEQ010000011.1, read on the forward strand.
CAAATATTATAAACTTATTTTTAGATAAAACTTTTCATTATACTAATCTGCTTCAAGTAATTATATCTTTTATCAAAAAAGAATAGAAAAGATGAATGTATACGTCTTCAAACAAACTTATTAAGAATAGGTTTGACATCTTTAGACGCCATTTTCTCGAAACGAAGTCCGTGTGGCTTGACACAGTATTGCTTATAAGCGTCCAGATATAGGTGAACTTAATAATAGCGTGCTAAAAACTGGTAGCAATTTAAATAAGCAATATAAAGAAAAGCCTGATGTGAAACGATGAAATGAAAATTTTAATTAATTACACTGACTATAGTAATTTGTTTCCATTTAAAGAGAAAACTCACTTATTTTTTTTTTGTCGCGAAAGACTCTATTCAGGTCTCCTTAATTAAATCTGATATTTATAAAAATAAAATTTAATACAAATTAGAATTTTGTAGTTTGAAGGAAGTGTCTTTACGAATGAATCTCATTAAAAATAAAAAAAATAATTATGATACTAGGTGTATCGCTCGCTCCACGAGGCCCGAGAATCTATTAAAATATTAAAAAATTAAGACTGAAAAATGTAAGCAAACTCAAAGATGAAAAAAAAAATGTATTTACCTCCCCGGGGTTAGTTTCGGAGCGTATTTTATTTTCGACCCTAAATACGAACTATTAGGGTGTATTACGTAATATGTGAAAATCCATTCATTTCGAACATTACTTCCACGGTACACATATAAAATGACTCATTTTTAACTCGCACAGAGTACCTACGAAGGGCTTGTTTAGACCGGATCTACACGAGGTCCATGTTGCTCTTAACGTTGGTTTGAAAAATATTTATAAAAAAAATACGAGCTTAAGTCGTAGCGATGTTTATTTTTGAGGAATATTTTTTATAGTGACATATTATGACGTAAAAATGTTATGAGGATTTTGGTTAGTAACTTAGGTGATGGAATGACCATTGGACCAATGACCTTCTCTTAACTTGCGGATTGGCGTATATACAGCTCAGAATTTCAGCCGACACGTGGTGGATTCTTCACAATTTTTTTTCATGAAATTTATTAAGGATGCCATTAGCTCTAACTACTATTTCGTTGAGTATATTTCGGAACATATGATTTTATATACAATAAAAAAATAAAATTATGTTTGTTAGTTTGTATGTAGAGGATTCAGTCACATTGTTATCGCTTCGCACCCGTGAGTCGTAGCGTGATGTAATATAGCCTACATAAAATAAAATTTCACCTTTTTATAATATCAGTATAGACTAGCTGCCTTGCGAATTCACTCGTGCTTTTGATTATTGCGTCGCTCCCACGAGTCTGATGTAATATAGCCTATATAAACTTCCTCAATAAATGGACTATCTAACACAGAAATGTTTTCAAATCGAATAACTAGTTTCAAAGATTACACCCTACACACAATTTTAGAAACAGCATGTATTTCTTTTTAATATTAAAATACATAAATCTGTTAATGTTGGTCATCAAATATAGAAGGTTTAAAATTGTACGTACCTTTTAGTATCTCGTTTTAAAGTTATGAATTATACTTGTAGGTATGTCGTAAAAGGATTTCCAGCGAGGCCGAGATCTATGATGAGAACGTGCGATGTTTCCAAGACTAGATTCCAGAAAGTTCCACGGTTGCGTCGTAACAAGGATTTATAATTTGAGTCATTCTTTTATTGTTTAATGGAATATAGAATTACAGTACACGTACGAGGAATGTAGTTTATGTGATAGAAATAGATGTGTTTCACAAATGTTATATTACGTGTAAGTTTAATCGTGATGTAGAATTTGTTTTACTAGTGGTCACTTAGCGGTCGGAATTTGACGGTAATTCATTAAATTTTCAACCGATTTTAAGATTGCCCACAGATAATCTATTCTCAATGTGACTACTGACGATAACAATAAATAAAAGAGTATATGGATGTATGAGTCAAATACATGGTGTTTTTATAATTGATTGAATAAGTTTTTATGCATGCCTAAAAAAAATTGCATTCCTAGCGAAAAGGAGCGCCTTTTCTATATATACTACCTATAAGTGTGCGAAATTTCAAACTCCTCCTTCAGTGCAATTTTCATAAAAAAGAGGTACAAGGTGAGAGCCGAGATGGCCTAGTGGTTAAAACACGTCGATCTTTACCGATGATCGCGGGTTCAAACCTCGACTAGCACCGCTGATTTTTCAAGTGCTAAGTTTGTGTTTAAATTCGTCTCGCGCTAGGCAGTGAAGGAAAACATCGTGAGGAATAAATTCTAACACATGTATATCCGTCAACCCGCAGTGGAGCAGCGTGGTGGATTAAGCTCCTAAAACCTTCTCCTTTATAGGAGAGGAGGCCTTAGCCCAGCAATGTAAATGTCATCCTGCTAAGAGCCTAATCCACCACTGCTCCACTGTGAGTTGGCAGATATACATGTGTCAAAATTACTCCCAGCAAAGCATGTTATACCGAGCACGAGATGAATTAGAACAATAAAATAGCACTCGAATCCCAGCGGGGTCTAAACCCGCGATCATCGGTTAAAATCAACATGTTCAAACCACTAATCCACCTTGCCTGATACGAATTAATTTAAGCTTCGCATTTATTATACTAAATAATTTCTATATAAAATTTTTGTTCCATTTACAACGTAGTGAACAAACTGTAACAACAATAAATAAAGAAAAGGAATTCCGTAACAAACCAACAAACAAGAGAGGAGTGTTGACCACTGGACGCTTACGTAAGATTTATAAGCTCGTATTGTTGTTCCCCAAGTGGTTAGGCTGTTGTGACAACTTAGGGCGAGAACGGATTGCAGGAATTATTTTATTTTTATTAATATTTTTTTATGTTTCCATTTAATTAATAAATTGTATTAATTATATAATATATTTAAATATATGGACGCTGATAAGCAAAAATATGTCAAGCCACACGGACTTAATTTTGAGAAAATGGCGTCTACAGATGTCAAAGCTATTCTTAATAAATTAGTTTGAAGAAGTGTATGTCTATATTTTCTAATAATTTATTTCGATTAAATATATAATTAATTAAAACCAGATTGGTGTAATAAAAAGTTTTATTTAATAGACAAAACTAACTTCCTTATTTAGCTTAGACGAATTGATGATTTTTTGGATTATGTTTAATACGCATTATCAGAATACATCAATATCTCTGAATTCGACTTTTTGTAGGTTGACACATTATTGCTTATCATCATCCATATATCGTTTCATTTAATATCCTGTACTCGACTGTTTCAAGGAGCTGAAAGTAAATCAAAAAACATATTATGAATTTATATTGTATATAACGATTCAGTCAGCTCGAGAACATGGCGGATGCAACTTCGTGGGAATAAAAAGCTATTATTACGATTAGTTAACGCAATAACATCTGTTATATAAATCATGAATAGTATAAATCGAGAAAGTTTTAAATATATTACATATTATGAATATATATTTTATGTTAATTTGCTAAAAATTTCTTCAACCCCTAATGATTTCTTTAACGTAGTGTCTTAACGCAGTTGCGATTTGAGTTGACAGGTGGAAAACGTAACATAACGAAAAAACGTCTCCAGTGGTTCGGTTCCATCCGGCGTTGTTCGGATGTTATCGTCGAGCGCTGGCCGCCATACTTTTTACAGACACTGGCGTAATGTAATTAGCATAGAACTTTTTGAGATACGCATTCGTTATTTTTTTTTAATTAATCTCAAACTCGTAATATACTTTATTCAAATGGGCTTTTAAAGCACTTTCGAATCGTCAAGTTACATGTCATATTTTTTTTATAAATTTTTATAAAGCTACCACCGGTTCGGAATGTAGTCTCTACCGAGAAGAATTGGCAAGAAACTCGATAGTAACTCTTTTAAAATCATTTATACATAATGTATTTTTATTACATTTTAATTATGTTAGCCGGATAGAAAATCAACGCGTATCAAATCCACGCCTCTTTGACGTCAAAATGTTTATGTATGGTATAATATGCTTTAACAATTAAAGATTTTTTAGTGTAGGCTTTAAATTTATTAAGTGTCAAATTTAAAATGAGTCTTTATTATTTTATCTTTATTATTAACTTATATATTATCTTATTAATGTAAATAAAACAGATATTCCTTAATAGGAATAAATATAATAGTTTTTTTTTTATAAGTTTTTATTGATGTTTTTTTAATTATATTTACTGTGTAATTGTTGTATGTTGCTATTTATTTTATTTTATTTTGTGTTTTTTGTGACTAATTTTACTTTATACATGTATTTGACCTAAATAAAACTTTTTTCTTTCATTTAAACATATATCCGAATGCCAATTGACACTTTATATAATTTATTTTATTTTATTTTTTAATTAATTTCGTTTCTGGTGGAAGACCTCTCAGTGTACATTTTTTTATTTAGATTAATTTACAAATAATAAATAAAAACTACTTCGAGCACTAATAGACATTTTAAGATACACGATTACAAACCTTGTATATAATATCTTAGTTTTGATAATTCGTAACAAGAGCGATAAGTGATTTTCTTTTCAACTATGTTAACAAAATTAATTATAGCACACGTAATAAACAACATAAGTACGAATAATATAACCTTGTAAGTTTTAGGTTAATCCAATAGTTTTTGCGTGAATCTGCGAAAACAAACAAACCAAACTTTCCTCTTTATAATATTAGTATGATGGTAATTGGAACTTATTATATTATTATCCGCAATGGCCTAGTGGTTAGAACACTACGACCTCAACCGACGATCGCGAGTTCAAATCCGAGTTAGCACCGCTGAATTTTCAAGTGATAAATTTGTGTTTAAGTTCATCTCGAGCTCGGCGGTGAAGGAAAACATCGTGAGGAAACCTGCGTGTGCCGGTAGAAATTCTGACACATGTATATCCGCCAATCTGCAGTGGAGCAGAGTGGAGGATTAAGCTCTAAAATTTCTCCTTAATAGGAGAGGAGGCTATTGCCCAGCAGTGGGACATTTACAGGTTACTTTACTTTTACTTTACATAGAATCTATCTGTAGCTTACCGACTACAGTTCGTATACAGGCTGAATCGACTATTGCAGTATCTCACTGATAGAATATCGGCGTGAAGTAATTTACATAGCTGCGTTTCATGCGGTGAGTGAGTGAGCCGGAAATCTAACACCCTCTCCAGTTTCTTTCCTTACGTTCTATTCCCTTTCATCCACTTCGAAGGAAGCCAGTTTTCAAACTGGTCTAACTTGACACACCATTCAGAGAAAACTCGAAAGTTTAACGTACGCGTATGAAACTCGATGATATCTGTCATTTAAAATTATCATTTGAGCTTGCAGCGCATCTTGCCTCTTTGGTAATGTTACTTTGGTAAAGGTACAGACTTGTATTATATTGAATTGTAATATATAAATTACGGGAGTCACTTACAAGTGCAATACTTGCCTTATGCGGTTCAGTTCTAAACAACAAAAACTCCACTATTCACTGATAAAATGCACATTGTCTGTAAACTGTTCAACAGTTTGTAAATTGTAAATGTTGTAGGAAGGTAATACATTTTATTTTCAAAATAATAACGATAAACGTCACGACTTGAATTAAGACTTTTTTAAACAGTACATTGAAAATCGATAAAATCAAGTCATCAAGGGTTTATTACCACTAAGATCTGACTCAGATGTAGCTAATTTTTTTTTGTTAGGATATATGATCTAGTATATAGTAATATTCTCTAAAATTCCCTTCAAAGATCGGACAGACAGACCGACCTAAATTTCGTATAGAATCTCCTTTTCACCCTTTCGTTAGGGAACCTTAAAAATGAACAGAATCACATTAAAAACACAAAGTTTCAACCCATAATTTGAAATGGCATTTTTTATATAAAGATTTAAATATAAGAAAACTTTTGTAAGACATAAACTCTACTTAAACAGCCTCTCTTCCTAACGACCCCTCATTACGAGAACTTCCCTCCGGAACACTAATGGGCTAACACTCTTACTTTACGATACTTTAGAAACAAAGTCGTTAAAAATAATCTCAATTTACAGTTATTTCTGTTCAATTAAAACAATCGCATTCATTTGTAATAATAATATCGATGGCATTTCTGAAAATAATTTTTCGATTCTATGACACGTTTATGGTCTTATGCATATGACTGACTTATCCGGCGTCCTACGTGAGCGAACGCGATGCGGCGCGGCGTGACGTGATAAGAACAAACAGTTGATGCCTATTGAAATCACATACGTGACATAAGAACGCGGGGTGCGGTGCGAGGCGGCGCGAAATGTAGCGAACGCTATTAGTTGTATTGATATTTTCGCACGTTTATGACAAGTCCGAAAGATTCGCGCGCAAACGTAGAGCAAGCCGCCACGTCGTGCCGCATCGCTTCGCAATCGCGTTCGCTTTAAATATAACTTTATTGCCACGTCGCCCCGTGACACGTTAAAATGGGCAAATTGGGCACATATTTTAGGCATTACTGATAAAGGTTCCATGAAACTGTGGCTGGGTGACTTATAAAAAAATGACAAAGTTGGGATTCAAATATTGGATGTACAAAATTGTTCTAATTTTTTTGATTTTAGACCAATCTAAGAGCCAACCGCTTACGAGTATTCGGTGAACATACACAAAAATCAAATCCTCGACGTATTGAGAACCTTTTTTGGAAGTCGGTTAAAAATTAGAAGTGCTAATACAAATTCGAACTCACGACCAGCGTTTAAAATTTACGTATTCCATCTTCTAGATAATGGTTGTTTTAATTATCAAATAAATACTTTTTTCATAAAAGTTTAAAGTTCAAATATATTTCTCGACCATTTCGAAATCAACGGTTCACGGATACAAAGTTGCACCTCTAATATCATAAATAGTTTCCACAGCGCTCGCAGTTAAGAGAACTCTCGACAGCCTCGGGTTAAATATGTCTGAGTTAAACGCGCCTTGATGAAATATACAACATGCAAATACCGTAAAAGAAATTTTTATTATATACGCATTTAACTATATGTATAAGATGACTATTATTACATTCATTTGTGTTTATTATGTCCATTAATCACGTGATATTTTTAACAACTTTTTAGATCCCGCCTCCCTGGTGATGTGTGGTGTCTTGATATTAAACTAGCAGTTCCCCGCAGCTTTGCCCGTGTATCCTTGGGCATTTGATACCTAACAAACTTTCAATCCTATTTTTATCCCCTTAGGGGAGGTATTTTTGTAAATTCTTTCTCAGTGTACATTAATGATATTTAAGAAACGTTTGTGTTTTGTTTCATATATATAGCCCCATACTTGTAAATATTACATACATTGTTCTCGCTTAAGATTAGCATAAGTACTTATTAAGATTTACTCTTTATTAAATGGAAATTTTTAAAACGATTTTTTCAAACATTTCGTTTTCGACAAACCTTGTTCTGATAATAACAAACACAATAAAAAATAATTAGCCAAATAAGTAAAGCCGTTCTGAAATGACGCGTATATATATAAGTTCAGTACACTTTCGTTTAAATATCGATTCTGATAGCGCAGTTCTTGACAATTGGTATATGTGTGGGATGCTTACACAAATATATCAAAACATTAATTCAAGGTTAAACACACACATACACAAGTAAATCTGTTTTATAAAAAAAGCGTCACATACGTACAATTTTTCACACTAGTAAAAAACACATCCGTGTATCTGGATTTACCTATAAAATCAAATTTGAACCAAATATTAAATGAAATTATTGATAAAAATATGGCTTCATGGATATTTTCCATTACGTATTGTATTTGTAGTTTCACCGACGATATATCAAAATTGATTTATACAATAATAATAAATGTTCTATTTATTTTACAGATTATAATATATAACGATTATATAATTTATAGCTAGTTTGCTTTTTATCAATAGTGAAATTTAATATTTGATGTAAAAATAGACTTTACTACTAAAGCTAGTTATGCGGATTTGCACTAACCCCGTCAATATCGAATTCATAAAAAATAATGTTTGTTTTTTCGTATTTTATTTGTCGGAATAACATTCGTCCTATTACAATGAAACTTTGTGAACTTATTGTTTGGACTCGCGAGAAGTTTATAGACATACGACTAGTAATTATCTTCCAGTAGATGGTGCATGCGTTGAATTCAACAGATATTAGTTTTGATGACCATAACAAAACATTAACACAAGCGAGCATTATAAAAATAAATTCAATTTCATGCTTAAACGATTTACTAACTTCAATGCCAAAGTCATTAATTTCTTACTTTTCATTAGTAAATCTATTAAGTTAATATATAATTTAAATTGTGTATACTTATTCGAAAAGTATTAACTAATATCACTTACTCTTCACAGTCACGAGGTATTGTAGACTTAAATTCTATCAACATTATAAAAAAGATTTAAAATATCTTAGTAAATAGCGCAGATATTTAGTTTAGCTCATTTTAGTGTCACTACTATTTTATGTGTAATTTCTAAAATGTATTTTTGTTTTCAAATGTCCGGTAAGTAAACCTTTTTTTAAATAAACTTTTAAACCTGAAAAAATATTTTGTAATTTAATAATTGAAACTCTTAACCTTTTCAGGTTTATCTTTTCATATAACCAATGATATTTGAAGTTAAAAATCTGTTTAAATTTCCAACTTTGACAATTAAACTTTCAATTGCAACTAGGAAATGTTCTCCTGGTTTTTCAAAAGTGGACGACATTTTGGGTGCCAGAATGCAAGTGCTAAAAACATACAAGTATCAAAAGCAATGATATCATATTATATACATATAGACTTGTAAATTTTGGATGACGTTGCCAAACAACTAGGTAGCGACTGAGTATGATACGAGAGTATCTTTGAGCCACCAAGTCAATTAACGAGCTTATCAATGTCGAGAATGGGTACTGATGTTTAACGATAAATAGTGTAAACGTAACACAGGTGCTGTCCACTAATCAGGTGAAGCAACCCTTTAGACACCCACCTGGTGATATGTGGTAAGGTTATATACTCTCGCCCTCCCCTCACCTAAGATCACCTGTATTTTTTGTACACACTACCAAAGTAGGAATATTTAAAAAAATGCTTTTCTTTAAAAACAGGTATAATCTCCATTGAATATATCGATACCTCCCACGTAAGTTGTTGTAACCCCAAAATTACAATTTTACAGTAGAGCACTTTTAATCCGTTTTAGTTTGAAGATCCTTTTTTCAGGCGTATTTTGTTGTAACTTTCCTTGAAAAAAGAAAGATTTTTGGTATTTTTTCACTTTGAATGCATTAAGCAATGCAAATTCGTGTAGTATTCAGTAAAAACGCTAACGGCAATTTTGTGGCTTACAATAACTTACGTGGGAGGTATCGATATGTATACACATGAAAATAAATACACGTGAAATATTAGAAAACTCCCCCAACTCAACACTACAACTCATCCCCCACGTGATATTTCTCCCCATGTGATTTTTTTCTCAAACCCTTTCAGCCCTCACGTAATGTATGGTAAAATGATTGCAAATAATCATCAACCTTCAGTTTACAATCGTTTTTTTTCACATCGATATCAAACCGATTTCAGACAGGGATGCGTTTCCTATAACTCGAGGTTCTGCGTAGTTGTTTTCTCTTGGGAATAAACGTCAAACCAAAGGACCCTAGCACATTAACGTGATGAGTTTTTTTTGCGATTAACAGAAAAAAATATTTTACGCCGAGCGTAAAAACACTTGACTGATACGTTTTTAACCGGCTATAAAATATAAAGTTTTCGGTTTGACGTTTGGACTTGATGCGTTTGATGATTATGAGTTTTATATTTAAATAAAATTTGCAATATAATTCTTACTTTGAATTAAAATGGGTATATATTTAAATAATATGTATATAATGTTAACAGACAGAAGAAATTTTTATGACGGTAGCTAAGGAAGGCGTCAGACATTCGAGCATCACTTTGCTGTTAAACTTCAGACTGCGTGGAAGCTCTGCCCTGCTATCATTTTGCTAACTTTATTATTTTTATTATTAAAATTAGTCGAGAACGTATTTTTATTGTAAATACCTTAAATCGTAAAATGAAATGTTTAATTTTGTGTTTGTAATCTTTTTTTTTCTTCCAATATTTGTTTTCAAAGTCATCATCATCATCTAGATGATTTCCTAGCATTTTTGCCGGTTATCCCAGGGTCTGCTTTCTGTTCTAGTCCAGATATTGACGATTTACTGATTTTTACACAGAGCGATTGCCATCTGACATCTGCAACCCCTGAGAGCAAGCCATTTAGACTAGAATAATCTCCCAACTAAGAGTAAGGATAACCGAAACCGAAAACTTTACGTGCTCTCCGAGTGACACGGTGGGGAGACCCAAAAGAACAAACACCCGGACCTAGGAACAAATATTTATACAATTATAAATATCTGTCCCGAGCGGTGATCGAACCCGCAACCGTTAGCGTTAGAGGTCAATTCAGCACCAGAGCGGTCGTCAATATTTTTTTTAAAAGTATTGCTAATAATTAATAAACGATATTATCTTTCCTTACGTCATTCACTTTCATTTACATAAATTGTTCATCATTGCATTGTCACCTAAAAGTATGTGCTGTCAGAATATCACAGGATACTGAGTTGTTTCATATAACATTTCATATACCAGTTACATCTCTGTATCCTGTCAGTTATGAGAGTAAAACAAGTTTAATTTTAGACATATTTGTTATGTGTATTAAAAAATGACTAAGTATGTGTCTTTAAATCACAATTAAAATATACTTTATTCGAATTTTAAACTTTTGAATTATCAAAACAAACAAAACGTATTAAAATTATTGAAAACCAACCACCGGTTCGGAACGTACTTTCTTCCGAGAAGAAATTATAGGAATTCTTTTAAAATTTTGTTAATAAGTACGTACATTCAAAAATTACAAATATGTATATTAAACATCCTGTATAAAATCCAGTTAATCCCAGGCATCTATACCTTTAAATTACATTCACTAACTTTATTCTGAAAAACAATTTATATACAACTAACTTTCACATCGAGGTGATGCGAGAGACCTGTCAGTAAAAAGTAATTTCCTATTAAATTTAACGATATTTTTTACGATGAATTCAAAAATATTTCAACAAAACCTGAAATACTGATTATTATTACGCCAACGTCACACGTCGTCCGTCCCTTCGGATAAATATATACACACACACATATATCGTCGGAGATACATATTTCAGAACCGCGTATCTAACTTTTCCTATAAAGTTAAAATTTGAATCAAATACTAAATCACATTATTGATAAAAATAAGGCTTATGGGCATTTTCTATTGTGCAAAATTGGACCTTATTGTGAAATCTAGTTACGCGGTTTTACACTATCCCCGACGATATATACATATTCTGACCGATTGATCGATTAACGCAAAACCTAAACCTTTAGGTATAAAAACATGAAATTTTGCACAAACCTTAAATATCGTAAGTGTGCACTAAGAACGATTTTTGAAAACCCATCTTCAAAGGGGATAAAAAGAGGGCTGAAAGCTCTTTAGGCATCTAATTCCTAAGAACATGCGGGTGAAGCGCGGAATTGCTATTAACGCAAAATTATAGCAAATATCCTAACAAATAATGCAACATCAGTCTTCCCTTCCCTTCCCTTCTTTTTGCATACAATAAACAAGTGTTTTCAAGGTTTAGTTCTTATTCTTTCGTTTAAATATTAATACGCACTAGCGGCAAACTTTAAGGTGAAGTAATTTTTTTTCTTTGTTCAATCAATATAATAAAAAATAAAAGATAATTTTGATTATCTCTTTCATTCGATGTCAGAAGTGGGATTCGAACCCACGCCCACAGAAGTGGACTGCGACCTGAACGCAGCGCCTTAGACCGCTCGGCCATCCTGACAACGGGAATATAGGTGAAAATATTGAATATAAATCAACATTTTGCTTTATAGCGGGATTAATTTTTGAATGCTGATAAGCAATAATATGTCAAGTCACAAAAGTCAAATTCAACGATATTGATATATTCTGATAGTGCATCATGTAATAAACTTTATAAAAAAGGTTCTTAATTTTATGTTTCGTAATGAAGTTACATATTTTGCAATACACAATAATCTTATACATTGGAAAAACTTATTATTAGATAAAACTTTGTACTATACTAAAAAGCTTTGAATTCATTACACCTGTTATCAAAATAAAAAACAGGGAGATATATATACGTCTGCAAACAATTTGTTATGAATAGGTTTGATATCTTTTGACGCCATTTTCTCAACATGAAATCTATGTGGCTTGATATAGTATTGCTTATCAGCGTCTATTTACAAGTTTTACTCGCGTAAGCGATATAAAACAACTCTGTAACCTATTAACAGAAAAGTATGTAGTGTATTCTTCTTTCAGGTGTAAAGCAATGACAAACAGCTTACGGAAATCTTTATGAATGTTTCCGAGCAAAACTTATAAGTGTAATTTTCGAATATAAATACATAAATTAATAAGGGAACAAAAATGTTATACCCACCCCTTTTAACCGACTTCAAAGAAGAAGATAAGCCTGTGCAACAATTTACTCTGACGACGACGAAGTGACGAGAGTTGAGTTGTTTAGAAACTATAAGTGAGTTAATAAAATATATTAAATAACATAAAGTTAAAAATTTTAAGAAACCCCGACAATTCTTTGAAACTATTCCGCAGAGTCTCAACATACTTTTGTACAGCAAAAATAGGTGAAGACTTGTGTTCCCGCGGATTTCGCATGATTCTGCCGAATTAAGTCATGTTTTCGAAACTATGTTATTAACCGACTTCCGAAAAAGGAGGACGTAGCAATTCGTCCGGGATTTTTTTATGGACGTTCACCGATTACTCCGTTGATTGTGGACCGATTTTGATTTTTTTAGTTATACTTCTAAGATGGTCCCATTTTCATCAGGTCAGGGTCAGATGATGGGATCCTGGAGAAATCGAGTACTCTTCAAATTTTACAGGCACACCTATATCGATTTAGGTATTTTTGATAGTTACTCCTGCATTTTTTCTCGAAAAGCTAAGCTAAGCTAGAAAACTACTTAGTAACAAGTGTTTCACGAGCTGCGTTTAGATTTCTTTAATTTGATTGCTAAGTAATTTATGCTCGTCGCAATACATATGGTATAGTAGAGCTGATGGTGCAATACTAGAGAACTGCTTTACAATTAACAGTCCGGCATCGGGAAAAGCAATATTCTGTTAATGGCGATAAACAGTTGACGTTAGGCTATTGAAGTCAGGTAATTAGGTACAGCCTTACTATGGTCGAAACATAAAAGTGTAAAATAATTAAAAAAAAAATAAACCGACTTAAAAAACTAATCTAATAGGTATAAATTACCTAAAAGGCAAAAAATAAATATTTTCTTCAACATTTTGACGTCGGTACCAGTAAATACAAATAATAAGTGCACTATGAAAGGACTGTTGCAAAATTCGCCTCCTAAGCGGTTAAAAATAGGGTTGAAAGTTTGTTACTTTTGTATCAAATCCCTAAGCATACGCGTCCGAAATTGCTATACTTATATATATATAAAAAAATAAAAAATAAAAAAAATTTAACCATCAATATATACTTCAAGATACATAACATTCTTAATATACGAGTGTACCTATGTCTCTTAAGCCCACACAAAACTATACGTCCATCAATGTCAGGCACAGAATAAAAATGGCCGCAGTTTAAGGACGGTGCCTAGTTGGTTTCATACAGCCGTTATAAATAACAGTCGAAATTGTGGATATTTTGTCGAAAACAAACAAATGTTTGGCGATCGTTAAAGGGTGCTAAAACAGAATTTATTCGACCGTTGTCTGACGTAAGCCTGACCACATGATGTATAGTTAGCTCTCTGGTGACTTGTTTTGTCCTCGTTTGTTATTTCTTTATTCGTAACATACTTTTGCTTTTTAAAAAACAGTGAATTATATTACGCAGTATGGTAATTTAAATTTTATTACTGAATTTGAACCGACATGGCAGATCTCATGTGATGATTGCGGGTTCTAACTCCAGCTAGTACCCCTGGGTTTTTAAGTACTTAAATATTTAAATTCGTCTCATGTTCTGTGAAGGAAAAAGTCTTGAGGAAAGGTGCATTTGTCGGGAGAAATTCCGACTCATGTTAACCCGTAGAAGAGCAGCTTGGTGGTTTAAGCTCTTATCTATCACTCATAGGAGAGAAGACCTTTACCGAGCAGTTCGATGTTAAAAGGCTGTTACATTATATTATATACCAAGAAAAGTTTACATTGGTTCTTTTTTGAGTTTTTGCGGATTTAATACCTCGCTGTTACAAAATACGACATTCTGACAGTTAATTTCTGAATTTTGTACAAAAACGCCTCCCTTAACTGTCAAATATGGTACATTTTTGAAAGCGATAGTTTATGATAATTAGCCCCCTGCTTTGGAGCAGACATTTGTATTTATTTGGGTATCTCGAGGGTATCTTCATTATGTCTTCAGGGAGCACTTTGATGTCGATCTCAATCGTTATCACAGACAAAGAAAGAAAAACTTATTCTTATGGAAATTATTTTAGTTTTAAGTGTTAGTGATGTTTGCATTGCGATTGAGATTGAAATTCGACCGCAATGACTGTATTTCCAAATGAGGCATTTGTTACATGCACTGAAAATCAATGAATCCCCGAAAACAAAGACGAGAAAAAAAAAGCAAAAATATTTGAAAAAAGAAAAATTAATGAGAGAATTCTTCAAGAACAGATTCAGATAAAGGCCTTTTTTATTTCGTTACAAATAAAATAAGATTCTCATATAAAACGATTTCTGTCCGTTTCGATTCATTTACTTTGATAAAAATTGAATCACCTTTGAGCTGGAACGTTGTCATTGGTCTAGTCTAGACGCAAACATGAACTAAGGGCAAATACGATCTGATATAAAACACTAGATTTCATTTTAAAAACAATTGTACCGAAATAAAATTGAAGTGATTTCGAGAGATTTCTATTTGTAGAAAAGGTGAAGCTAAATCGGTGTTTATTGTACGATTAGTCATAATAAAAGTTTTTTTTGTTACTCATTAAAGAAATAGCTTCAAGCAACGAATAAAACAAATAAGGCACATTAATATAACATTCAAAAAGTATTATATTTTTAGAGACATGGTATGAATAAGTAGTTTTTTGGTCGGCGGCCGAATTTCGACCGTGGTTTATTAAATTTTCAACCGATTTCAAGATTGACCACAGATAATCTAATCGCATTTTGACCACAAACTTTGACAATAAACAAAAGGGTGTGAGTGTCAAATACAAGGTAGTGTGTGTAATGTATTCTTTCATTGATTGGATGTATTTTATTTTTCATACTCCTGCGTCCGCGCAATTTTCGTATAAAGAAGTACAAGGTTTTTGCTCCACATTTTAATATATAAACTACACACGAGTGCAGTGTAATTTTATGATATTACATCTCAAATCTTTTCATTTTAAACTATTGATGATAAGCGCATGAAAATCCGTTGTGTAGTTTAAAAGATCTAAGTGTACAAACGGCAAAAAGCGACTTTATTTTATGCTATGTAAAAAAAGATGTGTAGAATCCATTTGTAACGTATAGATTACAGCTTGTTACCATGCTGGCCTACCGAGGAAGTATCACATTCTCACAGAAAATTCGCGTCAAGTAGGTATAGCTGCATTACGCGAGTAAAAAAACTACCTTTCCCTTG
Organism: Hypolimnas misippus; assembly: GCA_037950945.1. Classification (NCBI taxonomy): domain Eukaryota; kingdom Metazoa; phylum Arthropoda; class Insecta; order Lepidoptera; family Nymphalidae; genus Hypolimnas; species Hypolimnas misippus. Next base: position 11,168,776 of record JBBEEQ010000011.1, read on the forward strand.
TATTACCTACATAATTTCCACCTTTTTAAGCTTGAATCGCATTTGTCACCTTTGGTGCTGCAAATTGGCATAAATTGCATTGATAACTTTATAAGCAAGTTTCGATTCCCCAAAGTCAATGTTACCTTCTTGGGGCAAGGTATTCGTTTTTATAATAAAATTCCGCAGAAAGTGTTACAGTTTACAAAAAATAAATTTAAAGTACATATTAAAAAATCCTTAGTAGCTAAAGCATATTATTCTGTTCAAGATTATATAGATGATAAACATGCTTGGATTTAGTATAAGCTGGATTCACACAGGGTATTTAATATATTTGTAACTCATAAATGTATGTACCCATCGTAAAACTTTTAAAAAGAGTAACTATCGAGTTTCTTGCCGGTTCTTCTAGGTGGAATCTACATTCCGAACCGGTGGTAAATTAATTAATTAATTAGTGTTTAGTTTTCTTTTGTTTTTGTATTGACGATTCAAAAGTGCTTGTAAAAGCCTACTTGAATAAAGCATATTTTGATTGATTGATAAAAAAAAGTAATCAATTAGTTTCCTTATTCGCAACGTATTTAATTAACTTCGCGGTAGTTATTAAGCAACGATCGCGTAGTTTATTAATTTACTATCAGATTGGTATAAATGCAAATGCTGAACAAAGAGCTTAAACTATTATTCAACTATAATAAATCACTCCTCTTTAGTTAATTATGAAATACTGTTAGTTGCGAATATGAGATAGTGTTGCATAGAAGTTAAATTGGTTTTGATAATATTTTACGTATATAACTCAAACTAATATTATGAAAAGACGCTGATAAGCAGTACTATGTCAAGCCACACGTATTTCATTTCGGTTCAGTTCTATAATCAAAATGGTTTAAGTATCTCATTTAAGTACACGAAATTACGTATTTTGTCTTAAATTCGGTTTAGATTTTTTTAAACTCTTATATGGACGTTAAGAAGCAATACTATGTCAAGCCAAACGGACTTCATTTAGAGAAAATGGCGTCTAAAGATGTCAAACCTATTGGTACCAAATTTGTCTGAAGACGTATGTATATATGTATATATGCGTCTTCTCTTTTCTAGTTTGATAACAGATAACGAATTAAAAGGAGATTGATAATAAAAATTATATCTCATAATAACATTTTCAAATAGATCATTGCATATTGCAAAATATTGAGTACACTTTAATAGTCGAAACATTAAATTAAGAAACTTTTTTTTATTTATATTAAAATAGTTGGCACTTAACAAACACAATAACAACACAAACCGATCGCGAACTTATTAGATTTTCCACAGTCAAAAATTGCTCAACGCGCCTAAAGAATATTTCAACAGATAAAAAATATTAAAAACGATTTTTTTCTCTCTCATATAAGGGCAATATACTGCCATTATGAGGACATGGAAAATCTATCTCAACATTAAATCTGATCATTAGTCATGGATGCTTTTACGGGATTATCCTCGTCGATCGTTTTGCCTACTCAGCGATTTGTGTACGGCGACCACAGTTTTGCGGATAGCCGGATGACGTGACGTCACTTGTACGTGACCGCATTTCACGTCACGCCGCTTAGGAAATGGATTTGATGACGCTGAAACCTAAGCCATGTGTGTCTTGTTATTGTCTGAATTGGACTGACTAATGACTGTGTGTGGCATTTGTCTGACGTTCTTTATATATATGTTTGTTTGTTTGCTTGCATTCAGAATGTTGTAGTCTTTAAGATGGATGTATTAAAATTTGTTTTTTTTTTATTATGTGATATGTTGCTTAGACTTAAAAAATCTTTTAAAAATTCTTAAATAAATAATCAAAATATTGTGCTGTTTTAATTTTTAAGCACTCAATTTTTGACATGGTAACGCTTAATTGGACGCTGATAAGCAATACTGTGTCAAGCCACACGAACTAGATTTTGAGAAAATGGCGTCTAAAGATGTCAAACTTCTTCTTAATAAGTTTGTTTGAATAAGTACATATACATATATCCAAATTTTCTTTTCTTTTTTGATACAAAGTTTAATTAATTAAAAGCAGATTAGTATAATAAAGAGTTTTATCTAGTAATACGTTTTATTAAATATATTACATTATTACATAATCCAAAATATGGAACGGACTTCAATATTCTAAACATTACATACTTATTTAGTTCAGTTGACTTGAATTTTTTTTAATAATGTTAAATGAAATAAGCTATCAGAATACATCAATATCTCTAAATTTTACTTTTTGTGTGTTGACACATTATTGCTTATCACCATCCAATTGTGATATACAAAATTCGTAGTAGATACTTGGTGAATAACGATAAAATTATATAGTTGCCTTTTTATTAATTAAAAAAATAAACAATTGTTTAAGCCGCAAAGATGCCACAATGAACAATCATACATGTATATGTATAAATAGACGATGTATATACTAAGTGTAGTAATATACTAAGTGTGTATGTATATACTAAGTTAGACGATGTGCTGGCATTTATGACATTTTTATTGTATTCTTTATGGCAGCGCTCGCTTTTATTCCATGGCATGTCGTATACTTTTGACTAAAAATGCAAATACTTATATTTTTCATAGCTTTGAGTTTATTTATATAATATGTCAATTCACTTTTATTAACAGTCTAAGCAACTCATACTATTTCAAATTGAAATAAAACTGTTTTAAACGGATTAAAATCGCGTATCTTAACTATTTTTATCATCCCAAACGTATCGAGCCCTTTACAGTGTTCGTGGTTACGGGTAGACTAAGATGACATTTGTCTATTTGAAGTTTTAGGGAAACATTATTTACAACTACCGCCAACGGTTTCTTAGTTGGTATCTTGAATAACGTTACGGTTGCACGCAGAAGGCACTAACTGTTTCTTTGTGTCTTGCAGTCTGTTGGACTTCGGATTTTATATTTTTAATAAGTGGATCCCAGGTGTTCGAAAGTCTCCAATCATCTTCTCTATTGAAGTTTGGATGTTTATGAATTTCAATAGCCTCGCGTATCATTCTAGGAACGAATCTGTGTTCTCTAGCGAGGATCTGTGGTTTACCAAATCGGATAAAATGGTTTATCCAAAGCATGTTCACAAACTGCAGACTTTGAAGACCGCCTATTTTTGACATCTCCTATATTTCTTGATCCTAGTACCGACGCTTCTCTTTGTTTCGCCTACGTAAGATAAAAAAAATAAAAAATAATTTTATTTCAATGAGTAATAATCACAAAAATCTAAGACAACTATTTCAAAATTCTTAATCAATTATAAACAAATATTTCTATTAAAAATAAAAAGTGACTATCGATGTTACAGTGAGGCAAGGCGGCCAAAACACTGACGGAGTTAGCTCTTTGAATCCATTAACACATTTTTCTCATTTTACCAATACAATTTTTCTTAATTGCATATAAGACGAAACGTTTTAAATTAGCTCGGCTGCAAGCTATACTTGAGTAGTTTAAGAGTGAAGTTCGTATCGGGAACTTTTAGTTAAACTAAGAGAAAGTTTATCTTTTTGTACTAAGGGAATTTCCCTTACGACACAATGTTTTGACAAACAAAGGCAAAGTAAACTGAGCTATCCAGTCTTGTCCCGCAAACTATGTGTAAATAATGTTGTTTGTACGAACAACCACGGTGCGGTTATCGTAAGATGCTATTCTAATGTTTGTGGTTATGCGATAAGATTCAAAATCGCCTGTACAATTTGCATTTATCATTGTGTGGCTTGTATAATAGTGAGCCGTGACGTTTGAGAGCATTACGCGACGCAGATACGAAAGGTAAGTTAAATTGTGTGAATTACGCTATGAATCTTAAAGTACGGGCATGATGAATGATCTAATACCAGCCTTGTAAGTTCCTGCTAATTTGCATGTTGAGTAATTTATACATGAGGCATAGACAATGAGTTTATAATTAGTATCAAAGATATATCTTATTAGAAAGGAATTAAAGTATGTAAAACTATTTCTAACTTTAATTCCAGGCACAATTTGCCTATTCGTAAAGATTTTTTTTTTCGTAATAAAAATGTGAACAAAAGGCTTGAATTTGAATCACGTGAATCACTCAAAAACCTAATCAGATGCATTTTGATAGACATAAGTGTTTTTTATAATCTTTTTATATTTACATATAATATTTATCAGATATACATCAAATAAATATAAGTATGAATAATGGTGTAATATAAATATATTATACATGTGTACATTCACATCAATACTAATATAATATAATGAGAGTGAATTTTATACTAAAAGTTTCATCATTGTAGATAGTCACGGGCTATAAAATTAAATCTATATCAACAGACACCGCGAAAAAAAGCTAGTTATTAATGAAAATTTATTATAATATGAAATAACAATTTTATTAAAAAACTTCACAAAAAAAATCTAACGTGTACAGAATTTTTATCAAATCATGGTCACCCTTTATCCGCGTTTGATCCGATTTGTAATGGACTATTGTAAAGGCTTCCAACGACAAGCCTTATTTACTGTATCACAACAAAAGGCTTGCTAAAATGTTTTGATGGAATCAAGTTGTAATGGCTTTTGAAGACAAAAGAAAAAAATAATACCATTTTGTCATCAACGACGATAGGTATCAATGCACAGTGTTATAGTTACATATGGATGCTCATAGGCAATAATGTGTTAACCCACAAAACGTTAAATTCGGAGATATTAATGTAATTTGAAACTGCATCATCTATTTAATATTATTCCAAAAATTTCAAGTCATATAAACTAAATAGGTAGGAAAAAATGTTTCTTTATTAGTTGTTTCGAATTTCAAGTGCGTTCCATATTTTGCAATTTATACAATTATCTCAAATATTCAAATTAAATATATCAATCTACTTTCATTCATTATACCTTTTATCAAAAAAGAACAGAAAAGATAACATATTTACAAAGAATAGGTTTGACATCTTTTGACGCCATTTTCTCAAAATGAAGTCCGTATGGCTTGGCACAGTATTGCTTATCCGCTGATATATACATATATACTTACTCATATATACATACGCGAGAAAAATATTACCCTCTCTTTGTGCCAGTCGAGTAATAATAATTATTATTATTAAATATTAGATTGTAATCTTAACTTGTGGTCGGCTAGTCATTGGAATTTGACCGTGGTTCATTAAATTTTTAATCGATTACAAGATTGACCACAAATAATCTATTCTAAATTTGAAAAATTCATTACATATGCGTATGTGTGTCAAGTACATGATAGTGCGTGTAGTAATAAATAAATAATAAATAAACGCTTCACACTCAACGGCTCCATTAAGATCGCGTGACCTTGTGTCGGGGGTCCGGAAACACTCACAACACTAACACAAACACCCAGACCACGACAAACATCCATATGGCCAATACAGACGTTTTGCCGTAAGCGGGGATCGAACCCGCTACGGTTAGCGCTTGAGTTAGTTGCAGTGACCACTGCGCCAACGTGTCTGTCGACGTGGTGTTTTTTTTTTTTGGTCGATTTAATACATTTTTATGCATAATTTCAAATAAAAATTAACATTCTGCATATTCTCTTCTATATACAAACTATTAGTTTGCGAAATTTTCAATTTTCGTAAGAAGTGTTACAATGGTTTACTTTTGCTCTACATATAAGTATATAGATATATATTTTTTAACTTCACATAAATCACATATCTTGAACTCTATTAAACCGTAATCAACCACTATATAATACACACAACATGCATAGAAATTGATTAATGCTTTGCATATCACAAATAACTGGCCGGAATACCTTTGAGGTATCCTGGCACAGGAGCAAATAAAATACACCACACAATTATGACGCTTATTACTAAATAAATAGGGAGCGATATTCTGTGATAATTTCGATATTGGGGTTGGTTGTACGTCATTATTACATGCAAAAGAGACATGTACTCGTAATTGATGAAGTGATCCTACGGTATGCTGCGTATCGATTCTCATTCGTGTATTTGGAAAATGTATCGTTCAGAATTAAGAATAAATATTTGATGGAAATGGCGCAATGCTCGAAATTATTAATCAAAATATCGCCTATTATACCATTTACTTATATAAACTCTTAGTTTGCTTTTGTTATAGGTTAAATAATTAAAAACGATCCAGCTATATGATTTAAAATTAAAAGAATCTTGTAATTAAAAAAAAAACAACTTTTATATTTATACGCATTTATTGTATATTATAATATATATTTTTTATTTTAACACAAATTATTAAATTTAAAAAGACAAGTTTGATAACATTTTTGACAAACTCTTTGCTTTGAGGTATGTGTTGAAAGGCATTTCAAATGGCTGCAAAATAATGACTTTAAAGAGGCCATTCATGCTATTATATTTACGATTGTCGTTAGAGTATAATTTATTATCTTTTAAAATATTAAAATTTTTATACATAAAAGTTCAGGCGTTGCTTTTCAATCTTTTTCTTTTTTTCTGTGCTTACTTCGCTTTTTTTATTATTCTGTGGAACGTTTAAATCTCCTGTGCATGACTTATTATATTAATTAATACATTAATTAAAATCATCCAGTTTCATTATAAGAACAATTGCACGGATCATTTCAGAAAGTATAATGTTGTATTAAAAATTGACATTAGGACAATATACAATATGACATTTTAACAGTCAGTGATCTTCACTAACGGCAAACGTCTGTATTGGTCATATGTATATTTGTCGTCGTCTGGGTCTTTGTGTTTAGTATGTTTCCGAACCCCCAACACAAGCCCATGAGATCTTAATGGGGCCGTTGAGTGTGATGCGTTAATTTATTTATTTATTGATATATAGATATGTTGCAAAACTCCATTCGACAACCCTCACAAACAACAGAAGAAATGGGCGATAGATTCATCAAGACCGTAATTAGTATTATGATTTGGTATTATAAATACGTCTAATCTGTTACATAATTCTTTCCAAATCACCTAAACTAAAATGTCAGCTAACCACACGTACCGGTCAGTCTATGCAGGATGGATTTTTTCCATGTGCTTACAATCCTCTATAGTCAGTGGACTTAGCATAAATCGGACTAACTCTTGCCTAATACAAAGGCTATTTATTAACCATCGATTATTGCTTAGTGAGGTAGAGCATAGCTATAGACCACTGACTTCGGCTCATATACGGGCTGACTTAACCGGGGCATTACCAAAGTCTCAGGGATAATTAACGCGAAGTGGCTAACATAGCTGCATTTAGTACGGTGAGTGAGAGAGCTGAAAACGGAATCCTTTCTCTTATTCCTTTTCTCACTCCTCCTTATTCCTCATACCTTTGATGTTACCAATTTATTTGTGGAATATCTTGTCCTTGCAAATGTTCATAGGTGACGGTGATCACTTAACATCAGGTGACACACCTGTCTCCTCATTTGTCCGCTTTTTAAAATGGAACGTTGATTTTTTAATCTGCAAGAACACAAACTATTTGATAAAGTCGTCACGTGAATGGTCCCACTTTATAGTGATCATGCATCCGCCGGTCCTTCAATCTACTTCACTTTGAAGTTCGATCAGTTGCTTCATATTTGAGAAATGGTATTTATTAGAGAAATAATCAACTTACTAATTTTAGATGAGAAATAGAAAGTATCTATTTTACTATTCCAGAATTCATGACGTGTTTCCGAATAACGTCTATATATTTATACATATGTATCTATTTGAAAAACTTGTTTTCGTAGAAAATATAATCCATTAAAAAAACTCCTGTTGTACTTATACATAGAAAAACAAAGAGTTCCTTTTTTATTACCTCCAAATATATTCATCAGATTCTTATATATTATTTACTAAAACTTTTTTTTTAAACCATGCTTATATGTTTTTAATAATATATATATATACATACATAATTACATAGGTCGAATACAAAACCTACTCTTTTAGTCGGTTAATAAAATGTGACGTCTTGACAACACGCGTCATAAAAATGTCTCCGCTTGCGAAGCACCCAACTCTATGATGAATTTACAAAAAGTAAAAAAAAGTTACTACAAACTTTGACACTGAATTATAAATTTAAATGCATTCGTTGCAACATTCAATGAGTATTACAAAAGTATAAAGAAAACGAACAAATACTTTTGAACTATTTAAGTAGTCACATTCAGTTTTAATTCTTCAAGTTTTATAACAGAAAAACTTTCATCCTTGCTCATTATGAAGTTCGTAGATTCTTCAATTAAGATAGTGTCTCGGAATTTGCATTCGCTTTTAATCTATCTCTTTCTATTTGTCTGATCTTTTCTTTTTTTTTATAAAGAAAATGTTTTTATTGAAATTATACTTCTTTTGTTGTGACTGTAACTTGTGTTGAAAAATCTTGGCAACTAAAATGAATGGAAAGTCTTAACTTTTGAATGAGCATAGTTAGCGTTTTCTTAGGCTATTGTAGTTATGATAGATAGAATAAATTTAAAAGTATTTGAATCGGGTATATTAATACATATAATATGAATCGATAATCCTATTCATTGACTTTTGTATTTATTTTAATTTGTTAACAATATATAAATGAAAAAAAATGGTATATAATTCCTTACAAAATTCTTTCTGCTTATGAAAATTAGTGAATTTAAAATTTTTTATCAAACATGTAAACAATTTTTTAAACATTTAAATAAGAAGATAAATGAAGGAAAATACACTTCAGTTTTTGACAATAACTATGTTATTGAAAATGCAAATTAATTATCTATATATAGTGATATTATACTCGATCATTTTCGACAACGTTGCTTAGCAACCAGCTGACGTAACAAGCGAGAGCATCCTCAATTCAATTCAATTCTTTGATTTGTGGCTTTTAGAAAATATCTTTATGCCAACGAGTCAATTGACTGATTGAGATCGTCAAAGTTAGAAATAGAAATGGATTCTATTTTAATATCAAATAATATGAATTTCACGTGTCGACAGTTGGACACTGATATGCAATACTGTGTCAACCCTCATTTTCCATCAAAATAGGCTGAGTAGTTTAGTTTCTTAATCAAAATAACAGATATAAGTTTACATTTTTGAAAAAGAAAAGTTTTTATTTAAACTAATGTCTTAGTTATTTGAACACGACTTGAATATTTTGAATAGAATTTTGTATTATAATATATAAATAATGTTTTTAAGTATCAACCCGTACATGTCGCGTGAAGAGAATTTTTGTTTGTAGTATAGTCTTCCCCTGTATCATATTCATTACCATATTAATTGCGTTTTTCTCTCGCATACTACCATAAAAAAAATTTATTGCACGTACACAAAGCCGCGGAAAACAGAAATTTTAGTTTATTTTCTATTTTACTGTCATTTTTAGGATGTAGAAAAGTGATATATCAACTCACAAAAAGTCAAATTTAGAAATATTTATGTATTCTGATAATACTTTTCATATTTAATATTATTAAAAAAAATCACGACATCTGAACTAAATAAGTACTGAAAAAAGTATTATTTGATAAAACTTTTTTCTTTTCCAATCTGCTTTTAATTCATTAAACTTTTGATAAAAATGAAAAAGGTTAAGACGGATATATACTTCTTCAAACAGATTTATTAAGAATACATAGGTTAGAAATCTTTAGACGTCATTTTCTCAAAATGGAGTTCGTGTTGTTTGACGCAGTATTGCTTATCAGCCTCCCATATATACATATGCGAGAAAAATTTTACCCTCTCTTTGTGCCAGTCGAGTGATAATAATAATTATTAAATATTAGATTGTAATCTTAACTTGTGGTCGGTCAGTCGTCGGAATTTGACCGTGGGTCATTAAATTTTTAACCAATTACAAGATTGACCACAAATGATCGATTCTCAATTTAAAAAAAAATTAAGTTTATATACCTATGCGTGTCAAATACATGATAGTGTGTGTAATGCCCATATATCTCCTAAACGTGATATAAAATAATATATGAAAAATCTATCTGGTGTAAACCCCAAGGGAGCTCCATTCAACTCGAAATTATTACTTTAACCTTTATCCCATCCCTTTGACTAGCTTCAGAAGAAGTCATTAAAATCCGTTCCGTAGTTTTAGTAGCAATAAAATATTTAATATCCGCTAGTCACATATGTGTTGAGGAAAAGTGTGTGGTGTGGCCGGAAAAAAATATGTTTATTTTTATATCGTTTATTCAAGTGTTTGTCGTTGAAAATATTTTCAGTCCTAGACGGAGTTAACAATAAAAAAAACAAGTGCATATACTAAGGGATCTATTATGTTACATACCTTTTACAGCAAATTCAACGTACATTCACTGGTCAACGATAATGTTTTAAGGTAAATTTCCATGATTGCGAAAGATAAATAGCATTTTAACAATAATAATAATAAACGCATCACATTCAACGGCCCCCCATTAAGATCTCCTGGCCTTGTGTCGGGGGTCCGGAAACACACACAACACTCACACAAACATCCAGACCACGATAAACATCCGTATGGCCAATACCGAGGTTTGTCGTGAGCGGGGATCGAACCCGCGACCGTTAGCGCTCTAGTCAGTTGCAGTGACCACTGCGCCTACGTGTCTGTCAAGTCTGCCAAAATGTCTGTAACAAATCCAACAAACTGTCAAGTTATATAATATATTTTACTAGCGGCCCTTCGGTTTTATTCGCGCGTAACATAGCACTTACATACAAACTTCGAACCCCCGTTTTATCCCCTTAGGGGTCGAATTTTGCAAAATCCCGTCTTAGTGAGCACCTACGTCCTCACAAAAATCCCCGTACAAAATTCGAAACTCCTAGCACTTGTAGTTTCTGAGATTTCGTGATGAGTGATGAATGACTTTTGCTTTTATATATAGAGATTTAAAGATAGTTTGATCTGGAATATCGAAGAGTTTGAAAGTCACATTAAAAGATATTCTTGGCAATAAATCCATCTTATTCAAGAGTGGTAGCAAATTTTATTATTCTACTCAAACCGACAAGCCTTCAAGACAGTACGGGGAGTAAGGGACCCGGAAGCCCAACCCACCCCGACGTCCCTTTCTCTTTTATTTTTTTTTTATATGATAATAATTGGCAAACAAATAAGCGGGACACCTGATGTTAAGTGATCACCGCTGCACATGGACATTTGCAGCACCAGAAGACAAATGCGTTGCCAGATTTAAATTGAATGTGGCATGAAGGGGATGTAAGGAAAGGATTTGGGGAGTGGATTAGGCGACTCACTCGCCGTACGAAACTCAGCTTTCAGCTAGAGTGAGGTACTGTCAGTAGGCAAAAGCTAGGCTCTACCTCAGTTAACTATGTAAGATTTGCTACCCTTAGTAGTTCCACTCGCATTTATGTTTACCTCTTCACTCCTATGAGACATAGCATTTTGGAATTGCCTACCTACCTCAATAAACACTATCCAAAGCACAAAGAATTTTCCAAATCCTAGAAACAAAGATACAGACTTACAAATAAATTTGCCTCTCTATAATATTAGTATAAGAAAATGATCTACATAATATGTATTGTTATTTTGTACATATGTTAAGCTATCACATTTTTACCTACATGCTGTTTTCACAATTCATCATTTATTTTTAATAAGGAGTCTTTTGGAAACAACGTAGTTCCGGATACTTTTGAATTTTACATGAAAACGATTACTTCCCCTTTGCACGAAAGAGCACGCAAAGCCTTTGTACACTTAAAATCAATAAACGTAAATAAATTTTACGTTACTGTAATCTATACTAATATAGCAAAATAATTTTAAAAATTATGGTACCATTTGAAAGGTACATTATTCTAGTTATTATATACTATATTTTCATCAAATTATTGTTAAACAAATTATACAATAACCCCACCGAAGCCGTGAGTAAAAGCTATGTATACTAATATTATAAGACGGTAACATTTGTTTATAAGTTTGTACGTATAGTTTAACTTTGAAACTACTGATTCGATTTGAAAAAATATTTTAGTGTTGGGTAGCTCTTCAGTGATGACTAGCTAGTACCATAAATGCGAGTGAAACCACGAGGGACAGCTAGTTATAGCAAAATATTGCTGTCAACTTTAAACCAAAAGATTCAATAATTGATTTTTTTTTGTTTACGCAGGGGAAATCTTCGAAAAGATACTCGATTCCTGGGGAGATCGGGTTATGTGGCGATTTATACCCACTAAAACCCCTGCGATGGCTTTCCTCAGCACGGAAATGGAGAGGCCCTCCCGTGCGACGCTCCATTCGTGGCTGGCGGAGCTCGTCTCAGGAGGGCAAAGTCTGGTCTTGCTCTCCCCACACCCCTCGCTGGCGCGTACGGCAGTTCGAGGCCAACCCGGCGACCGTCCTCCTCGGGGCCGTATGAAAACGGATGCGTGGGACCCCCATCTCACGCACCCACGGCCCGAGGGCGCGCCACATTTATTCTGCCCCGGGCATTGGTAGGGCGAAAATAATTGAATTAGACATTACTACAAAAATGACAAAACATTTCTTGAATAAAACACCTACTGACGTTGAGGATTTTTATAATAGACTAGTTGCCTGCTTCGCCTGCGCATATTTAGGAATTAACTGTCATACTACAAAAGACGCATTAAAACCATGTTCAACACGTGTCTAGCTAAATAGTGTTTAAAAATTAAACGTTGCTTAAATATTATCTAAATTGCTTAACGGGTAATAAACACATAAAAAACTTATTGATCAAATGTTATACGTTACATTTGACATCTGACATAGGTTTTAGACATCTATTAAACTCACTTAAACGTATGTCAATCTATATCTAAAGCATGTTTAACTCAATACTGTGTTTAGACGCGGATTTGTAGTACGGATTTTTTTAAACACGCGTTTAATATCTGTTTAAATCTTTTGTAGTAAGGCAGCTAATGTCTAAAAAACTTTTAATCCTCTTTTTAACCTCTTAGGGAATGGAAAAATCTATTCCCTAGGCAGAATTAGGATATTTAACGAACGTTTGTGCAAAATTTCACGTTTGTAGACCCAGCAGTTTCAGCTCTGCGTTGATCAATCTGTCAGTGAAAATTTTTGCTAGTCAGTTTATCTTTAATGTATATAAATATATAAGTATCTTTAATGGTCCGTCACGTAGAAGCCCGTTCACGTTTCATAAAACGATTATATTTTATACACCATTTTTAGATAAAAGCCTTTTTACTTTGTATTAAATAACGTTTTCTATGAAAGTATTTAATAAAAAATCTATTTTTTCGACGAAATTATATTCTGTTCTATTCAAACGGTAGACACGAATCTGATAAAAATGTTTATCTAATTTTTCTTTCAATAAATATACTTTTATTTTTAAAATAGGAATCATAAACAGATATTTTTTTAATAAAATATGAATGTAATATATATATTATTATTTATTCAAAATGTATCTAGTTTTTACGACGAAATGTTTAATCATTCTGAATATAGTTATGAATTCCTTATTTCATCCACATAGAAATATAGAATTGTATTTAATCGTCTAATAAATAAGTACTATAGTAGATGTATATAGTAGGTATATATATATATATATATTATTAAGTGTGTACACCTCCAAACCTTGTTTAGTATTAAATGTCTCTATCCAAAGGTTGTCTGGAAGAGATCGCTCAGATCAGTATATATTTTGTTTTACTATTATAATATAAAAATATATCCCACGACCCTCTACAATAATGTACCTTTCAAAAGGTACCATAACAAAATATTATAAAACTGAAGAATTTGTTTTTTTGGACGCGCTAATAACAGGAATTACTGGTTCGAATTGAAAAATTCCTCCTGTGTTAGATAATTTATTTATAAAGGAAGGCTATATTAAATCACGTTACGACTCATAGGAGTAAAGTAGTAACTATAAACGCGAGGAAAACCGCGTGGGGCAGCTAGTGATACCATAACTTTAAAAATAGTTTTAGTGGTTCCCATGTTTTTTTTTGCATATACAAAACCTTTTTATTGTATTAGTATAAACTTAGTCATCTATACCTCTAGAATATATTATAAAGATATAATTTTTTTTTTGTAAGTTTGTAATCTCTAAAACTACTGATTCGTTTTGAAAAATCCTTTGCGTTAGCTAGCCTGTCTACTGAAGATGGCTTTAGGAAATATTAGATAACGCTACGACTCACAGGAGAGAAGCAGTGAAGACAAACTCATGCGAAACCGTGAGGCAGTAAGTTCATAATATAGAGGCAGATATAGTAATAATAGTATTTACAAATAATATTCTCTTAAAAATTAAACGAAAATGATTGTCAGAAAAACGTAGTCCCGTTTTTCACTACTAAAAAAGAATCTAATAAAAATTATCTGTCCCTCAAAATGATAGGCAACAAAACAAATTGCGATACGTCTCCCGACGAGGGACTGCCGCGACCGTTTACGGACAATGCTTGAGGGATCAGATCTCTAATGTTTAGAATTGTAATTGTAAGGAAATTATGGTAAAAAAATCTTTTTTTTTTTATGTATTTGTAAAGAGTCTAGAAGTGAATAATTATAAGATACAAGTTCCACGCAGCTTCGCTGGCGTATATTTAAGAATTTGATAACTAAGATATATTGAACCCTCTTTTAAACCCGTTAGAGGATGAATTAAAAAAAATGTTTTTTAATGCACATTTACGACATTTTAGGAACGTTTATACAATATTTAATGTTTCCAAACCCAGCGGTTTCAGATCTGCGTTGATCGATCAGTCACTGAATATGTCAGCCAGTCAGTTTTGATTAATAAATATATAGATTCAGAGTCCACGTCTTTATTTTCGACCTCTAAGAATATATCGCCATCCTCTCCCTTTTGACATCAGCGATACGTTGCTATAATATAGGCGATTCAAAGTATAGCGAGTATATATTGAGTAGTGTAAGTGGTACAATGTCGTTCTACTCTGTAAATAAATAAATAAATAAATAAATAAATGGCTTATATATAACATAGTATATTATAATATATAGTATAATATAATATGGCTATTATAATATAACAGTGTCATCTATACTAATACTATAAAGAGCTGAAATGTGTTCGTAAGTTTGAATGTCGGGGGTGATCTCCGAAATTACTGATCCTAATAGATAAAATCTTTTTGCATTGGATAACACATTTATTGAGAAAGGTGGTAGCCTATATTACATCACGCTACGGCTCATAGGAGCAAAGCAGTAACTATAAATGCGAGTGAAACTACGTGAGGTAGCTAGCTAATAATATGAAATGAGCATGTGGATCATCTGATCTTTAAGATCAATACCTCCTATAAACATTTGCAGTAACATAGGAGCCGTGGTGGGAAGAATTTTTATCGTGTTATCAAACAATCGTTAAAAAATACACTACCAAATGCGATGTCAAAAAGCTTTTGTAGTCGGCTGACGATAAAATTAATAAAGTTAAAAAAAATAACCTTTTATGATCCCTGAGAGTCCTCGAATAATTCATCTCAGTCAAAGGATAAAAACAAAATACCGAAAAACAAAAAGACGAATTCATATCGAAAACGAAAAAAATTTTTCGTAAAAGTTTTTCGACTTCAACGAATCAGATTTTTTTCTCGAATGCTCTCTATAAGAGCTCGAATATACTCAACGATTTAAGGCACTAGCAGTTATTAAAAACGGTTGTATTGAGTTCGGCTGTTTTATTTTACCGAGAACTTGTATTGGCAAGCTCAAAATAGTTCCTTCTATGAGACCTATTGAAATGTCAATGTAGAAGTATTGAAAGTGCACTTTAAAGCATTCCCGTTTCTCGTTCTATTTTCGAAAATAATGTATATATTTTATATTGTCGTTGCTATTTTATTTTAATGGCTGTTTTTATTTTAGAAATGCTACAAATTTTAATGTAACCGCTTTTTCGTTTAATTGTAGTCATTTTAATAATTACAGATGAATCATTTTTAATTATGATAGTTATAAATGAAACAAAAGTTTTGTGAGAAACAAAATAATTATAAAATATAGAATAGGACTTATATCTTTTAAGGCGAGAATTCCGTTTACAAAATTTGCTCTCATAGTTTAGTAATGATTTAAATAAATTGTCTGTCATTTATTTACACATAAAAGAATTTACTGTGAGTGCCTTTATTTTTGACAGCAACAGCTTTCGTAATATTACCTACGTAACTGTTACAAGGTTACAGAGTACTTTTTAAAATTGTTGTTTTTTTTTTATTTACGCATCCAACATATAGTCTCAGGCGGGTATGTGGGGCTCTCGGACTTAGACTTTGAACCGGACCCACAAAAAACCAACATCCCTACCACGCCGCTCTAGAAGCGTCCCGGGATCGCTGAGGTGCATTCGACCGTGACCAGGCTACAGAGTTGTTTGATGTCAATTACGAGAGTAAAACGTACAAATGTAAATCTCGCTTTAGAATAATGTAAGTTTATATATGAATAACATACCATTTATTCGCATCTACATTCCACGTGGGCGAAGCCGCCAGCGGATGCCAGTATATGAATATTACCGTAAAAGAGTAATGTAAAACTACTTTTGGCTCTCTGACTAGATCGCGTCATCTGTTCGCATGTTCATCTCATTTATTCAGAAAATTGCACTCGGAGGCCTCCTTTATACTTCAATAAAAGCTGTAACTCCACGAGGACAAAGAAAAAAGATTTCCTGAATTTTCCTGAACTTATTTTCCGCTGGTCTTTGTTTTTGTTCAAGTTTTTCTTTTTTTTGGCTTATTGTCTGTTCGCGTTGAATATGTTTAGATATGACAACAAATTAATTAAGAAAATAATTATATATTTTAAACTTTCGCGATTTATACTATTCATATTTAATATAACGGGTCTTATCGCGATAACTAAATCGACACACACGGATAGGTATCTTCACGCCACCTCACATCACCACCCGCGCCATCTTAATTCGGTAAGAAATTCACTTACAAATCGGGCTTTAGATCTATGCGACCCTGATCATCTCGATCACGAGCTGACACATATTCAGGAGGTACTAAAACGCAATGGATATCGGGTAAGTGATAGTATTAGACCACGAGGTAGGAAGGAAAAACAACCGGAGGTTAGCCGTCAACCAGCATTTCTGCCATACGTCAAGGGAATAACGGACAAAGTTGGAACGATATTGAAGAGTTACTCCATCAAGACCGTATTTACCCCCTTGACAAAAGTCTGTAAATGCTTACGCACGCCGAAGGATGTCATCCCTTTTCAAACGCCGGGTGTATACAAGATAAATTGTAGCTGTGGCACTTCTTATATTGGCCAAACTAAACGTACCATAGCGGATAGGGTCAAAGAACACATAGCGGCGGTGAAAAACAGACAGACAGAAAAATCCGCAGTGGCTGACCATCTGTTAAACTCGGGAACAAACCATTGGATTGAGCTTCATGACCCAAAGGTTCTCTCGACGGACAAAAATTATTATTGCCGCTTAGTACGGGAAGCAATTGAAATTAAAAAACATAAAACCTTCAATCGCGATGACGGATTTAAATTGTCGGCCGCTTGGAACCCGGTGATAAATAAATTTAACAAAAGTGAAGTACCTCGAACAATGTTCGCGCGAACCGATTGTGTTAGTGTGGTGTGCTCCCAGCATTATAATAACGGTAAAGACAATATTAATATTGTGAGGGTAGGCGAAGAAAACTCGCGCACTCGTCGCCGGAGGGCGCGCGGTACACCAGTCAGCTCGTGACCACGGCGAATGTAACTTCGTCGAAACGTCGGGCAATAAAAAGGTATTACTACTATTAGTTATCGCGATAAGACCCGTTATATTAAATATGAATAAGAAAATAATATTGACAATGAGTCTTTTTATTCAAAATTAAAAATTAAACAATATTTTTTTGCGGGTGCACAATTAATAGTTACATTAATCCTTAACGAAAAAAATCCAACATTCTTTATGTAATATTTTTTAGTTGTTGTGAGATACATAAAAGCTGTGACATCCAATGCCAAGCAAAACAGACAAATTTATTTCTACAAATTTATTTGAAATTTTAAAACTGTCGATAAAATTACTTGAAATAAAAATTAAAGTAACCTTTGTTTACATTTAGATAAAGTATTTAAAAAGAGTTATGTAAATTATGTTTTATTGAGGATCAGCCAAGATATAGCCTGAATATAGCTCGATCAGGGCAGTTCCTTGCTCTCTAAGAAGGTCGCCTTGCTAATACAGTTGCGTTTCGTACGGTGAGTAAGAGAGCCGGAATCCTAACCTTGAGAAGGTTAAAATACTACCCGTACTTCCCATTCCCAATCGCAACGCATTTGTGGCTCCTCTGATGCTGAAATTTCCACGAGCGGAGGTTATCTTAACATCTGATGTCCTGTTTGTTTGCCAGCGTTGTTTATTAAAAAAAAAGTGACATCATATT
Organism: Hypolimnas misippus; assembly: GCA_037950945.1. NCBI lineage: Eukaryota > Metazoa > Arthropoda > Insecta > Lepidoptera > Nymphalidae > Hypolimnas > Hypolimnas misippus. Next base: position 11,187,216 of record JBBEEQ010000011.1, read on the forward strand.
AATCTGTGACGTCATCAATGCTATAATTAACGCAAGGTTTGTTTATTTTATTAAGATCATTCGATATTGACACACGTGTGCACACAGATAAATGGGGAAGAACGAATTGAATGCAATAATTTAAATAATATGAATAGGTATTTCAATCTCTAATTAATTAGGTGACCCGTGTCACCTAGCTGCGAATATTTCACACAATAATTAGTCACGTAATTAATTGAAATTGTAAATTTAAAGGAAATATTAATTTTCAGATGTTTACTTAAGTTAGAATATAATTGATAAATTCGAAAATTTTAAAAACTTCCGATAATGTAATCATTGAGAACATTTTAACGATATAACATGATATTTCTGCTATAAGTTGGTGAGGAATTGTATATTCTGCTGATTTTTTGCTTGAAAGTCGACGTAATGGATCAAATCAAATCAAAATCCAAAAAATACTTTATTCAAGTAGGCTCTCACGAACACTTTTGAATCGTCAATACATGAAATAACTGGTCAAGTGCGAGTAGGACTCGCGCACCGAGGGTTCCGTACAAACTTATAGAAATCTATATAAGACTAACCCATCTACGCCATTTGTGGTCTTCATCATCAGTTCCAACATAAGTTATTATCAAAAATACCTAAATCGGTATAGGCTTGCCTATAATATTTGAGGAGTTCCCTCAATTTCTCCAGGATCCCATCATCTGATCCTGACCTGAAGACAATGGGACCACCTTGGAAGTATACCTTTTCAAACAAAAAAAAAAATTGAAAATCGGTACACAAATGGCGGCGTAATTAGCGAACAAACATAAAAAAAAAATTAAATACAAGGTCAAATTGAAAACACTCCTTTTTTAGAAGTCGTTTAAATATAATCAAATATTATGTAAATATGGATCACGTCCCAAAAACTATTTTGAAACTACTTAGGAGCACTTTAATTTAAAACACAATCATGGATGCAATCCATGGAAAAACAAAATTTTATTTTAAGTACTAATACAGCTTATACTTTCAAAAAAGCAAAGTTATAGCGCGATTCAGGATACACCCAGCGCCATATCTTGACAATTTCAATGAACTAACTTGTTGACTTTGACATTAACAACATAATTATATTATATTTTATTCTCGTTTTATTTTTATTTATACTCTACTACACTCCACTACCCCTACACTACGTTCGTAAAATATTTAGATTTACATTATCGATCAAAATATATATTAGTGTTGCCAAGACGAAAATAATTAGTCCTTAATTCGAACAAAACTTATTGTTTATTTATAAATAACTAATTATATTACTAATAATCAGAAGACTTATATGTGTAGATAAATAAGTATATTAAATAACTCGATCTGTTTGAATTTAATTTTAAAATTTTCGTACTAAGTCAATACGAGTACTTAAATCAAATCGCGTGAAGCTCTTATATTGAACGTTAATTACGTAATGACGTTATAAATCAACGATAAAACTTTTACATGAAAAGTTAATTTTATTATTTTTAGCGCGTTTAAATAATAATTAAAATAAAAAAAAATATTAATCGAGCAGAATTATATCACAGTTAATGTCATAATGTTGTAATAGATGGCATTAGCTGTACGCTACAACGCGCTATCATTTTGTTAGCTGCGATATATAGATTGCATTGCGTTGTTTATAAAGGTTTGCTGCTTTTTAATGTTTTCGTATTGATACAAATTTCTTCTCAGTGTTTGTAAAATTGTTTTTTTGACCATGGTCAACTTCTATGTTAATTTGTTACAAGTACATAAAATTTTTATTCTAAGATTAATATATTTTCCGCTTGATAAATTTACAACTTGATACATTTACGCGTTCCTGAGAAAAAGGTTGAAAAACAGACATACAGACTGACAGACACACGAACAGAAATTTACAGTTTTCGGATTTTTTCCTTTATGTATACTAAAGGACCTTGCTCCTGGCCAAATTTCATAATGCTTGGTCAAGTACCCTATAGGTTTTGATTCCCTTGCGAAAACGTTAAAAACGCTATCATACTTAAAATATGTGATATAAATGACCGTATCTTTTGATTGCATTAACTTAGAAGTTTGATTTTTTCACAGCGCTTAGTAATTACAACTCTGAGTACTTGACGTTGATCAAAATTTGTTACCTTCACGCGTTTCTGAGAAAAAGATTGAAAGACAAACTTACAAACAGACAAACATACATACAAAAATTTACAATTTTCAGATTTTTTCCTTTATTTGTACCATAAGATCTTACTTCTTGCCAAATCTCATCGTGCTAGGTCAATGGGAAGTACCCTATAGGTTTTGATTCCCTTGCGAAAACGCTAAAATGGTCAAAATATACGACATATTTTCCATTATCTTTTGATTGCGTTGACTTAGAACTTTAATATTTTCACGGCCGCATGTCATCGTAGACTTGAGTATATGATATTAATTTCAACATGATACGTCTCTGCATTTCTGAGAAAAAAGGGTTCCCGACATCCCGACAGACAGACAGACAGACAGACAGAAAGACAGACAGACAGACAGACAGACGGACAACAAAGTGATCCTATAAGGGTTCCGTTTTTCCTTTTAAGGTACGGAACCTTAAAAACAAAAAACAATACATCAATAATGAAGCTACCACCGGTTTGGAACGTAGACTCTACCGAGAAGAACCAGCAAGAAACTCGATAATTATTGATGAGATGATTCTTAGCTATAATTAATGAAATGTGTACAAACGTTTGAATGTTGACAAGTCTTTTATGATTATTGAAAGGATCTGAGCAACTTCTACTGGTGAAATCGAATCGAAATCACCTACACTGTGATTTTAATGACACTAAAATAACATAGTTCCGTAACCTTGACCTAATGCTACAGCGTCATCCGGAATCGGTTAGTTACACAACTCCTCACCAACTTACAGCATAAGATTTGTGTTTCGGCTCCTTGAAATGATATCAATAAATAAATTGTTGTTGTTTTTTTAATTTTTAATTTCTGATTATAACTTACTTATATAATTTAAACCTTTGCGATTTATAGTATTCATATTTAATATAACGGGTCTTATCGCGATAACGAATGGTAGTAATAGATTTTTATTGCCCGACGTTTCGACGACGGCAAGGAAAACTCGCGCACTCGCCGCGCGGTACATCAGTCAGCTCGTGACCACGACGAATACAACTCCGTCGAAACGTCGGGCAATAAAAAGGTATTACTACCATTAGTTATCGCGATAAGACCCGTTATATTATATATGTATAACTTACTTAATGGATTACTTAGATGAATTCATTAATGTCTGTATATCTTTCTCTAAACTTGTGAGAATAAAAACGTATTTCCGTACAAAACACCGAAAAGATAGAAGAATATCATGATACAGTGTAGTGCATAATAAACATAAAGGCCTTCACCCATCACTCGGAATATATCAAAGGCTATTTAATATAAAGAGTTACCTTTCAAAGCTCGAGTTTTCAAAGAAAAACTATAACATAGAGGTATCTAAGTTGATATTCACGAGTTAACACGACCTCTTTCACCAGGAATTTCCCTGGATAAATACAAGTTAGTCGGTTAGGGTAGCCATGTTTGTTTACAAATTATAAAGAACGTGTCATATTTTTAATTAAAAAGTAAAGGCTATTCAAACTGTCACTGTCAAAGAATGCTACATTCTGATACTTTTTTTTTATTTTCAACCGACTTCAAAAAAGAGGGTCTCAATTCGTAACGTATGTTTTTTTTTAATGTTTGTTACTTCAGAACTTAATTCCGCATTCTGAAATCATTGATCGTTTTGTGATAAAACCTTGGTTGTGGGTTCTGGTGACAACCACGGATGCCTTATCTTAATTTAGGTGGTAATACAACGCACGCTGCGATTTTTGATGCAAACAATAGATTTTTATATCGCGTATATTAAGATGTAATTTTAATCATTAGTAAATGAAGTAATAAACAGATAGTTAATAAACGACAACGGCTGCAAATAATCAATAATGTGTTCATATAAAAGGCAACCGTTACAGACTGATAACAAACAGACAATACTATCAACATACAGTACGAGCTACTAAATATTGCGCTGTATTGGCACGTAGCACGTCCAAAATGTAACCTCTAAATTTGAATGGAGAAATAAAATTAGGTCCTAGCGGAACCGCGTGCAAAAGCTAAATATGAATAACATTATTAAGTTTAAAATTTTTATATTTTTAAAAAGATTGAAAAATAAGAATGTCAGGAATTTAAAAAACGTCCTGGTCACCATACACGGGACGAACACCGCCGGGCGATAAAACGACGTGTAACATAAATTATTCATAAAAATCTTGACTCGCCGCGTGATGCAAAGAGGCTATGTAATACTATAGCGTTTATGAAACCCTGGTACATTATTTTTACATTTATGAGATATATTAAATACAACGTTTTAAAAACATCATCGTTGATTAAGACATTTTTTTATTTAGGGCAAGTTTGCGTTAGTATTACAAATATTTATTTTCAAGGCAAGAATTACACTTGTAAGTTTGGCGTATGAACTTACATAAAATTTACATTAATTATTATCTATCATTGCTTGTACACCTGTACTCCTAGTACGAATTGTGATCATTTTCGATTGGTAAGTTATGACTAATTTTGCATACATTAAGTTGCGGTAATTCTCGTAAGAGCGGTAATTTCGCTAGAGGCGCGACTAGTGAATGTACGTAAGAATACTGATCAACATAACGTAAGCGAAAACTATTAAAATTCGTGCTAGGATTACTAAACACACTTATTATATGTGTCTTGACTTAGTTATACCAGTAACCAGATTATGGAGTTGTTTACATTGGTAAATTATTCTCAACTAGCTTACATAAGTAAATTACTGGAATAAATCTAAGGAATTAAGTTGTTTATCATTGTTTTATATCTGAATTTACTGTTAGTGTCTAAATTTTGACATTTATTGTTTTCGTATCTACTCGTACTTACGAAGTATCTTTTACTAGGTTACAGAGTTCTTTTATATTGCTCACGAGAGTAAAACTTAGAAATGTAATTTTCGCCTTATAATGAAATCTTATGTTTTCATAAAATAAAAAATTACAAGACTAAATCAGACGATAACGACTTTTTAATAAATATACCGTTTAGTAATTAATTAATTTTATGATTATATTTCTTCGTAATTAAGTTCTTTGTAGGGCTAGTTAAATAAAATAATTTTATATAATAATTTTTTTTTTATTTGTATACGTTATTTAAATAAAAGTATCTACTATGTTTACTGAAAAAAAAATACATTTATAAACGCTTAAATATTTTTAATCGTAAACTACAGTGACACATCAACATACACACATTAACCACAAGGCGCATGTGACAACAGCAGATCTATTAAGTACCCAGTAGAACGGCGAGCGCCAAGTCAAAAGAGCAACCAATCTTGTGGTTAGCTGAATAAAACGTCGCGATTTTCGCTGAGACAAAGACAACATAGTTCTCTACAGCGAAACGCAAAGCAAATTTTGTAAAACAAAATATACATACCAGTAAAATCTTTTTTACTTAACCCATTTGTTATTCTTATGGTTATTGCTTCGGTCCTATGTATCATAGCCTGATGTATTATAGCCTTTATCAATAAATAAACTTTTTTTTCTATTTATTTCTATTTAGACTTTTATACTTGAGTATACATCAGCCCCATCGTATCCTATCCATTACATAACTACGGCGTATTGATGACAGAACAAAAGCATACACTTTTTTTTTTGTTAATAAACTGTCTAACAAAAAAAGAATTTTTGAAAGCAGTAGTTCCTGAGATTAGCGCGTTCAAACACATAAACAAACAATTCAGCTTTATAATATTAGTATAGATTAAAATATATGTAAATATTTTCGCAATGCAGACTCTTTTTTAGTCGTCTAATAACTGAACCTTAACTACACCGACTTCCGACACTATCTCTGGTTACACAGATACGTAGTTCAAAGGCTTTCGAGGTAATATTTCGTACATTCGAGACGAACTTAACACCTTCATATCGATGCTGCAGTCAAAGTGTGAATAAAAAAAAATATTTTAATTATTTTTGCCGCCCTTAAAATCCACCATCCTAGACTTCAATCTATTCAACCTGCTGGTAAATCTACCCCTTACTTAGCCATAATTACTTATGATATTGTTTATGGTGCAATGGCGGATACTTGGAACTGTCATAATTAATACCAATATTATAAATCTAAAGACTTTATATTTAAACGCGCCAGTCTAAGAAGCTTTATTATTTTGACAGAGACGTTGGCGCAGTGGTCACTGCAACTGACTCAAGCGTTAAAGGTCGCGGTTCGATACCCGCTCACGTCAAATGTCTGTATTGGCCATGCGGATGTTTGTCGTGGTCTGAGTGTTTGTGTTAGTGTTGTGAGCGTTTCCGGACCCCCGAAACAAGGTCACGCGATCTTAATGGGGGCCGTTGAGTGTGATGCGTTCATTATATATTTTTAACATAATTAAAAAAAGTTAATAGTTTATACATTTCACTGTAAATAAATATTTGTTTTATCTCAGAAATAACCTCATTTTAGCTGTATCATGCTAGAACGGTTGGCAAATTAGTGACTAATCTAGACGAAAGAAAATTTTACGTAAATTCACAGATTAACTGCAACTAACATCAACGTATTGGAAATACGAGCCGATAACATCCCTCATGTAACATGAATCGTTATAGCGACCACGGCTTATCCTAAGAATGTACTTTATATTATCTCGGTATGAGACGAATTGTTGAAATAAAAAAATATATGATTTACTCACGCCCGCCCTATTATAACCCCAAAAGGGGGTTGATTTCTAAAGATACATTATTAGTACACCTCCAAACTATCTAAAGATATAGATATATAATACATTTTAAATATAAATTTTACTTTAAAAACATAGTACTTTCAAACAAACTCACAACTCCCGTTTTACTCCCTTAGAGGTGGGGTTTCGTAAGATCCGTTTTTAACGGAAGTCTACACCTTATAAGGAACCTATATGCCAAATTTTAAATTGATAGTTGTTATAGTTCCTGAAAAATCAGTGAGTGGCATTTCTCTTTTATATACATATAAGGAAGATTACACTTTGCTAATGGTAATCAGACGGCTTTTGTATGGTCTCTTTGTGTATTTGTATACTTTAACCGACTTTCAAATAGAAGAAGGTTCTTAATTCATCGAGGACTTTTTTATTTATTCAAAAATGGCTTAACTCATTTAATTAATTCCCATTGATGACATACGATTGGACCCATAGAACTTTCGGTTCATTAGATTGGATTTTGACGACAAAGAGGCATGGATTTCACAAGCGTTGATTTTCTATATGGATAACATAATTAAAATTTAATAAAAATACATTATGTATAAATGATTTTAAAAGAGTTACTATCGAGTTTCTTGCCAGTTCTTCTCGGTAGAGACAACATTCCGAACCAGTGGTAATCTAAAATGAAAATATGACATATAAATTGACGATTCGAAAGTGCTTTAAAAGCCCTTTTGAATAAAGTATATTTTGAGTTTGAGTTTGAGGTTTTAAAATCAAAATACCTGATATAAATTTGTCATTCAACTAAACGAAATGAAAGATATTGCTTAAAAAGTCTTGTAAATAGCTCTATTTTAATTAAAACAAAATTAAAATCGTGAATATGAAAAAAAAATGCTAAAATTATATTTTATATAAACTAAGAAGTTTTCTAACTAAGCAACGATTAAAACTTTTATATCTCCAAGCTGGTTGATTTATTCCATTAAAGTTCCAATAAAGTACTAATGGAATCCAAAAAAAAAAATGTCAAACTATATTTGAAAGCAAATAAGTTAAAGAATAAAATACTTTATAATCACATATTTATTTCTACCATTGAAATAAGTTGAAGTAAATAAAAATTGTAAATATATCACACATTTCTTGATAATCTCTGGCCCCGGCTAACGAGTTGTTCCATTAACAATAAGGACAGTACAAGTTAGAAGATGGTGCGAATTTTCATTGATATTTTATAATTTTAAATATAGTATTTTACTTATAACGCCGAATTCTCGACTTCGCAATGTCAATGTAACCTTCTTGGAGCTAGTTATTCGATTTTATAATAAAATCAAATAGTGCTACAGTTTGAAATTAATAAATGTTTTATAAGTATCTATTATAAAGTTCTAAATAGGGAAAAATATTATTATCTTCAAAATTTTATAGATGATAAAGATGGCTGGATTTAGTATAATCTGTATTTACACACACACACACACAACTGTGTTTCCGGGCCCCCGAACTGTGTTTCAGGATCTTGAGATTCTAATGGGGGCCGTTGAATGAAATGCCTTGATTTTTATTATTAGATATATATATTAAATCTCGTATAGAAATGCAAAAAAAATGTTAAGCTGGAAATATATCGTCGAATAGCAGTTAAAACTTATGTTCATAATCATAATAATAAAAAAATATTAACATAAAGTAATAATATTTTCAGGTGTAGTTTTAACCGGCTTCAAAAAACAAAGAAGTTCGCAGTTCACCAGGAACTTCTATATATAATATGTTCACTGATTACTCGAAGACGACTCGATTTATTTGATACATCTTTTTTATATATTTTAAGCTTTCGCGATTTATACTATTCATATTTAATATAACGGATCTTATCGCGATAACTAATGATAGTAATACCTTTTTAATGCCTGACGTTTCGACGAAGTTACATCCGTCGTGGTCACGAGCTGACTGGTGTACCGCGCGCCTTCCAGCGGCAAGTGCGCGAGTTTGAGTTTTCGGTAGGCGAACAAAACTTGAAAGGCGAAGAAGACCCGTTATATTAAATATGATTTTTTTTTTCGTTCGAAATACTTTCAAATTGGTCCTTTCATTAAAATCGATCCAGTAGTTTGATTTATAACCAAAATAACTAGAACAAGTGTTTCATCCAAATAATTACATATTTCGCTGTTGAAGTCGGTTTTAACTTACACCGTAACATGTTATCGGTCGAAGATGACCCCCTAATGAGATTTCACAAGAAACGAACAACGATAAGAGCGATTACTCAAACGCCGTATTATAGTGTTTATTACTGTTAAATCGATAAACGCGAAAAGCACTTCTGATGTTTATGATCTTACCAAGGCGCTATAAAATACAAAGCCTTTTTTTAGAGCAATACTATGCTAAGTCACACGGACTTTATTTTGAGAAAATGGCGTCTACAGATGTTAAACCTATTCTTAATAAATTCGTTTGAAGACGGTTAGAATGACTAAAATCAGATTGGTATTATATAAGGTTTTATCTAATTATAAGTTTTTTATATGTATAAGGCTACTGTATATTTGATTTACCCTGCGTCAACAAAAAAAAAGGCTACTGTATATTGCAAAATATGGAACACATTTCAATTTTCTAAACATTAAATTAAGGCACTTTCTATTTCTTATTATCTAATTTTTTATGCTTATTTAGGTTAGGTTAGGTTAATACGCGAATTTTACTTTTCGTGGGTTGACACATTATTGCTTATCAGCACCCATATATTTATAAAAAATATAGTCAAATCTTAATACGAAATTTTTTACCACATTATACGCAACACACTTTGTAAATTTCAGAAACGGAACGGTTTTGTATTCCAAAAAAACAGAACAAAGAGATCGGAACTTATACTACAGCAATGAAACAAACCGAATACACCTATGTATACATATTTCACAACTAAGTGACTTAGGATCAAAGGGACACAATTAAAAATATCTAACAACAAGTAAAACAATAATAAGCAGACCCTAGTGTAACCAGAAAAATGCTATGTTATTATCATATCTTATAATGATGATTTGTAAGTGTAGTTTGTAACGTCATCATCATTTCAAGATGGTGGAGTGAACAATACTTTCGTGACCATAACAATCATGAAACTTATTAACTAAAACGTTTCTGATCGAATATTTCCAACTTCATGATATCACCGTCCAAAAGAGAAGTTAGTTAATTTACTTAACGGTTACTTAGGAACTATTATAGTTTAATACAATAAACCTATTACGAAGTTATCGAAAGCTTAAAACTAACGATCTTGGTGAACGTTTAAACATTCCATTCCATTCGAATTGTTTCCAATAAATTACATTTAATGCGATTAAGTATTTTTTTTTCCTTAAACTTTATTACGCTGTGTTTTTAACTACTAAATAATCATTTGAACATTTCTGTAGAGCAAATTTCAATAATACTTTTTATAAACCGGTTTACATAATACTGATCGGTATAAAATTTTAATTTAAATTAATACGTATGAAAAAATCGTAAAAGTATGTAGATTTTTACAAAATGTATAAATCATATCAATTTGGTACAGCACAATGTTTGACAGTTTGATCATTATAAAATACTAGCCGTCCCCTTCGGTTTCACTCGCGTTTATGGTTACTGCTTCGCTCCTATGAGTCGTAGCGTGATGTAATATAGCCTATAGCTTTCCTCAATAAATAAATTGTCTAACACAAAAAGAATTTTTTTTTTTTTTTTTTTTTTTTTATATAAAATGAATTACTCACAGTAAAAAAAAAAAAAAAAAAAAAAAAAGAAAATTTAAATTCGAAACAGTCATTCATGCGATTAGCGCGTTCAAACAAACAAAGAAACTCATCATTTTCGCAATATTATAATAGATATATGTATGTATATATGCACATGACGAACACATTGGCGCAGTGATCGATATATCTGACTGAAGCGCTAACGGTCGCGGGTTCGATTCCCGGTCACGGCAATCTGTATTGGCCATACGGATGTTTATCGTGGTCTGGGTGTTTGTGTTTGTGTTGTGTGTGTTTCCGGACCTCCGACATAGGATCATAAGATCGAGGCCGTTGAGCGTGATACGTTTATTATGTATAATAATATTATAAACGTAAGTCAAAACATCAAAATCAAAATAGACTTTATTCAAGTAGGCTTTTGTAAACACTTTTGAATCGTCGAACCAACAAAAAAAAATTAATGAAAAGCTACCACCGGTTCCAAATGGAGATTCTACTGGAAGAACCAGCAAGAAACTCTATAGGTACTCTTTTAAAATTTTTGTTAATTGATACATTTACAAATATGTTTGTGTGCAAAATAACATGCTTATATCGGTGGTTTGCAAGAATATCGTAGTAATTCATAATTCTAACAAATAGAACTAAGTATGTCAAAATATATTTTATCATGAAAAAAGTTGCGATCATAAATTTCCTTTAAATCAATAAAGTTCATTCATCGAGGGATCGTTTAAATTTTGCAGCACCATCACATTAATAAAGAAGTTTAAATACCCCATTCCATAAAATTCATCATTATTAGTTGCATCGATATTCTTGAAAAACAGCGATATGTGTACCTTTAGTATGATAATTATTCAAAATTTCAGGTAAATCAGATCTATTCAACTTAAAAAACATACTCGTTTTTATATTCTTCTATTTCCTTTGAAGTTAAATATGAGTGATGTTCACAAAATATAATTAATATTATTTACTTTAATTTTTAAGTCTAAATTGAGTTCAGAAATAGAAAATAATTACTTTATAAATGAATATAAATTATAAATATTCTATTTGTTTGTAAAATAATTATAAGTTATTTTTATGATGTAAAATGAAACAAATTTAACATATTTGTATAAGATTTATATTGCTTTGTAGCGTTTTTTTTACAAATTAAAAGCCAATATTGAATAACGATTATCGTACGATACATTCAAATGAATTAGTCATATTATAATATTATCCATACTTAATATTATACACGCGATAGTTTACGTGCATGTATGGATGTTTGTTACTCTTTCACGGAATAACTGTTAACTTGATTTTATAAAACTTTACAATAATATAGATTATTATATCAGAATAACACATAGGCTATCTATACATATAAAATTACTTGTCCTGACTGATGGATTCATCGACGCTACTTGTGCTAACTTGTGCTACAAACTTTAAATTATGTCAGTAAGTACATTTTTAATTTTTGTACCCGATTATGCTTCAAATTAGCATATATATTTCTTGGGGGAAAAACTAAACTAAACTATAATTACAAAATCATCCCTTAGTGATGTGCTAGGGAGTACTAAGTCTGGAACCGAAAAAAATTTGCTGGTAGTACAATTTACCTGAAATTTTGAATAATTAACGGAGAGTTGAATTAAAATTTTTTTTTTTTTATATTAATCTAAAAGGGTGTGAAGAGTTATTATCGTCTGTATGCAAAATGTTATCCTGTGGTCATATTTACTTAAAACTTAAACTATATAAATACTTCTTGATGCTATTACATCGTAAACACAAAACACTGTATTTTCTGAATCGCTTCTATCACATTCCAAAACATACGCGATCAAAGCCTCGAGAAACTGCTAGTAATTTATAAAGACATTGTGTGAATTGATTAAAATATAATGGTTAGCGCAAAATAAGTAGGAAAAAATCTACCATCTAAGAGCTATTTTAACGTATGCTGCAAAAACCGTTAGAGCTACATAGATATTTATAATGTTCAATTGAAATGTTTATCCTAAAAAGCCGTACAAAAAGGCCGACGACAGGATTTATCTTTTATACGGAAACATTATTACCAATATTAATCCAGTGCATACAAAATCGCGGGCTAGTCTAATTTTAAATAATTACTCGCCTTAGAGACTATTGAATTGGAAATTTGAAATTCATATCAAGACAGAGAACACCAAACTTGAATCTGATTTCATCTCGCCGCACCCGGCGCCGTGCCAGCTGAAATATATCTATTAAGATTAAGATAAGTTTCGACTACACTCAGTACACACTTAGAGAACACAATGAGTGTAAAAATAAATGTCTTTAATTAGGACATTTATTGTGAGACTGATTATTATTGTGAGTGTGATATTACTTCGCTTGACTGTCTTAATCAGGTTAAGTGTATGATGAGATGAAAGTGTCACAGTTTATCGCAACACAATATAGAATAAATTTTATAAAATACTTGCTTCTTCGAGCGGTTTCGTTCGTATTTATGACGTTATATATACCTATTATCTAGATCTATATAAGGTTTCTTAATATACGGGCTATCAAACGCAAAAGAAAATCAAATCGGATCCGTAGTTTCAGGGATTATCCCCGACATACTAAGTTATAAACAAATCTTACCTCTTTATAATGTTAGTATAGATGAAATAAATAAAAAACCTGGTCATATACATGCCATGCTTTCACATAAAAGGTTTCGTACTATCGTACGGGATATAACTTTTTGTCCTTTTTAAATAATTACATATGTAAAAGAAACAAGTTAGATCCTATAACAATATGTAATATATAACCCTTCGGGTGTGATTTCGCCTCGCACTTGACCGATTTTTTATTATACAGACGAACGGACAAACAGCCAGTCGTTGAATGGATGAACAGACTGACAGAGGAACTGAAAGATCAGACAAAGAGACGAATATACGAACAGACCGGCAGACCATTTGGAATAGATACTCTAAAAGTCTCCTTATAAAAACTGTATAAATTTTAATTAGGTACATCCCTGTGAAAAGGGACGGGCAGCTAGCTATTAATAAAAGACAATTTACAACATTCCAATATCAAAAATTTACAATTTACTTTATTAAGATTTCTTAGAAATTCCCCAAAACACATGTAAAATTCCAAAATTCATTAAAGCTGGCCCTGATTATGAATATTACTATATAAATTTAATCTGTTAACTGTCAAAATAAATTCATTTTTTTTTATCGTCCCACTTTGACTTGATAATAAAATTGTATTCATAAAATGAATATTGTTACATAATTTAGTTGTTCTATATATCTTCTTTAATGTCAAAAGTAATTAATTACTTAATGTTCATTGTATGCAATATGTCACGAGCTTAGTATTAGAGCTACGGTATACAAAATCTGGGCGAAAAGAGTCATTAAAATGTAGTGCCATATAATTCTGTGGTACATATTCCAAGACTTTAAAAATAAAAATAACTATTCTATTAACATTTTGTGACAATAAAGCCGAATTGCCAAGTGCCTTTGCGCTTTGTGTATTCTTGAATTTGGTCACTACGCTAAGCGTGCGATATAAAGTATCGTTTCAATGATATGTAAACGGATTTCAAAAGGGAAATTCTTGAGCATTTCACAAAAACAATCCGCTTATATTTTCCACGACGCATCCCAATCGGTAATAATTCAACGGCTGAAAACGGAAAATCGCTTTAAGTTCTGAGAAAATACCCGAGTGTTTATTTACGGCTTTCTATTTAACATAAAGTAAATATCGTTAACTATATCTAAAGGGAGATGGAATTTATCAAAATAATCATGCTTCATAACAAGATGGTTTCCGTGTACTTTCTTGTATAATTCTCAATGTTAATCTTAAATTGAAAAGTCAGTTAGTATACAGAGTAATTGCTTTGTAAATAAATCTATATAATCATAAAGTGGAGTTTTTTTAATTAGTTGATAAACGTCCAGACGGACATTTGTAGCATCAGATGAGTCACAAATGTGTTGCCATTTTAAAATAAAATAAGAAATGAAAGGTAAAAGAAACTAAGGAAAGAAACGATAGGAGAGGATAAGACTTAGAGTAAAATCAACAACTGATTTCTTAACTCTAACTCCTCAATTAAAATTCGTCAATAAGAAAAAATATTTAAAACAAAAAAAAGGGGTTAAATCAAAATTGGAGAAGATTACGACTGCTAGAAATCTACTATTTTTTTTTGTCTTTTACGCTTTTACATTATAAAACCAATGTAGGACACAATAGCTTCATTTCATATCAAAGAAATGGCGTCAAGGACGGGAAAATGCAGGAAATACAGAGTCGGCTAATTGGCACTAATATCAAAAGTCATTTTTATCGGTGTGAAATATCTCGCTGAATGCAACATAAAAATTAATATTTGATCAGTCATTCTGAAGATCAAATTTTCGCTCTAAAGCGAGAATTACATTTGTAAGTTTTACTCTCGAGAGCGATATAAAACAACTTTGCAACCTTGTAACAGAGATGTAAGTAACGAAAGCTATAGCTATCAAAAATAAAGAACTGACAGTAAAATATTTCAGGTGTAAATGACAAACAATTTATTTTATGTAAATTTTATTGAGCCGAGATGGCATAGTGGTTAGTAGACGTCGATCTCAGCCGATAATCGCGGATTATAACCCCGCTTGCACCGCTGAGTTTTCAAGTGCTAAATTTGTATTTAAATTCATCTCAAGTTTGGTGATGAAGGAAAACACTGTGAATCGTGCATATACCGGGAAGAGTTTTGTCACATGTATATCCGCCACCCCGTAGTGGAGAAGCGTGGTGGATTAAGCTCTAAAACCTTCTCCTGAATAGAAGAGTAGGCCTCTGCCCAGCTATGGGACGTTTATAGGCTGTTACTTTACTTTTAATTTATTTTTTAATCTTTACGAAAGTCTGCCAGGAAAACTTGCAAGTGAAAATAATCAAATTATGACAAAAATTAAATATAATAATATTATAGTATAAAATTATTGCGTAAGTAAGGAATTACTGACATTGCAAAATATTTGTACGGATCACTTAGTTCGTCTTATATTGCAAACTAGCTACCCCTCGCGGTTTTACTCGCGTTTATGGTTACTGCTTCGCTCCTATTAGGATACTGATAAGCAATAATGTTTCAACCCACAAAAAGTCAAATTCTGAGTTATCGACGTATTTTGATACACCTACTATCCATCACCTATTTAACATTATTCAAAAAAAAATTACGGTAATATAAACAAAAAAAGTACTGAAAAAAGTTTCCTAATTAATTATTTCGAATATCAATTGCGTTCCATATTTTCTAATTTATACAATAATTTAAAATATTTGAAAAGCTTTTTATTAAATAATATATTAAATATATCAATCTTCTTTTAATTCATTAATTCATTTATTAAAGAAAAGATGCCTATATACTTCTTCAAACATATTTGTTAAGAATAGGTTTGACATATTTAGACGCCATTTTCTCAAAATGAAGTCCGTGTGGCTTGACACAGTATTGCATATCAGCGTCCATTAGTCGTAGCGGGATGCAATTTAGCCAATAACTTTCCAATATAAACCGGCTAACAAACGCAAAAGATTTTTTTAAATTGGCCCAGTAATTTGAAAACCAATTCAATGCAAACAAGCAATCAAATCTCCTTATAGTATTAGTGTAGATAATATCTTTGTGCCGTATGCTGATGAAAGACTCGGAGTCGAAAGTAATAGTAGAAGAATTATTCTAAAAGATTTAACTCCTCGTCTCATTGCGTCCACAGAGACAGGGCTGCTTCATTTCCCCCCAAAGAATCGGAAGTGCGATTCAACTGGGAAATGGTAGCAGTCTTGCCACCATTCCACGCAGACATGATTTATACAGTAATTATCCGTAAACGTTGTTCAACTTTTTCATTATATTTATAAAGAAAATGGCAAAAATAAAAAGTAATTAAAACACATTTTTTTTCTTTATAATTGTTTGAATACTTTATTAAGGTTTTAATTGCAATTTCATTTGCATTTTTAGTAAAAACAAGCTAATTAAATTCATGTTTTATCTTGTAGCGTGAAATAGCTTGCTACGACGTAGCGGCTATAGCGTAGAGGCTACGGCGTAGCATCGTAGCATTATAGTTAATTCCATGAAATCTAAATTAGTAGAACGATATAGCTAAAAGTAGTAATAAGGGGATAAAAACAGAAAGATTTTATATTACATATTATGATGTAGAAATAAATAGTATATTATTTATTTCTTTAAATACACTAATATATACAAAATTATATAAAATAACTATTTATTTATTTATTTAATATAATATAACTATACATAATATAACTATAAGCTGATGGATTTTTGCACCCAAAATATCACTTTTGAAGACGTTGGGCAAAGTATTCGCTTTTATAATAAAATTGCGCAGAGAAGGTTACAGGTTACAAATAATAAATTTATAGTACACTAGCAGTTGTTCGCGGCTACGCCCGCGTATATTTTGGAAAGTTCAGCTAAATAAATCTACCAGCGAAATTGTTACTGTTCCAGGATTTAATACAGGGGGTATTAAAGCGTCACTATAAGAGATGATTTTGAAATTCTGGGATACATGTATTTAGTTATTCTCCCTAAGTAATATTTATGCTGAATTTAAGGATAATTGGTAAAAAAAATAAATTTTCTCCATTCAAACTTTACAACCCCCTTGCACCCCAGTGTGGAATAATAGTACCCTGTTTTCTATTTAACATTTCATTACTATCATCCAGAAGTATGTGTATTAAGTTTTAAGTTAATACGACCACGGAATAAGATTTTGCATACAGACGTGTTTACCCCTTTTCACCCTCTTAGGGGTGAATAATCAAAAAACCCTTTCTTAGTGGATGCCTACAACCTAAAATCCACCTATTGCCAAAATTTCGAGTTCGTAGCCCCAGCGGTTTAGGCTCTGCGTTGATGAATCAGTCACCCCAAGTGATTTTATATATATACATATTAAAAAGTCCTTAATAGCTCACTCATATTATGCTCTTCAAGATTACATAGATGATAAAGAGAAAGACTAACTATCGAGTTTCTTGCGTTCTTTTTTTCTATATTAACGATTCAAAAGTGCTTGTTAAAGCCTACTTGAATAAAGTATTCTTTGATTTTGATTTTGTTGCTTAGAAACCATATACCTAAACGACCAAAAAGAATTTTTCAATTCGTATCAGTAGTTGTAGAGATTACCCTCAAAATACGAACTGACTAAATATTTCTACCTCTTTATAATATTAATATAGAAAATCTCTTACCCAAAATCGAACATGGTGATGTACCCAACATAGATTGTTGATAGTAATAAAACATAATAGAAAAATTTGATATATGAAAAAGTCTAAGTAAAAAATATGCTCTGTCCTAAATAAATGTTTTAATATCTAGGTCGATGTTCCGAGGTAAGACCGCTAAAGGCACACCAAAGGAAACTACACAAATTATACTACTATTTCATACCTCTCCCCTTTAGATACAAGTTTTGTTCAAGTTTAGCCATCGCGACTAACGCAAACAGCAAAAGCACCTTGTTAGGAAGAAAAACAGTTTTATATTTTTAAAGGAAACCATGCGACCAGTGATGTTTGATCCCTGAGTTTTATTCAATCTCCCACCGCTAGCCGAACGTTAGGTGAAAGTGTAAAGTGCGAAGAGTCAGCTTGAATTGGACGTTTCAGCCAGCACAATAAGTCAAAGATGGAAAACGGAATTTAATTAATGTAACATTCTTTCAGGGAAATGGTAGCTTGTGGAACATCTATTTCGTTTGAAAGTGTTAGTAGGTATTTTAAGTGACAACTTCTAAGCCATGCTTTCATTAAATTACTAGTAATACACTCTAAACTCATAAGTGTGTTGATGGATTTAAAATATTTAATATTATTCATATATGTAGGCAGTAACCAATACTATGTCAAGCCACACGGACTACATTTTGAGAAAATGGCGTCTAAAGATATTAAAACTATTCTTGATAAATTTGAAGCAGTATACGAGTGTATCTTTTCTTTTCTATTTTGATAAAATGTATAATGAAAACTTTTATCTCATAATAAGTATATTGTATAAATTGGAAAAATATTAACGCACTTAAAATTAGAGACATTAAATGAAGAAACTTTCTTCCGTACTTATTTAGTTTTGATGACTTGAAATTTTTTTGAAAGATATTAAATAGGTGACACCTTACTAGAATACATCAATATCTCCGAATTTAGTTTTTGTGGGTTGACACAATATTACTTATCGGCATCCAATTATAAAATTATTTTGCAATAATCTGCGAAAACAATTCGCATATTTATACCAAACCGTTAACGCCAATGCGAATTGAAAGTAAGCAGTGGATTGAATTGATGGGAACAGTTTGCTCAACCGTGGGATAGTTACAAAGTATAGTAGTATATCGTATGGTGGTTGGTGCGTAAGTGTCTTATTAACGAAGATGTTAAAATCAAGTCCAACTCACATTTCACTGTTTTTATTTAGACATAGAAGAAATCCATATAAATAAAAGATGCAAGATTCTAGACACACAGAAGTAAGCACAAGATAGAGAAGTTTAAAGCACAGCGGAAAGATAGAATACAAGAGAGAATTTAAGCTAACTAAGATACAGATCAACTTATATGGCGCGGCGTGAGAAAAAGCGACAAGCGTGCAGCGTCAAGCATGCGTCGTGACTGGTATAAATTGAACCGTCGCATACGCCGCCGCGCGAGAACAAAAGAATAACTAGCAGCGCGTTAACTATGCTTTCCAGTATAAGCGATCAGGCGGCGCGATACAATAGCTATAATATATAATATTGAATTGTAATTATAATTTTATATGAATGTGTGACGAATGAATGGATGTGTGTGCTTGTTTTTCTATTTATTTATATAAAATATTATTATATATGTTTGTATATAAACATAAAATTGTGTTCGTATGTATATTTGTTATATTAGTGTTATAATTTAATGGTGAGGTTTTATGTGTAGATTAATAATATGTTCACAACAACCGTATCGTGTTAGGAGTGTCCTTAAAATGGTGTTACTTTCTGAAATAAGGGCCGAAAAAATAATCATTGTAGTGAACACTAAGTGATATTTAATGATCTTGTGCTACGTACGTGGTAACTATCTTTCAAAGTTTTAGTTTGTTTAATCGTATTATAATAATTATTTTCAAATTATAAAAAAGTTATTAAAAATATCATTGACAATCTTCTTCAAATTGTTATTTATAAAAACGATTATATTAAGTTATCAATTTTGTCTGTACGTTTTTCAGAACAGGTACTCTCTAATATATAAAGAATATATACTTGGAAAAGTTTATCGATAAATAGATAACATTTTTTTATACAAAATCTATATACGAACGCTGATAAGCAATAATGTGTCAACCCACAAAAATCAAATTGGGAGATATTGATGTATTCGGACAATGCGTCATGTAGTTAACATTAAAAAAAAAATAAGTCACCTAAACTAAAATAAAACTGGTATAATAACCAGTGTGCTTCTAATTCATTATCATCTTCATTATCATTATCTTTTATCGAGATAGAAAACAAAAGATGTATATATAAGGCGTTTTTATCAATTTAACAATATACTCTTTACGCATGCATCAAAATTAATAATAAACACGCCATTTTAAAGATTATTTTTCGCTGGAATAACGAAAATTAAGTGAATATCTCAAAATAAATATTTTCACGAAAGAAGAATAGTTACGTAATTAATTACCAACAGTGCGAAATGTACCTTGTTAGCTTTAGTCTTTTATGTATATAAAATAGTTTTTCCAGTGGTTCCTATATTATAATGCAGACATTTTTACTATAGAATATGGCTTTAATTAATGATATAGTATAAAAGAAATAATATAATATGAAATAATACTGTGTATCATACATGTATCTGATTACAATCAGTTAATACAAACAGATTTGTATACGTAATAGCGTCATGATATGATAGTTGAGTATACATAGAATTAGTAGTATTCCCCATAGTAAATGTATTAAGTATATTATATAGACATATGGATACTGATAAGCAATAATGTGTCAATCCACAAAAAGTCCGATTCGGAGATATTGGTGAATTTTGATACAGCACCACCTATTTAACATTATTAAAAGGAAATTGAAGTCACGCCAACTAAATAAGTATGGAAAAAAATTCTTAATTAATTGGTTCGAATTTCAAGTGCATTACATATTTTGCAATTTATACAATAATCTCAAACATTTGAGAAACTTTTTATTAGATAATATATTAAATATATCAGTCTGATTTTAATTCATTGTACTTTTTATCAAACAATAAAAGAAAAAATGGATATGTACTTCTTTAAACATATGTGTTGAGAATAGGTTCGACATCTCTAGACGCCATTTTCTCAAAATGAAGTCTGTGAGGCTTGACACAGTATTGCTTATCAGCGTCCATATATAAAGATATAATCAAACGACTTCAAATAGGAATGTTATCAATTCGTAGCATATGTTTTTTCTGGATGCTTATTATCCTAATAACTTTCGTCATTTCTTAACCGACTTTAATTTTTTTTAATGTAAGGATTTGCTTTAAGGCTAGCCCTATACTTTCAAATTTTGCTACTATCAATCAATGAAATTCTATCAAAATCGGTTAAGTGATTTGGTTTTAAAATCTAAATGGATTGTATAAGTGTGTCGTCCTTTTAAACGAAAGGATTTCGGGAGGAGGGGGGAGGGGGAGTTTCCGGCTTTCCCAATCACTGTACGAAAGGCATCTAAAATGGCAACATCACGCTTATTCTCTGTGAAGATGTGGTACTGCCTTGGTCGAGCCAGCCTGTAAACAAGCTTTAATCAGCAGGCTGAATGTTTTATGAAATAGATATTCCGGTTTCAATGCAACATTTCATAATTCTATCAGATCACCGGTAAATGTAAAATCAGCAATTAAATCTATTTTTTTTTTAATCAGTTTTAATCGTAATTAAGGCACTTCAATAAAAAAAATGCCAATAGAATTTTTATCGTGCAGTTTTAGACGATTATGTAATTATAAAAAAAGCACATTTATATAGCAAATGAATATTGCATATAATAAAATATTTAATGGGCATCATACACTGGTCCGATAGTGAAAGTGCCGGACGATAAAAAATTAATGGCTGTAGAACATGCCTGTCCTAGCATTTGTTACTATGGCACCAAATCTATATCATAATTCTTCGCTTTATTCGATATTAAAAAATCTATTTTACTATACGTTAATAGTAAATTTTATAAAAAATATATATATTAAACTATTTACATCTTAATTAATACAAAAAATTAAAAAAAAGGATTATTTTTTACAAAACATTGTAGACCTCATCTAAGCCACAAGTAGTAATGTAATAAAATAAGCAATGACATTGTCTTCTCGTAGTGTATGACTCTTGGAAATTTTTTAATTAATTAAAAACAATAGTTTTTGAACTTATGATCTATTATACATTAATACGTGGAATAACTTTGTATCCCCTTTTTACGAAAATTTCGCAAACTTATAGTTTTTACAGAGAAGGAGCGAAGAATGCTAATATTTGTTTTTAATTGTACATAAAAAAAAATAATAAAAAAAACATTACACACACTACAATGTATTTGACACACACACACACACGCATACAAACTCTTTTGTTTATTTTTATAGTGTCAAATTAAGAATAGACTTTCTGTGGTCAACGGTTAAAAATTTAATGAAATACGGTCGAATTTTGATGTCCAGTGTATTAGCATCCTCTCCAACTACATGCTTATGATAACCATCGTAAGGTTTTTCCTCGGTAGAAACCATTATAAGGACAGTTATCGCACACATCTACACAATCTCCATACGAAGAAGAGAAGAGAGAGTTTTTTATTGGATTATCTGGGAGAAATGGCTTCTAAGCCATAAGACTGTTCGTTGTAGTATACAATTCTCAGGCAGGTTAGGTAGTATGGGTCCAATCCTCGCTAAGACGAACCGCAAACTATCTTCAGATGTATACCAGATCGATGATATGTAAACCAGGCCTCTCATCTAATCCTTCCAGCCCCTGGTCTTCCACCAGCGGCATTTTACATTTTATCTCTCATCTTTGCAGTGGAATATGTGACTTTGTCGTGAGTTTCAGGAACTACCGATGTAAAGACTCACAACTGAGCACCCAATAGCTAGTGGACCCGAGTTTTCAATTGTCTTAGTTCGGCTGTTCTCTGGCCTACAACTATTGGTATCATAATAAGAATTAAACATGAACTACCAGAATAAATCTTTTTGGCCTGCCCTTTTATTTTTGGAGAAAAAATATTTTACACGTAAACGATCTCCTTTATATCAATAATATTTAATTTTTCCAAGTTAAATAACGACTCGACTCGACTTGATATAACTTTGCCTGTATTTGCACAAACGTTTGCACATTCGAGCACTAAGCACAAAAGCACAGCTGGTATAATTGTTTCATGCTAAACTAACTTCACAGACCACGACAAATATCCGTACGATCAATACAGATTTTTGCCGCAAGCGGGGATCAAACCCGCGACTGTTAACGCTTTAGTCAGTTGCAGTTACCACTGCGCCAACGTGTCAGTTAATTATCAGTAATAAGCAACATCTCAATATAAGACAACTCGCAAAGATTAAAATTTGAAGATTTAATATTATTCAAATGTTTATCAAGTCATCTAAACTAAATAAGTATGGAAAAAGGTTTATTTATTTATTGTTTCAATAATTCATTGGTTTCAATTTATTTTCGCGTAATTTTTTCCATTTCTTTAAATTTTAATTAAAATAGATACTTTTTAAAAATAAAAGTAGCCTAAGTCACTTCTCATAACATCAGATATCTATGAGTAAAAACCTCGTCGAAATCCAGCCGTTTCAGAAGTTTCTGATTGTCTGTTTCTTCCGGGGTAACGAACAGACGAAAATATTAAAAATTACGCTCTTGTTGTAAATACTGTATATACTTTCATAACTTTAAAGCTGTTAATTTGATATTACAGAGACTTCAATTGTATTACTTTATATAGATTTGTGAATATTTAATTAAATTTTAAGAGGAGGAAATAGGAAAACAGTGTAGAAGTAACACTATTTTCCTTCACAAATCGAAAACCGTGCAAGCAAAGCAGCGGACACAAGCGAATAACTCATAAACGTTATACGTAATGAAGCGTTCTCTGTGCTCAAGCATGCCCTCATTGTTTGTCAACTTCGCCGCTCTGCGCATTCCAGATAAGATAGTTTTTAATTAAAAAATAATGTTATTACAAAATTTTAATACGTATTCAGTATTACCGCTTAACAAACTCGAATGATAAATATTGAGATTAGTTTAGTTTACTAAGTTATATTTAGCGAAATAAAATAGATGTTATAATAATGTTATGAAAATACAAGCATCAATAGCAAAGGATATTTGATCATTAAAAATATTTTTTGGAAAATAAAATATAATATCATATTATTATTAATAGAAAAAAATCCGGTCCATCGTCCTCAAGGGAAATAAAGATATTCTTTGTCGGTATAAAATATACCTATAGTGTTTTCATTAAAAGCTTAAAATTATTCCGGAAAAAAATATAACGTCGATAGAATAATGGTTACGAACTGACAGTCAGTCAGTCGGTCAACTTCGTCGAAACGTCGGGCTATAAAGAAGGTATTCCGTATATAACGATTAGTTATAGCGATAAGACAAAACGCGAAATCTTACCTCCTTAGGGGTCGAATTTTGCAAAATTCCATCTTAGTGAACACTTATTTAATAAACAGAACCCCCATGCAATATTTTAAACTCCTAGCACTTGTAGTTTCAGATGTTTGGTGGTGTGTGAGTGAGTGACCTTTATATATATAGATAACTTTACAAAGTAATCGAAGTGGTCACCTAATTGTTACTAAACTTGAAATTGTAATAGCTATACAGCTTGGATTCTAAATCATCAAATAGGGGTTTTACTACCGATGCGAAAAGGTTCTCAATAAAGCCCAAAAATTCTACATCAAAGCAAACCAACGTAAATTTATATTTTAAATACTAATTTCGATTTCAAATAGAAAGAATTTATTTTCAATTTTAAAAGCAAATGCAGATTTATGTTACATATTTTACTATGAAAATAACTTACACCTTTATGCACAAAGGAACTGTCGCGGCGCATGAGGCACGCGCGACACGCCTGTTCACTTCAAAGACTTAATACTCATAGCATTTTTATGACTATGACTTCACAAAATACGGTAATATGTTAGATGATTCCTATATACGTATATACTAGTGATTCAAATTCAAAACTAGTTCACAACTAGATGCTGATTAGCAATAGTGTGTTAACGCACAAAAGTCAAATTCTGAGATATTGATGTATTCTGATAACGCGTCACTTATAACCATTATTAAGCATATTTTCTATTCACCTAAACTAAATAATGACATCGACAGATTTGTAGGTTTAATTCTTCTTTTAATATTTTTATTTTTTTTTCTTTTCACAGTGTTAATCGAATGTAAAAGGAGGTTAAATTTTTTTTATTGAATTCCACACTTTGACGTATAAAAAAGGCGCCAAAACTAACGGCTAACATCTTGTGTTACATTATTTTTAGATAGTTGTATTGTTACGTCTTTTATAATCAATATAAACCGCTTTATTATTCATCAAAAAATAGGAAAAAAGTTTCTTAATTTAATGTTTTGAATATTAAGGTGTTTCATATTTTATTACATGCAATAATCTCTTATATTTAAAAAATCTTATTAGATAAAACGTTTCATTATACCAATCTGCCTTTAATTAATTATACATTTTAACAAAAATGAAAAGAAAATATCTTGAAAGAGAGACTGCTACAAACTTTATTCAGTGTAGGTTTGACATCTTTAGACGCCATTTTCTCAAAATGACATCCGTGTGGCTTTACATGGTGTTGCAAATTACCGTTCCACTGTGTGATTAACATTACTGTGTCCAATCTACACTAATATTTAAAGAGATGGAATTTGTTTGTTTATATGTAGGGGTATTCGCTGAAATTTTAGATCAAATTTAAAAAATTCTTTTCTAATTGGATACGTACACATTACGGTACATCCCGCTACGACTCATAGTAGCGAAACCACGAGAGTATACTGGTTTAATAAGTAACATAGAAATTGTATCCACTGACAACAGCAAGCAATAGGCCGCCTCAACAGAAAATCAATTTAAAATAGATCACACAGTTACTTTTATTATAGTGAGTGAGAGACCAGCAGGCTATTCTTCTTCTCCTACATCGTTTATTTATTATGACAGACGCGTTGGCGCAATGGTCACTGCAACTGACTAAAGCGCTAACGGTCGCGGGTTCGATCCCCGCTCACGGCAAACGTGTGTATTGGTCAGACAGATGTTTGTTGTGGTCTGGGTGTTTGTGTTAGTGTTGTGAGTGTTTCCGGACCCCCGACACAAGGTCATGAGATCTTAATGGGGGCCGTTGAGTGTGATGCGTTATTTATTTATTCATTATTTATTATTTTTAAGATGGCTACTCTGGCACTTAAATGATTATAGGCGTGGATGCCCACTATACATCAAGTAACTCGGTTAGCGGCCAATTTTCTAAAAAAAAAATTAAAAACTACGACGCTAGGACGTTTCGATACTAAAGACCGATTTGCAAATTAGTAATTTTGCTATCAAAAAACGTTTTGAGCATAACCCGCTGGCTAATAAAATTGTCGAACACAATTTATGTCAAAAATTATCGTTTTGTGATTTAATTTATGTCCATTGAAATTCAAATTATATTTTATTGATATAATGTATTATATTATGTTTGTAATAAAACCAAATATTGCTCTGAAAGGGAACATTTCATAATATTTTTTCTATATTTTAACATTATCTTATTTATAGTTTCTTATATTGTTTTGACAAGTATGAATTAAAATAACTTTACCAGAAATAGAAAAAAACTTTTAAGATATTATTTCTTTTTTATAAACTCAGTATAATAATTATTTCTATTTTATTATATTACATTTTACAAACTTTCAATTCGTATCTTTTTCTGTAAGTCTATCATATTTAAACGTATATCGAATATCAAAACGGCCAGCGCAAGAAATGAAGGGCATAGAACTTCCTTACATTCAAATAAGCTTCATCAAAATTTTAATCGCCAAGGTACAAATCAATTTTGGTAAAAACTTCCACTTACTATCACCTCAACTTCTGGTTCCATATGCGGCAGATACCGATAACTAATTTAATAGTTATGCTTTTAAAACAAATTCAATACATAGTGGATTTTTAAAGACAGTTTGTTTTAATATCCTGCTAAATAGCCAATTAGATTCACGCCAATTAGATTCTTAATAGAAAATAGCTGGCAAACGAGCATCCTGGACACTGGATATAAAATGATCACCGCCTGTGGACATTTGCAGCCAAGAGACGGCACAAATACGTGATCAGCTTTAAAAGTATAAGGGATGAAAGGGAATAGGAAATAAGGAAAGAAACGGGAGAAGGAATTAGGCTTCCACCTCAAGAGGGCTCACTCACCGTACTCACCGTACGAAACGCGGCTACATAAGCTGCTTCAGACCGATCTTCTGTAAGAGTGAGGTACTGCCCAGTAGGTTACAGCTATGCCGTATCAAATTTTAATAAAAAATCTTGTACAGCGCTTCATCTTTATGATTTTTTAAATAGGTTTTAAAGTTAGTAAATAGCGAATGTAAAGTTACGAAATAATGTCCTCACCTGCTAGAACATTTTAATATTTTATATATTAATTAGCTTTTGTGCGGTGAAAATGAAGAATTTTCTTATACAGGACGACCGTCTAAAATTTAGTTTTCTTTACAGCGATGACAATACTTCTTTTCAATTTTTTTTTTCATAAAAATAACTAGCAGACGAGAAATTGGGATAATGTTATTACATGGTCCATAAACACCTTAAGCACCAAAGGAACCACAAATACATTATCAGATTTAAAAAATAATAAAGAATTAAAGGGAATAGGAACTGAAGAAGGGAATCGGGGAAGCCGTTAGGCTTCCAGCTCTCTCACTCACCGTGGGAAACGCAATATATTATTAGCTATATAACGCTGATCTTCTGTGAGAGTGAGATACTACCCTGGTCGAGCCAGCCTTAAACTAAGCTCTACCTCAATAAAAATAGATTAAAGCCCCGTGTTCTTTTATGTCTGACAACTTGAATACAATATAACATGATAATCGGCCGAGTAGTTGAGGAGTGAAAATATAACAAACAAATAATTTATTTATACATTTTATATTTTTTACTTTGGGTAAATGATATTACATTGCCATAAATACGCAGTGGTTACTGCAGCTGAGTGAAGCGCTTACGGTCGCGGGTTCGACCCCAGTCATGGCAAATATCTGTTTTTCGTGGTCTGGGTGTTTGTGTTAGTGTTGTATGTGTTTTCGGACCCCAGACACAGG
Organism: Hypolimnas misippus; assembly: GCA_037950945.1. Classification (NCBI taxonomy): domain Eukaryota; kingdom Metazoa; phylum Arthropoda; class Insecta; order Lepidoptera; family Nymphalidae; genus Hypolimnas; species Hypolimnas misippus. The sequence continues at coordinate 11,215,369 of JBBEEQ010000011.1, forward strand.
GCCATGAGATCTTAATGGGGACTATTGAGTGTGCGTTTATTTATTTATTATTTTTGGGATAGCAAGGCAATTAACGAACTTGTCAAAGTTCGAAATGAGTACAGATTTTTCGCATCAAATAGTATGAACGTAACATTTCTATATTTATAAAATGTTATTGCTTCGGGTAATTAAAATTGGATTATTTCAAAATGGTAGACACCATTTTTAAACTAATATGTAAAATTGTCGCTTTATTATTAAGTAGCATCTTAAAAATTCTAACTTATGAGAGCCAAGATGGCCTAGTGGTTAGAACACGTCGATCTTAACCGATGATCGCAGAATGAAATCCTGGCTTGCACCACTGAGTTTTCAAGTGCTAAATTTGCTTTTAAACTTATATTGCACTCGGCGGTGAAGAAAACATCGTGAGAGAGCCTGCCACATGTATATCGGCCAACCTGCAGTGAAGCAGCGTGGTGGAAGCTCTAAACCGTCTCCTTTATAGGAGAGAAGGCTTTGGCCCAGCAGTGGGATATACAGGCTGTTACTTTACTATACTTTACTATAACTTATGTCATATTAAAAGGGTGAAGCAGTATTAGTTTTAAACGACAAAATCCTTTCAAAAATTGTCGATAAATAATTATAAAACTATTTTGATTTTATCCGCGAAACAATATACAACTGTCTATTATCATGCAGTATGATCACTACCCGCCTTCCCTCATACGCACACGCATACGCAGCTCAAGCAAGCCAGCGCCAACTGACCTCCTACATATGCACACGAACATGCAGCATAAGCAGGCAAACACCGCCCACGCTCCCACATATGTACACGCACATACAGCACAAAGAGGCAAGCAACACCAACCCTCCCAGAAATGCACACACACAAGCAGCAAAACCTGACTAGCACCGCCTACCCTCCCACATGTGCACACGCACATGCAGTAAAAGCAGGCTAGCACCGCTTACCCTCCCACATATGCATACGCACATGCAACAGAAGCAGGCAAGCAAAGTAGTTTTGTGACTATTTATCAAGGAATTCCTTTCAAAGTTACGGCAGACTCAATTAAATAAACATGCTGTTAATATCGAAGATTGGGACCAATGGACGAGTATGCTAACCCGTATCGTTATTGACGCACCACCTGAGTCAACTGTCAATATACTAGCTTTGAAATGTTCCAGAAAATAAAATATCTACTGCTGCTAACTCTACGAGCTGAATCCTAAATGCCTGGTTTATCGATTAAAATACAACACTTATAAAATAAACGTTGAATGTAGAAGTAAACGGGATGGTTCTTTTAATATTCCATCTTGATAAATTAAAAGGTTTTTAGATAGTTTCAGAAAAACTATAATTCAAATGCAAACACCCACAAAGTTATGTATTTGTATTAACGTTAAGTTGACGCTTATTCTCAATTCAATATCAACTAGTTTCAAATAATTTATTATATTATAATTTTATCTTTTTCCTGCTCAATGTCTTTTCAAATTTATTCAAAAACTTTTATATCGATTAGAAATCCATTGACAAGTAAATATAACTCTTTATTTTCACCTAAAGCCTGAAATCGTGTGAATTGAAAGCAAAAGATAAATAACTGAATAAACTTCGAATAGTAAGTTTTCAATTAAAACTTCTCAATTCATAGTCTCCGACGTTTCTTAAGATGAGTGAAACTACGTCTTAATTCACTCAATACTTGAACAATGAATTATTCAATAAAGAAAATAACGAATATAACGTTTATAATTTTCAGGTATTAATTTTTTCTTTTAACGTTTTAAGTAACGCTAAAGTTTACCGATCAAAGTAGTGTTGACTGGCAAATCATTAAAAAGAAAATGATTTTCACCTAGAAACCTTAGACGTATTCAACGATATCCCACTTGACACAGTTCGTCGATTTTCATTTTTTTATTTTTTTACATTACGGTTTCCAAAATCGCATTGATTTTTCTAAAATGATGTATGATACTCGTGCTTGCGTGACGAATTAAACGACATATTATTTATCAAAACAGTTCCCGCGTTTGGTCTTACTAGTGCCACAAAGGTACAAAAAAAAAGATATATATAGGCTGAATAACACATTACCCCCTCCTCCCCTCTCGCAGTTGTGTAACTAGTTATGACCGTATGCCTTCGACAATAGTAGTTTTGATTGGACAGTGAAAAGTACTATTGCAAAAACATTAACGCAACTTAAATTCATTTGCTGGTTTTTGCATGTTCGTTATTTATATTAAAAATTCTTTCGTCGAAACCCTGCGATAAAAACTAGTTTCGCCCGGCTTAATAACTGGTTAAATGTATTAAAATTAAAAATCTTAACCGGGTGAAACTAGTTTTATATATGTATAAATTTAAGCTGGAAAATGTTTTTATGCATGCCGCCTACATAGTGCGCCAGACTACCCACGAACAGCCGGCGGTACTCTCGTCGTCTAGTTGGGCGCATTGGATCGTTTAAAAGAGTTTTAATATATACTCCAACTGCATGCTGATAAGCAATAATGTGTCAACCCACAAAAAGTCAAATTCGAAGATACTGATGTATTTTGATACTGCATCAACTATTCAATATTATTCAAAAAAAAATCAAGTAATATAAACTAAATAAGCACGGAAAGAAGTGTCTTAATAATTGGTTCGTATTTCAAGTGCGTTCCATATTTTGCAATTTATACAATAATCTGAAATATTTGAAAAACTTTTTATTAGATAATACATTAAATATATCAATCTACTTTTAATTCATTATACCTTTAAAAAAAAAAAGAAAAGAAAAAATGGATATAAACGTCTTTAAACAAATTAAGTAAGAATAGGTTTGACATTTTTAAACGCCATTTTCTCAAAATGAAGTCCGTGTGGGTTGACACATTATTGCTTATCAGCGTCCAACTATCCAGTGGAGCTGTCGTTGCGTTGAGTACAATATAATATAGACATCAAGACGTAAGTAATATAAAAATCTAAAAACCCGACTCCCTATAAATTTCTACAAAAATTATTCACCTATTATGTAACTGTTCATTAGAAGTTTTGAATTCAGATAAGTAGATCGGTTTTTCCGCCTAATTACCGTTTCCATTCAATCCTAAATGGATGCTGATAAGCAATAATGTGTCAACCCACTTCGAATTTAGAGAATAAAAAAAGTTAATTGAATATTTCGAATATAGAAAATGTGCTAAAAACTTATTATTAGATAAAACTTTCCATTGTACTAATTTGCTTTTAATTTGTTATAATTTTTACCAAATTTGAAAAGACAAGATGGATATACGTCTTCAAACAAATTTGTTAAGAATAGGTTTAACAACCTTTAGACGCCATTTTCTCAAAATGAAATCCGTGTGGCTTAACATAAAATTGCTTATCAGCATCCAAATAATCCCTATGTTACTTCAATATCCAGATTCCTCAAACGGCTGTAGAGCACGTCAAAGAAATATACATACGGACGAAAAACATTACACCTCTATTAGCAGATGGTTGAAAACAATTTGTGGTTATAATCTGTGCAATACTACGAACGTAATAGATATTTATTAATTCAATGTAACGTGTCAAAATTCATAAAGTTTGTGTACCGTTTAAAATAGTCATAAATTGTTAATTGTGAATATGTATTGTGAACTCGTAGTTTACAGTGTTGTCTTATCGTAACTTAAAAATACACTTAACTTTATCAACATTTGTCGTAATAAAGTCACATAATAACTTTATAATTAGCAAAATAAATAAAAATAAGAGTTTGTATTATATACTTATTATAAAGATTAGCTATAGATAATGTTGTGTAATAAGGACAACTCTAAAAAAGAGCGAGATAGCAATAGTGCTATCCGCGAATATGATCAATACTACAGGTATCTATTGTGTGCTTTGTCAAAACTGCATAAATATGGCAACTTTATTTGAATAGAACAAACGCATTTTACTTCGGGACAAGCAAGTTTTATTTCTTTCACGACCAATCTGCACATAATCAAATAGAAAAATTAAAACTCAAATAACATTAAACCTTCAAGAAAGATACAATCAAAGAAACCAGTAAACCATTCTGTTTAACAATCCAATACATCGTCACGAGTTCTAAGAACTTGCACAAGTTAAACACTAACATACAAGTAACAAGCGTAGTGAATTCACGACTCGATACGATAAAACAAATACTACCTGGCCACTAGTTGGAATAGTGCTTCCAAGTTACCGATAACGCTGAGCATAATGGACAATAAAATTTCAGAGTCGCATCCAAGCGGTTTTCAATTAAAACTTAAGCTTTGCTATCTTCGATAAATGAGGTGACCATGAAATTGATGTTTTAATTTGTTTTGTTTTTTTTAATGAAATAAAAAAGAGGTATGAATGGAAGGAGGTGTATGTTTTTTATGTTTGTTGGCTTAGAACTTCTTAATTTTTTTTACAGATTTCTTTTGTAATTTATTATTAATTACTATTTTTCTTGACAGGTTATACTTTCGCATTGGTCTATGAGTTTTTATCAAAATCGACTTAGTAGTTTTGTTTTTAATTTAATTTTAAATAACTGTAATAACAATAATATTTGGAACGAAATTGCGTATTTCGCTTAAAAGTCGGATTTTTATTTTTTATTTAATAGATTATTTTATTTATTGTAATGTTTTAAGATCAAGGTAGTTCTTTTCAATGAAGAGCATGCATATGAACATTTATGCAAATAGTGGAAATTGTATACTTATACATATTTTAAATAACGGTCTATAATATCCTGCTGGGCAGTTAGTTTGTGACCGCAACGGGTGCAACTCTATCAAAACTCCATCGCGATTAGACTCGTTATTCAAAATTCAAATAACATAAATCGCGAAAGTTTAAAATTTACTTTCATATCATAATCAGTATAACTCTGAATAAATTATGAACAATCAGTTAATTAGGTTTAAAAAATTCTTAATGAATTTATTAGTGACTAGCATTTGCTTGCAAGTTTGCTTTCGTTAATGCAGATTTAAGATATTTTTAAGATATTTCGTTAGTGCTTATACAAAATTTGTCATCAATACTAATATTATAGAGGTAAAATTTGTTTGTAAGTTTGCGTTGGATAAACCGTTTATTGAGGAAAGCTATAGGCTATATTACATCACGCTACATCTCATAGAAGCGAAACAGTAACTATAAACGCGAGTGAATCCGCGAGGGGCAGCTAGTAATTCAAAAATACGATCTCTTTATTATATTAGTAGATATAGGTAGCATAAAAGGTTAACATTTTGTCCGAAGACATGTTGTTAGAGCTTCTATGCTATCGACCTTTGACCTTTGATTGTAGAATTACACATATGAAATAATGATTAATTCTCATGTGTAATTAAGGTTAGATGTGCAATTATTCCGACTCCAAACGTCTTAATAACGAACAGCAACACGATGCCGTAATTGAGTGTTGCGTCGTACAATCACCTTCTTAATCAAATCTAACTCCATCCTATTCATTATACGCCACGTCAATCTCTCCGAAAATAAATATTTAAAGATATAGTAAATAGCGTAGTTAGTGCAGCTATAATTATTTCAAATCTTATGATTAAAATATATGTTCTATTTTTTATTGATATAGAGATAAAAATCATATTTCAATTGAGATTTCTTTTCTGGTGTTTCCTTGTAAAAATAATTTTACATATTTTAAAAGCAGTGAAATAAATATCGTCTTTTTTTATTTAAAATCATATACTTATTTTGAGTTTTTTCTTTTATAGTTTGAAGATTGATAAAGTAAAAATATATAAATTACATTTTTATTGACGAAATTCATGGTGTCTCTACACAAATACATTCCATGCCACGGTTAGCACAAACTTAACTTATTTCCTTGTAATTTACTTAATTTAACGGAACAAATAATTATCGTTTACGTATCTCATTTTACATTTAGATAAACTCTATTACATATGTATAATTGTATAGCTATTAGTGCTACTAATGTACGACCATGATGGTGAAAATCGAAGGTCAGAAAGACTGAGGTAAGGCTAAGTTATAGTCTGATTCATAAAGTCAGTTCATTGTTTCTGGGGTTTGGTATTCGCATCTATAATAAAATCCCGCAAACTGTTTTACATTTGCCACTTAATAAGTTTAAAGCCTACATTTAATAATCTTTAATAAATAAAGCGTATAATAACATACACGAATATTTTGACGACAAAGAGGCGTGGCTCTAATGTGCGTTGATGTTCTTACAGGATTTCAAAAAAAATGTTATAAAAATCCATAATGTATGAATGTTTTTTAATAGAGTATCTATCGAGGTTCTAACCGGTTCTTCTCGACTACATTCTGAACCGGTGGTAGCTTAAAAAAAAATCTATAACCAATGGATCTGTAACTTGACGATTCAAAAGTGCTGTAAATAGCCTATTCGAATAAAGTATATTTTGAATTTGATTACAGCTCGTTTACAGCCTGGTTCGATCGGGGCAGTACCTCATCCTCACAAAAGATCGTTGTAAAGTAGCCAATATAGTTGCGATTCATACAATGACAGCCGGAAGCCCACTTTAATTCCTAAACTTCCAATTCCTTTTTATCACTTCCTTTTGAAGTCAACAAAGTGTTTATAAAAACAGCATAGAGACTAAACAAATAGAAACGAACTGATAAACAATACTATGTCAAGCCACACGGACCCCATTTTCAGAAAATGACGTCTAAACCTAACAAACCTATTATTAACGAATTTGTTTAAAGAAAGTATATTTTCATCTTCTCTTTTCTTGATTTTGATAAAAGATGTAATGAATTAAAACCAGATTGGTATAATACAATGTTTTATCTAATAATAAGTTCTTCAAATATATTAAATTATCGCATATTGCAAAATATTGAGCACACTTCAATATTCTAAACATTACATTCAGAAACGTTTCCCCTACTTTATTTAGTTTAGAGGACTTGTAGAACTTTTGAATAATGTTAAATACATGACGCATTACCAGAATACATTAATATCTCCGAATTCAACTTTTTGTGGGTACACATAATTGCTTATCAGCATCCAATTACTTTTGCTATATATTTTATTCACGTATGCGTACCCATGTATACGAGCATAGCCATAGGGGACAGGTAGTATTTAATAAAATACATTTCAAATAGCTCAAATTATCCTTCACAATCAATCATAATATAATCGAGTATATTTCCGAAGCGAACGCGCTATAATTATTCTACTGTATTATAACAATAGATCATTAGGTACTATGGGTTCAATTTCGTCATACAAATTTCTTTTTGCGTTTTGTCATTAATTAACTAACTTTTGCCTGCAATTTTGAGGATATAATTTTTTGTTTTTCAACTCAAAATGGTGTATGTATGTACGTACGTTTGTATGTTAAAAAATACTGATTCGATTTGGATGGGATTTCCGCTATTCCCGCATTTTTTTCAACGGAGGTTTAAGTATATAATATGTTAGGATCTGATAATATCGTCGGATATAAAGGAATTCTTGAATACCTAACAGTAAATGACCCGCGTTTGCTGCCATCGTTTGTCTATGTGGTACAATAACAGTTCTGTTTGAAGTCGATTATATTTTTATTCAAAAACAATTATTATTTAAGAAGTAACAATAGATACACTAAAGAAATTAGTAAGCCACCTATAAGCCGTAGCGTGATGTAATATAACCCATAATTTTCTTCAATAAACGAGCTATGCAACGCAAAAAAAAAATCAGTTCTTTCACAGATTGCTCCTTACATTTATGTAATATATAGTATGTACATATATGTAATATGTAAGTTCGTATTTACAAACAAAATTTACGTCCTTATAATATATTAATACATATTTCTTTGTTTATATTTTATGTATTGTCACAGAAGCTTACATAGCAAATGTATTCTCCATAATCGGAAGCAACGCTGCCATAATACTTGTACATATAAATAAAAATCAATGTACATCCGTATGTCATTTATGCGTTCCGAAACCATTAATCGAATAATAATGAAACTATGGTAAAGTGATTTGTGCGCCTGACCCGTAAGTTCTGTATACTATAGTAATGTTAAAACATGCCGGATACAGTTAGTTTAACAATACAAAGTCCAATTTCTTGTTCCAGCAAAAAACTCAACCGACACGTACATCTACAATAAAACGAATAAGGCAGCTCATTGCAAAATAATGTTCAAAGAATACACGGAAAGAATACTAACTCTGTATAAGGCACGTCTGAATCAAGGGGTCGAGTCAGCTGTAACGTCTTTCATAAAACATGAATAAGTTCTTTGAGCTGAGCGTGTAGGGTTCGCTGGGAAAGGGTATGCCCTACAGCGGCTAGCGGCTTTCTTGTGAGAATATTTAACATCTTAGACCCGGCTTGTAGGGATCTACATTTTAAATTCCGACGTTTCATGTCTGGGTCTTGATATTGTGAAAGATGTATTATCATTTGAAACGATATTCTAATTTTTGAACTTGGTAAAATTGTGTAAATAGTTATTGTACTGAAGTAGACTGTAGCCGAATATACGCTGATTTTCATACGAAATGTTTAAACATTTGTAATTTATAAAAAATTGAATGGACCTAATTATAAAAAAGAAACTTTTAAATTTTTTGCAGTTTTTTTTTCGGTAGAATCTACCTTATTAATTTAATTTTGATTTTTTGTATCGATAATTCAAAAGAGCTTGTGAGATCCTACTTGAATAAAGTATATTTTGATTTTAATTAACTATATCGTATACGGACTGGCGCGACCTGGCTATCACTCTTACAGAAGATTGCTGTGAAGTAGCTAATATGGATACGTTGTAAGGTGAGTTACAGAGCCGAAAGCCTCCTCAATTTCTTCTGTCACTTCCTTTCATCCCGTATTCCTTGTTATCAGATGTCTTCGCCTAGTCGTTTTCCAGCTATTCTTAAAACTATTTTAAACGGATTTAAATCGTGTATATTAACTATTTTTATCATCCCGTTTCGAGCACTTTACAGCGTTCGTGGTCACGGGTAGACTGAATCTAAGACAACGTTAAAAGTTACTCGGTTCGTCTTTTCCTGGGTTATTAACAATTATATGTTTATGTCGTAGCTAATTATCTTAATTAGCCGTTCAATTAACAGCCTTACCTATTTAATATATATAGTATATTTATTGTATTTGAATAAATTATTGTTGACAGACACGGCGCAATAGTCTAACGCTAACGATCGCTGGTTCAATCCCCGCTCATGACATACGTCTATTCGCTGGGTGCGAAGTATAAGGTGGGAAAACCACGAAACGATTGCAGCGCGCGTCATGGCCAAAAAAGGAACTTTCTGTGGCGGACGCTGTTACTTTTTGCTAGCGAGATTTACGTTTTTAGTTAATAAACATGAGTCACGATGCTTGCTGCGTAGTTAATTGCAAAAACAATGGCAGAAATAGTGATAAAAATGTTTTCCTTTCAATGTTGTTTGTGGTTGGAAAATGATGTCGTGTGTGATTGGTCGGAATTTAGTTTTAAAAACTATGATTAATTTGGCCATGTTTAACTGAAAATCCATAAAAGGATGGACTATTGAGAGCACAAACACTCATAAAATAATCGTCTGCTATTTATATGAATTGCGTTACTTGATGAAATTTGCTTATTTCTTTAATTACTTCTCATGACGACAGCCATGAAAAATCCGTAATGTACTAAGCGAAACTTATTGGTGCCATTTTAGACGAAAAATAAAAAAGGTTTACCTTATATAGATTTAGAATATTTATTAGAATAAATGTAATATTACAATATTTAATTAAAATTGTTCAATTCAATTCAATTCTTTGGTTAATGGCTTTTAGTTGTGCCAATTAGACACATGTTATTTCGCCAATGTCACGTGGGAATTAAAATTGTTCGTTTTTAAATAACTTGTAATGACAGCCGGGCATTTGACATTTCGAAGGCCACCGTAATTACAACCGCTAGTTGGCGCTGTCATCGCGCACCTAGCGAATATTGACCAAACGGATGTTAGTCGCGGGTGTTTGCGTTGTGTGTGTTTCCGGACCCCCGGCACATGATCCTGAGGTTAAGTGTGATCCGTTTATATATTAACTATAATACACATACTTATTATACCACATTTTACAAGTCCACAAAAAGATAGAACAGACTTCCTTCCTGGAATACTATGGTATATTTCTTCATGAACATTCTGTCATACTACAAAAGACGCATTAAAACCATGTTCAACGCGTGTCTAGCTAAACAGTGTTTAAAAATTAAACATTGCTTAAAATATTATCTAAATTGCTTAACAGCGAATAAACTCATAAAGGAACTTATTGATAAAATGTTATACGTTACATTTGACAGCTGAAATAGGTTTTAGACATCTATTAAACTCACTTAAACGTATGTTAAGCATGTTTAACTCAAAACTATGTTCAGACGCGCATTTGTAGTACGGATTTTTTTAAACACGCGTTTAACGTTTGTTTAAATCTTTTGTAGCAAGGCAGCAAGAGTGTAATTCATGATGCATATGATTGATTCATTTCCAACAAAGTAGATACAGTATAACATTAAAGTGGAAGAAAAATTGATGTTCTGCATCCTGTTATATCAAGCGGCTCCTTGGTCCCGAGCGACTGAACTAAAAACGTTGCGCATTTCACCAGCAAACAACTTGATTTTTATTTTACTCTTATTGAATTTAACAGAATGTTCACTAATTTTATTTACTCAACAATTTCGAACTTTTACAGCAGAACATTTTTAAAAGTGTTCAAATCGTTTCGTTTATCATATTTTCCGTCGATTGTAATGAAAAAAACATATGTAAATAGTAACAAATAAAATTAAAGGTCACTGTGTGTTATTTTTAAATTATTATTTATTCATTTTTAACTTTTTATGACGTCATAATCCTACGCCATAATTAGAACACTGATCTAAGTATAATGACAATACATTTGTTGTAAAGTTGAAGTCCTTTTAATGGCTGAATTTAAACTTTAAGTGCTAACACATGCACGGTTCGAGATAGCTAGTTGGCTAGATCTTAGCCAAAGATTTAACTTTAAAGGCGCGTCCTCACCGTGGACATTTACTGGTAATGTAACAATTTAGAATCGAGTTTAACATCTGTGAACGAGAAGTTGAAGCGAGTTACATTCGTAAGTTTTACCGTCGTAAGTAATATATCACTCTGTAACCTTGTAACAGTTACATATGTCACTTTACGAAAGCGGCGGCTGTCAAAAATAAAAGCGTTGACAGTTTTTTTTTTTATTGAAATAAAAATACTTACACGAGTGTATAACAAACTACTGCTTACACTAATTCACCATAATAATAATTTATAAGGCTAAATATCATGTATCAAAGCTTGCACAATGTTTACTGTTTCTCGTTACATCAGTTGACAGTAAATTACTCCAATTTGGAAGCAATGATAAACAACTTATCTTAAATTATATTAAAAGTCTGAGTCAAAACTTATAAGTGTAATTCTCGCCTACAATGATACAATCCTACAATGATCCCTTCGTGCGAAGTTGTAAGGACAATTGATTTGAATGCAGGCGATGCCTTAAAATCGAATTTGAATTTAACCTTCCAAATTTAAAGCGACTTATATAAATGTATATGAAAGTCTGAGTCAAAACTTATAAGTGTAATTCTCGCCTACAATGAAACAATTTGTAAGAATCCTGATACAATGTCTACCATCAATGCACTACCCACCAAACAGTATGACCCCTTAATCCGACATTGTAAAGACAACTAATTCAACTGCAGGCGAATGTTCAAAATTGAATTTGAATTGTTACATAGAGACGAATGCTAGTCAATAAGGCAGTATTGTAATGCTCGAAATCAAATCTTAGAATGTTATACTACAGGAAAATGCGTTATGTGAATTAACGTCTACAGTATATCTCGTTCTTCGAAGATGCTTATGAATCTTTCATGTGTCAGGAGAAATTCTAAGATATGTGTATCCGCTAATGCAACATGAAGCAAAATAATGGTTTAATCCATATTATGTGCCTATTTGTCCAAATGTTTTCTATGTTTACACTAATATTATAAAGAAGAAAGATTTGATTGTTTGTTTGCATTGATTTGGCTCCGAAACTAGTTTTTTAAAAATTATTATTAAAAATTATAATTAAAAATTATTTTTGCGTTGGATAGCTTGTTTATTGGAGAAGGTTATAGGCTATATTACATCATGCTACTACTTAAAGGACCGCAGCGTGGTAACAATGAACGTAAGTGAAACTGCAACGGACAGCATGTATAATTACAAATTTGTTCAAATAATGAGTAAATAAAAAAAATTGGGAGACATCACTGGAAGGCTGGCAGATCATCGAATTTTTTTTAACCGACTTCGAAAAAGGAGAAGGTTTTATGTTCAGCTGTATGTATTATTATTTTTTTACCTTTGTTCACCGATTTCTCCGCTGATCTATATAATCGGTGATAATCGGTTAACATGCATAAAAAGTCACCAACGAATTGAGAAATCCTTTTTTTAGAATTCGGTAAAAATACAAAAACAAAAAGTTTGAAACTTATAATTGCCAAAAACTGAAAAATCCTAGTCAAAGCCAAAAAATCTATTCAATTTATGTATATCATAACAAATTATTAATTAATGTTTAAATCATGAATATGTCATACATTGAAAACGACATCAAATGAAAATAAAGTTAAATTATATTTTGTTAATCGGAACCCGCGGTTAGACAGTATTTGCATCAATGCGCACACCGCATCGTACGCTTATTCGTTATTTATATAAACTAACCATATTATTGCATTAAGTATTATGAGTTCTGCGTTAAAAATTAAAATAACATATACGATTTATTTTATTTCACTAAGAGTCGAGATCGCTCATAAAGAGGATCTAAGATCCTGACCTGTTGGCAATGAGACCAATTTAAAGTATACCCCTTAACACAAAAAAAATCGGTCCACAGTTGGCGAAGAAATCGATGAACAAAACATAAGAAAATACATATAAACGAACCTCCTTTTTCGGAGTCGGATAATAACGCTATTTTTTATATTATATCATATTAAAAAGAAGAAAAGACTAGACTATTATTGCACCAAATTTCATTTAAATCGGTCCAGTGGTTCAGAACTTTCACATTTATTATATTTGTAAGGATCAATACGTATTATAAAACGTAAAGCATTTATAAATAAAATAAATAATTTCAATAAAATCATCAACCAAACATCGTTGAAGAATTTCCATTAATTATTTATTATTTGCGCTATACTGGAATAAAATAGGATAGATTTTACAGCATCACTGTGATAGTGTAACGAGATATACAATATAGATTCTTTCAAATAATTGAAAAGAAAGATTTCCCTGGAGATATTTAAAATTGTGTGAAAATCTCCAGTTCAAATTTCCCGAGAACAAAATCCCCTAGTTTGATTTCTTTCAGACCGATCTTTTATTCATTATAAATGTAGAAACTTTAAAATGTCCCGCAAATAACTTTAAAGTCAAAAACTTTGGCCCTCGTCCTATATTTCTGAGGTTGTTTCTCACTTTAATATATGTCTTGTTTCTAATAAACTAGAGTCATACAAAAATTGCTATTTTTCGCAGTATATAGACGCTGATAAGCAACACTATGTCAAGTCACACGGACTTCATTTTAACCCTTAACTATCCAGAATGCTTTTGTGCCTTAACCAACAGACATCTTATAAATGTAGGTAAAGTATGACAAAGCAAAATAAAGTTATTATTTACAACCGAATACAATTAACCGAAAATAATAAACTAATCATGCTACAAATATTTTCATTGCACATTTAGATTCGTATAACATTAGTGATAAATTAGATAAAAGGCCGATTCATAAAAATAAATACTTTCGTTTTTATGAAAACACTAGCGGCCCGCCCCGGCTTCGCGCGGGTACGTACGCGCACACACACACACACACACACACACACACACTCACACACACACACACACATACACCTTTCTTATTTGCGTCGGGTTTCTAAAAAAAAGTAAAATTATTAAGGAACTTTGAATTTTTTTAATGATTTTTTTTATTCATAGTTTTTATTAATGTACTCGCGGCACTTTATTTTATTACATTGACTCCCCCCCGTACCCCAGCGACGCTTACATGGAGCCTACATCGCGACTAACCACGCGACTTTTTTCTAATACTTGCAATTTTAAACTCGTGATATCTTCCGAATGAAATGTCCGAATTGAATAACTCAAAAAGTTATAAAAAGGTATTGAAGCCGTTCTAAATATAAAGTAATTTATTTCTTTTGATAAGGATTAATACCAAGGTACAAATAAAGAGCCTTTTCAAGCGGCGACATATAAATTAAATTTTTAGAATAAAAAACCGCTTACTGTGACATTTAGACATATGTTGTCGCGACACTTTTTGTATATAATAATGAGTTCTGCAAAGTCGTAGTAAATGATTTTGTTCTATCATCAATAGTTTTCGCAGCGCACGCAACGTAAGGAATTTTTCAGGTCATTTTTTTACACCTTGGGTTACATTATTAGAGTTTTAGTAAGGATCCCTAATTTTTAAAAAAATATAATATAGCCTATGTTACTCGGGGATAATGTAGCTTTCCATAGGTGAAAGAATTTTTGAAATCGATCCAATAGTTTCGGAGCCTATTCATTACAAACAAACAAACACATCTTTCCTCTTTATAATATTAGTATAGATAAACGCAAAAATGTGTTCGCGAGACACTTGTGCGTTGTTAAGGGTTAAGAAAATGGCGTCTAAAGGTGTCAAATCTATTCTTAATAAATTAGATTGAAGAAGGTTATATCTACATTTTCTTTTAAATGTTAATGAATTAAAAGCAGATTGATAAAATAAAATTTTAAACTTGTAATAAGTTTTTCGAATATTTCTGATTATTGTATAAATTGTCCAAAATATAGATCGCACTAGAAATTCGTAACATTAAATTAAGAATATTCTTTCTGAATTTAATTAATTAAGACGACATTACGATATTAGATTTTTAAATACCAATTCGACGATGCCCCACTTAACACAGTTTGTCGATTTACATTTTTTTTACAATATGGCGTCCAAAATCGGCCATTTTGATTTTTGCCAATTACTTTCGTTGATAATCCGCGTCGTTTGGTGAATACAACGACGCGTCAGTTATCAAAATCGGCCTACACGTTTAGTATAAATGGACGTTGATAAGGAATACTGTGTCAAGCCACACGGACTTCGTTTTGAGAAAATGGCGTCTAAAGATGTCAAACCGATTCTTGATAAATTTGTTTGAAGAAGTATATATTCATATTTTCTTTTCTATTTTGATAAAATGTATAATTAATCAAAAGCAGACAGATTTATTTAATATGTTATCTAATAATATTTTTTTAAATATTTGAGATTATTTTATAAATTGCAAAATATGGAACGCACCTGAATTTCGAAACATTGCGTTAAGGAACTTTTTCCTGTACTTATTTAGTTTAGATGACTTTAATTTTTTTGGATAATGTTATATAGGTGACGTAGTATCAAAATACATCAATATCTTCAAATTTGACTTTTTGTGGGTTGACACATTATTGCTTATCAGCATTCAAATAATATCACAAAGTTACAAGCCCACATACACACATCCATAGACTTATATACACATTACACTCTCTTGCGTTCTGCAGTCAAGTAAAAAAAATAATTTCTGAAATTTATATCACAAGTATTATACATAGAAGATATTGGATCTAATCTAGTTGATACTAAAATTTATATACTTTGATTAACTAAAGCATATATACTTTTAACTGAAGACTGAGAGTAGTGAACTTTAAACTATAAACGTTAAACTGCTGATCCTGCTTAGACGTTCGTCAAAAGTTTTATTTCATCTCTTTACATTTTAAAATTATAAGAAGTTTGTGTATGTACATAAAATATTTCTGCAACGACATTATTTTAATACAGACAACTAAATTACGACATTTCGTAGATTGCTACGGATTTATGGTCACTGCTCTGCTTCTATCAGTTACAGCTCTCTTAATAACCTTGTTTTCAAATGGATTAATAATATCAGATGCAACTTCGTCGAAGCGTCGGACAATAAAAAAAGGTTATATTAAATATGATCACAGAATACATCGCGAAATTTTAAATGATATAATATCATGTCAGGCCTGTAATTCTTGAAATTACCTTTCAAGCTAATAAATAACTTCAGCTTGTTAACCATATGAATGTATTTGTGTATATATATATATATATATATATATATATATATATATATATATATATATATATATATATATACTATTACTAAGATGGGATTTTTACAAAATTCGACCCCTAAGAAGGTAAAACGGGGATGGGTTTGTACGAAAGTAGTATGTTAAGCGCGAGTAAAACTGCGAGGGGGCGCTAGTAATGAATAAAGTCAAAACTACTGGATCGGTTGCGATAAAATTACAGGGAGATAGTTCACATGTTCTGAAAGGGCAAAGGCTACTTTTAATTCTAAAAATACACGGTCGCTGAGGGAATGCGACGTAAACGGGAGCCCGACATAACCGAATTCCACGCAGACAGAGTTGCAAGTGGACTACTACTAATATAGTACTACAGCCCGTGTACAAGCTGACTCGTTTGGGGCAGTACCACACTCTCACACAAAATCGGAGTAAATTTGCTCATTGGTTGCTCCTATAATATTGAAATTAAGCAAATGTTCATGGTCGGTAGCGTTCAGTTAACATCAAGTGATCTACCTACTTCTTGCTATTATTATACAAAAAGTTGAATTGTATCTGATCTTACACTCATGTAAGCGATTGTAAAAAATATAATCTACAACTAAAAACAATGTATAAAACTCTGCAGTTGATTTTATTGCATTCAGAAAGTTCTCCGAAACTTTACATTTTGTGTAATTTTCCGATTAGTCAGCGGTTTAAGTATAGCTGACTTTGTAAAGAGACTTGCGCCTATGAGAATAACATCGTCCAAACGATCCGAAATGCGATGCAAAATTTAAAGAGGTTCGATTCCCATCAAGGGAAATTGAAACATAACTTCAAAGGAATAAAATACATTTCACTTCGAAATAAACTCTGCCATAAACCAGGGAATAATTCCACCGTTTTCAAGAGAAAATAGAAGGAAATACAATTCGAAAAAGTCTGTGTTTTCTTAAATTACTGAGTGAGTTTTTCACTATTAACAGCAGTGAGGATTGCGGTATCTTATTTAGTGACGATATATTCTTACATAATCGATTTCTAAAAGGAGAGGTTATTTTTAGTAAGTGGTTTAGCGTGAACATGATGCTATGCGATCTTTGCTAATTGTTTATCAATTCTAATTTTTTTTTTTTTACGTAACTAGTACCATTGAAGAAACAAAATTCTAAGTTAAGTAATGCAACGAATTTTATTTTAAAATATTATGTTAGTATATATAACGTAATATAATACGTAATAAAATATGAAAGAATTTTTTCTATTATATCTTTTTTTATTTTGTTTTAAAACCTTAGTCAAAAGTCCTGTTGTGGTCAAAAGCCATGTCACAAAATTACCAATTTCTTTGTAAACTACTTCAATTTATATAAATTACATTTATTAAATTCAACGTACCCTTCACGGTTGCACTCGCGTTTATGGTTACTGCTTTACTCCTATCGGTCGTAGCGTGATGTAATATAGCCTATAACCTTTCTTAATAAACGGTGTAACAATCTAAATAATTTTTCAAATCGGCCTAATAGTTTCGGAGAATATTCAATCCAAACAAACAAACAACCAAATCTTTAATAAATCCACATTATAATAGACTAGCTGCCCCTAGCGGTTTTACCCGCGTTTATAGTTGCTGCTAAGCTCTTTTTAGTCTTAGCGTAATGTAATATAGCCTATAGCCTTCCTTAATAAATAAAGAATTTTTCAATTTGATCTAGTACTTCCTGATTAGCATGTTCTAACAAACAAAATCTTCAGCTTTATAATATTATTATAGATGATGGATATTTCCCCCTGAGTATGAGCTGTATACAATATGTAGACAATAGCACCTAACAAAACAATTTTCAATAAAAACAGTTTTAAGCCATGTCAATTGTGATGAAACTATACTAACTATAAGTGTATGATAATGATCATACACTTTGCTGAAATTCAATCACAAATATTAAAATTAGTTAATCTTACTTTGTATAGAAGCTCTGGGATAAATTAAAATCATTTTTACGTCGCATCAATGTTAAAAAACTAAACAATACCACACGAACGAAACCGCAACTAACAACTTTTGTTCAAATTTCATACGCGAAACTGAACTAAATATATCCTGTGTGAATTAAAAAACGAATGTAACACTATTTTACTGTTTTTAACACATTGTTAAATGTTTTTAACATTATTAATGAAATTGACATACAATTTTTACATAAAAAAGTAAAACACATAACATTTTTGTTATCCGACAACTCAAAGAGGGCTGTTATAAATTTAACGTGCGTATATCTGTGTGTCTGTCTATCTCGAACTCAAAATATACTTTATTCAAATGGGCTTTTAAAGATCTTTCGAATCGTCAAGTTACATGTCAATTTTTTTTTGGATTTTTATTAAGTAACCTTAACCTATGCTGTAGCATCAGGGCTCAGCAGGACCACACCTCTTCACCAACTTACAGCAAAAGAATCGATTATATATTTGCCCGATTTCAATGCTCAGTTACAATCAATAAAAAAGCTAGACATGTACTAAAAATATTTTTATTTTTATAAATATTTGTCTGGGTGTTTGTCCTTGTGGGTCTTCCCACTTTGCCTCGGAGAGCACGTAAAGCTGTCGGTCCCGGTTGCTATCTCTTTATTCTGGTCTAAATGGTTTTGCTAATTTTTAACTGGCTGGCTGGTCAGATGGCAATCGCTCGATGTAAAAATCAGTAACTCGCCAATAAATGAATAAGAGTAGTAGTAGACGATGATAAAATACTAAAATTTCGATTTGTGCTTATACCAAGTTATTGAAACTAATCGTAGTAACTTCAAGTATTGTTAAGCAGAACCAGCGTGAAAGTTTGAAAGCAGCGAACTCAATATATGGTTTATTTAATACCACTGCAGTACGGCTAACACTTTACTTTAAAATTCCACAGAACAACATATATAAGAAATGGTATCAGACAAATTACACATCTACGTACAAGATGTGAACTTCTAGAGTAACATTTTCCGTTCCATTGTGACCTCCCGAAGCCTAAACTGCTTGACTGATTTTAAAGTGTAGGGTGTCATTAGATTCCTCCCTTTCTTGGGATGTTATGTGCCGTCAGCAAAAAATCATGGCTGACGTAAGATGTCAAAACTAGAGTGCAGTCGATTTTTTTTTTTTAATTAAATTTTGTTGTATCGTCTAAATATCTATCATAAGAGAATGAACAGGAGATCTGATTTTGTTTGACGTTATGCAACTGTCATAATGTGATACACCCTTGACTGTATGATATAAAGTTATGTTCATCTTGAAATTTATGTATATATTACAATCTTAATAAGAGCTATAATTTTTACCTGATGATCTTTCATCAGATAAATCTTATTAATATCATCAATATATAATATCAAAAGTTTTATCCTCATTATTTTATATTAATCAATAAGTTTTTCAAGTTTTTTTGTGCATATTTATATGCAAGGGGCTAATTGTGAAAAACTGTCGCTATAAAAACTACTATTACTACTATTTTGACAGTTAAATAAAGCGATTTAAAACAACAACAAAAACAGAATTCAACTGTCATTGTAGCATTTTGTAATAAGATATACTATAACGTATATACAATAATGTAAACAATAATGCAATTATCGTTACCAAAAAATGCACTATTTTAATAGTAACATAAGGTATTCAAAACAACAACAAAAAATCAACAGTAAATGTAGCATTTTGTTTCTAGTTTAATATATATAATTGCATTATCGTTCAGATTATTGTAGTCTTCTATTGTAATTTAAACTCTATGTTCACGCATCCAGCATATATTGTAGATTCAGCTGAGCGTGGTCGAACAAAGCTAGTTAGAAAAAAACTGTGGTTCTAGTGTTTCGAAAAGTTTAAACAAAAGATCAGGATTACTGTAGCGTGAAGCGCAGATACTGTATTGGAGCTCGGTGAGGCAACAGTCAGTTTATGTGACAGTTTTCCATTTACTCTATGTGGATACCAACAAAAGACATAATACTGCATTTTAAACCTTAGAATTTACTAGATGGAAAATGTATAAGTTTACGGAGCGCAGGGAATCTTCGTGCGCGCTCTTCTGTTAGGGTTGACAAAAATAGTTTTGAACGAAAAATATTTACGTCCGTGAAGTTCTAACAGTTAATAAGACAAAACTAACTTTAAACGAGTGTAAAAAAGACTTTATAATATTACTTAGACAGATTTTAAAAATTTTATTTATGTAATCCAAGTGAACATAGTCGCAGACGTAGATAGTCCTCGGTAAATAGATTACAACAGTTTCCGAGACTAGCGCGTTCAAACAAACAAACTCTTCAGCTTGTTAATATCAATATATCCTCGCCCAAATAACGCAAACTCTGAATTTACATTTCCCCCTATCTGTCGCGATGTGTATTTCAATAAAATTCTTAATTAATTAAAACAAGCTAGATATCTCCGCGGAATTAATTAAAAGCCGCTCACATCGGATGAGAGAACGAAATTTAACATCGACTGCACATTCATAGCACAGACGTTTGTGTATTATAATTAACAAGATCTTGATTAAAGTCATTAAAGGACGTGAACTCGCGACCTCGTCGAATGCTGAAATAAGACAACGGGAAGCGCTAAGGCGAGATATACATTCGTAAGTTTTAAGGCGGATTTATATTGACGTGTCGTGTCGTGGCGCATCGGAACAGAATCGGTATCATACAATGAATGACAACGTTACCATTGATGTGTTGTGACTTGTTATAATGCTTTCTGATGTGTCGCATAAGACCCGATCCCAGATTGTGGCGCTGAAATGGTATATTGATTTAAAATATTGTCCTGATGCGTGATACATGTCATAATAATATAAACGCCATCACGTCATAACACGATACGTGTTGTGACGCCAGTCATATATAAATCCGCCTTTACTCTCGTAATTGATATAAAACAACTCTGTAACCTGGTGACAGTTATTAGGTAAGCTTACGTAAGCTGTGGGTATAAAAAACACTGACGGTAAATCATAATAATATGAGACGAGAATAACATTTGTAAGTTTCACTCTCGAGATCGGTAAAAAACAACTCAAGTAACAGACACGTCGTAACTAGTTACGAAAGCTGTGAATATCAAAGATAAAGTTGATTACTTCAGGTGTAAGGCAATGACAAAAAATTTATGTAAATCTTTATAAAAGTCTGAGAGCAAAACTTATTAGTGTAATTCTCCCCTTACTATATTGCTTGTTTTCATTTTGTATGTCTATGTAAAATGTATAACGAAATGGAATAATACTCCTTGATACTTTTTCTCTTATTACGTAACTAAATTTCAAATACGGTGTTGACAACGAAGTTACTACATTTCTTACATCATCTATATACTACACATTATACAAAAAAAATGTATCTGATTGTTATTTTAAATAAACAGCTTTTAACTAAAAGTACTTATAATATAAACACAATTTTTAAATTTTTTGTCTGTCTGTTTGTTTGTTCCGGCTAATCTCTGAAATGGCTAAAACGATTTTGACGGGACTTTCACTTATAGATGAATAGGAGTAACTTAGGCTACTAATAATTTTGCCTAAGTTACTCCTTAAGTAATAAATTTAATATTTTGTTTTAAGGGTTGTTTATACAGTATAATCCCTGCAATTACTGATCCGTTTGAAAATATATATTTGCGTTAGATAGCCCGTTTATTGGGAAAATTCAAATAGGCTATCTTACATCACGCTACGACTCATAGGACCGAAGCAGTACTCATAAATGCGAGAGAAACCGTGAGGGACAACTAGTATATTAAAATATTTAAGGTAAGACTCAAACGGAGCTAAAACGTAAAATCCATTATCGTTTATTATGATGGCGTCAAACCTTGATTTAAAAAAAGTTAAATTCTCGCTCAGGTACCTATCTTTTAATGGAAATAAAATGACAGGGATCCGTAGCTTATAATAATAAAAAAGGAACATTTTTAAATTAAGAATAAAATATACTCTTTTTAACCTACCCTAGGTTTAATAAATTTGTGTACGTGTAACGGAACGCCGTACTTGCATCGTGAATTGACTTTGACGTATGGTAGTCCTTCTGTGTGTGTGTGCTTGCATGTATATCGGGCGTTGTGCTTGTGCGTACGCCGTGTAATAAAATCACCTCGTATAAATTACGTTCCTACGCCTATTCCCCTTACCACCCATCCCTTGGCTCGTGTACTGGTGCTGAAGGCTGAGAAAGCGGTTCCGTGAAGAAATAAGATCTGGATTAATCAAGGTACTGTGCGCATAGCTATCGCAGCTACACTGTTAAAAACCTACAGTACATACATACGTAAATCAAACTGCTATAATATAGTTAAAAATCCTTACTGATATAAGTATATACATATAATGCAAAGGTCACTGACTGACTGATTGACATAGTGATCTATCAACGCACAGCCCAAACCACTGGACGGATCGGGTTAAAATTTCCCAGGCAAATGTTATGACAAGGGCATCCGCTAAGATAGGATTTTGATAAATTCTACCCCTAAAGGCATAAAGTAGAGGATGAAAATTTGAATGAAATTTTGTCAATTTTAAACCGATCGGACTGAGACTTTGCATGCATAAAGATTCTACGCCTTAGGCATCACAGACATCGCAGACGAAGTCGCGAGCTCCAGCTAGTTATGCTATAAATGCGAAAGTAACTCCTTCTATCTGTCTGTTTGTTACGTTTTCAAACTTAAACTGCTAGAACAATTTTGATGAATTTTGGTACATACAAAGTTTAGATATTGGAAAAGAATATACCGTTTTAGTCATAAAATATAGCTTCAAAAGGATAAAATAGGCGATGGATTTTTCACGCAGACAAATTCTTTTGACCTTAGACTAGTAAAAAGAATGTAAAACTTGTAAAAATATATACTTGTAAAAAAAATGTCATTTCGTTTACTCGGATGACATACTTATTCTATTTATTTTGAATTTAAAACCAAACTACTGAACCGATTTTGATGAAAATTCTATACAATCAATGGGAGAGTATAAAGTATACATAAAAATATTACGACGAATAAAAAACCTTCTTCCTTTTTTGAATTCGATTAAAAATGTATCGAATACGTGTCACAATTAAACCATAATACTTAAACCTTAATTTAGCAAAACGTTCCTACATTAATTCGAATGAAACGATTTGTTCTCTAAATTTTAAATACTCTGTTGTCTTTACACATACGAGTATTATCCTTAACATACTCTTCCTGATCCAAATTCAAAAATATTCTCTCGAAATACCGTCATGTAAAATAACGTTACGAAATAGGATTTCTCAAAGAGAGGAGATATTATTTCACGCCATTACACTAAGTAACTGAAAGGATATTTCATTAGGATTATTTGTATATTTTTGGATTCCGTATCAAAAAGATGCTAATCTCTGTCGTCTGTCCGTCCTACTTTAGCACCCCAACTCGAGCCTTCTCCTACTTTAGAGCCCTAACACGATACTTCTGCTGTAAATTGGGAAGAGCCATATGTCCTGCTGGTTCCAGATGATACTGCACCATCATATCAAGGTTACGCTTCTATGTTACTTTAGTATCATCAGAAGACCCTAAATAGTAAATATCGATTCAATCAGACCAATAGACTCAGATCCTTTAAACATCCATAAAAGAGCTGATAACCTTTAATAGTCTGAACAGATCTTCGTAAATTATAGTCAAGAACTATCCGGATTATATCAACTTTCAAACAAAAAACCGTATCAAAATCAGTCTATTCGTTAGCTACCTATAATTTTACAGACAGAAACACAGATACTCACGCAAACTTATATCACCCCTCTGCCCTTATTGGTTGGGGTTAAAAATAAAAATATAAAATCTAGTTACTATTCACTGCAGTACGGAATCCTCGAAATCCTCCGAATAATGTGTTTTTTCTTTATTTTCTTATACAATTTTTTTTTTTTTTTTTTGTATTCGATCTTATACTGTACTTTGAAGGTAATGAAATTGGAATAAACCTTTATCGTATATTGTATAGTTACGGCTGATATCTAATACTTTAATCTCGTACCAAGATTTATCATCAGAATTATTGACATTCGAATGTAGTTCGATGTATATATGTACACATTAATAAAAATATGTGTATTTATTTATTACGCAAATTTATTTTAATTGGCTTAAAATATCTCCCTTAACAACGCATTAAAATTAATGTTTGATACGCCACCTTGAAGAACAATTTAGAATGTAATTTCATTGGCTTACATACGATGTTTTCCTTCATTTGCAACAAGCATTTCTGTTAATTTGAAATGGAATCCAGAACCCTCAGTCACGGTCAATATATTAATCTCGATTTTTGAAAAAGTAAGCTACTAAAATGTATTTAACTAATATTTTTTTTTCAATAGGTTAATTCTTTGAGATATTTTTGGTTCTCCTGGTAAAAAGTTACATCCCCTATTTCATCATCGTTCTGATAATGATTGTCACTCTTAGTAGGAAAAGTATTCTAGTCTAAATGGTTAATAGATTGCCCTCAGGGGCTGCTTAAGTCCGATGGCAATCGCTCTGTGTAAATATCACTAACTTGTTAATATCTAGACTAGAACAATAAATATACCCTGGTATAACGGGTAAAAATGTTAGATAGGTGATGATTAATGTAGGCTATGATTTTCTTCAAACTTCAGACTAGAGACAGACAGACTATCTCCATCTAACTGTATCTCAATCTGTGTATTACTTTCTCATAATATACAGGGTGAAAATAGCTATCGCTTTTCGATAATTTGTTAAAATAAACATTAAAATTTCATTTTTTTTTATTTGACATATGTGATTCCATAACAATGTTTGTTTCTCATTCAAAGAAAATTAGAAAAAAAAAAACACTTTTTTGAAAAGATTCCATCAGGGTCTGAGCCGTGTAGAGTTTTTCCGCAAATTTAAATGCAGTTCTTTTTATCTTTAAAATCGGTTACATATAAACCATATTCAATAAATTTTCTTTAGTTCTTATAGTTTCAGATCTCATCTGAAATGAATGTCCGAATTAATTGGTCTGTACAATATTAGGTTTATATATTCGTTAGTAATAATATTAATACTAGAGTTACTTTCACATACATAATATTATTTATTTATGTACCAAATAAAATAAAATAAAATTTTAAAAGGATAACTTATCTCTTACAAGAGATATCTGCCAGTAACCCTAGATGTAATAGAGATTATTTATTAGAGATATGTTGTAATTACAATATCAATTTAATAATATTAATGTAAATTATGATGACATCATTCAATTATTTCAGTTATATTTTAGTAAAAAAACCTAAACAAATTAACAGCCAGCTAAAGACAAAATAACGGTTAATTAAAAGTCATTAACGCTCGCTCTCCGTAACGAGCCTTAATTCGTACATCAGTAACTATTTGTTCCGGTTCGGTTATGGTATTGATATCGGCATTTTCTGTTCCATGTTTATCAGATTATATTCAAGCTATTTTCTTTTATATTGATAATGATCAATTAACTTATACCAGTGGTCAAAATTCGCCCATAATTATGTTTTTTGCTTTACTTATTAATATATCATTTATTCTCAATCAGACCACAGACTTTAACATTTTACTATGTTTTGTGCAGATTAAAAAAAAGTATTAGCATTCTGCACTCCTTCTTTATATAAACTACTGGCAGTTGCTCGCGGCTACGTCCGCGTATATTTTGGAATTTCAGCTAAATAAATCTACCAGAGAAATTGTGACCAGTCATTTTAAGGGATGATTTTGGGATATATATATTATTCTACCTAAGTAATGTTTGTGCTGAATTTCAGGATAATCGGTCAAAAAAATACATTTTCTCCATACAAACTTTACTACCCCCTTGCACCCCAGTGTGGAATAATAGTACCCCATTATCTATTTTATATTTCATTATTATCACCCAGAAGTATGAGTATTAAGTTTTAAGTTAATACGATCACGAAATAACATTTTGCACACAAACGTTTTTTCCCCTTCTTAGGGGTGAATAATCGAAAAACTCTTTCTTAGTGAATGCCTACAACCTAAAAGCCAGCTACTCCCAAAATTTCAAGTTCGTAGCCCCAGCGGTTTAGGCTCTGCGTTGATGAATCAGCCAGGACAAGTGATTTTATATATATAGATAAGTGGGTGCAATTTCATACTCCTCAGTCTGCGCAAGTTTTGTAAATAGGGGTACAAAATTTTTGCTTTTATTCATTCGTATTAATATAAAGGACATAGTTATTATGAATAATCGACATCTATACGAGCACAGATACGACATTTATACGATATATAGAATCACTATGGAAAATACCTAAATCGATGGTAACGATGTCTCTATAATATTTAAAGACTTTTCGGGATGTATCCAGAACGCCAGCATCAGATCCGGCCCTGATGACAATGGCACCAACTTGGAAGTATTACAACTGGAGAATAAAAATTTACTTACAGTCTAAAAAGCTATTATCTATCCTTATCTCTGTAGTATATGTATGTATATTGTATATATTATGTGTATGTATATGTATATATTTATATATGTATGTATATGTGTGTATATTAATATATATTAAAAGTAGTTTATATACACGTAGATGTTATTTAAGCATGTTATTGTGTATTATATGATTCAAATATCAATAGTATGTGCCTTCCCGTTCTCATACTTAATCCATATAGTTAAAGGTTGTCTGTGAGAGATCGCTGAAAGCGATAAGACCGCCTTTTGCTCACTGTCTTCTTGTCTTAGGTTAAGTCTGTATTGATATTAACTATGTACATGGTGTATGCAATAAAGTATAATAAATAAATAAATAAATAAACATGGAATATCCTCTTTTTTGACGTCGGTTAAAAAAACGAATTAAGAAAAGGGACGGTAAGGTTAAATTTTCAGTAGTAAAGTGCCCATTTAATTCGTCACTAACGGTCACACGTAATAATTTAATTACAATGGTATACCGTTACGTTTAAGAGAAATACTTAGTAAAGTTTTCTTATAACCTCTTTAGAGATATAACTGTGCAAGTCAAATGAGTAAAACTTGCGCAATAAAATGTAAACTTGTGTTAATTCCTAAATTTGCTGCTACCGTTAAGGATAAAATTAGGACCAATTTTCAATCGATTTTTAATTATTTTATTTTAGTAAAAGTTCAAAGGATAATAAATTTGTTTGGAATATTAATTGAACCATTGCCTTTAACATTATTGCTTTCGAGTTCCCATTTTCGCCATACATTAAACCTTTATCTTACCACGAAATAAAATTATAACAAAGGTACGAAATAAATCATAAAATCGATTACAATTTAATAAGCGCGTTAAATTATTCATGAAGTCACAACAAAGCAATCAGATTTTAATCTCTTACGAGGCGTACCCAAATAAATTGTTCGACCAGAGTTACTCTGGAAATTGGCCGTATAAGTGTATAATATTCGTCTGCTACGTCATGTTTTTATAATAAAAAAAGTGTTACTCCGTCAAAACGGAAGAATATAATATATTTTGAAGCTTCATTTTTATGGATAAAGGGAAAGTTAGTGAGAAGATTTTCGTGAGGTAATTTTTTTTGACGCGACCTTGTTTTTCTAAGCAATTGCGTTAGCGATACTGGATTGGATTGAATTTTCCTATAAAAGGCGAAGTTTTAAAAGGCGGGAGGTCTGTTCTGTTAATAAATAATTAATCAATGTTAAGGGTCTTCGGGAAACCCTTGACATTGATAAAGAAGGGTCACTCTCTTCCTGTCTGCATCAAGGGTCTGATAAATGCCTAAATGTTAAAACTGTTCAGGGATTATTACTAACTTTTGTGTGGTCCATTAAAAGCAAAGTAACAACTGGTAAATATTTCGCTGGTAAATAAAAGCTTCTATTAAAAAGATTGGGAGCTTGATCTGCGACAATATGCGATCTTTTCGGACCATTGACAGTGAATTACTCATCATCAATTTTTACTCATTCTAAGTTCTACTATTTGGGGTAAATATCTAATATCTATATAAGTCGAATCTTTGTTATTTTTTTTTTTTGACTTCAGAAAAGGAGGTTCTGTTTCCGACACATAAGTATGTTTGTAAGTATTTATGATAGCGATGTTATCAAAAATACTGATCCGATTTTAATTTTCCTTTTTTAAATGTATATTTTTAAAGAAACTATTAATATATAACATATTTGGAACTAATAGATTAGATAATAGTCAAATTCCGATGTTTACTTAAAAATATAACTGTCAACTAGAAGGCAGATCACCTTATAAAGTTGTGACGTCTCATGAATATTTAAAACACCAGAGGAACCATAAACGCTTGACCAGCTTAAAGGAACGAGGAAAGAGGATGTTTACAGAAAATACCTGACGAACGAGTAAAATGTGAAAAACTGAAATAAGTACAGATATATAGAGTATAAGATATCAAATTTCGATTATGAAATCGATTAAGAAAATCTCACACGACATGAGAAAAAAATGTGTATTGACAATTATTATATAAGAATAAAATTTAAAGAAAAATATATTTTTATCCTGTCCATAAATAAAGATTAGCAAAATATTATATAACGACATAAAAGGAAAAATGCTGTACAGACAAGAATTATTATTATCAACTAATACCGTAACAGGAAATTTCAGTATTATTTCGTCAATCCGAAAGTAAATCGTTTCTACATCAACAAAATTGACGTCGATAATGATTCTACTTCGATAACAGCTTTCTTTTTTCTTAAGATGCTTTATTTATTTATTACATCAACACAAAATACTTTGATTATTACAAAGAATGCAATAAATCATGAGAAATGAAACACTAACGCCAACTAACTTGACTATCACTGACAAATCAAAGCAAAACTTACAAGTATAATTCTCGTCTAAACGTTTTTTAAACTGAAGGAAAAATGTTGTGCAGGCAAAACATGAAACTGAGAGAAGTATTAACAATTATTGCTCGGGCAAAGGAAATTTCAGAGAGCTAAATAAAATTACCGTTTAATTAGTTCACAGAGGTTTGTTAGTGTATCCCAGGAGT
This sequence comes from Hypolimnas misippus, assembly GCA_037950945.1. Lineage (NCBI taxonomy): Eukaryota > Metazoa > Arthropoda > Insecta > Lepidoptera > Nymphalidae > Hypolimnas > Hypolimnas misippus. The sequence continues at coordinate 11,244,734 of JBBEEQ010000011.1, forward strand.
CTATCCTCTTTCGAAACGTTGATAGCCGTGTCCTGGAAACGAAATTAGAAAATTGGGTTAATTTTAAATTCTAAATTTCATCTCATGGGAGTATGTATTTTTACATAACAATGTTTGAATACATAGGAATTTTCTGGGAATTGTACATTTGGAACGAAATTGTATATTTTCAGCTGGAGACTGGAGCTCATTTTAAAGGCATTTTTCTATGCTAATTTTGAATGATAGGATAAATAATATTAAGATACAGATGATTTTTAAAATGAAATGAGATTATTTGTTCGTGTTGGGTTTTATTGCTCTAAAGATAGAAAATTTCTACATAAACAAACGTGGCTTTTTTTTGTTTCAACTGATGTATGTGTGCGTCGACTATTGCAATAACAGACGTAGGTCTTCCCTTGTGACTTCCTCTACGTATAATTTTCTTTCTACTTTTCTTTGCTACTGTTTTGTTTTTAACTTCTGAAAATAACCTATAAATTGGTTAATATAAACATATAAACACAAACGAATATTAAAGCTAACACACAAGTGATAATAATTGCAATTTAGCCTAAGAACATAACGTTTTATTAGAGTATGTTAAAACATTTTTTGCACAACTTCAATAACATATAATCAGAACAAAACTTATGATATTAAAAATAATAAAAACCCAATTACCTAATAAAAACACCTCGCAATTTAAAATTGATCAAACTGGTTAGATAAGATGCGCCATGTTGAATTTTGACTGACGTCACATGGTCTGTGACATTTGAGGAAAGAATTTCGTGAATCAACTTACACTTAAAAATCATAAAAACCATTAAGGCTTCAGTAACAATGAGATGAATATACTTACTCATATACATCTGTGTAAAAAACATTACCTACCTTCTATGACTATCAGGTTAAAACCTTCAGTCGGATATCTCAAAATGTTATATAATATGTAGCGATGTAACACATTTTAATATTCGGGCTTTACTGGACGCGATGGTATTAAAGTGTATTAAGTTTCGTTATTACCTACCAGCCTCTATACGATAGGGCCTTTTAGGTACATATTAAAATAAGCACCTCTTATAAACTGGAATTTTATTCACGAGTTCGGCCATTTACATAAGGTCTTCGTAGTGGAAGTACTTTCCTTTTGAAGAAGGGTTCTTTTGGTCTAAGATATCTACATACATTGTGCATATATTCCTTTTGATATATAAAACCTGTTTTCTTTTCAGCCGACTTCTAAAAAATATTAGGTTGTCGATGTTACCTCACAAAACCAAGATTTCTTAGTCAGTTTTAAAAATCTTTACTAAATACTCTAAAAGTATACCCTATACTTTTTTTTTTTTAGATTTTTCGAACGCGTAAAATTAGAATTTTAAAATCGTTATAAGACATACGCTATGAATTGAAGACCTCTGCTTTTATAGAAGTTGTTTAGTAAATTCAAAGCAAATACGGTATATAGTATTACGAATTAATTGATGGACCGACGACGTAGCCTTGGTAAAAGGAGCTTTGTCTCCCCTTAAATACGAAACCCTAAAAGAAACGCGAATAAAGTAAACAACGTAACATAAAAATGTATTTCGTTAAAACTTTTTCCTTTTTAATTCCAAAGATCCGCAAATTTTCGGCAATTAAGCGAGCGTTGTTTAAACCGACAATCCAGTCGTAATATAAATTATCGTCCGACAAAATTTAGGTTAATAATTGTTGTTTTCGTAGAAAAATATAGCCGCTGTATACAGGGGGTTTTTAACTAGACGTGGTAGGCCAAATCCGAAACTATAAGGAATAGCGAAAATGCTTAAAGGGGAACCGATTTCGATAAAAACTAAAACTGAATCATTAGTTTTTTGAAAAATTTTTGATCTTGAAAAAAAAAAACACTATAAATATAGTAATATAAAAATATAATATAGGATGCATCATTATATAGTATTGCTTATAAGGATCAACTTCTGGAAAGTAATAGTATACGGCAATTTAGAATATGCTTATTTTTAACAAAATTAAAAAATCAAAACACAAAAGTTAAAATTTGGTACAGTAGTCGATATCAGATAAGATCGGATTTGGCCTACAAAGCTTAGTTAAATAACTCACCCTGTATAACACAGTCAAAACTTTTAATCGGTCAAAAGTACTTTCAATTGATAAAATCAGTGAAAAATAAAATTTTTGAGCACTAGCTTTAGACAAAAGGACTTTTAATTAAATAACGAATATGATAGACAAAACACCAGTAAATAATGTAATATAGGTTAATGTTTTTGTAACAATACTTTTGACTGTTATTTCAGTCAAAACTACTTTTAACCAGTTAAACGTTTTAACTATAAAATATGTATTGACATAAGATCGTAGCATTCATGTCATTTGCTTTTTTGTCTATCTCTGAAGAACTATAGCATATCTTAAGTGTACTAAAAGCTTCCTTGAAAATTATGCCTTTAAATACCGTAAACACGATTGAAAGTCGGAACACTAACTTTCGACAAAATCGCTGCCATACAAACTTACATGTGTATGTATGTGTGAATATATATTTTTGTATGTATGTACATGTATTCACACATACATACATACAAAAATATATAAATAAATACGTTTATATATCCACACATAGAGCCTCTTGTTTTAAAATCGTTTTAAAATATCAAACAACGGTTTAAAAACTAATTAAACAGTGCTTCGTGTTTGCTTATTAACCGAAATTTGTTCTGAACTTCATTTTATGCATTACGGCTATCTGCCAGCGCTCTTTGTGTGAAAATGCCTTTCTGATTATGTTATTATGGGTCAGGTGCGGCCTCGGCTTGAAATTTAGGAGGGGGGGGGGGGGTCACTAATAATAAAATATAAATTGCTCTCAATAAAGTTTTTACACGCCTTAGCGCTGAAAATGATCTCTCTGACATCGTCTTATTAGCAAAATTTGAGATTCTTATTCTCTCTATTATTTACGATTTGGGGAGGGGGTATAATGTGTGTTGCGTTCCTCCCCTTTGGACCGCGCCCTTCTTGGGTTGGACTACTTTAAATAACGCCGATAATAGAACATCCTCCTTTTTCCAAGTTGGTTAAAAACTCCCAACGTTTCAATCCACGGGGCTATTACAGCTAAACGAAGAGTTAAAAAAAATATTACATAAAAAGTGATAAAAAATATTTTTCATTCCAACTCACACTCACGCTCACATAATAATAAAACGAGACTCATATCAAATATTACATCATAAACTTTTATTAATACATGCTGAAAAATGCAAAAAACTCTTTGTCTCGACTACAATAGATACATCGACCGTCACAAATACTCATTATTTCGTTCAATCTCGTCTAAATATGCAAAATAAAATGTAAAAGGGTGACATCGCATATTGTTAGCTTACATTTCTCTGTACAATTTCATAGTACGCCGCGCCTCAGATAGCTTAGGCGAATGTTACACTTAAAATTTAAAGTTATCTTACGAACTCACGTAAAATTTACGTAAGTTATTAGGCGAGAATGACTCTTCTATTGTATTGCTCTTAGATTTTCTTTTGTTTGCTATTGATTTACACCTAAAAGGATTTACAGTCAGTTACATGTTTTTTATACTCTCAGATTTTATAATGTTATCTAAGTGACTATTATCAGGTTACAGAGTTGTTTCATATTAATAACGAAAGTAAATCTTCCAAGTGTTTTTCTCGCTTTATACCTATGAAACTGAACGAGCTTTCTTTGACAATAATCTTACATAATCACATCGAAATAAAAATTAAAATTTAATTTAAAGTGAAGTGTAACTTATGTCAAATCTTTTTTTCTTGTCAAACGAAAAATTTAAGCGTTCAAGTACCGCAAAGTCAACTTGACCCGCGTTTAAGCTAGTACTATATACAGTCAGATACTATAAGAAAAGTGATGACTATGTTTTTTCCAGGTAAGCTAATTATTTAAAATTTGCAGCTTACGTAAGCATACCTAGGTTACACAATTGCTTAATTTGTTAAACTATGCGTAGGTATTTAAAATAATTAAATTACAGGAGTAAAACCTACAAGTGTAACGCTCGCCTTAAATATAACAAATATTAGGAAGATTGTAAAGGATAATGGATCTTATTTGCTTGTGATAGGAGTCAATGATAAACACGTTAATGTTTGCAGTCATACCAACATGACTCATCCAAGATTTTAATGAATGGAAATGTCTGAAATGTCTTAATATAGAAACAATTTTTCTTAATAATACTGTCACGAATATTGACAAAAATAAATGCATTGTATGTATATTTTATGCGCATTATTTTAATGTTCATTATTAAGATAATTCGAAAGACGACAAGTTGGTTCAGTGGTCACTGCATCTGCCGGTTCTGCGAACGGTAGCGAGTTCGCTGTTCACTTATGACTAATATAATATAAAATTTTGTGGATAATATAACGCTTATGGCGAATATAATATAAAATTTTGTGTGCTAACAGACTCGAAAAATAGATTTAAAAAATTGAAGATTATTCGATTTTAGTAATTGATAAAACGATTTTAATGACATTTTATTGGCAATTTTTATTTAATAGGCGGTAAATCGAATCAACAGATTTTTTTAATGTAAAATGTAATAATTACAAAACAAGATAAAATGGGCACCAGTATACCAATTATAAATAATTATTAATTTCAAATACATATTCGTCTTTTTTTTCGCAGGGCAAATCTAAAAAAAAAAACAACATATATAAAGTACCAGGATGACCGTGCTTTGCTGGATTTTTTTTTACTTTTCGTAAATCGTTTTGTGGATATTATTATTAGAAATAAACAATATTGACTTATATGAAAAAAAAAAAATTTTTTTCGATGTTAAAAACACGGATAAAACGACATTTCCTAAAAATGATACAGCCAGATTTATCGCCCCCGAAACCTCCGGCATACTAAATTTCATGAAATTCGTTGAAGCCGTTTCCGAGATTATCTACAGGCATTTATATAAAAATTGCTCATTTAAAGCTATTAGTTACCGTATCCAGTAAAACAAAATCTATGAACGAAATATTAAATTTATTCCTACATCCTCGCAAGACTCGACGTCATTCTTAGCGCATGGAATGCTGAATCGGAGCTTAGTCTTGTTCACTTCTAATACTGAATGCACTTGAAAGGAGTCTTATCGGCCTTCGAGTTGAGAAATTTATTAAAAAGAGGATTTATTATGAAATTGATTATATTTTTAAACTGAGCAACGTTAAGTTTCGTTTAGTTCAGAACTATCCACGACTTCATCGGCGTGTTTATGGGAAATTTCCGAATTATCTTGACACTTGGAATGCTGATAAGCAATAATATGTCAACCCAAAAAAGTCGAATTTGGAGATATTGGTGTATTCTGACAATGCGTCATGTAAAAATAAGGAAAGTAACAGCCTGTTAATATCCCACTGCTGGGCAAAGGCCTATCTTATCTAATCTAAATGTGTGTCCTTAATAGGAGAAGGTTTAGAGCTTAAAACACCACGCTGCTCCACTGCGGATTGGCGGATATATATGTGTCAAAATTCGTACTGGCAGATGCATTTCCTTCACCGCCGAGCTCGAGATGAATTTAAACACTAATTTAGCACAAAAATCAGTGGTGCTAGCCGGGGTTTGAACCCGCGATCATCGGTTGAGATCGACGTGTTCTAACCACAAGGCCATCTCGGCTCTTTTATCATATCGTGCGTCATGTATTTTACATAATTAAAAGAATTGTCAAATTATCTAAAGTAGCCCACTAACTGACTGGCTCGACCGGGGCAGTACTCGCTCTCACAAAAGATTGACATGAAATAGCTAATATAGGTGCATTTCGTACGGTGAGTGAGAGAGTGGGAAGCCTAATTCCTTCTAAAAACAAAAAAAAACTATTTATCTGTTTTGGACCTCTAATGTCACAGATATACAAAAGCATAGTAACTATTCACTTTTAAAAAACTACCCATTTTCGTGCCATTATAAAAAAAAAATATTATATATGTATCTCTATGACAATAAAAAACAAACGAAATCTACACTAATATTATAAAGCTTAAGAGTGTGTTTGTTTGAACGCGCTAATCTCAGGAAATAATTCGAAGTAGTGTTCGAATTGATAAATTATTTTTGTGTTAGATAGTTTATTTATTGAGGAAGGCTATAGGCTAAATTACATCACGCTACGACTTATAAGAACGAAACATTAACCATAAACGAGTGAAACCGCAAGAGACAACTAGTTACAGATAAAACGAAATTATTTATATTATATAATAGGAAAGATGAAATGAGTTATTAGAAAGGCACGAATTTCATATCTCTAGAGACGATAATTTATAACGATTACAAATTATATTTTACCTTTAATTACTGTAGAAGATATTCTCTTGTTTAATTTATAGTATTGTTTAAAGTGTACTTGATTTAAGGAATATCAACTGATATTTCTATAATAAATTAATAATAAAGTATCATTTTTAAAAACAAATATTTATTGAAAATAGTGGTCACCTAGCGGTCGGAATTCGGACGTAGTTCATAAAATTTTTCACCGATTTCTATATAAATCACAGATAATCGATTCTCAATTTGGCATAGGCTTCACAATAAACAATGGAGTATATATGCGCGTGTGTAATACGTGGTAGTGTATGAAATGTTTTTCCCCAATCTCAATAATATTTAAAAAGTAACCTTAATGAAAAGTAACCTTATTCTGTCCCCTAATATACAATACATATCAATAAAACATTTACAATCAGCGTGCATTTTCGTTTGCGCGAAATAATCTTTGTCATACGCGCTTCGCTGTGCAAACTTGCTTTGATCAAATGAGCGCGAAATTATTCGGATAGACGAGCAGAAAGATGTACGATATTACGTCCATCGCACCAGCTACAATAAGGAACCCGTTATTATAAATTAATCATACTTTACACGCCAGGCTTGTAAGTAAAGAGGCTGGATTTTGTAATAAATTACGCATAATCTCGAGTTAAGCAAATTTTCAAGTGGATTTTATGTATATAAATTCTCCTGTTAGTGACTGTACGTTGAAATACAATTTGTATGCGGGGCCGAGTGGCGATGATTTAAAAAACGTGACGCCGAAACGGAAAGGCGACTGAGACTAGTCACTCTAAAATGTGAACAGGCAGAACACATACTTACGACAATTTAGTCTTAAGAAAATCTTGTAAACATATGTACGTTAGGTTTTAAGTTTAATTAGTTAGGTAATAATCTAGAATAATATAGGCAAAATTGTACTTTTATGGTAGGAATTTTTGATTTTATCCCTTTGATTTATTAGAACTCACTAACAATATATACGAAACAATAAACAGCTAATTAATATTTTCTAAAATTGTATTTATTATATTTTGTAACTAGCTGGAGCTCGCGAATTCGTCTTCGATGTCTGTGATACCTACGTTATAGGAGCTATATGTGTATAAAGTCTCAGCCCGATCGGTTTAAAATTGACAAAGTTTCATACAAACCTTCATCCCCTATTTTATTCTCTTGGGGGTAGAATTAATCAAAGTCTTTACATCTACCTGCATGCAAAATTTCAACCCGATCCGTCCAGTGGCTTGGGCTGTGCGTTGATAGATCACTATGTCAGTCAGTCACCTTTGAGTTATATATATTCAGTTGTATTAAAAAAGGACGTAAATACAGACTTGATCATAATTTATAACAAAAATAAGAAATGAAATGTACCAGAATTCTGGATCATTAATTTGTATGGAAATGTCCATTACAGCTCGAAAGACCACTGTGGGATTAATTATTAAATGTGAGAATGGTTAATGAATGATCTAGATATGAACAGCTACGACTTAATATTAGCTATATCACATGAATAATTAATTGTATTTTATAAAATAGTAATTAAATTTCCATTTATTTATATGAAGTGCTAATTAAATTAGCTAAATGTCTGACTGACGAAAACGAACGAGATCTTTTTTCTCAATTCAAATAAAATCAACATATGTTTTTATTTTAGCAGAAGAGCATATTTATTTAGTTTTAATAATAATATATATGTATTAAGCAACAATTAAATTAGTAAGTTTTACTTTCGTAACCAATATAAAACAAGTCTGTAACCAAGTAACAGATACGTCGTAAGTAGATACGAATGCCGTGTTTGTCAAAAAGAAGGTAATTAGAGTAAATTCTTTCAGGTGTAAAGCAATGACAAGCAACTTATGTAAATTTGTATGAAAGTTTAAGAGCGAAACTTATAAGTATAATTCTCGCTTATGGTATTGAGGGATGGGTTCTTTATAGTATTCCTAAATTAGAGCCTTTTCTGGTTTATGAATTAAATGCATATCATTAGGGCTTAGTCAATTAAATAAATTAATTGAAATAATAGTTAGTATTTTCTGAAATTTTCTAACGTTTGTAGACACCCTTATTCCTATACATTTTGATGTATCGAAGCATCGAAACGATGTTTTGTTTACCATACGCTGCAGATTGACTGAATCCTCTTACGCAGGGCTTTTATTGAATGGCTGGGCCATTTTGTAAAAGTTTTACATACAGAAAAAACCAAACAAGTAACTAAATTTTTCACTAAGCCATAGAATATATAGAACAATTGGATATAACTTATCGAAAACTGAAGGGCAAATATTAAACAAATATTAAACAAATATTAATCAAATCTTTTTCATTCATTAATAAATCAAAACAAACAAGACCTTTTGAAAAATTAAAAAATATCGACAGCCAAAAACATGTTGCAAATATTAAACATTTATTATGTAACTTTCCAGTGGTGAAAGAACTTTAAAAATCCGATAAATAGAATTGTAAATCGGTATTACTATAGGTATCGATAATTTCCGATCCCTTGAAAATTCTGGAAAATCCCGACATCTCGTATGTTGAAATTCGTGACAAATATAATGGCTACTAAATTATGAAACATTCTGTTAGTCAAATGTGTTGTGTGTTTTGTTTAAAAATTATTATTTAATCAATTTTAATCTTGAACTTGTAAGTATCAGATAAAAAATTGTGAAATAGCGGGGATTGAACCCGCAGATTCTTGCACACCGTGCCAGATGAGCTCTGCCGTTTGAACATAAGCGGTTTGTATTGAAATTCATGATGTAATTATTTTTATATTTGGACTAAAGGAACTTGGGTATTGTCTACAGATATCCTTTCAGACTAACTAGTCTAAGATTTTATTTACGTATTTTATTATTTATTTTTTCTTATCAAATACAAATTTAAAATTATTTCCCCACTAGACAGAACGAAATTTCTAAGATAATAATATAAATAGTTCAAACTTTAATTATCTGTATAAAACAGTAAACAGTAAACAGAACCTAACAGACATATTAACTAAAAAAAAAAAACAAAATTTATTATCTATTTTGAGGAAACTATTTTGAAACAATATAAGTTGTATTTTAATTTCACAAGTTCAACAACCGCTTCAAACACCATCATGAAAATAGTCTCTAAAGAACTCGATAACAGAAAGATTAATTGACAAACGAATTGATTCCCTATTTTGAGAAGCGAACAACATAAGTTATTTGTTCATAACAGAAGTTGTATGACCGAAGCAAAGACTTAAACAAACAGCCAAATAGAAAGCTCCTTAAATATTTAAGAATGTCAAAATTGACACACAAAAAGTAATTTTGTAGTTGACCAATCCAAGTAACATCTTTCTCAATGTTAGCTGGCGAACTTTTGAATGCACTCACTCGAAGTTTGCTCACCTCTTGGGAATTCTCGGTACAGCTAAGAGTAAATATGTGACTATGAAACTTTATTTAGAGAATCTATTCAACAGTTAAGATCATTTTGTATGTACAAACTGCATGTGAAATTTATAAATCAAAATCAAAATATGCTTTATTCAAGTAGGCTTTTGAATCGTCAATACAAAAACAAAAGAAAACTAAACACTAATTAATTAATTAATTTACCACCGGTTCCGTTTAACCGGCAAGAAACTCGATAGGTACTCTTTTAAAATTGTGTTATTAAGTATATACATTTTAAAAATTACAAATATTTATATTAAACATCCTGTATGAAATTCATCTATACTAAATCCATGCATTATTATCATCTATATAATCTTGTACAGAATAATATGCTTTAGCTATTAAAGAATTTTTAATATACCATTAACTTATTGATTGACAACTGCAAAAATTTCTTTGGTATTTTGTTATAAAAACGGACACCTTGCCCCAGAAAGGAAACATTTACTTTGCGAAGTCGAAAGCTTGGTGTTATGAGTTTATCCTTTCTTCTTGTGTTAATACAATGCGAGTCACTATTTCTCTCAAAACAATCAATATTAGTATGGATATGTATAATATTGTTATAAATATACTGTGACGCAACCGTTAGTATACCTACTTTACTAAAAACATCTCGAAGGGATTCCCGAGCTCCTAAATTATAAATACTACGAATAGCTCTTTTTTGCAAAATAAAAACTGTATTAACATCTGAAGCGCTACCCCATAGCATCAAACCATAGGAGATGATACTATGAAAATAACCGAAATATACTAATCGAGCTGTATCAACGTCGGTTAGTTGACGAACTTTCCTAACCGCGTATGCTGCGGAGCTGAGTCTTCCCGTGAGAGAAGATACTAGTCGTTATACCATAAATATTATTTACACTAATATTATAAAGAGGAAAGTTTTGGTTGTTTACTTCTAGACCGATTATAAAATTCTTTTATCGTTGGATAGCTCGTTTGTTAATAAAGGTTATAGGTTATATTACATAACGCCAGACTCATAGGAGCGAAGCAGTAACCATTAACGCAAGTGAAACTGCGACGGATAGCTAGTTTAAATTAACTATAATATAAAAACTATAGTCTCCTTTTCTTTACTTGAACTATTTAACGGACAAATATAACGTTTTTTCTAACCACACATAAGAGTTAGAGATTAGAAATTATCGATCGAATTATTGAACTAAGGCATTTTTAATAAAGAAAAACCAAATAAGACAATTAATGAATAAAGAATAGATATGAATACGAATTTAAAAAAGATAACATTTTCATGTCGAGCCAGCTAGGCTCTAAGTAAAATTTATTTCCTATAACATTGATAAAACGAAATCAATAAGTGTAAAGCCATGACAACCGCTGTAACACAGACATATTTGAGGTGTAACATACACACACACTTTGTAGAACTCACACTAACACATCCACAGACAAACATAATACAATAGATTCAGCTTTACATATTTCCAAACTTTGTATTATCTTTGTTTTTTTTTTTGTTCATAGTTTTAGTGTTCTTTAATAGTCTGTTATTTAGTTTGTTCGGTGGAGGTTGATACTCGTAGCTACACAGTTTTATCTTTAGCAGCGTCATCGTTTTCTCTGTGTACACTGTAAACACTCTAGAAGACACTTAAATAAATTATAAATTGCGTTCTATTCTCACTCTCTAAATTTTTTTTCCTATAAAACTTTAAATTTATATGTACCTATTTTCGAAAAATTATAAAGTACCAGATGGTGCCCGCTTTGTCTGCGCAGGATTATTTATACTATTTTATATATTGACAGACACGTTGGCGCAGTGGTCACTGCAACTGACTCAAGCGCTAACGATCGCGGGTTCGATCCCCGCTCATGGCAAACGTCTGTATTGGCCAAACGGATGTTTGTCGTGGTCTGGGTGTTTGTGTTAGTGTTGTGAGTGTTTCCGGACCCCCGACACAAGTCATGAGATCTTAATGGGGGCCGTTGAGTGTGATGCGTTTATTTATTTTATTATTTATATTCTTATTACTTTACCTCTATTTTAAACCCTCTTTGCCCTATTTTACATTAAAAATTAGCCTATTACCTTTCTCAGGCTTTAGACTATCTCTGTGCTAAATTTTATTTGTGTCGGTTTTATAGTTTAGGCGTGCTTGCGTAACACACAGACAGACTTAATTTCGCATTTATAATAGCAGTAGGGATTAACTTATTAACATACAAACACAAAAAAAATGTATTTTAATTTTTAGGCTTGTCATAATTGAATTGTTTTTTTTTTCTTATAAAAAAGCCTAATCAATCATCTTAAACGAGAATTCTTAAGCGAAAATATGTATATAATTGTGTTGTCTCGAGGTTAGTTACAAATGAAACCATTAGGGAAAAATTATGATTCTATTCATACAAATTCTGATGTTGATCGTGACTGACATTAAATTATAGACACTATATAAATTAAACTAGTAGTCGCGTTACGGTACAAATTCGACCGTAACAGTTGTTGATTAAATTTACATTCATGAACGACCATAGATCATCTATTCTCAATTTGATCAATAAACAAAAGAGTATATATGTGTGTGAGTGTGCGTCAAATACATGGTAGTGTGTGTAATATTTTTTTATTGATTTAATGTATTTTTTATGCATAATAAAAAAAATATTAGCATTCCTACTTCCTTCTATCTATGCAAATAAATAAAATTGAAGTGGCTGTTTGTAATATGAAATTAACAGCTTCTAACTAAATACATATGAATATGAACACTTTCATCAAAAACCCTTTTTTCTTGTTTGTCCGTCTGACTGTCGATCTGTATGTGTGTCTGGCTATTTTTTCAGGTTTAATCTCTGAAACGGTTGGACCGATTTTGACAGGAGTTTCACTCGCAGATAGCTAATGAAAAATATTCGATTCAAACAGCGAAGGTAAACATTATATAAATATAATTTGTTGTAAAATTAACGCGAGTGGAATCGCGGGGCACAGCTAGTATAAACTATAAGTGTGCGAAATTTCATACTCCTGCTTTCATGCTTCGCGTATTAATATATAGATTAAGTAAAGGCCATTTCAAACTAGATGTTTAGTGTGACGCGGTACGCGTCAGCATAATTTATTTCCTTGCACTTTGGGGAAACGTCTCTCGATGCTCATCTATATAGAAACTACATGTGTTAGAAGTTTCAAATTTTACTTGGGAGTTCTTTTTAGGACGTAGGTGTTCACTTAGGAGCGATTTCGCAAAATTCAACCACTAGGGGGATAAATCGGGGAACTCGTAAGAAGGAAAGGAAGAACGGAAGGAAGGAGTCCTTAAAGTCCTAAACGGTTAGAAGTTTGTATAAAAGTTAAGCGCGAGTGAAACTTCATCCCCACTTTCACTCCCCTTACTATGTCCTTCTCCAAGATTCAATTTATCTATAACAAAATTCATTAAAATTATTTTAGCTGTTTAGCTGCCTGCTTTTGCCTTCTTTTTTACACCTTGGTCCAGTTGTTTAGCTGCGAAGGCTTAAAAAAGAAGGCAAAAGTATTTTACAAACAAAATCTTTTAAGAATTTATCCAAATTTAGCCTTACTCAATAAAAATAATTAAAATAAAAAATGCTAAAGTTTTAATTTATATATTATACAAAATGAATGTGTTTAACTATAAATTTAATGTAAATGGTATTTAACACTGTATTCTCAACGACAACTTTTACGAAAGAAGTACACCATGTAAGAGAAATAATAATAAAATTTAAGTTTTAAAATACATATGTACGTTATTGACTTGAACTAAATTTTCAGCATCCTTCCAACAGGGGATATAGCTCAGTGGCAGAGCAATCGACTGCAGATCGATAGGTCCCCGGTTCAAATCCGGGTGTCCCCTTCACTTTTATCATTTTAATATATATTTTTACCTACACAATTATTAATAAAAAAAATTCGATTTTTCTACGACTATTCAAAGCGAGATGATTCTGTAAATTTAAGGCGAGAATTGCACTAGTAAATTATATTCTCGCAATTGACATAAAACAACCCAGGAACAATAACCTAAGTAACTTTACGAAAATTATTTCAGGTATAAAGTAATAACAAATAATTACAACAATAAGTACAAAACAACAACTCAAATATAGCTTAAATATTTCATCATAATCGTCACAGCCATTTCGAAGCCCGTAGGGAACATACATACAGACTTATTTTGACACATTGATTTTAATGTGTGTAAATTATAATTATTAAAAATGACTTTAAAACTATCTACCAGGCAACCATGCCGCAGAAGATGTAATATGAATAATATGTAACACAAAATTAAAATCGATTTCTTTTAACATTTTTCAGATAAAGTTACCAATTCCGATTTTTTTATTAAAAAACGATGCAATAGTTATTTCGTTTACTTGAATGACAAACATATTTCAGTTATTTTGATTTGAAAACTCTTTGGGACAAATCCGAAAGAATAACCTTTCAAACAACCAAATAATTACCCAAATCGGTCAAGCCGTTTTCGAGTAATCGGTGAATATACATAAAAGAAATAAATCAGCCAAGTGCGTGTCGGGCCACGCACAATGTAGGGTCCCGTAGTTGTCAGAATTGTCAAGATCGGTCAAGCAATCTTCGAGTACCTATTTTCGTAAAAAAGTTTACGACGAACTGGGAATTTCCCTTTTTAAGTCAGTTTATACAATAAACGTACTTAAAATTTTAAACCTTTTATTATTATAAAATTATTTTTAATTTCTCTTTAAGAAGAGAATAAGAGATAGGTACGTAATCCGTATCTTTTATATTATACCATAAATGCCAAAGTGAATTCGTTTGTTTGATTGTTGACTCGCTCTTTCGCTACAACGCCGTAGGTAAATACTGAGCTAATATTTTATTGAGACATTGTTTTATACCTTATTTTATATTTTATTTTAATTTAAACTTATTAAATATTTATTTATTTATTCATTTAAATCATATATTAATTTAAAATTATTAATATTTACATAATGTCATGCTTTAAAAAGTGAAATATATATTTTTACTTAGATCATCTATAACTCGATAACCATAAGAACCCACATAGCCGTGATAATTTTCCTTTTAAATTCATTATATGTACCACTATCGTCAACTTTTCATATTTTTAGACAGCAGCAGTTTAGTGGGTAGAGGGGGGGACACTTGACTCTAAGAAAAATTGACACTTCAAAGCTTAATATTTCGGAAACAGTTCGTCGTTCGGAAAAATGGTTTTCCCACATTTTTAAAAGACCTATCTAACGATACCCCCCCCCCCTCCCCCACAACATGGGATAAATGAGAAAAAAAATTTTTGGTCTCTCTTAACACATAGGGAAGACACCCTGAAAAAAATGTTTTTAACATTTTATTGTACAACTTTCTCGGCGTAATTCATATGTATACTCATACCGAATTACAGCTTTCTGGTATTAAGGGTTTCGGAGCAAAGCCGCGGACAGACAGACAGACAGACAGACAAACATGGCGAAACTATAAGGGTTCCGTTTTTTACTACGGAACCCTAAAAATAAAACCGCGGACGAATTGGAAGGATGATCCTTTTTTGGATGCCGGTTAAAATCAACCGAGATCTAAAACCGATTTTGATAAAAATCTTTGGGACCAAATATAAAGTTTTCACTTTCAAAGAAAGAAATATGTTTAGAAACTAGCTCTGAATAACAAACATTAAAAATAATACACTAAGGTTTGAGAACCTTTTTTTGGAGTCGGTTGAAAATATACTTTACAATTTAAAAACACATTCACATTTTTTTTTTATTCGAAACTATACTTACAGATTATACAAAACTAAATTACTAGCACATTTTTAAGGAAAGGACCAAGCTACCGAGACCTGAGAAGATCTGTTACCCATTGTAGAACTCAATATATTTGACGAAGAAAGGAGTTAGAACTCGCAATTGGCCATACATTGCGTCTGGAAAAATGGGGTGATTCGAAGAAAAATATTCTCACAGCTGTGAATGCACTAGGGGTAAAATGTTAGGGGTTGAATTCTTCTGCGGCGGTATAAACCGATGCATTAGAAAAGATCTGGTTAATAAAATGCGATTAGAAAATTGCAACAATTACACTTATAAATTTTGCTTTTAAAAGCCACAGGTTTCGTGACCTTGGTAATTGTTACCAGGTGATATCCATAATAATATTGATTTTTTTGAGAAAAATAGTGATTCGCATAGTATTAACACAAGAAGAAAGCACAAACTCATAACACCAAGTTTTCGACTTCTCAAAGTAAATGTTTCCTTTCTGGGGCAAGGTGTTCGTTTTTATTATAAAAAACCACGATTTTTATGCAGTTTTCAGTGAATAAGTTTAAATTGCTTATTTAAAAGTCTTTGATAGGTAAAGCATATTCGGAACAAGATTATATAAATGATAATGATGCGTGGATTTAGTATCGCTGAATTTCATAGAGGATGTTTACCATACACATTTGTAATTTTTACATGTATGTACTTATTAACACAATTTTATAAGAGTACCTATCGAGTTTCTTGCCGGTTCTTCTCGGTAGAATATACACTCCGAATCGATGGTTTCTTCCTTAATATAAGTACTTTTTGTTTGTTTTGACGATTCAAAAGTGCTTTTAAAGGCCTACTTGAATAAAGTATATTTTTATTTTTTAAAGAGTTGCTTTATACCAAATAAGAGAATAAAACTTGCAAATATAATTCTTGCCTAACGTTTCGCAACGTTGTAACATGTCAAGACACACGTGTAAAGACGGATTTACATTCTACTGACGTGACGACACGTGTCGTGCCATGACGTGATGGCTAGCGTTTACATTATTATGTATTGTTCTAACTTACTAGGACAATATTTTGAATACAACATTTCAGCATTCCCTGTAACCCGCTCGTCTAACGCGAATCGGGATCGGTTCTGATGCGACACATCAGAAGCCATCACGACATTTCACAACACATCAATGTAAACGTTGTCATACAAAACGTTTGGTATCGATTCTGTTCTGATGCGCCACGACACAAGACGTCAGTCAAATATAAATCCGATTAAATGTTTTTTATCCGTAAAACCAGCATCTATTTACAATGTATAAAATCTCAATAGCATTATATAGGTGGCGCAAAATTATGTCATAGTTTAATTTGTACGAAATTTTGTCAAATGACGCTAAATATCAGCGTGCTTTGACATTTATGATGTAGATATACATATGTATAGTAAATAAAGTATCAATAAGCCCTGAACCTTGCAAGATTTGAAAGCTAATATTGTAGAAGAAATCACCAATTTGGAGCCAGATTTTTTTCGAGCGACAATTCAAAATGCCGTAAAACAATTGGCCGCTGATAAGCAATACTGTGTCAACCCACACTGACTTCATTTTGAGAAAATGGCGTCTGAAGATGTTAAAACTATTCTTAATAAATCTGGTTAAATAAGAATATATATCTATCTCTTATTTTCTATAAAAAAAATCAATTAGATAATAGTAGATTGGCTAGTAAAGAGTTTTCAAATCTAAAAGATTATTGCATAATACAAAATATGGAACACACTACATTATTCTAAACATTAGATTGAGAAACTTTTTTCCATACTTATTTAGTTCTGATGGCTTGTATTTTTTATATTGTTAAATACGAAATGCATTGTCTGGCTACATTAATATCTCTAAATTTGACTTTTCGTGGTTTGACACATTATTGCTTATCAGCATCTAATCATGCATCAATTTGGGAGGTTGCCATTTGAGCGATATAATTTCTTCTAACTAATGTAACCAATAATGCACATTCAAATAATTTTTGATTAAAACAAAACTCTTTTTTACATTTAGAACAAAATAGCCAATTTAATCTATGATATTACTTTTTCACCACCTTGTATAAATAAATACGAATACCAATAAAGTTACTAACAGTAACTTTACCAATTTTCAAGTACAATAAACTATTGATACGTAAAATATGTAAATCGAAATATTCATTTTGAATCCTCGCCAATAGAACGACCATCTTTCGATTGGACGTTTCGCTTCTGCTCTGCCAATTTTACGATTGACCGCGAAATTTTTGGCATTCACTACTAGTCGGTGATGGCTGTAGTTTTTGTTTTTAAAACTAGTCGTATTTTGCTAAATCTTTTTAGTTTTAAAGTTTTACCTTTGATATAGTTAGTTTTATCGAGTGATATTATGATAATGATTATTTGTAAATATTCGATTTAATTTTTGATATATATAAATAAAATAAATACTGATAAATATAAATAAATAAATAATAAATAAATAAATAAACGCATCACACTCAACGGCCCATTAAGATCCCGTGACCTTGTGTCGGGGGTCCGGAAACACTCACAACACTAACACAAACACCCAGACCACAACAAACATCCGTATGGCCAATACAGACGTTTGCCATGAGCGGGGATCGAACCCGCGACCGTTAGCGCTTGCGTCAGTTGCAGTGACCACTGCGCCAACGTGTCTGTCAAATAAAATGTCTGCTTGTAATTTCAAATTAAGAGCTTTTCACTAAATGCATATGATGAATATATACGGTACACAAATATATAATCTATTTAAAAAAAAAGTGTCTGTTTGTCTATTTGTCTGTCCGTTTGTTTGCTCTGGATAATCTTTGAAACAGCTGAACCGATTTCGATGATACTTTTACTAGCAGATAGCTAATATTATAAGGAGTAACTTAGGCTACATTATTTTAGAAATTTTCTTTATTTTAATTTTTCGTAGGCAAAATCGCGGGCACCAGCTAGTATACATATACAAAAAGAACATGACAGTATAAGAGCGTCATACCGTTTGCCATCACGGCGTACAAATCGGCATTACTTCCAAAACTTACTAATACTAATAGATGTTTCGCATCAAAATGTTTTTTTTCAACAATGAGATATTAATAAAAACAGACAGACAGACAGACAGACAGACGGATAACAAAGTGATCCTATAAGGGTACCGTTTTTCCTTTTAAGGTACGGAACCCTAAAAATTGTATTAAACAGATGTTTAATTAAAACCACAATTTCTTGTATAAAAACAAATAATCCATAACAAAAGTCTTACATGTAAATAAATAAATAAATAATTATACGTATAAACTTTCATACACGACTATTAACCCTCGAATGTGCGCAGCATTCTTGATTTAGTGTTATTAACCTGTCACTCGCCGAGCACGGGGCTCGAGAGACCGGCACAATAGACATCGATTAACGGTCAACTGTACGTAAAACTAAATTACTAACTTGTGTGCTTCATAGAAAACTTTTGTTGGAAATTAATCCGTTCGGAAATTAATTTGGATTTCGAATTTTATGCTGTGCGAGATTTTGCTCGTGTTAATGTTGATTTCGCTAATAGGCATATGTACACAAACTGTAGGCTATGACTATAGTATATATTTGTAGTTTCGAAGTAATGTTTTTTTTTTTTAGTTAATAAGGCATCTATACAGATAAATAAAAATGAAGTATCTGTTTGTAATTTCTAAATGTCTCTGTATTTTTATATAAAAAAAAAAATGTCTTACCAAAATTCATAAATAAATAAATAAATGCATCACACTCAACGGCCCCCATTAAGATCGCGTGACCTTGTGTCGGGGGTCCGGAAACACTCACAACACTAACACAAACACCCAGACCACGGCAAACATCCGTATAGCCAATACAGACGTTTACTGTGAGCGGGGATCGAACCCGCGACCGTTAGCGCTTCAGTCATTTGCAGTGACCACTGCGCCAACGTGTCAACGTGTGTATTCATCAAAATAAGTTCCGCGGATTAAACATAAACACGTAACAAGCTAACAGAGTTGCTTTCTATAAATTGCACTCTATAATTTTCAAAGTAAATTATATCTACACTAATACACAAAACATCACCAAAATCAATTCAAAGTATTGAATTGACATCACAATTAATTAATTAATAATTAATTTTAATTTACAATTTCACATCCAAAACTCATTTAAACTATTAAATTGTATGTAATTGATTTCACTTCATCATTGTTTATGTTCATCAAGTACAATCAAGTATTAATCAACAAACAATAACTTATAAAGTTTGACAATAAACAAGTTTAATAACGTCCTTTATGTAGTCTAAATACTTAGCAAGTCGCTAGCGGCTACATAAAAATAAATATTTCATCGTAACGATACAATTTACGAACTTGAAATTACTGCCACGGTTACTATAACCGAGAAGCTAATTTACTAAGAGTTTTTGTTTAACCAGGAGTATTTATTACAAAGTAGCTAAACCAACCCCCTCCCCCCTCACCCCGTTTCTGTTTCCTCAGGAGTATTCTAATTAAAACTTACTTTTAACATGGATTTTTTAAAATGATTTTTATTTATTAAATAAATTAAGAGCCCGAAAGCGTATTAATGGTGGTCACCTGCAGTCAGCGCTCAGTAATACTGTAAAAATATCAGTTACGTCTAAAATCCTATAAATGTTAATCGTTACTAACCAACTTTAAATCGTTATAGATCCTAAACGGTAATTCTTATTGTAAAACACCTAAAAATATTAAAATAAAATTATTTTAAGCGTTCGTGGTCACGGGTAGACTGCGTCACGAATGCTGTAAAGTACTCGAAACGTCGAGATGATAAAAATAGTTAATATACGCGATTTATTTCGTTTAAAATAGTTTTATTTCAATGAGTAACAATCGCGAAAATCTAAGACAACGTACCACCAAAAAAAATTTGAAATACTATTCAACGATAGCCTTCATGACATAGTCGTTCGTCGATTTTCATTTATTTTCTTTACATTATGGCCTCTAAAATCGACCACTTTGATTTTTCAAAATTTGTATGCTTTCTATGACATTAGCGCCGTCATCATCATAGAAAACACAGCTACTTTACGCCAATTTTCTGTGAGGGTGTGGTACCCCAGTTGAGATGTATAAATCCAGCTATATATAAGAATTGAAACATACAAAACATAATTAATAAAAAAAATAATGCATTTTTGACTCATTAGTAAAATACAACACGCTTTTGTTATCAGGATGTTTGTTCGCATTAAATAAATAACGCTGATATGAATAAAATATTACCGTCTGCGGTCGCCTCTCTCATATCGCTGCATATTGTATGAAGCCTGCGATACTTTTGAACCAAATTAATACAGTACATTTCAGAGATTTTCCAAAAATAACTATTAAAATTAAAAAAAAAGACAACAGTGTAGTTGTGCTGAATATACTTCTAATGCTGACGGGCTCGATCCCTGCTAGGGACAGAAATTTATATTTGTATAAATATTTGTTCCTGGGTGTTTGTCCTTGTGGGTCTCCCCACCGTGCCTCGGAGAGCATGTAAAGCTGTCTGTCCCGGTTATTATCACAATCATCTGATAATGATCGTTACTCGTAGTAGGGAAATTATTCTAGTCTAAATGGTTTGCCTTCAGAGGTTGCAGAGGTCAGATAGCAATTGCTCGGTATAAAAATCAGTAGCTCTATCTGAACTAGAATAGAAAGCAGACCCTGGTATAACCGGGAAAAATGCTAAGATGATGATGAATAATTAAAATTTAAAACACCTGAGGAATTTTAGAATAGCTGACGGCTGAAAATATTATTTTTAAATTATTTTTTTTTATTATCGTTCTCTTCGCCTCAGGACTCGATATCATCCACACCACTTGGATGCATGGTCGGTATTCAATGTGCGGGCTTCACGATCTTTTTCCCCGCGTACGTGCAGGCTGTGACATCTACCTCTTGAGGTTTTCCCAGAGCGCTATAATTTGGTGGTTTTCAAGCGTCGAGTGTATAGACACCTTTCCGTCTAAGGCCGGCAACGCACCCGCAACGCCCCTGGTGTTCCAGACGTCCATGGGCAATGATAACCACTTAACATTAGGTGGTACTATTTGCTCGTTTGCCCCCCTTTTATATATATATAAAAATCTAATTTTATTAATAGTATAGTAATCGAGTCGATCAGACAAC
Organism: Hypolimnas misippus; assembly: GCA_037950945.1. Taxonomy (NCBI): domain Eukaryota; kingdom Metazoa; phylum Arthropoda; class Insecta; order Lepidoptera; family Nymphalidae; genus Hypolimnas; species Hypolimnas misippus. Next base: position 11,266,567 of record JBBEEQ010000011.1, read on the forward strand.
TTGCTGTTGCTTAGATCCTTTCAACAAATATAAAAGAGCTGATAACTTGAAACGTCTCAACTATTTTTCATAAATTACATTACATCAATTTTTAAACAAAAAAAAACTGCATCAAAATTGGTCCATACGTTAGGGAGCTATGATGCCACAGACAGACACGCAGATAAACACGTCAAGTTTATAACATCGCTCTTTTTTGGTTGGTTAATAAATTATAACGTAAATAGAATATTGTGTGGTGGTAAAGAAGGCTCGATGCACGAATCAGATTCAAATATGAGTGGCTTAAGAATAGTCTGCCAAGTCATCTGAATATAATCACCATTCAAAAATTTAGTAATTGAAAAGTGAGCTACGTAGGTACAATCAAATAAAATAACTTTCTCAAAGCAACGTAATAACGAGGTTTAAGCTTTGCTTGCTTGTTTATTAAAAACTTTCTTGAAATCTTTGAAACTTTCATTTATGTTTTTTTTTTTTTGTTTTATTATTTTTATATTTTAGTAAGAATCCCTAATTTTTCTAGCATTAAATATAGTCTATGTTACTAAGCGTGAATGTAGCTTTTCAATGGTGAAAGAATTTTTGAAATAGGCTCAGGAGTTTTTCAAGTTATTCATTACAAACATATAAAAATACGAACCTTTTCTCTTTATAATATTAGTGTAGAAAACAAAATCACTTTTTTTTTAATACAAAAAATCTAAACATTTGTAAAACAAAGCAAGCGTAATAACACATTAATAATAAACTGTGAATAAATCGCGCTCTAAATGTTGCAGTTTTGAAAGCGTTATTATTCGAGCTATCAAAAAATAAAGTTTTAAAATGTAAAATAACGCAAAAGCTCACAAAAGCTTAAATTAAATGGGCTGTGGAGAATGTTCAAATTTTGTGTTTAATGTTTATATATACTATATATATTTTTCTTGTTTTTCCTTATTTTCATTTTCTCATTTGTTATTAGGCGAGATTTACACTTGTAAGTTTTTACTTTCGTAACTTAGTTATGTAAGCTACTTAAGTATTTATTAATGTAAACGACCCTGTAACCTGGTTACATTTACCTAGGTAACCCTTAGTAAGCTGTGAGTAAATAATTCACGTCAAGAGGAGTTCGCATTAAGTTTGCTCAAATGTTAAGGTGATAAATGATTTATGTAAACCTTAGCTAAGAAAACTTTTACAGATAGAGTAATTAGTGGTGACCATACAGTATTGTATTGGCTTAATTTATGTATCAACATAAACAGAATTTTGTAAAAAAAAACCTTTTCCTTTAGTTTGCAGTTCTATACCACTTCCCAGAGGTTTATCCTTATTAATATCAGATGGTCATGATTTTTCAAAATCATAGGGTTCGATTCCTAGCTAGAAAAATTATTAAAAAAATATGATACAGTTTTAGTTTTTATCAAAATCGGCCCTGATATTTCTTTAAGAATTTTTTGCTATTTCTTATAGTTTATTTTTTCGGATCAAGTTGAATGTGTACATTTTGTTATATAATTTAAAATAATTGCCAAAATTTACTAACAATTTTTCTAATGTAGAAAGAAACATTATATAGTATCATTCAAATATCAATTACCTTCTTTAGTACATATATTTATTGAAAATAATAATCCATATAATATAAACAAAGTGAAACTTAAAAATTTACAAATCATAACAATTTCCATAAAAAACAATTATTGTTTTTCCAAAAACGCGATACGCGAATACTATTTGTTAATTTAATATAAATTGCCTGTAAAATTACAAATACATTCAAAAAAGACCCCAATAAAATGACCATCAGGTCTTCAACAATTAATAGTCTGAGAGCTCAATAAAAGAACGCATTGAAACCGAAAGATTCAATCAAAATTCAATTACATTTCTGCCTTTGCTGCTCACGATTATCAGCCTTCGTAAATTAGTTAATTAACATACGGTCTTAATCACAAAGAGGGACAATAAAAAAAATTAACCATGCAATCAAACGCCATTTTCTTTTATAATATTGGCTTTTGCCTACATCTGAAAAGTGTTGGTTTAGATTTTTCCAGTAAGTGTAACGTTAAACTAGCTGCGCCCCGCGGCATCACCCGCGTTAATTTGAGGAAAAATTATATTCACCATTGTAACATAGACAATTTATTTATTTATTAACTTTATTGCACAACTATTAAAATACATTGAGCAAAAGGCGAGCTTAACGCTTACATTTTACCATAGACAATTTGTTTTTGAGTAATGTTACAATAGTATATATGTTATATATTTAAAACTTCCGCGATTTATACCATTTAATATAACGGGTCTTATCGCGATAACTAATGGTAGTAGTACCTTTTTTATTGTCCGACGTTTCGACGAAGTTACATCTGATTAAATTTAATTACTTTTAAGAATCTTCTATATATAGAAAAGTGTCATTTTTAGAATTTTTAAATTTTTAATTTTTTTTTCTTCGTACTGCAAGGAATACTAGATATAAAAAAGAATTAGCGTAATCAGTTCAGCTGCTCTTCGTTTTATATTATAGGTATCAAGTACTTTACAAAAAATAACTTTACTAAATTCATTAATTAAAAAGCAAAAATAGGTATAGAATGTAACAAACATGTATACAACTTGACGTTAAAAATCTGTACGTATTTTCCAACTGAACTAACTTTTCGATTGCCTTGTTGGCCCAAAGTTACTCTTGCCTGTCAAATTCAGTCGCTAGCGGCTAGACAGAGTCATCCAAAGTGGTCGACAATCTGGAGGCTGAAATATGTGAGCATCTAATTTATTATAGTTATATAATAATATTTTATATTTGGACGCTAAAGTAATAATTTTTTTTTAATAAATTAAAAGTAGTATTATTGATATTATAAAACGTTTTACCTAATATTAATAACTTTTTAAAATTTATGAATTTATTGCATATTATTGCAAAATATAAAAATATTAATATAAAGTGTTCCACTTTAATATTTTAAACATTAAATTAAGACAGTTTTTTTCGTACTTATTTAGTTTGGATGACTCGAAATTTTTTTGAATAATGTTAAATACTTGATGCATTATTATCAGAATACATCAATATTTCTGAATTTGGCTTTTTGAGGGTTGAAACTATATTGCTTATCACCGTCCATTTATTCCAGATATTTTTATTGAAAAATAATTCCAAGTCGGTTAACAAATGACGGAGTTTACGAATAAAGAATATCCTTCCTTTGGAAGTCGGTGGAATAAGAAACCCTTTATTTCAACCCTTTAACGTTGGTGTTTTTTAGAAATGTAGCCATTGTCCTTCGATTGCCATGTGATCTCTGCGGCTCAGAGGGTATACCAGTACCTCAATAAACTGAGATGTTTATGATAACATCTGAAACCGACATCTTTATGTGGTAACAAAGGAAGACACGAAGATCTATAAGAACAAACCAGATTTGAAATATTAATTTACATAGGTACAATTTCTTTTTTTTTCCAAATTGTAAGAAAATCAGCAGACCAGTAATTCATAGTAAGCAGTCATCGCCCCCATAGATATTAAAAAACTTTCACTTTAAGTTAAATAGTATAAGTTAAGTATAAATTAAATGTGATAGTGTGGTACCACCTCGGTTGGGTTAATCCATATAAGAGATGTATTCAATTGGATACAGGAATGTGTACCAAAATAAAACTGCTATAAAATTAGAATGAAAGGAAGGTTTTATTGAGGACAAACACTGCAGACATGAATGTTTAAGTAGAATCAATCATTCTAAACATATAAAATAAAAAGATAAAGAAATAAAAAAAAAACAACAACAAATCTTAATCTATATAATCTTAATCTTCTTATTCTCACCTAACAAAAAATAAATAAGATAGCTCTCCACAAATTCGTTAATTGTTTCATAATACCGCCATTTTAATACCAAAATATTCATACCAAGAACATATACCAAAACAACAACAGTTTAATTTTATATTTCTCGTCTTGGAGTCGCGTCCGGGAGCCGTTCGCAGATAATAAATAGTATAATAAACAAGATTAACGACGCATAAGGAGGCACGTTTCATGGACAGTGATGTAAATGCATATGGACCGCAGGGGAGCGCGTCACACTGTTGCGATCACGAGTTAAGCGAATATTTTAAATTGGAAAATTTTGGTCGCATCCTTACTTAGTTAGGGCGGTGTGACACAAGCTGAGTTTGACCTCCGACATAAGAAAACGCCATTGTTCTCGGTTCTGCGCAAATTCTTGTTAAGATTCAGCTTGAAGTGACTGCAGATCCCTCTCCACCGCATCCTTCTAGCCATACTGGGATGTCCAACTAGCCGCTTGCCGTTCGCTCGTCCCACGTATGCTCGTTCACAGTCTGATCTTCTTCCATTCTCCCTACATGACCGAGGCAGCGCAGTCTGTGGGATTTAACTGATCGCATCTCCTTTCATGGTAACTCATTGATGTAACTTTTTACATTATGTTAAATAGTAATTACCGAAAAAAAACGGGCTAAATATAGCATACAAAAATCCTGCACTATATTAGATAATCTACGTCAAATCTTATTTTAGCATCCTAAGATAATACAAGCGAAACAATAACGACAAGCGGCACAAGCGGACTAATTTAAGCGAAACAGTTACGGCGACAGCAGCGGTTTGAGTTAAGCGCGGGTTAGGTTAATATCACGATGAGCAATAATTATTGAAACTAGCCAAAAATCCCTTCTCCATTTCTTTCCATATTTCCTATTTCCTTTCATCTCTTTAGTTTGGCATTTTTATTTTTTGTTTTGTTTTTCACGCAGGGGAAATCTTCGACAAAATAACTCGATTCCTGGGATGAGATCGGGTTAACGGATTCGCAACTCACACACTCACGGCCTTTCTTTCATCTTATATTGCTTTTTAAGCTGAAATTTTATTCGTACTGCAAATCTTCATGGGCGATAGTGATCACTTAAGATTAGCTTAAATGAATGTATATATGTATGTAATATAAATTTTTGCTTATCTACCTTTCTTTAAGAAATAAGCGCTATACAAAATAGGTCACAATGTTATTAAAATATTATCTACTGTGTTATTTAATGGATTTATAATCAAATGTGACGAAAAATAGTAAAAATTGTAAGTTGTAGGTAAAGTTATAAATTATTATAACCGTGAATAAGTGTAAACAATATTTTAAAATATTTTTGATAAATATTATAATTTCTATAAGAACCTTTAAAAATAAACTCAATACCAAGGGTCTCGCCTGATCGTTTGCCAATTTTTAATATAAGAAAAAAATTATAAAAAATATTTTAAGTATAACTAATTCAATAAAATATATTCTACGCATAATATTACAAGAACCAGGCAGTTTTATAAAATAAAAATAAATTTATATAATTTATGTATATTACATCTCGGTGTGACTGTGGCGCTAGTTGCAGCGCGCATGCCCGCTGTGCACCGGTTAGTTCAAATATTTATACCGCCGGAGTACGGGTTTGGTCTCAGCTATAAAATTTACATTTTTACAAACGTGCGGTCCGCTTTTCGCTTCGTAATATTTGTCGTGAGGGTTCCGGAATTGTTACTGTAATTGTAGATTGTATCGCGAATATACCTATATATGTAACACATATAAAACGATCCCTTTTGTAATCACCCATAAACATGCGACGAAATAGTTTTAAATTATAAAAACCCTTTACCAAGTTGAAAGTATTTAAGCCTTTCAAACAAAAAAAATCAAAGTTATTTCTTCTATGATGGTACGGAAAACTTCGAGTACAATTCCAATTCGCTCTTGTTTTTTTTTTAATATGAAAAAATAATTACGTTCCGTCATCGTAAATAACCGTTAAGCGTCCGTGAAGCGAAATAACCCTCTTTAAGAGGACGCTTTGTGCTTCGCAAAATTTAATTTGTAACGTTTACAGAAAATATTGGAATACTGACAATTTTTTATCCATTGTAAGTACACGGTGGACAATAGCAGGCATAATGATGAGGAATTGAATAGCAAGAACAAACGGAGTGCAGAAATATATTCGTAATTCGCTTTTTAGGGTTCAGTAGCTAAAGGTAGTTCAAATAAAAAAAAACAACCGACTTCAAAATCAAAATAAGTAATTACTTGGGATATAATAAGTAATTACTTGAGCATTCTTACTTCAGTCTTTTTATTTTATTTTAAAAACCCAAACTGCTAAATTTAACCAAACCAAACCAAACCAAAAATATGCCATTTCAAATTAAATAAGTGTGTCTATGTGTTACGCAGTCATCCCTAAACTATTGAACCGATTTAAATGAAAGTTGGGACTCAAATAGTCTAGAGCCTCACAAAAGACACAGGCATAATTTGGATGCTGATAAGCAATAATGTTTCAACCCACAAAAAGTCGAATTCGGATATATTAATGTATTTTGATATTGCTGCACCTATGTAACATTTAAAAAAAAAATTAAGTCATCTAAACTAAATTAGTACAGAAAACAGTTTCTTAAATTAATCTTTCAAATTTCAAGTGCGTTCAATATTTTGCAATTTATATAATAATGTCATATATTGAAAAACTAATTGATACATAAAACTTTTAATTATATTAACGTGTTTCGGTTTACTTTACCTTTTATCAGAAAAGAAAAAATGGATACATACATCCACAAACAAATTTATTAATAATAGGTTTGACATCTTTAGATATTTTCAAAATGAAGTCCGGTTGTCTTGACATAGTCTTGCTTATCAGCGTCCACTTATTAATGCAAAAAAAGAGCTGAATAGAATTGAAATAGGGGTTAAATAATCCTGTGTCGACGAAATAGCGAGCATCATCTTGTAATTAATAAATAACAGTCAACGGTGACTCGAATATATTTATAAGAATCTTCAACTAAAGATTTATTTTATTATTTATATAAATTTCTTATATTACATTATTTATAACGACTTTATTACATACCTGTAACCAAAGAAACATATTTTACGTTTATTTATTATATCCAATAAACCAATTTTAATTTATTAATAAAGATTTTTATACTAGTATTGCTTAAAGTAAAATATCTTCTTCTATTATTCGTTTCTATAGATATTCAAAATGTATGTAAACATAATATAATATAATACCTGCATAACAAAAAAACTTAAAAATTAAAAGAAAACATTCTCTTTACATATTTATACAGAACCCTGGACCCGCCAGCCCGAATCGCGGTGTGCCAGTATTTTACGAGGGACTGAAACTTCATTCATCCGACCAACGTATTGAAAATTGACAATAATGCGTAATTGCATCGTTTTTAACGAAATCGAAATGCTTATTCTGTTTGGTATTATTTTGGGATATTTATTATCTACATATGGATGCTGATAAGCAATACTGTGTCAAGCCACACGGATTTTGTTTTAAGAAAATGGCCTCTAAAAATGTCAAACCTATTCTTAATAAATTTGTTTCAAGACGTATATCTTTTCTTTTCTATTTTGATAAAATGTATGAAGAATCAAAAGTAGATAGGTTTATTTAATATGTTATCTTATAATAAGTTATTAAATATTTGAGGTTATTTTATAAATTTCAAAATATGGAACGCACCTGAAATTCGAAACATTGAGTTAAAAAACTTTTCAATATTGAGTTTAGATGTATAGGTGTGCGTGTAGTGTTCAATGTGAAATAATTAAATCCACAAACTTGATAGTCACAAATATATTACGCACAATAACATAAAAGAAAAGTCAGAAGGTTACGAACAGTACAGAAGGAGAAAGTAACAGTTTTGATAGAAACTATGACGAGAAAAAGCACGAAAACTACAGTTAAAACACGAAAACAATTAAAGAATATCAGGAGCTACGCAAATCGCATCGAACGTAAAAGATCGACTGTTTATCCACGCAGTGGCGGGTACGCGCGGAATAAATACCGTCGCCGCTCGGTTTGCCGCATACTACGGGTTTCGCCCGGCTATGCTCGTCAATTAAATATAATTAATAATTCTTATTTTGTCTTGTGACAATTTATATGTAAATTGTAATAAATATGTGTTGTGTGTTATTGTTATTAATAAACATAAATAAAATTAGATAATTAAATAAAAATAATATTGAAGTGTAAATAGATATTTTATAATAAATTACATATATTAGTAATAAGTCACCTACAGATGACTTGAAATTTTTTTGAATAATGTTATATAGGCGACGTAGTATCAAAATACATCAATATCTCCAAATTTGACTTATTGTGGGTTGACACATTATTGCTTATCAGCATCCATAAATAAATGAAATGCTGTTCGTTTGTGACGCTGAAACTCGAGAATGGCTGATTTTGATCGTGAGAAACATAAATAATTAATAAAGGGAAACAGTAAAAAACGACAATTTAATTTTCCAATATAAACTGTGTTGTCACTTAGTTGTCAAATATGTATAGGTGTGTTCATAAGTTTTCCTGTTTTATAGCTTAGCTGTAGTCCTTTCTCATTGGTCTGTATTTTTTAATACAAAATTATTCTGTTTCAGAAATTAAAAAGTGTTTTGCGTTAATTATAGATAAAAAATTTGTATTGAGATTTAACCACATTTTACACAAATTCTATATACTGTGTGATTTAGTTTTTTTTATAAAAATATCTATACTAATATAATAAAGAGAGGGCAGTCTGTATTATTTTTTAATTTTTATTTTTTCTAATAAAACTCCGGAACTACTAAACCTATTTCAAAAATTATGGTACCATTTTAAAGGTACTTTATTCTAGATGGTCATAAGTTGTATAAGTATATATGCGTAAACCAATTTTTAATATAACTAATGTTGGCAACACCGAGTGACAGTGTGGCGCTGTTGTCTTTAGCGCGCTTTCGGTGATAAAGTGCCCTCTACCGGAACCGAAAAGGAGAATAGAACGCGGTGTTGCTTGACTGGTTGTTTAGACTTCGAACGAGTAACGTTGTTGTAATTTGTATTGGTTTAACTAATATTATATCTATATTATTCAGTTAGTCTGGAAGTTTTATTTTACACTAATTCAATAAAGCGGTTCTGTTCATTAACGTAACTTGATAAATTTAAAATAGGACCACTATTAATAAAGTATTATTAAATAATCGATTTACAATCAGCGAAAATATCATCTAAAAATTATTTAACCAAATTGATTAACTTTTTACTCTTTGTAGCCAGTTGAAATATATACAATTATAACTTTTTTACAAACAATTAGATTAGAGGTCCAAATATCCTAAAATATTTTTTTTAACTTTTTTTTAAAGTTCTTTATTTAAAAAAAGGTTATTAAATATAACTTAGTCGAGACGATATAAATGTTATTTGATAAAATAAATGATCCTTACTTATATAAAGTTAAACTTTAAAGTTTAGGTTTATTTTAGTAGACTAAGTTTTTTAAATAAAACACGTTCTCAAATAAAACTAGAAATGTTGATAACTAACTGAGAAACGGCAAACGAGACCGATTGAAACGATTGTAATCCACTTATAAGCTAGGCTATAAAATTTAGTTATGCTATACGTTATGTAAAAAATAATCATTGTTATTAATACAGTATATAAGGAACCTAAGTGTAAATTGTATTGTATTCTAACAGCCTGTAAATAACCAACTGCTAGGCATAAGTTTTCTCTCCTAGTAAGGAAAACAAACACAAAAAAAACATATACTATCATACAAAATGAAACTTTTTTGAAGTTGGTTGAAAAATGATATAGATTAATCCCAATTCATATTTAGACGCTGTTAAGCAATACTGTGTCAAGCCACACGGACTTCATTTTAAGAAAATGAAGTCTAAACATGTCATACCTATACTCAATATATGTGTTTGAAGACGTATATATTAATCTTTTCTTTGCTACTTTGATAAAATAAATAATGAATTGAAAGCAGATTAGTATAATAAAAATTTTTATCTAATAATAAGTTTTTCGAATGTATTAGATTATCGAATATTACAAAATATTGAAAACACTTCAATATTCGAAACATTAAATTAAGAAACTGTTTTCCGTACCTATATAGAGTATATTATTTCGATTTTGTTTATGAATAATGTTTAATGCGTGCCGAATTATCCAGAATACATCAATATCTCCTTTTGAATTTGACTCTTTGTGAGTAACACATTATTAAAAAAGTCAAGTAACAGCTTAAAATGTGTTTTGTATATAATCTGTTGGACAAAGGCCTCCTCTCCTATCCAGGAAGATTTAGAGCTTAATCCCCCAGTGTCCGCGAGTAGGCAGATATACACGTGTCAGATTCTCCCTGCACAGGTTTCCTCACGATGTTTTCCTTCATCACCGATCATGAGATGAGTTTAAACACAAAATAATATAAATCACGTATTTATATACTTTAAGGTGAATAGCATCACTATTTACATTGTATATTGCACTTATAGCAACGCGTCTTCTACTTTAAGTGGACGATCAATCTAACTCAGTACAAAACGTCGTTTATTTCAAATAAGAAACAGTTAGCGACTATGTTTCTGTTATTTGGCGTTGCCTTTATTGAAAGTTCTTTACTACTTTAATTAAGTTTATTTCGACGGCGATCCGGACGGTGTTAACCGTGGAATAGCAAGCGATAAGGTAAATGGGTACTTTTATTTAATTACAATAACTATTCGGAGGTTGTATTGACTTTTAGATATTGAATTTTTATTTATTACTAGTTGATGCCCGCGAATTCGTCTGCGCAGGATAAGTCACCTGTTTTTTTATTATTTTATTTGTTTGTAATTTTAAATTACAAGCTTTTAACTAAATGGATATGATAGTGTATACGATACTTACATAAAAAAAAAAAAACAATTAAAAAAAATTCAGTCTGTCTGTTTGTCTACTTAAATATTTTTTTTACCATTTTACCATCCACGCCCAAAGCCATGTTGGTAAGTAAAATTATCTGTTGTTTCAAATTAACCGCTTTGCACTTATTACATAAGATGAGTATATACAGTACACAAATAAAAAAACCTATTTAAAATATTTTTATCCATCTGTCTGTCCGTTTGTTTGCTCTGGATAATCTTTGAAACTGTTGGACCGATTTCGACGGTACTTTTACTAGCAGATTAGATGTTATAAAGTTACTTAAGCTACTTTTTTTAATTTTATTTATTTTAATTTTTCGCCGACGAAGTCGCGGGCACCAGCTAGTAAGTTATACATATAAATCTTCTTCTTGAATATGTTTATTGATGAAAAAAATCCGTTAAGTATTTTAAAAGATCTAAGCGGTCGGACGGCGGGAAGCGCCCTTTTTATACTATTCAAAGATTTTTGGGTGTATGTCAAATAATAGCACACATTTTTGAAATGACACTTTTGGTCAGTAAAAAAAAAACTACAAAACGCAAGTTCAATTCATAAATTCAAGTCAATAGACTTGAATTCAATTCATAAATTCAAGTCAATAGACTTGAATTTATGAATTGGTTTACAGACCGCTAAGAAATTATACTGCTACCGGTTTAGGTTTTCAACTGGCCAGAGAGAATGTCCAAATGTTTTTTGAACATTCATATAAAATTATTTTCTTAAATTATTTTTAAATAATAAAACTTAAAAAAGAAACTGACTTCAAAAGGCAAAAATGCAATTTTGTTTACTTGAACGACCCAGTTTTACCAATTATTTCGATTTTTAAACCAAATGACGTTTCGATAATATTTCCATGGGATCAATCTAGAAGCACATACAAAGAAAAAAAATGGAATTTCAAAATCAGAATCAAATCAGTTCAGTACTTTATCGGTTAATAACGTATACACAACAATCACTAGTCACCTTTTGTATTAATTATTCAATCATTTCATTTATTTAAATACATTCATCGTAGATTTAAACATGAAAATAACCGGTTTAAACCAATTAACAACTAGTTATAACTGGAAAAAAATCACAAAACATTCAATCACAGAATCCAATCACACACAAGCATCCGTGGTTCTCAGTTCAGAAATTGCATTAATCATTCAAATGCATTCATTGCATGGCTGTTATGCTCCTCATGGGGAGACTCGTACATATATCCTGAGTTAATAACGGGAGGAATTATCTTCAAAGCAGTTACGTTAAAGTTATTGCCTCCCCATTGAGGACACTGAAACAGGAACACGGCACATATTATGAAGTCTTAAGATTTTGATTTTTAGAATAGATATTTTTATTTACTTATTCGTATATATTTAGATATTATTATGTGTGTTTTGCTGTTACGTCTTTATAGTTTTTAATCCCCGACACAAAAAGTTATAAGTTTGACCGCTGTGTGTCTGTCTGTGGCACCGTACCTCCTAAACGGATAAACCAATTTGAATTCGGTTTTTATATTCGAGGGTTTTCTAGCAATAGTTCATAGACATGTTCTACCAAAATCGGTCAAGCCATTTCAAGATCATGAGCTCTTTTCTCTAATTTTTAAAGGTCTTTGTGCGTTTTTTTTTTTATTTTTTTCTTAATTATATTTTTTAGTTGTTATTTTAATATTTTCCTTCCATTCCTTATCCTTTTTTAAGCTGTTGGCATATTTGTGTCTTTGGAGCTGCAAATTTTCCATGTGCGGCGGTGATCACTTACCATCAGGTGTCCCACCTGCTCGTTCGCCGTCTATTGTTCATGTAAAAAAAACATTCACATATTATAAACAACCAATTATTTTAAGGTCTATAGAATTGTGTATCTTCATATCCTTATATGAAGCAAAAGAAAACCTTTGTCCAGACAACCAAAATTATATAAGGAGATACTATACATGTATTAATCATATATTGACACAACTCTATATAGGTCGAAAGTGTATTCCAATGGTGTTTACACAACAGTAGTATTTTCGGCGCATATAAGTTCTTGCGAAAACGGATAAACGCGTTAAGAATACGATGTGGAAATGCCTTTATATGCCGTTGTGCACATACATTCTAATCAACACAGAAACACAATATAACTAAAACGTACCACGTACACTTAGGCCGCGTCCTCATTAGGCGAACTGGATGCTGATAAGCAATATTGTGTCAACCCACAAAAGTTCAAATTCGGAGATACATATGTATTCTGCTAATACATTGTGATACGTATAGATCTAAGCTAAAACAGTACGGAAAAAAGTTTTATATAAATAGAAAAGAATATATACTTCTCCAATCAAATTTATTAAGAATAGGTTTGACATCTTTAAACGCCATTTTCTCAAAATGAAGTCGCTGTGGCTTGATATAGTGTTGCTTATCAGCGTCAAACTTTGAGTGACTCACTGTCTGCTGACAGAACCTGGGCGGCGTATCTGTCGCTCAATATCGAGTTAGCGGCGATATCGTGAACTCTTGGAGGGGAGAAAAAATATTGTCGTCCATACAAGCAAATATAACACCGAACAACAACGCCTACAGCGAATGTTGTTCTGCGAAATAAGCAAGCGAGACTCCGTAATGCATAAATTACGCGCACTATATATGGACAATGGATACTCCATTTAAAAATTTTAGGGAGGCAAACTGGAAGCAAACAGACACTCACTGTTCGCCTAATGGGAACACGACCTTAATATATACAAAGTCTTACAGACTGCTGATAAGCAATAATGTACCAACCCACAAAAAGTCAAATTCGGAAATATTGATGTATTCTGATACTGCATCACCGATTTAACATTACTAAATATCATTTCAAATTAAATAAGTATGGAAAAAGATTCTTAATTTAATGTTTCAAATTTCAAGTACGTTCTATATTTCGCATTTTATATAATAATCTCAAATATTTGAAAAATTTATTATTAGATAACATATTCCATATATCAATCTACTTTTAATTCATTATACCATTTATCAAAATATAAAAGAAAAGATGGAGATATACGTTATCAAACAAATTGATTAAAAACAGCTTTGACATCTTTAGACGCCATTTTCTCAAATTGAAGTCCGTGTGGCTTGACACAGTATTGCTTATCAGCGTCCATATATAAAGTCTTTATAGCAATATTAATACAGTAGATATATTAATCCAGTCTTAACCAGTTTCGGTCACATGCAGTCGAATCGGGGACAAGATCAAATATTCAAATGGAGTCACTGCATCTCCGTTAGATTCTCTTGGGATGTATCGTTCATATCCACTGCAAATATCAGTGCTATAAACGATGTTGAATACATTACTGTGTTACGTGAGACTTACATTAGTAAGTTTTACTGTTGTAATTGATATGAAAATGAAAATTCTTTCAGATGTAAAGCAATGACAAATTTATGTAAATCTGTAAATGTTTATGAAAGTCTTAGAGCGAAACTCTTAAGAGTAATTATTATCGTCCAAGACGAGAAATACACATATGAGTTATTGGTAGGTGGATTTACATCTGAAAGCATTTATTGTCAGTGATTTATTTTTCATAGCTATCGTAACTACTTACGAAGTATCTGTTACTAGGTTTCAGAGTTGTTTTATATCGCTTTCGGGAGTAAAGTATACAATTTTAATTCAAGCCTAAAATGTACTTCAATCGTTTGTTGCGTGCTTGCCAATCGTTTGTTTCATAACAGTCATAATTATTCTCAACATATACTTTTAAGCTTTACTCTCAAATGTGATCGGCACGTCTATCCATATTAGGGGCGTTCATTTCACCGATTTTTTTCGACTTAATAAAAAAATACATTTAAATTATCAAATAAACAAAAGCAGAAATTACGTTGTTTACTCAAGAACATCGGAGGATATCTTTTACATAAACAGTATTGTAGGGACACAATAATTGTAGTAGTGTGTGTAGTGTATCATGTATGTAACAAACACTACTTGACCAAATGTGCCTATAAAAGTATTATCACTGTTGTAGTTACTAGTTTAAATTAAAATTAAAAACCCTGTTGACTATATACAGTCATTTTAAAAGTTTCACAGTTATCAAGAATTTAAGTTTTATGAGAAAACGTGTCTCATTTTAAACGTCTTTTAGTACTGGAGAGAGATTCAAACTATAATGAGTTAAGTTTATATGAACGATTACAGCCCTTACCTCAATCTGCTGGGGTAGTAAATCTTTGGGAATTTTAACTAGGTTTCTATATTTATGTGTACAAGTCTTATCTAGACGCTGATAAACAATAATGTCTTGACCCACACAAAGTCAAATTCGGATGTATTGATGTTATTTGATAATACTTCGAGTATTTAACATTATTCAAAAGTTTTTCAAAAGTCAAAGTTATATAAATACGGAAAAAATCTTCATGTGATATTTGTTCCATATTTTACAGTATTTAATAATCTTATTTATTTTATTTAAACAACTTATTACTATATAAAACGTTTTATATACTAATCTACTTTAAATGTATTCTAGGTACCTTTAACCATTATTTTTCGAACAAATTTATTAAGAAATAGCGGCTCCTTGCAGTTTCACTCGCGTTTGTGGCGTGTGTAGCTTCTTCGCTCCTATAAATCATAACGTGACATAATATAGCCTATAACCTTACTCAATTCTCAGGTTATCTAACGCAAAAAGAATTTTTCAATTAAAACCAATAGTTCCTGAGATTAGCACGTTCAAACAAACTAACAATCATTTTTCATATTGGATCAGTAGTTTTCGAGATTATTCCCTCTTTATAACATTTTATTTAAGATCTGTTTCTTTTTGAAATGGCTTATTTCTTCATAGTTAGTATACTTTGTTTGCAAGAAATTTTCATAATTTATTGAATGTTTTAATTTTGCGACAAAAATTAGTCGATGTCCTTTTCCAATGCCTATCTATCTTTAAATCAAATCTCATCGGGCTAGCAGTGCGTTGTGATTTCAACATTGTATAAAATTAAAAAAAATATAAATTACTTACGGCCCCTCGCAGTTTCACTCTTACTTAACATACGACTTAAATATAAACTTCCAAACCCCGATTTAATTATACCCTTAATAGTGGTCGAATTGTTCAAAAACCCGTCTTAGTGAGCACTTATTTCCTAAAAAGAATCCCCATGCAACACTCGATTGTAACTACTAGTATAAACACTTTATAATAGTTTTTCGCTTTTATATGTATATATTAGGATTCGATGAATTTCTTCGGAGATAAACAAAGGACCGTTGCTATCTTTTGATCATTTATAGGTAAAACAACAGTTCTGTTTGAAGTCGGTTATAATTTTTTAAGTAATTTTTTTTTTAATTTTCACGATCGTAACTGTCGTTTTCAAATTCGTCATTGTTTTCCACTATGGTTATTTTAGCGACAAAAGAAACACACGTCATATGAAAAAATGGATTATTTACTGATATTAAAAAAATATTCTGCGTATTTCTGAAAATATTTTTACATTTAAAAAATATTTTAATAAACAATTTGTAAGTCTTTTATATTAAAAAAATCACGGAATATATTTTGAAATTGAATCGCTCAAAAGGTTCTAGTAGAGAAAAATCAAACATTTTTTTTCCTTTAATCTTTGTTCCATTTTCCCGTACGTAAATCTGCTATGCTAGAGATAAGGGAAAAAAATGAATATTGTAGAACATCAGCACTTGATAGTAATCTAAAATTATTCGCGCTTTCATTTTTATTCCGAGTTTCAAGTTTCAGTCGCCGGCTGGGTATTATCAATTCAGCTCGGCTGGTTCCTTTCCACTTTAATGGAAATTTTGTTTTAGTTTTTTTTAATGTTAATGAAAATTTACTTATGAAAGAATGTGTTTGTTTAATACTCGTCGTCCTCATTAGGCGAACTGGATGCTGATAAGCAATAATGTGTCAACCCACAAAAAGTCAAATTCGGAGGCATGTTATGTATACTGATACTGCGACATCTAAACAAAATAAGTACGGAAAAAAGCTTCTTAATTTAATGTTTCGAATTTCAAGCGCGTTTCATAATTTAAAATTTATACAATAATCAAAAAAAATTAAAAACGTATTTTTAAAGAACACATTAAAAATATCAATATGCTTATTATTCATTATACTTTTTAACAATATACAAAAGAAAAGATGGGTATATACGTTTTCAAACAAATTTATTAAGAATAGGTTTGAAATTTTTAGACGCCATTTTATCAAAATGAAGTCCGTGTGGCTTGACAGAGTATTGCTTATTAGCGTCCATTTAATACGTGCAAACGTATTTTACATAATAGATTCTCTTGATCGGTTTATTGGGAACACTTTAGCTGAAAATGGGTTTGTCTTTCGATGACTTAATGAATGAAATATTGTCAATTTTTACTCATACAACTTCACAAGAATGTTAAAATTGTATGAATATTTGAAATAAAAAAAAATATCAACGTACTACGCGAACGCATCGTCGTGACGTCAATTTTGACGGACTTTCAAAAGAGGAGGAGGCAATCAATTTGTCAGTGGCTTTTTTTCGAAAACAGACCGATTTCATTATTTCTTTTTATGTTTGAAAGGTCTCTCCGGTGAGTCCCATAGAAACATAGTACCGTAAGCCCCTTTTTATAATATAATCAGCGGAATAGACAGACATTGTCCTGGCTACCATTAATAGCGTCTTCTACCGGGTCCAATTGTATGTGTGAATCTAAACCATATAGCCCACTCAAACACAAATATTTCAACAAAATTGATCTAAGCGTTTAGCATGAATATATTTATTCTACCTGAGTGTCACGAATAAAGAAAATAATAATGCGTTCTTATGCTAAGAATTCATGTCCACATAACCCGATTCCTCCACCCCTCAGAAACGGGCATCATTTCGAATATTTCCCCTGCAAAACGAAAAAAAAAGTTAAGAATTCTAATTCCATTTGTATAACGCAAATGACAACGTTGAATCATGTATCGAATACAAAGTATTAACACAGGAAATAACCGAATACGTGTTTTTAGAACGAACCGAACAGAGCAACGCGTTTTGAGTGATAAATTTGCAATAGGAGCAAAAAATATTTCAAAGAGCAAGTCAGCCTCAGCCTTGTGACGAGAGGTAACCGCGATTGTGAGCCACCATTGTTGATTCGAATAACTTTAAAATTTTAGCGTTTGCAGCCGGGACATTTCGTTACTATTTTGTTTTCTAGCGTTTGTTGAGTTCTGACTTTCATTTCGACTGTTTATCTTCTTCGCTTGACTTTAAGGTATTAAAAATACATACGTTTGACGAAAATGTTTTTCTTTATGTTTATAATACATTAAAGGGTCGGAAGAATTGTTTTTAAAATTATATTTTCTACTAGATATGCCCCGATGTTTCACCGGCGTTGATTTGTGGAAAAATATATTTATATAACGTTATACTTCCCTAGTTGAATCGCATATTATTTACTATTTCATTGGTTTCAATTTTGGTCAAAATAAATATTTATTTTTCAAATAAAATTAGTACAAGTTACTCCTCATAGCATCTAAAAAAAGCCGTTTATTTGAAATTACAAACAGGCCCTAAAGTATTATATTACTATAAATAGCAATTACCTCGTTTATGCAGAGGAGTGCAGAATGGTTATATTTTCTTAAATTATGCAATAAAATACATTCAATCTAAATTCATATTATAAAACTGAAGAGATTTTTTGTTAGTTTTTTTGAACTACTGGTTCTAAACTCATCTAAAGTAAATAAATACGGAAACAAGTTCTTTAATCAAATGTTTCGAATATTCAAATGTGGGCCAAATTTTGCAATATAAAATAATCTCATGTATTTGAAGAACTTATTATTTGATTTAACTTTTCATTATACCAATCTGCTTTCAATCCACTACAGATTTTATCAAAATAGACAAGAAAAAATGGATATACATATACGTCTTCAAACAAATTTGTTACGAATTGGTTTGATATCTATCGACGCCATTTTCTCAAAATGAAGTCCGTGTGGCTTGACACATTATTGCTTATCAGCGTCCATATACTATTCTGTTAATATTCGAACTTATAATTTAAATTAACTATGGTCGAATTTCGAACACTGAGCGACCCCTAGTAAAATAATTTCCTAGAAATTATATGCTAGCAATGGCGGTCACTTCATC
Organism: Hypolimnas misippus; assembly: GCA_037950945.1. Lineage (NCBI taxonomy): Eukaryota > Metazoa > Arthropoda > Insecta > Lepidoptera > Nymphalidae > Hypolimnas > Hypolimnas misippus. Next base: position 11,285,589 of record JBBEEQ010000011.1, read on the forward strand.
AAAGAGAAGGCTTCTCGGCCGCTCTGCATCTCTCCTTGGAATATTTTATTCTACAATATGAGATGAATTTTAAACACTAATTTAGCATTCCTTTCCACCTTCAGTTAAGATAGTGTTTTTCATCTACTCTGCATGTTAACATTTTTTGGTAAATTCTTTACTTATAAACATACATTTTCGCTTAAAATTCAAATATATGTATTTTCGTATTGAGATTTATATGGGCTAATTTAATGTGCATATATAAATAAAATTCAAGAGTCTGTCTGTTTTAAATAAATAATTAATTTTATATTATTATTTTAACTGTATGTACTATACCAGTTACTACTAAGCTGATTTTAATAAAAAATCTGTGGGAGCAATGTCAAAGTATAATCTTTCAAATAAAATAAATTTATTGCAAGAAAAATTAAAAAATTACAACGTTAAAAAACCAAAAAAAAGCAGACGAAGTGACGCGCTTAAGTTAGTCAGTAATAAAAAAACTTATTATTATTCAAAGAAACTCAATTTAAGTTTTCCTCGGTAAAATATTGTAATATAAAGCAGCCTACAAATGAATACTTAAGCAGTTAGATAATTATTTCCATAAAATATTCTAAGAATCATGTCAAAAGAATGAACACCTTATTTATGAGATTTTCTGAGGAAATCGGAATTTATAATTAATATTAGACGGATTGCTAAAGTATCTTCGACGAGATAAACAATAGACGTAAGAATATGAGAAGCAGGCTAATTACGATGAGCTACCGCTATCGCAACACGAAACATTTAGACTATTGACTTGTTTCGTTTTAATACAAAATTAACACGAAACAAATCAAGCAACATATAAGAATATTAGACATTTCATTATACCATTTTGATCCTATTTGATGAATCTTTTCATTATACCAATCTGCTTTTAATTCACGCTATATTTTAACAAAATAGAGAGGAAAAAATAATTAAAATTAATATATACGTCTTTAATCAAATTTATTAAGAATATGTTTTATATCTTTAGTTGCCATTTTCTCTAATTAATTCCGTGTGGCTTGACACAGTATTGCTTTTCAGCGTCGAATTATTATATTAACACAACAAAACGCAAGAGACGTACGAAAGAACAATGGCAGATTTCCATACATCGTTTTCACTGATATCGAATTGACGCGTCTTAAAATGAAAAAATATGTAAACTGTCGGGGATACACAGCATAAACATAATCTGAAAGAATTATTTTATTTGGAAGCCACAAAAAAAAGATTTTTGCATTTTAATATTTAGAGGTTAGGTTCACAAATCACTGTTTTCTTAACAGTTTGAACTGGTATTCGTGTACGATGAATAATTTTTAGCACAAAAGACGTCAGTTTTCTTGGTTGTCAACTAAAATTGAAAATAAAAAACATGTATAGCCTAGGTATGTGTAGGTACTCCGTTTATGACGCAGAAATAAGTATGTAATTTATGTTAGTGCTGTATATAATAATTATACATTGTAATTTCTAATTTCTCGATTGTCTATAGCCAGAAGCTTAGTTATTAGTGGTGGTGTTTCAGCAACATATTTCGGCAGGTAGCTGTGAGTTAGATCTCTCTTCAATCGTGTCGGTTCGCCATACCATTGGCCCACGATAATAATATATAACATAACAGACACACTTGTATATTCAGCCACGCTCACAATTTTTAACTAACTTCAAAAAGGAGGAGGTTATCAACTCGGTCGATATTTTTATATATGCACAAAGATTACTCAAAAATCAAGGGAATTTCTCAAAGATTACAGGGACACCTATTGCCATTTTGGCTATTATCAAAATATAAGCTCGATAGTTTGCTCACGAAAAGTAGCATTTAATGTGTGGCGTGGAATTGATGATAAATATGATAACATATTTTATTAAATTATCAATTGTGACCAAAGTGTAATATAATAACTTATTATCAAAATGTTGTTTAGAAAAAATGTTATTTAAAGCTTTTTAGTTTACTTTTGAAGTCGGTTTATTTTTTGTTCTAAAGTTATTATGTCACCACTATTAGGAGAAATAAAACACATATTTTAAAAATAATTTATTCTGAATTTTCTGAATGTCTTATCACTACTTCATCTAAGTAATTTGCAGGTGCGGATACATGGTTTTCATGCCTAGCCCATCCCAGATACCACACGACCGTCATAACATGTGCACAACATCCTACAGTACGCCGACCAACCAAGCAACTACAGCAGTACTCGACTATGCCTTGTCTATTTGAGTTATTATTTTCTACCAAAATATAAACATAATACTATTTTTTGGATACATGTCTCGATTTAATTTTACTTCTTATTAATGTGGTGTCTCCGTTTCCCCTTAAAACATATCGAGATGAATGATGATATACCTCAGAGCAGACTTCAATTTTATATCCACCATGGAAACGTACATGCTCCCCATAGTACGAACGAGCTTGACGTATTTGATACGTTCCCAAGGCGAATAAAATGAGGTCTTTATATTCGAGTCTAGGAAAAACTAATAAATTACTTTGATCTGCAGTAATACTCTGGAAGTGGGCTGATCGTCGATTCATATTTTCAGAGTCCACCATTAATGCCAAATTATTTTCAAAATTAAATCTTTCATTTATTTCGCGTAATATTTCATTTGCATACTCATTGTCTTTAAGACGAGTACCGAACTTATTTAGTAGAGCCGCTGCTATTTGAACATTTTGCATCATATGCGGTAGAGAACGATGGGAATATTCTTCTCTTAATATCTTGTAGTCTCGTTTTAAATGACCGTTTACGACCTCTACTACCCATCGACAAATAGTAACGCAGCGGCTCCGATTTGCCTGAGCTGTAGTTAACTGATGCTCGCCTTCTAAAAGTGAATCTGGTATATGCGCACGATAGCCACATTCTTCCAATAAATTAATGCAGTCTCTAAATCCCCTATCTAAAATGAAGACATCATTATCTCTGAAATATGATCTAAGGGCAGATGACTCATTTCTGAATAGCGAGGTCATTATTTTAGCATCTGTAGTAGTAGCTTTGTATGGTCCTAAGCAATCGACAATGTAACCATCACTTGCTACAATTAAGAATGGTTTCAATAAATTCCTGAATTTATGAAGAGAGTAGCTATCTTTTTGAAACATATAATTGCTGCTTTTGTTAACATAAATGTAAGTGCCGTCACAAATTACAACAACATTATTGTTGTTACCAAACAATCCATTTGGAATAATTAAGTTATGGTTTAGTAACTGTTCCCTGGAAATATGGTTTATTCCTAGGTGATTTGGCACAAAGTCTTGTTCTAGTACTTCCCGAACTTGGTCCATGAGCGCTTCTAGACTGCGACGTGGCTTTTGCATGAGGGTAGCAATTCTTTCATCAGACTCACCTGTTCTTAATTTTAATAACAGTGACACAAGCCCAAGTTTTCCTCTTTTAATTTGTAATATTCGAGGTACTTCTTCTAAAATTATATTAAAGTTTGCTTTTGTTAATCCAACCCAGTATTCAAAAATTCGGTCATCCATTTCATCTATATTTTCAAAATCTAGAGAGGGGTTGAATGCATTAACAAATGTAAATATATGTTGCACATGCTCAACATTAAAAACATTTATACTATTGTCCGATTCATATAAGAAGTCCCATGAATTTCGAAATAAATGGACCCCACACACTCTGGCACGTTTTGGAACATAATAATTGTGATTACTTAATATAATTGCATGTAGTCTATCAGAGACACTATGTAAAATGCCAACATTGGTGCAATCAGGAAATAGGCAATAGTTTCCACTATTGGCCGCTCTTCTGTAAGCTGGCAATATTAAGGTTCCAGAACTTGTGCCTTGTGCTTCTAAAGATCTGGTAATATTTTCATTGTGCGGTTCCTCACCAGCTTCATTATCCTCCAAAAGATTATTTTCTTCAAGTCTAAAGGGTTGATCTACCTCAAGAGGCTCAGAGGATTGGTTAATTTGAGGAGAATTAACAATTTGATTTTGATTTGCTTCATTTGGGATTCTTGCTTGATCAACTTGATTGTTTGTTAGTGCTTCTCTTTTTACACGCAGCCAACAAACATGGCACACTCTGTCTGCAGATGTCACCTGCAATTATATAAGAATTAAGTTAAACACTCAATGACATAGAATATGGTATGATTTTAAGTGTATATGTGTAAACAAGTGTCAAAAAGTAACTGATACAACTATGAATACAAACCTGCAGTGGTTCTCTTTGTCGTTTAACAATTTCTATAATTTTCTGCTGCAGTTCGGTGGGATTATCCCTTAATATTTTGTCACTTTGCCTTTTCAAAAGTGAACAACCGCACAGCACACACACTTTAGTATGACCGCGTCGACTTGTTCCAGCTTGTTGTTCAGAGCCAGTAGTTTGATAAAGATTCTGATTCACAGCCGATAACGAAAGTTCCCAGCATGCTTCACAAACGTAATCGTCATCAGTAGCCTAAAAGTAAAATGATAATACATTTTATGATAAGTATTCTATGAGTTCCGCATTGTATAAGGTGATCGTTACAATAATAAGACACATAAATATTTGCAAACTTACGATTTGTGGATAAATCCAATTGCAAAGCAGTGTACATACTCTCGTGTTTTGCTCCAGGATTTTATATCGGCGAAGAGTATTCAAGCAGATATTACAATTGGCGCACAAAGTTCGTTTGCGTCTGTTATCCATTTTCAAGCAGATAATATTCAAATCTTCAAGCAATATCAGGGTCCGTTAGAAAAATCACGATGTGTCATTTATAGCAGGTATCAGTCCGAGAGCAAGCAAAAGTCAAAAAGTACAGCAAAGAATCAAGTCCGTGGGCAAAGCGAAGGTTAAAACTGAAGGAAACTAGGGAAATAGACTTATAAGCTAATAGCGTAGCACTAGATCACACTAGACTACTGACATATATTGTAATGTCGAATTCAATATACCGTCACATAATGTTGTCATTATTATTGTTATAATTCCCGTATAGTTGCGTTCTTACAGGTTGTAAAGAGTATATACATATAGTAATAAATACAAGAAACAGGGAGATTATTATTTATTTCATTATTATTAATCATTATTACGATCAATCACAGGATGTGTCATAATTTTTGTCACTTCTAATATGATGATATATATATGCAAGGTTATGCAAATTGCATCTTTTTGTTTTTTTTTTTCTTAAATTGCAACACTATACATCGCCATTTATTCGAAACGAAACCGGAAGTAATTAAGATTTTAATTATTTAAGACAATTTTTTGTGGCTTTCATGGACTAAAGCGAAATCATTAAAAAAATGAACAAATTGAATAATTGAGTTTAGTATAAGTCACATTCTTAGACGCGTTCAAAAACATTTAGGCAAATTTCTGCCATGATCCTTTAACATGCGTCTATAACCTACGACGCGAACTTGGCATGGCATGGTTAGCGGTTCAGACACCTCGTTTGAGCACCAGCTAAATTACAACTACGAACTTTGGATAACTCGGGCGTAATTTATGATCGCAACTATGTTCAAAGGATAGTTGTAGTGATATTCAGGGTCCCTCATAACCAAACCCTCTTCGAGGTAACTAATTATCGTCATGACGAACGCGGTACCACGCGTCTCATGACGTTTTGTAAACGATTTATACTCTTACTAGCCGGTGCCCGCAAGTTTGTATCTTATTTTCTTCTCCAAGACTATATCTATCTTTGTACTAAATTTCATCGAAATTGATTTTGCGGCTTATACTTGAAGGCGTAATAGGGTCACTGAAAGACCCACGATTAAGATAAACATTTCCAGTACACATTATATACGTGTAACTTTAGAATTCTAAAGTTAAAACATTGAAAAAACAAAAAACAACACTAAGAATTAAGAACCTCGTCCTTTTTTAAGTTGGTTGAAAATAAATATTTTACGAATAACTTTTTATTTTTTTATTGACTCCAGACAAATTTTTCATTTATAATATCCCCCTTGTGAGAAGTAAGAAATGAGCTTTGTATTCAAACCTGACAAACTGTTGTAATACCAATAATATAGGGTACATAAATTTGAAATTGTCATGAAATTTAAAACTTAAAACTTGAACTCTTTAGCGACACCATATAACATACCTTTAAAATTCTCGGCTTTACTTTACTATAATATGCACGTGCCATACATGGATGCTTATAAGCAATAATGTGTCAACCCACAAAAAGTCGCGTTCGGAGATATTGATGTATTCTGATAAGACGAGTAACGAGTAGTTTAAGGTATTAACCTATTAATAAAAGATATATTTTATAAATGAATAAATAAATAAATGCATCACACTCAACGACCCCCATTAAGGTCTTGTGACCTTGTGTCGGGAGTCCGGAAACATACACAACACTAACACAAACATCCAGACCACGACAAATATCCGTATTGCCAATACAGACATTTGCCGTGAGCGGGGATCGAACCCGCGACTGTTAGCGCTACAGTCAGTTGCAGTGACCACTGCGATAACGTGTCTGTCAAATTTTATAAAATATCGGATAATAACATCGCCCACGTGATCACAAAAGTTTGGCGTTGACGATAAAATTATTAAATACTAGATACCCTTCACGGTTTCACTCGCGTCTATAGTTACTTCTTAATAACATGTGTCTAATTGGCACAACTAAAAGCCATTAACCAAAGAATTGAATTGAATTGAATAGTTACTTCTTCGCCCCTGTGAGTCGTAGCGTTATGTCATATAGTCTACAAAATTCCTCAATAAACGGACTACCTAGTGGAATAATTATTTTTAAAATCAGATCAGTAATTTTATACTACCATATGTACAAACTTACAAACAAATTTTACCTGTTTATAATTTTTGGTAAATTATTTCATTCTACATTTAGCTGCTACTATTTTTAGCGACAACCTACAAAAATAATATTAAATCCTTGCTTACTTAGGCAAAACTAAGGTTTCTTAAAAATGTCTTTATTTTAAATTATAATTAATGACCACTTAAAGACTATTTGTTAAATGTCCTATCGCATATTTGTTAGAATTTTCATACAATTACTTCGCAGTGCCATTTTAGAATATAAAAATGTAATGAACATCCTCAAATGAAAGTACTCATACATTCTACGCTGTAAAGTAAATTTTTCAACATTTTTGTTAACTTAAAAACAAATTTCCCAAATATACATACTTTTCAACTAAATATAAAATATAGTGCCTAAATAAAATAGGCAATATATTGTATCGCCTTAATAAAACTCGAACAACTTAAGTACAAGCAAAGATCAGCCTCAATGCCTCTAGAAGAATGAAATTTTGCATACGAGTGTTTCATATAATGTAGTTCCAAGAATTAAATTCAAACTCAAACATTACGCGTTAAATAGTTTATAATTAAATAAAATACTTACTAATAATTTTGTATAGAAAAAGCCTAAACCGCTGGGGCTACGAATTTGAAATTTTGGCAGTATGTGGCTTTTAGGTTGCACTAAGAAAGGGTTTTTTGATTATTCACCCCTAACAGGGTGAAAAGGGGTAAAAACATTTGTATGGAAAATCTTATTCCGTTGTTGTATTATTTTAAAACTTAATATACGTACATCTGGGTGATAGTAATGAAATATAAAATAAAAAACGGGGTACTATTATTCCACACTGGGTTGCACGGGGGTAGTAAAGTTTGTATGAGGAAAATATATTTTTTGGTCGGTTATCCTTAAATTCTGCACAATTATTACTTAGGGAAAATTTTTAAATATATGTATCCCAGAATTTCAAAAACATCTCATAAAATGACACTAGTGGGTAATAAATCCTGGAACGGTCACAATTTCGCCGGTAGATTTATTTAGCTGAAATCCCAAAATATACGCGGGTGTAGCCGCGAGCAACTGCTAGTCTAGCATAAAATAAACTATTATTTAAAACGAGATCTGCTCATTTCGAGCTATACATTGAATATTCTCATCTACTTTAGTTTTACCCACAACCTCTCATTACCGTGTAGCCGGTAAACAATATCTAGTTCGAGCGACATGACACTTATTGTGGTCTGAACCCCTACTATGATTGTTTTACCATCGCGTGAAAACCTTTCGAGTTAATTTTTATTATATAAAATGTCTGACAAACGAGCTGGCGGGATGACACCTGCCCATGGACATTTGTAACCTCGAGGCGCCAAAGACACATTGCTAACTTAAAATGGAATAAGGGATATGGGGAAGGAGAATGGGGGAGGGGATTAGGTTTCCGGCTCTCTCACTCACCGTACTTAACGCAGATCTTCTGTGAGAGTGAGCCAACCCGTATACAAGCTTTAATCATTAGGCTATAGCTAGGGTCTACCTCGATAAGTTATCGAGCTTACAATATAGACAAATGACATATTTCTATCGAGTTTATAATCTATCCTATAAATATATATATGTATGTAAATTACTTTAACATTATTATATTTACGTAATAAAGGAAATAAGAATGCGATATTATAATAGAAAAATGCTATTGTCCTTTTAATAATCAGTGGCTTTATTAAAATACTAATAGTATGAACATTTTAAGAAGTGTGTTTTCAATTAAAACTTGAATATAATATCTTATACTATTGATCACGAAATAACAAATACAATGATTTAAGTAATTATTAGATGTATGAGTAATATTATTATTACATCACATAAATTTTCGATAAAATCTCTTTACAATAAATCTTTTTCTAGTCAACACGGCAATGACGACAGTCAAACAAAATGTAAAGATAATTTCAAATCATCGAGTTCCATTGGTAGCGGTTCCACGTCACCAACAGTGAAAAGGGTGGCTCGACATGTGTCCATTTCACGAGCACCGCGTAACCTTAATTAAAGGTCGTTTCATTTCGACTGAACACCCGGAACACCCCTGCGTGCTATAATTTTTTAATTAATAAATTATTCCATATTTATTTTTGTGTCCATTTTGGGTTTTTGTTGGTATTTTTTATATATAACAAGCGACCTCTGGCGGTTTCATTGACGCTTAACATAGGACTTTTTTACGAACTTCCAACCCCCAATATACTCCTCTAGGGGTCGAATTATACAAAATCCGATCTAAGTGAGCACCTACATCAAAAACGAACCCTCAAGCACAATTTGAAACTCCTTGTACTTTCTGTGATTTCGTGATGAGTGACCTTTCGCTTTTATACATATAGATTCAACTGTATCTTATTTAAATTGTTATATATTTTTATATGTTTTGTATATAAAAATACAAAATTATTAAAAATGTAAAAGCAACTCTTTCTATCTATATTTTTTTTGTTGGGTATTCTCGCTCAAACTACTCAATTGATTTTGTTAAAATTTCTGTGATACGAAACTTGAAGTATATCCTGTCAAACAAAAAATAATTTTTAAAGATCTTAGTTTTGATTAAAATCGTCCCCGAGGGTTGTTTAAGTATTTTACGCAATTTCTTATAAATTTAGATTTTTCCTATCACGCCAAGTTAAAAAAAATCATTCTGTATAAATCCTAATATTTCCCCAATCCCCAAAATATGCGTCCAAGTGTATACCCAATCTAGAAATGATTCAATATTTTATTCCAAATAATAAATAAACAATACCACAATACCCTATTTTAATCTCCTCGAATCGCAACAAAACTATAAACCAGATGTGAATATAGAAAATATATCACTCATGGAACTAAAATTGAACAGGCAAACTTTTGTGAATGAACTGAATACCTGGGGCGAAGTTACGAGTCAAGAACGAAAACATCTAAGTTATGACAGACGTCTCCATACGTGGGTTGAAAGTTTTACCTGCATGTAACTATATTGGGACGTGGTTCGATATTATTCGGCTTTTATGTCAATTGGTTACCAATATATTTTGGTTATCTAGGTATCAGTTTGAGAAATAATATTTTTTTAATTATTTTTATTTTTATATGTTTCTTATTAGTAGACCCTCGCGGTTTTACTCGTGTTTATAGTTACTGCTTCGCTCCTATGAGTCGTAGCGTAATGTAATATAGTTTATAACCTTCCTCAGTAAACAGGCTATCTAACACAAAAATAATTTTAGATATCGAATCAGTAGTATGAAGCATTATTTCTCTGTATATAAACTTACAAATAAAATTTACCTCTTTATAATATTAGTATAGGATTATTAGTCCCAGATTAATTGGTAGCAGAACACTCATTATAAAGAAATCAATTGAGATTTTTATTTCTGGTTTTTGACGTTAAAGGGGGGATTTTTAGAAATCGGTTTATCTGGATGCAATATACATTGCTGTATGCTAGATAGATGGACTGATTTTAATACAATTTTTTTTATTTTGATGATAGATTTCATCAAAATGTATTTGATGAAAATCTCATTCATTCAGCCGTGTAGATGTTATCAGCACTTGGTCGCTATGAAGGTGCTGATTTGCATGGAATATTACATTATACACGGGGCTTCACACGGGGCTAATGTAGTTTTTACGATATCACATTACTAATGTTTGAAATTCTCGATATAGAATCTATTGGATAGTTAAAAAGATCTGAGCGTCGGTTAGCTAAAGCTTTATTTTACATTAGCGACCCGCCTCGGTTTCACACGGGATTCCGGGTTCCGTATTTACCAAAAAAGTTAAAAAATATATATATATATTTCTATAGCCCATGTGCGTCTGGGATAATGTGAATAGTGAATGATTTTTTTTTTTAATCGGTAATGATAATGATGATGATCGATAATGATGATACGTAATGATTTTTAAATATATATTCAATGATATCCTATTTACCACAGTTTGTCGATTTTAATTTTTTTCTTTTTCAAATTTTTGGCGCCCAAAATCGGCCATTTTGATTTTTCCAAATTTTTATGATTTCTATGACATTCACGCCACCATGACGAATCAAACGACGCGACATTTATTAATATCGATCCACGTGTTTTGTATTAATAGTGCCACAAAGGTACAAACCCACACGCATACATACTTACATACACACATAAATATATACATAAATACATACATACATAGACTAATAAACACATTAATCTCCTTGGTGTTGCGCAGTGGGCTAAAATTGTAAAGTCTGTTGAGTTTTTTACGTCAAATTTTCCAACAGAAACTTACGAAGCTCCAATGAACTAAATGATTCTCTTAACATTCGCTTCAAACAAAAGAGGCCAAGGTTCATTTGAAAGGCCCGAGACGGTTTCGCGTAATTAAAGGTTGGAAATGAAAGCGGGAAAAACACGCGACCTAACACGTTTCGAAATACTCGATTGACCTTTGAACTGCAAATTGAATGGAAGGGTTAATGTTTTAAGTACTATATCAATAATATTATGTGGCTATTGATATTCGTATTTTATATAACGTATCTTATCGCGATAAATAGTGGTAATAAGGTAATAACATCGTGATGAAAAATGACGATTTTTCATTGTGTGTGTGTGTATATATTATAAATTAATAGATATGTTGTTTAATTATCTGTACTAACATTATAAAGAAGTAAAGTTTCTTTGTATGTTTGTAAATTTGTGTGTAGGGGGGGTAATCTCTGAAACTTTCGAGACGATTCGATTGAAAAATTCTTCAAGTGTGGGATACCCTGTTTATTGCGAAAGATTAGTAGGCTATATTACTTCACGCTATTACTCATAGAGGCAAAGCAGTAACCATAAATGCAAGTAAAACCACGTGAGACAGCTAGTTACTTATATTTAGATAATTTTTCTTTGGGGAATCAAAAACCGTGCAAATAATGCCATGGTTGAAATTATTTTACTATTATTTATTGAAATAATAAAATCTACATTAACACATACAAAGCCGCAAGCAAAATCTAGTATTTAAATATAAATTAACATACTAACTTTTATACCAAGGGTAAAATAATAAAGTCACTAGTTACAGAATTTATACACGACTAAATTTTATTAACTCTACGTAATGGTTGTAGTTTTTATAAAGCATTCTCCTTTACATTCAGTATTTTTCGTTTTTAAATTACCATTTTTGTATCTTTATTTAACAATGTATAATTATATCGTTATTTCCGTGTTTATGTTGGCAGGAAACTTTTAAAATTTATTCATTTAATTTAAGAAGAGCCGAGATGTCCTAGTGGTTCGAACACGTCGATCTCAACCGATGATCGCGGCTTAAACCCCGGCACCGCTGATTTTTCAAGTGCTAAATATGTGTTTAAATTCATCTCGAGCTCGGTGAAGGAAAACATCGTGAGGAAACCCGCATGTGCCGGGAGAAATTCTGACATGTGTATATCCAACCGCAGTGAGGCAGCGTGGTGGATTAAGCTTTAAACCTTCTCCTTAATAAGAGAAGAGGCCCTTGCCCAGAAGTGTGACATTAACAAGCTGCTACTTAACCTTTTAAGACAAAATAGTCATGTGACAATCTATAACTGTTACACTTATGAGCTTCTTCACACACAATTAGATAAACCGGTCAAGTGCGAGTCGGATCGTACCATTATCGTACGAGATATAAAACTTTTTTTATATAAAAAAGCTGGCAAACGAGCATGCGGGACACTTGATGTTTAGTATTTACCGCTGCCAAGGGAGTAAGGAAAGGAATTGAGGGGGGGGTGGCTTAGGCTAATAGCTTTCTCACTCACCGTACGACAGCTACATGAGCTACTTCACGCCGATCTTCTGCAAGAGTGACGTACTGCCCCGGTCGAGCCAGCCCGTATACGAGTTGTACTCATTAAGCTACGGTAGGCTCGACCTCAATTAAATGTTTAAATACTTTTGTAACAGAAACAAAGGACTCGCTAAAACAATATGTAAAAATTAAAATTCGTTTGCGAGTACGTCTCGCACTTGACCGGCATTTTTCATTGTTGTTATCGCGGTGACATAAATACACATTCTATTACAATTTCAACGCTCTACCTATTACGGTTCATGAGAAAGCCTGCTGACAGACGGACAGACATACGGACACACAAATAGCGAAAACTTAGTAATAAAGTCCCGTTGGTGCTCTTCATAAAATCCTAAATACGTATGACTATGAATTAAAATTGTGAATTATGATTTTATATAAATAAAATTTAGTTTTATTAATTTTGTTGTTTAATTAAAAAAAAAATAGGAAAACAAATGAACGGCAAAATCAACCAACATTGTAAATGTGAACACGTTTACAATGAAATTCGACATTCCATGTCATTTGTTCAGTCATTTCCAGTGCTAATGGTATTCGCTCAATAAGCAAGTATATAATTTTGCGTTGAAATTTCACGTTTTCGATATTTGAATACAAAAAATATATACTCGGTATTGAATATTTCGTTTTAAACAGGACCTCGTTTTTCCGTCAGTTCGTTTCACTATTTTTAGAAAACTTTCAAAAACTGCAGGTCATAATATGCGTCACATACTCTAAAACCAATTAAAATCCAAGCGTGAGTCAGATATACGGAACCCACGCAAATCTAACTCACGTTACATCTTTTCTTTTAATTCTTTTAATTATTATATTTCTCTAATTAAAAGCGGGGCGTTAAACCCCAGCTAGCACAGCTGTGTTTTCAAGTGCAAAATTTGTGCTTAAATTCATCTCGTGCTCGATGAAGGAAAACATCGTGAAGAAACCTGCACGTGCCCGGAAATATTCTGACACATGTATATCCACCAACCCGCAGAGGAACAGCGTGTTGATTTTAACTCCTAACCTTCTCTTTAATAGTATAGGAGACCTATGTCCAGCAGTGTGACACTGACAGGCTGTTACTTACTATTTATAGGTTACAAAAAACCTATTTTATCTTAGCGTTATTCACGTATACCATTTCTAATTCGCTACCTGTTCTATGACAAGTTTATGTTTTTATTATAATGTTAATAATGGGGTGCGTATTCAGAAACGTTTTGTGTTAACGACGAACAACAGTATTACATGCTGAGCTTACATTCAATACTGCGTTTAAAAAACAATTCAATGGTTCTAGTAATACTGTATCAAACATTTATGAAACGTATTTTTTATGTTAAAACATAAAAGTATGTTTCTTATTGTTTTTAAATAGCGGTTTATGATTATTAGTGTTTTTTTTTTTAATATAGAATAAAAATCGTTCTAAATCAATTATCACTTTAAAAATTACAAAAACAAATTATACACTACACTTCAGAACTATAAAATCTTGTGTAATCCCCTTAAATTAAAGTAGGCACTTACTTAAATATATATAAATAAATAATACATCACTTCAGAACTAAACCTCATTGTCTAATTCTTGTTTGTCAAATTTATCAGGACACTGAAAAACACAAAGAAAATATTCGAAAAATCACACGAAATAGTGAAAATGATGTGGTAAAAATGTATATAAAACTCATACTCATATAAAAAGTCATTAAGTCTTAGTTCTCCCGAGCGAAGCTGAGGTCAGAGCCAGTTATTTAAAAAATACACTAAACATGCGCCCAACGAATACGCACCAACAAACTTTGATAAGTAACTTTGACACCATTATCACTCGCGAGATGAAATCTCAAAGAACAAATATCATACAAACTCCGACAACCACCTAAATATAATAAAATTAATCGAATCTCTACAAGTTTAATAGTAATTGAGTTTTTTTCTTTAAACGAGGCCTAAAAAAGTTAAATTAACTGAAATCGAAAACGTCTGGCTGAATCAACTCCTTGTTATTTCTTCTCTGAAGTTCTATGAAAGAAAGTAATATAAAAACTTATTAAATAAATACTTTTTGCATAAAATTAATACAAGTGCCTCGCGTTTCAAATAACATCTGCTACTCGTAGAAAACCGGAATATTTATAATATGTACTAAGAACTGTCGTAATGTTCATCCGATTGCGATAAAGCTTTGTTAACTTATTGTTTACACTTACACAAAGGTCACAATAGACGCTGATAAGCAATACTATGTCAAGCCAAACGAACTTCATTTTGGGAAAATAAATATATTTCAAAATGTATATATGTTTGTAAGGTCGTATAATTCTGAAGATCTCGTGATGATTGATGGAGTTAGAGTATATCTTTTTTTATGTGTGGTACAGATTGATTGCTATGTTGGATACGTACTAAGTAAGCCTAGCTGTACTACAGCCGGCCCACTTATTATAGCTCGTAGATGGATTGGCTCGAATGTGGCAGAACATTGCTCACAGAAGATCAGCGTGACCACTTCACGCTAATATAAGTGTAGATAAATAAAAGAGCCGGAAGGTTAACCTCCATTTTCCATTCTTCCTATTCTCTCTTACCCTTATAACTTAATATTAGGTGTTCCGTTTGACAGTTTGTCAGCCATCTAAATATACTCGTATATAACTCACTCAGTGACTGACTGACTGACATAGTGATCTATCAACACACAGCCCAAACCACTGGACGGATCGGGCTGAGACTTTGCATGCATAAAGCTACTATGATGTAGGGATCTTCTAAGAAAGACGCGCAGACGAAGTCGTGAGCACCAGCTAGTTTATATGTATTTTTAAAAAAAAGTTTTCAATAACATGCCAAGAGCTTTTTAAACACGCACAAGGTAGAGTTTCTACGACGACTGGACCTATCGAATACTTTACTCTATAGTGTAGCGGAGTAAAATAAAATTTGATCCCCACTTTACAATTTTCTATTAATCTTAACTGAATCACAAATAAACAGACATGCAGACAAAATAGTCTAAAGAAACAGATTAATTTTGTATAGATAACGATTGACATTCGAAACAATCATTAATTACTTTTAAACGAGAAAATAAAAGTTTAGATGATTTTCAAATAAAATTTGTACGAAAACCCTATAAATTTTTGGAAGAAATAGACTATTCACAAGAACCAAGTCGTAAAATATGTAAGCAAACCAAATTCCTAAGCTACAAGCGTTCCCCGGTAACGGAATGAAACGTACTCAACTAGAAAACTATTAACTCGGCTCGCCGAATCACACAACAACAATTTTTCCACTTAATTAAGTTCACTATAAAAGACTTTTATTATTTGATCGCATAGTTTATGTCAATTGCTTTTATATTGGAAAATAAAATATCAAACATATTTTGAGGTGCGGCCAGAATAATGGTCACTGGGTTGACCATTATTCAAACATCAAACGAGCATGCAGTTCACCTGATTTTGTAAGTGATTACCACTGCTGACATTTGACATATCAAAGGAGCCAGAAATGCGTTCCAAGCTTAAAAGAATCTGTACTAATATTATAAAAAGGTGAAATTTGTTTGTAAGTTTTTATGTAGGAGGTAAACTCTGAAACTACTGATCCAATTCGAAAAATTCATTTTGCCTTGAATAGCCTATTTATTAAGGAAGATTATAGGTATATATTACATTACGCTATGAGTTATTGGAGCAAGGCCGTAGCCATAAACAAGTCCGAAACCGTGAGTTTGTATTCCAGAACTCTGTAACAGAATCTTACACATATTTGATGATATTCTTAACAAGGAATTAAAATAATATATTACTTGTCCTAAGACAAGAATTAAGGTTAAAAATATTCCTCTCAGACTTTCATAAAGATTTATAAGAGTTATTTCTCATTACTTTACACGTAAATTAATTTACTGTCAGCCTTATTTTTATCATTCATAGCTTTATTAACTCGGAAGGGGCAGAGGATGCGCATGCGCAAGCGATCCCGATACCTCTAAATTTTTGTGCTGCGGAAGGCCATCGCAGGGGTTATAGTGGGTACAAATCTCCACATAACCCAATCTCCCCCACAGGATTCGGGTATCTTCACGAAGATTTCCCCTGCGTAACCAACGCTAAAAGAATTTTTAAAAATCGCTCTAGTAATTTCTAAACTTACAATGCAAAAAAAAACAATAAAATCTTTCCTCTTATTAGTAGGTACATATATGTACATAAAAAATTAACATGATTGAAATTGTAATGTTATTTATTTCAATCATTCTAGAGCATTCGATTCCAAAAACTGCTTTGATTAATATGAAGCTAAACTATTCTCAAATATCACACGAAACCGCGGACAGTAACTAGTTATATAAAATATATCTTTTTAAAAACATCATTTCTATCAACACAATTACAAAAGCGCTCTTAAGGGGCGCATCAAGGTTAAAACATATCTTTAATTAAATGTTAATTAATTATTGACTCTTGTACTTGTTAGCTTTAAAGCTTTAAATGAATTAAAACTGAATAAACAATGGCGGAATTAACTAAAGATATTTTTTAATAAAATGGCGCCTATATATATATATATATATATATATTTCTATTTCATATGCATATGCATATTCATGTGTAGTATATTTTACTTATTTATGCTATTCTTTACATTTCCTCGCCGTTTAATTCAATTTCATGTCCTTTGCCCAAAGGTTGTCTGGAAGAGATCGCTGTTTTAGCGATAACACCGCCTTTTATACATTATTTTCCCTTCTTCTTTATGTGTTTTTGTACATATATGTTTGGTGTACAATAAACCATATTTGTATTTGTATTTATTAATTATTTCTAACTTTCACAATATTACAAGGTTTATCTTGAAAATTAGTTTCTTAACGATTGCTTACTTTTGAAAAGGGGTATATATTTTGCATATTAGCGTTTTATTAACACGTTTATCCCATTCCAATTAAGACGCAACAATGCTCACCTTTATCTAGCGGCAGGCGGTACATTTGAATATGCAGATGCACTTAGCAACAGCTGCGCAAACTTGAACGTAAATAATTCGTGCGAACTACGTGATACACATTGTTTTCTTAAATGAACTGGTTATTAACTTTCGTAAGTGCATGCATATTTATAGTTGAGCGCAGGTGAGTTGAGTGGGTTGTTTATTTTGGTATTTAATATATGGACGCTGGTAAGCAATACTGTGTTAAGCCACGCTGACTTCATTTTGAGAAAATGGCGTCTAAAGATGTCAAACATATTCTTGGTAGATTTGTTTGAAAAAGTGTATGCCCATCTTTTCTTTTCTATTTCGATAAATGCAGATTGGTATAATAAAACTTTTTATCTAATAATAAGTTTTTTTTTAAACATGAGATTATTTTACGTTGTAAATTATGGACCACACTCCAATATTCGAGACATTAAATTTGGGAACTTTATTTTGTAATTATTTTGTTTAAATGGCTTCAAATTTTTTTGAATAATGTTAAATACATTAGAAAACATCAATATCACCGAATTTGACTTGACACATTATTGCTTATCAGCATCCATATTAAGTCCTGAATATCTGGTTCTTATAAAGGCTTTCAGTTTTAATAGTTTTCTAAAAACGGATGTTACACGAAAACTTGATTGAATTGGTAAATTATTATTTTAAATTTTTCTTTGTGGAAGTATAATTTCCTATTGGTCCTATAGAATTTTTATCAAAATCAATTTAGTCGTTTTGTTTGAATAAGTATGTCATGCAAGTAAACGAAATTTCGTATTTTGCCTTTGAATTTAGGTTCCTATTAAAAAAATCACAATATATAGCTTAAAACAGAGGTTCTTAAGTTACGAGGACTTTTTGCGAAATGTTCTTCTGAGTTTCTTTAAGCTTACTCTTTCTTGGTTTTAATTAAGAATATTTATATCATATACCGTAGACACACAATTACACACATACAAAGAAACGCAGTAGAGACCTCAAGCTGATAACACCCCTTATTTTCGTCGAGGGTTAATTACAAACAACAAAAAAAGAGTTAAAGTGCCGTCGTCGTTCTAAAGTGATGCGCATAAATAAGTTTCTTAAATAAGTTAAAAATTTGAGTTACTAATTATATTTATATCAATAGGTAAACAGTTTGTATTGTTTGTCAATTTATAACTTTATGAAATTAAACACAGAAACAACGTCTAATAGAACAAGTCGTGTTTAATTTCGAATTCTAGAAATTTATTAAGTTTCTGGAATTTTCCATTTTTAATCTAACAAACTTTTGCATTCATAATAGTAATTGGACTTGCTCAAATTGGCAATTAACGGATTAATTTATCGCCTTTAGAGTCATTTTTTACATACATTGAATGCCGTATTTACTTATATCTAATCAAAAGCCTAAAAGAAATTTCAAGCTTCTACCATCATTTCCATACGAACTTTCATCCCCTTAAGCTCCTTAAAGCCTTTGCCAATCTCTTTTCTCAGACTTTAGAGTATCTTTATACCAAATTTCATTTAAAGCGGTTCAGTATTTTAGGCGTGATTGTATAACACACATATAGAGTTTCTTTCGCATTTAAAATATTAGTGAAGATCAATACTCCTTAGTCGAATTGATGGACATTTTTTGTCCTTTCATGCAAAAAGTACTGAACAGATTTTAATATATGAAATCAACATATAGGCTACTTTCAATTAATGTATAACGCGCGAAATCTCGGGCAAAGGCTAGTATAATTTAAAAATTCGAAAAATAATATGATACTGTGTTTTAGATATTGTGTCTGATAAACGTCAAGTTACATCGCATTAGATTTGCAGCAGATCGAATGAAAATAATCTGCGGAGATCAAAGATAGCGCTACTGAGTGCTTTAATATAAATACAACATTCCAAGCCATTTGCGGCGCGGGAAGTGGTCACGGTGATGCAAAAACAGCGATTGTTAGAAGTTACTATAAAACTTATATAATCTAAAAGGTATATAAAATTCAATTTTCATTGTTTCGTTCGTATCTTATGCGTTGCCATATCTGATTGCGATAACTTATTTATATCAACTTATTTTTTACACTTGCTAGGTTATACACAATTAACTTCTAGAAGGCGGCGTATTGTACACCAGATAAACAACTAAAATCAAAATAAAGTGTATCACCCTTTATTCAAGTAGACTCTCACGAGCACTTTTGAATCGTCAATACACAAAAGGTTTACATTAAAATAAAGAAGCTACTGGTTCGCAATGTAGATTCTACCGAGAATAACCGTAAGACAAAAGGTAAGTTTTATTCGTCCGGCATGACAAAACCTACATTAACGCGAGCGAGGACGTGAGCAAGAGCTACTATAACATAGTAATAAATAGTTCAAAATATATATGATATCCCTTAGTTGCACGTACATTTTGACATCAGCCTCGTTCGACTTACTCTATTGTGCCCTAAAATGTGGCCTAGTGAAGCAGATTAGACTTATATAAGGATTAGAATCACACATCAACGAACAATCCTATTCGAAGATACAAATAAATTTTAGTAATTCCATTGTTATAAAATTATGGAAAACGAAATAAAAAAATATATATATAAATAAAAATTATTACTTTTAATTTTTATTAAGTCAATATGCAAGTTTGATTTCTTTTCCATTGTTCTTGTATTTTCTAACACTCAAAAAAAAAAACAATTATTCGCCACGTATAAAAATGTACTTTTAAAGAAACTTAAGATACCATTTTTTTTTAATTCACAAAATAAAAAATTTCACGTAAATATAAATATATTTTAAATCACTGTATAATTTTGAGTTAATTCAAAAAATGGAACTAATAAATCGCTCCTCTCATTAACATAGCTACAGTTTTATACTCGAGCGGTTGTATATGTGCAACGCAGTAGACGAGACTGAACTATTTTATACTCTGCATTGCTCGTGAACTAAGTATTGTGAACATGATTGTACACAGACGAGCACCCTTAACTTAGAAAATGTACGACGAAAACCTGTTTTGCTTACGACTGTACGAAATGTAAATCTCAAATATATGCATATATCTTATAAAATTCTTGAACTCACGTAAATGGTGCTTCAAGTTTCACATTTAATAGATATAGTAGCTGCCGTCGCGGTGTCACTCGCGTTTATGGATACTATTTCACTCCTATGAGTTGTAGCGTGATGTAATATAGCCTATACTCGTCTTCAATAAATGGACTATCCAACACAAAAAGATTTTTTTTAAATCTGGTCAGTAGTTTCAAAGATTACCCTCTACATACACACTGTATGTGTAACTTACTAACAAAATTAACCTCTTTATAATATAAATACACACTTTACACATTAATGTAAAGTTTCATCAAAGTCTGTACCATAGTTTTACGTGAAAGAGCAACAAATATCCATCCTCACAAGCTTTTGAGGATGAGCTCATTTTGATGAAATTTTTTGCGTGTTGCAAGTGGGTTTTAGTATTAGTTTCACAATAGCCCGGTAGAGGCCTTAGTATAAGGCTGGACAACGTTTAACGGGTCCGCTAGTGATTATATAGCATATAAAATATAATTAAATTTTATTTACACAACTTATCATATCGTTTGAAGTATAGGATATAGGCTGACTTATATTTCAAACTACATACCCATCGCAGTTTCACTCGCATTATGGTCATTGCTTCCCTCCCATTAATCGTAGCGTGATATAATATAGCCTATAACCTTCACAATAAACGAGCTATTCAACGCAAAAATATTTTTTCAAATCGAATGAGAACTTTCAGATACTGCACACCAATTTTACCACTTTATATTATTATAGTATATAGATAAAAACAATCACAAAGAAAATGACAGAATTCTGAAGAAACAAATATTTAATAAACATTAATAGTTGAAAAACACAAAAAACGGAATACGGAATACATTTACAATTTTCGAAAGAACGAATTACTCTCCCAGTCTCACATCAATATATATTATCCACACATAAAAGGTATACACGTGAACAATTCTGTACGGTCACTAAAAGTCTACAGTAAGAAATGGCCCCAGTTCTGTGGTTGTTCCGCTGATGTACATATGTAGCAAGACTGGCAATTTTCACTACGCTTTTGTGTTCATCGAAGTCGTAATATACGATACTCAGGTACTGCATACGTGTGTCTAGATGACCGAGGTTATAGATATATGGATGCTGATAAGCAATAATGTGTCAACCCACAAAAATTCAAATTTGGAGATATTGATGTATTTTGATACTACGTCACCTATTTAATATTATGCATTCTAATTTCAAGTCAAGGAAAAAATTTCTTAACTCTATGCTTCGAATTTCAGGTGCATTCCATATTTTGCAATTAATAAAATAATCTGAATTATTTAAAAACATATTATTAGAAAACTTATTAAATAAATCTATCTGCTTTTGATTCATTATACATTTTATCAAAATAGAAAAGAAAAGATGAATATATACGTCTTGAAACAAATTTTTTAAGAATAGGTGTGACATCTTTAGACGCCATTTTCTTATAACGAAGTCCGCGTGGCTTGACACAGTATTGCTTATCAGCGTCCATATATAAAAAGCTCAACTATTTTACCAATAAAACATACTTGATCAATATTGTATTATTTTTACTTCGGTACAATCTCATCTCTCCAAACATAATGAACTTCTTTTTTCATTCTTGACAACTATCCTCATTTTAAATATTTGTTCTCCATCATTTGACAGACACGTTAGCGCAGTGGTCACTGCAACTGACTGAAGCGCTAACGGTCGGGGGTTCGATCCCCGCTCACGGCAAACGTCTGTATTGGCCATACGGGTGTTTGTCGCGGTCTGGGTGTCTGTGTTAGTGTTGTGTGTGTTTCCGGACTCCCGACACAAGACCATGAGATCTTAATGGGAGCCGTTAAGTGTGATGCGTTTATTATTATTATTATTATTTTCTTTAGAAGTCGCCTGCCAGCGCTAACAATATGGAAGCTGATAAGCTATACTGTTTCAAGCCACACGGACTTAATTTTTAGAAAATGGCGTCTTACGATGTCGAAACTATTGTTAAGAAATTTGTTTGAAGAAGTAGGGGAAACGTATGTAACGTTACTTTTCCCTTCTGTTTTGATAAAAGTTATATTGAATTGAAAACATATTGGTATAATTAAAAGTTTAATCTACTAATAAATTTTTCAAATATATGTGGTTATTGTATAAATTGCAAATTATAGAAGGCACTTCAATATTCGAAACATTATAAGTGTTAAGAATCTTTTTTCGGCACTTAATAGTTCAGAAAATCAATTTTTTTTAATAATGTTAAATACATTACGCATAATAATGCGATATAATACATCAATATCAATGCCGAATTTGACTCTTCTTGGGTTGACACAGAATTGCTTATCAGCGTCCATATCTTCTAGAATGTTTGAAGAATATAGCGGTAGCTTAGTGATATATATAGGATATATAATACACTATACTTACAAAGAATAGTACAAATATATCGTTGTCTTAGATTTTCGCGATTATTATTCATTGAAATGAAACTATTTTAAACGGATTTAAATCGCGTATATTAATTATTTTTATCATCCCGACGTTTCGAGCACTTTGCAGCGTTCGTGGTCACGGGTAGACTAAGGTGACATTTGTCTATTTGAGATTTGAGAAAAATATTATTTACAACTACCGCCAACGGTTTCTTAAATGATATCTTGAATAACGTTCCGGTTGCACGCAGAAGGCACTAACTGTATCTTTTGGTCTGGCAGTCTGTTGGACTTGGGATTTTAAATTTTTAATGAGCGGATCCCAGGTGTTTGAAAGTCTCCAACCATCTTCTCTATTGAAGTTCGGATGTTTTTGAATTTCAATAGCCTCGCGTATCATTCTAGGAATGAATCTGTGTTCTCTAGCGAGGATCTGTGGTTTATCAAATCGGATAAAATGGTTAGGTTTATCCAAGGCATGTTCACAAACTGCAGACTTTGAAGAACGCCTATTCTTGACATCTCCTATGTGTTCCTTGACCCTAGTACCGATGCTTCTTTTTGTTTGGCCTATGTAAGATAAACCACACTCACATTCGAGTTTGTATACTCCCGCAGTCTGTAAAGGAATATTACTCTTGATAGGTCTCAAGAACTGGCTCACTTTCTTATGAGGCTTGTAGATAGTTTTAATCGAAGCTCGCTTCAAGATGTTGCCAATTCTGTCTGTAACTCCCTTCACATATGGTAGAAATGCAGGTTGTCGCTCAACTGTGGGTGGCTTGATACGGCTTCTACGATGCTGGCGAGGCACGGGCAGCTTGTTCTGGTGGAGTGCAAGCTTGACGTGGTGTAGCTCGTCCTCTAGGTGTTCAGCATCGCAGAGATGGTGGGCTCTCTGAAACAAAGATTTGCCAACGGTAGCTAACTGACTAGGGTGGTGGTGTGAGTCACCATTGAGGTATTTATTAGTGTGTGTGGGTTTCCTATAAACTGTGTGACTTAATGTGTTGTCAGGATTCTTGATAATAAGAATGTCAAGAAAAGCTAAAACATTATTTGCCTCTAATTCCATAGTAAATTGAATGTTATTATTAATAGAATTAAGATGTTGTAAAAATGCAGACGTCATATCACTAGGTAATATTGTGAAAGTGTCATCTACGTACCGCTTGTAAAACCGAGGTGTGATTGGTCCGGAGTGAAGAGCCCTCTCCTCCAGGTCTTCCATGAATAAATCGGCGACCACGGGGGATACTGGAGAACCCATTGCAACTCCGTCGACTTGCACATAGAATTCATCATTCCACAATAAATATCCAGATGTCAGGCAGTGATGTAACAGCTCTGCATACTCAATAGGCATGTTTTTTGTTTGTAGCTTCCTCTTGACAATTTCGATGCAGTCTTGTATGGGTAGGTTGGTAAACAATGACTGGACATCAAAACTAACCATTGTCTCATTGTTGGCTAATTTGAGATCTTTGATTTCACCAACAAACTGGTAAGAATCCTTCACATAAGCTTCCGTGTGTCCTCGGAGTGGTGATAATATCCTTGCTATGTGTTGAGCCAATCTATATGTTGGTGTATCGATTTGGCTTACAATAGGACGCAACGGAGCACCAGTTTTGTGTATTTTAGGTAACCCATACAATTTTGGGGGCTTAGCACATGTAGGCACGAGTGATTTTTTATCCAGATTTAACTTTTCTTGATGTTTAGTTATTAACGCGGATGTCTTTTTGATGGATGTCATCCGCGTTAATAACTAAACATCAAGAAAAGTTAAATCTGGATAAAAAATCACTCGTGCCTACATGTGCTAAGCCCCCAAAATTGTATGGGTTACCTAAAATACACAAAACTGGTGCTCCGTTGCGTCCTATTGTAAGCCAAATCGATACACCAACATATAGATTGGCTCAACACATAGCAAGGATATTATCACCACTCCGAGGACACACGGAAGCTTATGTGAAGGATTCTTACCAGTTTGTTGGTGAAATCAAAGATCTCAAATTAGCCAACAATGAGACAATGGTTAGTTTTGATGTCCAGTCATTGTTTACCAACCTACCCATACAAGACTGCATCGAAATTGTCAAGAGGAAGCTACAAACAAAAAACATGCCTATTGAGTATGCAGAGCTGTTACATCACTGCCTGACATCTGGATATTTATTGTGGAATGATGAATTCTATGTGCAAGTCGACGGAGTTGCAATGGGTTCTCCAGTATCCCCCGTGGTCGCCGATTTATTCATGGAAGACCTGGAGGAGAGGGCTCTTCACTCCGGACCAATCACACCTCGGTTTTACAAGCGGTACGTAGATGACACTTTCACAATATTACCTAGTGATATGACGTCTGCATTTTTACAACATCTTAATTCTATTAATAATAACATTCAATTTACTATGGAATTAGAGGCAAATAATGTTTTAGCTTTTCTTGACATTCTTATTATCAAGAATCCTGACAACACATTAAGTCACACAGTTTATAGGAAACCCACACACACTAATAAATACCTCAATGGTGACTCACACCACCACCCTAGTCAGTTAGCTACCGTTGGCAAATCTTTGTTTCAGAGAGCCCACCATCTCTGCGATGCTGAACACCTAGAGGACGAGCTACACCACGTCAAGCTTGCACTCCACCAGAACAAGCTGCCCGTGCCTCGCCAGCATCGTAGAAGCCGTATCAAGCCACCCACAGTTGAGCGACAACCTGCATTTCTACCATATGTGAAGGGAGTTACAGACAGAATTGGCAACATCTTGAAGCGAGCTTCGATTAAAACTATCTACAAGCCTCATAAGAAAGTGAGCCAGTTCTTGAGACCTATCAAGAGTAATATTCCTTTACAGACTGCGGGAGTATACAAACTCGAATGTGAGTGTGGTTTATCTTACATAGGCCAAACAAAAAGAAGCATCGGTACTAGGGTCAAGGAACACATAGGAGATGTCAAGAATAGGCGTTCTTCAAAGTCTGCAGTTTGTGAACATGCCTTGGATAAACCTAACCATTTTATCCGATTTGATAAACCACAGATCCTCGCTAGAGAACACAGATTCATTCCTAGAATGATACGCGAGGCTATTGAAATTCAAAAACATCCGAACTTCAATAGAGAAGATGGTTGGAGACTTTCAAACACCTGGGATCCGCTCATTAAAAATTTAAAATCCCAAGTCCAACAGACTGCCAGACCAAAAGATACAGTTAGTGCCTTCTGCGTGCAACCGGAACGTTATTCAAGATATCATTTAAGAAACCGTTGGCGGTAGTTGTAAATAATATTTTTCTCAAATCTCAAATAGACAAATGTCACCTTAGTCTACCCGTGACCACGAACGCTGCAAAGTGCTCGAAACGTCGGGATGATAAAAATAATTAATATACGCGATTTAAATCCGTTTAAAATAGTTTCATTAGTACAAATATGTCCGCCATTACCATAATATTTTACGTAACACTTTTTTTTTTAATTATAATTTAATATCAAAACTCACAATCCTAAACTAATAATTCCCAGTTCGCCAGTCAGCAAATGAAACCACAGACAAGAGTAAACATGTTCATAATGTTGGCTGAGTTTGCGGAGGGAATTAAAAGACCTGCCTTAATTGCATTTAAAATTATATTTGACTTGAATTCACTTGAGAATCGTTTAACTTAAATAAATAGTGTACTATTTACTGCGACATAGCTAGATGCTGATAAGCAATAATGTGTCAACCCACAAAAAGTCAAACTCGGAGATATTGATGTATTTTGATACTGCATCACCTATTTAACATTATTTAAAATCAAGTCATGTAAACTAAATAAGTACGGAAAAAAGTTTCTTAATTAATTGTTTCGAATTTTCAGTGTGTTCCATAAATAATTTTAAAAACTTTTTGTTAGATAATATTTTAAATATCTGCTTTTAATTCATCATACAAAACAAATTTATTAAGAATAGGTTTAATAACTTTAGACGCCATTTTCTCAAAATGAAGTCCGTGTGGCTTAACACAGTATTGCTTATCAACGTCCAGCTATCATTGCTTTCAGTTAACAGCCAGGTTATTACGCGGAGCTATCGCTATCGCAAAGCGATACGATCTGAAAGTTAATATGAATCGTTTTTGTTAAAAAATCCGAAATGATAGCATAACTTAATGTAATTACATGATAGTTTTTATTAATATCAGTAAAATATCAATAAAATTTTTGCTCTACAATTTTCAAAGTTTTTTGAGAGTTGTCAAAACCAAAAAATGTATTCAGTTCTTTAGGATAATTTTATTATACAGACGGGTATGATACATCAGGCAAGTAGATAGCTTTATAACGTAAGAACTGCCACTCGCGATTTCAATCGCGTTTATGATTACTGCTTTGCTGCTTAGTCGTAACGTGATGTAATATAGCCTATACCTTCCTTAATAAACAGGCTATCCAAAGCAAAAATAATTTTTCAAATGTTATAGATAGTTTCAGAGATTACCCCCTACATACAAACTTATAAATATACAAACAAACTTTACCTCTTTATAATATTAGCTTTATGGTCACTGCTTCGCTCCTGTGAGTCGTAGCGTGACGTGATATAGCCTATAATCTTTTGAATAAAACAGGCTATCTAACGCATAACCGATTTTCTAAATCAGATGCATAGTTTCAGATATTACCCCCTACACACAAACTTACAAACGAACTTAACGTTTTTTAAGTATAGATAAAAGTAACTTTTGACCACAAAATACCAAAAACGACTTTCAAATTAGGAACAAAATTGATATACTGAAAATTTTGCCTCTGACTAAAATTAACAATATCAGTTGCCAACCCATACCTTCCTCCATATACCATAAACACGAAAATTAACGTACGTTTATCATACGTTTTTCCCATTAACGCCTGCTTAACAAGAGGCCTTCGCCCAACTATGGGACATTAGAGATCCCTTAACCTATCTATAAAAATAACAATAAATTTGAATTATATATTGCACGGTTATTATACCTCCTAATAAAACTGAGGTGCTTTTGGACGGTAATAAGCTGTTATTCTTTATGAGATCGAATACAACCGCAAGGGTAGGACATTTAGATAAATTATAAACCATCTCGACAATGCCCTGTTTACTCGACACTAAAAGGGTTGCTGACTTAAATTAAGGCGAACGCTTTGTCTTAGGCCTGAAACACATTTTATGTTTAATGGGAAAAATAAATTCTAAATCATCTACAAAATATATAAATCTGAATGCGCTGATTTCGATATACAGCAGATTTCAGTAATAATTTTTTGAGGAAGATATAGGCTATAAAACATCACGCTACCATCTACAGAAGCGAAACAGTGGTTACTCGTTGTTTCTTATTGGGCGAGGGAAACCGCGACAGGTAAGTTAGTAATAATAAATTAGTTTAATAATACAAAAAAAAAAAACAATAATTTATATTTTAAGGTGACAAAACGATCATACGCCTTTCTGAATACTGTGACGACCAGCTTACATTCACTCTAAACCGATTTTAATGATTCAACTTGTAATTTTTGAAATCCAGATCAAATGCAAAATATTTTTTAGCTGACAAACTCTTTAAACGCTTACTGCCTTACTACAAAACATTTAAACAGATGTTAAACGCGTGTTTTAAAAAATCCGTACTACAAATCCGCGTCTAAGCACAGTTTTGAGTTAAACGTTCTTTAGATATAGATTAACATGCGTTTAAGTGAGTTTAAAAGATGTCTAGAATCTATTTCATCTTTCAAACGTTTGTTTCTTATACGTTATATAACATTTTATCTATAAGTTTTTTTACGAGTCAAGCAATTTAGATAATATTTTAGGCAATGTTTAATTTTTAAACACTGATTAGCTTAGCTTGTTGACCATGGTTTCAATGCGTCTTTTGTAGTATGACAGTTAATCGTTAAATCGCTTGAAATCAATTCTATCCTAAAGAGAAACAGAAACATACAACGAAACTAATAAATGTAGATTTTTTTGCAAATAATCAATTAAAAGTGAGAAATTACCATGACACGCTGTTGTTAATTCTCTACAAAAATAAATTGAACATACATGAGCACGTGCCCTTAAACTTAGTAAATTAAGAGCGAAATTTCGTAAAACCAATTATAATCACACATCTTACTGTAATAAAATGAAAATACCTCCGACGCGACCTTTTCTATTGTCGTGTCCTCTTTAGACGAGAACGATGGGTTCATCAGTTATTTCAGCGAAGTTTGAGCAAATAAACATCTGTTAATTATGAGAGATTATGTGACTTGTATAGAACATTGTAATTCTGTCTTATGTTATTTATTTTTATTGAGAGTCGAGAGGATCTAGGGGTTAGTACACGTTGATCGTAACTGATAATCGTAAGTTGAATCTGCTAGCACCGTTGTGTTTTTAAGTGTTTATGTTTAAACTATTCCATTGTGGTTTCATTCGCGTTTATGCTTACTGATTCGCTCCTATGGGTCGTAGCGAGATGCAATATAGCCTATAGCCTTTGTTTTGTTGTTGGTAAACACGATGATTTTCAGGAACTGTTGTGGTTTATAGTGTGCGCGCATCGGAGTCACGTAGCAGAGAGCGAGTGCTGGAAACCGGATCCCAATAGTAATGTCACAGAGTATCGCTGTCACAAATGTCACAGACTATACAGTCACTTGACAGCCCATAAACCTTACGCCGATTGAGCGCAAATATATGATAAAGAAACTATCTAATCAACGATTATAGAACAGCCTTCCCCAATAAATAAACTATGTAACAAAAAATTTAATTTTTCATTTCGAACCAGTAGTTCCTCAGTTTAACGTGTTCAAACAAACAAACAAACTTTTCAGCTTTATAATATAAGTATCGATATAACTAGAATTCTTATCCTGAATCACAAAAGTTGTAATTCCTCTGTGATAAACTCTAGATACAGGTCATTGACATCAGCTCGTATCCTAGCTAATTCGACTGAGGAAGTACCGCTCTCTCGTAGAAAATCGGTGTACAAAGAAAAGCTGTATGCAGTCTTCAGAAGATAATTTATGATGGTTACAAAATATAAATAAAGACAATCTTTTTAGTCAGTTTCTCGGTAATATTGAAAATATTTAATTTAAAATGTTTATCTTCTAACATACAGAACTCCTTAATAAAATCCAAGCTTAATAGTTACAGCGAAACAATCCCCTCACACTTAGACACACACATAATCCTAGAAACTATAACTACTTTTTTAAAACTGTCTTAAAAATATAAACTCTAGAAGTCTAATACTTCTAGAGAATCCGCTGCTTTCATCGTCGGTTAAAATCGCTTTAAGTAAATAAACCAACCGAAGAAATTCTTGTTTTCTAAATCCAATCAAAATATCGTTATTATTTCAACGATTGAAGAGATGTTGCTAAAACTGAAGGGTATCTTTTACATCGTTCCACCTCAATAAGCCGCGTATTTATCTTGCATCTTCGAGATAACAAAAATATATATACTTTTACCGTTTAGCTCGCCAAAGGAAATCTATCCGGCGGTGAAAAGAAAATGCATTACGTGGATAAATTGAAATTTATCAAAGCAACCTTTGTACGAGGTATCTTTAAGGATGTTTTAATATGCCTTTTAATGGTATAGAGAGTGGTTTTAAGCTATTCGAGTTTGTTTCTATATTAAAATTTTGCTAGAATTTTTTTGTATCGATGTATTCCTTTAATGGGTGGACTGGGTAGGGTTATTGTTATTAAATTAATTAACGCAAGCACAACCACATCCGAGAGCTATTTATAACAATGTAACACAGTTAAGGCTTGAATG
Source organism: Hypolimnas misippus (assembly GCA_037950945.1). NCBI lineage: Eukaryota > Metazoa > Arthropoda > Insecta > Lepidoptera > Nymphalidae > Hypolimnas > Hypolimnas misippus. The sequence goes on from JBBEEQ010000011.1 coordinate 11,316,631, forward strand.
TCTTGACATATCGAGCCAATAATCAATACTCAAAATGTCTGCGAGTAATAACATAACATAAGGTGATTCCAACTTCGACTAACAGCCAAAATATATAAACAAGCTAGCAGTGGTGACTGTTCATGACGTCGTAAAACGTTGCGACACCGACATCGCGTCGTAAAGCTTTACGAAGTCAACGTCGCGTTGTAAAAATCTAAGACGTGCATGTTAAAAACCAGGACGCAAAATCGCGATATCTTGAAAAATCATATCATTGTGAGCTGATGATATTATTTATCCGAGGTGTCGCGACGATTTACGTCAATTTACCTACTTCAAAAAAGAGAAGGTTTTCAATTCGATTTTTTTATGTTTATTACCTCAGAAATCTTTTATTTCTTATTCAATTTTCAATTTATTTTGTATTTGAAACGGTATACTTTCAGATTGGTCCCGAAAACTTTTTTTTTATTAGAATCAGTTTCGTATTTTAATTTAAATAAGTATGACGTCAAAGTAAACGAAATTACGTATGAAATTATTTGAAGTTGAAATGGTCTCAATTATTATAGTTATTATCATATATTTTAACAACAAAATGATTTAATAATTGCTTTCATTTATAGTTTTGTCTATATTCCCGAATATTTTTTATGAACTTTTTATTTCACCATAATGAGGCGTATAGGGAATCTAAACGACTCAATCGATTTAGACAAATGAGTCAGCGCTAGTCATAGAAAGTGCTAGAGTACGCTATCATTTGTCACCATTTATCTAATACATCAGCTCAATATAGGAGTTTATTTTTTGTGAATTGTTAGAAATGTGCGCTGTTATTTTTTTAATAAAGAATATATAAAATGTAATAGTTATTTACACACTTACAGTGTTATGTACAGTTTCTTTCCCTTTTCTATTGCCAAAGCTTGCTTTTGTAATCAGGATTTCATTTACAGAGTGATTGCTATTTCACTCGACATCGAAGCCAAGTCAGTTAATTTCAGACTAAAATATTTTCATAATCGAGTATTACGAAAATTTTAGTTACGCTTTACTATTACCTCCGAGGTCGAAAAGGCCTTTGTGTCGTGTCCTTGTGAGCTAGGTGCCCACAAGACCCAGAATATTAACACCAACTAAACTATTTAACCCTAAGTGAGAATCATGCCTCAACTTTTAAAAATTACGCTTATTACCACTATGACATACCACTATGGTTGTCTTTCAGTTAAAATAAATGTAAAAGTTCGATTTAGACTCTTGCACCGTAGACTTGTGTATGGGCACTGTGCTCATTCCGTGGAAGATTCATTTGCTTGACGTGACTTGACTTGAAAAAGAGGATGTAAATTCCTAATTTTGAATTAAAAGATTTTAATTTTAATTTTGAAGATTCCTTAATTATTATATTTGATATGCATTTGACCAGTTCTTTAATCTGTTCTAATAATTATATATTTTAAACTTTCGCGATTTATATTCATATTTTAAATAACGGTATAATCGCAATAACGAATCTTAGAATATCTTTTTTATTGCCCGACGTTTCGACGAAGTTGCATCCGTTAAAATATGAATTTGTTCATATTCAGACCTTACACTAAAATCACACCAAAATTAATAATTGCCTGTGTTACTAATATTATGATTGGTTGTTTAAAAAAAACAGTTTTCTCGTATAAAGACCACCCGAAGAGACGGATGAACAGATCCCATAGCTTCAGTAATAGGGTACCATTGGGAAGGAAACGTTAAAAGAAATTACGTGATACAACTCTATGGAACGAGACTACAAAAATAAAGGCAAAACGTGAAGAGGGTCGCCTTTTATCGCATACAAAATATCTAAATGATTATATGACAGAGTGACTTCGCGGAACAACTCACCGAAGGCGAAGCAAGTCACCGCGTAAATTACGTCGGGTGACGTCATTATTACCCCCTCCCCCTCCTCGCCGAAACCCCTCACTAACCTATTTAGGGAAACTGTAATTTATCACTGAAATTAAAAGCCGACTTGTTTAGGACGATGTTGTGACAAAAAAAGATAAAATTCTGGTGCTTCCTGATAACCGTTAATTTTTTTTTTTATTTTGGCAAAGTTTATGATCGTTGATACATTTTGTTCATCTATACTATTGTTCTAAAGCTGAAGAGTTTGTTTGTTTAAACGCGCTAATCTCAAGAACTACTGGTACGAATTGAAAAAAATCTGTTTGTGTTAGATGGTTCATTTATTGAGAAAGGCTATAGGCTATATTACATCACGCTACAACACATGGGAGCGAAGCAGTAACCATAAACACGAGTGAAACCGCAAGGGGCAGCTAATTTATCATAAAGAATAGGAAATAATGTCTCACTGCTGGAAAAAATCTTCTCTAAAATGTTTTTTAACTAATACATTCAGTTATAAAAATATAGCGTGATTTAATTAACGAATTAAGAGAGAGGGAGAGCGTTCTTTGCAAGATGCTTACAGTAACATGTCTTGTTCAAGTAGTAAATAGTAGTATCATAGAGCGAGGGGTACGGTGAGGGCAATATTAGACTTTGCGCTCCTGAGACGAGCTCCGCCAGCCACGAGCGGAGCGTCGCACGGGAGGGGCAGCGGATGCGCAAGCGATCCCGAGGCCTCTCCATTTCCGTGCCGAGAAAGGCCATCGCAGGGGTTTTAGTAAAAAAAAGATTTCCTGCGTAAACAAAAAAAAAAGGTAGTATCATAGAACTGAAAAATCTGTATCTATGTTTATGACAAATTTAGGAATTACAATTTTCTAAAAAGTAGTTTTCTTGCCTTTAGAAGGAAGGATATTTCATTTTTTCATTAGAAGGATAAGCAGCTCATTCTTCCAAACTAAATTACTGATTATTGGGTAAATATCTCAAAACATTTCTGAATAATAATATAGATGTAATTACAATTTTTTTTTCTTAATTATCTTCTTTACCGCACAAATTATATGTTATAGTGTAGTGGGTACTTAAAAACACAGCAATGAAATTGTATGTAATTGTGTTTTATCTCGTGACTTTCGCTTAAAATCCTAAACACATAACTATGATGACGTCACGTTACGGCGTTGTGAAATGATGCGACGTCACGTCGTGAAAATCTACGAACATGGTACAAAAAATAACGATTCGATGTCGTGTCGTAATACTTTACGACGCACTATATTGTAACGTCCCACGTCGAGATATCGTTACATCATGCTATCTCTGATTTCGTAGATCCAGTGCTGGTTTGGATCACTGTAATGGCCGGGGCAAAATTCGGGGTGTGAAAGATTTTTTCAAGAATTTAAATTAAATTTTATTATACTCTACTAAACTTTTTTCTTTATTTTTAGAGAGGGATTTTTCTACTACTTAATTTACATAGGTAATTATTTAGGTTAAAATTAAGGGCCGCCATTTTTCACTCTGCCCCAAGACGGCTCTTAAAGTAAATCCTGCCGTGCGTATATCTACAGATATATCAATTTTAAACTTTAAACTATTGTCAATAAAACAATTGTATTATATCAGCATATAAATCAATATAATCGATCGATGCAACAAAATCACATTACTCATTTCTTAATCATTAGTATCAATATCAATAATCATAAACTATAATATAAAAGTATAACATATAACCGTGTTTTTAATTATACTTATTAGAATGTCGCAATACACTTCTACACTCTACGACGGCACTTTCACGAATGACTACCGACAATCCTTAACTTTTTAAACTTGATTAATTGCACGAACTTCAACTGGCACAGTGCTGCCATCTTCGTTGACGTTAAAATCTGGAAACTCGGACTCCATCAAAAACTTCGGCAACGATCTAACAATATCAAGTATCATTTAAATACGATAATGAGTCTCATTGTATTTCATATCGAAACCGATGCATAATTAATTCCGTATTTATCTATCGAAATACGTTCGTTAAAGTTCCATTGTTAATTTAGATGTTTTGTTTTGTACGGATTTATAACCCGCCTTTGTTCGAGTTTGTCCGTTGATCAACCTTTTGTTCGCGCGTAATAGCCTATGTTGATAGCTAAATAATTTTGTTTACGAGAACACCAGCTGACCCGGTTTATTTGAATACGGAATCATTACACCTCGTCACTTGAAAGATTTGTGGGCTTAAGTTGTTTTGTGTTTGATAGCAGATCTGTTTTCAAGGAATTATTGTGGCTAGTCGCCGCGTTGAAATATCACCGTCACCATAGATTATTGTTAGGCGAGAATTACACTTGTAAGTTTTACTCACTAACTGATACAAAACAAGTTTCTAACCTGCAGGTTACGGTAAGCTACTGTAGCTAGTTTTACGAGTTTTCTAATAAAACGAAAACAACTGTCAAAGTGTTTTGCAGTGTAATAGCGATACCTCCGCATAATAAACTTCTAGGTAGCAGTTACCTAGATAATTATATACTATGACTTTCAATAAATTAATCATTAATAAATGACTATAACAATGTAAATATAAAGTACCTGACTTACAAGTGTAAATATCGCCTTATATTTTTAGTTTGAACAGGATAATCTCAGGAACTACTGGTTCGAATTGAAAAATTATTTTTGTATTAGATAGTTTATTTATTAAGGAAGGATATAGGCTATATTACGCTACGACTTATAAGAGAAAAGCAGTAACTATAAACGCGAATTAAATCGCGAAGAGCAGCTGGTTTAATAAATAAAAATCATGTATTCATAAAGAAATAAATATAATAAAAATAAATAGTTAGTTTTCGAGTTATCGGTGAACATACATGAGAAAGTACCTTTTTTTTTTTTAACACTGGGAAATGCATTTATGCATCCCGCCCGAGAATTCAGGCGGGTATGTGGGACTCCTGACAATCGCACTAGACTACCCACTAAAACCCAGCGATGCCCTCATCGTCTTGGATGGGCGCCACGGGATCGCTTACGCATGCTACCATGGCACCCTGACGGTTGATCTGCCTCTGCGAGATTCCTTCACCTGGAGAGAGCTCACGGGCACCGAAAGCACTCCCCTACCCTAGTTGCGAATGGGAATATTAATATTTCCACTTGGGCTTGTCTATGGCGGAGGAAGAAGATGTACATAGCGCCGCCTTCTTCCGCCTGGTCGTCTCCGGCGAATCGGGTCAGCGAGAGCGTCCGCCTCTCTTTCCCTCTCCGCGGCCTCCTTCAGCGATATAACGGCCTCGCTAAAAGAGACCATGGCCGACCAGCATTCCTCACTGTCGAGCATTACGCGGATCACACTCGACAGCGAGAGATCTCCACCCACTGCCGCCACCAGGGCGTGGCGTTGAGGTCCCCATGCGGCGCATACCTCCAGGGTGTGGCGTGCTGTGTCGGTAAGCACGCCACATTCATGGCACATAGGGGATGTTTCCCTTTTTGCCATCTGATACAGGTACTTACCGAAGCACCCGTGTCCGGTAAGTATCTGCGTCAGTCTAAATGTTAACATGCCATGCCGTCTTTTGACCCAGCTATCGAAGTGAGGCCGAATGGCCTCAACTGTCGCAAGGCCAGCCGCCGGAGACCCCAAATCCTCTTTCCATCTATCAATCAGGACTCTCTGGGCAAGAGCCCTGATCCTTCCACTTTGATCTACACTCGGACGTTCTCCCCCCGCCCCAAGGCTCGACCGGAAGTAGTATACCTCCGCGAGCACCTCCGCCTGTAATTCCCAAGGTGGGTCTCCCGCGAGAAGTGTCGCGGCTGTCCACGATACCGTACGATAGCCCCGTATTGCTCTAATCGCTATGATTCTTTGCGGCCTCCGCAAGAGAATCTTATTCTGAGCGGAGAGAGCGTTGACCCACACGGGAGCTCCGTATAGGGCCATACTCCGTATAACACCAGCATATAATTGCCGACACGGTGAGCCTGGCCCTCCCACGTTAGGCAGAAGTTTGCCCAACGCGGCGGCAGCGTTAATGAGCCTAGGGGCGAGCTGGGAGAAGTGCGGACCAAAGTTCCATCGTCCATTCAGGGTCAGGCCCAGATATTTTATCTCAGCCCGGACCACTACCTCTGTGCCCTGGACGGCGATACGCGCACCTCGGGGGGGGACCCCTGCGTGGGCCGTGAAACAGCAGGGCCTCTGTTTTGGAGACAGAGACCCTTAGACCTAGCATGCCGATCCGGTCGACTACCAGCGTGGTTCCGACTGCAGCCAGCCGAGCTGCCTCCTCATAGTTTCCTCCTCGGGCCGTTATGAGAGTGTCGTCTGCATAACATATTAAACTCATCCCGGGGAGGAGAGGCGCTCGCAAGAGCCAGTCAAAACCGACGTTCCACAGGATCGGTCCTAGTACTGAACCCTGGGGAACGCCGCAACCAACACGTCGCCGGTAGAGCTGACCGTCACCCCCCTCCCAAAGGACCTCTCTGTCTTGGAGATATGCCTCCAACAGTCTTCTGAACATGAGAAAGTACCTACTCAACGAAGTGAAAACCTCTTCCTTTTTGGAAGTCGGGTAAAAGGCCGCCGAGGGCATCACTTCCCTAGGGCGCTGAGGCAGTTAGAGCCGGCCCTGATCTTGGACGAAATTCTGGAAATCACCTCCGAATAAATGAATTAATTTAGCCTAAAAATTTTTTATTCACATCTGTCAGACTGTTTTTGGTGACGATAAATTTACTACCGTCGCAATAAAATACTTGCTGTAACTATGTCAATTGAATTGTAAATAATAAATTCACTTTTTTTTTAAATTTTATCTCGTTAAAATAGAGCTTTTCAACAGCCCGGCTTGACCTAAATATTGGTCTATTCGAGCAACACTGAGCATTTAACAAAGCTTCTGACTCTTTTTTCAATTAAATTTAGAAATTCCCGATATATGCGTTCTTTTGAGCTATAGTTCCTATTTCGAAAAAATAAGTATAATATTTCTCTCACTTTTGAAGTGTTTTTTTATCCGACGGTAAAGCTAATGAAGAGTTATGACTTTAGCAGTCTATGTGTGTATGTCGTCTATGTTGATTATACCGTATATTTATATACATATATATTTTGACTGATTTGATTAAAGACTAAAATTAAAAATATTATACAATAATTTTACTTAATAAGCGAATTAATATAATGACATGATTTTGTAAATTCAATTTGTTTTTATATACAAACAGACAGGTTGGCGCAGTGGTCACTGTAAATGACTGAAGCACTATCGGTCGTGGATTCGATCCTCGCTCCAGGCAAATGTATACGGATAATGTATATGTATATGTATATTTATGGTCATACGGATGATTGTCCTGGTCTGGGTGTTTGTGTTGTGTGTGTGTTCCGTACCCCCAGTACACGATCACAAGATCCTAATGAAGGCCGTTGAATGTGATCCGTTTATTTATATACGTTAGTAAAGGAGATACAGTTTTTATTATCTGTAGGACCCCTTCTCGGATTAACAATGTTCTATATGATCTACAGTAAAGATGTTCAGTTCGGTATGTTCAGTTTCATTAAAATCCATCGAGAGGAATTAAGAAGCGGATACAGTCAGACGAGTAAGCGGACATTTTTAATATATTTTTTTTTAGATAATAATATTTGGACGCTGATAAGCATTACTGCATCAAGAAACTTTTTTCCGTCCTTATTTAGTTTATATTACTTCAATCGTATTTGGTTGTTGTTAAATATCAAAATACATCAATATCTCTGAATTTAACTTTTTGTACGTTAACACATTATTGCTTAACAGCATCTAAATATTATCTGTGCCCGCGACTTTGTTCGCGTGGACTACAATAATGGTCACTGCATCTGGACAATAAGTTCGCGGGTTAGATCCCCGCTCATAGCAAACATCTGTATTGGTCATATGGATGTTTGTGGTGGTCTGGGCGTTTGAGTTGTGTATGTCCGTACCCCCGACATAGGATCATGAGATCCTGATCCATTAAGTATGACGCATTTAATAATTAATTTATTTAAAAAGACATAATTAGCGTCACAAGTGTAAGATTCCTGATACCTTGAAAAGATCTATGTAAATGAAAATAAATTTTTGAATTTATGTAAACTTCAGAAGGGTTGCATCTATTTTGCTAATTCGTTTTTTTGTTATGTTAGTAATTGTCAGGGAAAAGTTAATTGATAATTGTTTATTATTTGTTGTTTATATTTAATAAAATATATAGAAGTGTATAAAAGTGAGTAAGTCTCAATTAGTACACCCGTTCTTTGTACCCCTTTTAACGAAAGTTACGGACGGAGGAGTAGGAGTAAGAGTAGTAGTAGTAACTATAAAATTTCGCACCCTCACAAGAGAAGGAGTGAAAAAAATGTTTTTTTTTTTTTAATTATGCAAAAATAATACGCAAAGATACAATATCTTTGACACAAACACGCAAACATTTTGATTTGTTAATTGTTAAAGTCAGTGGTAAAATTGAGAATAGATTACTCGTGGTCAATCTCGAAATCGGTTGAAAATTTAATCCAAAAGAAGATTACTAGTTATTAATAAATAAATGAATAACTAAATTTTCCGCTACGAACATCACCATCTCCTACCTTAAACTGCAGATCGTCGAATGCCCTACAGCCAAGATGCAGGATCGCATGTCCTCTAAAAGTCCTTGAGCCCTAATTCAACAGCAGAGAAGTGATTTTCGAATGCACATCGGTATTTCCTCGAGTGATATTCTGAATAGCATAGTTCGGAATATGCTGTAATGGTAATGGAATAAAGATCATTATCCAATGAGAGTTATCATCGATAAAAGAGCAGAGACAGCTCTCCGCTTAAGTACTAGGGTGCGGTTCACAATATATGCAGGTTATACGATTTCTATATGAGTGTGACGAGTACATTGAACAATACGATGAACACTGACGGTAAATATTCTGTAGAAGTATTATATGTCTCAATTATACAAAGTAACGATATTATATTAAGAGTGTATATATTTGTCTGTGATTTTCAACCGACTTTATTTTTTTTAAGATGGAGGTTCTTAATTCGTGGTATATTTTTTTAAGTTTCGGAACTCTGTAATTTCTTTAACCCATTTAGAAATATCTTTTTTTTACTTGATCGTGTTGAATTTTTATTAAGTTAATTATTAATAGTTTAAAATTTTTCAAATTTACGAATTTTGGTTTTATATTACGATGTTTTATTTAAGTCTTAATTATTTATTTGTATGTTTTGTTTTTTTTTTATTAAGTAATAATCGATAATTAGACGTGTAAGTTACATACGTCTCGTAACTTATATAAAACAACTCTGTAACCTAGTAACAGATACATAGTAATTACGAAAGTTGGGAATGTCAAGAATAAGGCACTAACAGTTAATTATTTCAAATGTAAAGCAACAAACAACTCATGTAAATATTTATGAACGCCTGAGAGCAAAACTTATAGAGTAATTCTTTTCATATGTAATATAACGGGTGTTATCGCGATAACTAAAAAAAAACCCCGAACAAAACTCGTGCACTCGCCGCCGGAGGGCGCGCGGCACACCAGTCAGCTCGTGACCACGACGAATGCAACTTCGTCGAAACGTCGGGCAATAAAAAAAGGTATTACTACCATTAGTTATCGCGATAAAACCCGTCTTATTAAATACTAGCGGCCCGCCCCGGCTTCGCTCGGGTACATACACATACACACACACACACACACACATACACTCTTCTTTTTTGCGTCGGGTTTCAAAAAAAAGTAAAATTATAAAGGAAGTTTGAACTTTTTTTAATGATTTTTTTTTTATTCATAGTTTTTATTAATGTACTCGCGGCACTTTATTTTATTACATTGACTCTCCCCCGTATCCTAGTGACGATTGGGTTACATTATTAGAGTTTTAGTAAGGATCCCTAATTTTTTTTAAAATATAATATAGCCTATGTTACTCAGGGATAATGTAGCTTTCCAAAGGTGAAAAAATTTTTGAAATCGGTCCAATAGTTTCGGAGCCTATTCATTACAAACAATCAATCAAATCTTTCCTCTTTATGATATTAGTATACATAGATGAATAGTACAAATCGCGAAAGCTTAAAATATAGAAGTGTAATTCTTGCCTTCAGCTGAAAAATGCAATAGAACCCAGTTTCACTAACTTGCATTGTGACAAAAAATATATTAAAAATTTTAAATGAATAGAAAGCTATGTTTGAAATTTATATCGATTTGACAGAAATCCGAATGATTTTTAATTCAACTTTTTCACTCGTCGTGAAATAGCTTCATCGTTTATTATAGGGTTTAAATGAAAACTTTGCGTAAGGCCTTCAAAGTATATTCGCCTCTGACGTTGGGTTATACGTGACTTTGGTTCCCAAGACTTTTCAAGTTTCTAGTTTTCTCACCGCTTCACCAACTATTGCTGGCGCATTCGAGAATGCTTCATTCATAGCTGTTATTCCATTCTTCGTTTACTTTTTCTTACTTTAGAAATAGGTTATTTTCGAGTGCAGTTTTTTTTTATATATTAAATAATTATTTATTTAATATATAAAAAAAAAATAATTATTTAATATATAAAAAAAAAAAAAAACTGCACTCGAAAATAACACGTCACACGCATCACATGCAACGGTCCCTATTAAGATTTCATGGCCTCGTGTCGGGAATCCAGAAACACACACAACACTAACACGAACACCCAGACAACGACAAACATCCGTATGGCCAAGACAGACGTTTGCCCTGAGCGGGGATCGAACCCGTGATTCAGTCAGTTGCATTGACCACTTCGCCAACGTGTCTGTCAAGTTAGAATTTTGTTTGTGGAAAATAACAATTATAACTTACAGTCAAACGAAAAGTATAAATTATAACACTTGAAAATATCTAGATGTAACACTCAAAATATTAGGTACTAGAACTGTCTTAGTCCTTAACTTCACCCTATTTCACCCTCTTAACGTTTTATTTTCGCGCATTAAAATAGCTTATGTCCTTCTTCCAAATCCAATCCCATTAAAGTTCATAAAAATTAGTTTAACAGTTTAGCCATATAAGAAAAATAGACAGACAGAGTTACTTTGGAATTTATAATGTTTATAATAAAAGTAATAATTAATTTTAAGCAAACCCAAGACACAGGGGCATAACTAGAGGCAGGGCTGGCAAAAGCCACGGGCCCCTGACGCGAGAGGGCCTCGGCCTAAAAGAACTTTATTAATAAAAATCTTATTAAAAGTAAATTATTATTTCAGTATAAATATGTAAAAACGTATGCTCTTAAAAATAAAACTTATCAAATATTTAACTTAAAGTTTTGGATGGCTACTTAAGGGATTCATTAAAATTAAGTTATAATGTAACGATATTTACTAAAAGGCCCCATCCCAAGAATTTTCCAGGGGCCTCAAATGGTATAGTTACGCCTTTACCAAGACAAGCGCTAATTATACACAAATATACAAATAATTAAGCATCAGCTACTTAAATAAGCCCCCAACTGTTTAGAAAAACTTCAAAAGGTATAACAGCATTACGCGCCGTGAGCTTACCGGTTAAACTTTAAAGCTCATAGTATACGCCTTACACGAAGTTAAGTAGGAAAATTTCTCTCATTAACGGTACATTCGGCGTTTCGCGTAATTAAACGAAATTTTCCAGCGGTGTTGTGCAAATACTGTGATACGGTGTGTTTAGCTTACGTGAATTATAATTTTGACAAGCACGTTATTTGTATTATGTATATAAATATGAAACTTTACAAAGTTATACTAGCATCTTCTTGCAGCTTAGCTCACGTTTCATTTCTCTATACAATTAATTATTCTATACAAATTACCCAAACCACTAAAAAAGGTTTAATACCTTTTTTAGATAAAATTGCTATGGGATCTATCGAGAAGCAAATTCTTTTAAAACAAAAAAATGATTTTCAAACTTGGTTCAGAAATAACGGAGTTATAAGGTAACAAACATAAAAAGGTGGTATGAATAAAGTACCGCTTTATTTTTGAAGTCGGTTAAAAAGGTACCTCAGTCACAATAATATTGAAAAAGCGAGCGAAGTCGTTAGCAAAAGCTACTAAATGTATACTAATATTATAATCATGAAATAATTTTTTGTTTGTCTGCCTCTAGGCATCCCGAATATATCATACCGAAACTACTAGACTGATTTGATTTTTTTTATTATTTTGCTCATTTCTTCAGAAAGGTTATATACTACACTTACTATATCATATACTTACATCACGCTACAACTTATAGTAGCGAAACAGTAACCATAAACGCAAGTTAAACCGCGAGGGGCAATCATAAATAAAGTTCAATAGTCATGATTGGCTGACACGAAATGCTAAAACGTAACGCGGAAACGTGCACCCAGCATTAGTGGAATAATTAATTGACTTTGCTCTGCAATTTAATCAATTAATTAAATTGTCAAAATACCTATTGTGTTTAATTTGGTGTTTTGTATAAACAGATTATAAACAGTCTAAATGAATAGGTATATTAAAGTTTTAAAACACCTCTATCACTTGGTTTTTGTCTAAAATATTTAACAATAAATTTTATATATTACATTTTTTGTTAACATTGACATTTTCGATAACTGTAGGTAATTCTATATATTATTCCTATTGTACAAGAATATTTTTTATAATACATAGTATTAATAGTAAAGTAACTACTGAGTTTCTCGCCGGCTCTTCTCAATAGAGTCTACATTCCGAGCCGGTGGTAGCTTCGCTTGGAACTGACATAATAAACTTGTAAATTGACGATCTGAAACAGTTTATAAAAACACATTTGGATAAGTATATTTTGAGTTTGAGTTTGAAAACACTGGCTAAAGGAGTGTGCTCCTCTGATATTAAATGATCAATGACTACTGCCATATGCAGCATCAGAGGAGCCACATATATGCACCCAGCATAAAAAGGAATAATTTATAAAGGGTATAAAAGCTTCCTTCTCTCTCTCACTCACTGTACGAAACGCAACTACATTAGCTATTTGGCACCGATTTTCTGTATGAACTCTCTTCTTTATTGAACTTTAATTAGTGTGAGTAGCTTAGTTGTATAAGCTCATATAAATGTACGAAACGTTGAAGATAAGGAGACAGGCTTCTGAGTCTCTCACTCACTGTACGAAATATAACTACATTAGCTCCTTTTCACCGATTTTCTGTATGAGTTCCCTTCTTTCCTGAGCTGTAATCGATGTGCACAGTAAGGCTCATCTAAATATACAAAAGTTAAAAGATAAAGAGACACACTTCCTTCTCTCTTACTCACTGCACAAAACACATCTACATAAGCTACTTTGCACAGACTTTCCATATGAGAAAGAAGGGATTCTTTGCTGAGCTCTAATTATTCAGCTACAGCTAGGCTCATATAATATACAAAAAGTTAAAGATAACAAGAATGGCTTCTTTCTCTCTCACTCACTGTAAAAACGCAGCCACGTTAGCTTTGCAACGATATTCTGTATTTTCTTTCTTACCCTCCACAGTTGTAGTCAATGAGCTATCTGTATAGGTTCTAAATATCCGAAGAATTAAATTCACCCGAATAAATGAAGAAGCAAATGCTTCTTGAATATAGTAAGCGTTAAGTCAACGACCCTTGTTACAACATAATGGAGAATCAGACTAGGGACAATTTTTGTTTTATTCCACGATTCTTTATTCCAACCCTTTGTTAATTAAGCCCGCGATCCTTTTATATCGAGTATTACAAACGTTGTAGGGTACTATCGTTCAATAATTTATTCCACGGCGGTTATTAAGAGATGAATAGTTGATTACATCGAGACGGTTTCGGCTTAGCTGGATTAAGCGTAGCGTTTTATTCTCAGAATTGGAATTAGAAATGTGGATTGCGGAATTTTTTTTTATATTAATTTAAATATTTTGAATATCCGAATTTTGATGTTAATTATTCATATTTTATATAACGTATCTTAAAGCGACTAGCTTTAATTATACACAGCTATAATTTACGAACATCTGCTCAGACTTTTCGAAGTTAAGTATCAAGTCTTTTCTAGTTGGTGAAGCAACCTCCACTTCTTATCAACTGGAAATTTAACATACTGTATATGATATCAAAATAAGTTGCATAAACTTGACCTAATACTGACAACTCCTCATCAACTTACAGCAGATCGCGTTAGGACTCGTTGAAATGATTCCAATGGATAGATTGTGGACATTTTTTATTTATTTTATATTTGGACGCTGATATGCAATACTGTGTCAAGCCACGCGAACTTTATTTTGGTAAAATAGCATCTAAAGACGTCAAACCGATTCTTAATAAATTTGTTTGAAGACGTATATATTCATCTTTTCTTTTCTAATTTGATATAAGGTGTAATGAATTTAAAGCAGATTGATATATTTAGCGTGTTATGTAATAGTAAGTTTTTCAAATATTCGAGATTATTGTATTTATTGCAAAATATGCAACGCACTTAAAACTCGAGACATTAAATTGAGGCACTTTTTCCGTACTTATTTAGTTTATATAAATTAAAATTATTCTTAATGTTGTTGAAGTATATATTCATATTTTCTTTTCTATTTTGATAAAATGTATAATTAATCAAAAGCAGATAGATTTATTTAATATGATATCTAATAATAAGTTTTTAAATATTTGAGATTATTTTATAAATTGCAAAATATGGAACGCACCTGAATTTCGAAACATTGCGTTAAGGAACTTTTTCCCGTACTTATTTAGTTTAGATGACTTTAATTTTTTTGGATAATGTTAAATAGGTGACGTAGTATCAAAATACATCAATATCTTCAAATTTGACTTTTTGTGGGTTGACACATTATTGCTTATCAGCATCCAATTGTTCTATGCTTTTCTGTCACTCACTACGTTCTTAAGATCTAATAGTTCAGAGGTCATTCAACTGCATTCTCGGTTCACTGCCTTTACACTAAGCCAGTTCAGCGACCATCAGATATCACATCCCCACTGATCCTTCCTAACATTTCTTTAGATTCGATACAAACAAATTGTTTACTTTCTCAAAAACATCAGGTATTTTCCTCAGTAAATATTTATATTTATTTACCAACGCTCAAGAGAGCGAGTGGTTTCCTTAGAAATACATTAAAACAATAAACATTTTGGTATAAGAAGTGTAGCGAAATTATTTTCCCTGCTTCGTGTGAGGGGGCTACTATTTTTAAGCACTCGTTATGATAATAGGAAACATTCTGACAGTTGAAGACGATGTTTTATTTGGTGACGTATATTAAATCACGAATCGACACAGCGAAAGCAATTTTGTGTAATACTGGCTTTTGCTCGTGGCTTCGCGTTAATGTGGATTTTGTTTTAAAATGATACGTTCCAATATTTGATTTTCATCTGATTTTGGTTTTCTTCCGAGTCTCACAGTCACAAAAGTCATATACACTAAATAATTGGGAGGTTTTCAAGCGTCGAGTGTATAGACACCTTAATGTCAAAGGCCGGCAACGCACCAGCAACGCACCTGGTGTTGATGATGTCTATGGGCGATGATAACCACTTAACGTCGGGTGGTACTACTTCCTCGTTTGCACCCATTTTTATATATATATATTTAGAGGTTGCAGATTTGTGCCACTTTTATCACATACTTGTGAAATATGTAGTACTGAAATGTTTTGTAATAGTTTATGTAGATATAATACATAAAAGATACTCTGTGACCATCTTGATTGTAAAAATCTCAGAAGGGTAGCGGTTATAATTTAAACACAAAATTAACTTTCTACACACTTTAATCACTTTTCATAAATAATTCACAATAATTTATACACAACAACACATTTCACGTTTCACATAACGTTCTTTGCAAAATTAAAAAATATTTCACTACTAACATCAACACTCAATAAACAGTTCAACATAATTTTAGCCGTTTACACTCACAATTTTTATATGAATACTCGTGTTTTTGCTTCACGGACCCACGATACAACGAGTAGCATAACGACTGACTGGCCATCAGTAGTTTTTGAAAGTCAATTTATACCCTTCTTATGTCAATGTTTTAATAAAAATATAGTGGGTATGCCTCAATTTCTTACATGATGTACCTTTTAAATGGTACCATAATTAAAAAAAAAATTTAGTGGTTCCGTTTACTTCGACATATAAAAGTCGCTGTCTCTTTACTATATTACACTATCTATAGCTTGAAATATGCAAAAAGATTTCATACATGTATCAAACAAGTAATACAAAAATAATTTTATCATAAATAATATCAAATCCTTTGTGTCAAGATTTGTTAAAATTTTATTAAAAGATAACCAAAAAATATATTACAATATCAAAGTACACAAACAACGAGCGCTTGTGTCGCGTGTTTAAAATTAAAATAAAAATTTAACCCTCAATAATAAAATTACATTTTACGTAAACGACACGATAATCGTAGATACGATAGCGCCATATATCGTAGTATTGTTTTCTATATAGTGTATGTACATATACACCAAATTATTTGAGGGTTTTCAAGCGTCGCGTGTATAGACACCTTTCCGACAAAGGCCGCCAACGCACCCGCAACGCCCCTGGTGTTGCAGATGTCCGGGCGATAGTAACCACTTAAAATCACGTGGGACTATTTGCTCGTTTGCCCCCCTTTTTTATAATAAAAAAACGTTATAAAATGTATAATCTTTGGATGTAATGTACAAAAAAAATGTTAAGAGATCTTGTTTGTATATCAAAACGTCGAAACTTAAATGTATTCGATTTTTTAGTAAGATAAACTTAATCACTAAACTATATCCATTATTATAAATACTAATTTTAACACCGTACGAACCGTTTAATTAAATACTTGAAATGGCTCGCAGATCCAACGTAGCCATTAGTTTGAGAATATTAATATTGGAGTCCGTTTACATGGTGAATTTTAAATATAAAAAACTTCATAATTTTTTATAACACTTTTTCACTACGATTTTTATTTAACACTAGCTGTACCCGGTATATGCAATGCAACATTAAGTATATAGATTTTTGAATTAGGAACTAGGAAAGTAATACTCTACGAAAGTTTCATCATAATCCGATCAATGGATTCGGAATTCATAGAAGGCAAACATATAAACATTCTTATTTGTTTTTCAAACTCAACTCAAACTCAAAATATACTTTATTCAAATAGGCCTTTGCAAGCTCTTTCGAATCGTCAATTTACAAATTTGTGATGTCAGTTCTACGTGAAGCTACCACCGGCTCGGAGTGTGGACTCTACTGAGAAGAGCCGGCGAGAAACTCAGTAGTTACTCTTTTAAAAATATTTTTGTACAATACTGTTTGATACAATTAGCTACAGTTATCCTGCGAGAATATCGACGCCCTATTATTCCACGCGGTTTTATCATTAATGTAGTCATATACTGAATAGTATGCTTTTTCTATTAATGATTTTTTTATGTAAACTTTAAATTTGAGAAGTGGCAAATTTAATATTGTTTCCGGGATTTTATTATAGAAGCGTATACTTTGTCCCATAAAAGACATATTAACTTTGCGCAGTCTGAAAGTAGGAGTTCTTAGCTTATCTTTACTTCGTGTGTGTATGCAATGTTTGTCACTGTTCCTTTCAAAAGTATTAATGTTTTGGTGGATGTACCAAATATTGCTGTAAATATATTGAGATGGAACTGTAAGTATGCCTATCTTTTTAAAAACATTTCTAAGGGACTCCCTAGCTCCGAGATTATAAAATATTTATATCAATTATTTATAATATATGTTTATATCAATTATTGTCAAATGTTTTAATAAGGACCGAATGATGCGTTTCGTACTTATATAAATAGCAATAAAATATCTAAGAATTTTAATTGAACTGAAACATTACACATATGATTCAAACATATTGGATATGAAGACAAAGAAAAATCTGGGCAATGACTATTACGAAAATATAGATAACAATTTGGTCACATTTTGCCAAAACAGGTAACAAAAAAATTTAAAACTATTTTTGCTTTTTATTGATCTGTAAAAGAATATATTAAAACGAAGCGTTACCGAATGTATGCAATGTAAACGGGCTCCATTCAGTATTAGAAATCTGATCGAGCTTTTGTTTCTAGTTTAATCTCAAATCTGCATTTACTGTTATCTCTCTTTTTGTTTACAATATTTCAGCACTATACATATATTTAATATGTATTAGTACATTATGTAATCATATTTCTATGGGTTCGGCAGCTGCTTGATTAAAAATAAAGATAAATCAATCATATTGTGATTGATTTATATTTTGACTTTGTATAATACAAAAATATACCTATATATAACGTATAGAAAAATTTTATGAACCTGTATTGTTATTATCTTTTATAAAAACCACTAAAGATTTTAAATATCTATGAATACCTTGTAGGTTCATAACTAAATACAGTATACACCTAGAATCAAACTAATAACTATAAAAAAAACCAGTTTTAAATACACATTTTTTTAATCAAATACGAACTAAGTTTAAGTGTTAAATAACATGAGATTATAAAGCAAAATAAATAAACAGGAAGAAGATTAAAATTATTCTCATACGTTGATCATAAAGATACTTTTTTCTACTAAGTCCGGATCGAATGGAACTAATTGTCTGAAGTACTATATTTTTATATTTCAGGGCCTAAAGGGTATAGAACAGATAAAAAAAATATATTAAAAAAAAAAGAACAAAATTCTTTCAACTCCGAGATATCAATACAAAACGATTCTATATCGAATCGTTACAATGTAAACGTCGCTCCTTCGTAATCTCGTTAGAATAGTTCGGGCTCAGTTCGGTATAATTGCCTTTGTTACCGGCTGAAGTGTGTGTTTTTTTTTCTTTCTATTCTCATTAAAACTGTCCCCCGTCTTCTGTTTTTAATATTCCGTTCGCGTTTATATTTTAAAAAACAAAATTTTAATTTATAGAATGTCTAAAAAGCATTTTAAAATATACAGGATAATGAAAATTTTTATTTTTGTAAATTTGTTTTATAATTCGTCGAGTATTAAACACGTTAAAAATAATTTAAAATGTTCAAGCGTTCTGCTTTAGTGTTATTTGCGTACGTATTTCAAAAAAAGGATTCTTGAGACCACTTTCGCAATAAAATATTATATTTGCTTTTTAATAATAAAAAGTGACAATGTACGATTTGAATCTATGTACCGAAAATTCCGTATCATTCAGAATCAGCTTTGCTCATGATTGAGCCTGTAAATATCCAAGAGCTGGAAGAAGGCCTCCTCCCCTTTTACGGAAACGATTAACAGCAAAATCCACCACACTTCTTCATTGCCAGTAAGCGGATATACACGTGCCAGAATTTCTCTCGGCACGTGCAACCTGCACGATATTTTTCGGGGTTCGAACCCTCGCTCATTGGTTAATATCGACGTATTCTAACATACCAGCTCTTTAGTTAGTTTTATTAACAAAATTTATAATTTAGCAATTTAACTATAATCACATCAAATCAATTCGAACTCTATTACATGTGTAATAAGGTACCAATTACTGTTTAAAAGATACACATCTTTGTATGAAAAAGAAATGGACAGAATAGGCAAAGTATTAAAATTCCTAAAACCCTTTTGTTAAGGAACTCTAAAAAGTATTTTGCGGCTACATAACCTTTCAAGTATCAATTAAGTGTCGAATACTTTTCGGATATACTTGTGTAAGTCAAACTCGAACTCTGAACAGTTCTATATCAAGGGACTCATTGAAGTGCCCTTTGGAGGAGTTCAGCGGTTAGACGAGTCGTAAGTCTAAAGTTTCGAGAGGGAACTACAGTACTCTATTATTACAACACAAGGATCATATTGCTACCAAGGCTTGCTACAAGGACGAGGTCAAATAAGACAAGAGAGAAAATAAAATTCAAATATGCTTACTTGAACTTGTGGATTTGGCTGACTAGTTCTCATGTTTACTTGTACCTATTCGAATATTTTAAATTAGCGCTGCCCCAACACACTTACTTTTCTTATTCTTTGATAATAACGATAATTCAAAATCTTTTTAAATAATTTTTTTGGTATTAAAACTCTTAACAATTCTTCTCATTGATATACAGTTTAATATTTTTCTATTTAAAAAATCGCACGACCAATTCGAAATAGTTTGTCATAAATAATACATATACATATAAAACTGAATTCTTCTCCTTGATACGGACACAGATAAGCAATAATGAGTCATATCGATAGTCAAGTCAATAGCGATATTTGTGTTGTCTGATAATACGTCACGTATTTAACATTATTAAAAAAAAAATCAAGCCGTCTACAACTATTTGCTTATTCAAAGTACGTATAAATGTTTCTTAATTTAATATTTCGAACATTGTAATGTGTTCCATATTTTGCAATATATAATATTCTGATATATTTCCAGAACATATTATTATTAGATAAAACCTTTTTTATAATATCTTTTATCAAAATAGAAAAGAAAATATCGAAATATACTTCTTCAAAGAAATTAATAAAAATAAGTTTGATATCTTTATACGTCATTGTCTGAAAATTAAGTCCATATGCCTTGACATATTGCTCATCAGCGTCCATATATTTTACTATCTATTAAGAAATCGAATTAAAAATAGCCGTAATAAACAATACTTACGGGCTTAAAACTCAATTCTTCTCATTGACATATAGTACAGTATTTCTTTTATGTTTGTTCACCAACTTCTCCGCCAATTGTGAACCGATTTTGAACTGTTTTTTCGTTCGAAAAGATGAAAAGTTTTTATCACAAAATTAAGTCCATGTGGCTCGATATATTCATCATCATCGTCCATATAGCTTAGTATTTTTGTATCGATGAAATCGAACTCGAAATAGTCTATATAATACAAAAACATAGGGTTTTAAAACTCAATTCTTCTCATTGATATACGGTTGAGTATTTTAAGCCGAAGACAGTAACAGCGCTACGCCTCGGCCGGAACAGATATTTGGCGTTCGCCCAGGCGTCGTAAATCGGGAATGCCTACTTATTTACTAGTTTACGCCCTCCGGGTATAGCCGACCGATGTTACAAATAACCCGGATGTTTAAGAACGAATACATTTGCTGGGGGACATTGATTTTTTAATGTTGTAGAAATTAATGTAAATTATTATTTATTGGAATTTTACTTTGGCTTTAAATTATGTATTTTTTAGGACGTTTTTTTATTTACTTCACTTGTAACACAGATGTCGAATTTACAAACACTACGAAATTTTTAAACAATCTTAAGTTTCTTAAAAATATAATAAAGAACAATATTGTATAACAGATAATATTAAAATAGTCAAATTAAAATAGTAACATGAAAATTTTGAAAAAATAATAACTTTTTGTTTCTCTTTATCTTCTCGATAAAGAGTTTAAATCTGTTTGTAAGTTCGTATGTGGGGGGTAATCCCTGAAACTAGAATAGAATAGCTATATAATATAATAACTACTGATCTAATTTGAAAAAATCTTTTTGTGTTGGATAGCCCATTTTTAGGGGAAGGTTATAAGAAATATTACATCACACTTCGACTTATAGGAGCAAAGCAGTAACCGCGAGGGGCAGCCATTACTTAATGAATTAACAAATTAACTAATTTTTATGTCATTCAATTTATATTCTTATAAATTGAAATCTAATGTCTCAACTCGTTGTTTATTACAAAAATCTTAATTTAAAACATAATCTCTTATAACGCCCTAGGCAAAAAATATCTACGAAATCAAACTGAAGGTATACTACCCTTTCATACAAAATTTAGCAAATCGTATGTCGATGTACAACGGTGCTACGCCCGAACATAAAAGTATATAAACAACTGAACCGATGATATCCTCCTTTTTGAAGTCGGTTATTAACTACCTCACAAAGTATATATAGTGATTTTATTGATACTTTTAAAGAACGCTAGAAACAAATTCATCGGAAAATAATCCATAAATTATGTCACTTATATTATGAATCTAAATACTATTAAGTAGGCGTCACAATATATGTATAAATAAAAAAAATATCTTATACGAGTTTACACACTGGACGTATTTTTAATCCGTCTCATAATTAAACGCTGGAATTAAAATATATAACCAAATATAAGTATAAATAATTTATTAGTGCACTCGTTTCTTAAACTTATGATGTATTTAAAGTAATAATAATAATTATTATATATACTTCTTTTTAAGTCATATGCTGACGAGGCCGTCCACCATCGACACATGGAGCCACTGACAAAAAATATTAGGATTATCCTAACTTTAACTAAGTGGTTTTCCATTTTGAATCTCACCACTTTATGGATTAAACATATACTGCCATACTACAAAAGATTAAATAAAATCATGTTCAACAAGTGTCTAGCAAAACAGTGTTTAAAAATTAATCATTGCTTAAAATCTTGTCTAAATTGCTGCGAGTGAAATCATGAAAAACTTATTAATCACACGTTATATGTTATAACTAAAATAGGTTTTAGAGATAGGTTAAAGTCACATGAGCTCTGTTTAACAATGCTTAGAAATTGCTGGTCAGATAGTAAAATCATGAAAAACTTATTAATATAATGTCACACGTTACATTCGACAACTAATGTAGGCTTTAGACATCTTAAGCGTACGTCTAAAGCACGTCAAACTCAGAACCGTCCTTATACGCGGATTTGTAGTACGGATTTTTTAAAATATGTGTTTAACCTACGTTTAAATCTTTTGCAGTAAGGGAGAATTAAGTTTTCTAAATATAAATCTTTACATTTAATGTTAAGATTTATGTATTTGTAAATGTCGATATAATTACGAACATGTAAAAAAATGGTATTACTTTGTGTAAGTTAAATAAGTTAACATTATATTTTATTTTTATTCGTAATTTATTTTCTATATTTTCGATGCCTTTGTCAGTGTTTTCTTCTTCCTTTTTTGTATCTACGTTGTGGAAATTTGTGGTGTGAATCCAAAAGAAGGTTCTATCTATGTATTTATCTAAATAGAAATTATGTACATACATGTACCAACCAATGTCTCTACGTCAAATTAGAGTGCATATAAAGACTGAGGTGAGGAGAGACTAGCTAACTACAGCTTATATACGGGTTGGCGCGAGCGGGGCTGTACCTCACTCTCGGTGAGAGAGAGAGAGAGAACCAGAAACCCAGCCCTTCCCCATTCCTTTTATTCCGTTACATACATATCGATACCTCCCACGTAAGTTATTGTAAGCCACAAAATTGCCGTTAGCGTTTTTACTGAATACTACACGAATTTGCATTGTTTAATGCATTCAAAGTGAAAAAATACCAAAAATCTTTTTTTTTTCAAGGAAAGTTACAACAAAATACGCCTGAAAAAAGGCGTATTTTGTTGTAACTTTCAAACTAAAACGGATTAAAAGTGCTCTACTGTAAAATTGTAATATTGGGGTTACAACAACTTACGTGGGAGGTATCGATATATTCCTGGCTTCTCTGGTGCTGCACATGTCCATGGCCGGCGGTGATTAGATGTACCTGCGAGTTTGCTAGCTATTTTTATTTAAATATGCATATCAGCCGATAGATGGTATTAAAAATCAGGTTTAGAAAAAGTAACATTCATCGTTTCTCCCGTAGTCATTATACTTTCCAAATTGAATTAAGATTGGATTCTCGACCCTACCGAACAATCTCATAATTGGTACAAATAAAAGCCACTAATCGAAGACTTGAATTGAATTGTCAGAGTATGTGGTAGCCTCACAACGCGTTTAAGCGCGCGAAAACGCCGCGTGAGCAACTAACCTAACTCATCCTTGCTCTATCCATGCTCTAACCTCGCTCTATCCTGTCGCAATACATTAATGATACCGTGACAGCTCAGAGCCACTTCACGTGAAGGTTAAATATGAACGACACATATTTCTCGCATTTTTCTCGTTCATGTCTCTTTTAGATAGCTATTAATATAACATCAATGTTTATTATTATATGAAAATATTTGTGATGTGAATTATTTTATATGTTTTTTTTCAATAGTATTTGATATTGTTTTAATAATATTTATTTACATTACACTAAGTATAAGTTTACTATACAGAGTGATGTTTTTTGAGTTGACTTGAATAGTCAAATCCGAAACTACAAGGATTAGTAAAAAACGCCTAAAGGAGTCTCCGAGTCGATTTCGGTGAAAACTAAAACTGCATCATTAGTTTTTTTGAAAAGTTAATCCGCCTAACCAGTAGTCAAACCTGTTGATCAAAAAGAACACACACGTAATATTGCACCACCTGGGTCACTAATGTCTATTATAAACATCATCTTGTGGGAAGTAATGACAGACATTAAAAAAAAACTGGTCGAGTGCGAGTAGGACTCGCGCACCGAGGGTTCCGTACAAACTTATAGAAATCTATATAAGACTAACCCATCTACGCCATTTGTGGTCTTCATCATCAGTTCCAACATAAGTTGCTATCAAAAATACCTAAATCGGTATACGCTATCTGATCCTGACCTGAAGACAATGGGACCACCTTGGAAGTATACCTTTTCAAACAAAAAAAATTTTGAAAATCGGTACCCAAATGGCGGCGTAATCGGCGAACAAACATAAAAAAAAAAATTAAATACAAGGTCGAATTGAAAACACTCCTTTTTAGAAGTCGCTTAAATATAATCAAATATTATGTAAATATGGATCACGTCCCAAAAACTATTTTGAAACTACTTAGGAGCACTTTAATTTAAAACACAATCATGGATGCAATCCACGGAAATACAAAATTTTATTTTAAGTACTAATACACCTTATACTTTCAAAAAAGCAAAGTTATAGCGCGATTCAGGATACACTCAGCGCCATCTCTTGACAATTTCAATGAACTAACTTGTTGACTTTGACATTAACAACATAATTATATTATATTTTATTCTCGTTTTATTTTTATTTATATTCTACTACACTCCGCTACTCCTGCACTACGTTCGTAAAATATTTAGATTTACATTATCAATCAAAATATCAAAATATATATTAGTGTTGCCAAGACGAAAATAATTAGTCCTTAATTCGAACAAAACTAATTGTTTATTTATAAATAACTAATTATATTACTAATAACCAGAAGACTTTAATTACGTAATGACGTTATAAATCGACGATAAAACTTTTAAATGAAAAGTTTATTTTATTATTTTTAGCGCGTTTGAATAATAATTAAAGTAAAAAAAAATATTAATCGAGCAGAATTATATCACAGTTAATGTCATAATGTTGTAATAGATGGCATTAGCTGTACGCCACATCGCGCTATCATTTTGTTAGCTGCGATATATAGATTGCATTGCATTGTTTATAAAGGTTTGCTGCTTTTTAATGTTTTCGTATTGATACAAATTTCTTCTCAGTGTTTGTAAAATTGTTTTTTTGACCATGGTCAACTTCTATGTTAATTTGTTACAAGTACATATAATTTTAATTTTAAAATTAATATATTTTCCGCTTGATCAATTTACAACTTGATACATTTACGCGTTCCGGAGAAAAAGTTTGAAAGACAGACGTACAGACTGACAGACACACGAACAGAAATTTACAGTTTTCGGATTTTTTCCTTTATGTATACTAAAGGACCTTGCTCCTGACCAAATTTCATAATGCTTGGTCAATGGGAAGTACCCTATAGGTTTTGATTCCCTTGCGAAAACGTTAAAAACGCTATCATACTTAAAATATGTGATATAAATGACCGTATCTTTTGATTGCGTTAACTTAGAAGTTTGATTTTTTCACAGCTCTTAATAATTACAACTCTGAGTACTTGACGTTGATTAAAATTTGTTACCTTCACGCGTTTCTGAGAAAAAGGTTGAAAGACAAACTTACAAACAGACAAACATACATACAAAAATTTACAGTTTTCAGATTTTTTCCTTTATTTGTACCATAAGATCTTACTTCTTGCCAAATTTCATCATGCTAGGTCAATGGGAAGTACCCTATAGGTTTTGATTCCCTTGCGAAAACGCTAAAATGGTCAAAATATACGACATATTTTCCATTATCTTTTGATTGCGTTGACTTAGAACTTTAATATTTTCACGGCCGCATGTCATCGTAGACTTGAGTATATGATATTAATTTCAACATGATACGTCTATGCATTTCTGAGAAAAAAGGGTTGACATCCCGACAGACAGACAGACAGACAGACAGACAGACAGACAGACGGACAACAAAGTGATCCTATAAGGGTTCCGTTTTTCCTTTTAAGGTACGGAACCCTAAAAAAGACTAATTTCTTGCAAAAATATGAGTAGAATAAAATTTATGAATATGAGTTAAACCTTAACTAGTCAATTGTTTAATAAAAAATTTTAAATGAATATTTTTATCAGAATATGTTGTTGTAACAGTGAATATGGTACCTGTAATAGGCGAGTTCAGATTAACGCTTAGTAGCTATATTGTGTCAAACCACACGGACTTCATTTTGAGAAAAAGGCGTCTAAAGATTTCAAACCTATTATTGTGTATTAAAAGAAAATTAGTATAATCTAATAATAATTTTTTCAAATAATTGAAATTATTGTACAGTTTCAGATGCGTTCCATATTCTGCAATTTGCAAGATATGGAACGAATTTGAAATACGAAACATTAAGAAACTTTTTCCGGGCTTATTTAGTTTTGATGGCATCTTTAAAAAATGTTAATTAGGTGACGCAATATCTAAATACAATAATGTCTTCAATTTTGATTTTTTGTGGGTTGAAATATTATTGCTTATATTATCCAGATATGTCTTAAAATCATCTTATATTACTTGGAATAATATTATTACAGGCCGAACAATATCATATATTTTCGGTTTTAGCTATCCACGTCCCGTTACAACATCTAGTCTGTATATGTCACAACAAAATACAAATTATTTTAATTTAAGCATTTAGCTGTAAATGTGGTTAATAAATAAAGTACAGTGTTTAATGTTAAGCCCATGTTATAAAACACATTTAAAATTCTATAATCCTCTGTTTTAACTGACAGCGTTTGACGAAGGCGTTGACAATGGTATAAGCCGCTACGATACCCTGTCATCGCGTATTAGCTAACGGACATTCGCAACAGAGATATATATACAGGCTGAGTTTTTCAACTGGGCGTGGTAGGCCAAATCTGAAACTAATAGCGAAAAATACTAAAGGACTCTGGGATCAGATTTTGATGAAAAGTAAAACTTCATCATTAGTTTTTTAAAATTCATTTTCCTAGCCAGGAATCAACCCTGATTAACTTATAAGGATCAACTTCTGGGAAGTAATAGTATTGATCAAATTAAAGAAAAAGACTTATTTTTTACTAAATGCTATTAAATTCATACATTAATTACACCTATAGCACTAACAACTTAGACAATCCTTCAAATAAATCATCAAAATCAATAGTATAGTTATAGTTTCGGACTTAAAAAATTCATCCTGTATACAATTATACATATATATAGAAATATTCAAACATATTAGCATAATACATGTTAACATCATTCTTTACATTAACATTAGCTTTAAAACCAACATCAAAAAAGAGGAGGTTCGCAATTCGTAGTTTGTTTCTATTACAATACGTAATTTCTTACTTAAATGACATATCTTTTCCAATTATTTTTATTTTAAAACCGATTTTCATAAAAAGTAAAAAACTACGCACAACGTGAGAAAAGCCGCGAGCTAACGCTAGTAATACATATATAAGCGACACTGTTAAACTAAGAAATGCAATTAAGACGCAAGTATAAAATCGTTTCGAATTCATTAGCTCACCGAATAATTAACTTTGATACCACCCTAACGTTTTGTGTAACAAAAGTACTGTAATTATTTCCTTGGCCAAAGCCTAAAAAGGTCTACTCGAATCGACAAATGCTTTTGAAAAAAAAAACAACGTTTATAACGCTAAGTGCTCTCCCCGACATAAAATAAGATACTATTTTCTTAAGAAAATCTCGGGATTAAAGTGTAGAGTGTCACTCGAGTTTTCCAATTAGATTAGTTAATTTAAATGATTTTATTTGTTTTCTTTTTACGCTTATTTAGAGTGTTCATTGACGTTTTAAATAGTATCGTCTTACATTACTTGAATACAGTAAATTGAACTTAAGCGACACTTATACGTATAAGTTTTGCTCTCAGACTTATTGCTGTACACCTAAAAGTATTTACTTTTAATGCCCTATATTTGACAATCACGTTCATAACTGCTTACAACATATCTGTTGCTAGGTTTTAGAGTTTTTTTTATATCGCTAATAAATACCAATTTAAAGGTACATTTTTTAGTTGGCCATACATAAGCTATATTTTATGCACATATGCGTATTTTAAACAAAATCTACATTAACTCGAGAGATGCAGCGAACAAAAGCTTGTGAATAGGATGAAATAAGATCGTAGCTCTATACTTTAGTCATTCAGAAAACGGTTTTTTTTTTTACTTAAGTTACTTGAAAAAAATATTATTCGCAGTGTAAAGTAAATTCGTCTAAAAAAATCTTGTGGAATCCAGTATATGTCAGGAGATCATCGGATACATTTACGTTGAATTTTTTCCTTTATAACCAACATAAATATAAATGAAATTGAAAATTTTTATGTGATTTTTTTTTTCCTTTTTATTTTAAAAAATTTTTTTGGAAGAGTACAACCTTTTCAAACAAAAAGAGTTAACCATACAAAAAACTTCAAACTTCCTTAAAAACCTCTGACAAATTAAGATCCTCCTGTTTTTATGGAAGTCGATTAAAATACGTATTACACTATCGATTCTTCGACTAATTAAACGTTAATAAAAATTTATGTATACTTAATATAAAAACGCTATAAAATTATTAAACTCCCAAGATTTCTCAGGTAAAACTTCGGACGACATTGTTACAAAAGCAAAAGATTAAGCCAAACTCTTCGTAGAATACTCAGCTTGTTAATTTTAAATTGTGTAAAGAGCCGGCGCCACCTGGCGACCAAATTGGTAATTAGCATTTTGCTAATGAAATTCCCTTGTTCGATATTATCCTAGCGTAAATTAAGACATTATAAATTCCTGCTGAGATTCTATGTACATTTAGAAGCGATATCGTTGTATAATTCCGATGATATTTTATAACAAGATAACGTAACATAGGTTTATACTATTTGGCGTTAAAAATCTGTACCTATTTCCAATTTTGACAAATTTGTCAATAGAGAATGTTGGTTCAAAGATACTCTAGCCTATTATACCCTATTGCTAGCTGGTTGCTGGGTCGTCCCAAATAATCGGCATACTAGATGCCAAAATCTATAAGCTTATGACATATCTATAGTCAGGGCCGGATTTACCCTAAGTGCCGTCCTGGGGCACAGTAAAAATGATGCCCCTTTACCTAATTAACTACCTATATTGTATTAATAGAAACAAAAAAGTTAATAAACAAAAAAGTTTAATATAGTATAATAAATTTTAATTGAAAATCTTTAATAAATATTTCTTACACCCAAAATTTTTCCGTCCTGGCCACTAGCCAATATAGTTATATAATATGATTGGTTGTAGCCCAAAAAATATGGGAAATGGTAACATTAAGAATATATCTTTACACAAGATGAACACAAGCAATTTGAAGTAGAAATTGGTAATATTTAAAGTGGTCGTCATTCTAAGTAGCTTATGTCTATAGTTTTAATATAATATCATTGAATAATTCTAATAAATAATAAATCATAAAGTTAAGTATGTATAATACCTAGAATTCATATAAAAAACACTTTATCCTATCTTAGTAAGAAAAGTGAAGATATTTCGTCGTTAATTAGTGTACGTGTACAATTGCCAATGCTTGTTGTTACAGATTTCGAAAACACAAAGACACATTAATATTATCACAGGCGAAACCTCTCGTGTCACGTGTGAGTTAACTCCAAACAGTTTCATTGAATAGCGCCAATTAGCGACCTCTCCGTGCACCATTACCCTTCTCTGTAAAACGTATAACGATGTCTAGGTAAGGTAAAGTACCTCATATCCGACACCTTCAAATTATTTTCTTTTTGGTAATCGGCTATATACGCAATCGTTATATTAGCTAACTTTACCAGGATCTGTTAATTATTTTCCGGACCTTTGTTAAAGTGGCATAAGTGCATACTTCCATGTCACTGAATGCGTCAGGAGCACCGCTTGCGTCTGTAAACGCGTTGTATAAGCGATCCTGTCAACTTTAGGGCCTATTTCATCGGTACGACTAAAGTTAACGGTAGCTTAATCGGAACTTATTCACTTATTAAACTACAATTTTGGATTTCAAAGGTCTCGTTTAAAAAAAAGTATATAGAAACATTTCTAAATAAAGATAAATTAGAATCGTGTATTGAAACGTTTAAAGGCGACATTGCCGTTCCATCAAAGTATAAATGCCAATTTGATTTATTTATTAGTTAATTTAGCAGAAATGTCGGTTAACTATTTAAAAATTTAACAGGAACCGGTGTAATAGGCTCGAGGTCTAAATTACATGGAAGCGTAACTTACCGACCTACGCAAGTAATGAACAGTAATAAACGTTTCGGCAAATACCTGCCCAAGATCTGACGCAGGGCGATGGCAATTTTCTATATTTGTGGATGAAGAGGAGAGCGTCCGAGTGCGGACCAAATTAAGAGAATCAGGGCTCTGGCCCAGAGTGCCCTGATTGAAAGGTGGAAGGAGGACGTGTGGTCTCCGGCGGCTGGTCTGGCGACTGCTAAGGCTATACCCTCACCTGGATCGCTGGGTTAAAAGGCGGCACGGGGTACTTACCTTCCAGCTGACGCAGTTGCTTACCGGACACGGCTGCTTCGGTAAGTATCTGCACCAGATGGCAAGAAGAAGGAAGGTAAAGTAGTCCCATGAGTGTGGCGCACCCGTCGACACGGCACGTCACACCCTGGAAGATTGTGCCGCCTGGGGACCCCAGCACTAAGCCCTGGTGGCGATAGTAGGTGGAGATATCTCGCTGCTGAGCGTGATTCGTACCATGCTTGACGGTAGCATGCGCAGGAGATCCTGTGACGTCCAACTAAAATGATGAGGGCATCGCTGGGGTTTAGTGGGTAGTCTAGCGCACTAACTTCCAGGAGTCCCACAAACCCGCCCGGTCTCCCCCAGGCGGGATGCATAAACGCATTTTCCAGCGCCAAAAAAAATAAAAATAAAAAAGGATGCAATACACGCTAAAGGAACGTTCCGCATATGCTGCAAAGAAACGAATCTATCCGAATATTTTAATTAACAAAACAATAAAAATTTAAGGTACATTTAAAAGCACTTATAATTTATATGTCGGCGATTGTCGGTCCAATATGAAAATACTACAGATTAAAAATGTATTTATAGTAATACAGTGACAAGTTAGCTTACGTGTGACATTTAACTAAACTCGCAGATATAGTTCACTAATTAACTATATAATTAGTGTTGTCATACGTCAAGTGCAATCCCAATAACGCAACTCAATTATTATGTCACTGTTACACATATATTAGCATTATGTACTTAATAACAGTAGTGATATCGTAATAGGATTATATTAACGCCTAAATTTAATGTCTAAAATATGATAATTATCTTCGCTTTGCTCTTTTTTTAGATCGGTAATTATTTTTAAAATGGTGCCATTTACATTTAAGTTTTTATTACTTACTTTGGTATAACTGAAGAGTTTGTTTGTTCGAATGCGATTTACAATTTGAATTATTTTTAGTGGTCGATCCTAATCTAAAAAATCAAAACGTCTATGGTCCGTATAGCCCGCGTAGTACCCGTTCGCGTAAACATCTAGTTTTTTTTTTTATATTTTTTAATAAAAAATACCAATCAATTTGCATATAATAACGCCCGTGAAAATATTTAAATTAATATTATGAAATTCAAATATTTTTAATTTCCTTTTTTTTTTCATTTTTTCAAACATCAAAATTATTTTTATTAAAATACAAGTACCAATAAATATTTTCGCATGTCATATAGTCTGTGAGATAAAATAGCCAATTTTAAAAATAGTAGATTTTTATACAAAATTTAAAGCATATTTAAAATATTAAAGCGGTTAGCCCCAATCCTTTGAGACTCAATTCCGTAAAGCTTAATAACTCTTCGCTAGACGCACGTATGGTCGGAATATTCTTACAAAGTATATTACTAAATCTTGCCTTAATGGTCACATTTGAAGTTACATTTGTATGTTTCAATTTTAAAATATTAAACTAAATGTCGAGGAAGCTAGAAAATTTAAGAGATAATAGTATCAAGTAATTTTAGCAGTGAAAAATACAAGCGTAAAAAATAGTGTGACGTAAAAATAATAATATAGGATTTTTTTAAACTTAAAATTAACTAATTTAGTTAAAAAAATATTTTTAAAATAAATGTATACACTGTGATCGTTTTCTTTATTTTAAACATCATTTATTTTGAAAAATTGTTTCAGCCAACAATAAGCACGGATACTATTATCATTCGAAGCAATAAAAAGATATGATTAAATGTGATGAAACCGACAATTTGATTTTTAGGAGATATCGCTTACCGCTAATGCCTTACTTAGCAGTATAAAGTAAAAATATAGATTTATTAAGGAATTTAATTCTTTTTTTATTATTCAACAAGTCAAACATATTCCTATTAGTATTATAATAAATATTTATATTTAATATAACTTAAATATAATACATTCATATATAAACAAATAATTCTCTTAAAAAAAGAGAAGATAGAGAAATTAAAAATATATTAAGCCTAAGTAACTATCCCAGTGCCCAAAACACTGGCAGCATTACCTCTTTGAATGGCCAGACTGAAATGATGCCACCAGCCCTTCGGTCAGCTGTACTTTTGACGAGGCAGGGTCAGCTGAAAAAAAGCGTAATTCTAAATTAGTTACTATTTGGCATAAAAACACTGTCTATTTAAGATAAAAAAAAAATTATACACATGATAAATTATATAGAAAATAAATGTTAAAAGAACCATAACATCTACAATAAATAATATTTATTAGCATTCAATTACTTCTCTCAACAACAAATAACGTTTTTGTAACATAAATAATTTATATAATAAATAAAACTGTATAATAAATAACCATACAATTTCAAACATAATATTTTATGAACGTGTATTATCATTTACCGCAGGTATTTTGAGATGTTGATGCCGAAATTCAATTTCCGATTTGCGTCAGTAAATACGTTTGAATTAGTCGAGTAAACCGCTCGCGTCATTTTATATATGTATAGTGTATGCTATGTACTAAATAAATAATGTTATAGCTGATTACGATTAACAATTCCATTGTATATCTAAACAGAGGTTTTGATGTTGATGTGTATATATTTATAGATGGAATTATTGTTAGGTTTAATTTTTGAAATTCTTTGTCATTTGTTTCCGAATAAGGGTTTAATAAAAAAAATATATCATTTCAATCATTCTATCGATAATTTCTTATATGTCTTGTGTGTGGCTAAAAAGACGACAAATTTGTCCGCTAATTAAGACAAGAAAGAAAAATAGACAATACATAATGTATTGTATACATTCAACTTACATATATTATGTTCTAAATAAAAATAAATACTACCATTAACTTTACGGATCACGTTTAACTTTTAATAAGTACATTTTGATGATTTAACCGATAAAAAAATCATAAAATATTGCTTTCGTTATTCTCTTTCAAAATATTTTTAATGTTTTTTTTTTTCGGAAATAATATAAAAATGGTTCATCATAGCACCATTTACCCCATCATTGCGTATATCCCCCGATTCTTTCAGCCAGTAACAGTTTCAACGGGGAATGCTCTATTGAATGCGGCTGGTAGATGCCTTTCATCTCGCAACCATTGAAAAAAGTTAACGCCCTCATTCACTTGAATTTTAAATCGAACTAACTTAAAGCAAGGATTTTTTTTCTTCTTTAATATGCGCTTAAATTGCTCTGTAAAACCAGTTTTAATGATACTAGCTGCCCGTTGCGGTTTCACTCGCGTTTATGGTTACTGCTTCTCTCGTATTAGTTGTAGCGTGATGTAATATAGCCTATAAGCTTCATCAAAAAATAACCCATTTAACACAAAATAAATTTTTCAATTCAAACCGGTAGTTCCTGAGATTAGCGCGTTCAAACAAATAAAAAATATTAGTATACATTCTATAAATCTGTATATTTTTTCATATTACTTAAGTATAAATGTTACGTTCATATTCAAACTCAAAATATACTTTATTCGAATAGGCTTTCAAAGCGCTTTTAAATCGTTAAATTACAAATTAGTCTTTTAAGTATAAAGCTACCACCGCGCCGGTTTTAAAGTAGATTCTACCGGGAAAAACCGCCAAGAAACTCGATATACTATTGTTGATGTTAAAAATCTATACCGAAATTCAACTTTCGGTCGGTCGGCAATAGTTTTGTCGTCGCCATTCTGGACGCCACAATCCATGAACTTATAATATATCTTTGTCATATCATATAATTATTTTTATCCAAAAAAAAACAACTTGAAAATTATTTACATTAAGAATTTATCTTAATACAGTAAAAAGACGAACAATTTTAAGTAGAAATTGCCGTATTTTCAATAAAATAAATTGACACAGAAAAAAATAGCGACAAGCTTTTGACGTCATATAAAATTGTATAACGTAATAAAATGATTTATGTAAAGCTTATTTTTTTATTTTAAAGCATTTAATAGTTTGTTTTTAAAAACAATTTCTTACTATATTTTTTTTTTTCATGTAACTTAAGTATTTTCGTTTCTATCTTTATCTTATCATCACTAGGACATCGATAGATTCTGATTATAATATTCATACTAAATTTTAAATAAAATAAGTCATAATAACATAAACATTTATGAAAGGTAGGAAAAATATGACCACGCTAACGATATTTTCAAATCCAACATTGAGCTGAACGCGACGTCGGGTTAAGATAGAATTTCATAGTTTATGTTTGGTTCTGTACAACATTATCTTTAATCTATTACAAAGAGTTACTATTTGGTTCTGTTTGTATATAGGAAAGAATATCTCTATAAAACTACTGATGCGATTTGACATTTCTTTTGCGTTGTATAACCCGTTTTTGAGAAATGTTATAGGCTATACTAGCTTTTGCCTGCGACTTCGTCCGCGTTTTCGTCGTTTTTCGTAAAAAAGTAGCGTATGTCCTTCCTCAGGCTTCAGTAGTTTTGATGTGACAGACAGATCGTATTTTAGTAGGGAAATATAATATGTCAACCCACAATACTTGATTTCTATGATTTTTTTATTGAATAGGAAATAATGTTAACTTTTTTAAATTAGGGATGAGTGAGAGTTTTACAAACGTAAGAGTAAACAAATATAATCAGAATGCTCCGAACTGCCAAGCTATCAGGAGTTACACGTGTTATTGTGAACCATAAAAGATAGACATATGCTGATGCGGGATATTTTTTAGATAATTTTATGTAGAATATTTCTGTCATACATGATTTCTATGTAACTTTAACCATTAAGGCTGCATACGCGACGGAAGCTTAAAAATTGGAACAACGTCTCCCGTTTTCCCAAAGTTTCCCTTCACTACTCTGCTCCTATTGATTGTAACGTGATGAAAAGTATACTATAACCTGTCCAGGAATATGAAGAATAATTGTACTAAGTTTCATTAAAATCCGTCAACTAGTTTTTGTTTCTATAAGGAACATACAGACAGACAGACAGACATAAATTTTACTGATTGCATTTTTGGCATCAGTATCGATCACTAATCACCCCCTGATAGTTATTTTGAAAATATATTTCATGTACAGAATTGACCTCTCTACAGATTTATTATAAGTATAGATTACATCCCTTTAAGACTCAGAAACTGTCAAGCTTACTCATTACAACGATACAAATTTTCCTTCCTTGCGACTTCGTCAGTATAGATAATTGTTTTGAAAAGTTGCACTACTACTGTGAGCAGTTATACGTAATCCGTATACATTTTTATGTATTTCTAGCTGTCCCTCGCTTTTGTGGTTACTGCTTGGCTCTTATGAATCGTATATATTCAGTTATAATAAATAAACTATCAAGCACAAAAAAAATTTTCATTGCGAACCTGAGATTAGTGCATTCAAACAAACTCTTCAGCTTTATAATATTAGTATAGATTTCTCCACATTTTATTTCTGCGATATAAATAACAAAGTAGCCTGTTCCAAGGTCTAATTTGTCTCTTTACCAAAATTAATCAAAATTGGTTAAGCAGTATTTAACAAACAGATAGAGTTACTTTCATATTAATAAAATTATTATATATGTACAGTTTTTGTCTAAGCAAACGTTTTTACACCTCACTTTATATATGGACGCTGATAAGCAATACTGTGTCAAGCCAAACGGACTTCATTTTGAGAAAATGGTGTCTAAAGATGTCAAACCTATTCTTAATAAATATGTTTGATGAAGTAAATATCCATCTTTTCTTTTATTATTATCATTTATCTTGATAAAAGGTATATTGAATTAAAATCAGATTAATATATTTAATATATAATCTAATAATAATTTTTTCAAATATTTGAGATTATTGTGTAAATTGCAAAATATGGAACGCGCTTGAAATTCGAAACAATTATTTTTTTTCGGTACTTATTTAGTGTATAGGACTTCGATTTTTTTTTTTGAATATTGTTATATAGGTGATGCTGTATCAAAATAAAATCAAAATCAAAATATGCTTTATTCAAGTAGGCTTTTACAAGCACTTTTGAATCGTCAATACAAAAACAAAAGAAAACTAGACACTAATTAATTAATTAATTTACCACCGGTTCGGAATGTAGATTCTACCGAGAAGAACCGGCAAGAAACTCGATAGTTACTCTTTTTAAAACTTTTACGATGAGTACATACATTTATGAGTTACAAATATATTAAATACCCTGTGTGAATCCAGCTTATACTAAATCTAAGCATGTTTATCATCTATATAATCTTGAACAAAATTATATGCTTTAGCTACTAAGGATTTTTAATATGTACTTTAAATTTCTTTTTTGTAAACTGTAACACTTTCTGCGCAATTTTATTATAAAAACGAATACCTTGCCCCAAGAAGGTAACATTGACTTTGCGGAGTCGAAACTTCGGCGTTATAAGTTTATCCTTTCTTCTCGTGTTAATACAATCCCTGTAACTGTTTTTATCAAAAGAATCAATGTTGTTGTGAATATACATAATATTGTTGTAAATGTACTGCGATGCAACCGTAAGTATACCAACTTTATTAAAAACATCTCGAAGGGAATCTCGAACTCCTAGATTATAAATACAGCAATACCTCCAAATTAAAATTTTTGTGGGTTGACTCATTATTTCTTATAACCATATAAGCTTAAAACACGGAATAAACTTTAATCCGGTTTTATTGTTGCGTTCGAATTCAATGCAAATAGTTTTCGATTGAATATTTATTTTATTTTAAAATCTATCGCCGATTTTTGTATAAAATCTACATATATGTCAGTGAAAACGGTCTAGTTACACTATTTATAAGTCAAGAACAATTGAAATGAGTTTTGACATATTTGATTTGTTTCGGCCCCAAATAGTCAAATACTGTTAAAAAGGTGGAAAATTTGACGTTCTCATATTTTATTATTTTTTTTATTCAATATGTATTGACTAGCTACAGATAGCGAAACAATAATATTATTTATCGTCAACATTGCCATCAAAATGGATCAAATAATATTTTCAGGGCTTTTAAAACTGAAAAATTTTAGTGTAACAAAACTTTATATAACAAAAAAATATATTTTTACTTCACACATAAAATACAGTAAAAGAAAAATTGTTTAACGTTTTCGATTAAACATCGAGGATCCCTAAACTCTGAAAGCCTTTTTGGCGCAAACACTTGAACAGGAAAATTGCTACGACGCCTAGGGACTGGCATAAATTCATAACTTTACATCATTATTTAAAAGCGAAAAAATCGCCGGGCAAACTACGGACCGCCAACAATCACGTGGCAACTGAAAATAGCCCTTATCGACTTCAGATTTTCGTCCTTTTAAAGGAATAAGGTGTTAAATAACCGCTTAATAAGAAATAGGGTTGAAATTCGAGCGCTATTTTTGGGGACGATGACAAATTGTCTGAACAATATTTTTCGTAATATTAGCCTAAAGGATATTTGAATAAAGATTCCAATTAGAAGAGGTTACTATATACATTGTATGTATGTATTATTCGACTATTATTATTTCGTTATCATGAAACTGATCATCATGAAATTTCGCATAAATGTTAGACATAGGATACACACGTACAAAAAAACAGTACTGCTCTCGAACAATAAAAAATAATTATGTAACCAATTCGTCAATTTAGACAAGACAATATTTCAGATCAGCGAATTGAACAAAAATTATGTTTTTATTTATTTAAAACTAGCCTTTCCTCGTGTCTTTGCACGGTGGAATTTTTCCATCCAAAGTTTAAAGTACCCCATTTTATACATATATATTTTATGTGGATTATGCTGGGATACATATACAGAGCAACTTACTGCCAGTGTTTACAAGTTTATTTTAATGAAAAAAAAAATTAAGTTCGGATTTCTTTATTTTTAAATATCGATTCTGCTAACACTGGTGAAATATCCAAAACGCAGTTGACACTCTGAATAAAATATTTTAGCCACCAAAAGTCTTTGAACCAATAACCGTACAAAACTTTTAAATGGCACCTACCATGCTTATCACATTCACACTCGGGTCTGTTAACCCTTACTAACCATTACGACAAACGAAATACCCAGACTATTCTCATTTGCTATTTCAAAACAACATTACCACGCCAACTACCGTACAAAGTATCATTCACATTGCTACCTATTCATTGCTGTGTTGGCTTCGATGTTATTCAGAACTCATCTATGTTTGAAACCGGTGTAAATTAAATTAGGCGATATTGTAGTGTACTGAAAGTAACCATTTCCATTATCTCCCTAAATAGTTGACAACGAAGGGACGATTTTATATTATATTTGAGGGTCAAAGGTCATTGTTTCCACGATCAAAATTAAGCATTACTGCTTACGAAGACGCGAATAAAAATAAATATGCTGAGGGGACTCCAGAAGAGCTTTTCTGTGTGAAAATTGAATGGATTTCTATTTAAAGTTGTCAAAATATTTTTTGGATAGTCGATACTAATAGTATATTTTCAACTAAAAGCCATTAACCAAATAATTGAATTGAATTGAATAGTATTTTTTTTATTAAAATTGCTGACAAATAAGCAAACAATACCTGCAACGTCTGGTGGTAAGTGATCACCGCATAATGAACATTCGTTACACCAGATAAGCCATAAATAAATACGTTGCTAGTTTTAAAAGGAGTAAGAGATGAACGGAAAACAGAAATAAGAGAATGGAGGACGAGTAGGTGGGGAAAGTTTTTGCCTTGAGTCGTGAATTACACTTAAGTAAGTTTTAAAATTCACATAAATTGTTTATCATTACACCTAAAATAATTTACTAACAGTGATTTATTTTTGACACTCAGCTTTCGTAAGGATATAGAGTTGTTTTATATTAGAGAGTAAAACTTATTAGTGTCTGTACAACACGATTGTTTCTATGTATACTGAGTGGATCTCCTTTTGGTGATATTGCACTGCTGCGCACTTTGGTGTTCTACTATTTTTGTTATTGTATTTTCTCTTTTTTACATGCTCTTTCTTGTTATCTTAGGTAATTTTTAGTTAAATATTTTTGTGCTTTTTTATATAATCAGGTATATTTTTGTCTTATTTTTTTTTTATTTACCAATAAGAAGTTTTTATTATTTTTAATTATTATTGTGTAATTCTTGCATTATAGTTCTGCAAAAGTACCAATATAAACCTAGTCTAAAACGTAACAAAACTCGACAAATTATTAAAGTGAAATCTTATGAAAAGCTTTAAAAGGCAACATAAGACGGATATTTTAAAATTTAACGAGTCAGCTCCGCTAATGAAGCAGCGAGATAACGTGTGGAATATAAATTAATTTCTCATGTAATAGCCCCGTCCTCTGAGATTAATATTGTATCATGGAAACCTTTTACACTGATGTGCTGCGTTTACACGCGATCGTCTTATTACTTGAGCGAGTAGCTTTCTCTTTTGATATACTAAAACTTAATTTTTTCATTTTTTTTTTTAATTAATTACTTCAGCGTATGTTATTTAAAAATAAAATAACATTTTAAAAGTACATAATTATTTAAAAAAACAAAAGAGAACAACTGAGATAAAACAAAATTATGACCAGTTCTGAAAAAAACCCATTATGAAGAAGTCGTATCATCTGTTTGGCGTACTATATGATCGTCAAATCTCGAAAATCTAACAACAGAGTTTAAATGTTTTTAAATAACGCTTGTACAGTCGAAATACATAAAGTATCGTTCAAAACATTATTAACACACAATTGCTTTATTCATAAAATTAAGTTTATGTTTTTTTTTTTGCACAAACTTATTTTAATTTTGACAATAATTTAAAAAAATGTAACTTAAGTATTTTATTATAAATATATTTTAGAAGAAAAATTTATTTCATTGAACAGTAATATCGTCGTAAATTAGCCACAACTGTAAATAAATATAATGGAGATGCATTTTAATAGAAAGAAAACTTCAAAAAACATAAACCAACTTCGAAAACGAAACCAGTAAACTAAAACTTATATATAAATATTTTCTACAACATTTTAAAGTCGGTTCCAAGAAGAACATTTGAAATCGTTGGCAAGTAAAACCTTTTACGTGCTATTTACTGAGGCTGACTTAAAAATGTATTTTTTTTTACGCTTTTAAGATGCGAATTTCATAGTCAGTTTGTGTTTTACCGAATTTACCTTAATAGCCCATTATCAACTGCTTATCACCATTTACAAACATACAAGATTTAAAATATTGTACAAAAATATGATATTTTTGTAAGTTAGACCCACAGTTGACCGGTTTATTTGTGGTTATAGCGGAAATAAAGTTATAAACATTTTAAATCCCTTCAGGTTCAGACATTCAGGCAGACAAGCTTAGAAATGTGGTCCCATTGACACAAAAAAAATCTTACTAGCTAATTCCGAAACATTGATGCTTTAAAATGCAACTCGGTCAACCTACTCGTCGAATCTAAACGAAGCACGGCTATTGTGTAGAGCGATCTTTCTCACTTAGTTCAGAATCCAACCCCCAACGGGATTTCAAGAAGCTCTAGAAAAGAGTAAAATACATCTTTATTATATGTTTCATATTGAAGAGGTGAAATAAGATCATATCATTTCTCTTCAAAAATATACTTTCGATGCGAATTCACCCAAAGGATTGATATGCGAGATCCCAAGCAGAGTACGTAAAGACAAGTATATTTTTATCCTTACTAATATTCTAAGTGTGAAAGTAACTCAGGATGTCTCTCAACTTGATATGTTGTTATATTTTCACGCATAAACCATTGAAACGAATTCCAAAAAAAGGAGGAAGATTCTCTTTCTCTCTCTCTCAATTCGTCGGGAACTTTTTATGTATGATTACAGATTACTCCGCTGATTGTGAAACGATTTTGAAATTGTTTTGTTTTGTTAGAAATGGTATATTTTTAAGTTAGTCCCATTATCATCAGATCAGGATCTGATGACGGGATGTTGGAAAAATCAAATAATTTAAATACACTTATACTAGTTTCAATATTTTGATAGTAACTCCCACATCCTCCTCTCGGGTAGCAAAATTTTTTGAAGTGAAACTGTTTACTTGCACTGAGCCGATTTTGATAAAAATTTTATTGTATCAATCGGAGAGAGTCCAGCCGTAGTCGAGTAATCGGTAAACGTACATAAAAAAGTCTTTTTTGAAGTCAGTTAAAATATGATTGTAAAAATCGACGAGTCCTCTCATAATACATAACCTTAAAAACTTTCCACGTTAATAAATATTGACTTCGCTTATTGCTATTTATATGTTTTTTAATTAAATTAGGAGCCGATGGAGCGTGACTTAAAGATGAACAAGAAACCATTAGTCGTAAGGGTTCACTGTTATTGACAGCGGAAATATTTTCAGATATTCTTAGGCGAAATTCTCATTTGTCTCTACAACACAAGTTTTACTTTTGTAACTGATATCATACAACTCTGTTATACCTCGTTTCACGTAAGTATTGGTCTGAACTATGCGTATTACACTGCGCAGAACAAAATCAGGCACCAGAACAGTCGTTTAGACATTTCTTTAATTTTAATTATTAATTGCTTCTGATATACTTAAAAGACGTACTAAATTGTGTAAATCTATATGAAAGTCTGAAAGCAAAAGTGTTGTGTAAGTTTCGCTTTATATAATACTTGCTTTTCATCGCGATTTCATTTGCGTTTATCGTCACTTTCTCTTTTCTCTTACGGGTCATAAAATATCTTTGATAATCTCATCTTATATGAAAACTAGCTGTCCCTTGCTTTTGTATGTCTACTATGAGTCGTAGCGTGATGTAATGTAGCCTTTAGTCTTCTTCAATAAATAAACTATCTAACATAAAAATATATTTTTTAATTCA
The DNA here is from genome assembly GCA_037950945.1 of Hypolimnas misippus. Taxonomy (NCBI): domain Eukaryota; kingdom Metazoa; phylum Arthropoda; class Insecta; order Lepidoptera; family Nymphalidae; genus Hypolimnas; species Hypolimnas misippus. The sequence continues at coordinate 11,359,265 of JBBEEQ010000011.1, forward strand.
AACCAGTATTTCCTATAATATTTGTACAGATATTTATTTTCAAACCGTCTGTTTGATATATTGAATTGATATTTTGAATACTGAGATTAGTGCGTTGAAAAATAAACTAATATATTTTCCGAGCACGAAATACGTTACCAGCTCAAACCTAATCTACATTAATGCGCAATTTAATTATTATTTTGTTGCACTAATGTATGTCTCTTGTTTATATTGTGGTGTACAATAAAATAATAATAATGCACAATTTAAATTTTAAAACCATCAGTGTATTGTATTTTAATATAAATAAGGAACATAAAATTAAACTTTGCAAAATATTTACAATCGTAATTTTGAAATGAAAATATTTATCCTAAGTAATAGATATTAGACTATACAACACTTTTTATCATGTTATTTAAAAACCGCGGTGCACATTTAATCTATGCGTGAGAAAGGCACGGAGGAGGTAAACTTCTGGATCTCACTCACCGCACGAAACACACCCACATCTATAAGCAACTTCACTTCGATCTTCTATAAAAGAATGGTAATAAAAATATATGACTCAATAAACTTATCGCATGCTCAAACTCAAAATATACTTAATTCATATGCGCTTTTTAAAGCACTTTCCAATCGTCAAGTCACATGTCAATTTCCTTTTAGATTCTTATTAAAAAAAAAAAACACCGGTTCGGAATGTACCTACCGAGAAGAACCGTCAAGAAACTCGATAAAATTGTCCGACATATTTTTTGGTTAACTTCAAACTTGAACTACAAATCAAAATGGCTACGAATTTATAACCATTTCAATATTCGAATCCGCAAAGTCAATGTTACCTTCTTGGGGCAAAATATTTTTATAATAAAATCCCGCAGAAAGTGTTACAGTTCACAAATTATATATTTAAAGTACATATTAGAAAGTCCTTAATAGCTACAGCATATTATTCTGTTCAAGATTACATAGATGATAAACATGCTTGGATTTAGTATAAGCTGGATTCACACAGGGTATTTAATATATTTGTAACTCATAAATGTATGAACCTTTTGTAAAACTTTTTAAAAGAGTAACTATCGAGTTTATTGCCGGTTCTTCTCGGTAGAATCTACATTCCGAACAGGTCAATTCATTTAACAATTTTTTTTTTCTTTTTTGTTTCTGTATTGAACATTCAAAAGTACTTATAAAAGCCTACTTGAATAAGTATATTTTGATTTTGAATAATACCTCGCTAACACCGAGACCACGCCCCATTCCTAAAGGAAGGGCAAGAAAGTGCTTCTAAACAACGCCTCGGATAAGTGAAAACATAAGGTGTTTTATTTAATTTTTCAAAGAGAGTGCAGGCTCTTATGGAGAGGGGAAGCTATAAGAAGTACGGTGCTTCGTAAAATAACCTAAACTGCTATAGAATTTATACTAATATCACTTAGCTTGCTTTTTAACGTTGTGTACCGAGAATTGTTAATTTTTTAGTTTATCAACTCAAAGATGTTTTAATCAATTTGTATAGTAAGTTATTTATTTATTAGAGATGAATTTAATGACAACATATTATTATACTAGCAGTCCCTCGCGACTTCGCTCGTGTATATTTTAGAATTAGATAGAAGCGATTCTAGTACAGAAAACTAATAAAACACTATGCTTCGTGTTTCATCTTTTATTACTATCATCCAGAAGTACGACTACTAACTTTTAAATTAATTCGACCGCTTCGATTTCGATTTAATTTCTATACAAAGGTTTTTACATTTTTTTCTTAGCAGCGAACTTTCTAAGTGGATGCTTACAGTCTCAAACTTATTGTCGAAATTTAAAGTTTGTAGACCCAGCGGTTTAGGCGTTAATAAATCTCGAATTTCAAATGCGTTCCATTTTTTGCATTTAATACAATAATCTCAAATATTTGAAAAACTTACTATATAGATAAAACATTAAATATATCAATCTGCTTTTAATTAATTATCCTTTTTATCAAAATACAAAATAAAAAATGGATATATACGTTTTCAAAGAAATTGATTAAGAATAGATATGACATCTTTAAGCGCCATTTTCTCAAAATGAAGTCCGTGTGGCTTGACATAGTATTGCTTTTGTCAGCAGCTATGTAATTACAAACAATTTAGTTATTAAAAATGTACCCTTACACCAAGAAAAAAATTGGATTCGACTTGAAAAGGCTAATGCGTAATTTTGTTTCTTGGTTGACATATTGATTTAAATTTAAAAATAAACTATTAAAAAATTTTGTGATATCGATTTTGAAATAATTGGATGCTGATAAGCAATAATGTGTCAACCTACAAAAAATCTAATTCGAAGATATTGATGTATTCTGATACTATGTCACTTACTTAACATTATTCAAAAATTTAAGTTATCTCAAATAAATAAATACAGAAAAAGGTATTTTATTTAATGTTTCGAATTGCAAGTGCGTTCCATATTTTGCATATACACTCGTACTCCAACAAACAAATTGATAAAAATAGTTTTGACAGCTTTAGACGCCATTTTATCGAAATGAAGTCCGTGTGGCCTGACGAGGTATTGCTTATGAGCGTCCAATTAATATAACTTCAATAAAAAAGCAAGAATTATAAATCGATCAAACCATCTTTGAGTAACACTTCAAAATGTCCCAGACGAACTGAGAACTGCCTTTTTTTTAAGTCGGTGAAAAATTACAATTCTTATCGTACAAAAGGGCTCTCGGAGTTAAGAGGAATCGTTTTCTTTGTAATAACAAGGACAAAGGGAAAGTAATTGAAATGCTTTTCACGGAAAACGATTGCTTGATTCACTAACTTTGCTCGCTTAACCTTTGTGAAAAAAAATAACTCCATCGGTGTTATGATTGAAACTTGTTTTAATCATTGGCGAATTAATTTTAAGGGTTCCGTGCTCAATGCGTGCTAATTAATTCAAAATAAAAATATACTTTACCCAAGTAGGCTTTTAAAAGTACTTTTTTAATGTTCGAAAGAGACAAAAAATATTTAAAAAATTAAATTAATAAAATACTAGCTAGTAAATAAAATTAGATTCTATCGAGAAGAACCGGTACGTAATTCGATAGTTACTCATTTAAAATATCGTCAATACATACATTTAGAAATTACAAGTATGTATGTATATAAAATAATTTGTTTGAAATCCAGCTTATATACCGTTCCGTCCATCCATCCGTGGCGGCTAGATTTTACTAGACTGATCTAGGATGAAAAAAGAAAAAAAAATCTAAAGTTAATAATATATTTAAAAAGTATTTAATATAACGGATCTTAACGCGATAACTAATAGTAATGATACCTTTTTATTGCCGACGTTTCGACGAAGTTGTATTCCTCTTCATTGTTGGAACTGACTTACTACCATTAGTTATCCCGATAAGACCCCTTATATTAGATATGAATAATATATAAATAATATTAAAAAAGAATTATTAAATTGTTACATTGTTGCAAATCAAAATAGTACAGGAAATCCGCTATGGTATCGTTTAACCCGCGTGTGTTTATTATTTTATTAACATTGTAAAATATAAATAAATATACGCTCCAAACTTTATTTAGTAGGAGGTTCTATGTTGGAGTGTATGATTATTTTTAAATGTTTCTTTACTCGTTTCTCCGCCGATTAAGGACCGATTTTAATTTTTTTTTTTTGGAGGAATCTCCAAGTTGTTCCCATTATCATCAAGTCAGGATCTAACGCTGTTATGTGATAGAGAAATCGAGGGAACTCTTCAAATATTGTAGGCACACGTATACTGATTTAGGTATTTTTGATAGTGAAGTGGGACTTATGATGAAGACCACAAATGTCCACCGCAACTATTCAATAACAAGTATTCTATGGGTTGCGATTCGATTTCTTTAATATAATGGCTATGATAATGAGATGGCCTAGAGGTTCGAACACGTAGATCTCAACCGATGATCGTGGGTTCAAACCCCGGCTGGCACCATTGATTTTTCAAGTGCTAAATTAATGTTTAAATACATCTCGTGCTTGGCGGTGAAGGAAAACATCGTGAGGAAATCTGCATGTGGCGGGAGAAATTGTGACACATGTATAGCCAACCCGCAGTAGAGCAGCGTGGTGGATTAAGCTCTTAACCTTTTCCTAAATAGGAGAGAAGGCCTTTGCCCAGCAGTGGGATATTAACAGGCTGTTACTTTACTTTTTTTACTTTTTTAATGGCTTAATTTACGCTCGTCACAATTCTTATGGTAAAGTGGAGCTAATGGTGCGATACCAGGAGAACTTCTTAATAATTAACAGCTCTGCATCGGGAAAAATAATGTTTTGTAAATGTTAATATGCTGTTGACATTAGGCTATTGTAAATTAAAATACAAACTGCCCCTTACAGCCGTACAATGTGTGTTCGTAGTTTAAAAATGTAAAATAAAAACTTTTTTGTTAAATCCTTCGTCAGCGTCCCCTGTACACCCTACCAAGGTTTTATCACAGTCAATGGTTTCGGAATGCATAGAAGACAAACATACATTGATTTTTACTTATATAGTATTAGTATAGAAAAAAACGAGTACAAAGTCCGTGTAATTTATTGTATAAACAACGCTGTATAAGTCAGCATGTTTATTCGCTTCCCATTGGTCAAAAGAAATCGGGTATTCCCCATTTCATTTTAATGGTATCACAACGGAAATTATTTATCAGCAAATGTAATCAAATTACATATTTAGCTTTGCAAGCAACAACGACCGTTCACATTTATAACTTATAATACAAAATATTAAATACTTACTAGCTTTTACTCGCGACTTGCCTCGTGTTAATGTAAATTTTGTTATATAATAAAGCACATATATTTATACATGTAAGATCTACCTAGCATTTTATCCCGTTTATACCAAACTCTGCTTACTATTGTACATAGTCCAGATATAGACAAGTTACTGATTTCTACACAGAGCGATTGCCATCTGACCTCCGCAACCGTCGAGGGTAAGCAAGTAACCGTTTAAACTAGAATAACCTCCCTACTAAGAGTAACGATTATTATCAGGTGATTGTACTAACCACCGGGACCGAACCGGCTTCACGTACTCTCAGGCAAGGTGGGGAGACCCCAAAAAAAAAGACACCCAGACCTAGAAACAAATATTTATACAAATATATATATGTATCTGGCCCAAGCGCGATCTTACCAGCAACCGTCAGCGTTAGAGGTACATTTAAGAACCGATTTACGCCAGAGCAGATCTATACACGTAATCAGACGATCATTTCAACGAACTCCAACACGATACTTTTGCTGTAAGTTGGTGAGGAGTTGTGTATCCTGCTGATTCCAGGTGATGATGTAGCATCAGATCAAGGTTGCGCAACGATTATTTAAAGCCTAAGCGGTTTAGGATTTGCGTTGATGAATTACCCGGTCAGCAAGTCCGGATAGATGCCTATATGGATGCCGATAAGAAATCAAGTCAAGCCACACGGACTTCACTTTGAGAAAATGGCGTCTAAAATGACGAACCTAATCTTAATAAATTTATTAAATAAAAATTAAAAATTGTTTAAAGAGATATGTATCCATCTTTTCTTTTCTTTTGTTGATAAAATGTATAATGAATGAATTGCAGATTTGTATAATATTAAGTTTTAGCTAATAATATTTTTTTTTAAATATACAAGATCATTGTATATTGCGAATTATGGAACGCAATTCAATTTTCGAAAGATTAAATTAAGAGACTATTTTCCGTACTTATTTAGTTTAGGGGACTTGAAATTTAATTGAATAACGTTAAATTCGTGGCGCATTATGTGAATACATCAATATTTCCAAATTTGTGGGTTGACACATTATTGCTTATCAGTATCCATATATGTTAAGACAGATGACAACTGATCTAGAATAGTGTAAGGTACATTATCATGAAACGGTGTCATAATTAAAAATAGGTGTTGTAGTTCGAGAGAGAATTCGAGGTACTTCGTACATACAAAATTGGCTTTCTTTTACTAACTGCCCCTCGTGGTTTAAGGTTACTGCTTCTCTCCCTTTACTCGCAGCGTGATGTAATATAGGCTATAAATTTCTTCATTTAGTTTCCAAGAAATGTTTTACTCAATAATTTATACTAAACTATATACCTATACATATCATCTCTAAAACTACTTATCAGATTTGAAAAATTATTTTTGCATCAGATAGCCTATTTACTGAGGAAGGTTATAGGCTGTATTATATCAGGCTAAGACTCACTGCAGCAGTAAATGAAAACGTTTTAGTAACACGACGGAAACCACGAGAAGTAGCTAATATGTCATATTTCATAATTGTCATTTGAGTAGGTGAAGCGTAATTGCGTAACAAACAAACGAACCCACATACATAATTGGTATGATTTTAGTGATAAATATAATTTTTGTATACGCATATGAAGACCGGTGGCGCCAGGGATAATAAAAGCATATGATATTGTTGGAGGTCAAAATATCTGCATGTACAAAATTAGAATTTTTTTTTCATCTGTCGTAAAAATTTTATAGCCAAAAATAATTTCCGCAGAACTCGCTAAAAGTATTGGGTCAATGTAATTACGCAAAAACTTGTAGTTTATATTGATTTCCAATTGTGTACATGTACATTTTCCCGATTTTGAAGTTTTGGTTCGCAATAACTCCTACAAAACATCCCATTCGACAATTGTACATAAAGTTTTTTCAAAAATATGCGTATTTAAAATTTTTCTCAAATTTTTGGAAACCGATATGAGTGATTTTTTTATTTTTATTAAAAAACAAAAAATATAAATGTTTGTTTTCATAAAATCTATGTCATTTTTATTTTTTATTCTCTTAACCAGTTTCGAAAACATTGAAGATTTTTTTTTTTATTAAGATAAAATTGAAGTGTTTGTTTGTAATTTCAAATTACAAGCAATTGATATGAAAGTACATAAATACGGTACTTACAATAAAAAAGCAGAAATTAAGGATCTAGGTGTTTGTTAGGAATATATCATAGTTAATAATACTGTCTTGTCTATAGTACCGCTTTGATTAGTTAGTTACTATTACATATCGGCAGTACGCAGTCTCCCTCTGTCTAGGATAGATGGCTCGTCTATACTCTCACAAATATATTCAAAATTACAAGTAAACTAGTGTCTAGAACCTCAGGGATCACATAACAGTATCATTGGATAACCAATTAAGGTTTATTTCTAATACTGCCAACATTATTGTTAAAGCTGCTTAAACGTTGAGTTTTATTAAGCGTTAATTATTTTTTTGTAAACAAATTAATTTCTGAGTAGTTTATATTATATTGTTCTTTAAGTTTTTGTTTATGAACATATTGTTCTGTTTTAATATTCACTCTAATTATATTTACAAACATACATACATATAAAAAGCATACAAACATTTCATGGATATGAAGAACCAATATTTATTTCAAAAAAGATGTCCCAAATCGCAATATGAACGCTGACGGGACTGCGTTTGAACGTAATCTCACCATTAAGTTAGAAAAGTGCTAAGCAAATTTTGTTTATTATTAAATATGTAATAAGAACTAAATTCAAGTTAATTCATTTATTTCATTTCTATTATTTCAGATTATACAGACTATTTTTGTTCAGATTATTATAAAATAACTGAATTTTATATAATTTATGTTTGGTATTATACGTAGAATACTAATTAGAAATTCGTTACATGCAATTCTACATATAGACAATGTTATAATATTAGACTTGATAACATTGCAATTAAAAACTCTACATATTAGAATTAACTACTTCTGCCCTCATAAATTAAATAATCTATCGTACCATATTCTACTAGAGGTAATAATAATTTACTAAAATTGAAAATTTTAATAAGCCCCCGACAATCTATTCATTGAGGCTTGATCGATTTTGGTAAAACATGTTTAAAAATCATCGTTAGAAAACCCTCTTTCAAATAAAAGAACATCCTAATCGGTTCACCCGTTTGGGAACTAGGTTGCTTTAGAAGATACACAGACACACATAGCGGTCAAACTTATAATAGCCCTCTTTTTACGTCAGGGGTTAAAAACCAACCAATTCCCCTAAGAAAGTAATCATACAAAAGTAATAATAACTCACAAAAGAATACGATATGAAGTGTGCCCCCCAATTCAAATAACCACCCATTAAAAAAGAAAGCGTAGATTAACACCACCCAATTGATGACACAAAACCTGCGCCTCGTCTTATCATACCAAAATCTGATTCTACTTCACTTTATGATACAAAAATTACCTTCACCTTGAAACTATGAAAAAAAATTGAAACAAAAATTGCCCACAGATTCCATACTCTAGAACAAAATCAAACAACAATAGTAGAGACTTATTAGATTTGAAGCTCTTAAGATATTTTGAGGTATTAAAAGGAATTAAAGACCAATTGGAAATAAAATAATAAAAAAAAAAACTAAGAATTATTTTATATATTATATTTTATTAAAAATACAAATCATGAAATACAAAACGTGTTACAAAATCATTATAACAACAAGATCGTCATATCGTTATACATTAGAGGTATCTATAGCATTAGATATTGGGTTAGTACTAATAGATCGCCTTCGTGGGACATAAAATCTCGACTTATATACTTTATACAAAACAAGGCAAAGTAAAATCGAAAGTATGAAACCAACACAGGTTTCCAAAAATAAAAACGATTTGGGTTCGTTATTTAATAACATTTTTACATTTTTAGATAATACAGGTGATGCTGTTGTAACTAGTGATTCAATGCGTTTGTTTATTTCTGAAATTTTATTTTCCATTTCATTAAGTATTTTTTCTTTATCTAGAATCATTGCGTTATCGAAATCTTGTCTTATTTTATTTATATAGCTAACGAAATTTTCAGATGTAACGTTGACTTTAACCGGTACACCTAACGATCTATTAATTGAATTGCTTGCTACAATTACATTCAAAATTCTTTCTAGTAATGTATTTGTGGCTTTCTGATCTCCGTTCAGTGTTGATGTTTTATTGCTCAATTGAGCCAATTTGCTTACAGTGTCTAAATGAAAAGTTTGTAATGACTTTGCAAAATTTAAAAAGTTTTCATCTTGGATAACTCTCTCTTCGTTTCGAAAATTTGCGACAAAATTAAGCAAAATATCTCTGATTTCGGTTAAAACATTCGCAGTACTATTATCAGTACGACGCTTCTCGTTCACATTTGTATTAAAATGAAAATCGTGAAGATTATTGCAAGAAATACCGTGAATGTTTTCTTGGTTGTCCTCGACATGTCTCAGAGCAGTAATAACAAATGATGAATGACTAGCCTTCTTTAATTTCGTTACAATTTCACACGGCAAGGGATTATCACCAATGCTCAACTTTTTTATATTCGTTCCCTTAAAATCTTCTACGGAAATATCCGTTATTCTATTTTGATCAACGATAAGTTCTTCTAAACCCGCTACTTCATAAAACCGTTCAGTTTCTAAACTTTTAATAAAATTAAACGATATATCGAGGACGCTTAAACTACTTAAGCCACGAAGTACACCATAACTAAGAGCTAACAATGCATTGTGAGAAATATTAAGCTTGTTTAATAAATGGTTATCCTTAAATACCCCGGGTTGGATAATATTTATTTTATTATAACTAATGTCAATGTATCCAACTTCAGTCATATTAGAAAATGCTCCCACTTGTAACTGTTTGATATCATTGTGATTAAGATATAAAGACTGTAATTTTTTCAGGTTACTCAAACATAACTTAGTTACATTTTGAATATTCGAATGGGAAATATCTAAATCTGTTAAAAGAGACCCGCCAAACTCTTTAAATGACATGTTTGAAAAAGAACCTGATAAAATAAATGTCTGTACAATTTTAACTTTTTTGATATCCGAAAAATTTAATTTCATATTTGAATTATATGATAAATCTAAGTACTGCAAATTGTTTTGGTCTTTAAACGTATTTTCATCTATAGATTTTATTAAATTCCTTGACAATAAGATTTTATTTAACAGTGACATATCTTTAAAAGTATCACTATAGAGAACTTTTATCAGATTGTCATTAAGTAACAACTGTTTGAGGTTTTTTAAGTCAGTCGTATTAACACTGAAATTTCTGATTTCATTATAAGACAAATCAAGAACTTCTATATTTCCGGTGTTCGAAAACGTATCATATTGTAATTCGCTAACTTTGCTATGCGATATATTAAGATAATACAAATTTACCATACCATCAAAGGGAGTATTCATTAAAACATTTAACAAAGTACAAGACAAATCTAGCTTGGGAACGGAAGCCAGTCCTTTAAAAGTATTCACTTCCAAATTACCAGTTATAGGATTTTCGTTCAACAACAAACTATTAACATTTACTAATGTTTTGAAGGATTGACTCTCGATCTTCGATATATTATTTTGTGATAAGTCTAAAAACTGTAAAGTCTGTAAACTATGCAAATCATCTGATTTGATTTGTATTATATGATTATTATGAAATGACAACGTTCGAAGACTGAGTAAGTCTTCTTTAATAAAATCAATATGAGTTATTTGGTTGTGAGATAAATCTAAATTTTCCAATTTTCGAAGTGTTTTGAAAGATTTACTTGACAAAGCTCGTATGGCATTATTGTTTAATAATAAATCGATCAGATTATCAAGGCCAAAAAATGCATAGTCTTCTACTGAAGTAATATTTTGATAGCTCACATCTAGCCTAGTGTTTAACTGCAAGCCCTCAAAGGTACCTTTCTTTAAGGGCCCTTGTAAACTATTTTCTTCGACCGAAAAAAATGATATATTTTTTCCTTGAAACAGATAAGTTGGAATTTTAGTTAATTCATTTTTTGATAGATCGATGCTTTGTAGATTAATGATTGTTGAAAAAATATTTTTATCGATGACTTTCAACAGGTTTTCACTTAAATCAATTTGTTTTAAGAGAACCAAATTATTAAAAACATCTTTCTCCAAAGTGACTATTGAGTTATTTCGCAAATCTAATATTTCAAGTTGATTTAATTTTTCAAAATCGCGAACAAATATATTTTCAAGTTTATTATGATTAAGATAAAGTTCAGTTAGTTTATTAAAACGGAATAGTGACGAATTTATATCACGGATTTCGTTATGGGCCATTTTCAAAATTTTTAATTTTTTAATGCCTTCAAATGTAGATAGAGTTACATTAGGAATGAAATTGTAAGACAAATCTAAATATTCTAATTCGGAGAAATTAATGAATATAGCTTCCGGTAGATCACACAATTGGTTATGAGATAACCACAATTTCTTTAGGCCTTTATAAACAAATTCGTTTTCATTGATAATTATTTTTTCAATTTTATTATGAGAAAAATCAATTTCCTTTACGGATTTTAGCTGGTATTCATTAGAAAATTTTGCGATTTTTATCTCATTGTATGACGCATTTACAAATTCTAGTTTTGTCATTTCATAAATGGTTGGTAAAGTATTGTAAATGTTAAAAGTGAAATCAAAATCTAAAATGAAATAACTGTAATATTGAAAATTGGTTACACTATATGGTACTTTGTCCTCGCCGTATGATCCTTTATAATATAACCGCATAGGCACGTAATTATCACCGTTATATAAAACTGTGCGATTACATTGCTTGTATCGAAAAGAATATTCTGGGCTGAAGTTCAAGTCTACGTACGACAAACAATAAACTTCACGAATACAATTTTCCATAATTAATTCCGATCGACAACCATTTAGACGTCCAAATCGCGAGGCATCAGAAAATTTACAGTGGGAAAATTTCGCCATTATTATAAAGAATAATGCTAGCAATATATCTGAAAAATATATACAAATTATTAGTACAATGTTATTAATCATATTTTTTATGTAAAACGAAATACATAAATATAATATTATCCCGACTGTTTCGGCATATATTTTGACTAAATTTTAGTACTATTCATACAAAGTGTACAACCGAGCCGAAAATCGAAAACATCGTGAGAAAACCTGCATATTGCGGGAGAAAATCTGACACGTGTATATGCGCCAAAACGCAGTGGAGCGGCGTGGTGAATTAAGCTCTAAACCTTCTCCTCAATAGGACAGGTAGAATTTTGCTCAGCAGTAGGACATTTACAGGCTGGCACTTCACTTTTATATGAATATTTCTTTTGTCCTTAAGTTTGTCACTGAACTCCGGTGGGATTGGAAATTTTTTCATATGTATAACCCTAATCTTTTTTGGTAGTGTTTTATTAGGCAGGACAATATGTCGATACCTCCCACGTAAGTTATTGTAACCCCAAAATTACAATTTTACAGTAGAGCACTTTTAATCCGTTTTAGTTTGAAAGTTACAACAAAATACGCCTTTTTTCAGGCGTATTTTGTTGTAACTTTCCTTGAAAAAAAAAAGATTTTTGGTATTTTTAGGGTTCCGTACCTTAAAAGGAAAAACGGAACCCTTATAGGATCACTTTGTTGTCCGTCTGTCTGTCTGTCTGTCTGTCTGTCTGTCTGTCTGTCTGTCTGTCTGTCTGTCTGTCTGTCGGGATGTCAACCCTTTTTTCTCAGAAATGCATAGACGTATCATGTTGAAATTAATATCATATACTCAAGTCTACGATGACATGCGGCCGTGAAAATATTAAAGTTCTAAGTGAACGCAATCAAAAGATAATGGAAAATATGTCGTATATTTTGACCATTTTAGCGTTTTCGCAAGGGAATCAAAACCTACAGGGCACTTCCCATTGACCTAGCACGATGAAATTTGGCAAGAAGTAAGATCTTATGGTACAAATAAAGGAAAAAATCTAAAAACTGTAAATTTTTGTATGTATGTTTGTCTGTTTGTAAGTTTGTCTTTCAACCTTTTTCTCAGAAACGCGTGAAGGTAACAAATTTTTATCAACGTCAAGTACTCAGAGTTGTAATTACTAAGCGCTGTGAAAAAATCAAACTTCTAAGTTAGCGCAATCAAAAGATACGGTCATTTATATCACATATTTCAAGTATGATAGCGTTTTTAACGTTTTCGCAAGGGAATCAAAACCTATAGGGTACTTCCCATTGACCAAGCATTATGAAATTTGGCCAGGAGCAAGGTCCTTTAGTATACATAAAGGAAAAAATCCGAAAACTGTAAATTTCTGTTCGTGTGTCTGTCAGTCTGTACGTCTGTCTTTCAACCTTTTTCTCAGGAACGCGTAAATGTATCAAGTTGTAAATTGATCAAGCGGAAAATATATTAATCTTAGAATTAAAATTATATGTACTTGTAACAAATTAACATAGAAGTTGACCATGGTCAAAAAAACAATTTTACAAACACTGAGAAGAAATTTGTATCAATACGAAAACATTAAAAAGCAGCAAACCTTTATAAACAACGCAATGCAATCTATTTATCGCAGCTAACAAAATGATAGCGCGATGCAGCGTACAGCTAATGCCATCTATTACAACATTATGACATTAACTGTGATATAATTCTGCTCGATTAATAAAAATTTTTATTTTAATTATTATTTAAACGCGCTAAAAATCATAAAATAAACTTTTCATTTAAAAGTTTTATCGTCGATTTATAACGTCATTACGTAATTAACATTCAATATAAGAGCTTCACGCGATTTGATTTAAGTACTCGTATTGACTTAGTACGAAAATTTTAAAATTAAATTCAAACAGATCGAGTTATTTAATTTACTTATTAATCTACACATATAAGTCTTCTGGTTATTAGTAATATAATTAGTTATTTATAAATAAACAATTAGTTTTGTTCAAATTAAGGACTAATTATTTTCGTCTTGGCAACACTAATATATATTTCGATATTTTGATTGATAATGTAAATCTAAATATTTTACGAACGTAGTGCAGGGGTAGTGGAGTGTAGTAGAATATAAATAAAAATAAAACGAGAATAAAATATAATATAATTATGTTGTTAATGTCAAAGTCAACACGTTAGTTCATTGAAATTGTCAAGAGATGGCGCTAGGTGTATCCTGAATCGCGCTATAACTTTGCTTTTTTGAAAGTATAAGGTGTATTAGTACTTAAAATAAAATTTTGTGTTTCCATGGATTGCATCCATGATTGTGTTTTAAATGAAAGTGCTCCTAAGTAGTTTCAAAATAGTTTTTAGGACGTGATCCATATTTACATAATATTTGATTATACTTAAGCGACTTCTAAAAAGGAGTGTTTTCAATTCGACCTTGTATTTAATTTTTTTTTATGTTTGTTCGCCGATTACGCCGCCATTTGGGTACCGATTTTCAAATTTTTTTTTTGTTTGAAAAGGTATACTTCCAAGGTGGTCCCATTGTCTTCAGGTCAGGATCAGATTATGAGATCCTGGAGAAATTGAGGGAACTCCTCAAATATTATAGGCAAGCGTATACCGATTTAGGTATTTTTGATAGTAACTTATGTTGGAACTGATGATGAAGACCACAAATGGCGTAGATGGGTTAGTCTTATATAGATTTCTATAAGTTTGTACGGAACCCTTGGTGCGCGAGTCCTACTCGCACTTGACCAGTTATTTCACTTTGAATGCATTAAGCAATGCAAATTCGTGTAGTATTCAGTAAAAACGCTAACGGCAATTTTGTGGCTTACAATAATTTACGTGGGAGGTATCGATGTATCTCCTAGTAGTTAAATTCTTTACGTAAATAAAGAGTAAAAAATTGAACTCACAATTCAACCTTTGCATTTTTAGTTTGATGTGTATCTGAAAAAAATAAAGTGGACATTTTTATTAGGACTTTAAAATATTTGAAAAAAAAAATAAGGATACAGAAATCATGCGTAGGTACATATGAGACTAGCTGCCGCTCATACTTTACTCGCTTGATGTAATACAGCCATTACCTAAATAAACGAGATAGCCAACACGAATTTTCTTTTAATCAGATCAGTAGTTTCAGTGATTAATCAGACTTACAAACTTTTCCTCCTTATAATATTAGTATAGATGAATACTAAGTATCGACTAAGGAAGAATATTTAATGTTCTTAAAACCTACAATTTTTACGTTAAGTGGGTATTTTTCCATTATTTCTATTATACGTACGTTATTTATTAAAAAGAAAGTACTTTTCGTTTCTTGCTCGACAAATACATGTATAACGTATTTATACGAGTATATCACTACATCTAAAATTTTAAACAGATAATATAAAGAGAGGGTCTTATTCCTTAAAGCAGCATTGTCTTGCACATTGTCCTTGAGAACCAAAATTAATGTCGACCGGTTACTTGGCTTGAAAAACACTAAAACACATATTTTTCACATTGGTCACATCACATACCAATTTTATAAATAAAAATACTCACCAATTGATTTTTGTTGTAAATTGTGTTTTATATATCTGAAAAATTTAGTCCTATAATAAAATATGCATTACGAATCGACCATCGAAATTGCCACGAACGTTATCTTTAATACGACACAATGGTAATGTAGTGTCAGATATAATGAAATCAGTAAAATATTCGTTTAAATAGTAACTACATATATATAGTAGCACGCAACTATACGTAATCGAGCTCGGAATTTAATATTTTAATTAAAATATCAAATTATATATATCATTATGTTTATCCAAAGAATTTTTTTACAGATTTAGAATTTTCAAGATGATGACAAGTCAATTTCTATAGAATTTTAAATTTTTAAATTCAATTCAATATTTAAAGACCGATTGCTATTCTGTCTACTTTAGTAAAGTTTTTGGAAAATATATTTCATTGCTTTTTACTTAGCAGTCGTCTTGATTAATATTCGATATCAATTGCTAGTTTTATTAAGAATAGGACTGTTAGGTAAAAACTCAAAATTATATGTAATCTAGACCAAATATAGCTCAGCTTTTAATATGCGTTATCTACAATACTTTTAAAAATAATTCAGTTATATGGAGGATCGTAAGACTCGCTGTTAGGTGGATAAGCATCCTTCTAGCAGTAATACTAATAAAAATACTAAAATAATCGTTAATAATCAGAATTCTAAGCCAAATGTTTCAACTTCGGGGATATATCGGGGCCATTGTTTTAGCCAAATCATTTCAATGTTTTAACTAACAATATGAATGCTATATGAAATAGCTATAATAAAAAAATGCTGTAAAATGATCACGAACGAAGCTTGTACCTTACAAGCGTCTCCTCAACTTGGAGTAATTGTGATGACAAAACATGCATCACGAATGTCAGCAAGGCTAATCTCTCTGCCTTTTCATCTTTACTAATGTCGTCCATTACATTTATATTCATAAAAAAATTACCTGAACCATATCCATTGCAAAATAAATATATATAACGTTTAAAACAATTTCAATATTCGGACAAAGTTTTTAGACAATTTATTAGTAGTAAATTAACATTTTCTTTGTCCTGATTTGGGTTCCTTAATACTGTCACTAAAACTTTAAAGCAGTCTTTAAACTTAAAAAAAGTTTGGCCTTTAATGTTAAAAAAAAAACATTTTAAATAGGAAAGTAGGAAGTATTTTAAATCATCTGTCTATTACCTTGTTCTATAGGCTAATTACTTCTTCTCTGTGTCTACAAGAAGCCGCTTTTCGTAATAGGTTTATTTCCGAATTTTCTATCTTATCAAGCCCGGTTATTATAATAGACAAAAAGCGTAAAATTATGTGAAGGATATGCAGAACCAATATTGATTCCTCAAAAGTTATCACATATTGCAACATAAACGCTGACAGGAAGCTGTGTTTGAATCTAATATCACAATTAAGTATAGACTGCAATTTAATTATTATTATATTTGAAATAAGGATTAATTTCCCGTGAATTTATGTCAGCGTGATACATCTCACCCACTGTATATTGTCGTCGTTATTATGAAGAGTATTTTTATTCAGACTGTTAGCCCCTAGTAATGTATGTGTTTTGTATTATACGAGGAATACTGACAAAAAGTCAATTCTAAATAAGTATACATAGCTAGCCATTAGGTTTTAAATTAGGACATGCAGCCTCACAGACGCCTCATAGATTGTATTTTGTGTGTTTTCCCTTTCCCTCGACCTCCCTCCGTCTCATTGCGTCAAAAAACAACAACAACTACGAACAGCTTTAATTAGCTATTTAACTTTAAATTTTATGTACATATTATTAGAATTTTTATATTTTGTTTTGAGAAATTTTCTAATGTTTTTCTTTTTTGTATATGCCGTAAAATAGGTAAGCACGTTTAACTAAAATCTGGATTAAACGAAGACTAACCCCCTTCTCTTGTAACTTAATCACACACATTAATCAACTTTCAAACTTAAAATAATCTCTCAGAAAAATACATGATATAAAGCGTGCCACCCAAATAAATGGAAATGTCGATATAATTTATTCTGTTGGTTGTCCATAAATAGATAAATAACAAATACCACCCACTCAGAAGGAAATCATGCGAAGATTAACCCCACTCATTTAATGAAACAGAAAACCTGGCACTATATCACGTTAGTTAATTAAAATATAATCCCCTAATAAATAATATGACACAAAAATTACTTTCACCTCAACTAATTGAAATAAAAATTGCCCCCAGATTCCACCCGCTAGCGCAGGGATCACTAATTAGTTTCATTTGTAATCCATTTTTTAAATACGATGATAAATCATAGCAAAAAAAATGAAAAAAAAAACTAAGAATAATTATTATATTTTATTAAAAATACAATTCATGAAATACAAAATATGTTACAAAATCATTATAATTTCAAGGTTGTTACACATTAGAGATATCTAAAGCATCAGATATTGGGTTAGTACTAATAGATCGCCTTCGAGGTATGTAAAATCTCGACTTATATACTTTATACAAAACAAGGCATACTAAAATTAAAAGTATAAATGCAACACACGTTTCTAAAAACACAGATGATTTGGATTCGTTATTTAATGTCAATTTTTCATTTTTTAATGATAAGGCAGGTGATGTTGTACTAACTACTGATTCAATACGTTTATTTATATCTGAAATTTTATTTTCAACTTCAGCAAGTATTTTTTCTTTATCTAGAATCATTGCATTATCGAAATCTTGTCTTATTTTATTTATGTAGTTTACAAAATTATCAGATGTAATGTTATCTCTGACTGGTACAACTAATGTTCGATTAATTGTATTCGTTGCTACAACAATTTTCAATATTCTTTCTAGTAATTTATTTGTGGTTTTCTGTTCTTCGTTTATTGCTAATGTTTCATTGCTCAATTGGGCCCATTTATTCAAATTATCTAATTGGGCACTTTGCAACGATTTTGTAAACTTAAATAAGTCTTCGTCTTGGAAAACTCTTTCTTCTCTTCGATTATTTCCTGCGATCAAATTATGCAAAATATCTCTAATTTCGCTTAAGCTATTTTCAGTATTGTTATCTGTGCGATGCTTTTCGTTCACTTTTGTATTTAAAGAAAATTCATGAAAATTGTCAATGCAAGAAATACCGTTAATGTTTTCTTGTTTGTCCTCGACATGTCTCAGAGCAGTAATAACAAATGATGAATGACTAGCCTTCTTTAACTTGGTTACAATTTTACATGGCAGTGGATTATCACCAATGCTTAACTTTTTTATATTTGTTTCCCGAAAATCTTCTAAGTGAATATCGATTATTTTATTTTGATCAACGATAAGTTCTTCTAAGTCCGGTACTTCATGAAACCGTTCAATTTCTAAGCTTTTAATAAAATTAAATGATATATCGAAAATTCTTAAACTACTTAAGCCACTAAGTACACCATAACTGACAGCTAACAAAGCATTGTGAGAAATATTAAGCTTGTTTAACAAATAGTTATCTTTGAATACCCCGGGTTGGATAATATTTATTTTATTATAACTAATGTCAATGTCTCCAACTTCTGTCATATTAGAAAATGCTCCCACTTCTAACTGTTTGATACCATTGTGATTAAGATACAAAGACTGTATTTTTTTCAGTTTACTCAAACATAACTTAGTTACATTTTGAATATTTGAATGGGAAATATCTAAATTTGTTAAAAGAGACCCGCCAAACTCTTCAAATGATATGTTTGAAACAGAACCTGATAAAACCAGTGTCTGTAAAAATTTAACCTTTTTAAAAGTGGAAAAGTTTAATTCCATATTTGAATTATGCGATAAATCTAAATAATGTAATTCTTTTTGACCATTAAATGTATTATCGTCGACTGATTTTATTTGATTACCTGGCAACAATATTTTATTTAATAATGACATACCTTTAAAAACATCTCCATAGAGAACTGTTATCAAATTATTGTTTAGAAATAACTGTTTGAGGTTTTTTAAGTCAGTCGCATTAACGCTAAAATTTCTGATTTCGTTATAAGACAAATCAAGAACTTCTATATTTCCGGTGTTCGAAAACGTATCATATTGTAATTCGCTAACTTTGCTATGCGATATATTAAGGTAATACAAATTTTTCATGCTATCAAAGGAAGTATTCATTAAAACATTTAAAAAAGTATACGACAAATCTATCTTAGGAACCGAAGCTAGTCCTTCGAAAGTATGCGCTTCTAAGTTACCAGTTATAGGATTTTTATTCAACATCAAGTTATTTACATTTACTAGTGTGTTGAACGACTGGCTCTCGATCTTCGTTATATTGTTTTGTGACAGATCTAAAAACTTCAAACTCTCTAAATCGTGCAGATTATCTGATTTGATTTGTGTAACTTGATTATTATGATATAGCAACGATCGAAGACTCAGTAAGTCTTTTTTATCAAAATCAATATGAGTTATTTGGTTGTGAGATAAATCTAAATTTTCCAATTTTCGAAGTGTTTTGAAAGATTTACTTGACAAAGCTCGTATGGCATTATTGTTTAATAATAAATCGATCAGATTATCAAGGCCAAAAAATGCATAATCTTCTACTGAAGTAATATTTTGATAGCTCACATCTAGCCTAGTGTTTAACTGCAAGCCCTCAAAGGTACCTTTCTTTAAGGGCCCTTGTAAACTATTTTCTTCGACCGAAAAAAATGATATATTTTTTCCTTGAAACAGATAAGTTGGAATTTTAGTTAATTCATTTTTTGATAGATCGATGCTTTTTAGATTAATGATTGTTGAAAAAATATTTTTATCGATGACTTTCAACAGGTTTTCACTTAAATCAATTTGTTTTAAGAGAACCAAATTATTAAAAACATCTTTCTCCAAAGTGACTATTGAGTTATTTCGCAAATCTAATATTTCAAGTTGATTTAATTTTTCAAAATCGCGAACAAATATATTTTCAATTTTATTATGATTAAGATAAAGTTCAGTTAGTTTATTAAAACGGAATAGTGACGAATTTATATCACGGATTTCGTTATGGGCCATTTTCAAAATTTTTAATTTTTTAATGCCTTCAAATGTATAGATCGTTACATCAGCGATAAAATTATTGGACAAATCTAAATATTCTAATTCGGAGAAATTATTGAATATAGCATCTGGTAAATTACGCAATTGGTTATGACATAACCACAATGTCTTCAACCCTCTATAAACAAATTCATTTTCATTGATAATTATTCTTGCAATTTTATTATATGAAAAATCGATTTCTTTTATAGATTTTAGTTGAAACTCGTTAAAAAATTTCGCAGTAACTATATTGTTGTATGATACGTTTAGTAATTCTAGATTTGGAATTTCATATATTATTGGTAAAGTGTCATAATTATTGAAACTGAGATTCAAATCCAATATGCCACATTTAGTACCATAATAATCGTCTATATTATTTGGTACTTCAATACTATTAGGTTCTTTGTAATGTAACCGTAAAGGCACATATTCATGACCGTCAATTGAAACTGTGCGCTTACATTGAATATAATGATTAGGAGGAATCACGGTATATTGAAAATCCACGTATGATAAGCAGTAAACTTCGTATATACAATCTTTCTCATAAAATTCTGATTCACATCCTTGCGTATGTTTCATTTGCAAAGTAATACCACTGCGCCCGCAATTAGAATAATTTAACATTATTAAACATAATGTTAGCACTATATCTGAAAATAAAATGTATATTATATTAATCGAATATTATAAATCAATCGATACAATTTTTAACAATTAAACCTAATGTCTCATATAATGACAAGAACCATTTTTTATTAATCATATCAATGAAAAAACATTTTAATTATTATTATAAACATGGGACCATTATGCATTTGGACGAGTAACGCACACAATTATACGAACAAAATTTTCAACCAATTTGACGGGGGCGAGGTAGTCAATACATTGATATTACTGCACACGTACTCAAATGATTTTATATGATTACGAACACATGCAAGAAGAACATATTATTAACACTAAAATGTCAAATACTTTATGCATACAAGAATTGTATACTAGAAACATATAGACGACAACTTTTCTTTAATAGGGACTTTTTTTATTTCTCGAAATATGTTATCAATATCGATATTACATTAGATAATTTTAAACAAGAATTTATCAATATTTCAGGGGTTCCTTTCTTATATAAGAAAATGATATTACTTGGTAGCATACATTTATTAAAGAGTTTTTAAGAATGTCAAAGAATATATGTAAAAGTATATATGTTTTCGATGCATTTGTGTAAAATCAACTTTTGAATATATTTTTTTTTTTTACTTTTTTTTTGGATGAATAATAAAGTCTAATAATAATAATAATGATATAAGGAATAAAATTCCATGAAAATATACCAACAGCGATCCGATTATTTTGTACTAATTATCTCCGATTATTCAGGTTCGAGAAACTTATTTATAATAAAATTTTATGGGCATTTTAATATAAATAATGAATTAACTACATTAAAAATAATTACATATGATATGTAACTTTATTTTTTTAAAGATTAGATGTGTTTGACCTCTTCTTACAATGGCTAACTGCACAGATTGGAACTTTTTACGAAACTCCGATTTTCACAGTGAAAACGATTTTGATATTGTTTTTATAAACACGTTAGATCATTTCATTATAAGATTTGCTGAGGGGAAGTGTCGTGAAAGGCGCGTCTCAATGCTTAATGCTCTGCGTTATAAACATATTCTTACAAAGAATAAAATAACTTGTTATTACACTTACATATTAACTTTTTCATGGTGAATTTCAAATATATCTGTAAAGAAAATTTATTATTTTACTATCGAACTCAAATATTATTTAAATTGTGTATAATCTGGAGAACATCGTACCACCTAAAATTCTTTGTGTCATTATGTTTGTGTTAATTTTTTAAACATTCTTAGTTTATTTACGTACACAATAGGGATTAATTTTGAAAAAAAAAATCAAATTCAAAATATACTTTATTGAAATAGGTCAAACTACATGTCGTGCGTTAGACACGGAAATGGCTCAACTCATTTCATTTTTTCTTGTTTAGTTTGCTTTACCACTTGAGTTGTTTAGGGCTAACGTAATTAAAAAAAAAAATACAACTGAAAATTAAGTCTAAATTAAGTAATTTTAGGTAATGCGAAATTCACCGAGTCATCTAATCTTTCAATATTGACTATAATTGTATTTTATTTTGTAGACGATTAAAAAATACTTTTTAACAAGTAAAAAAATATATATACCAAAAATGTAATGTTAAAGAAAAGGCTTAGGTTAATCAATGAAAAAAATTGTTATCGTACAAAAATATTAGCATATTAAAACAGAAATTTTATTGTATGCTATATAGACAATACAAATATAGATAAATTATCCCAGCAATCGCGGTTTATATGCTATAAATTATTGAGACGTTCATTTCTTTACCTTCAAAGACCCGAATATATACTAATATTATAAAGCTGAAGAGTTTGTTTGTTTGAACACGCTTATCTCAGGAACTAGTGGTTCGAATCGAAAAATTATTTTTGTGTTAGATAGTTTATTTATTGAGGAAGGCTATAGGCTATATTACATCACGCTACAACTCATAAGAGCGAAGCAGTAACCATAAACGCGAGTGACACCGCAAGGGACATCTAGTATATTATATACTTAAACTTTTCTTTAAGAATATATACTCAAATAGCGAAAACCCTTGACGTATCGGATAAGAGGTTTTTAGAATGATCGCGGACATACAAACTTACATACAGTCATACATATATTCAGGTCAAATACAGGACCTTTTATAAGTCGGTTAAAAAAGATAAAAACATTAAAGATGAACTAAAATTCGGTAAATAAAAGATACAAATTACCAAATAAAAATATTTAAAAAAGCTTTTCCGAAGAAATTATTTTATTTTCTTAATAGAAATAAAACTTGTTATTGGTATCGAGCAACGGTAACAATAGTAAAAAAAATACTAAATCGTATTAACAATAAGTATACAATTACTTACCTTGTAAGTATATATAACTTATGATTTTAGTAAATAATTTTTTAATTTTAAAAAATCTTAGACATTTTATAAAATTAAGTGTCGAAATGAACAGAGATATTTTCTTCAAAGCGACAGAGAACCGTCGTGGCGGTCGATGTAATGAAGGCATATGTTTTTGTTAAAATAATTATAACATTATTCGTCTCATGCGGTTATGCCTGCTCGATCGCGTAAAATATTTTAATATTTGATTTTCTATTATTTCGTCGATTTTACCATGATTTGTCTATATTAAAAAAAAAAACTATCCAGTCTCTTAAATATTTTTCGGCAATCAGCTGACTGTCGACGGAGTTATGTTTTTCGAAAGTATTCATGTACGTATATTTTTTGCCTCCTTCTATATCCTAATTCTTTTAGCGGATTTCGGCATGTGTGGAGTCATTAAATTTGTGTCAATTGCGGAAGTGACATAAGGTATGTATATAATTTCCTGAAATTACCATGGGAACGCAAATAACGCGGGAAATGGGCACTTCACCAATAGAAAGTTACATAAGAAATGTAAATTTGTATTGTTATAGATTTGTAACAGCTTATCTCCAAAGTTTATCATCATATCATTTGGACTTTCAAAATTTTTTATAACTGTTTGGACTCCTTCGTGTCTTGTCCAACATACGTGACATTGGCAGAATATTTTGCGCATACGTAGCGCGGATGCACGCCATACTATAAGAAAAAAAAATGTATAATATTTGTAACAATTTCCTTGGTGTATTTGTATTACTCAAGTCTGGTTTCATTCTAACGATATTAGATGTGTTCGAAAAATTTAAATATGCAAACCAACTTTCCACATAATTTATTAGTAGTAATTAGATAATTATATGTTCGTATTTGATTAATATTGTAATCTAGGGTTCTTTAATAATGTAGAAAAAACTAAACACTTTAAAACATATATTTGATTTTTTACTTAAAATATTTTAAGCGAATTGTTTTTTAACAATTATTTACGGCTACGTAAGTTAAGTGGAGTTATACTGTTGAAAAATATTTGTTTATCCACTAAACAGAAAACGTGGAGAAACGTTTCCGTTAAACAAGTCAACAAATTAAGTTATGAAATGACGAGATCGTCTAGGCTATAGAATATGCAGAACCAATATTTATTCCTCAAAATATATCACATATCGCGCCATAAACGCTGACAGCACGCTGCGTTCAAAAGATATTAGCGGGCACGCTATTAACGCTAATTTAATTACTATCCAATATGTATTAAGAACTAAATTCCCGTGAATTTGTTTTGTCCTGACACATTTCACTCACTGTACTGTTATCATCGTTATTATGAAGAGTATTTTTGTTCAAACTGTTAGTTCTTGTATTTTATATGTATTATATTCAGAGGTCTCACAAACGGATACTATACACGTGCTCATATCTAATTATAGACACAATTAAAAGTATTAAACTAGCCGTATTACATTAAATACAAAAACCATCTTATACATGATATTTTTTATTTATATACATAAGTAATTTTTACTGTCTTCACGAAATGATTGAAACGAAGTTATCCTAATTAAAGTAAGCAACATCGAGTTTTAGATTTAGTATCCGAAAGAGATAACAATTATGCACGGACAGACGAATGCATATATACGCAGCTAGAAAAGTAGTAAATTTCAAAGAATAAAAAATTATACATGTGGCAAATGAATTTTTGTAAATAGTTAAATAGTACACAAATAAAAAAAAATATTAAATATTTGTGCGGTAATTATTATTATATTATAATTATTTAGAACGTACTTGATTGACACTTTGAACTTTGTACGTCACGAGTGCCATCTATTGTAATTGGTAAGTCAACATGTAGATGTTTCAAAGCGAACGCGATTGCGAAGGGATGACGGATGAATTAGAAACGATGCGGCGCGATCCGGTGGCTTGTGCTACGTCCGCATAAGATCGTTTGAACTGTCACGAACGGACGACGAAACCGCAACTCGTTCACG
Source organism: Hypolimnas misippus (assembly GCA_037950945.1). Taxonomy (NCBI): domain Eukaryota; kingdom Metazoa; phylum Arthropoda; class Insecta; order Lepidoptera; family Nymphalidae; genus Hypolimnas; species Hypolimnas misippus. Next base: position 11,384,703 of record JBBEEQ010000011.1, read on the forward strand.
CGAAAACATTAAATGAATATTGTGCTTAGTGCAAGTTTTTCTAACTACTCGATTGCGGTAAAGTAAACACAAATTTGTATGGGATTAAATCAGCGCCATCTTGTGTTAACAAAGAGGTGCAATTTAGTGAGTATAGCGAATAGCAATTATTGGTGACTTGAAACAAAAACGTGTGTGATTGGATTCTTATATTTTGTCTGTTCGAGCGATAATTTTAATACGTCGAATAGTTGTTGTTAGTAAACTTAACGCAAAACTCCATTAAGTGTTTATCGCCTTACAATTGTTTGTTATTTTCGAAGCGCCCTACGGCGCGCACTCTACGACGCAGTCCTAGTCGGCTAAATGATCATAAGTAAATAACTGATTTCGACATCATTATCAAGTGATTGGTATAACAACAGGGACCGGCAGCTTTACGTGCTCTCCGAGGCACAGTGGAGAGACCTACAAGGACAAACATCCAGACCTAGAAACAAATATTTACACAAATATAAATATCTGTCCCGATCGAACCGGCAACCGTCGTTGTTAGAGGTACATTTAGCACCACTACACCAGAGCGATCGCCTAGTAGATATTATTACTACAAATAATCTGTCTGTTATATTTATCTATGACAAAATACCAACGCTCCTATTTCTGAGAGTCAGCAAATTTCGCTAGCGTCGAATTGAATAATCCTCGCCACATTGGACTTTGGAGTTTGACATAGAACACTTTACACATACGGACAGCATTCGCAGAATTACTTAGGTAAGTCTGGTGTGATCATTATTATATTATCAGTGGTTTTTTGGTTGTTTCTTAATTTTTCCCGCGTTAGTATGAGAAATAATTTTAAATTCTGTCCACGATATAATTATATATTGCTTGCGGGTTTGCTCGCATTTATTTAAGTTTCGTTTTAAAATGATACGCATATGTACATAAAATATAAACTGTGACCTTCTTATATAATATACCTTTTAATTGTTTTGGAAGTATCGATATTACTTAAGTTTTACACATTGATTTATAGCGATTTAATAACTTAACACATTGATGTAATACGATTTCAAAACTTTTTTGATAAAACAATATATACATTTTAATTAATTTTCTCAAAAGCGAAGTCGGTATTTTTAATGAAATTAAATCAATAGATAGTATTATAAATAATAAAATGATAGTAATAAAAATATTAGGACTTTTAACTGTAGCCCCATTTATTTCCATTATTATTTTAAACACTGTAGACTGTTAAAAAAAACTGTTTTGTTTGTATTGGAATATCTGCCGCATTTAGGCTACGTCTTAACCAATTAAAGATCTGCTGATGCAATTACAGAAATTCTCAAAATGTTATTGTTTTCGACGGAAATCTGGAGACGACTATTCAGTGTTATATGTTATTAATATGTTGATTTATTTTTAATTTCTAATCATTAATTACTTAAGGTACAATTAATGAAAGAATTTTATTACCTTTTGTAAAGAATGAACCGTTTCCTATAGTATGGCATATAACACTATTTTAAAGAAGTCCTTATTTGTAAAACTAGCAGATGATACAATAATGCAGGTTGTGTGTTTTATTCCAAAATTGTCGAGTTCAATTCCTAGGTAGAATTTTTTTTTTCTCAATAAACTAATTATGCAGTTTTAGTTGTCATCGTAATCGGTACACCAAGTAACGTTAAGAACAGAAGATAAACGAGCCATTAAGGTCAGCTAAGACGTCACAAAAAAAAACGTTGTTCAGGGGATTTTCACACGGTACTTTGGCCGCTCTTTAAAGAAACAAGAAATGCCCAAGAAATATAAAATGCCCTGAAAATTGTTTCTCGTGTACGCAGGCCTTAAACATTACCGCAATTGGACCAAAACTTTGGTAAAACTGCGTAAGATATTTAAAAAATCATTAAATATTACAGTGCGTATATATGTTAGTGAATAAGATGCACTATACGCAGGGCCGGATTTACGCTAAGTGCCGCCCCTTTACCTATGTAAATTTAGAAGTAGAAAAAGCACTCTTTTAAAATAAAAAATAAACTTTGTAGAGTAAAAAAAGAATCTACCACACCCTAAATTTTACCGCCGTGGCCACTGGCCTCTAGGGGCACCTATAGCAAATCAAGCGCTGACTATATGCCCCGCCAATAGTAATTCTAGTGCTGTAGATCAGATCTTTTAAATTATACTGTAAGCCTAATGTGCTCTGACTACATTTCGTACCTACCTCGGCCAGGGCAGTACCTACCTCGGTCACTATCCCTGAAGGTTGGAATAAGTTAGTTAATATGGACGCTGATAAGCAATACTGTGCCCAAGCCACACGGACTTCGTTATGAGAAAATGGCGTCTAAAGATGTCACACCTATTCTTAATAAATTTGTTTCAAGACGTATATATTCATCTTTTCTTTTCTATTTTGATAAAATGTATAATGAATAAAAAGCAGATAGATTTATTTAATAAGTTTTCTAATAATAGGTTTTTAAATATTTCAGATTATTTTATTAATTGCAAAATATGGAATGCACCTGAAATTCGAAGCATAGAGTTAAGACACTTTTTTCCATACTTATTTAGTATAGATGACTTGAAATTAGAATGCATAATGTTAAATTGGTGACGCAGTATCAAAATACATCAATATCTCCAAATTTGACTTTTTTTGGGTTGACACATTATTGCTTATCAGCATCCATACAGCTCCGTTTTGTACAATGAATGAGACAGCCGGAAGCTTAACCTGTGACAACGTGTTTGTGACTCCTCTTGTACTGCAAATATCCAAGAGAGGCGGTAATCACTTAACATCAGGTGTCCTGCCTGTTCGTTTGCTATTTTCAATTGATTCACATTTAATATAACTGAGACACGAGCGGGTTCTGAGTCAGCTCGTGACCACGACGAATGTAACTTCGTCGAAACGTCGGGCAATAAAAAGGTAACCATTAGTTATCGCGATAAATCAAATCAAATCAAAAAATACTTTATTCAAGTAGGCTCTCACGAGCACTTTTGAATCGTCAATTCATGAAAAAACAAAAAAAAAATTACATCAAATAATGAAGCTACCACCGGTTCGGAACGTAGATTCTACCGAGAAGAACCGGCAAGAAACTCGATAGTTACTCTTTTAAAATATTATCAATACATCACAACACAGTTTATGATTACAAATTGATTATTTATCCCGTACGAAATTCAGCATATACTAAGCCCACGCATCTTTATCGTCAACGTAATCTTGTATAGAGTAATATGCTTTAGATAAGACCCATTAAATTTTACATAATATTCATAAGAAATAATTTAAAATCTAAAAATCTATTATTTGTTTCAGATTTGACAATCATATCGTTATTATGCAAAAATCATGAAGCAAGGTATGAATTTTTTTATTTCTTTTTATTATATCTATATATGAAAATATATTTTTCTCAGCGCTCAAAGCATCTTAAGTATTTGCCCAATGACCGTGTCATTAACAAATGACACGGTCATAGTGCAAATATTAATGAAACGCCCATATACAATTATTGTAACTAGTGCTCGTCTAGCGGTCGGAATTTGACCGTGGTTCATTAAATTTTCAACCGATTTCAAGATTGACCACAGATAATTTATTTTTAATTTTACCATGCCATATATAGATGCTGATAACCAATAATGTGTCGTCCCGCAAACAGTCAAATTTGGAGAAATTGATGTATTTTGATACTGCGTCACCTATTTAACATTATTCAAAAAAATTTCATGTCATCTAAAGTCAATAAATACGGAAAAAGGTTCTTAATAAAATGTTTCAAATTTCAAGTGCGTTCCGTATTTTGCAATTTATAAAACATTCGCAAACATTTAATAAACTCATTATTAGTTAACACATTAAACATAACAATCTGCTTTCAATTAATTATACCTTTTATCAAAATAGAAAAGAAAAGATGGATATGATATATACGTCTTCAGATTTATTAAGATAAGGTTTAACATATTTAGACGCCATTTTCTCAAAATGAAGTCCGTGTGGCTTGACACAGTATTGCTTATCAACGTCCACATATACGAGTGTGTATCAAATCATGGTAGTGTGTAGGTATAATTCTTTTTATTGAATAAAATTAAAATATAAAAATAATATTATTCCACTTTCCTTCTCTGTATAAGTGCGCAAAATTTCAAACGATTCCATCTGCGCGATTTTCGTAAAAAGGATTACAAGGTTTTTGCTTCACGAAATAATATATAGATTAGAAAATGTGTTTACATAGCTAGAAACAACGCTAGAAAATTATCACGATGCACATATTATAATTTCAAGTTTGAGGATTATATTTGACGCTATTAAAATAGATTTAGGCATTTCTTCTGACATCGTCATTTTTTTATTCATTTAACAAACTAAACAATTTTCAAATTTTCACATTAACTATGAACTGACACTTTTTTTTTCGTGTAATGATATTATTGATAATAATGAATTAAATTCGTATTGTGATATAATTTTGTGAGTTAAAACAAAAACATTTAGCCTTGATATACATGTTAGGTTATAAATATATTTTTCATAACAAATCCCTAATAATAGTTAACATTTAATAAATGTTCTTTGATTATATTTTCAGTTATAATCGCGCTTCTAACTCTCGTCGCCTCAACCACCGTCTACTGCTACTGTCATTTCGATCAGATTCATGGAATTGGAAATTGTTCATATGATATTCAATGTATCGAAATCATAAGAGGCATAAAACTCGACCACGAATGTCAAGGATCAGCGAACGAGGATGTCAAGATTGATGTCACTCTTCAAAATGCCACTGACACTTTTCATCTCAACTCCGACACTGATTTTCTTTCGAAGATCACGACACTCACGGTATTCAGTAATTGGCCTCGAACCGATCTTCCATTTCTGGACAGCATGTATCGCCTCAGAAACTTACGCCTCAGCTACAGCAAAATGCAAAAGATAAGCGACAGTCCGTTTCGTAATCTTATAAATTTGGAAAACATCGATTTATCGCACAATAGCATATCTGAAATCGACGAGCTTTTCCAATTCGAAATACGTCCGTTCAAAATGCGCAAACTATCATTGGCGTACAACTTAATTGTGGATGTTCCCGGTGATACGTTTGAAGCGCTAACGAGTCTACAAGAATTAGACCTCTCTTACAATTTCATTGAGGAATTAAGCGAGGAACCATTTTTCAATCTAACTAACTTAGTAACTCTCAGACTGAATAACAACAAAATTATAGACCTTAACGGTGCCATGAACAATTTAATAAATTTGCAGCATTTATATTTGAGACACAATCAGATCAATTATATCGATATGGTATCCTTGAAAACGATAAACCATTTACAGACGTTTGATATTTCTGAAAATAAAATTGAAGATATAGAACCTGTCGTATTTTCCAGGCATTGGAATCATTTTAACAATAGGTCGACTTGCAGAATGATTCTCTCTGAAAATTATATTAAAGTGCTACCTAACGCTACAGAATTTTTCGATAGATTTAGAAAAAATTCATCAGACCATCAAGTCCAGATATTGACTCAAATAGATTTATCAAAGAATGCTATAAGCCACATCGAATTCAATGCCTTTCAATCTATCGTGAGGCTTGATACACTGGATTTATCAAATAACAAATTGACAAGTTTCTATGTAAATTCTGAACACCTTATGAACGTTAAATATTTAAATTTAAGTTGCAACTATTTGAACAGATTGTATTATGAAAGCTTCTCGTTAATGAACAATTTGCAAAATTTAGATTTATCGCACAATCTGATGGATTACTTTCCCGATCAATCGCTGTCAAATAGCTACAAGTTAAAATATATAAATATAACCTATAATGATATTGCTGAACTTCATAACCTGAGAATAACTTTTCACTCTGAGGGCGGCGTTTTAGATCTCTCTAACAATGGATTATCAGCCTTGAATATTCCTGAAAATGAGGCCTTAGGATTGACTGAGCTAATTCTTAATTCTAACAATATTACAGATGCTTATTTAATAAGATTAACTGACCAACGTGACCTAACAAAATTACACATGAGCAAAAATTTAATTCAAGAATTAGACGAATCGTCTCTACAGTTACCTGTTAAATTGGGATATTTGGATTTAAGTTATAACAATATCCAAGTAATTGGACCATCAGCATTTCATCGTGTGCCTCATTTGCAAACGTTAAGATTATCTTACAATCGTATTCAAACGATTGAATATGGTGTTTTTCGAGGTTTAACAGCGCTAGTGAATTTGGATCTTGCCTACAATCAGATCAGACTATTAGATTCGAAGGTATTTATGGACCTGAAAGTATTGAGTGTGCTATCTTTGCGGTACAACGGATTGAACTTCTTCGAGCGTAACAGCTGGCTCACACATAAACACTATGTAAAAGTTTATTTAGACGGCAACGATCTTTCATGTGATTGGTTAGCTACTGCATTGAACGATTTCAACAATGGATATTCAAAGATGTATCCTACTGTTCTGAATCTAACAATTACTGGTCATTCGATAGGAGGGGTCCCTTGTAAGCAAGATGTCCTAAATATAGTTGATCCTCAATCAAAGTATATAACGGACGAGAGGCTGTTGATAACTAGTCAGAAGATTTTAGAAGCTGTAAAGGAACAAACTTCATTTTTGAGGAAGTATGTCTGGCATTCGCTTGTACAAAATGCGGCGCAACAATTAGCACAAAACAACACGAATAACGTAACAAATACTTTTTAATGTATACACTAACTGTCTTATTACATAAGATTTAAACAGACGTTAAATGCGTGTTTAAAAAAATCCATACTACAAATCCGCGTCTAAAGACAGTTTTGAGTTAAACATGCTTTAAATACAGATTAACATACGTTTAAGTGAGTTTAATAGATGTTTAAAACCTATTTTAGCGGTCAAATGTAACGTATAACATTTTATCAATAAGTTTTTTTTGTGAGTTTATTCGCTGTTAAGCAATTTAGATAATATTTTAAGCAATGTTTAAATCTTAAACACTGTTTAGCTAGACACGTGTTCAACGTGGTTTTAATGCGTCTTTTGTAGTATGACAGTGTTTAACTAGACACATCGTGTTCAACATGGTTTTAATGCGTCTTTTGTAGTATGACAGTAAGTGATTTCGTTAATGAGTTGTTTCGTGTTTATCATTTATTTTCATTAAATAGGTTAATATGTGACGTATAAAAACATAACAAACGTGTCGTATTGCATTTAATTGTATTATGTTTATAAAATAAAAGTATTATTTTAATTTTTATTTTCAGTCTTATTAATGTACACATCAAAGCATACAAACATTCGCGTGAAACACATTACCCTCGGGTCTGAGTCACTCAGGTAATAAACAAATCAAACCACAATTAAAGTCGACGTTATTTTATTAATATTATTAACAGTCAAAATCTTCAAACTCATTATAACGATCACCGTAGTAAACGGGAAATAAAGCCGCGCCTTCGACTTCACCTGCTACAGCATCGCGACTGACATGCACGGGATTCAATTCCATGAGCTCGAGCAACGCCAGGTCAGATTTTATAGACACCATGAAAGCCAACTTCAAATTGTCACTGAAACTGAATGATAAGATCAGCTAAAATAAATTAAATTGAAGTGTCGATTTGTAATTTCAAATTAACAGCTTCTAACTGAATGCATGTGAAAGTATATACAGTGCTTAGATCAAAAACATTTTTTTTAAGTTTAATCTGTCTGTCTGTTCCGGGTAATCTTTGAAATGACTGGACCGATTTTTATAGACCGTTTACTCCCAGGTAGATAGAAATTAACGTGTACCGCGCGGCACAGCTAGTAGATACAGAACATAATTGCTTAAGACTTACAAATCATGAGATCGCATCTTGCTATCGAACTGTTTAACGCTGTATGCAATATGAACGGCGTCCAAAGGATGAGTGATCTTGAAAATTCCCATCTGTAATGAATATCTAGTGTGTATATCTAAGGAGGCTCGATTAGTTAACGAGTACTGGCTGTAAAACAGACGCACAAGCTGGCTAATGACATTTTTAAAATATATTCGGGCATTCAATATTATAAAAATGCATTGCGAATATGTTATACCGTAAAATGGTCCTACTTTGCTCCCCTATGGGAAATTGTGATCCTATTCAGTTTTATGTTTTATTGCTTAATATCTTATAATTTTGGCAAAATTTCATTTTATTGTGAATGTACCCGTAAAATAACACTTTTGGTGGCCACATTAAATTGTCATTTTTTTTATCCGCCATTTCTTTCTAACGACAAGGCGCATTTTTGTACAAGGAGTAAAAACACCTTTTCTTTTGGATTCGAAAAAGGCACTTCCATCTCAAAAATAGCACAGCGCGTTAGAGTAATTATATTCTTATGTTTTTATGTATATAATCAGATAAACAGAAATGTAAATATTTTATTGAATTGCTACGTTTGTAATTACCTAAACTCTGTTTTTTGGCGTGGTCCTATTATTTTATTCACGATGAGGTAACTTTGCGCGTGGAGCAAAGTAATTCTTCTAAAAGTTCTACGTCTATCATGTTTTGTGGTCGCCGTGGGTGAATTTTTACCACTATATATAGTATATAAGTCTAAACACCTAATAAATGGCCTAAATCCATCGATGACATCCAATATGACTGGTGGAATATATTGGGATGCATTGATCCCCCTAAAAAGTTAGTAGCCACCGTGATATATATACCTTTCATGAACTAGACCAAATTTGGGGTTTATAAATGTATAGAATTAAAGAAATAGTTAGATTTCTATAGAGATATATGTATATAATAAATAACGACTGATTTTCATCCAAAGAGAACCCAACACAATCAAATTTATCTACTAGTAATCCCTCTTAAAGTAAAGTCTTGTTGATTTGATAAAATAAGTATTTTTTAGAATGTTTAAAGATGAATGTTTTATTTAAAGATTGTTAGTAAATTAAACTTAATATTAATTAAATTTAATAGTATTATCACTTAAGAATATAAACAACCAATAGAATAAAGTGATTTTGTTGCAAAATATATGACTACAATATTATTTATTTAAAAAGTATTGTTTTTAACCCGTTTTTCGTCAATTTATATGATCCAAGAGAGAAAAACATATATATACTGAAGCATAGTTCGATTAAGCAAAGCATAAGCTTGCTCCATTAGCTTTTACAATTGATATCGTTTTTAACTTGATCAAGGAGCAAAGAAACCTATGACAATGGGTAACTTTGCTCCTTATTCATTGGTTTATATATATATTTCTGTATAATGTTGATTTACTTATAAAAATAAATTAGATCAGATGGCCTTCTTTCTATTAATACATCTAAATATAATTAATAAGTGATAGTTTGTAAAATATTCATAATAACCTACATTTGGAAACTCAAATATTGGAGCAAAGTAGGACCATTTTACGGTACTAGTACAATACTGTTACTTTCAATTATGTTAAATAAATATTAAGATATTTTTAATAGTATTTTTCGGTCATTCACTACTGACTATAGTCTATTTTTTTTTCGGAGTCTAATCATGTCAACAAACACTTCCCGGAACAAAAATCACGGATTTTCGAACAATTACACATTTTGGTTCTATATAAATGCTTTCCAACTCGTGAAGAAACACATCCGATATGGATTACACTAAAAACTGGTACTAATTAATGATTTAAACACATTATTTTTGATAAAATCGAAATATTTTCCAACTCAGATTCGACAGATAAATTATGGACTAGACAATTTGACATATCTAAATTCTATTTTGTCCTTGAATCATAGAGATGCGACATTTAAAGAATTGTTGAGATAATAAACTGAACTGTTTGAATGATAATAAAACGAATTGAATTCCAATAGCTTCGCGTATCATTCTAGGGATGAATCTGTGTTCTTCATCGAGGATGATAAAAATACCTAGTTAATATACGCGATTTAAATCCGTTGAAATAGTTTTATTTCAATGAGTAATAATCGCGAAAATCTAAGACAGCTTTTTTTCTGTATTTATTTGGATTAGACAACTTAAAACATTTTTGAATAATGTTAAATACGTGACGCATTAACAGAATACACCAATATCTTTGAGTTTGACTTATTGTGGCTTGACACATAATTTCTTTATAGCATCTATATATGAACATTCCGGAATCCCTGGCAACGAAACTGCTGATTCGTGTGCCAAATCCGCCATTCAGCTTGGTTCTTTAGAGCACTTCAAAAATTCTTCACAAGATCTCTGTGCTGTTGCGAATACTCGTTTGTCCAAATCTTGGACATCTTTTTGAATTTCATCAAAATCGGTTAAGGGTAAATATTATGCTACTTTGCAACCTGACATTCCAAGACGCCCTTGGTTCTTTCTTTTTAGACGTGCGGACCGCTGGGTCACTTCCACTATTTGTCGACTGCGTCTTGGCCATACATGTACTCCCAGTCACCAGGCTAAAATTAGAGTTCGTGACCACTCACTGTGCGAATGCGGCTTAGACGAAGGTTCCCCATCCCATATTCTGTTTAACTGTCCCAGACTTCTTCATCCCCTCTATGACTTTCTCCCTCCTAAAATCCCCCGTCCTATAAATGTTGAATATTTATTGATGTTTGTGTTTAGTCCACTGTGTTTGTTTCTGTGTAAATATATTAAATGTAATAAAATTAAGTTGTAAATAAAACATGTGATTGTCCCCTTAATATTAGTTGTATTTTTGTATACTATATATTTATTATATTTATATTTTAGGGTGTTTTCAAAATTTAGTCAAGGTTGGATTCTCGACCCGATCTCACCGATCAATCTCCATCGTGTTTTCTCCATTCCACGTGACATTGGCGAAATAATATGTGCCTAACTGGCACAACTAAAAGCCATAAACCAAAGAATTGAATTGAATTGAAATGTATATATGAAGTTTCAAAAGTGTTACTGCGTAAGCAGAAATAATATTAATAGACCATGTTACATACGTGTATTATGTCCTTCTTATAGTTCGCCATCATTTCAATAGCTTTATACCGCTTTGACATATCAATCATCACAAGGACATGTGGTGGAAGAAACTCCGGCTCAGGTGTCACATACTCTAAAACTAGCTGGAAATATGAATCTTTAATTATCTTTAACCGAACTCACCCAAAAAAAGAGATTTCAAGCGTATGTTCGAATGTAAGTATGTCCGTTGTATTGTGTTTTTGTGTGATTTCGAAGTATAAGATTGACGTAGTAGGTTGGCGTAATGGTCACCGGATTGTCATGCTTATTGACGTCAGCGAATAATCAACATGGCGGACCTCAACAAAGTGGCAAAACTTGCAAACCGTTGTGACCTCCTGTAGCTTAAACTTTTTGACTAATTTTGTTGGTGACTGCAACTGACTGAAGTGCGCTCGTTCGATCAACGCTCATGGCAAACATTTGTATTTGCCATTAGATGTGTGTCATGGCCTGGGTGTTTGTGTTTTTGTTCTGTGTTTGTGGACCTCCGATGATGTGAAATCATTTGTAAAGCTACAACCATACCTGTGCAGTCAAGCTAACAAATCTCTTTGCCGTGTTATCTCGCTTGGCTACACAGTCGTAGATGATTTAGTTATACAGTTTCAGAGTCACCATCATTATCGCTTCGCTTGTAGTCAATTTTATCCTTACGTATACAATTGTATCCAAACATATAACTGGGGCTGTGTATTTTTGGTAGGTAAGTAACGTTAAGTTCGAGGTTATTCTAAGGTTTTGTTTGATTTAAAATGATAAGACTTTTAAAAAGTTGTTCCAATAATTTTTAATACAAAATTGAAATGTTATTCTTTCTAACAGGTCATAGGACTACATAAAGTATAAAATTTCATACAAAAAAATGACATAAATCGGTCAAGCCGTCATAGGGTAATCGGGGAATATATGTACGTAAAAAAACTTTACGATTTGCGAATGTCCTCTTTTATTTAAGGTCTATTAAAAACCGTATAATGGTACCACGATACGACGTCGCGTCATCTTTTACGATACACTTCATAGTAGTGCACTTTCTATAGCCAAGAACAAAACTAAATCGAAATCGAATCGAAGTGCGCTAACATATACACATAAATATAATAAAAAAATATATATATATATGTATATAATAAAAAAGTAAATATATATATATATATATAATAAAATATATATATATATATGTATATAACATAACAGGAAATAAAAAAATACCGTCCAAATTGAAAATTGCAATTGAATTTTTAATTCACCTTTATGTACTACTATCAATATTATAATTTAAAAAATCGAACAAAATTTTAACTTGCTCCAGTATTTTTTTTATCTGTAGTTGTAACTTGATATAATCTGTTAACATTTAATATCGGTAAAGAAGCTTTGCGCATTCGCCATACATAGGTTTTTATCTATGGAAGCCCCACATCTTATTACGTAGTATTTAATACTCTTTGATACACGTCGTAAATATAAACAACGCGTCGTTGTTTTTCACGATGCCGTGACGTGCCACGGTATGACGTCGCGTCATGATTATGTGTTACCCTTACTTTAGGAAATAATATAGCTAGCCCATTTGTCTTAGCTATATCATTCGGTGGTGCATAGAATCCTGGTATGAGAAGACCAGCAGGTGGGAAATATTCTTCGTCGTCTTCTTCTTCGCTACTTTCATCTTCTTCATCGGAAAGATCCTTTGTAAGAATGAAAATCAATAATATCTAATTACGAACCTCAAAATAAAAGTTAGTGTTATTTATTTATATTTTTTATAATATGAAATAGATAACTAGATTATACTGAATTAGTTATTTATAATTTACCTCTGGTACAACGATGTCCACTCTTTCATCATCAGGCTCTTGCCGAAGTTTTTCTAACGCTGACAAATTCTATTACATATATTATTATTATGGTTAATGTGTAACCTTACATCTTTAAGAATCAAAACTTTACGACTATATAAGATTAGCATTAATGGACGCTGATAAGCAATACTATGTCAAGCCACGCGGACTTTATTTTGAGAAAATGGCATCTATAACTGTCAAACCTAATCTTAATAATTGGATGCTGATAAGCATAATGTGTCAACTCACAAACACATTCAGATATTTAATTCAAATCAAATCAAAAAATACTGTATTCAAGTAGGCTCTTACGAGCACTTTTGAATCATCATACATAAAAATAACAAAAAAAATTACAAAAATAATGAAGCTACTACCGGTTCAGAACGCAGATTCTACCGAGAAGAACCGGCAAGAAACTCGATAGTTACTCTTTTAAAATATTGTCAATACAACACAGCTTATGATTACAAATTAATTATTTATCCTGTACGAAATTCAGCTTATACTAAGCCCACGCATCTTTATCGTCAATTATCAATTTTGAAGGCTATTTTTTTATTAATAAATCAGGAAAACAAAATGCGCAAATTCATTTACTTGAATAACATAATTATTTCAGTTATTTTGATTTTAAAACGAAACTAGTTAACCAATAAAAAATCTATGGAGCCATTTTGAAAGTATGTGCTTTCAAACAAAATCAAGAAGGAAATTCTAAATCTATTAATAAACGTCAAAGTGGATGACCGTTTAGCCACACCAAAGAAGCCGCCCTAAGAGGGATTATCGGAATCACGTGTATTATATTAATTTAGTGGTAGCATAAAAAAAATCTATAACCAATGGACTTTTAACTTGACGATTCCAAAGTGTTTTTAAAAGCCTATATGAATAAAGTATATTTTGAATTTGAATTAATCGCATTATTGACTGTACATAGTCAGTGGGGAAAATCTGAAGACAATGAAAAATATACACGCGATTCCGATCCGCCTTAGGGTGGCTAAACCGTCAAAGTTCTGTGGTCAAAACATAAAATACACTACAAATTCATTTAAGTCGATTGAAAACCACACCATTCTCATGTTCAGCTTCAGCCGCAAAATCAGAAAATACTTTATTCAGGTAGACTTTTACAAGCAGTCTTGAATCGTCAAAACAAACGAAAAATATTTAAATTAATGAAAATCTACCAGCGGTTCGGAATGTAGATTCTACCGAGAACCGACAAGAAACTGGATACTCTTTTAAAAATTTCGTTAATACATTTATAAATGGACGCTGATAAGCAATACTGTGTCAACCCACACAGACTCCATTTTGAGAAAATGGCGTCTAAAGATGTCACACCTATTCTTACTTAATTTGTTTGATGAAGTTTATATCTATCTTTTCTTTTCTTTTTTTTAAACGTATAATGAATTAAAAGTAGATTGATATATTTAATATATTATCTAATAAAAAGTTCTTCAAATATTTCAGATTATTCTATAAATTGCAAAATGGAACGCACTTGAAATACTAAACAATTATTAAGACACTTTTTTTCCGAACTTATTTAGTTTATATTACTTGTTTTTTTTTCTGAATAATGTTGAATAGTTGATGCAGTATCAAAATACATCAATATCTCCGAATTTGACTTTTTGTGGGTTGACACATTATTGCTTATCAGCATCCAATTATTCATTATAAAAAACGATTCAGTTCAATCGTTCGATAATTTCTCGATTATGTGTGGTTAGAAGTACGCCACATTTGTCTGCTAAATAAGACAAGCAAACAAAAGTATATATTAAACAGCCTCAACGAAAATCTGTACTAAACGATTTTTCTCATATAACACCAAGATTACGTACGCCAGCTTTAAGTAGTTCGAGCTTTCGCTGTTCTCTTTGAGCTCGTTTAGCTTGTATTGCGTCTTCAATAGCTTGTCTCGCTAAGCGCTGCATCTCCGAAAGACGTCTTGCTCTTTTTTCTAATGCTTCTTCCTATAAGATATTAGAAAATCTATGTTTTTATAGAAAAAGGAAATTCTGAAATTGACAACGCCTTTGGCAATATTAGAAGTTTTATGTCATACTAGCTGGTTCTCGTGACTTCGTCTGCGAAAAATTAAAATAAATAAAGTTTCTTAAAAAAGTAGACTAAATTATACTTTATAACATAAGCTATCTGCTAGTGAAAGTAACGACAATATCGGTCCAGCCGTTTCAGAGATAAGCTGGAACAAACAGACAGACGCTCAGAAAGGCAGACAAAAATTTTTTAAATAGATTTTTTGATATATATATCGTATATACTTTCATATCCATTTAGTGATAAGCTGTTAATTTGAAATTACAAACATACACTTCAATTTTATTTATCTGTATAGATGGAATATTACATGTTTGTGAAATAAATTAGGAAACGTTAAAATACTGCGAACCCTTATTAAAGTCCCTTATTAAGGGACATGTCTATTTTTATTAGGATTATCGTAATTATTTCTACAAAAAATACTAAAAGCTAAAATATACTAAATTAATCTATATTTACAACTTCTACTAATATTATGAAAAGGTAAAAATTGTGTCTAAGTTTCGTTACGTTAGATAGCCTGTTTATCGGTAAAGGCTATAATATATTACGTTACGACTCAAAGGAGCGAAGTACTAACCATAAACCCGAGTAAGACCGCGAAAGCAGCTAGTTATAGAATATAGCGATTAATACATTCAAATGAACACAGGGCAAACGAACACGCGGGTCAGCTAATGTGGTGTTTAAAAAGTCTATTACTCACTTTTCTTCTTAACTTCTCTTCTCGACGATGGCGCCAAACATCTTCTCTAGAAGGACTATAGGATTTATACAAATCAAAGGCAGTCTTGCGAGGATGTTGCTCGTCTAAAGGTTTAGTTTCATCCAAGGGTATCAATTCCTCGTAAAGGATTCTACGTACCAAAGCTTAAAAAAGTATATTAATTGTATTAAAACGCTATTATGCCAAAATTATACTTATAAGTTTTGCTTTCAGACTTTAATAAAGATTAAAATAAGTTATATCTTAATGCTTTACACGTGAAAGAATTTACAGTCTATGCCTTAATTACGTTCACAGCTTTCAAAACTACTTACGACGCGTCTGTTACTAGGTTACAAAGTTGTTTTATATCGCTCTCGAAAGTAATAGTTACAAATGTAATCCTCGCCTAATTCTAATCTTTACATTTTTGTAAGAAATTAAAAGTTTAATAATTTGATGTAGATGACGTAGGCATCCACTAAGAAAGGATTTTGATTAATTCTACCCCCACGGGGATAAAATAGGGGATGAAAGTTTATATAAAACTTTGTCAATTTTAATTGGGCTGAGACTTTGCATGCATAAAGCTACTATGACGTACCCAGACATCGCAGACGAAGTCGCGAGCACCACCTAGTCCATCACCACCATATATAGGTACATCGGAATTCGGACACACCGTTAGTCTATCTTACTAATATTATAAATGCGAAAGCTTGACGATAGATGGGTGTTTGTTGCTCTTACACGCAATAATTACTAAACACATGTTGATGGAACATTACAGTAATTTAGTTTTTACATAAAAATATCCATAGACTCCTTTAAAAGTAGAACGTTATAAATTTTTAACGTGTTTCTTCTTCATTGTTTGTTTCCTTAGAACTTCGTCATTTCTTAACCGATTTAAAAAACTCTTTTTTTATTCGAAACGGATTGGTTTCAAGTCTTTCACATTGATCCCAAGTTTTATGAAAATCAGTTCAAGCGTTTGGTTTTAAAAGTTAACTAGAACAAGTATTTTATCTAAGCGAAGGACTTAATGTATTTTGCTCTTAAAGTCGGCTTTAAAAAAATGAATTAATTATATCAACATAGCAAGCGAATAATGGCTAGGAAGAATATACAAAATAAATGTATTTATTATCAAATCACTAACAGACGAAATGTTTATCCTCGTCGAGTAATCTAAAACAAATAGTAAGTGCAGGTCCAGAGAGTAACATATGCAGCGAAGCCTCGTTGAGTGGGGCGTCCCCAGCATAAAGTACGTCTTCCGCTATTTCCTTGGTCAAATGGATCTCTTCACGACCTACCATGATTATATCTGAAAGAAATAATTATTATTCTTAATTGAGTAAGTGAGTGAGTGAATAAGTAACAGCCTATAAATGTTCCACAGCTGGACAAAGGCGTCCCTTTCTTTAAGAAGGTTTAGAGCTTAATCCACCTCGTCGCTCCTCTGCGGGTTTTTTGATATACAATGTATGATGATTGTACAATGTAACTATACATGTGTCAGAATTTCTACCGAAATGTGCAGATTTGCCTACGATGTTTTCCTTCACTGTCGTGGACGAGATGAATTGAAACACTAATTTAGCACTTGAAAACTCAACGGTGCTAGCCGGGGTTTGAACCTAAGATCATCAGTTGAGATCGTTTCTAACAGTTAGCTTGGCTTTGGTTCTAAAATTTGAATTATAAAAACTATATATTTTTAAAAATTGTATATGTTATACATTTTAAACATTGAAAAGTCTTTGCTTATTCTACTTTATCTTAATAATAATCAATATTTTAACTATAAGTCGACCCTGAAATTGATATTATAGAAAACTAAATTTGAAATTGAATTATGTATTTTGTATTTTTTATATAAATATAAAATTACTATAATCTATTAAAACACTGCCCTTAGAGTAAGATGCCACCCAGTAATCGGGTATTTTTTCGAAGAATAATTAGTATAAAATTGAACTTTAAACGCTTACATTTCTGCGTAAAATTTGTAAGGAGAAATTAATTAAAAGAAATCAAAAGTTTAATATTGCTAATAGCACTGCAGGTTTTTCAATATTATAGTTTATTCTTAAACGTGATAATACGTGTTTAAAACTCGCTCGAACTACACTTATGCTTACGAATATTATGTTTCTACAAAGTTCGATGCGTCATGTTACAAACTAGGTAATGTTGGTACCATTTCGTTACTTGTATCAACAATATCAATATGCAATGTATAAAAACGAACAGTTTATTTAAAAAATAAAGTAGCTAAAAAAATCTAAATATTATAAAGCTGAAGAGTTTCTTTGTTTGAACGCGCTAATCTCAGGAGCTACTCGTTCGAATTGTGAAATTATTTTTGTGTTAGATAGTTTATTGAGGAAGGCTATAGGCTATATTACATCATGCTAAGACTCATAGGACAGACACGTTAACGCAGTGGTCACTGCAACTGACTGAAGCGCTAACGGTAGCGGTTTTGATCACCGCTCGCGGCAAACGTCTGTATTGGCCATACGGATGTTTGTCGTGGTCTGGGTGTTTGTGTCAGTATTGCTTGTGTTTCCGGACTCCCGAAACAAGACCAAGATATCCGTATATTTTAATGGGAGCCGTTGAGTGTCATGCGTTCATTTATTATTTATAGGAGGGGAGCAATAACCAAAACCTTTCTATATTTCCTCTTCATAACCATCCTTCATTCCTTCTTAAACTGGCAACGCAATTATCACTCTTCTTGTGATACAAATATCTACGAATGATGGTGATACCCTAACTCTAGATAACAAGAAATAATCGAGTGAAACCACAGAAGATAGTTTTGTTAAAAAGGATAACTTAACTATTCATATCCCATCGTTCGTACAACTCAGGATGAGCGTGTTTCGCGTGCGGCCAGAACAAGACGAAATTAAGGTGCTTCAGGTGAGGCACCATCAGCTCAGCTCTATGACGCTTACGAGCCGCTTGGCGCTGACTCCTCTGAGTCTCCATTAACATCTCCTCTTGTCGCCTTTCCAGTAAACGTTTTTCATGCCATTCCTTTTATTAATTAATTAGGTAAATACATTTTTGATAATTATAGGAAATCGACTGCTATAATACTGGTAGTGTATGTATATCATCTTTTCTTTACTTACTTTTCAATTTTTTTGGTAACAATAACCTGAATGAAAATCACGAATTTTCGAACAATTAATATTCATTAAAATTTTGAAAAATAAAAATGATTCAGTTCATTCATTCGACTCCGCAAAGTCAATGTTACCTTCTTGGGGCAAGGTATTCGTTTTTATAATAAAATTCCGCAGAAAGTGTTACAGTTTACAAATAGAAATTTAAAGTACATATTAAAAAATCTCTAGTAGCTAAAGCATATTATTCTGTTCAAGATTATATAGATGATAAACATGCATGGATTTAGTATAGATGAATTTCATACAGGATGTTTAATATAAACATTTGTAATTTTTAAAATGTATATACTTAATAACACAATTTTAAAAGAGTACCTATCGAGTTTCTTGCCGGTTCTTCTCGGTAGAATCTACATTCCGAACCGGTGGTAGCTTTTCCTTAATTTAAGTACTTTTTGTTTATTTTGACGATTCAAAAGTGCTTGTAAAAGCCTACTTGAATAAAGCATATTTTGATTCAATCGAGAATCTCATCTAACTCTTATGTGTGGCTTGTAATATGCTACATTTGTCTGCTAAATAAGACAAGTAACGAAAAGAAGACTATACAAGGAATATGCTTAAAACATTTTATCACTATTCATGTGATGTCTGTTTTCATGAATGTTGACTTTTTAAATACCTATATATTTAGCAAATACATATAAATTTTTCATTATATAGCTACCTGTTCCTCTGGCGTTGCTTCATCTAAATCATACGTTTTTCTATCTAGTGTGCCACTGTCTGGTACTTTATTATAATATTCTATTTCTTTTCTTGCAACTTCAGCAAACAAAATATTATTTACTCCCCGGAAAATACTCGTTATTTTTTTATTCTGTAATTCACCAGTTGATTACTTAATAAATATTTCTTTTATCATTCTGATATATTCTCTTTACTAGTACCAAAATTATAACGCTTATATATTTCGTCAAAACTATGCCAGTTTAATTTCAATAATTTCGAAAAACATAATATTGTGAGTGACATCAGAATAAAAAAATTGTCTTCTTTTTTCTACAATTTTCTATTCGAGATAACTCGGCTTCTAGTCGCCGTATCGAAATAGAATACGTACTAGATTTTAAATTAAACTAGTACCAATATAAATGTGAAAACCGCATCTTATTTCATTCAGTAGTTTTTGCGAGATACACAGTTAGTTACATTTTTATTTTATCTTATAATATTGATAAGCAGTAATGTGTCAATCCACAAAAAATCAAATTCGGAGATATTGATGTATTTCAATACTACTTCACTTATTTAACATTATTAAAAAAAAGAAGTCATATAAACTAAATATGAACGGAAAAAGTTTCTTAATGAATTGGTTCGAATTTCAAGTGCGTTCCATATTTTGCAATTTATAAAATAATCTCAAATATTTGAAAAACTTTTTATTAGGTAATACATTAAATATATCATTTTGATTTTAAATCATAATAACTTTTATCAAAAAATTAAATAAAAGACGGTTATATACTTCTTCAAACATATTTGTTAAGAATAGGTTTGACATCTTAAGCCGCCTTTTTCTCAAAATGAAATCCGCGTGCTTGACACCGCATTGCTTATCAGCGTATAATTATAGATACTTAGTTTACAAAGTTTACAAAGTACATACCAATATGAAAACAAACACCGGTTCGCTTTGACATTGAAATCGATTTAGGCATTGAATTTCATCAACACATACCTGTAAATAGATATTGCCTTTAAACACTACAAACAAAACGTAATAAGCGAATTTTGTAATAACGATGAAGACTCTGTAACCACTAAATACATATTTTAGAAATTATGGTATAATTTGAAAGGGACAATTCTAAACGGTAATGATGGCATAAGCGCATCAGACATTGATACTAAATATACCCAACATATCATTAATAATCGAGGTTGCTTAATTTTGGTAGGGTAATGGTGGGATGGCTGTACGAAGGGATGAAAAATAAAAAAAAAAATACTCGAGTGTGTCAGATTATTTAAGGGTATGGCAAGTATACCCAAAGTTCTCATTTACTATTCTGACGATTTGAACGTAACATAAACACTGTTACTATTGAAATATGAAAAAAATATCATCATTTTGAATTACTCGAGCGCGTCAGATTTTTATTTAAGATATACTATTTTTATATAACTGTGTATTATAAATATAAAAGACTGGCTGCCCGCAGCGGCATCGCGCGGATAACATAGATTTGCAATCCCATATTCGATGTATATTTGCCTTTATATCTAACCAGAAATAACCATATTGAATCAGAGGCTTTTTACTTTGAAATAACGGACTTTCATACAATCATTCCTCCCTTACTTTACCCTCTTACAGGCGAAATTTCCAAAAATCCTTTCTTAGAGGATGCTTACAATATTAAATGTATCAACGGCCAAAATTCAAGTATATACCATCAGCGGTTTAGGTTGTATATGAATCATTCAATCAGAACAAATAATTATATATGTATAGATATGTTCTATAATCGTTGATTAGATAGTTTCTTTATCATATATTTGCGCTCAATCGGCGTAAGGTTTACGGGCTGTTAAGTGATTGTATAGTCTGTGACATTCGTGAGTGTTACTCTGTGACATTACTATTGGGATCCGGTTTCTAGCCCTCGCTCTTTGCTACGTGACTCCGATACGCGCACACTATAAACAACAACAGTTCCTGAAAATCATCGTGTTTACCAACAACAAAGCAAGATATACCCTTAACAACACGATCTTTCCATCGCTCCAATCCAGTTTAATTCTAGTAAATAAGTGGTCTAATGCGGTGCATGGTCCAGCGAACGATGAATATAAAACAGCACCTGCGAAGATTTTGTGACTAGTTTTATAGAATTAACTAGCTGGTGCTCGCGACTTCGTCTGCGATGTCTGTGATGCCTACGTTAATACTATTACGCTAATTAAGGTACTACTTTATGCATTTAAAGTCTCAACCCGATCGGTTTAAAATTGATAAAGTTTCATTCAAACTTTCATCACCTATTTTATCCTCTTAGGGGTAGAATTAATCAAAATCCTTTCTTAGCGGATGCCCATGTCATAACGTCTATGTACCTGCATGCCCAATTTTAGCCCGATCCGTCCAGTCCATACCACTGGACGGATCGGGCTAAAATGCGTTGATAGATCACTATGTTAGTCAGTCAGTCAGTCACCTTTGAATTATATACATATATTTAAGCTAACACAGGTGAAACGGTGTCGGGCCACGTACAGTGTAGGTTTCCATAGTTACTCGTCACGATATGCGGAATGTCATAAATTTACATGGCTTATAAACTTATATTTTATACAACAACTTTATCTAACAATGAGTAATCTTCCATTGAATTTTAAATTCCATTCAAAATTATAAAAAAAAACTATGACATAAAATATATAGTGTTGTACCTAACATATTTAATTCAATTCAATTCTTTGGTTAATGGCTTTTAGTTGTGCCAATTAGACTAACACCTTTAAGATCTTAAATTCTTTAATTTCTTGTATTATGAAATTAACTTTCTGAACGCCATTACCATAATAAGCGGTCAGAAAGTTTATTTTCAGGGTTACAATTTTTTTAGTAAAATGAAGTACTTACAAATAAGTCTATCTAAATTATGGGCCAGGATATATTCAAATTCATTTTCATTATCAATATTTACGAATAATTCTAATTTCTTTTTAGCCATTTCATTCATTAATCGTGTGACAAATATTTTATATCTGGTTGGCTGAGATCGTAACGAGTTAATAATTAATAAATAGTTTTTTTTTTAAATTATTCGATAGAAATTTGGAATATTATAAAAATATAAAGAAAATTCTAAATATAAAAATGAATAAAAAATATTTTATGGATGGTATTATGATTAATTCGTTGACTTGTGTAATTTTTAACCCTTAATAGCCTGATTTACGAAAGTGTTTGATTTTTAAATACTACTGTTTGCTTGAAGGTTTAGATGAAAGAAAAATAGTTAAATAATCACAATATTAATTTTACATATTTATTTAGAAAAATTACAGGTATCAATTTTGATACTTCAGGCATTAAGGCCATAAATAAATTAGATATACCTAGGCTAAAACTAATAGTAATGTGAACATTTGGTTTGAAAAGATTGGTATCAAAATTGAAACTCTAGGCTATTAAGGGTTAAGTTAACTGAATGGAATATTTACCTACTGTAAATTACTGGCAACACCTTCCCAATTATTAGCATTCTGAGTGCCAGGTCCTTGAGCTTATAATATTAAAAGTTATAAGTTAAAGATTATATATTATTAAAAACTTTAATTTACTAAAATGACATCTATACTACATAGGCAGAACTATAAGTATTAATATAATAAAAAAATTGAATAGAAAACTGGGGTGGCCATAGGGACACAAAATTCCGATTATCCCCCTTAGAGTAAATACTTTGGGGTGGCTAAACTGAATCATCCGAATTTTCAAAACCTTGTTAAACAGGAGTTTTCTAGGTGTCACTAATTGTATCTTAGTAACAATGTGACGAGTTTTTGTTTTAATCTTTAAAAAAATGAATATAATAAAAAAATAAAAACATACTTAATTTCATCTTTTTCACTATAGTGCGTACAAATAAAGAATAGGATTACAAATGCCGCATATATTCAGCCGCATGTAGTGCGGTTCGGTGAGGCTGTACTGTCATTGTAAGCGATAACGACCTATTTATATTGTATTTCATAATAATTATAATTAATTTACTTTTTTCATATATTGGTAACTTTATATATTTGTTTCTTATTATTTTATGTAAAAAAATACCTTTTTTAAATTTATAAGCTTTTATATGATTTTATATTCGATTAAATACTATACGTAAAAGTAATAAATATTTAAAAAATAACTCTATAGTTAAAATTTGATCCGCTAGTTCACTAAAATGATCAATGTAATTGTTTAAAATGTTATGTTTAATTTCTGAACGATTTAAGATGAAATAAAAAGTATTATTAAAATTGTACATTACGTTTATACATTTTTTCAAATTTCGAAGGAGAATTAAAATAAATAAGATTTTATATTTTAAAAAAATATATTGCGTAATTAGGCATATTGAAGGATTTGAAGGAGACGCAAGTGCAGCATAAATATTGTAATGGTGAATATATGCGGCATATGTATAAACGAGACGTATATAGAGGTTCCATATATAGTTATATTTTTAGCTGTATGCACTATACTAACAGTAATCATTTTATATTAAAAAAACGGAATTTAATATATCTTTAAATTATTTATAACTCCGACTATTTGACTCATATTTTAAACATTAACACCATTTATATTATATTTATACTACCTATGAATTGCCATTATTACCTCGCAACCAGCTAGAGGGTAGAATATGGCAGGCTAAAATATCTTTGCCGCAAATAAGAATTCAATTCAATTAAATTCTTTGGTTAATGGATTTTAGTTGTGCCAAATGCCAATATAATTAATAACTTCAATGTCAAACTTAGAATTGGTTACAAATTTTTAATACGAAATAGTGTAAACGTTATATATTTATAGTTACAAATATTATTCACATTAAAAAATATTATTAATATTTATTACATAATATCATTGAATAACATCAATAAATATAATTCTTTAAAACAATATTTAGATATTTCTCTTATGGCAGTACTTATTTAAATGTCAGTCGGCCATATTGAAATTCTTAGTGATTCGGGAATTATCGCTTGCGATGGAGTCATATTTTTGCGTAATAAAATCTGATTGTAGTACTGTTGGAAATTTATTGAAATTATGTCATTTGTTTATCTCGTCTCAGTTCGATCGTGTTCAATGCAGAAAAGTCTCTATCGTTTGACAAAATTCGTCTGAGAATTGTTATTGTTCGAGAAATTGTCGATTCGGGAGACATCTTGTGTTGAAAAAGCTACAAGTAACTCGACTTGTCTGATTTTTTCTTTCACGTGAAAAGTTAGCAAAATTAGATCGGTGCTAGAAAGTCCGCAAACATGGATGTGTCGTGGGGTGTGTATAACTAGTTCTTGCGGATATATTGATCGCTATGTTTAGTGTTTAGTGGTATTATTAAGACGTTTTGTCGTTTTACAGATGCTGATAACTTTGAACCTAAACTTCCGACCACGTTGACGTCCAACAAATGGGAAGGCGAGGACGAGGAAGAAATCGTCAAGGTAACGCGAACAGCTGCCAAATTGTTAGCGTTTCTTAATAAGAGACCGTCTTGGGATTAATCTTTGAAAATATCTCGAATAGTAGTACATAACCTCAACCTTGCATACGTGTTGACGTCAGCTCGTTTTACAGGACAGCTGGGAGGACGAAGAAGAAGAAAAGAGGGACGAGGAGAAAAAGGAAGTAGCTCCTCCCCCACCGAAACCTAAAAAGAAAATACAAGACAAAATAGCCGAAAAGGAGGTACGTAAAAAAATAATATTACTGTCACAATCTGGACTGTTCTTAACAATTCAACATTATTGAAGTATGCATTAGGACATTCAGTTAATATATTGTGTAAATATGTTTGATTAGCATGCTCTAATTGTGACATATGTTTCATTTATAAAAGTAAAATTTCTAATGTAATTCTTATAAAATACATTAATTATCAACATATTAACTGTTACCTACACCAGATTTCAATGGTGTAACATATGATAATAAAAATTTTAATTTATTTGCAAACATCTGTCCATGATAAATTATAAATTAAGATGATATTTATTGAATTTAAACTTGATACAAACATAAATGATATAATTTGTCAACAGAAGATGTAAGAACATAACATGAAACAATAATATTTCTTTTTATACTTGACACAATATAATATTTAAAAATAAATTACTTATTAGGCATTTATAGATTATTAATTAAATTATTATTAGGTTATTAAATAAATCTAGTATCAAAATTCTACCACATTTATTACACAAAATAACTTAAGTAACAGTTCACAAACTATTTAGATTAGATTCTTACTCGAAACAACATTGTGAAGTTATTCAGCGATAATTACACTAATAAGTTTTGCTCTTAAACTTTCATAAGTAAATATTTACGTAAGTTATATGTTATTGCTTTACACCTGAAAGTACCGTCATAATCTTTATTTTTGATAGCAACACCTGTCGTAAGGTTATCTAGGTAACTGCTATCAGGTTACAAAATTATTTTATCTCAATTACAAGAGTTAAACTTACAAATATCATTCTCGCTTAATGAGATATAGACTCACAAGTTTTCTCTACCAACTAATATAATGCAACTTTATCTGGTATGACTTTTAGGTAACTTTAAATAAACTATGAGTTTCAAATAAATCACTGACAGTAAGTTCTTTCAATTGTGAAAGCAATGATAATGATTATTTTTTTAAATTCCATGTACAACTGATCAATCTCTACTGTTTTTTCCACTAAGCTGTCATTAACATTAGTAGAGAATTACTGGGTAAATATATCGCAGTACCAAAAGAATTTTTTTTTTTAATTATACAAGTCCATGAGCAAATCTTATAGTTGCAAGTCTTGCTTATTTAGAATATATTTTCTTAATATAAATTGTGATAATTTAATTTATTATTTATTGACAGTTGAAATCATTCCATTACACTTTAAATTTAAACAATTTTTGTTGGTATTAAAATGTCAAAAAGTTAATAAAGATATTCATATTAGAGAAAAATATATATTAACATAATTTAATAATCTGGCAATAATGCAAGAATGAATTCTTATAAACAATGCACTTAACAACAAATAATGCACTTCTTACAAACATAAGTTTTAAATCATCTGGCATAACTAACTACATACAACTTGTAAAAAAAGCAACTTTGAAAACAAAATTTCATTTACTTTATTAATATACTTATTCTAATGAATTTCATTTTAAAACTAAACTAACCCAATTTTGATAAAAATATGTTTGAACCAATCTGACCTGTTCCTTTTCAAATAAGTTCTATGGTCATTTTACCAAATACACTACAAATTGTGATCCTCTTTCTTTTTCAAGTCAGGAACAAAAACTAAGTTATAATTATCCAAATTTATAATTACAGCGGCTTGAGCGTGAGAAAGCAGAACGTCTAGCTGCTGAAAAAGATGAGGAGCTCACACCAGAACAGAAACTCGCTGAGAAAATGCGACAGCAGAAGCTACAAGAGGAGTCTGATCTCCGACTTGCTATGGAAACATTTGGTAAGAAAATGTTCCTGCACCACAGTAACAATCTTTTAATATCTAATTACTGGGCAAAGGCATCTCTGAAGGAATACTAAGAGAATTATCTATCACATCCTACTTGTAGATTGAGAATATGTGTTTCAGAATTTCTTAAACCATATTTTCTGTACTATGTTTTACTACACCGAGTATCAGATGAGTTTACCAGTTTGATTTGATACAGTCTTCATATATTAAATTCCAGTCCATTTTTTACATATTAGCTGTCCCTCGAGGTTTCACTTGCGTTTATGGTTACTGTTTTTCTCCTATGAGTCCTAGGGTGACGTAATATAGCCTATAGCCTTTCTCGATAAATAAATTATCTAACACAAAAATATTTTTAAATTCAAACTAGTAGAGCCTAAAATTAGTATGTTCAAACAAACAAACTCTTCAGCTTTATAATATTAGTATAGAAGTGTAACAATTTCCGAGTTTTAATTAACATAGGTTATATGTAACTTGTCATGCTATGATGTTTAGGAATGGAGTAGTAACTTTAAACGCAAATGAAACCACAAAGGACAGTCAGTTTCCAGATTAAATAACAATAATGGAAACCTCATAATTAATATTAACATTAAGATAACTACATATAATTCTTAACTATGTACATACTAGCAGATCATTCATTCAGGTTACCCTAACTAACAATACTATTATCTTATTAAAGCATCTTTACGAGACTAACATATAGCAAATGATTTTTATGCATGTAGAATAATGGATACTAGAACTGTCATTACAAACAATGCCTAATGATAAATAATTATACCCATTACTCAGAGGTCTTTATCCTCAGTCCTTTACTCAGACCTTTATCATGATCATTGCTCAGACCTCTATCTTAATGTGTGTTTAACTTATTTAGTTAATATTATTCCTTTCTAATTAGTCTAAACATTTATTTATCCTGATAGTAAATTTTTAACAAAATACTATAATATACAGTGATGAAATAATTAAAATAATAAGCTAATATATATAGTTCCTAATTTGTTTCCTTGGTAGAAAAAATAAATAAAAAATTACGTTAGTTTTTTAAAATAGTAAATTGTCACGGATATTGTAAATATTATAGACAAAGTACTTTAGATAAATATTATATTGTTTTAATAATGTAAATGGACATTATTAGTCAATCTAATCATACAAAGCAAAACATTACGTGGTAGTTGAGTTTTAATAAATTTATCACGTATTTGCTACACAAGAACACAATCGTTAATTACATAATAGATTAGTAATAATATTTACTTGGTAAATACGTATTCAAAATAATATAACTCAGCTTAGGTAGAGCCTAACTGTAGTTCACAGACTATAGCTCATATACTCTGTTGTATACTTTATCGGGGCAGTACTTCACTCTCAGAAGATCGGCCTGAAGTAGCTACTACAGCTGCGTTACTTACTGTATATGAAAAAGCTGCGAGGGGCAACTAGTAGACTATAAAACATGATGCTTCTAAGCATTCTATACACGAAGCAGTCCAGTAACAAAAGGACATTATTTTATTATTATTAGGGGCATTGTAAACATAGACACTTTTTTTTCCTCAAAATTTTTGTCTACACCAAAATAATTTAAATTCAGCATACCTTTTGCGTCAAAAATTAAGCGTAATTTCCAAAATTAGTTAATGAGTGACATAGTTATGAAGTAACAAATTTTAAAAAACGATCAGTTCAATTTGAAATCCCCCAACAAATCAAATCAAAATATACTTTATTCAAGTAGGCTTTTACAAGCACTTTTGAATCATCAATACAGAAACAATAAAAAAATCAAAAAAATTAATTTAATTAATTTACCACCGGTTCAGAATGTAGATAGATTCCTACGTAGAAGAACCGGCAAGAAACTCGATAGTTACTCTTTTAAAAAGTTTTACAATAGGTACACCTTTTATTTTAAAAGTCGATTGAAATTATTGACTGATGTCTTGTATTGCAAAAAGTATATTCATTTGCGCAGAGCCTTATGTGAGAATTATAATTCATATAAAACAACTCTGTGACCAACTGAAAGACACTGATAGTCAATTCTTTCAGGTGTAAAGCAATGAGAAACAACTTATGTAAATCTTTATAAAAGTCTAAGAGCAAAACTTTTAAGTTGTCGCCTTACATGTTTTTTCACTTGTTCCAGGTATAGATGAAACCAATCGCGGCAAACTAGACAACTTCAATCCAACCACCAAGGAGGAGTTCACAGAATTCGCAGACCTTCTTTGTAAAAAGATAAATTTCTACAAGGCTAAAGAGGAATTTCCCGCTTTCGTTGATGAGCTGGTCAAAAATATTGTAGTACAAAGTAAGTAGATTGATTCATAGAAAATGTAATGTTTTGTGACAATATTTTATAATTGATACGATAGTTGGACGCTGATAAGGAATACTGTGTCAGGCCACACAGACTTCATTTTGAGAAAATGGCATATAAAGATGCCAAACCTATTCTTCATTCAGATATATTCTTAATAAATCTATTTGAAGAAGTTTATATATTTTCTTTTCTATTTTGATAAAAAGTATAACAAATTGAAAGTAGATTTGTATAGTGAAGAATTTTATCTATACTAATAATAAAATTCTAGCGGGTCGCTGTCTGTACATGGAAGATATATGAAAAAAAATCTTCTTGGGGGTCTTTACTAACGCAATAGAACCCAAAACAATGATTTTTAAAATTCTTATCTGTTTGTCTGTTTGTCTGTTTATCTGTGCGTTTGTGCACGCTAATCTCAGAAACGGCTTACCCGATTTAGATGCGGTTTTCACTAATATATTGTAGTAAGCTTCACTTAACATTTAGGGTTTGTTTCATGTCAATCGGTCCATAAATAAAAAAGTTATGTCAATTTAAAGAATTACGTTGAACATTTTTCAGTGCCTATCACTAAATACATGAAAGTATATACAGTACTTACATCAAAAAATACATTTTTTAATTTTTTGTCTGTCTGTCTATCTGTTTGTTCCGATTAATCTCTGAAATGGCTGAACCGATTTTGATGGTACTTTTACTTGCAGTTAACAAATGTTATAAGGAGTGACTTAGGCTTACTCCTATTTTAGATATTTTTAATCTATACATATAAAAAAAAATTCTAACGGGTCGCTGTCTGTACATAGAAGATATATGAAAAAAAAAACAAACTATTTGGGCCTTTACATACGCAATAGAACCCAAAACAATAATTGTTAGAATTTTTGTCTGTTTGTCTGTTTATCAGTGCGTTTGCGCCCGCTAATCTCAGAAACGGCTTATCCGATTTAGATGTGGTTTTCATGATTATATTGCAGTAAGGTTCACTTAACATTTAGTGTTTATTTCATTTCAATCGATTCATAAAAAAAAGTTATGTCAATTTAAGGGTTCACGTCGAACAGTATTTTATGCTTTTCACTAAATACATGAAAGTATATACAGTACTTACATCAAAAAATCAATTTTTTAATTTTTTGTCTGTCAGTCTGTTTCTTACGACTAATCTCTGAAACAGCTGAATCAAATTTGATGGGGCTTTCACAAGGAATTAGGGGATGTCCATTAATCACGTAAGGTCCAGAAAGAGAGAGGAGATGGAAGAAGAAATTCACGAAATATTACAAAGTCTAAAAAGTTCTTCAAAACATGACGTAATTAATGGACAGCCCCTATAGCTAATATTATAAGGATTAACTTTAGCTCCTTTTTTTTAAATATATTTATTATAAGTAAAAAAGAGAATTACGCGATAATAAAATATTGGAGAAACCAATAAAATAGTGAACAATTTCCGATTTAAGAAGGGAAGCCAAAGAAATAGTGAACAATATTTGATTGAAATAGGAAAGATATATTTTATATAAATATAATAATTTTAAATAATAATTTTAAATAATAATATATTACTGGGTAATTTTTTTACTGGATATGATAGACCAAAACCGAAACTATAAGCGAAAAATAATTAAAGAAGTCACAGAGCTGATTTGGATGAAAACTAAAACTGTATCATTAGTTTTTTGAAAAAAAAGGTTTTCCTAACCAGAAACGAACACGTTGATTTTGCAGAAAATTAACATTCTGTATTATTGCACCATCTGATACTGTCATATTATAAGGATCATCAACTTCAGGAGTATACAGTTAACTCCAACAAAAATAAAAGGCTTATTTTTCAAAATTCTATCAAATTCATACAATAATTAAATCTTTAGTAATTCTTCAAAAAATGATTATACCTAAAAGTGAAATTTTAAAATTAAAACGGGATGTTATAACGCTAATAGCGGGTGAGTACAATAGCCGAGTCCAGTGAAATGTAAATTTTTTAATAAATTGATCCATCTTTTTAAGAATTATCTAAACCTACCTAGGTAACGGAGTAGGTGAAGGGGACCAAAACAAACGTCACATTCTATCAACGTTGTATAGCTCACATAGAACAAATAGACAAACATAAAATAAGTTACTCTGAATTATTCACTTTGTATATTTTCGATTGTATTGTTCACACTCTTCCTTACTTTAGTAGGTGACTAGCATTTCGATGCAACCTATAAACAAATCGTTCGAAGTAATGCAGACTATTTTTCTTAACCCTCAAATTTGATTATGTCTGCCTAGAATCGATTACTTAACTTCTAAGTAATGTATAGATTTAATGTTATTTTGTAAAAAAAAAATCTTTTCCTTTAATTTGTCGCTTACTATTAATTTCCAAAAGCTGATCCTTACAAGTGACACTATTAGGAGGTGCAATAATACAGAATGTATTTTTTTTTCCAAAATTAGTGGGTTCTATTCCTGGCCAGGAGAGTCATGAAATCAAAAAACTTATGATGCAGGTTTAGATTTCTCAAAATCGGACATAAGACTCTTAAGTATTTTTCGCGATTCCTTATAGTTCCGGATTTGGCCTATCAAGCCCAGTAAAAAAAAATCACCCGATATATAATACAAGGAGAACCTCGGGAACATACTGTTTTACAGTCGAAATTTTAAAGACTAGCACAAAATACTTTTCTTCAACATTTATTGTGAAAACCGGAGAGGAATACCGTATCTGAGTTAGTGTCTGCTTATAAATACAACCAGAAAGTTCCCAAATCTAATGTAAAAAGCTCCTTTCTTGAGCAGCACCGCAGACCATTATAACCTTGCTTTGCAGGAGACATGCTAAGCCATCTGTAATCCACGCGAACGAAGTCGCGGGCACAGCTAGTCTAATAATAAGTTTTTCAAATATATGAGATTATTGCATAATCCAAAATATGGAACACACTTCAATATTGTAAACATTACGTTAAGAAACTTTATTTCATACTCGTGTAGTTCAAATTACTTTAAATTTTATGAATAAAATTAAATACATGATGCATTATCAGAACACATCAATATAATAAGTTTCAGCATCCAGTTATGCATAAATTTTGAAATTAAAAATGTTTTTCGCTTTTGGCAGGTTTTAATTTTGATTTTGGGAAAACAGTAAAATAGTATGAATATTATCTATATATATAGTTATAACATTGTGTTGTGATAAAGAAAAAAAACTAAAAAGTAAATGATTGGTATTTAAATGTAAACTCATCTTTAGTTGAGATTTTGAAATAATAAATATTATATAATTATAAAAAGAAAATTCAATTTCATATTTCATACAAAATAAATTTTTTTTTTTTTAATTTCAAAATAATTTCCACTGAAAATAGAAATTTATAAGTTATGTTTTATTAAAACTACTATAATATATTTACAGTGCCATCAGCCGATATTAAGAGGATAAAGTTGACAGTGGATAACTTATATATTGAAAAACAAAAAGCTGAGAAGAACGAGAAATCGAAGAAGCCTAACAAGGGCAAGGGCAAAGCTAAATTAAAAGTGGAAGGCGATAATGTGAGTAGCCTTCAATTTGTATACTAATATTGAATTAATATTTAACCCCCAATTAAAAATGAGGGTTGTTACAAGTTACGTGTGTATGTGTTGATCTGTCCGTAGCATCATAACTCCCTAACGAATGAACCAATTTAGATTTGTTTTTTTTATTGAGATTCTGCTAAGCTATAATTTATGGACGGACGCCCCTGGTGTTGCAGATGTCCGGACGATAGTAACTACTTAACATCAGGTGGTACTATTTGCTCGTTTGTCGCCCTTTTTTATAAAAAAAAAAAAAGTCAGACGTTTAAAGATTATCAAATCGTTTCTAGTTGTTGATCTGAGCAACTTTTACTAGTCTTATCAATTCAAAATTTACCATTGTGACTTCTATCATATTAGAATAAAATAATTGTGTAACGTTGAACTGATAGTACAGCAGCAGAAGTTATATATTGTGTTGGGGTTCATTGAAATGGTCTCAACAAATAGATAGAGATTTTTTTAGTTCAATTTTATCTTTAATATATACGTTTGTAATTCATATAAACTTGTTCCAGGCCCATCTCAACCAATACGATGCATATGGCAACTTCGATGCCGACTACGACGATTTCATGTAATCAACACGCTGTAAATATAACGATACCTGGCCGCTGAGATGATTGCGAGAAAATATATTTTTTTATCACGAATAAGAACATCTTTTATATGTAGTATGACTGGGAGACCATCCGGTATGGATTATTCATACATTTTATTATCATCATAATATGATGTAGAAATATGTTGGTTTTTAAATAATGTTACATCAAATGTAGATGTATTTTGTAAGTATTTTTGTAACATCACATCTTTTGTGTTAGGCGAGAATCACACTTGTAAGTTTTGCTAACAGACTTTCACAAATAAATAAAAAAAACTGTTTACAATTTTTTTCTTATAACTGAAAGAATTTGATGTCATTGATATATGTATTTACACACAGCTTACCTGTGCTTACCTTGGTAACAGATGTTTTTTTTTAATGTAAAACTTACTAGCGTAGTTCCCGCGTTACATTGGGGCCCATTAATAATATGTTACGAATTTTTTCAATATTTTCCTAGTCACCGGAATACATTTTCTGTTATATTAAATGACTAGTTGTTACAACGTTGTCTTTGTATAAACAGAACTTTTCTCGACTTACTTGAAACTTGGACGCTGATATGCAATACTGTGTCAAGCCACACGGACTTCATTTTGAGAAAATGGCGTCTAAATATGTCAAACCTATTCTTAACAAATATGTTTGAAGAAGTATATATCCACCTTTTCTTTTATTTTTTGATAAAAGGTATATGCATTAAAAGCAGATTGATATATTTAATATATTATCTAATAAGAAGTTTTTCAAATACTTAAGATTATTGTATAAATTGCAAAATATGGAATGCACTTGAAATTCGAAACAATTAGTTAGGAAACTTTTTCCGTACTTTTTTAGTTTATATGACCTTATTTTTTTTGAATAATGTTAAATAGGTGATGCAGTATCAAAAGGCATCAATATCTCAGAATTTGACTTTTTGTGGGTTGACATATTATTGCTTATCAGCATCCACTTATTGTTATAATTTGTCCGTTTTACTCAACATAATAATTTTTTTATAGCCTTTGTGTTATTCTGACGTATATACCATAATACTGTTAATATAATTAATTAGTTGAACATCCTGCTTCGCTGTTCATGAATTAAGGAGTTTACAAAAATTTTACATTATTTTCTACGATTTTTCAAATTTTTTCTTTCAAACCTTGTCCTTGCAAAGTAACACAACAAAAAAGTTTAACCAAATGGGTTCAGGCAATCGAAAATGATGCACTCGCATACAATTTGGCAATATTTACATGATATCATACTATAAAATATTGATACATTAGAATAACACTAGGCTATACTTTATAAAATATAAGTAGTTTTTGCATGAAAGAGAAATAAACGTCCATACATTCTCACAGACTTTCACATATAATAATATTAGTAGTTTATTGTCACATATCGTCACGCTAACCCCTTCCCCCCACCCTCTAATTCCCCTAGTTTCCAAAATTTATGGATAACCTCTTGAATTTCATACCAATTATAGTTACTTTTGCTATCAAATACATACAATAAAAATTAATGAAAGAGATAGAAATATGTCATCTTACTCGCTCTAACTATTATCGTGTATTGTGAAATAATGAAGTACCTGTTGAAAAAAAGATTTTCAATATATATGTTGAATAAAAGTTTTGTTTCACTGCACTATTGCTAAGATCTAAGAGGATTTTCAGAAGGAACTGATTTCAATTACTATTTCATTATAATCACTGTAAATCATTGTTGTCTTATGCGGCATTGAAAATTTAAAACGCTATATCAAAATTGTCGTTCATGTAGTTTATTTAAAGACTATTATTACTTTGAAATGAGAATTGTACGGAGAAACCAATAAGAAATTTGAGGTTTTGAAAACATTTTGAATACTTATTGCTGTGTTTAATATACTGTATGACAATGAATAAAACTCCATTTTTTATCGTTAATAAAGTTGTTTGAATTAATTGAATGCGTCATTAGAGCATGATAAACCATGTGTGATTGAAATAATATACTCTGAATATTCACTTATGTTTAACGTAATATACTATTTAATATATTACGAACGAATGGACGCTGATAAGCAATACTATGTCAAGCCACACGGACTTCATTTTGAGAAAATGGCGTCTAAATATGTTTGAAGAAGTATATAACCATCTTTTCTTTTTTAATCTGATAAACAGAATAATGAATTAAAAGCAGATTGTCTAGTAAAGAGTTTTGTTGAGAAAAATGTAAGTTTATTGAATATTGAAAACACTTCAATATTCTAAGCATTAGATTAAGAACCTTTTTTTTACACTTATTTAGTTTAGAAGACTTGAATATTTTTTGAAAAATGTTAATTATGAAATGCATCTAAATACATCGATATCTCTAAATTTGACATTTTGTGGGTTGACACATTATTGCTTATCAGCATCCATTTATAAATAAATAAATAAAAAACACCACCATTATTCATTCATAAGCATTTTTTCTTAATTGTATTAAGCATATCTATAAAACTCTTAAAAGTTATAGTGAAGTAAATAAAAACTCACCTACAACATAGTCCATCTTTATTTACCGACTCTTCTAATAATAATATATCGCCATCTTTCTTGACATTAACAATTCGTTGCTAGGCAACTGTTTA
Organism: Hypolimnas misippus; assembly: GCA_037950945.1. NCBI lineage: Eukaryota > Metazoa > Arthropoda > Insecta > Lepidoptera > Nymphalidae > Hypolimnas > Hypolimnas misippus. The sequence goes on from JBBEEQ010000011.1 coordinate 11,420,981, forward strand.
AGTCACGTGTACATCAGTCCCATTAAGAATGCATATATACAATTTTAACCAACGCTTCGATTGAAGCAATCATATAAGAATCTATATATATTTAGTAACATAGTCATCACCCGCACATGTTGTGTTTAGCAGCTTATCGTAACAAATATTTATACAAATTGTTTATCATTCTGGTGCCAGGTATCGCAGTGGTCTGTACAAATTCAAAGACAGATATATAGAAACATTTCATATATAATATATAAACAATAGAGTCTGTATTATATTATAAAATGAACAATATGATTTAATAATTTTGCATAAACTTTGTAACGAATCATTTTGCCTAATAACAAGTACCCGACTGAATTTTACTTTCAATTTATTTAAACGTTAAAACTGAGAAGACAGTAAACATTTTATTCTCCGAAAATGAATATTTTTTTTTAGGGCAGTTATCCATTAGTATGAAAAGAAAAAGTTGGCCTATTGTCATTTTAATTATAGTCCAATGTGTAATATCCTTATATTCGAGTCTTAAGTGCACATGCACTGAAAAATGTTCGTAGATAGTCATGAATTATTCAATGTTGCAATAAAAAAATAGATTATAAAAAGAATAGATTGTACAGACCACTTACGCCATGTATCCTATATATAATACTTATTTTGTAATATACTGTTTCATTCAACGGTTACGGTCCGATGTTATGTTATATAGATAATAAATTTTTTATTGTGATAATATTTTGTTTTTTATTTATTCATCCCAACTTAATTTTAATCCTTTAAACCTAATTAAATGAACTCAAACGTAAGTTTATTTGTCAGAGTAACTAAAACTTTTTGATACTTATCTCATCCAAAAATTTCATTATCAAAACTATTTTTTTAAGTATTTTGAAATTAATTATAATTGTAATAGAAAAAAGATAAGCAAAAATACGTACATATTTATTGTTAATTAGATTTCAATATAATATATACAAAAATAATGATAAAAGAATTAAAAACTATACAAAACATAGAAATGTGTCGATGACAAAAATAAGTTAGCAAATAATTTTATTATTATAATTATTGTGTTTATAATTTTATGTTGTGTTAGTTTCGCAATGTTTCTAATACAATATTTCTTTATATTGAAGAAAATATACAAAATTAAATATGTCCAAAATTAACAGAGATATCAGAAATTAAAGTTAGCATATTTTAACACGAAATTAGTGAGACTTTCGACAACTTGTGACTTTTATAAATTAAATAAAAAAACTTCTTACACAATTCATATACATTTTCACAATATGATAGCTTATATAAATAAAAATATGATGATAACGATATATAAAATACAAACATTTCAATTCTTACAAATAAAAACATTTATAATTTAGATAAACAGTGTACAAAACTAAATATATTTAAACAAACAATCGTAAAGTGCAAGGATCATTTTACAAAAATATTTTCAAAGAAAATTGAACCTCATCGCCTCGTGTCAAAGCTCTTAGTGCGAACTTAATTTAAAGATAACCTCAAGTAACACATAGCACTTACGTTTTCTGTCTGTTGCTTAATTCGTGTCGTAACTGCATGAGTCACACACGGAAGTCACCGAGTGGCTTAGAGCTACTTAAGTATATCAAATAATAACTGGCTCGCGGCTTCGCTCTGTTATATCCGGGATATGCATTGGAAATTGCATCCTTTTAAAACCAAACTGCAGATACAGCAGTTTGGCGTCAAGCCTTAGATTTACTTCCAATTCAGTTGAGTTGGTATCTATCCGCGCACGGAAACGGTTGCCCAAGGGTCCAATATCATATTGTACTCAAGTGATATCCAATAAAAACAGTGTAAATTAAAGATCCTTTTTTAAAAACCATTTAATTCCGGACCCCATAACATTTTGGTGGCAGCGGTGGGATACGGAAATCGCCAGTATAGCCTTATAATTAAATAAAGTGAAATAAAGTGACTTGAAGTAAAGTGAAAGATTAACTGGTATTAATAAAACAAAGACACCGTGTTCCGTGCTAAAGGGTTGAAGAAGAATATTCATCCTTTCTTCTCACCATCCGAAATCAATGCGTAACCTTGATATCCTGGTTACACATCGGACATCCAACTCAAATTGAATCCTAGACTTCGTGAGATCAATCCAGCATTAAGGACTACAATTCATCGGGCACATATCAGTTTCGACGTGTCAATCGGAATGCACTTCATTGGAATGCATTTCATACTCGTCGTTATCGCCACCTGCGCGACCACACAGTGAGTCCTGGTCATGTTACATTAGATAATTTAGGGATCCGTACTTTGTTTATCTTATTCAATATTAAGTATTAAACATTAAATTGTATAAGTTGTTACGGTTATTTCTGTATCGAACTTATGACCGCTCAACGAATTAGTAATGCCTAAACTAACAAAAAGGGAAGAAGAGGAAAATAGAGTTAATTTAGATATTCCTGTTGTTTCTCCTGTTACGGAAGGAGAACAAATTGATAAAACACCACCTCCGTCCCCTAGAATCACGCGATCAGCAGTCACTATATCCACAATATCGGAAATGGATTTTAATACGCTATTTAAATTTATTAAACCCTACGATGGAAGTAGAGAAACCATTAATTCTTTTATCATCAACTGTGGAAATGCGTATGATTTGGCCACGGTAACACAAAAACCAATTTTGTTAAAATACATTATTAGTCAATTGCAAGGAAAGGCAGAAGCTGCTTGCTCTATAAAAGAATTTAGCTCCTGGGAACAACTAAAGGAGTTCCTGAAAACACAATTTAGTGAGAGGAAACATTACTCGCATCTTCTCACTGAGTTGCAGGAGAGCAAACAAGCTTCACAAGAAACCGTAAATCAGTTCGCGCTCAAGGTTGAAACTTGCTTGTCCCAACTATTGACGGAAATTGCACTATCCAATAAAAAGAAATCAGAGCTCGTTGGGCGAATAGCCGCCATGGAGGATTTAGCCCTTCATCATTTTATAATGGGTCTCCACCCTCGTTTGTCAACTATTGTCCGTTGTCGAGACCCCGAGAACCTAAATGAAGCTATAAATCTTGCAATATCCGAGGAGAAAATCCAACAAACTCTGTATAGGACAAAAATCATCAGGTCAGACATAAAATTCAATGATAACAGGCGACCCCAATTTAGTAATAATAATAATACATATAACCCGCGAAGATTTGTCAAACCCCAACCATCAGGTTCATCTAGTTTGTTTTGCAGATATTGTAAATCACCAGGTCACGATATTACCGATTGCCAAAAACGCGCGTTCTATAACAATCGTTATAAATTTCAACAAAACCAATTAAATACCCAGAATAAATTTTACCCAAATAACCCTTCTAGAAACGTTAATCACATTCAAGAAGTGTCCGATGGTCTTACTCCTAATGAGATAGATGAAGAGGTTAATTTAAACGAGTAAAGGTCTCGTCATGGTGTCGCGCGAGACCAACTACACCAGCCGACACCCATTTCAAATCAGAGGTCACTAAATCCAATAAAACTGTATCACGAACCTCTGAACCGATTTCTAAAAGTAATGTTATAATGCAAAATAATATTTACGAAATAAATATCGACACATCAAAAAAACTCTTACCACACGTTCTCGTTTTTACCCAAATCTCAGATATCCCTTTGACATTATTAATCGATTCTGGCTCAGCTATATGCCTATTAAAACAAACATGCATATCTAAGGAAGTTAATATATCTAAGGAAATTATCCACATTAAAGGTATCGATCCGGGTAATGAAACAAGTCCTACACTAGGTCATTTTCTATTAAAATTAGAGTTATCAGAAAATAAACAAATAAAACACAAATTTCATGTAATTGAAAATATAAATTTACCTTACGATGGTATAATTGGTACGGATTTCCTTACGAAATTTGGTTGCAATATCGACTATACACATGATGTTTTGCGATTCAAGAACACAAGTCTAAAGCTTAATTTCTTTGATCCGATTTATATGATACCCCCCAGAACAGAAACTGTCATTGAATGCACAGTTCAAAACCCTGAGTTAAAAGAAGGCATTATTTTGGACCAACATCTATCCGATACATTGTTAATCGCCAATTGTATTGTAAAAGTAAAAAATAATAAAAGAGTTAACATCACAGTAGCCAATACATCAGAACAAACTGCTAATGTAAAATCAAATCTTAATTTAAGATTAGAACCATTAGTAACTTCTGCTGCTATGAGAGTAAATAATTCTGGTAAAACTGTTTATGATCGAACCTGTGAAGTGATAAACTCGTTACGAACTTCCCATCTGAACAATGAGGAAACTAAAGCTCTGAATGACATCTGTGCCGAGTTTTCAGACATTTTCCATTTGCCAAATGATTTACTTACTTTCTCGTCTGCTCTAAAACATAAAATTAAAACGACTACTGATATTCCTATCCACACTAAGTCGTATCGTTTCCCAGAATGTCATAAAAAGGAAGTGGAAGTACAAATAAATAAAATGTTAAACGAAAACATAATAGAACCTTCATCCTCTCCATGGAGTTCTCCAATTTGGGTCGTTCCTAAAAAATCAAACTCAGAAGGGCTTAAAAAATGGAGAATCGTAATTGATTACAGAAATCTAAATAACATAACTGTTGGAGAAACTTATCCCATTCCCCAAATTTCTGAAATCCTAGATCAATTAGGTAACAGTAAATATTTTAGTACTTTAGATCTTGCTTCTGGATTTCACCAAATTCTCATTGATCCAGAAGATGCTCCTAAGACCGCTTTTTCTGTGCCACAGGGGCACTTCCAATTTAACAGAATGCCATTTGGGCTAAAGAATGCCCCTGCAACCTTCCAGAAAACAATGAATAATTGCCTCTCAGGCCTACAAGGTACAAGATGCTTTGTGTACCTAGACGATATCGTCATTTATAGCCATGATCTAAATTCACATATAGAAAATTTGAGAACGGTTTTCGAAAGACTACGAAATTTCAAGCTGAAATTACAACCGGAAAAGTGTGAATTTTTACGCAAAGAAGTAGGCTATTTAGGTCATATAATTAATGAGAATGGCGTTAAGCCAAATCCAGACAAAGTTCAAGCCGTGACTGAGTTTCCTGTTCCTAAATCCCCAAGGGATATAAAATCATTTTTAGGCCTTGTTTCATATTATAGGCGTTTCATAAAAGATTTTTCAAAATTGGCCAAACCATTAACGTCCCTTCTAAAGAAGGACGTACCTTTTAAATGGGAGAATGCCCATCAATTATCCTTTGATACTCTAAAGAACAAACTCGTATCTTCACCAATTCTGGCATATCCAGATTTTACTCAACCATTTCTTCTCACTTGTGATGCTTCAAATCATGCCATATCTGCTATTTTATCCCAAGGACCCATAGGACAAGATCGTCCTATTGCATTTGCATCCCGGACCTTGAATAAAGCAGAATGTAACTATAGCGTGACCGAGAAGGAATGTCTTGCTATAATATTCGGTACAAAAGTGTTCCGTCCTTATCTCTATGGAAACAAATTTACAATCTTAACTGATCACAAACCACTGGAGTGGTTATTTAATTGTAAAGATCCCGGATCTAGACTAGTTCGTTGGCGATTAAAATTAGAGGAGTTTGATTATGAGATTAAATATAAAAAGGGAAAAATAAATGCGAATGCAGATGCTTTATCGCGTTTTCCCGTCAATCCTGTCCTACCTATTGAGGATAATCTCCTTCTTAAGGATATATCCGAAGCCCAAGAAACTGCAACTCCTAATGATGGTATCCTAGGGGTAGCTTCACCTTCAGGTAATTCAGACGAGTTACCGTTTAGTCCTTTAACTTTAGAAGATCTCGATGTCCATGAAAATCTTCCTTTTAGTCCTCTAGATATTAATAGTAGTGACTTACCGTCAATCGGTTTACTTGAAAATGACAACTCATTGCCTTCTTCCTTAGAAAACCAACTAGTAGAAGAAAATAATTTACCTGCGCAGCGTAACCTTACTTCTCACGAAACACCTGAAATTAGAAACTTACCTTCTTCTTCCGAAGTAAGTACTGCTCCTATTAACGACAATTATACAACTTTCCTAAAAACCTTAACTAATAAAAACCTGAATTTTAATACACATATTATAGAACACAATGAAAGTCTTTATAAAGCATCAAATAAGGTAAACATTATACCTACTTCAATTGATATTGATGAATCTAATCCTTATATACAAGAAATAATTAGTAACTTACCTAATGTAACCGATATTTTGAATACCGAAAAGGAATTATACTCATTTCTTAAAATTGAATTGAATAGTAAAATCTACTATTTAATTTTTATTAAAGTTCATCACTTTGATGAAGCTTCATATCCCGAAATTTTTGAATGTCTTAAACGTATTCGAAATGAATTAACATCAAACGAAACTATTTCTGAGTTGGCTATTACGGATTTTAGAAATCCTTTCGAAAAACATTCTTTTATTAAAATCTATAATATTCTTACTTATTTGTTCCATAATACGAATATAAAATTACATGTGTACCATAATAATCTCACGTATCCTTCGCCTACAGAAATTAAGAAAATTCTGTTCGATAATCATGATATACCAATAGCAGGTCATTTAGGTACTTCTAGAATGTATAATAGAATTAAAGAAAGTTATTACTGGAAGGGAATGCGTAGCGATATTGAATCTTACGTTAAAAAATGCAGACAGTGCCAAGAAAATAAAGCACTTCGTAGGATTAATAGAGCCCCAATGCAAATAACAAGCACTTCTACATCTCCCTGCCAACGTGTTTCTTTGGACATAGTAGGTCCATTACCCGAAGCAGGGCTTGCTAAATTAAAATTCATTCTTACTATCCAAGATGACCTCACGAAGTTTTCCACAGCTTACCCAATTCGAAGTACAACAGCCGAAGAAACTAGTGAATGCTTATTGCATTTTATTTCCATGTTCGGAATACCCAAAATTATTTTAACGGACCAAAGAACTAACTTCACTTCTGAATTGTTCAAGACTACGTGTGAGTTCCTTAAAATTAAGCAACTTTGGTCATCTCCGTATCATCCACAAACTCAAGGTGCCCTTGAAAGAAGCCATTCGACATTAAAGGAATATCTAAAATCATATGTCTATGAAAAACAAGATAACTGGCCACGTTATGTATATACGGCCATGCTGGCATATAATACTGCTGTACACACGACTACCAATTTTACTCCATATGAGCTTATTTTCGGACATAAGCCTTATATCCCTAATTCAGTTTTTGACGAAGCCCCTGGAGCTACTTATCCTGACTATGTCAGAATGCTTCAGAATCGACTGAAATATTCACGAGAAAAAGCCTTAGAGCATATCCGTAAATCCAAATCCATTTCTAAAACATATTATGATTCACGTACTCGCCCAATACAGTATAAGGTAGGGGATTACGTATATCTGAAAAATCATCTTAGATTAAGAAAAGCGTTATCACCCGTCTGGAAGGGTCCCTATAAAATTGTTAAAATACATGGCAACAATACTCTGTCCCTCTTAATTAATCGTCGTCACGTCCGACACCATTATGATGAAGTCAAACTGGCAGAAATGTCAGGAAACCTGTAAGGAAGAGAGAAAAGATTAAATAATTGATAAGTTACTTAAAATAATGAACTAATACTTACCTTTTTTTTATATATAAAAAATATCCAGTGTAGCTAAGTCTTATTATTCCTTGTTTTCCATTTATTCTAGTAATAATCTTAATATAGTTTTCCATTATTATATTATAGTAATCGTAGTTTTAGTATATTCCTGATCAAATATTTAAATATTACTCTTTGTTATTTCTTTTCAGTGTCTCATCTGAAGCACAAAGTCAAAATGACTACATACAACAAATTGTGTCACGTTCTGGGCTTTATTTTGATTATGTTGGTCAAATCAAGATCAATGATGGACATTTGAATGTTCTAATCCCATTTGATATTTCCCAATTCAAGTCACATATAAAAAATATTGAAATTTTTATATATTCGGTTCGAAATCTATGCGATGATCCCACAGTTAATGAAACAATTGAATGTCATAGCATCTTAAAACCATTAGTAGTCCGGTATCATGATATTGTTCGCGAATTCACTTCCATTTCTGAATTGCTGGAAAATAAAATGAAACGCAGTGCCTGGTTTGGAGGTATTGGAACTGCTGTAAAGTATATTTTCGGAAATCTGGATGAAAATGATGGTATTAAATATGATGAAGCCATAGAGTCGATACAGAATAATCAAAATAAATTAGCTATGTTAATGAGAGAAAATATAATGGTCGCAACTTCTGTAATTTCCTCCTATAATAATACCTTAAGGAAAATACAAATTAATGAAGCTAATATGAATATGGCTATTGATAAACTTACAAGTATTTTCAGAAATGTATCGTTACAAACTTATAAAAATCAAATCATAAATAATTTAGAAGCTAGTATTTTAACGTTATCCTTTCAACTTGAAAATATAATAAATTCTATAATGTTTAGCAGTCAGAATATTTTACATCCCGCAATTATGACACCACAACAATTATATAAAGAACTCGCTTATAATTTAAGATATCTTAGTAGCAATAAGCAATTACCTGTCAATCTGGAACCAAATTCAATGCATGTAATTATGAATATCTCTACTGTAACCTGTTATTATAGTAGAAATAAGATTATCTTTGTATTTAGTATTCCTTTAGTTATACCCTTAGAATATAATTTATATCATGTATTAGCTCTACCAGTGCAACATTATGTCAAGGATCCTAATACATATAGTGTAATCATACCAAATAATAAATACGTAGCAATGACCAAGGACAAACTGTATTATTGTATTCTAGAAACTCTAAACATTTGTAAAACATTAAACTCGGAAACATTTATTTGTGACATCCCTACTGTATATGTGACAAGTGCTAATCCTATCTGTGAAATTGAGTTAATGACAAAAACAACAAGTGTTTTACCTGTGCAATGTGCAACGAACTTTATAATTGGTGATATTGACATTTGGAAATCAATCTCAAATAATAAATGGATTTATGTTCAATCTAATCTAATTAAAGTATCCATTGATTGTCCTAATCGTGAACTGTATGATTTTAATATACAAGGAACAGGGATACTCACTGTTCCAAATAAGTGTACTGCATTTACTAAAAATGTCAAATTTGTATCTAGAAATTCAAATAAAAATATTACCTTCCCAATTGTTAACGTAGAATTTAACCTGCTTAATGACCCATGTTGTAATTTAGATAAACTTAAAAATTTCATAGAAAATTCATCTCCTTCACCAGTAGTATTGCAAAATATTGATTTAGATGATTTAAATTTGAAGAATAATAAAATAAATTTAGAGTCTATTTTGCTTGACACTGATAAAATTATTAATAGTCCACATATTGTGAAATATGGAGCACATTATTCGATTTTAACTTTTATTATTATGTTAGCTGTAATCATCCTAGTGATATTTAATATTTACTGGTTTTGTAGAAAACCTGGCGGCAATCGTAAATCTCTTGAGGTATTTAAAATAGCAAAGGCCTCTAAATATACCGAAACGGATGAAATGAATACCGATGAAGTTATAGAAATGTCGTCACCTCCTATAAGGCTAAGGATTTAATAAATCAAAAATATATATATTATAAACTTCGAACTAATAATTCGAAGTTTATTATGTATCGGGGGAGGTGTTATATCCGGGATATGCATTGGAAATTGCATCCTTTTAAAACCAAACTGCAGATACAGCAGTTTGGCGTCAAGCCTTAGATTTACTTCCAATTCAGTTGAGTTGGTATCTATCCGCGCACGGAAACGGTTGCCCAAGGGTCCAATATCATATTGTACTCAAGTGATATCCAATAAAAACAGTGTAAATTAAAGATCCTTTTTTAAAAACCATTTAATTCCGGACCCCATAACAGCTCGCATTTATCTACAGGCACGTTGTCGCAGTGGTCACTGCAACTGACTGAAACGCTAAAAGTCGCAGGTTCGATACCTCATGGCAAAAATCATCATCACCATAACACCAGCATAATGAGATCCTAATTGACCATTGATTCATTTATTTAATCAATGTAGATTTTGTTATAACTGTATAAAACTTATTTTTGGCGCGTACGACACTCGCGCTACCGACTGGAAGCAATTTTTTTTTAATTATATCTGATAAACGAGCAGGTGGGACATCTGGTGTAATGTATGTATGAGTGATCACCGCCGCTCACAGGTGTTTGCAGCACCAAAGGAGTCACAAATGCGTTGCCACATTATAAAGGAATAAGCCACCCCGAACTAGCCACCCTAGATGGGATAATCGGAGTCGCGTGTCCGTTTTGGCACCCCGGCCGGGTTTGCCCAACGGAATTCGTATATTCATTTTAGTCCGATTATCCACCCCAATGTATACTGAGGTATTATATACATTTTTTAGCATTTCGTTAAACATAATAAACCAAATTATTCTTAGTAACCAGCTTAAACAAAAAGTAAATTTCACAAATTGAAATATGCAATTAATCGCGTTATTAACTGTACATAGTCAGGGGGGATAGTCGGAAGAAAATGAATACACGAATTGGTGTGGCTAAACGGAATCATCCGGGCGTACGGAAAGGAATGGGAAAAGGGTTAAGCTTCCGGTTCTCTCACTCACCATACAAAACGCAGCTATTTTAATTTCGCACCGATGTTCTGTGAGAGTTAACCGGACGAGCCAGTCCCCATATCAGCTGTAGACTGCTGCAGCTAATGGGCTACAACTAGACTCTACCTCAGTTTAATACAATCTCTTCCATTCCTTGCAATGGAAGAGAATGGGCAGTAACGATCGGATAACCCATCTATTCATTTTTGATGAATTCAATTGTCGGAAATGACGTCAACATATAACACACTTATCTCGATGATGTCATAACACCTTCCCAATTTGTCGACAACGCAATGGCCTGAGATGCATTATAGTATCATTTTTGTATAACGAAAGTATTGCGTCATCGCCAAAGTATTTAGGTCGCGATGTTTATCGGAATGATGTATCAAAATTCCTTTTCTAAATTTGGTGAAACTAAACTTAGTGACTGTAGACTTAGTGTGGACCGCTTCTGGTGTGGCAAATTTTTGCCGGTACCTTATAACATTCCGGTTGCACGAAGTATCCAAGATACCAACTAAAAAACCGTCGGCGGTAATATTTTCTAAAACCTCAAATAGACGAATGTCACCTTAGTCTACCCGTGACCACGAACGCTGCAAAGTGTCTCGAAACGTCGGGATGATAAAAATAGTTAATATACGCGATTTAAATCCGTTTAAAATAGTTTTATTTCAATGAATAAAAATCGCGAAAATCTAAGACAACTAACTGTCTGTCTATTTGACTTTGATCCACTGGGCTTTCTGTCTACCCTACCCTTCACCTGTCTGGCTTTCCTTCCACAGTTCTTAAGTAAACATTTTGTTTACCTTTCGATTGCCTGATTTTGGTCCCTCTCAGGCCTACATAGCTAATTTTAATGAAATCTTAAGTGTCCTTAGCCGAAATTGTCATGCCTAATAAAACTATATTGTTCAATGACTAAAAATAATGAAATAACTTCATTTATACCATTTACAAAACAAATAATGCGTCGAACTACACAACACTAGTTGACCCCGAGTTCAAATCACCATAACTATATGCAAATAACTACCGCGTGTTTCGAAACATAAAATTATTTCTACGATTGATCTCAGCCCTAACATTACCTACATTACGCTTTGTCTGAAAAGAGAAACAATTTTAAAAATCATTGTTTATAATATACTTAACTGTAGCTTAAACTGATATATAACCTCATAACATGTATTATTGAAAAATATTATCAAAATTTGTTGAGTAGTTTGTGCGTAAAAGAGAATAAACATCTGTTCAACCTTTCTCATAAATTTTCGCATTTACTTATAATAGTATTAAGATAATTCATGCTAATATTAATTAAAAACAGGAAAGCTTCGTCTGTTTTTTCCGGATCCAGTTTCTTCGATCCGAAAGCTTCCAAACCGATGCTCATAAAACTTTTAAATATCAAATTTTATGTATTTACATATACATATGTAGGCACGGGCGTACCGCTTTTTAGAGAAGAGTAGAGTAGAGTTCATTTAAAAGAATGGTCGAAGGGAGGACTGTAAGTCAAAAATGTACAAAGGAAACTAGTTTTTATTCGGGCATAACGCAGTAAGATGGTACGATTCTAAATGTTCTCAGTTATTCAGAAATTATATTAACCACTATTATTGCCATTCTTTTAATATACAAAGTATGAGTAAGTCGTATATGAAGAAGGCAGTCGGTAAGTATCGTATATATGTACTTTCATATGCATTTAGTGAAAAGCTGTCAATTTAAAATTACAAAGAGATACTTCAATTTTTTTTTGTATGGATGTCAAAATAATTCGACTCAAAACAGAAAAAATACCTACAAATACAAATAAGACCCGTACCTTACAAACAATGTTCGAATGCAAGATTTGTAGATCTTAAAAAAATCATAAAATTATTTACAAGTATATTACTTGTAACACAATTAAATACAGTATGCATTGGCTCACTAATACTTCAAAATCTTGATACAAAGAAAGAAATGACTGTAGAGCATAATATTTGACCGTTTAATTAACGAGTGCGCCCGGAAGCGACACAATAGAGACATGGACCGCTTACATAACTGTATTTTGTATAACATCATTATTTCAGCGCTTCCTCGAGTTATTACCGTTGCAAAATAATGCAATTTTAAAGTTACTCAATTCGCTTTGAGAGAGCCGAAATATTTATAACACAGTAAATGCATTTATGCAAGAGTAACGGTGATTTGTTATATTTTGGATTCTGTATTAAGTGTACACGTGACTGGTACAGTTGCTTAGCAACGGGTTGTTGATGTCAAGCGAGAGAACATGACGATATATTATTACTTCTAGACTCGTAAAAATTACTTTATATAATTCATATATTTATGGAAATACACAGAGGATTGGGGGAAAGGCGCACTGAGAATATTTCAATACCTGATAATAGACTACAGAGGTAACTTCCATAGACAATATAATAAAGTTCACACGTTTCTGTATTCGATATATTTTATAGATCATCTGTGATTTTTTTGTGTTGAAAAGTTTTGCATTGGATGGATGAATTATATGATTTTTTTTTTCAAATTATTTGTGAGAAAGTTTTATATTATCTCAAATACTTGACATTTATTTACGTCGTGGGTCAGAGAGCGTGTACTTTAAGTCATCTTCTGATGAGTGTTTTTACATTTAACAATAAGAAAGTTCTCGAAAAAAAAAAACTTTATTTTTTTCCTAATCTATAGCAATAGTAATTATGATTAGTATTCTTAATAACGTGCTAAGACCGGCTATGGCAGGGATTTTAGTGGATATTAATCCACATAACCCAGCCCGAGGAATCGAATATCTTTTCGTAGACTCCACATGCGAAAAAAAGTACAGATTAATGAAATTGAAAAGATGAAAAAACTCAATATTTTAGCGAATTTTCATCAATCTGCTATAAATTTCCTAAAAGTAGAACAGCTTCGTTCCTTTCGTCAAAGTTCCATGAAAAATATATAATTACAATTTTTATTGATCTATGTAGCGTTTATTTTTGGAAAACGTTTTGTGCGTGTTTTATACATCGAAAAATATTATTCATATGTCATCAGTATGTAATTCGTGTCTAAATATAATTTCCAAAATACAGGAGTTACGAAAACAAAAACGAAACAAAGCGTGGACATCCTGGTGCATGTACTTAAGTCATCGAAATAAACTAAGCACCGTTTTTGAGCAACTTCAAGTTAAGCAAGTGCTTAGTCATAGTGTATAAATGTAAATTCTCATCACATGACCGTTAGACCTTTGCTCAATTTTCTTACTAAATAATAGCAGATGACATTTTGATAAATATACCAACCGTTCGTTAATATTCTGTGAATAGAATAGAAGCAACAATGGATTGCTTAAGCGAAAATATTTGTAGGTACTTTATCGTTTATCTGACGCCAACACACACGGACACAACTGCAATTTTTAATTCGCCATTAACCAAAGAATTGAATTTAATTTAATTTTTAATTCAGTGTCGTAAATATATCGGACGTAACACTCGCACTTGACAAGTATTAGGAAACTATATTCTTCATTTTGGTTTGCGGGACTTTGGTCATGCATCACCATGGAAAACCGATTGAATTGAAAAAAAGGATAAAAGACGGAAATTTTGGCATCTTATCCTTTTTTAACCCTTATACCTATAACAACCAAAAATTAATATTTTAAGTTTAGTAACAGATGTGTCAAAAGTGTGCATGATCTATATTTTCATGTTCTACCGATCGAACTCTATCAAATAAAAAAATAATTGTTTTTATTCTTTACGCATCAATTTTTCAAAATCACAAAATTTCATTTTTAATTTAAAAAACGTTGATCACGTTGCTTAGCGCAGTGGTTTATTATTTAATGAATACCCAAAAAGTAGTAAGGTATCGTTTTGTTCTTATTTTCGATCGCCACCTTGTACAAAGGTCCCCGTTTCTATAATTATAGTGTTATATTTCGTAATACTGTCAATATTTACAATAAAAATTAAATGTAAAAATTGAGATTTCGAATTAATACGATTTTTACGCTATTGAACAGACAACGCGACTTTTATTTCCAATGCTATTTAAAAATCATTAATAACCCCATTAGAAACCACTAGATCAATGTTCTTTCGCTATACAAGGACATGTTCTTATCTAATAAACCCATAAATTTCCCATTTATTTCGCATAATAAACGTGAAGACTTACAAAATAGCTGGAACAAATACAAATAACTCATTGCAAATGACCATTGCGTATAACGCAGAACAATGGTGTTACGAAGCTGGGTTCACTTCATTAATTATACTTTAAAGTACATTCCCAAGAATTTGGCGTCCATGCTTGAAGTTAAAAAGACAAATAAGCGTTATGTTATTGTGTAATTTAAATGTAGATGTTTGTTTTCTTGATATATAATTTTAAGTTGTGTGTGTTTTTTTAATTGAAAATAATTAAATAGCCAAAATTTCATCTCGCTCCAACCAAAATTGGACCTCGGCACTGTAGGTACATCAGCTCCAATATTCATTGTTTCCTAATATTTGTATTAAAAGTATAACTGCGTATAATTGCTATCTAAATTTCTTTAACGATCAATTCTTGTATGTAATAATGTAATATGTACATATTCTGAATCTCGATTGACTGATGAACGATTTTTATAAACTTAAGTATGACTGGGGTTTGGGGGCAATAAATCAAACCAGCTGTTTCATTTTTAGAAAACTTCGTTTTGTATGTGTTTTCAGGCAATGAAACATTGCATGTTTTCATTTATTACTAAATCTAAAAAGAAATATCAAGCAAAACCTGGTTATCCAGGTACTATATTTAAACGAGCAACGCCATGGCTGGTAGCTAGTCTATTCTAAAGATAAAAAAGGCACACCAACCGTAAATGTGTTTTATGTTATCTCAATCTAGACAAGTTTCATAGACAATAATGTGACATTTATTTCTTAATTGTAAATTCTCAAGAGTTTCAGCCATGTGGTAAACCTAATGGCTATGTGTAATATTTCACACCAATCGGTACACACGTTGTGTCATGAACAGGATAAGCTTCTTCAGTCGTCAAACTTCCATAAAGATTTACATAAGTTATTTCTTATTACTTTACACCTGAAAGATTTTACTGTTAATGTCTTATATTTGACATTCACTTTCGTAAATACTTACAGCGTAACTCTTACTGAATTACAGAGTTGTTTTATATCGCTCTCGAAAATAAAACATACAAGTGTACTTCTCGCATATAGTATCGTAATAAAATCGTTATTAAATCAAAATCAAAATAAAAAAAATATTAAATCAATAATGAAGCTACCAACGGTTCGGAACGCAGATTCTACCGAGAAGAACCGGCAAGAAACTCGATAATTACTCTTTTAAAATATTGGCAATACAACACAGTTTGTGATTACAAATTGATTATTTATCCTGTACGAAATTCAGCATATACTAAGCCCACGCATCTTTATCGTCAACGTAATCTTGTATAGAGTAAGCTTTAGCTATTAGAGACTTTTTAACATATGATTTAAATCTATTCATCGAAAACTGCAATCATTTCTGGGGGATTTTATTATAAAAACGAATACCTTAAGAATAGGTATTGAAGAGAAGAGACACATAATTGTGAATTTCAAAAATTAAACAGTGATAAATTCTTTTAGGTTTAAAAGCATGACAAAAGACTTATGTAAATCCTTATAAAAGTCTGAGAGCAAAACTTAGAAGTGTGATTCTCGTCTTATAATTAGAAAAATTACATTTAGACTGTATTCCGGCATAACTAAATCTACATTAACAGGAATGACAAAATGACAGCTGCAGGCAAAAGCTAGTAAAAATGTTATAGAATTTGAAATCTATTTACAAAAAGAGATAAAAATACTCGTGGACAATTATTTCCAATGCGTAAAAATATAATATAATCTTAATTGACTACGAATTTGATACACTTTATAAAAGATATTATCCCATAATTATCAAGCTCGTAAACTTATTCTTCCCAGAGTTCTGTGTGAAGCAATTCGTCAAGTACTATTGAAGCACAAATAACAATAGAATCTTAAATTCAGTTACAGTAAATCTTAAGTATTTCAAGCATCTAATGTTTTTATTAAGTTAATAACGATGCTTCACAGTTTTAAACTAACAGCCTGTAAATGTGCACTGCTGGGCAAAAGCCACTTCTTGAGGAAAGAAGAAGAAAATAAGGAAAGAAGAGAATGTGTGAAAGATGAAACTCTAATCCAGGTTTCTTCACGATGCTTTTCTTCATTGCCGAACTCTAGATGAATTTAAACACAAATGTAACACTTGAAAACTCAGCGTTGCTAGCCGGGGGTTGATATCGACTATTCTAACCACTAGCCCATATCGGCTCTTAATTTAAATTATGTCCCTGATTAATTCCTCGGAGAAGCATCATATTTTATAGCCTACATACTTTCTTAATAAAGAGACCATCTCCTTTTTTTAAATTCCCGTCCAAAAGGAGAGGTGTCATAAGTTTGACGTGTGTACCTGTGTATCTGTGAATCTCTGCATCTGTGTATTTGTGAATCTCTGTATCTGTGTACCTCTGTATTTGCCTTTGCAATCGCAGCTCACTGACGAATAGATCAATTTTAAAGAACCTTTTTCAAAGCTGATTTAATTGAGATGGTCATTAATTTGTAAAGATCTGTTCAGACAGGTTTTCAGTTAATTTCTAGTTGTGGAACGGATGTAGGCTACTTCTATTGGTCTGTTCAATTGGAAATTTACTATACTTTGACTTTATTGATAATAAAGTAACATATGATGCAAAATATGTTGCTCCTCGCGAAATTACAAAAGAAATATAGGTGGATTCTTTCAACAATAATGTGTCTACCCACAAAAAGTCCAATTCGGCAATATTGATGTATTAATAATATTTATAATGTATTTAGCATTATTAAAAAATATTCAAGTAATCTAAACAAAATGAGTACCAAAAAAGTGTCTTAATTGATTGTTTCGAATTTCATATTTTGCAATTTATACAATATTTGAAAACGTTATTATTAGATATAGATTTATATTATGGGCCTACTTGTCTCTGATAGCACAACATTCAGACAATCTGTGAAGGTTTACAATATTTGTACATATGAAACGAATGTATTTTGTAACGAAACCATAATTGTTCATGGTCAGGTGACCTCTCACCATACTGACCTTTGCTCGTCTGCCATCTCGAATAAAAAGCGACAAATGCAATTAGTTGAAATGGAAACACATCGTTTATCATAAATTTTGCAATCTTTGAACAAAAACTCTAAATAAAAAAATAAACTATTAAAATATGAGTATATAAAGATGATCACCACCGCCCATGGATATTTGCACTATCAAGGAAGCACAAATGAATTGTCACCTTAAAAAGCAATAAGGTAAGAAAAGGAAGAGGAATTGATAAAAGGGAGAGGGGAGGGGTTTAGGCTTCCGACTCCCTAACTCACTGCATGAAACGCAGCTACTTCAAACCGATCTTCTGTGAGAATGAGGTACTGCCTTGGTCGAGCCACCCCGTATACGAGTTGCAGTAAGTAGGTGGTGGTAGTGGGCCGGTGGTGATCACTTTAGATCAGTGTCTAATTTTTGATAAAATTAATAAAAAAAAAACTATTAAATACGTACCTACTAATATTGTACTATATTAAATTACATAAAAATAATTAAATAAAAGGCCATTTTTAATCTCTTCTTTCTCCAAAAGATGAAGTCTTTTGTGTTAAAACTTATTCTCGTTCTGTTGTATTACGTTGTCGCCAAAGTCACTCTAGTATGCTATATTATATTATCCAAGGAAGTAGACTACACAATTGTTCAAAAATTATGGACCTAAACAAAATATTAAAAATGTTTATAACGAATTAGCAACAAAATGTTACGTTTAGGTATTTTCTTAGAAGTTACAACACGCATCACTTACCCCATATATTCGGCGACCGGATATCCGCCGGATTTCAAAAAGCTCTCGTAAATAATGGCTATCATGCGGAAATAGGAGCAATTGCCATAAAACAATCATTTTTACTTACATAAATGCATTTAAAAAAAACTCGTTTCAAATCATTACCGCTAAATAATTGATGATGCAATTAGAATTTAGTTTTTTTCGTTTAGATAAAGAATTATTGGAAACAAATTGTATCGAAATCGAAATGTACGTATACTATAGTTGACTTGTCGTATTTAGCAAACAAATATGTCATATTTCTAGCCATACGTAAGATTTAGATAAGAAATTATCGATTGAATTCTTGAACTGAATCATTTTTTATAATGGAAAATTGTAATGAAAAAGAAAATTGTTCGAAATTTCGTGATTCGGGCTATTGTTATCAATTTAAGTTTAAGTAAGACAAAAATCATTATATAATTAAGTTTAAAAAAAGCAACTATTTTTTTAATACGCAATTTTATTTACACGATACAATAATACCAGTTATTTCGATTTTAATACGATACTACTAAACCAATTTCAATAAAATTGCTACGAGACCAATGTGGAATCATAAATCTGCTTCAAACAAAAAAAAATGAAAATTGGTTAAGAAATGACGGAGTTCTGAGGTAACAAACATTAAAAACGTACACGACCTTTTAAAATATGAGGTAATATTCTCAACTCTTTGAAGTCGTTTGAATATATTTGTAAACTTAAACGTTGGTCGTATTTAATAAATAAATAAAATAAACGCATCACACCCAGACCGCGACAAACATCCGTATGGCCAATACAGACATATGTCGTGAGCGGTGATCGAACACGCGACCGTTAGCGCTACAGTCGGTTGCGGTGACCACTGCGCCAACGTGTCTGTCAAATTTTTCTGCAGTTCATTTAATGCAAGTTTGCATGTTTTTTAAGACGTGAAAATTAAATTCGACATGAATCACGACATTTCACTCCGTATATTTACATAGTATTACTATATTGGAAAGCGTTTTAGTACAAAACGTTATTTATAACGAATATGGTGCGTGCTTAGAGTGCTTTGTTACAATGACTCGGGCATCAGTTTTACTGAGCATTGCGAATATAGCACTACTCAAAGATATTTTTTATTATTAATTTTACAAAAAACATTTTATTTTAGCTGCTTAATAAGTATCAATATTGGTTTTTTATGAGGTTTCTTATGAAAGATTAGCTTATTCGACTTAGCTAGCGCAAAGGTTTTTCTATACTAATATTAAGAACCCTTTTCATTACCTTGGTGAAATAATTTTGGATGATTCTTTATGTATTTATTTATCTATAACATATACTTTATATAAATAAAAATAAAATTAATCAATACTTATATCATAACCGTCTATTCTAAATACATTTTACCAACAAAACTTTACACGTGACCAATTGAAAACATTTACAGTAATGCAAGATCATTGTTTCGAATATCGTAAGTCATATCACTGATCGCTTACATTTCTATCAAGAATTAGGTTTACATTGCGCCTACCGTTAATCGCGATAACTAAGCATTCGTGACCAAAGGATCTATCGTGAAAGGGAGGTGTTATATAACTCTAACTGACCGGCTTACCCCGACGATATTAACGTTACCTTATCACATCATATGGGCTTCCCACTCTAATATAGGTCAAAGAACCGCTCGGACATAGTTTTCATGAATTTACTATTCTAGCGAAACCAGGATCCCACTTTGGAGCGGGGGCACTTAATGAATAGTGGATCTAGGATTTAGCGAGGGGTCTTGACCTAAGTCAAATCTAATATTATGGTTGTTTGAGATTTTGTCAAGGGTAAAGTCATATTTATTTGGAGAGGAAGCTAAGCGTTAGATCAGAGTGCTTATTGTTAAAACCTATCACTATCAAAGCAAGTAACATTCTGATATCAAAAGTATCTGAAACGTTGCTTTTGACTGTCACAATTTATCATTTATATTTTAATAGCAACAGGTTTTGATAATAACCTGGCTGGACTAAAAAATTTAGCAGGTTTTCGCGATTAATTACAAGAAATAATTAAGAAATATCATATGTAGGCTCTTATATATCAGAAATAAAAAAAATTAACATTGTCTCATTAAGGTACATAGAAAATAATTTCCTGTAAGCAACTATTGAGGGTCAATTAAATTTGTGATTTTTATTTTCACTTCCTAAAGTCGTTATTTACTAAGTCTTGATTGCGATCGTTAATTTAATGTGTAAAGCCGTTGATAAAATCTTTAAACTTTAATGTTGTAGAAAGTAAAAGTGTTTCTATAAAACTTGCGACTTTGTTTATCAAATAATGTTAATAATTGTTATTATTTCAAATACCGAGATGGCCTAGTGGGTAGAACACGTTGATCTCAACCGATGATTGTGGGTTCAAACCCCGGCTAGCACCGCTGAGTTTTCAAGTCAAGAGCTCGGCGGTGAAGGGAAACATCGTGAGGAAACCTGCATGTGCGGGAGAAATTCTAACAGATGTATATCCGCCAACCCGCAGTGGATTAAGCTCTAAACCTTCTCCTTAATAGGAGAGGAGGCCCTTGCCCAGCAGTGGGATATTTACAGGCTGTTACTTTACTTTTACATTCTATTTCAAAATCTTTAATCCTATAAATCCAAATCAAAAGTTACGCAAACTTTTTTTCATTTTAAATGTTACGAAGTTTAATATCCATAAATAAATAATTTAAATTATAATTTCAATTATTCACACATGAATACAATAAATTTACATCAAATAAAAACATTTAAATGTTAATTTACATTTAACTTTAAAAAAAATACATACATATGTATGTATAGATTTTATCGTTTTAGAATATATTTCAAATATTTATAATAATTTTTTTCCTTCTAAAAGTAACGCCACGTCTTGTAAATTTCTTGCAGAAGTCTTACTATAAGCTAGCTTATTGAAGAATTATTTTTTATGAATCGTCGATCGAGATAAGAGCACTCGTTGAAATAATTTATGTAAAACGTACATTAAATGTATTTATACTAATATTATAAAGCGGTAAAATTTATTTGTAAGTTTATATAAGGAGGTAATCTCTGAACTATTGACCCGATAAGAAAAAATCTTTGCATTGGATAGTCTGTATATCGAGGAAGATTACAGGCTATATTACATCATGTTACGACTCATACCAGCGAAATTGTGAACAAAAACGCGAGTAAAACCGCGAGGGTCCAGATTCAAGTTAGACCCGGAACATAAGAAGAGTGAAAACCGCATCCAAATTTGTTAAGTAGTTACTTCGTACAAACTCACAGATAGACAGAGAGATAAAAATTGAAAAAAAAATTCACATCTACTGATATTATTAAGTAAATACTGCTAAAATTAAGTTTTATTAAATAGTTCCTATATATAGCCAGCTATAATTTGATAATACACAAAGATATCAATAATTTTATATTCACGTTAATATTATGAAGTTGTAAAATTTAAATGGAGAGGTAATCACTGAAAGTAATAATCCGATTTAAAAAAATCGTTTTCTATAAGATTAACCTATACGTTGAGGAGGATTGTAGATATTGTACTAATTATCACGTAAAATATCATATAAACATATTACATAACCTGTGAATTCCAGAATAGTACTAGCTTATAAGTGAAAGATATTTTTGATATATAAGATTCGACCTCTATTTACAGATATTACCCCCAATAACCAAACATACATCTTCATAATATTAGCGTAGATAAAATTACGACAATCGCTTCTCAAATACTTACCATCATTATTATGAAGTACTTATTCTACCTATCTATATAAATAAAAATCAATAGCTGAATACGAAAGCGCATCACTTCAGAACGGTCGCTTTTATTTAGCTATTTTTTTATTGTGTATTTAATTATTAGAACAAGGTTTATATGAAAGAAAATGTATATAAATTATTATTTGTAATAATATGATTTTTATTCGTAGTTTAGTAAGGTCGATATTTTTATCAGTTTTTCTTTTTCTTTCTTTGTGTGTAAATTTGTGCTGTATAGTCCATATAAAATTTTGTATCAATAGAAAAGTAAAAATGTGGATTAAAAATGTCCATGTAGATAGTTAGGCTTAATTAACAACCTCGTGCGAAGTTGGGGTGGCTACTAATATTAGAAGTTGCGCCTGCGCAAGCGATCTCGCGGCTTCTCCAACGAATCCCGTGCCATTCAGTGCAGAAATTTTAGTGTGTAGAAGTTCCACCTAACCAAATCTCCCGATTAGATTATTTATTTATTTTAATTTTATTTATACACTTTATTGTAAAAAATTAACCAACATCATTTTGTTAATAAAGAAGATTTTCCTGCGTCAAAAAAAAAATAACCTAATAATATTATGAATAAAAAACCGTCAGCATTTTTCCATCGGACACTCACACAATAACTGACCAGGAAACGCAATCACAAGGACAGTTCGTACTTTCACTGCCTTTCTATTCGACGCGCATCTCAGATGAAGCTAAAATCATATCGGTGTTATGAGGTACTTTAAAAATATTTGTAACTAGCTCTTGTCGCGCCTTCGCCCACGTTTTGTTACGCCGGACGATGTCTAAGAGTTATTTTTCTTTTTAACCGACTTCCAAAAAGGAGGTTCTTAATTCGTCGGGAATATTTATTATGTATGTTCACTAATTATTTAAAAACGGCTTGACCGATTTGGTTAAATCTTTTTTTATTTGAAAGGCCATACTTTCAGATTAGTACCATAGAATTTTCATCAAAATCAGTTTAGTAGTTTGGTTTTAAAACCAAATAACGGTATTAAGTATGTCATCCAAATAAATGAAATAACTAATACTTTTTTATCTAAATAAATAATATTTTTTTATCTTTTTAGAAAATATGAAAATATGCCCTAATTAAGTCTTTTTAGAAAATATGCCCTTTTTCACAAAAAATAACCCCGACAACGTTAAAAATTTATATAATATAACAAAAAAACTATCGACTAATTTGATTTGATAATATTATTAAAGATACTAATGTAAATCAATAAGTTACAATAAATACTCGTAATATACCCGCAAATCCTAATATATAACGGACTGAATAATAGCTGTTTTAAATTTAATAATTTTCCTTAATAACCGTAACATATAAATCGTCTAAATTACATTTAAAAAATAATTTAATAAAAAATATATTCATTAAAATACAGTTACATGTTAATTTACATTTAATTACAAAATATATATTTATATAATTTAGAATGCATTTGAAATAATCAACGTTTATTTAAATGCACATCCATCAAAAATTTAACAACCTAAATAACTCTAGTACACATTTTGTATAAATTCCTAATTTATATTATAAATACGAATGTATTTTGGTTGTTTGTTACGATTCCACACCTCAAAAATAAATAGGCTACCTTCATATAGAAAAAAGGATTGTTTCCCATGAGTAGAAAATTTATTTTTAAACGGTTGCCCGGCAGAACAAAGCAACACACGGGGATATCATAATCAAAAAAAAATCTAAATCTTTTTAGGAAGTTACATTTTCTCTTTTAACGTCAACAAAAAGCCGCATCAAAAAGGACCCATTCTTTTGAGAGTTACAATTTCATAGACACACAAATACACACGACAACTTATAAAACCTCTATTTTTCGTTTAGAACTTTTAAATACAGAAGTAGGTATACCTTAAATTTATATATATAAAGATCAATACTGACTGCCTGATATATTCACAGACTGTTCTATCAGCGCAGAGCTGAAACCGTTGAGTCTGGGAACATCAAATTTTGCATAATATTTACATTAAAATTATTAATATGTATAGGGTAATGTCTGTAACTACCAATCCGATTAAAAAAATCTTTTTGCCTGATAAGCCTATGACGGCAGGAGTTTTAGTTCCTTACTTATCGTAAGAGTGCCCAATAAAGGATTTTCGAAAATCTTTCTCCTAATGGGATAAAAAGAGGGTTGAAAATTTTCTAGATATCAAATTACTAAGTATATACGGTCATAGTCATCTTACCTTAACGGATGACGAAACGATTTGTAATACTCATATTTAATTTTAAATACCGTTAACATCTTTATCTAGTAAAAAGTTGAAGAAGCAAGTGTCACTCGAGTTATTAAAGTTAGGTGTGTTGTAAACATAATATGCGGTTACCTAAGCGGCGGTCGGCGCATCCTTTCACTAGCATAGCGGTTTTAAGGCTGCCACTCTATTGGATACTTCGCTTTCAGACGATTTTATTAAGAAAGTAACAAGCGGTAAATGTCTCTAACTCCCGAAATAACTGCTGTGCAAATGAGGAGGCATTCCTCTTCTTTTAAGGAAAAGGTTTAGATATTAGTCCACCACGCTGTTGCATTGCGGGTAGTGGATATATATGTGTCGGGTGACATCCCGACACCGCAGATGAGATTTAGCACTTGAAAATTCAGTTGCGAGCTGGGGCTTAATCCCGCGATCGTCGGTTGAGATAAACGTGTTCTAAACACTAGGTCATCTTGGGTCTTTTGATAAGAAAACCAATAAAATTAAAAATTATGAAACATTCTCATTATTATAGAAGTCATATCGTACTACAACGACGTATGCCTTTAGGGTTAACAATTTAAATTACGAATTTAGTGTCTTATATTATTTGTAAAATTATTTTTTTAAAATATGTATCTTGAAATAAATGGCGGATATTATGGCGCCGATATCAATGCAAAAATGCGACACTATTTTGGTTTTGTAATACCGTGAAATGCATGCATTACTTGATAAGTATTAACAAAACTACAGCACATGGTCTGAAATTAATGCATCAATTTAAAATTATTAGTAAAATTAATATTTATCTATGTAGTTAATCATGTTATATAAATTATGCTTTAAATAAAAATTACAAGTACATTAATAGTAGACTGTTCGTCGAACATAAAACTATCACACATTATGACACATTTCTGTAATTGTATGACAAAATAACGTCTAGACGTTCAGAATGTTTTGTATTTCGTTTTATATTTACCGCATGGTTTTCATCCATATAAAAGCAGTCACGTGGAACACCAGCCTTAACACGAAATGACAGCGGCGATCCGACCGATTACGAACATAATACCAGAGATTACTCGATCTTACAGTAGAGTATACTGCGATAATCATACATTAGACTGTTATTCTTTATCTGTGTATATCTATGTTATGCTAGTAATCGCCCAGTGGTCGAAATCCGCACTTAATAAATTTAAATTATAAGTTTAGATATACACGAAAGAGTATATTATACGCGTGTGTCTGTCAAATAAATGATGTATGTAATGTTTTATATAATTATTAAATGTATTTTTATGCATAAAAAAACAGTAAGTAAGTAATTAATGACAGAATGAAACCCAGCGATGAAGCGAAGCGACTGCCAGAATAGAATTTCCTATATAAATCTCATGTAAAGTAAATCTCTCTCAAAATCTTTTAATTCCTGTAAACTAAAAATTTTGGTTTTTTGAATACATTAAAATAGTTACTATTTGAACTACGGAACTATTTATTTATTTTAATATTGGTTTTATGTGACAACACGTTACGTTTACGAGCGTTTATGGTGTTTTTTTTAAAGAAAGTTAGAAAATCAACGCAGAAACTACTGACTGACGGGTCTTCATGCTAATTAATAAAATTAGAGTGACATACATAAATATTCATACTTCCATACCAGTATACAAGTATTATAAACGCGAAACTTTGTATGTTTTTACCATGTTTTCACGCCTAAAACCCTGAACCATTTTTATGAAGAAGCCGGTGGTATTTCGACTAAAATAATATATATACTAAATGTAACAATCATTAACAGCTGACTGTGGCAACAACCGGGACACCTTTGCATGCTCTCTGAGGTACGCTGTCGAGACACACACATGAAAATAAATGGATGCTGATAATCAATAACACGTCAACCCACAAAAAGCTAAATTCGAAGATATTGATGTATTCCGATAATACGTCACGTATTTAACATTATTTAAACTTTTTTGAATTCATGTAGGCTAAATAAGTACGGAAGAAAGTTCCCTAATTTAATGTTTCGAATATTAAAGTTCTATATTTTTCAATTTATACAGTTATTTCAAATATTTGAAAAACTTTATTAGTAGTACATTTAATATCAGATTTTAGTTAATAATAAATAATAATAATAAACGCATCACACTCAACGGCCCCCATTAAGATCTTGTGACCTTGTGTCGGGGGTCCGGAAACACTCACAACACTAACACGAACACCCAGACCACGACAAACATCCATATGGCCAATACAGGCGCTTGCCGTGAGCGGGGATCGAACCCGCGACCGTTAGCGCTTGAGTCAGTTGCAGTGACCACTGCGTCAACGTGTCTGTCAAATAATATTTTTATCAAAATAGAAAAAAAGGTGGATATATACTTATTCAAAATAATTTATTAAGAATAGGTTTTAAATCTTGACACAGTATTGCTTATCAGTATCCAAATATCTGTACAAATTAAAATGTATGTTACGAACGAGGATCGAACCAACAACCGTTGGCGTTGAACGTTATTCATTACCACAACATCAGACCGGTCGCTGTAATTTTCCTTATTTATTTTGAATCAAGTGATCGCAACAAAAGGCGTCGTATAATTTCCTATACAATATAATAGACTCATGTTCTTTCATCTCTAAACATCTTCAACATTTGAACAGTGATATTATTGACTAAATATCCCTGCAGTTTCACTCGTTATAATAGAATTATTTCGAAATTCCCGAAATTCCATCCAGTATACTATTAAATTTTAATGAAACCTTGTATCAACGACGAGTCCCAGCTAACGTTTCGTTAGGCGAGTAATACATTAGTAAGTTTTACTTTCAAGAGCAATTTAAAACAAGTCTGTAAGCTAATAGCAGATACGTCGTAAGTGTTTACGAAAGCCGTGAATATCAAAAATAAGACACTAACAGTAAATTTTTTCAGGTGGTCAAGGTATAAGTGTAATTCTCGCCTTAGACGTAGAACAATTTCATTTAAAAATGCCATTAGTAAGCTCTGGCTAGTGCGTTAGATTGTATTTCGGAACCTCACTACGAAAAAAAGACGTAGATTTTCACGACGCGATATATCACAATGGCTGTATGTTTTGGCCTTAAGCTTTAGCCTTCTTTGATTTTACTAGTAAAAGAAAATAGGCACATACATAGCAAACATATTCTTCAACTTTATATTACTAGCTGCTCCTCACAATTTCGCGTTTATGATTACTGCTTCGCTCTTATGAGTCGTAACGTGATGTTATATAGCCTAAAACCTTCCATATTAAACGGACTATCCAAAGCAAAAATAATTTTTCAAATAGAATCATTAGATTCAGAGATTACTCTATATATCCAAACATATAAAACTACAAACAAATTTTACTTCTTCCTAATATTAGTATAGAGTATAGAGCCACTAATCGTGGTATCATTCGCTTTTATGATTATTGCTAAACTCCTGTGAGTCATACCGTGATGTAATATAGCCTATACTTACCTCAAAAACGGGTTATTCAAAACAAAAGATAATTTCAAATCGGATCAGTAGATTCATAGATTACTCCTCTACATACAAACTTACAAACAAAATGTTCGTCTTTATTAGTAAAGACTATAGATATGAAATAGCCTGCCATAAAATGGTACCACCGATGAAGAAGCGAAAGTGAATGGTGAGATCTGTACCGATAGCGGTTAGCATCTGGTATCATGTTACGTAACAGTGATTAAGCTTTAACCTATTAACTTAGTAATTTCTAAGTTGTTTATGGTTTATTTTTACCCGTCTGCGCGACGCAAGGCTATGTTTGTATACGTACCTATATGTACGTACCTTTGTAGCACTATTTAAAACAAACGTGTGGGTTAATTATGATAAATAATATATCGCCTGATTCGTCATAACGGTGCAAATGTCATAGAAAGTATAATCATTTGGAAAAATCAAAATGGCCGATTTTAGACGCCATTATGTGAAAAAAAATGAGAATCGACGAACTGTTTTAAATGAGGTAACGTTTAATAGGTCTTTTAAAATCATTTTTAGGTTTCTCACATCGTTTTTCAATCAAACTTGCCGTTAAGAATCTAAAACGACTTGAAGTTTTTTTAGTAATGATTGAAGTAATGATCTTAAAGGCTTTTAGACGGAACTGACATTGATACGGTACTGCTGACCGCAGATTGTCTTGTTAAGCAGTCGGGTTTGTGATTTTTTCAATTAATTTCTTGTTGACTTATTTCTTTATTATTTACTTTTTAAAATATTTTCAATGTAGATTGTATTGAAGACAATTAACCTGGTGTACATAATGTTCTTTTTAACCGACGTCGCCCACATAACCTTATTTAATAAAGAAAATTCATAAGACATTCAAATATTGGTCTTCGTTTGCATGCTCAAAGTGACCGAATGGAAAAATGCACATTTTTTGGGACAGCACAAAATACGTTTTTCACTTGACTTAAGCCATTTATTTAGACTTTCATGTCACACACAAGATATTATTGAAAGAACAGTTATTTTTCTTTTATGTAAAACTAGACAAGACGTATTGCTAACTCGCTTCAAACACATTTTTAATTCGGTCGCTTTAATATTAAACGTTAATATATAGAATTATTTGCCTAAGTTAGTGTAGCAAAATTTAGATAACATTCTAAATTATACTTTAAAGCTTCGTTAAGTACATAAGGCAACTTAAAAATATTCTGATGATTATTCAATTAATATATAAACTAATTCGCTACGCACACGGCCTTTGAACTCTAATAAAGTCAGTAAAAGTGATATTATGTAATGAGCCGGTTTCGTACGGTTTACATACATATTGTTTACGTAATACGAGCGAAATGTACTGCTCCGCTGGCTGACGGGAGGATGAGATCTGATATGTATCGATTTCATATCATTAGAGTCAGATTTAGCCTGTGCACCGAACTGGGGTACTGTGAAAATTGCCGCTTAAATTTAGTAGCGGAAATATCATTCATTAAAATAAAGATAAAGGTTCAGTAGATATCCAAAGCAAATTTTTATAGTAAATATATCTTATATTTCTTTATGATTTTTTTTAAATTTGAATAAGTATTTACCCTAAAATTTTCCATTTTTATATTGAAAATCATCATTTTTTATCAACTATCGGATAATTGTGGCTAAATTATTTTTACCGTTCATATATAACCAATTTAAATTGGAATTTATAAAAAAAAATCATTCGCATCCCCGAATTTCGCCATCTCTGGAATTTTGCCGCACTGGGCCGTAGTGCCTCTAAATCCAACATTGCATTTAATCCTCTACCTATGTTTAATTATGTAATTTTCTAATACAATTTTGTGTTATGTCAATAATCATTAAAGTTATGCTTTTATAGATGAATCATCATTAACTAGATCGACTAATGCTAGATTTTAACCAATTTCAAAAAGAAGGCTCTGTGTTCGATCCGCATTTATGTATGTAAGTTTGTGTGTCCGCGATTTTTTAAACCACTGACCCGACATGTTTAGGACTTTCGATATATACCTATAAATGTATCAAGAAATATTTTAAGTATGTAATTTATTAAGATCACATAAGTATCTTCAGCAATATTTAATAGTATCTATCGACAATAGACCCGCTGTTGATGCGATGCGTCCACAACAACAATTCTGTTTAAAGTCAAATTTTGCCGAAAAAGGGACACATTTTTTTAACAACTAAATTTATATAAACATTTGTTTATTAAGGATAAGTGGATGCTGATAAGCAATAATGTGTCAACCCACAAAAAGTCAAATTCGGAGATATTGATATATTTTGATACACCATCACCTATTTAACATTATTAAAAAGAATTTCAAGTCATCTAAACTATATAAGTAAGGAAAAAAGTTTCTTAATTTAATGTATCGAATTTCAAGTGCGTTCAATATTTTGCTAATTATACAATAATCTCAAATATTTGAAAACTTATTATTATACAACACATTAAATATATAAAACTGCTTTTAATTCATTATACCTTATTTCAAAATGAAAAAGAAAAGATGTATATATACGTCTTAAAACAAATTTATTAAGAATAGGTTTGACAACTTTAGACGCCATTTTCTCAAAATCATGTCCGTGTGGGTTGACACAGTATTGCTTATCAGCGTCCAAGTATCACATAAAAAATTAAGACGAAAAATGTATTCATAATATAGGTATATAGTGTGCTATATAATACATAAACGCCGAACAACGAGAAGAAAACTATTTAATAGTTTCTAATTTTAAACATTATCTGTTATACTACAAAAGACGCATTCAAACCATGTTGAACACGTGTCTAGCTAAACAGTGTTTAAAAATTAAACATTGCTTAAAATATTATCTAAATTGCTTAACAGCGAATAAACTCATAAAAAACTTATTGATAAAATGTTATACGTTACATTTGACAGCTGAAATAGGTTTTAGACATCTTTTAAACGTATGTTAATCTGTATTTAAAGCATGTTTAACTCAAAACTGTCTTTAGACGCGGATTTGTAGTATGGATTTTTTTAAACACGCGTTTTACGTCTGTTTAAAACTTTTGTAGTAAGGCAGTAAATGTATGTATGTAGTAATTTATATAGTATGTAGCTAGTTACCTAAAATATTACGAAATATGTGTTCATCTTCAAATTGAATTTTATTTAATTTAAAGTAGCCAATTGTACTGCATCGTAAGATCCAAGGCTCGACAATCTCTCGGTCCTCCTCTCGGATTGCACAAACGTATTCTCGTTACCGCAGTTTCATCAATTGGTGAATGTGTTTAAAGTATAGTCTAAAAGCCGGTAGACAAATATTACGGTTATTAAATAAAATTACAAAAAAAATGTTTTCATGTTTTGGTCGAAAATTACAAACTTTACTAAATTTTATTATATTTTTTACAGAAACTTTTAAACTATTATCGTCGAAAATATACATAATAAAAAAACAGATAATATTAAATAAAATACATAAATATTTTTTTCATACTGTTATTGAATTTGACTAGTAATTCGTTTCATTTATGATGTTTCTAACAAATAGTACCAATAAACGCATCACAGTCAACGGCTCCCATTAAGATCTCATGGTCTTATGTCGGGAGTCCGGAAACACACACAACACTAACACAGACACCCAGACCGCGACAAACATCCATATGGCCAATACAGACGTTTGCAGTGAGCGGGGATCGAACCCGCGACCGTTAGCGCTTCAGTCAGTTGCAGTGACCACTGCGTTAACGTGTCTGCCAATATATAACTCTTACAAAAATAGAGCAAAACTAAACAAAAAAAATTACCTCTTACAATAGTCTTTACAACTTCACACTAACTTTTTCTCGCGGTTTCGATTGTGTTAATGTATATTCTCCTCTAAAATATTTACATAAAATATGGCCTATGACCATCTAGAATAAAATATCATTCAAATGGTACCATATTCTTTAAAATAACTTTTGTAGTTTCGGAGTGTACTTCATATAGAACTTACACTCTTTTTCTTATATTAATATATACTAAAAATATATTTAATAATAATAATTCGAATTAAAGTCCATAGCTCTTAAACTATGGTAAACTGAATCTAATTGGTGTGTTTGTTCGACAGCTCATTACGATAATGACATGTACTTAACAAGTTTACGCTTGAATTGTTTCACTTCGAATAACGTATTGAATAAACCTATTGTTACTTTATACATTGCATTTTATAGTTTGACTAGCTGCCTGAGCTATTAGCCGTAGGGCGATGTAATATAGCATATGATCTTCCTCAATGAAAGGGATATCCAACGCAAAAAAAAAAATCCCTCGAAAAAGTTTCAGTAAGTTGCATCTGTCGTGGTCACCAGCTGACCCAGCAGCTGAGCAGTCAGCCTGTCACCTTGACGGATGCAACTCCGTCGAAACGTCGGACAGTAAAAAGGTATTATTACGATTAGCTATAGCGATAAGATCCGTTGATTATTATTGATTAATATTTCTCATCAGACTGATCGTTAACTAATTACTGGAGAAATTTAGATGTACCCTGAGGATATATATTAAATTAATTTCATCTAAATTGCCTGAAACATTCTTTAATATATATATTAATGTTGACTTAAAGACATATTTTCCGACTGATCATTTAAAATACTTTTATTCTGTCCCTTCGATTAGCTATCTAAAGAATTGTTTAGATCCTTATCTTGATGAAGTATGTATGTGTCTAGTATTTCATATTTCATTGGTCAAATTATTGTACAATTCAATGGTATAAGATATTATCGTAAACAGCCATAGCTTACGAAACATTTAAAATTAAATTAGGCCACTTATTATCTATTGTAATAACATAAAAATTCGTGACTTCAAAAATCTACACATAATAATATATAAAGTAAACTGGTTCGTAAATTAGTATCAGTCAAACAAGGCTGTAAAATAAATTTGAAATCTTCAAGGTGAATTTGATCATGAAATAAAAAATGATATGCAATCATTGCAATAATTAAAGGATTCAAATTTCAATAGAATATATCAATTACAATTGTATTGGAATACAATTCTATAAATATTAATATACAAAAAGAATTCTAAAATGACGATTTGAAATAGAGCAACATTTTTTATTTTAAATTATTACACTATCATATTTAATAACAACTAATAATCAAAATTTTATCAGATATGTGCAAGATATTTAAAGATTGAGTTTTGATTTAATAGACTAATTAATTAAAAAATCATATCGAATTAAATAATAGAATCTTCAATAATAGAATCAATCGAACTGTATAAGTTTGTTTTATCTATGTTTCACTTATCATTAAAATCGAATTGTATTTATCCTATTTTTTAAATGAAAACAATTGATAATTACTT
This sequence comes from Hypolimnas misippus, assembly GCA_037950945.1. Classification (NCBI taxonomy): domain Eukaryota; kingdom Metazoa; phylum Arthropoda; class Insecta; order Lepidoptera; family Nymphalidae; genus Hypolimnas; species Hypolimnas misippus. The sequence continues at coordinate 11,454,604 of JBBEEQ010000011.1, forward strand.
TATATTCTACTTTTTTTAATATTATATCATGCCATATCTTACAGCCTACTACTCTATTACGGTTGAGAACAATTACTAAGTTACAATTATTATCCCCAATTTTAAAGAAATATACATATATAATTGAATTTTTCGTAATTAATGATATACATAAACATATTTAAAAAAATATAATTCAATACGAAAAAAAATTAAAAGCCAATTAAAATACTGTATATTTGTTTAATAATGACTATTTTCTGACGTCGTCCCCAAACTTGAAAATTATTGCAGACTTTAATGAAGTCATAAATTTAATTAAATTAAAATAATGTCTAAATTTTAAAAATATTATGCTAAATGTGTATCACGAACACGTTGACCTTAAAATATATGAGCACATCAATTTTCATATAATTGGCCATCTTACGAAAAATGTTTTGTCGTTAATTATAATCTTCTTGAATATATGAATTAACGAAAATACTATCAACACGAAACACATGATGAAACATGTTTCTAAGTATAAATAGTTATTTCGGCAATTAAATTAGGAAAATCGTATGTGAATTCTGTAGTGATGAAAGAGATATTATTATTTAATACGTTTGTTTGTGGTATATGGCGAAAGTTAATATATTTAAAAAAAAAAAGAAAAAAAAACAGAAACATTGAATTAAATTTCCAGAAATTACTTTGAAAATAGAAATATACGTAAAACTTTAACGCTAGAAATACACTTGTAAGTTTTGCTTATAAAATATATTATTTAACATTGGAAGATTTTCTATCAGTGACATCTTTGTTGACACTCACTTTACTGATACTCACTCAGCTTACGGTTACCGAGGCAACTATTACTAGGTTACAGAGTAGTTTTATGTCGTACAAGAATAAAATATAGAAGTATAATTCCTGTCTTAGACGAAAACGTAATTTTAAATAGTAACGAAAATTGTGATTGTCAAAAACACGGCGCTGACAGTAAAGTACAGTACAATAAAATTTATGAATGATATTCATATATCTAAATCATTAGAACCATTAATTTGACATATTTCATTATATAAAAAATGTTTCATAATTAAATTTAAAGAAATGTCTAAACAACTATCAAGCCTAATTTTTTGTTCTATGCAGCGTAATGCGCATAATTTAGACCAACATACGTGAATCGAGGTATACATTGTCACATTCCTTACGAAGGAGCGTCTTAATATAAGGCTTTTTAAACATGTAAGGAATTTATCACCGAGATGGCCTAGTGGTTAGAAATCAACTAATGATCGCGGGTTCAAACCCCGACTAGCAATGTGTTTTTCAAGTGCTTGTATTTAAATTCATCTCGAGCAGGGCAGTGAAGAGAAACATCGTGAGGAAACCTGCATGTGCTTGGAGTAATTCTGGCACATGTATATCAACCAACGCGCAGTGGAGCAGAGTGGTGGATTAAGCTCTAAACCTTCTCCTTAATTGGAGAAGACGCCTTTACCCAGCAGTGGGGCATTCACAGGCTGTTACTTTACTTTAAGCAATTAATCACTTCGTCAAATACTACAAGTATCAGTTAGCCTCAATATTCTTGTTAGTTCCGATCAAAACACAGAAACTACTTTTATATCCTCCAACACCTAAATCCGATTGAAGCCCACAGACTAACCTAAATCAGATGCACCGTCGCTTTATTTTGCCTTGGCATTAAAAATTATATTTGGCAATAAAATTACTATTAATTAATTAACCTTTATTAATTTGCTAAATATAAAGGTTAAATTTTGTGGTATATTTTAAAGTAGATTAATTATTTATTTATATCAATAATCATTGACAAGGTGACACTGCCATATCTTATCATTGAAATCGCTACAATTTATTTAGAATTTTCAACAATTATTTTTAATTATTTTTACCTGTATAGATAAAAATATTAAAGCTAGTTATTAAAGAAGAAATTAGGTTGCATTATTTTTATCTTTTCTACGTCTACTAACATTTCTTTTTTTTATCTGAAATGACTGCCCCTTGCGGTTATACTCGCCCTTATGATTATTTTTTCCTATTTGTTATAATATGATGTAATACAGCCTGAGATGTAACCTTTCTCCATAAACAAGCTAACTCAAAAACCTCCATACATGCCTACAAAACATAGTAATTAATTTTATCTCTCCATAATATTATAATAATATAAATAAAGTATTTTATAGCAGCTCTGTCTGTTATAGCTTAATCTATGATAGATTCCTAATTACGAATGCTAAGGACGTCTGAGCCCTTCTTCGATGGACTATTAGTCTACATAGAGTTCAATGCACTTCGAAAGGATATAGGGTAAGGACGTGACTAAGCGATTTGACGACGAGATATACGTATATTTGAGCCAATAATTCAACAGAGGAATCTAGTTGCTATTGGCTTTAAAATTTTTGATGAACTTTTTGTAATAAATATACATTATTCATATTTAGTGAAATATGAAATGCACCCCGCAATTTCGTCTGTGTAAAAACTTACATCCCCTGTTTCACCCGCTCATCTTTTATTTTAATGGCACAAGTCGGCCCATGTCTTTCTCCGAGGTCTTGGCAATGTCTGTAGCAAAATTCATCAAAATTGGTTTAGCAGTTTCGGCATAAAAACGTTACAAACAGACATACAGACAGAATTACTCTTGTATTATAATATTAATATGGATATATTTTTTGTATATATGTTGTCTATTATTTCACATATCATGCACGTATTTTCTCTGACTGATACCAACATATGAGGCCTTATTAAATTCATCTCAATTGTCGGTAATATAGGGTAATTTATTTCCCGGTTTTTCATAAAAAAGAAAACTCCGCAGTAAAATCACATATCCCTAAAACTAATTACCCAATTTCAAAACTTCTTTCATCAGTAGAAAGTTATATAATAGGTGCATTGGTATACTCGTAATACATTTTAAACAGTCGGGTTTTTATTTTTTATATTAACTTAAATAATAGTGACTTAAGTCTTGTTTACCTGTCTATTTATCATCACTAATAGGCGAAGAGAAAATATTTATGACTTGTTAAATACTGAAATATGCGACTTTACTAATACGGACTTTCTTTGACGATATGACCCTTTAGAAGTATTTGAAGTATTCTGGGCACTCAAAATCAAAATAAACTTTATTCAAGTACGCTTTTTAAAAAACTTACCCTTTTAAGCACTTTTGAATCATCAGAGCGAAGACAAAAAATATTTAAATGAATGAAGCTATCACGGTTTCGAACCGTTATTTAGAGTTAATGAATTTTGCATACAGAAATCCGACCACTTTGGATGACGTTGCCTAGCAACCAGCTAGTGACTTGGTATGACAAACGACAAAATCTTTAAGGCCAACAAGTCCAATATCTACAGATTTTAAACATCAAATATTATAAGCGTAATATATAGTTATTTACATCATTGGTTATACTTTAAAATGCATAATCTTGATTTTTTTTAATTAAAAAATATAATAATAAACTACGTATTCGAGAGACATAAAATAAGCGACATTTTTATGTATTTTATGTAATACATATTTTAATATAAACTAATGAAAAATGTAATGAACTAAGGTATTGAAGACCAGTACGCTACCTCTAGTATAAATTAATTCATCAAAATATAAAGACGATTATGTAATTAACTTAATAAAGACAATGGGATATATGATTTAATCTAAGTTAATGGATCTTAATACTATTAATTATAAATATATTTCGCTATCAATCTAAAGTCATTAGAACATTCTCTGGCCTCGATTTAAGAACTATTTCGACACTGGTTATGAATGTAACAGATGGAATGATGCAGTTCGTTAAATATATATTACATTAATATAAAATGCATCATGCTTCATCATTATAGAAATAATTGTATAGCAACATTAGAAATAATTTCGATCTAACGCTAACGACATATAGTCAAACTGATGGGACGAACGGATTTATAAAATGACGATGCATATCAGATTTTCGTCCTATTAAAGATTTTGTATAAGTTTTTTTTGTTTATTTTTAATTGAAAAAGCATATTATCGTACAATGCTGTGACGTCGCGTACTAGCTTATAATGTTTTAAATTTTCAAGAGTTGACATCGTAACTTGCTATTGTGCCATTCATTCAAATTAACTTTATTAAAAGGCTTTTTAAAGCGCTTTTAAATCGTCTAGATACATGTCAATTGTTTTTTACTTTTATAAAGCTACCGCCGGTTCGGAATGTGGTAACCGAGAAGAACCAACAAGATACTTGATAGAGACTCTTTTTATATCATTCATAAATAATTTATTTTTTAAGTTTAATATTGATAGCCTGTTAGAATAATAAAGCACATTAGATCCACTCCTCTTTGTTGTCAGAGTATTCTTGTATATTTATCTATCAAATATTTTTATTATAGGCTTTAAAATTTTGAACTTTAAACGGGATTTTATTACAGATGCGAATACCAAGCCTCAAAAATGATGCACTCACTTTATGAAGATGAAAACAATGTGTTATAAGTTTATTTTTGTCTATAAAATGTTTATCATTCTTCTTAGGAAAGCTACATATATTTCGAAAGTAATATATGTCTTTATTAACGTTAATATATTATAACCTTAATTTTCCATATATTTTTATATCCCAAAGAGAGTCTTGATATAAATATATACAATTATGCATGAATAAAATATTATTTATTGAAATGAAAATATTTCAAATAGTGAGAACCAATACTTAATTCCAAAGCACTAATACAAAGGAAGTTTCAAATAAAATAAGTCATAAAACAATGTACAAATAATATTAAATATATTTCAAAACCGTCTGTCAATTCTTATGTATTTCTTAATGCATATTACAAAAACATTGCACAGATGTTGCTTTTTAGCTATAAAAGAATCATCAATAACTCATTTGGCAAAGTAATGTCCGCATCAAGTTCTTCCTACAATAAGTTTTATATGCTAATACATTTTTATTACAACGCAACGTAAAATATATAATATATTAACTTACTTTGCTCGCGGCGTCACTCGGGTTAATGTATATTTTATTATACTAGACGACATTATAAAACTTATATTTTGCTCTGGCCAGCACGACTCTGTAACACGGTAATAGTTAACCTAGCCTCATAAATACTGTAAGTGTCAAAAATAAGGCTTAGTGCCTAAATTCTTTCAAGTGTAAAGCAATGACAAAATTGTAAATCTTTATGAAAGTCTGAGAGCCAAACAAATAAGAGTAATTCTCACCTAAAACCTTCTCGGAATGACAAACAATAAGTTTCATACTCTTTAAAAAATATATGATACAACTTAAATGTGAAAATATAACAACAAAAATGTCCCGCTAAGTTTCTTTTACGGTTTCTTCTCAGGTCTGAGGTGACTTTTCCGAAACCGTTGTTGATTTATTTTCTTGGCATTCTAAAAGAAAATTTAAATTCCTATTTTAAATAGAAATATTCTGATTTTGATCTCATCTCTTTCCCATTAGATGCATCCTTTGAAATATCTATTTTGAGTGCTATTAAACATTGCCAGACGCGTTGGCGCAATGGTCACTGCAACTGACTAAAGCGCTAATGGTCGCGGGTTCGATCCCCGCTCACGGCAAACGTGTGTATTGGCCATACAGATGTTTGTCGTGGTCTGGGTGTTTGTGTTAGTGTTGTGAGTGTTTCCGAACCCCCGACACAAGGTCATCTTAATATAAGATCTTAATGGCGGCAGTTGAGTGTGATGTGATGCGTTATTAAACATGTTTTACTTTTGCCAGGCGTTTCCTAGCGAAAAACAGTTTTTATTATTTTTATAAAAGAATTAAAATCCTTTCGTAATCAAGCGTACCGATCTCTATGACTTATAATGGTAAACTACAAAAAATTGTAATATCACGGTAATCAAAGCACAACTACTTAATCGATTTTATTATTGTTTCTAATTATAACTAACTAACTAAACTCATTTTCACAATAGTGATAATATTTATAAAATTTAAAATAAAACATAAATTACAACAGTGTTGTTTTAACGACCATTTGTTATATTCAGATTAAATCAAAGATTGTATTATAATTAAGCTTTATTAAGCGTTCTTCAGCTTATGCTTTACTCGTAAAACAGATCATTAGAATGGGTAATGTAGCAGGAAAAATAATAAAGGAAATATGATTTCAAAAGTCCTAGCTTAAATTATGATTTGTTTCATAAGATGCATCACGTAATAGGAATTAGAATGTACTCTTAGCGTATTCTCATTTAATTCAATGCACTTAATATTGCGCAAATTCAAAATACGATTCGTAACTACATCTGCGGTCAAAACTTCAAACTTCTTGATGTTGCAACGATAAAGTTCATGTATCTAGTAATAAATATTTATGTATATCGCATAGCATGAACATTAAATGAAGCTAAATTATACGCAACACTGGCCAGTGATTCATTTTAGTAGTAAATACTGATGTATGGAGGGCTATTTATCGGAACACTGTTATAGATTGTGTCATCTATATCATATCTATATCATTATGTCATCTATATAGTCTATTTTTTTATACTCGTCTTATTTGGCGTCAAATATGGCGTATTGCTAGCCACACATAAGAGTTAGATAATATTTATCGATTGAATGATTGAACTTAATCATTTTTTATAATGCAAAATTATAAAGAAAATAAATTGTTCGAAAATACGTAATTTTCGTTTAGGGTATTGTTACCAAATAAAGAGAAAAGGACTATATACATATACGAGTATGAAAATAGTATTTAAATAACATATAACAGTATGAAAATATCGTATTTTTGAAAAGAAAAAAATGTCAAAAAAGTATAATGTTAGAACAAATATGTCTATTTTAGAGAACCCCTCATAGTATGTGTGTACTATATATACCTACTGTATGTTAATGCTAATTCTATACATATTTAATAAAGTGTCCTGACTGAATGTCTGAGCGATTCATTAACGTAGAGCCTAACCCGCTGATGCTAGAAAATTTAAATTTCGCCAGTTGACACCTTTTATAATGTAACCGTCCACTTAGAAAGGATTTATGGAAATATCAACCCTAAGGGGATAAAATAAGGGTGAATGTTTGTATTAAAGTTCATTATTTAAAGTAACATACTCGAAATTAACAATATCTAATTCTGGTTATGTATAAAGCACATGTAGGACGGCGTTTTTCAAAATGTTACTCTTAAAAGAGGCAAATAGTTGTTATTAATTTATATCAGGCGAAGCCGGTGCCGTCCGCTATTTATCTGTAATATTAAATGGATGCTGGCTGATATGCAATAATGTTTCAACCCACAAAAAGTGAAATTTAGAGATATTGGTGTATTTTGATACGGCATCACCTATTTAACATTATTCAATAAAAAATAAAGTCATATAAACTAAATAAGTACGGAAAAAAGTTGCTTAATTAATTGTATCGAAATTCCAGGTCATTCCTTATTTTGTAATTTATACAATCATCTTATATTTTTAAAAACTTTTTATTAGATATTAAATATATAAACCCGCTTTTAATTAATTACAGCTTTAATCAAAAAAGAAAAGAAAATATGGATAAATACTTATTCAAACAAATATATTAAGAATAGGTTTGACATCTTTAGATGCCATTTTCTCAAAATGAAGTTCCTGTGGCTTGACACAGTATTGCATATCAGCGTCCAAATCTATAGTTAAACAAACTAGTGGAAACATATAGGAGGTATTAATAAACTCGCAGTATGCTATAATCACCTAGGTATACTGTGGTAGAGCATATCTCAGTGACTAACAACTCTTGTATAATCTGGTTCGATCGTCGCGGTTCCACACTCTGAAGGAAAGTCGGTATGAAGTAGCTACTATATGGATGCTGATAAGCAATAATGTGTCAACCCACAAAAAGTCAAATTTGGAGAAATTGATGTATTTTGATACTACGTCACATATTTAACATTATTCAAAAATATTTCAAGTCATCTAAACTAAATAAGTGTTGAAAAAGTTTTTTAACTCAATGTTTGGAATTTCAGGTGCGTTCCATATTTTGAAATTTATAAAATAATTTCAAATATTTAAAAACTTATTTTTAGATACAACTTTTCATTATACTAATCTGCTTCAAGTAATTATATCTTTTATCAAAAAAGAATAGAAAAGATGAATATATACGTCTTCAAACAAACTTATTAAGAATAGGTTTAACATCTTTAGACGCCATTTTCTCGAAACGAAGTCCGTGTGGCTTGACACAGTATTGCTTATTAGCGTCCATATCGGAGTTGCGTTTCGTACGGTGAGTGACGCAGTCCCCGTCCCGAATCTTATCCTAACTTTCATTCCTTACTCCTTATTTAATTGACAACGCATTTGTCTCTTCTAATGTTGAAATTATCTATCGGCTGCGATGATCACTTAACATCAGTCCATCTACATTGTCGTTCACTTTTATTTTTAGAAAATACCTGCTAGCACAATACTAGTGAGACAAAAATATAATAGACTTTTATTTTACCTATATTTAATGATCATATTACCATGAGTTGAATCGATGCATGGTCGGTATCCAATGTGCGGGCTTCACGATCTTTTTTCCCGCGTACGTACAGGCCGTGGAATGAACTATCTCCAGAGGTTTTCAAGCGCCGAGTGTATAGACCTTTCCGTCAAAAGCCAGCAACGTGCCCGCAACGCCCCTGGTGTTGCAGATGTCCGCGTGATAGTAACCACTAACATGTGGTGGTACTATTTGCTCGTTTGCCTTCCTTTTTTATATATAATATGGACGCTGATAAGCAATACTGTGTCAAGCCACACGGACTTCATTTTGAGAAAATGGCGTCCAAAGATGTCAAACCTATTCTTAACAAATATGTTTGAAGAAGTATGTCTAATTGGCACAACTAGAAGCCATTAACCAAAGAATTGAATTGAATTGAAGAAGTATATATCAATCTTTTCTTTTCTTTTTTGATAAAAAGTATTATGAATTAAAAGCAGATTGATATATTTAATATATTATCTTATAAAAAGTTTATCAAATAATTAAGATTATTGTATAAATTGCAAAATGTGGAATGCACTTGGAAATCGAAACAATTAATTAAGAGACTTTTTTCCGAACTTATTTAGTTTATATGACTTGAATTTTTTTTAATAATATTAAATAGGTGATGCAGTTTCAAAATATATCAATATCTCCGAATTTGACTTTTTGTGGGTTGACACATTATTGCTTCCATATATGAGAAAGCCGGAAGCCTAACTCAATTCTTACATTACTACCTACCTTCTTCTATATTCTTTTTTAAGCTCGCAATAAATTTGTATTTTTATTTTTATCTAACGCTAGTGAGATGAGAGAGCCGGAAGCCTAGCTTCACAGACCTTTCATTCCGTTGTGGTCTACCATATTTCGTATTTTTTTTTTATTTAGCAATGAATTTGTGGTTCTTTTAGTACAGTAAATTTTTATAGGTAGTGATGATTACTTAACGTTGGGTATCTGCTAGTTAGCTTGCTATATTCATTCAAAAGAGGGAAAACAAAATTGCATTTACTCACTTATTTCAGTAATGAAATATGGAAATAAAAACATTGCCTATTGACGAGCTCTCGTTACAGAAATATATAAATAGAACAAATAATAGTTATAAATAATAAATATATAATAACCTTCTTTACGTGAGAATAAACTTTATTTTTATATTATTAAATAACATAATTGCACTTATAAAAACATTAAATCTTCACGCGCTACTTAATGCCATAATATTTATCTAATATTTATTCTATAACCTTCTACTAATAGTTTTTTTATTGAACTAGTTCTTATCTTTGCGTGTGTGTGTGTTTTTTAAAGATTGTATAGGGATAACTTTTTTTAATTTATTATTTTTCAACAGACTTTAAAAAAGGAGGATGTCAATTCGTAATGTTTTTTTTTAATGTGAGTAACTCTTGTCATCTCTTTATCGATTTTGAAAATTATTTTATAGTTCTTTATTTGAAAGGATATACTAAAAGACTGGTCTCAAAGATTTTTTATCAAAATCGGTTTTGTAGTTAAGTTTTTAAATCAAAATATTTGGAATTATTATATCATTCAAGAAAACGAAAATGCGTTCTTTGCTTTTGAAGTCGGTTTAATAGATCACGGACTCACTCATAATATACAATTTAAATAAAATTTGTTCCGAATTTTTCTAGTGAAAACGTAATAATTATGCAAATAGTTAAATTAAAACACCATAAAAAAGTCGCCGAAGATTTGGGAACCTCCGCATTTTTTAGAAGTCAGCTAATAAAAAAATACGACACATCAGGAATTATATCACTTCTCAGCATGTGCATTAACGTGAACTTCAACATACAACCAATTACTTCGGTGATCATAATATAGTAGGTACGCATGTGTACGTTAATCACTCGGATAGTTTTTTTCAACCAAAGATGCTTGCATTCAGGCCCAAGGACTTTAAGACAAATAAGAAACAACTGCGTTCAAATGTATACTTAAGATAATTAATTTGATTAGAAGGTTTCAGATTGTTATGTGCGTCGTTTTCCAAACATCTAATATGCTTGTTTCAGATTTTTGGACTAACCGTTTACATTTTAAAGACAACGAAACTTAAAAGAACTCACTTCAAAAGCAGAATACGCAATTCTGTTTGTTTGGATCACATACTTATACCAGTTACTTTGATTTAAAACCAAACTGTTGAGCCAATTTTGATAAAAATTATATGAGGAATTGTAATAAAAAAATATTTCTAAATCGATTTAAAAATGATGCAGTTCTGAGGTAACAAACATTTAAAAAATTCGCTACCGTACTATTACATGATGCATTATTTATATACCAAACAATATGCTATTAGAAATCTATTTTTTTGTATTGCTTTGATGAAAACATTTCAGCAAGTACATATTGTTTTTGACTAATAAAAAAATTTTATGATAGTAGAAAAACAAAAGAAACGCGCCAAGCAGCAAAATCTTTATCTCTTATTATAATAGTGCAGATCGCATATGAAATATTCAAGTTACGTAAAACACTATAACATTCTACAATTATTATAAACTATAAAACCAACACTTACATCGTTTAAATACTCTTTACTTTTATACCTTATAAAGTTAATTAAACGTGACATTAAGAAATACTAATTTCAAAACGAGTGTACAGTCAACGCGTTGAAGTCTTTTATATGAAAGATGTTGAGCAAGATAATATTAATTGTAATTATTGTAAAATAGATGAAACGTTTGTTTATTTACATATTATTTATACTAAAAATCAATTACATGTTATTTTTACATTTGATGACAAACAATGTTCATTTCAACGACTTCAATAATGACTATAAAAAGTGTAGATAAATTAATTAAATAAAAAACTTTAACGTTCAAACATTACAATTACACACATAATAATCATAAAAAACCATAAATAACAGAAGCACATCAAAGCTAAAAAAAACCGCACAAACGACCTTATCCCAATTTCCCTCTCGATGGGCATTAGACCTCTCCATTTACATAACGAATGTGAAGGTTGACTTTCTTTGGCGGGGAGGGCTCTTGTCTGTGGCTCATTCGACAGTACAGTTTCCCGCGCGCGCGACCGCGCTTGTGTTGTGACAGGTGACAGTTGACAGTTCGTTTTTTTTTTTAAATCCGGCCAGCAATTGTTGGATAGCATGAGGCTCATTTTTTGGGTAAGTTTCAATTTTTTGAACTTTTAACGTAAGAACTTTTCGGTGAAAGTTAGTATTTGATTTATGTTTTAAATGTTATTGGTCATTGTTTTTTTTATGTTGCTTTTATTATTTATTTTTTTTATTGGACATATTTAATATGATGTATATAATAAATAATTTTTTAAATACTGAAAACCTAATTATTAGAAAATTAATCGTATAATCAAATTAATCGTAAAAGCTCCTGTAACTTGCTAATTTCCATATGAAATATTCCTAAAGATAAATTAAGTTTAAAATTACCGTATATTTTTTAAAATTTTATTTCGCGTCGATAAATTCACCAAAAAAAAAATCCATTGCATAAAATACGAATAATGTTTGCGGTGCAAATTATGGACTTATCATTATTCAATATTGACACATCCTTTCTATATTGCGTAAAAGCCTTACAAGAGGAAGTGTGTCAGACAACGCGACGTGGAATTCGCGAGCGGAACTCGACTTTTAAAGCCGGTTACCAGTGATAGAGAAATGCTATGCTAGCTATAAGCTATACTGTCAAAAAGTAAATTTTTTAATTTTAAACAATTTTTTTTCATTTTTTTTTATTATAATTAAAATTGTTAAATAACAATTACATAAATATTAAACATGTTTACGATACTTTGTAACGAAAAAGAGGATAATATTAGCTATTCAAATCTATATTACAAACTATAGGTTAATTATTAAATAGTTTGTAGCTATTATCTTAGCTTCTACTGGACGAAGTCTTTAAAACAACCTGCCGAGTGGCGGACCAGTGGTGTTTTCTCTTGTTTGTTCAGAAACTCGTGAATGCATATAAAAGTTTTATTATCATGCCAAAATAAATAAATAATTCGTTTTAAAAAATATTAATATAAACCTTTTGAATAATTAAATAAATATGTGAATGCTTTTTATGTAAAAGTTAATAATAAGTTAATGTGAGACTTGCTCGTCGTTCTCTGAGAAGCAGATAAACAAATCATTATTATTATTTCAATTGTTTCAAAAAATATATTTTAAGAATAAAAAGTAAAGAAAGAAAGAGAAAATGTTTTCCAAATAAAAAAAAACAAGCAAAAACAAATTAAACAAAAAATATTACATTAAAACATTACAAAATACTGACATAATTTCATAAAAAAATTAAACACAAATTATGAATCCGTGAAATAATATTAAGTGCTTCCTCATTAAATGTTTTCTTACCTAATAATTATTGTAAGGCGAGAATTACATTTGTAAGTTTTACTGTCGTAATTGACATAAAACTATTCTGTTACTTGGTAACAGTTACCTAGCCTAACCTTGACGGAAGTCAATGGTGTCAAAAATAAAGGTGTAAAGCAATTTCTTCAGGTGTAAAGCAATGGAAAATCTTATATAAGTCTTTATGAAAGTCTGAGAGCAAAAGTTATAAGGGTAAATATATCGCTTAATAAATATTATTTTATAAAGCGTTGTACAAAATATGACAAGTTTGACTTGCCCTGGGAAAAATGCCTAATATAATTCCCAAAAAGAAGTACTTAAATTAGTTACAAGTTGCTCCTTGTGGTGTGGTGGTGGTCACTGCTTCGCTCCTATGACTCCGAGCGTTATGTAATATAGCCTATAACCTCTTTTAATTAATAGACTATCTAGTGCAAAAATAATTTATCGAGTTAGTTGTTTTGAACATTATTACCCCGTACATACAAAAAAAAAAATCTTTATAATATTAGTTTACTCCGTTATAGACTACTATTATAAACCATTATATAAATAGATAATAGTCTTAAGGAATATACATATACCTAAACTAGCTGGTGCTTACGACTTTGTCTGCGATGTTTGTGATGTCATGTCATAGCAGCTTTATGCATGTCAAGTCTCAGCCCGATCGGTTTAAAATTGACAAAGTTTTATACAAACTTTCATCCCCTATTTTTGTAACCTATATATATTAGGAGTAGATTTTATCAAAATCCTTTCTTAGCAGATGCCTACGTTATAACATCAACCTGCAAGCCAAATTTCAACCCGATCCGTCCAGTGGTTTAGGCTGTGCCTTAATAGATCACTATGTCAGTCAGTCACCTTTGAGTTATATATATTTAGATACTTTAATTAATTATTCAATTAATTGGGTTAATTCTATTAACAAATTTCTCTGCGTTGTAAGTTATTCGAGTAGCGTTTTAGGTCGTCTAAACGGGGTCGTTGGCCATTAATATTCGCAAGAGAAATTAGTGTTTGACCCACTGTTTTGCTAAAGAAAGCCATGGTGTGTGTTAGAAGGAGCAATAAAACGAGCTAAGGACACCAAATTTTAAGCGGTAACTCACATCCTTTTATTGATAATTGTTGACGAACGGTTTTATAATCATTGTAACGGTAATTTTAGTGTTATTATCTAACTAAAGATATTATTGAGTTCAATCAAAATGGATTATGGGTTGACATGGGTGTCGTTTCGAATATATTGCACTGTAACTAACGTTCATAACAATATATTACATCATGAATACAATTATTTTTCTTATCAAAAATACATACAATTTTGCTCTCTATAATTTTAAACATAACTTGTAAAAGCAAAATGATCAAAAAGTAAGTTTCATTAAAATCTATTGATTTTTTCGAGTACTCTTTGCTTAATTTTTTTTCGTATCTAGAGATTATATTTAAAAAATAATAATAAAAATAGCAACCGTTTCATAATTCATTAAATGTACATACACTTTGTATAAAAATTATATTTAAAATTCTATGTAATAATTAATGTATTCAACAACTAACAGTTTAAGCAATATTTCATACGAAATTAATTTACATGAAAAGACAACTACAGCTTGTATATGGATATTTTAAATTAAATCATAATTACATACGAAAAAGACAGATGAAAAAGTTAATTGCACTCATTAACATAAAGATGAATTTGTTTCGTAACTTACTTTTCGTTAATTTGCTTGCAAAGTGGTAGTAAAACGCGTTCATGAGTTGCATTATGTTATATCATGATTGGCTATTAATCTTTTTTTTTTTTTATAAAAATAAAACTGGCGAACGAGCTGGCGGGACAGCTGACGTTTAGTGACGGCGGTAAGCCCATTGATATCCAATTAATAGTGTGTATTAAAAACTATTTTAATAGGCATCGAAACTGGCCTTAAATGATTAAACCGGCTCGTTTTTAGATCCTAATAACGAATCCTATTTGTATAATGAAGGGCTTATAATCTAGAGCAACTTTGAGATTAATTCATTCAAGTCAAGATAATAAGCCCTAATTATGTACTCAAAAGATATGAATAATTAAATTCTAATAAACTGTAGTCTATTTAATCTACAGTATAGTTTATATACAGCATCAAAATTTCCTACTCTGCTTACTATACAATCTAAAACATTTTAATTCAGCACAATTATATCGATGCTAATCGAGAATAGTTTTTGTTATATAAAAATAATTACTAATTGAACAACATACTAAAGTCAATTAATACAAAAAAAAATGATAACGTATTACATAAATATTTGTACCTTAATTAATAAATGTATACACATTCACATAAATCTTAAAAATATTTTAGATGTAATGTAACACACACAATTTTAAGTAATCGTGTTTAAGAGTAAATGGTGTTAAATTTGCAAGTTAAGTTTGTTAGCTTACCTATGCCTACTAGCGGCTGTCCTGTTTCTACCCAAAGGAGGCTGATTTCTAAAGATACATTATTAGTTCACACCACCAAGTTTCTTACTTCAAAAACATAGGACTCTCAATCAAAGTTTCAACCCCCTTTTTACCTCCTAGGAAACTCTAGCTTTTTATAAAATCCTCTTATTTTTAACGGATGTCTACACCCTATAAGGAACCTACCTGACTTTTAAGTTTTTACGTTATAGTTTCTGAGATATCGTGATTAATCAGGATGTAGTATTTCGCTTTTACATATATATTTATTTGCGTTTTAATTTGTGTTAATATCTAAAACTGATATATTTCTAGTTCACGGGAATGTTCTCGGTGTCTCGAAATCGGATCATATACCAGACGAACGGCTTTTAAGGCGTCCGGTGAAAGCGGAAATTATCATAAAAACATCAATAGGCGGGGCTGAGGGTGACATTCTGGTTACATCTGCGATTACTAATAATTTTATCGTCGCTTATAGGAAATACTTTTTAACTTCAATTATATCAAAAATTTACGGTAGAGACGTAAAAAATGTAGTGATTGTAGTATTAAGAAATGTATTATATTTGCATAGATTTTGTAAGTAAAAGGTACTTTAAAACTTGTAAACTCTTACAATTGTAATCATGGTACTTCAAATCTACCTATTAAATAAACCATATATGTATATACTTAACAATATTTCATAGGTATATTTAAATATCATCGTATAAAAAACGGAATCACGAACTAATCAAAATTAACGACGAGGTGTAACACAATTATTGATACAATATTTTAAATGTCGACCAACATCGCCAACATAAAAATCTTTATACTAATACATTTAAACAGTCCAACCGCGATTTATATTTTGACAACCTGACGAGTCATCTCAAATCACAATAGATAACTCTATCACGACGTCAAACATAAAAAAAAAACTTTGAAAAAATTGAGTAAAGTTCCCACGCCCGAGTTACAACCACCGGATAAAGAAATTGATTTTTTTTTTATTTTATCAACGCGGTCTGTTCATTACATTGACCCATTTTTTGTGCCACAGGAAGCCGGTCTACCGACATTGCGTGCAGTGCTTACTTATGAATATTTTCTATTATAAACCTGTTAAGATATTATATTATAATATTATGTAAATCAAAATTCTATTCGTGATTTTAATATACGGATTATGATGGCGAAAAGCAATAAAAATGCTCAGTCCACTCGTTTGTAACGGTAACCTTTGACATGCGCTTCTGTTAATTTAACTAATCAAATTTTTATCATAGTTTTTAGATTATTATTACTTTATATTTGAATTTTGAACTATACATGACTTTCTCATATTTAATACATGAAACAATAACAAACCTACTCACACGTAAGGATATAGAAATTATAATGGAGTAAAAAAATGAATTTCATTTTACTTTTTTAATTTTGTATACGGTGAATAGACCTTAAGTACAGCCCTAGTATCACTGATACTTGATTTAAAATAAATAAAAAAAAAACTTAATAATTTACCAACCGCTCTTTCTCTGAACAATGAAGCATTTTCTTCCCATTATTAAAGTATCAAATCATTATGCTGTCATTTTGTCAATATATAAACTTTTTACTCCAATGAAAAAAGGTTCTTGCCTTCCTTTTCAATCTCTAATCGATCGATCGATTGATAATCACCAACCCACGACATTGCTTAACACAGCTAATTAAATATAGAATATTTATAATTATTTTTGAATATTTATTCAATATTTTTTTATTAAATACAGAATAGAAATACAATTAACTTCAGATTTTTATTTATAATCTGTGATTAGATAAAGCATTATTTAATAAACTATTCTAACGATAGTTAAATATAATTATCCCCAAATTTATATGTCTTTTAACGACTTTTAAAAGAAATAGATTTTTGTACGATAATTTTATGATAATGAAACTATTTTAAGCTAATTTTACGGTCTGCCTAACCGTGACCACGGTCGCTAAAATGTTCGAAACTACGCTTTAATATTTATATAATAATATACAAATAATTTATATGTATATGCGATTTAAATCCATTTCTAATAGTTTCATATAAAATAACATTTAGTATTTTTACAAAGTCACAGGTTCTCAATATTATTTTCAATTTCTTAAAAATAATCTTTCTTTACTGTAATTAAGTGTAATGCTAGTTAAATCGGAAAGGTTGATTCCTTTCTGATTTAACTAGTGCAAGTTCAAAACACAAAGGGTCGATTACACTGCTCGGTTAACCGGCCTTGACTGGCAAATAGGGCTGACTCTAATATTTCATAAATTACTTAAATTAAAAAAAAATAAAACATTAAAATATCAATTTTTGAAACCAAAAAATATACCAATTTGTAGCATTTTCTTTTATCATGTCAAACATTTAGCTATGTCTTTATGGTGGTAATGGAGCAACGACTGGTGTTTTTTTTGTGTTTATAAGTTTGTATGTGGGAGTTAATCTCTAGACGTAGATATCTGATGTTAAAAATCATTTTTCAGTTAGATAGCCTGTTTATTGGGGAAGGTTATAGGGTATATTATATCACACTACGACGCATAGAAGCGAAGTAATAAGCGATCAAATATCAACTAATTAATCAATCAAAATATATTTCTACTATATTGAGGTACACTTTTAAAAAAAATTAAACTATCTGTCCGGTTACACTTTTTTCCATATTTTGCCAGCCTATTTCTTAGAAAATTAAAAAATAGATAACGAAAATTTTTATTAGTTTTAGACCTATCGAATATACTTACACAAAAGATTTCATAAAAATCTTAAAAATCAAGCCGTTTCCAAGGAGTTTGGTTATAAACACTATGGCACGAGAATTATATGTGTATCTATATAGATTAAAGAATACCTATCAATTTAAATTCCGTTCTTATTCACTAAGTCACGTCTGTTTTCCTCCGTAAAATTTGTGCTCTTAATTCACTTATCGATTATCGGATCGCCGTCTAAGAAGTTCTATTTCGAAAACACAATACAAATTCGTTTAGATTTGACAGCCCTGGTGGTAAGTGGAACGGCGGATACATTTCCGATCGCTCGTAACGCTAATTTAACGGTACGCTGGCTGTCACTTAACCCAGTCCCACTTACTAGAGAAATAACACTTTTCTTTATTATTGCACTGGTTTTTTACGTGCGATTTTATGAATGAAATACATAATAGAATGAAAAAAGTTCGTTAGAAAGTGACGATGTCAATGAAACGGTTTTTATGTACTATAAAAATTTGTTTTGGTTAGCTTAAATTGCATGAAATTTTTTTCTTACGAACTTGGATTGCGGTTTCGTTCGCGTAAATGTTGAATTTTGTTTAGAATAATATGCATGTACATATATATCAAATCTATGACCATCTTGGATGAAGTACGTTCAAACTCAAACTCAAACTCAAAATATACTTTATTCAAATAGGCCTTTACAAGCTCTTTCGAATCGTCAATTTACAAATTTGTGATGTCAGTTCTACGTGAAGCTACCACCGGCTCGGAGTGTGGACTCTACTGAGAAGAGCCGGCGAGAAACTCAGTAGTTACTTATATATATTTGTACAATATTGTTTGATACAATTAGCTACAGTTATCCTGCGAGAATATCAACGCCCTATTATTCCACGCGGTTTTATCATTAATGTAGTCATATACTGAATAGTATGCTTTTTCTATTAATGATTTTTTAATGTAAACTTTAAATTTGAGAAGTGGCAAATTTAATATTGTTTCCGGGATTTTATTATAGAAGATATAAATGGTAGCATAATTTTAAAAATAGGTTTAGAAGTTCCGGCGTTTACTTTACACATACAAAATTCACTCTCTATTATATTAGTATAGATATAGATATATGTAGATTACGTATTGTGGGCATTGTCATAATTATAAACACAGACAAAGTAAACTTAAAAAATCATATATGTTTATAAACACACAAATTTTTACTTTACCTCTTAATGTTATTAAGACAAATAAATTGATTGTACAAATATGAATGTACATGTACAAAATCAAAGGGTTTCTTTTCGACAGTTAAAGCAGGCATTTTCATACAAAGATAAGTATAGTCTCACACAACTAGATAGGGCCCTGAATCTCTATGACATTTATCACCTAAACGAGAATGTAACGAGCTTGTTTAAATTGTTTGCTTAAAACTGTACATTAGTCACCTCTGTTAGTTAGAAAGACATAGGAAGTTTCGATTTGTCTTCCTTCGTGTGTTATAAACGCGTTTTAGCTCGTTAAGATTTTTCTCATAAATAATCAGGACCCTGGACCGACTCATTAAAGATGAAAATGACACAAGTTTACGATTAACGATCACAGTCACTCTTTACTTTAGACTTATTAAATATAACTAACATAGATAATTCTAAAATACAAAACAAAGAACTCTTTTAAACCGTTAAACTATTGTGAAATTTTAAAACAAATGTCACGAACAAACACCAATTGTGACAATTCATTAGTTTATTCTTCTCCAACATAGCGCTTAAACTTTAACTCGCTAGTTTTTGTCTGTTCTCTATGGCGTGTTCATTATTAATAAAATATTCACAAGACCGAGCGAGCTCAATACAATGTAAAAACTCGTGTTAGTAATGGTGTCAAGAGTTACGCTTTTATCTATGTAAAAATCCTACAGAAATGTGTATGAAAAAAAGCAAAATACTTTATTAAAAACGCACATCACAATAATAAACAATAAAATATTTTATTTTGACTAAAACAAACGATTTTGTTGACTCTTCGATAGTGATAACATCTAGGTGCATTGAAAAAAATGTTAGTCATACGGTTAAAGGATTGCAAAATTACATAAATATTTTATTTATTTGTTATTAGTAATTGTTTGTTTGTAACAAATTAACCGTAATATATATTTAACCAGTGTACATAATTCATGAAAAGACAAATAAATTCCTAATAACATTGATATCGAATAGCATAAGTCCATTAATGTGGATCTCAGTCATTCATTTCACTATATTCTCTATTGGGTGAAATAGTTAAACAGTTAGACCCCTCATTTACAACAATACAAAGTAGTGATAGGGTTCAATGGAATCCTGGTTGCTGTCACCAAACACAAATCGACGTCTTCCGGCGTGAAAGGTGATTGAACCAATAGAAACAGGCACAAATGACATTCAATCCTTCAAAACAACTTAATTGGACAAACATTAACATAATTCTTTTAAAGTTTGAAGTACTTAAACTCTTACTATATACTTTTCTGAGAATTTTCACGCGTATAACTTGGCATGATTTCATATGCTTAAACTAATACTTATTTGATTACAATGGTTAAATCGTTTGTGTTGTGTTTTATTTTCAATTTAAGAATGGTTGTCTGTTAAAATAATTGAATTATATTATAATACAATGGCATTGTCAGTAAGCTAGAGATGTCGCTTATGATTTATATTGTTAAGTATTGATATCGATAGTATGTCGATGTATGTCCAATTGTCCGTATTGAAAATGATTAATGACATTGACAATATTATTACTTATGGCATTGCTGTAAGTGTATCTGTTACTGTTGATAATGTCAATGTTAGAAAAAAATATATATCGAAAGTATTAACACTGTGATAACGTTAGGCATCCATAATATCGATTTATAAGCAACTGTTGAGGTCTGAAACTATTAATACTATGAATAGTATTGCACCTAATCAATAGAATCGACCATTACTTTTTTTATTACAGACTAGCCACCCCTTGCAGTTTCACTCGCATTTGTGGTTGATTCTTTGCATCTATGGGTCGTAACGTGATGTAATATAGATTATATCCTTCCTTAATAAACGGACTTTTCAACACAAAAATATTTTTTCCAATCGAATTAGTAGTTTCAGAGATAAAAACATAAAAACTTACAAACAAATTTTTCTTATAATATTAGTATACATAACTCTATCGATATCATAATTTCAAGGGCAACTATCGATAACGCAATGTACTGTTCAACATCACTACCACTCACACATATCGATGACTTCTGTTGTCTCAAACTATAAACCAACAAATTGTTCCATCACGACCATCACGTAACCGTCCCACGGCCTTCCGTGAAAGTCCATTCATAGACATCACACATAATTGCAAATTAAGTCGAAAAAAAAACCGAACGATTCGCTGCCTTAACACTCACATAATAAGGATTATAAAAAAACTTTTACTTTTCCATATGAACCGCTAACAAGCATAGCTTACTCGCTTTCGTAGGTCTTTAATTGTTTGCTATGACGGTGTTAAGGTTGTATTGTGTAATTGTTATATCAATATTTATATTTTTGTTACGGGATTAAATTAATTAACGTCTTATAGCGAATTACTTAATAATACATATTACTTTCATTGCGAGGTGTTATAAATAAAATTCTCTTTTGATTTATTGTGTTTTAAGTCTTTCGTAACTTTTAGGTTTCCTTACGAAAGCTGTTGCTGAAAAAATAAGGGCACTCACAGTAAATTCTTTCAGATGCAAAGCAACGAGAAATAACTTATGTAAATCTTTACGAAAGTTTGAGTGAAAAAGTTATAATTTAATTTTAATTCTCGCTTAATAATATCCATAACCTTATAAGTTACTGAAATATAATGTCTTCTTTTATATGTATATGTAAATTTAAGACTATCCTCAAAAAAATCTATTAGTAAATACTACATAATATTTTACATTTAGCAGATTAATAATTATATATATCCTTATTCTCTCTTGA
Source organism: Hypolimnas misippus (assembly GCA_037950945.1). Taxonomy (NCBI): domain Eukaryota; kingdom Metazoa; phylum Arthropoda; class Insecta; order Lepidoptera; family Nymphalidae; genus Hypolimnas; species Hypolimnas misippus. Next base: position 11,476,782 of record JBBEEQ010000011.1, read on the forward strand.
TGGGATCGTTCGTACATCCAAATTGCCGAACTTTGCTGGAGAGACAAAAAACTTCCGATGTAACAGTAAATTATATAATAAAATCCATAAATACCAAAATTGTCAGCGAGTGACGATATATTATATAAGTATTATTTATACATATATAAACAAATATCAAGTCATAAAAAATCGATTCACCTTTAACGTAATTTGTAGACAAAATCGCATTATATTTCAAATAATTCTATAGTCTATGGAATATTTCTAGGCATAAATATTTCCTGAGAATAGAAAGTGGCATTAACAAAGCCATTAATAGAGAATGTTATTATGCTAATAACCAATGAATAATAATTTTAAAGGACTACAAAATGTAAATGATATCATAAAAAGAAGATTTAAAATAAACGGCCGATTACGGTGACGTTAATGAATGGAATGTCGGAGATCGTTGAGATGAGTTTAAATTATTTAACAAAAGCGTGACGGATTAACATTAATTTTAAGTTCCGTAGCAGATTAAAATACTTTCGTTACGCACATAATACTTGTACTTAAAAAAAAAACAAATCGCATCATTGATAAATGTTTAATGTGACATATATTGCCTAAACCTTATTTACGCTTTTATGCGCACTGGGAGATGCTTTTCTCCATGTATATTTTGTACTATTACGTTTTCATGTAATGTATATTTACAGAATTGAAAAAATAAATAAACACTAGTAATTCTTTTAATTATGTACCAGTGACTAACTTATTAATTTCATATAAAAGAAATTGTAAATATGGGTATATTTGAAACTTTGAACGCTAATCTTAGATACTCCATCACCGACTTTAAAAATATGAGTGTCAATTCGCTCTCAATCATTAGTATTTTTTTTATTATTCCCTAAATGAAACCACTAAGATAGAGTCTAGCTGTAACCCACTGAATACAGCTTGTATATAGGCCGGCTCGACCTTACACCCACAGAAGATCGGCGTGAAATCCCTAATAAAGCTGTGTTTAAGCTTAAACAAAATATCTTTCTTCCAAGTGTCAAGTAAAACTACTCCATATATACCTACAGATTCAACCTGTACAACGTCAGAGCGAGTATTTCATAAAGTTAAAAGTAGTGTAGTTTAAAATATTATTCAATACACCTCTCACGTCATCTTACATAACATCAATTATCATCATTACAGTAACACACGTCTTTAACGACATGTAAATGAGGTGTAATCGATTAGTGTCACGCAAATTATACTTATTAAACTTTTTAGTGTATAAAATAAAACAGTTTTAAGTGCTTTCGTTTAGTTGTTGTTAAATATTAAATATGAATAAGCCGAGATGGTCTAGTGGTTAGAACACGTCGATCACAACCGATGATTGCAGGTTCAAACCCTGGCTAGCACCGCAGATTTTTGAAGTGCTAAATTTGTTTCTAAATTTATCTCGAGCTCGGCGGTGAAGGAAAACATCGTGAGGAAACCGTGTGTGCCGGGAGAAATTCTGACACGTGTTTATCCACCAACCTGCAGTGGAGCAGCGTCGTGGATTAAGCTCTAACCTCGTCTTCTATTAAGGAGAAGGTCCTTAATAGAAGAGGAGGCCTTTGCCCAGCTGTGGGATATATACAGGCTGTTACTTTACTTTACTTTTACTTTTTAAATATTAAATAAAAGTCGAAATAAAAGATCAGTTCTAGCTCATAGATAACGTTCTGTCATCTTTTATATTATTTTATATTTTTTTCTATTTATTTTTCAAAATAATAAATCAAAAGAGTTTATTCGAAGGAGTTCACAACAGTAGTTAATAAAAAATATCTTTATATTATTTTCTTCCCTTTAATATAAAGATATTATATGTATATAATATCTTATTGTATATATAATTCTCATTCAGTTCCAGATGGGTAGTGAGATCGTATAAAAAAAATCATGAAATTTTTTAAAAGTATTTTAAGCAAGAATTGTAATAAGCAATTCTTACGCAAAGACTTTAAAAAATAATACATTTTACAATACACAATAAAGCACACAAGATCACATTTTTTTATCTGTAATAAAATCATCAATAAGTCATTTGCAAAAGCAATGTTCGTATAAAAACTATTTCATCTTCAACCGTAAGCACTATCTGTGCAAAGAGGCTAATATCTTATAATATCGCTTGACCGACTTCTATTTGATTATAATAAAAAACCATTTCCGCGTTAATATTATTCAAATAACCTTTTCTCGATAAATACTAATTCATAAAACGGTTTCAGAAAGATTTCCAGTTTGTTTAAGTATAACAAGCTGCTGCTCGCGGTTATACAGAATGTCAAGTAGGCATGTGTTAGACATTTAACCAGCATTTACAGAATCTATATTTAAAAGCAAAAAAACTGATTTTTTTTTTAATAAACAAAAAAACTTTATTTTTATTTAAACGTTGAATCTTGTAGGCTCATATAAATATACATATAGGCATCATTGATGAAAAAGAATTTAAAAATTTAATTTTAACCGTATTCAAATACTCGTCTCGCTCGACGCCGTGCCGAAAAACGCCCAATGTATAAATAAATGCCTTGTCGGTCAATTTTACAACTAGTCAAGCTAATGAATTCGCGAGTATCAGTTAATTAATAACCAATATTTATGATGTAGTAGTGTTAAACACACTAAAAGTTAAAAGTGTTTTGGCTAATAGTATTTATGTGTGCTTTTCACCTGTCTCTAGTTAATTAGAAAGATCCGGCTGACTATCAAACGTCGTAAATTTATCATAATAAACAGTAATTGTTAAGTAAGATTTACACTTATAAGTTTTGCTCTCAGATTTTCATATATATGTACATAAGTTGTTTGTTATTGCTTTACACCTGAAAGGCTTTACTGTCAATGCCTTATTTTTTTGTAACTATTTACTTTTTAACCAGTAGTTGACAGACACGGTGTGCGCAGTGGTCACTGCAACTGACTCAAGCGCTAACGGTCGCGGGTTCGATCCCCGCTCACGGCAAACGTCTGTATTGGCCATATGGATGTTTGCCGTGGTCTGGGTGTTTGTGTTAGTGTTGTGAGTGTTTCCGGACCCCCGACACAGGGTCACGCGATTTTAATGGGGGCCGTGGAGTGTGATGCGGTTATCAAAAAGGTAATTACATATATCAATTACGAGAGTAAAACTAAGAAATCTAATACTTGCCTAATGAATTATATTAAAAATGATTAAATAATAAATAAGATAATATCGTACGTTGTATAATTACAAATTAAAACAATTAATTATGACTATAAATTTTGTTATCATAAAACTTCTTCAAATAGGAGTATGAATTTAAGAATAAAATTACACTTTGTATAATTTACTTGATATGTATCGCGTTTCATCGTGTGTTTTATTTGCATCAAGCCAACATTACACATTTGTTTAATTATTTTGCGTAGAAAATTTTGAATTGTAACTCTTACTATATATTCTTCAACCCTTAATTTGACCACTTTAGAACCAGAAATTTTATTTCAAATTTAAATAACACCAACCTTCAGTAGAACCAATTCAATGAAATAAATTTAAAAACGTTTCACAATTGGCGAATATATTACGAAGCATACATACAAAAAAATAAATCGATAACGTCGTCCTTTTTAAGTCGATTAACAACGGCCCATAATATTTTTTTTAATCCATATTCTGTTTGACACTTAAAACAATATTTTAATATTTAAATAATTTTACTTGTACTACGAATACACCACAGATAAATTATTCCTGCTAATTCTTACGAAGACGTCGAAGAAGGTTCAATTGGTATTAAACCTTATTTCATAAATCACACAGAAGGTATTTTAACGTGTATATTATGAAGCACAATATAGTAATTTCTCTAGCGAATGAAGTTATTTTAAAACGCGTCGCGTCCCGCCTCTTCATTACGATTCGAGCTTTCTACGACATTCCGGGCCAACGAGTCCGGCGTCCATTTTGGAGTGAGAGTGAAACGGCTGTTACGCACTCTGTGGACTATGATACAAATAATATATATTTTTAGACGTCATCTAGAAATTACTCTTCTTCTATCCTTCATTGTCTGTAAAAGAGAGATCCCTTCAAACTAAGAGGAGAAGAGAAGGACACGCTCTGTAGACTGATACAGATACTAAATCTCTCTGTCTTTGATCACCCTCACGAAAACGCAACGACGTTTTCGCCATTGCAAGATTACATACCATTTTTCACTAAGACCCATACAATGCATTTATGTTTTTTAAACATGAAGGAGATTCTCAAAGAAGAAGAGGTGTCATTTCTTAACCGATTTTGAAAAATCTGTATTTATTTTAAAGGGTACTTCAAACTGATCCTTTAGATTTTTTATTTACATCGTTTCAATACTTTAGTTTTTAAATCAAAATAATTGAAATTGGTATGTAATCCAAGCAAACAAGTTTTTTTTGAAGTCTTGTTATTTTAGTTTTAATTATTTACATTTTATAATATAAAATATTATATTATTGATGTATATTTTTCCTTTAACTGTATGTATGTATTTATGTCAAATATCAAATAATATATCACTTAACGACAAAGCAGTCCGCCGTAATTTCTGAAGGTTGTAGACTCTAGTTTGGACTTTATTTTTTAAAGAGTCAACAAAAAAATTCTAAATATCAATTAACACAAAATATTAAAATAGATCATCCTACATAGATCACGGTTCAATATTAACAAACGTACAAAATCAGCCATGACACAATTTACTTATACAAATGGACGCTGATAAATTATAATGTGTAATTATTCTGATAATGCGTAACGCATTTAACATTATCCAAAATTATAAAATAATCTAAACTAAATAACTACTGAAAAAAGTTTCATGATTTGATGTTTCGAATATTGAAGTGTATGCCATATATTGTAATATAAAATAATGTAAAATATTTTAAAAATAACATAATAATACATTAAACTTTTATAAATTGCATGCATTTAATGCATTATATCTTATTGTATTATATATAAAATCACCTTACTATATTTAGTTTCTTGCATTTTTTCGCACGAATTTATGGAATCAGGATTTATTGTACCTGATACCCTTGAACGATGACCTACAAACTGAAATACATTAAAAAGTAAAAGTGATATTACATTTTTATTAACAGCTTATAAGCGGAGCTTTGGCTTTGTAGAGGAAACGATTTTTTTTTTTTGAATAGAAACATTTGTAACTTTATTAAAAGGTTACCGAACGGAACAGCAATTCTACGTCGTGATTACATATTACTTTTGCGCAGAATTTGTAACGTAACGAAAAAAATGGTTATGACATTTTTTTTAATTAAAAAAAAATTAAGAGAACTCTAAAGTTTTTTAATTGATTGATTGTAGACAGGTCTTTTAAAACACGATAAACGAATATGATGTCTTGTACGAAATATATATGTATATGGGATGTTAGAATTACTAAGATCAAATTATTTATAAAGTGTGGTCACTCCCTCCTTCGCATTAAATTAAACACTTTAAAAGATTTCAAGAATTCTTAAGAAAATGTTGTACACGATCATTTGAATAATATTATATTTTATCAATTGTTTTCGTTTACAAATGATTATTTTAAATCGATAACTTACGGAAATTGTGTCACCTTTTAGTTCGATACGATTATTTGTAATAATCCGCATAAAATTCTCATAAATGGGAAAATTTTAGCGTGCCTCCGCGTCATTAGAAAGCTCACGAACCCTTCCTCACGAGGTGCGTGCTGTTTGCATCAATATTTCATAGTCACACTGTAATCGGAGACCGATGAACCAACAGAATGTAATATACACTAGGTGTTGCTCACGACTTTGTATATATTGGGTTTCTACTGGTAACTTCCTTGTTTTTGTAATATACGCATATCATTAACTTGACTTCGTTGTTGCTCCTGCATTTCGATATTACACTTGTCAGATGAATTAATGTCACTACTTTACTTCTGTTTTACTGTCTTTTACTAAAGGTATGTCAAGGGAGAATTTCTCATATCAAGGCAGATGAGTTTTGAATAGATCATAAAAGTCAATATAGCCTATATTTTGCCTATGTAAAAAGTTTCGTTGATTAGATTACTTATAATGTTCCCGCTCTGTAGAGTAGATTACTTTAACCCGCTCGTGCTAATATACAAACGTATTAAAGTATAATAAACTATGACTAAGATCATAAACCCTAATTTCGGAGGCTACCAATTGAGAACTTCGTCGTATTTGAAGTCGGTTAAAAAAATACAAGAACGACTTATAACACTAATATTTCTAAATATTTAACAGCTATGACAATGTATTTTCAAAATAGAAACCATATAAATCACAAATGGTGTTTCCCTCGCCGTATACCAGTTCGTTTGAGTAAACACGCATAAAATGCCGCCGTACGTGACGCCGTCGGAAGTCTACAGAATACATAGCAGCTAATTGTACGTATTGATAAACTAAGCTATTGTGTAGAGAAAGTGTCGCTGAACTTGATCTCTGTGTGATAAATTAAACAAAAAAAAACATTCCGAAACACGGATGTTCTTATGTAAGAAAATTCTAAATTAATGAATGACATAGGTACTTTTTTGTGTGAGACTTTTTGATGGATTTCTCACGGCGTCGGGTGATGCTGTGAAGTTATCGCTTGAAAGTAATGAGATAGCATTTCAAAATTCATGCCAATTAAATTAATTACAAAGAAGGCTTTAATAGATTTAAAAAAAGTGAATCGTAATACAAAATGTTTTGACGCTCGAATAAAATAGAAAACTTAAAGTTCTATAAAAGTAAAAAATAAATGTTGTTTGATTATTGTTTCAATTATTATGTAATATAGTTATTTTTAATTTATGTTTTTTCTTTCAATTTTTAATAGAATTATTTGTTTATATTAATGTATTGTATTTAAATTATTATGGGTACCATAAAATTGTTCATCTATACGTATAATAAAACATTTACAGTATATACAATTACACAAATACATATATTTTTTTATATAATACTGGTAAACGAACAGGCGGGACACTTGTTATTAAGCGATCATCGCCCGCAATGCACATTTACAGTACCAGAGAAGCGACAATAGCGTTGCCAGCTTAAAAAGGAAGTTAAAGAGAATAAGACATAAGGAAAGCATTTGGGGAGTGCATTAGGCTTCCGGCTCTGTCAATTTTTTTATTAGAAAATATTAATAACATCCGATTTGGTCAATATTTATGTGCGTCCTATTCAAGAGGTAATCAACTTATGTAGCTATACTTCCATACACGTTTAATAACCATTTGCTGCCTTACTACAAAAGATTTAAACAGACGTTAAACGCGCGGCTAAGACAATTTTGAGTTAAACATGCTTTAGACATAGATTAATATACGTTTAAGTGAGTTTAATAGATGTTTAAAACCTATTTTTGCTGTCAAATGTAACGTATAACATTTTATCAATAAGTATTTTTATGAGTTTATTCGCTGTTAAGCAATTTAGATAATATTTTAAGCAATGTTTAAATCTTAAACACTGTTTAGCTAGACACGTGTTCAACATGGTTTTAATGCGTATTTTGTAGTAAGACGGTTGGTTGTTAAAATAAAGCGAACAAAGTCAAAGCCAGTAGCTCGTCTAAAGTGTATATTAAAACACTTTTAGTTAAGCACTTAAGTGCAGCACTAATCATTAGTTAAATGCATTCAATCAGTCGTAATTATTATCACCTTGAAAGATTTTTAAGGATTATAAATTTCTTTGTTCCACTTTATTTTAACGACTACTTAAGACACTCCGAGGTCTCCCTCTCGATTCTCAATGAATGTGAGGTCATTAATTCATTTGATTAAGTGTTTAAATGTGTTTCAATGCTTTAAAATCTTTTGTATTTCTTTCAAGGAATTGTCGTGAGAATTAATATTTCTCGACTTTGGATTTCGCTTTATTGTTAGCGAATTTTATGAAGCTTTCTTTATTGTTTCTTGTTAAGGATAGGTCAAATTTCTTTACAAAATTCATATTAATTTGTGTAAAGGTTTTAAACATATTTTATTACTTACTTTTTGAACATACCTGTGTAAATTTTTTAACGCTACGATTTTATTATTGCATTTATATATTATATACTCGCGCTAATAATATTTAGTCATTAGCTGGTTGCTAGGCAACGTTGTCCAAAGTGATCGGTATTCTAGGTGCCAAACTCCATTATAACTAATGTCATATATAACTGTACAATACCATACAAATTTGCCAGCTACAAATAATACAACACAATCTCTTTATTGAATTAAAATAATGACAGTTAGCAGTAGTTCCGCAATTTAATCCAATTTCAAAGCAAATAATTTACCTCGTCGCGATGTCTCTTCAATTAGTTTTGCTATTGTTGTGTATAATTCCATGGTTATAGGGTTTATGCGGAAAAGCTTGTTAATTACATCTGAATGTTAACAATTGTAGCCATTTTCTTATAAGTAATAAAACATTTTGTAGGCTAGAAATAGAAACAACGGAATGTATTGTTGTATGGAACCTTAATATCTTCTCTTCCATATGTTTGTGAACCTTAATACTTAACTTATAATTTTGACTGACTGAAAATAGAGAACAATGCAATGTGTGCATTGTTTCTTCCTACGACAAGTCTTAAACGTATACAAAAATAAAAACTGTTGATATATACATATTTTAATTTTTGTCTTGGTTTAGTAAACTGTAGTTTAATTACTTTGCAATATTTTTATAACCTTCATTTTTTATTCGTTTAAAAAAATTCTCGAAAATCTAAGAAGTAAAGGATATCATAGAATTATGAGTAGACTTATAGGAATTATGTAACGTAATTATCATATCAAAGTAGACTAGTAACTATCAGGTAACTTGAATAAGAAAAATAGGATCCGAACCGAGCATATTTCCCAGCCATATGATTACCGTAACAGAAGTATGACTATATATTACAACAGTAACGTGTAATGATCGTTATTACGAGTATTCGGCGTGACGGTCAGATAAAGACGGGTGTCATTATACAGATTGTGGATGACACGCGGTGCGTTGACACGGTATTGTCGACTTTCTTTGCTTATTTTTTTTTTATTATTTTCTTATGTTTCTATATAATAAATTTTTGTATGGCATTGTCTTTGGATTAGACGAGTCTAACCTATAGTATTAGTGATATGTGTTTTGATAATTATTATGAACTGATCCGGCGAATACGTACCGCCTAACAGTCGATTCTTTATTTTTATACTTTCTGTAGTTACTTTCAGAGAATTTTCAAAATTGTTCTTGCCGTAAGATCCATACTCAATTAATATTATAGAAAAGGAAATAGCGAAATCGGTTCAGCTGCTCTCGAGATTTGCGCTTAGCCACACATTCGGCGATTCATTTTTATTTTATAGATAAGAACAAAATAATTTTTAATATATTTCTGTTCGTCTAATTATCTTTGTCTATAATACACTTTGCATGGAATCTACATGACTTTAGCCAAAGATAGTAGTACCTTACTTTATACCAATATTAGCCAATATCGTTTCTTGGTAATCATCTTTATTGCTTAAGTTACCACCAACGAAGTGAACTATTTATAGCTCATATATAATTAAACACCCCACAGCGCCATAATGAGGTCGCCTATTATAGTCAAAGTAAAATTCCAATGAAAATATAATATATCAATTTATTTTTCATTGCGATCATACATCACAGCAGGAGCATAATTATCTTCGCTATTGATGTGTCTCTCAAGAAGCACATTCACATTAGATTCTCTTTATAATATACAATTTGTATCGGTAAATAAAATATCTTAACCGTTGGGTTAGAGTTATGTCAAGATCTTTGTTTTTAGAGAAGTCAAAAATGTAGGATAATGTCAAAAATTAAATAGATTTATTTGAACTAAGTTTCCGGTAGTAAGAGTATTAATTAAATAAAAAAAAAATGTCAATTAAGGATAAATTAATAAAACTACATTATGATATTTACAAAACAGAGAATCATAAATATTCAGGATTAATATCTACTCAAATGAGAATATTAGCAAGAATGCTAGCAGCATTTCTACTTTGAATGACGAATTCCGTTTTTTTCGGGTTAGAAGTTTAGCCAGAGCTCTCATCAGTAGAGGCAAAAAATATTGACCACAATTGGTTAGAACCTTCACATAGGCATTTCTCATAATGACCGCCACAATACTAAACATTATTCCATCAGTAACTATTCCACGTATAATTTGAGTGCCTTCAGGCAAATAGGCACATGCCTACACATTTTCTGACAAGCGCGTACCAACTCAGACATCATATATGCTTCATTAGGGTTAATTGTCGTCAAGTGCTTGCCTATCAACCATAAAAAAAAACCCTTACGAGAACTACGCAGCACGCGAAATCTAGATTTTTTATCAACTATAGACACTTGTAATAAATTTCCATAAACATGTAATAATAAAAAGTTCCCTCACACCCAGCGGTAGATCTGTTGCATAATTCAAAGACAATACGTTCTAATTTAAATGATACATCGAGTTGTATAACACTCTTCCCTGTGATGTTGAGAGGGTCACATAATAGCTAACGGATTGATGGCGTGAACGTGAACTCATCTTTGAAAATTATTTTGAATAGCCTATTTCTTTGACAAATGATGGATTCCCCGTACAAATTTTTATCTTTTACTAGCTGGTGCTCGCGACTTCGTCTGCGATGTCTGTAATGTCTACGTCATAGTAGCTATATGCATGCCAAGTCTCAGCCCGCTTTTAAATTGATAAACTTTCATACAAACTTTCTCCTATTTTATTTCCTTGGCGGTAGAATTAATCAAAATCCTTTCTTAGACATCCCGCTTACGTCATAACATATACCTGCATGCCAAATTTCAGCCCGATCTGTCCACTGGTTTGGGCTCACACGGGCTTTTATCACTATGTCAATCAGTCAGTCAATAATATTTAGATTTCACTGCCTACAAGCTCTCGCAATTTGATATAAAATAACTCTGTAACCTGGTAACAATTACTAAGGTCACCCTTCGAAAGCTGTGTCTGTAATAATAAAGGCTCTGGTAGTAAATTAATTCAGATGTAAATGCAAGCAACAACTTATGTAAATCTTTATGAAAATTTGACGGCAAAATTAATAAGTGTTATCCTTGGAAAAGGATATAAGATATTGGATTATCAGAAACAACCATTGTGTCGTATCTATTAAGCCTAAGTTTTTAATAATATAGCGGTAAATATCAAACATTGTTAAATGCGGTTAATATTTTATTTATTTATTTAATCAAAATTTTTGTACCTAATATTTTTTAGTGAAGTTTAACCGCAATTTTTTTTTCTTTTCAATCGATAAAAAATATTTTGAATAATATTTGCGTCATTATTTAGGTACATATTTTTTTTGTAAATGAAGTACCTCATTTTTTTGTGCCACATAAGATGTAATGACATATACATATAACGAATGTACGTAACGTATGTAACGTTACATACGTAAGTATCACTTAAAAACTAAAGATGTGATTATAAACGTTTATATAACTCAAAAATAATTTACCGTAGCAAATTAAAATTTGGTATTTAGGACAGTTATGAGAACTGGTGGAAAACATCTGGTACCCACGTTCGATTTTATTTTATTAACTACAAAATCACCTAACACACACTTAAATTCAATTGATTTCTTTAATGGCTGCACTTAACTTTAAATAGTGATAACTTAATGTATAATATTGCATAAGAAGATGTCATTTCTTAGATTGGTTGCGTAATCTAAACGGAAATAGAAAATAATCTTCTCATTTCCTTTAAACTGACCCACATCCGTAATGAAGAGTTAAACGATCACATAACATTATACATATGACCGCTATAACCGTTAAACGGCAAATATTCGCTGAGTATACAATTATGGTCATTGAATTAGTTGGTCGATGTATCTAAATTTTATATAATAACAATTGTTTTGCTAATATTCTAATAGATCTAAATCTGGGTATCTTTAAAAGGGTTTACATGTACTTTAATCTGACATTTGAAAACAATAAAGAACTAAAAAATATTTCACTTCGATTAACTTCTGATCCCATCTCAACACGATGGCCGATTACAGGGATCAAGGGCGATAAACGATCTATCCCAATAATAATTTGAGAATTATTCCTCGTCTGCTTAGATCTTTAATGTGCCTTGGTTACATTCTCGCTTTTCCAGCGCTTACTAGATTGGGTGACTAAACGCTCAGTTCTTAAAAGTTATAACATGATGTTTTATAATTTACATATAACTTTCCTGAATCTAATTTAATGCGAAAAGATATTTTTTTTTAATCGCGCAAGTAGTTCTTGAGTAATTTGACTTAATAGTATTAGATTAATATTTTTTGAATATCAATATCAAAGGGAAAGGTACATCAAAAAAAATATTGTAATAAAATTTATTTATCTCAATACCAGATACATTTCTCATGGCCTTGGTATCTTATACCATTGCGTATTACTTTTTAAGGCGTCTCTTTGTTTCATGACACACATAATACTGTGTAATTTGATGAAACAAAATAAAAATAACAATATGAGTGAGCGGCGTGTTACGTTACAATGAAAGTGAATGTATCAATTTTTTGTGTATTCAAATTAATGGTAATGTCTGCATGTATTCGATTTGTTTTATTATTTCATGATGCATTTTTTAAATGCAGCGTAGTAACTGCAGTTATTTTAAAACATTAATGAATATAAACTAACCTATATTTTAAACTTTCGCGATTTATGCTATTCATATTTAATATAACGGGTCTTATCGCGATAACTAATGGTAGTAATACCTTATTATTGCCCGAAGTTTCGACGAAGTTGCATTAGTCGTGGTCACGAGCTGACTGTCAGCTGACCCGTTATATTAAATATGAATTAACTAACCTTACACTATTTACTAACATATATTATATTATGTTACTGTTCTTTATATTTTTTAAGTTTTGTTACAGCAGTGTGATAGCACCATTACTAACTGACATAAAATTTAATAATAGGTAACTCGATATCGTGAAATTCTTGAGTTTGAAAACTTCTTTACCTGTAAATTGCTAAGTATGTATGTATTGTTTCTTTCTGTAAAACTGATCAATAACAATATTAAGCGTGGACGTTAAATAATTGGCAAATTACTTAATAGTTTATTTATAATGTATCACAAAAATGTCCTGATAATGGCATAATGATTCACTTTACTCTTGTTAATTATGCGATTGGATCTAATCAAATTTCATAATCAAGCCTAAATGAAATATAAATACGTCATTTAAATACGTCTGTATTTTACCCACGACATATACTCGTAGATGGCATATTTTGAATTTTTTTAAAGAGTTGTGCCTTAAGTTTATGTGTACATAAATTAAGTTTCTTGCACAAGATAAGTATAACATCCATCAAGATTACAAGACATGTTTTACTATTTTTGGTCACCAGCTGCAATAGATTCTCTAAAACAGCTGGATTTAATTTTTATTTTATTTCAAACTTTTTCGTCACACTTTTTGCTAAATAAAGGCACACAACCTTGTTTTTATAACATTTAATATCACAAAACACGTCTTTTAGTATTACAATAAACTTTCAATTTATATTTATTTCATTATGTAAATTTATATTAGTTTAATATTTAAGATTTAATTTTAAAGCAATCGTACATATTTTAAATTCTATTTCATAGGGACGTATTGCTTGCTCTATTTATGTTATCATATAAATCTTACATAGTATATAATTTACCCGTTTGCCGTGAGAAACTGAAGCAGGGAAATTGTGGAAAATTGTTGTTAAGCGGCTTTCGGTCTTGTCTTGCGGTTTGGTGGAATGGTATCCGTGATTTAATGGTTTAACCTATTATAATAATGTTACTGGGATAATGGTTATTTATATTATCATTTAGGTAAATTATATGTAATGTATATCCCTTACACAATTATATCCCTCAGTGTGTATCTACAGGTCGATCTCTGTTCAGAATTCAGTAATGAGATTAATATTAAAATTTAACAAGCATTAAAAAATATATACATACACCATACATTGTTTTTACAACTGAATGAATCTACAGTGACATATGGTTACCTAGGTAACCGTTGCTAGGTTACAGAAATGTTATATATTAGTTACGAAAATATGCGCATGTGAAATGTTTGTCATATCTTAATTAATAATGTGTTTTTCTTAATTTATAAATTATAGTTATTTACATCGACTTTCAATCACAAATAAAATCAACGATAAATTATTATAAAACTTGCCAACTTAAATGTGATAGAAAACACACCAATTTTCTCGTTTTGTCGCACAAGTGTACATGGTGTGTAAATGGTGTACCTAATTGTCCCATTAAAAGTTACTTGCAATTTCATCAGTCTAACATCTGTATCAAATTTTTCACTCTCATCAGAACTACAAAGCGACAATAAACACTATCTATTATCGTGAGAGAAAAAATCACAATGGATGTTACCTCACTTTTTACGTACCGTTTCATTACAAACTAAATTCACCATTATGTTAATACTAATAAAGGACAAAAGGCTATGGAACGGAAATGATCGAAGACGTTAAAAATACTTCTGACAGTACATTAAAGCCATGTACGGAATGTGCGATCTCGGGTACGCGTTTTCTGAAATAATCAGCTCTGATTCTCTATGACAAAAATCGTAACAAGCGAAAACGCATGAATTTACAACAAAATAACGAAATCATATAGACACTCCCCATGTTTTTCTACCTACAGCTAAAATGAAACTCAAAAACAGTTTTAATCGTACTCATAACACACACACACAGAAAATCGGAACTGTATTCGTACTTATAGGAATGCGTATACATTTAAACTGCATACTTAGCGTTTCGTGCATACGGCCTTTTCAAATACACGCGTAAAGGCGTACATAAATGCGTGTTCAACATATGGTCTACACGCTACACGAATCCTAAAACGCACAGTCCGTAGAATGCCTAACGGCAACAATATGTAAAATTAGTTCAAATGATTATGATATTTGCATAAACGTAATAAGGGTTAATATCGTGTAATTTATTTTGTAATTGCATCTATGGTGCGATGGAAATTACATTTCTCATGGAGATGTTATGCAAATAAGTGGAACGATTTATAACTCGGTAAGAAATAAATGAACCGTAACTGTGGGATATTACCTGATAGCACTATTAGTAATTAGAGAAAATTGCATTTGTGTTATCATTTAATTAGCCACAAATTATTTTTTTAAGTGATTTAACCATTAACAATTTTGCTTTACATGTGTCATAGGTGTTTCGTTATTAAATAATTACATATTTTAGGTTTATAATAAAAATGAAAGTATATTGTTAGGATTGACCTCGTCTGTCGGCCTATCCGTCCGTCCGCTAACGAGAAAGCTTTTTTCTTTCCACACACATTTTGGTCTACCAGTTTTAATTTATAAAATGTGTCCTCTTTAATACTAATTAAGCGTTATTTTATGAAACAAGATAAATCATTGAATAAATTAATTGCTAAAAATATTAATCCAATCGTCTTAAAAAAATGTATATTTCTAATTTAACAACATCCATGGGCTCATAGACGCCCATTGCCAATGCAGTTTTTATTTTGAATCCTCAAAATACAATTCTCAGAACTTAATATTTCTTAGAACCTTAGCATCTAACTTACCATCTCTAAGAACGTGTGTCCAGACCTGACAATCTTTCTCAATGTTAACATAAAAATTTTATTTAGTCTATTCAGACTAAGTGACATTGTAAATATTTCAATATCTTTAGTTAAACTTTTTTCATATAAATTCTATCATATAAAAAAAATTTGAAAACTCTATCATTTTATAATCGTATAAATGGCTACGACATACGAGAACCAGTAATCCCACACTTCAACTGTTAAAAACAAAAAAATTATATATTACTTAAAAAAAAAACATATTTATTTAGTCCTACAATTAGACATTGACACTTTTGTTTTATTTTAAATAAAATTGCAAAATATTATTGAAATAATTTAAGAGTTAATTGTATGTACATACTTGTAACACGTTTCGTGTACATTAGTTCATTTACATAATGGCCGTGGCTTAAAAGTTCATACTTTTACTTTTATCCACGCAAGAAAATTGATGGTAATAGATGTGTTACAAAACGTGTTAAATGCTCAAACATACAAATAAAATAATGTATTTTAGAATTTTACATTTCAAAATTCGTTATCTATTTATAGTTTTGATTTTATCATAAATTGTTTTGAGAATTACTTAAAATTGTAATAAACTAGTAATGTACATTAATAAATAATTATATATGTTCAATTTCCTAAATAATTAACGAATTCATTTTTTTACATTTGAAATGATAAAAGCTTATAGGTTACAAGCAACGTAACATTATCGTAGATTTAACAATTCGATTGAAAATGTTGTCATTAAAAAAATATATTTTAGTAAGTATTTTTATTATAAAATACAGTTTAGACTCCATAGTAACTCTTGTTATTGTTAACAATTATAATTCGGAACAAAATGACAAATTTTTGTCTATAGAGATAAATATTTAAACTATATTATTTATTATTTTATATCTTGTTAACAACTGATATAAAGTAATTTGAATTTAGAACACCAGGTTACCACCTGCGTCGGAGCATCCGAAATACCATCACGCGTCAGAAAGCTTTACTTTTATTCTTATTGGAATGTAGTTAGACAGGTTTCTTGCCTTTCCTTTTTTTGGTTATGATCTTTAAAGTTATGGATTATGTTCGGCTATTAGTTTTGAGCATGTTACAAATATCAATGCATATTTATTTTTTAACCAAATAGAGTTTATCAGAATAGGTGTGTTTTACGAAATAATTTGATTAACATAATTGAATATCCTTAGGTTCTTATTGATCGATAATGTATTTTATTTTAGGTATAACAAATTGAAAAGAAACAGAAAGTCTGTTTAATTTTATCAATATCGTGTATACATACTGGTAATATGATTATTTATCAAATCATACTTTAGCAATATTAATGTTCTAATTTTAATTGTTTCAGGTCGCAGCATTTGCTGTGCTCAGCATAGCATGCGCTAAAAACTCGACAGCGAAAACGAAACCGAAACGACAATTAGAAAATATAAGAACGCCACAGAACCTTCAATACTCCTTAGTACTACCACACTCAAGAGTTTCACATTTTCGATCTATATCCAGTAGCCGAAGAATCTCCAATGTTCAACCTCGTGGAGGCAAATTGCCGCCATACGCAGTACAAATGGAGCCAGTCGTGCAGTACTCTCAAAAGGATCCATTATATGATCCAAATCATGATAATGTAGAAAATACTGTTGTTAACAGAAACGATATATTTGCGCAACCGAAAATACTTAATGTTCAAGATCAAGACCTTGAAAGCTCTTTCGGACCTCCTTATGGTTCTTTGCCCACTGCTCCACTTTACGCCGAAGACTCTCATCCTCACTATATTGATGCGCCAGAACCTATTATTGAAATTATCATTAAGGAATCTAATGAATCATTGCCAGCGCCACCGCCTATTCCTGTTCAAAAGAAGAAAAAGGAACCAGTCCAAGTATTTTATGTAAAATATAGCAAAGATCCACATTCTAAAGATAAAGTTGTGTACGAGAAGCCTATACCTGCAATTACTCCACCATCTAATGACGAAGATAGTCACCACGAAGAGTACGTCACAGTTACACCTGAACCTTTTTACATTCCCGCACAAACCACCACCCTACGAGCTATTATAAAACCCGAATCTGAAATTTATCATAGTAACAGTAACGTTAAAATTACATTCGGAAATGAACATCATCACTACGGTAATAGGAGAGAAGAAAGTCCACAATCTGAAGATCGCGAAGAGACAGCCCCTAGACCAGCTATCGCTTTACCTAACCAACGATTAAGTGAAGTCCCGTCAGAAAGGTCAGTTTCTCCTAGACCACAACACAATGATCGTGACATAAAACATGTAAATCAGGCCAGTTCTTTAATCTATCAGCCTGGACAACAAGCTCAAAGTCGTATTCAATTCCAACAACCTTTTATTAATCATGAACCTCAGCTACCACGACAAGGACCTTCTGTTACTCCCTTCAGGGCTCAACCACCACGTCAGAATCCATTTGGTCCTTCTCCATCTCTTAGCCCTCGTCCTTCTTTCCCGAACGTTTCTCCCAGTCCTAGTAATCATTTCGCTAATGTCGCACCAACAGTCCCAGGACCTATTGGTCCAGTATTTCCAACATTTTCAAGGCCAAATAACCAACCTCCGTTCCATTCCCGTCCAAACAATGCTCCATCCTTTGGAACCAGGCAACATTTTCCACCAAGAGCTAGTTTCCATTCCGGCCCTCAAAGACCCTTCCCATCTTCTCAGCCTCAGAACTACTTTGATGAAGCTAAATATTTACAAGAAAACTATCATACAATAACAACGGATCAAGTAGATCCTCCAAAAGTTCAACTTTTACCTAATAGACCAACACAAAACTTTAACTTAAATCCTAAACCTAGTCAAAATCCACCTCTAGTCCATTTATCTGATCATCAATCGCGACCTCAACAACTTATTCCTTTTAATCAACAATTGCCACAACAGAGACCTCCTCAACTTTTTGATACAAATAAAAATAAGCCATCGTTCTCAATAACTCCAAGCCGATCGCCATTCTTTAATTTAAAACCATCGCCACCGCGTATTGAAGAGAACCGTACTCCATTCCAACGTCAACCTCCTCAACAACATGTCAGTTTCCATCATAGCTCACAACCATTATCTAGGCCTTCAGTACAAATCAGTACTCAAGAAAATAGTCACACTCAAGGCTCATTTTCAGGAATCGTTTCACCATCACCGTCGCCTTCGCCTTCTCCAATCCCTCCTAGCCACAATCAATTCCTACCACAGCCCTCATCTCCTACTTTATTTAATTTCCATCCACAACCTTCTCCAAACACTAACCAACAGAACTTCCAACAACAACACTTTGTGTCAGAAAGACCTCAGCACCAACAAAATAATTTCCCATCATTATCAAATGCCGAACATCAACAAAATGTCAATCAATTTGTTCCAAACGGTGGAGAATTTGTGGCTGCTATACCCAAATTTGAACAACATATAACAGTAAATGGATTAAATACTGAATCTAACTTCAAAGCCGTAAGTCAACCAACACCAACGCCTACCAATGTTGTCCAACAACATCAACAAGTAAACCAAGAGCAATCACAATACTTAGATGCGGAGCAACAACAAGTAAGGTTGCAATTGGCTGAAAATGTAAGAAAACAACAAGAAGAAATTCAACGTTTACAATCTCAACTACAATACGCACAACAACAACACCAACAGCAGCAACAACAGCAACAACAACAGCATCAACAACAGCAGCAACAACAGCATCAACAACAGCAGCAACATCAATATCAGCAGCAGCAGCAGCAACAACAACAGCAGCAGCAAAATTACAATCAATATCAACAACAAGTACAACAAAGCATAACAAATTCCCAATATATTCAAGAAAGAACAAGACAACAGCCTGCTTATGTTACAAGTACAGCATCTCCTTCTCCTTACTATCAATCTACGACTAGAACCGTAGAAATAAAACCAACAACTCAAAAATATGTGTCGTCCACTGTAAACACCGTTAGCAGTACACCTGAACCAATTAAAGAAGAAAAGAAGAACAGACCTACAATTGAATTGCCCGACGAAGTTCCAGATGATTTACGACAACAGTTGCTATCATCTGGTATTTTAGACAATGCTGATATCAGTGTTCTGGATTACGATAAGGTAGGGGATACACCTCTTGAGTCCTTGCCACCAGATCAATTGGCAAACTTCTTTAGTGCTGGAGGTGGTCAACAAATTGCTGCTAGTGAACACAGACCGATTGTTGTTAAGCCAAATGGTGACAGTATCGAGTCTAGAATAGACGATAGCAGTGATGATGATGACCAAGATATAGCTGCCTCCGAAAATGTCCCAAGCTATGTAGCTCCACCATCTCAAAATCAAGGTGTAGAAATGAAAGTGGTACATTTCGACCCAAAAACACCAGAGGGTCAAAAAATTGCTAATGATTATGTAAAAGAAGATGCCACTCAAGTAGACCCAGTAGCATTGAATGATAAAAAATATAATAGATATCTGCCACTTAAAGTTAGCGGCAATCAGTTCCCCTTGCCTGATGTATTAAAAGGACGAAAAATAACTTCTGTCGTTGTATTGGCTCCAGTACAAACGGAGGCTTTAAATGGTGAACACTCAAGGGCAGAACGTGCTACCAGTGATAATTTAAGAGGAATTAAATTTGTTGCCGGTGACAGTTTGCATAATTTATTAAGAAAACCAACTAAAGATAACTTCGAAAAATGGTTAGACACTGAAAAGAAAACTGCCACAGATGAACAATCTGTTATTCTTCTCGTAACAGGGTGAGTCAAATAATTCTTACTTAGGCCATTAATAGTTTTACCTACACATAGTAAAATTCTGCCTAGGAATTAATTGCATATTAAAGTAAATCTAACATATAACTAATTATTTATTGTGCATAAAATGTTTTACATTCATTTCAAAATGCGAAAATTAATTATACAAATTCAACTTTAATTAATATTTTTGCTAAAAATTCCTTTACATTTTTTGAATCTCCACTGTTTTATCATGTATTTAATTTTATTTATTGCCTTTTTTACAGTTCCGAAGAACCTTCAGAAGAAAGAGAAATTTTTATGTTTGACGTCTCATCAGGTACTGTTAATAAGCTTAACGGTGAACTATCTAACGCATTCGTCGAGGCAGCGGAAAACAATTCATTAAGTAAAGACATTGAAAAACTAGCTATTGAAGGAGAAGGTACTCCAGAAAAATTCGATAAAGAAGCTAAGGATGATGCTGTTGCGGATGGATCAGAAAATGTGCCATTATTCGTAGATTTATCAGGAGTAAGTCTAGACCATGACAATAACCGAGTATTGATATCATCAGGTTATAGCAAAACGAAACGGGGCCGCGCTATCCGAAGACATTGATGTACAAACGCCAAAGGGCGACTAATCTGTAAATAGTAAATAGTGTTAGTATTACTAAATTAAACAACGTATGTTGTATATTCAGTCGTTAATTATTATTATTGCGCAAGTGATGATCAGGTTGTAATATATAAAGACTTATAAAAAAAACTGCATTTTTATTTTACTATATTTACTTTAAGTGAAAATATAACAATCTGGTTGATTTTACTAACGAACACAATATCATACAAGAATGCTAATTTTTTTTTAAATAAACATCAAAAACAATCGATTCATATTTGGACGCTGATAAGCAATACTGTGTCAAGCCACACGGACATCGTTTTGAGAAAATGGCGTCTAAAGATGTCAAACCTATTCCTAATCAATTTATTTGAAGACGTGTATATTCATCTTGCCTTTTCTATTTTGATAAAATGTGTAATGAAGCAAAAACAGATAGATTTATTTAATATGTTATCTAATAATAGGTTTTTAAATATTTAAGATTATTTTTTAAATTGCAAAATATGGAACGCACCTAAAATTCGAAGCATTGAGTTAGAAACTTCTTTTCATACTTATTTAATTAAGATGACTTGAATTTTTTTTGAATAATGTTAAATAGATGACGTAGTACCAAAATACATCAATATCTCCAAATTTGACTTTTTGTGGGTTGAAACATTATTGCTTATCAGCATCCATTTGTATTGTATTAGTATTTAATAAATAAAACTAATTATTTTGCTAAAATTTGTTTATTAATATCTGTTCTACTTAATTTTTTACAGTGGTAATATTGTTAAACATAAACTTAATATATAATGGCAACACTGACTTATAATGTCAAACGTATGGATTATTTATGGTGGAGTGTATCTGCCGCAGTGTAAAATTCTCTGTCTTTATTTTAATGTGTTTTTAAATTATTTACGAGTTTAATAATCATGATGGAGGGTTCTTTGAGTAAATGGACAAATGTGATGAAAGGTTGGCAGTACAGGTGGTTCGTGTTGGATGAAAATGCTGGCCTGCTTTCTTATTATACGGTAAGTGACGTTGATGTATCTTTTAAAATCTGTGCCCAAGAGTTTAATAAGTTAAAAAGTAAGTTATTTTTTGAAACAAACAATTTCAAATGAGAAATTGCTACTGAGGCCTTTCTTACAAGCCAAAAGTCAATACACTTTTGTTTACATTCTCTAAGAAAACAGTGTATAAGTGAAAATAATAATATCAATCCTTCGTTCCACTATATACCTTAAAAATAAAGATCTATTTATAAATTTACATAAACATTTATTTATAATACAAATCGTATAATGTTACAGTAATATTTCATTAATGTTGAAATCATAACAAGAATTTAAAATATAAAATTTACCTTATTATACTTTGACTTGTTTTACATTAATGTTTTTTTCTCAATATATGGTATATTTTATAATTAATAAATATTTTTAGTAGACTTTGCTGACCTAATAAAACATTTTTTGTTTTATTTCACTAAGTAAACCTATGGTTTTCCATTATTATTTACAGATTTTATATAATTCTTTTTAAAAAATTCATAAAACATATAGTAAACAAATATAACATTAGGGAAATACATAAATGAGAGTCCAAGTGGAGCGGGACAACTGGGCAGAAATACTTGTGAACTGTATACTAACATTACTGTAAATTGTATCTGAAATAAAAAAAATATCTTTAGCAATATTATCAAATATTATTAAACATAAATATATCATTTTATTTAAAGAAAGTGCAAAAAACTATATTTATTATGTAGTATTTAGTAACTTTATAAATATGTAATGAAAATGTATACTTAATATTTTTTGGAGTGTCAATAACTGAGATTAGAATTAATGATCTTAATCTTAAATTATCTATTTTTCTTACTGAACAAAGGAAAGACACATTTTATGTATAAAAAAAATTAAATTGATTCTTTGGAAAACGGGAAATATTCATGTTAAATTAGTTTTGCAGAATATATTTTAGTTTAAAATTTTATTTTCCGGATCAGTGAATTTGTGTTAAATTTAAATTTGTACCAAGTCACCGAGAAAATGTTACATTTTTTTTCTGTAAATTTAAATAATAGCTCTAATTTTGACACATTATACATGGTAAGATACACCATGAAATAAATATTTCTTTACAAATATGTGCCTGATGTATTATCCAATTCCCATTAAACCATTATGATTATTGATTTATTTCTTATAAAGTGTTTCCTACTATGCCATAAGAATTTAGCAACAGTATTAAGCTATTCATAAACGCTGGCAGGGGTGCATGATTACCATCTAATTTTTTCTTTATATCTCAAGCGAGTCCAAGGTGATTTATTTACTATTTTGTTTAGTTTATTATTATTGTATTTTAGGCAAACTAGTGGGCAGGTCGCCTGATGTTAAGTTATCACCAATGGCAATTTGCAGCATCAGATGAGCTACGTCTGCTTTCCCTTGATAAGAAAAGTAACAAATGAAAGAGCATATAAGGAGGAAAGAAATTGGGGGTTAGGATTTATAAAATCCCTAGTATTTTTTATATATTTTTCAATGCCAAGGGTGTGCAAATATACTCCCTAGCACTCATTTCTGGGTGTTTATGATACTGTTTAATAATTTCTAAAATAGTAAGTCCTATATATGCATTCAAACTGTACTTACCATTTGTATGATGGTCAGCCATTTTTTATACTTAACAAGTAAGCCCTTTATTGTAGGACTTCCCTCGGAAGATAATAGATAATAGCTGTACATAATCACATGTACTGCATTATTTAACATCGGGGAGAAAGATGTGATGCCACCTGTAAAAAAATTTAGGTACAATAATATAATTATTTAGGTTAGTGTTAAAAGTTAACTTTTTATGTATTGTGTATAACATAAATATAACTTTACAAATATAATGGAAAGTTGAATGAAATACATATATTTAAATGAGGAATTTTAGAATTTATACAGATAATTTGTACCAATAAAATAAGAAATAATAAAAAGATTCATACTTAAAAGTTCACCGAGGATACCACCCATTTTGAAAACCCATGATCTACATTTTTACTATTATTAATATTAATATTATAAATTTAACTAAATTTTCATCCAAAATGACTGACTGTACATAATGTCTTTTATTTTTATGGAGAATATATGTGATTAATTACACATGAATATAGGGGAAAGTTGATCCAAAAAAGGGTTTTTTGCATATAGCCACCACCACCAGCTTCTTTTACTATCTATGAAATAAATGTTTCTAAATTCGTATCTGGGTAAACTCTGAAACTACTGATCTGATTGGAAAAAATATTTTTGTTTTGGATAGCCTGTTCATTGAGAAATATTATAGGCTATATCACATTACGCTACGACTAAGAGGAACGAAGCGATAACCATAAACGCTAATGAAACCACGAGGAACACCTAGTAAAATATATGTATAATATGAGTTATGATGATTAATTTTTATTATTAAAATATAATAAAAATCGCCAGTGGTATTACTGGTTTAAGGAAAGCCTTGAAACTAATAGTCCTCACGAATGTAAATTAAATTTATTTTAGTTACGTAATATATTAAAAAGTCGAATTACTACTTTTCATTTCAATGCAATTAAGAGTTTCGGTAACGGTTAAGTTATTATAATTATAATAATGCTTATATAACGAAACAAGGTGGTCCCGGTAATTTCGTCTGCGTTAATATATTTATGCCGTAATTCACACTTGGAGGGTTTTGGGAGGATTTTCAAAATTGCAAGACCATGTTTTATATTCATAGCATAGTCGGCTAACATGTCTATTTGTAAGGTCTTTTCAGCCGATTTCAAAAAAGGGAGGAGGTACCCATTTCGTAGTGTATTTTTTTTAATGTCATGTCAAATCAATCAGTTTTCGATTTATTGTGTTTAAATGGAAGTCCTGTAGAAATTTTATCGAAATCGGTTTAGTGATTAGATTTAAAAATCGAAATAACTAGGTTATATCAGTGCGTCAGGTCCTTTTGTGTATACATATGTATATATGGATAAATAGAAACGCAGAACTTTGTTCATCGCCTTATAAAATATCGTAAATGAAAAGTCCAAGTCAAACGTCTATCCTTTGATATTTTGCTGTGAAGAATAAATACGTCATATGTAAATAATATTATATTACATTTCCGAATCCGAGACTGCATATGAGATTTCAAATCTTTCTTTGTTCCACTCACTAAAACAAATCAAATATTACGTAGTTCATACACATACAAACACAACACCCAGCTATACAATAAACAAACATGATATCACTGTGTCAATATTATATTCGATGGCGTCGAAACAGAATCGACTTTATTTTCATCGTATGTGAGTTGAATACCATTTAACATAATAATCACTTTCACAGTAAAAGGTATGAGCATTCTATTGAAGTGTGAATATTTAAAAATACATACATACCTGTATATAAATAGATAAAGTAATTTATTCATAGACTATAAACTACTTGTCTGCACCGGCTTCGTTTGGGTTACGTATAGATTTACCCATAATTCACGCGCTTAGGGGCAGAATAAAAAAAAAACGCCTATGTAAATATATGAAATTTCATGTTTCATTCTTTGAAAATGATGAGATTTCATACTACAGTTAATCCCTTCATTTTCATCATCTTCTCAGGGGTGAAATTTCCAAAAATCATTTTAGTGAGTCCAGGCCAGCGCCAAGCCTTATCGGCGCCGTCGTCCAACTGTCTTATATGCGCCTTTTTTGTAGTGGCGATATTAGTAAAAAATCTTATTATAATACTTTCATATGAATCTAGTTAAAATCTGTTAATTTGATATTACAAACAGACATTTTAATTTTATTTATTTGTATTAATGATCGTCTGTTTTTTTAACACTATCCATCCGTATAAATTACATTTATTTTAACTAGCTTCTTATAGCGTAATTCATGAAATTAGGCCCGCTCGAGGTAACGCAACAGTACATAATAATTCTCGTGGGCATAGTTAAGGCACAAGGACACGGATCGTCCTTCTACCGGAGTCTAATACTCTCGCCGGGAAAATTATTGCCTCAGTACAAAAGTTTAAAAAGAACAAAATAGAAATGACTACAAAATATCTTGAAATTCATACCTAATAGCTTAAGGAGAATAGAGTTTCTATCTGTGTCGTTGGAAAAAATGTGCTAATGCCTATAAATAGTATATATATTTATCAGAAAAGTGGCATTGAAGTTCAATGTTTCCCGCGTAATTTCCGTTCGCAGGGAGATTGCGGAAATATATTCCTACGTCTCTTCCACGACTGAGACGAATTTATATACTATGAATGTAAATTCCTACTTCTATAAATATATAATAACTTCTCCTTCCTGACTAACTGGTTTATCGACGTGGACATACCAAATTGGCATGGACAAAGATTCGCCTGTCATACTCAGTTGCTATCTGGTTGCCAGACAACGACGTCCAAAATGGTTATAAAGTACTAGCTGTCACCGCTTGCGGTTTCAGTCGCGTTTATGGTTACTCTTTCGCTCCTATGCGTCTTAGCGTGATGTATATAGCCTATATCCTTCCTCAGAAAATAAACTATCTAACACAAAAATAATTTATCAATTCGAACCAGTAATTACTGAAATAAGTGCGTTCAAACGAACGAGATTGCGGAATTATATTCCTACGTCTCTTCCACGACTGAGATGAATTTAAAACATCTCATACGTTAAAATCCGTCAAATGGTTCAGGCTGTAGAGCGCTCTAAAGAAATATACACATACGGTCGAAAAACATAACGATACTACGGCAGTCGGGTATGCCTAGATCCTCCAAGATTCTCCAATGTTCATCATAATTGGTTTGGCGGTTTAAGCATGAAAACATAACAAATAGACAGACAGACAGTTTTTTTATCATTTGTAATAATAGTATGGTTAATACAGTACAGAGATGCATGTAATAGCTTGTAAATAACCTATTTTATTGTCAAAGGCCTCAAAGGCATCTCCTATTAAGGAGAAGGTTTAGAGCTTAATCCACAACGCTGCTCAACTGCGTAGGTTTTCTCACGATGCTTTCCTTTACCGCCGAGTTCAAGATGAATTTAAACACACATTTAGCACTTGAAAACTCAGCGGTGCTAACCAGGGTTTAAACCAGCGATCATCGATAGAGATCGACGTGTTCTAACCACTAGGCCATTTTGGTGTAGCATACCGTAATGTTAATGAATATTAAATACTTCCTTCAATCATCACCCATGGCGGTAGTAATTAAAACCCTCGATCGATTTTAATTTAAACTCAAGTCGTTCCACCGACCAAAGAAATACGGCTCGAAGAAAGGGCGTCGTGAGTATTTCTAATTAGGTTGTTTTGAAAAACCTGTCATGTGCGAGTACCTTGGTGTGCCAAGGATTCCGTGGTATCGTACAAGATATAAGACTATATTTTTTTGCTTTTAAATGCTTTTGTAAAATAAATAAAAGAGGCGTTCTAACGATATGTAAAAGAAATAAAAGTCTTGACACATTTGGTTTTGCTATGAAGTTATTATTTTTGGTGTTGTTTCTGTTGGTTTATATTTTCGCGGTTTCGCGGACGAGTTGCGGTTCCGTCGTTTTATTTTGGCATTTTATTTTTTTGTGTATTAGCTTTAAGTGGAAACTTGATTGATTTGTGATTTTTGTTAGTTTTGTTTTTTTATATTACAGTGTTTATAAAATTGTTTGTTTCCCAAATAAATAAATAAATTGCGGGACCATTCGCGCGCACGTAGAACAAGCCGCGTCGCACCGCGTCGTCCAACATCGCTTTAAATAGCGTACGTACGAAATTGTCAAACTCAAAATATACTTTATTCAAATAGGCCTTTACAATCTCTTTTGAATTGTCAATTTACAAATTTGTGATGTCAGTTCCACGTGAAGCTACCACCGGCTCGGAGTGTGGACTCTACCGAGAAGAGCCGGCGAGAAACTCGGTAGTTACTCTTTTAAAAATATTTTTGTACAATATTGTTTGATACAATTAGCTACAGTTATCCTGCGAGAATATCAACGCCCTATTATTCCTCGCGGTTTTATCATAATCTAGTCATATACTTAATAGTACGCTTTTTCTATTAATGATTTTTTTATGTAAACTTTAAATTTGTAAAGTGGCAAATTTAATATTGTTTCCTTACGACTCATGAAATACAACCCGTAGACAGACAGATATTAGGAAAGATGAACGAAGGCTTAGTAATAGGGTTTTTGTCGAGTACGGAACCTTGAAAAGTGTAATTAACAAAGCTTAAACACTTTACGACGTGATAATTTTTAATAGCGCTGTGGAAAATATAAGATTTTTCAAACGAAAGTGCAAATGTTACTTTTTCTCTTCAGAGATGAAGTATTCGTATAACCTTAATTGCGAGTGGGATTATATTTAGAACGCTATGAAAACTGAATGTCGTTTTTGACATCGTTAGCGTAGTAATGAAGGAGCACGAATTATGGATGGTCTAATAAAAAACAATAATGAGGTTGACATTATTTCGTACGATATAATTTATGTAATATGTTTTGGCCGCGGCTTTACTCACGTCGGTTTTGACGTAATCATCTTGGTTGACATATTTTGACTGTTACCAGTTTAAATGTCGAAGGCATAGCAATTTGGGAGAATCAATATAGCCGATTTTGGACGCCACAATGTGAAAAAGAACAAAATTAAATTTGACGAAGTATGTCAAGTGGGGCATCTTTGAATAAGTATTTTTAGAAATCATTTTAAGGTTTCTCATAACGTTTTTTAATCAGAATTGCTGCTTAGAATCAATAATGATTTAAAGTTGGTTAGGTCAAGTTAGAAAAACGATTCTTACTGATAGGCTTTCAGAATTGATATTGATCGGACGGACAAGCAGTATTAACAGCTGACTCCAGGTGGTCTTGTTACGCAGTCAGATTTTTTTTTTTTTTTTTCATAAATTTTATTATTTATTGTTTTACATAATTTGACATTTATATCACAGGTCACAATAGTAAGCGGTGTTCTCTTCGTTAAATGTCAGTGTTGTCAATTACCTATCACAATATCGTTCTAAGACACGAAATAACGTGTATTAAATCGAATCGATTTTACCTTTACTTATGGAGCTATAGATTTCGTTTCACAGTTTCGTGTTTCCTTTGAACTAATTAATATTTCAAGATAGCTGGAACGCGTTTTATTTACTGCTCAGATACTTTAAAAATTAAATTAAATTAACTCTTCACACTCAATCGCTCTCATTAGGATATCATGATCATGTTTCGAGGGTCCGGAAAAACGCAACATAAACTCAGACCGCGACAAACGTCCGATTGGCCAAAACAGCGAGACGAAGCGGGGGTTGAACGTGCGACCATAAGCGATTGAGTTAGTTGCAGTGACCATTCTGCCAATGTGTCCATAATGCAGTGTGATGTTATATAGCCTATAATTTTCTTTAATAAACGAACTATCTCATACAGATTTTTTAAATTGGCCTAATAGATATTGTCATTAACGTATTCATAAATGGGTATTTTTTGGTCTTTCACGCAAAAACTTCTAAACAAATTTTGATAAAATTTTACAGCGATAATAGTTTATCCATTATAATAACATAGGCAACATTTATCACCAAGCCGCTAGCGGAAGATTGTATAAATAATATCAAGTATACTTTATAATTTTTTAATTAAATCTAGAATTTTAGCGAAATGTAAGTTAGGACAAACAAACAAATATTTCATATCAGTTTTGTCGCTATCTGTATCCATAATAAGTACTTATTTCTATATTGTTAAATTATGTTGTTTACGTTCTTGTACGTTTTGCTACAATTACGTCCAATTGTCCTTATATTTTACATTATGAATGACTATAAAAAATATATAATGATATTAATTTAGTTTATTTACACGAAATATCTAAATACAATTGATTACATCTATGTGTGCATATATTTTTCCGGATTATAAAATTGTGTGTGTTTGATTTTATAGCATTAGTTACGTCTTGCGAACATAATAGAGTACGCTATGTACATAGACAAATTCGTTTTTAGATAGTTTAATAGTTTCAAACATTTTGAGTGTGTTCCAAAATATAAACCTTGATTAATACAATATATTGTATATTTCGTGGAATTTTTCTAACTACTTCATTGCGGAATAAACATCGTTTCTTAACGGAATTTAAAATACTCCAAAATATTTTGACGAAGTTTTCCAAACGTAAATATATTTAAAATTATATATTTTTCCCTACGGCAATAACTTTCCATATAAATGAACATTTCCCTGCGCATAAACTTGTAGCTTTGTATAATATAAAACCTGCATTAACCTAATGGATATTTTTACCCAGTTTTATTTCAACCCAGTTAATATAACGAGGAATAAGTATTACCGTGCGGAGTGAAACAAAAGGTTAATGATGGCGTAATGTTTTATAGTGGCTCGCCCCCGCAAGGAATTATACTTTTTTACGAGCTACGCCAAAGCATAGACACGAAAATACTTTTAATTATCTGTGGTAATTATGAAATATTAAAGATACAAATAATTTTGTTATCTCCTTGACTCTAGTGTGTATTGTTTGATAAAGATTTTCTTGTGTCTTTGTTATATTTAATTTTGATTTCTTAGTATAACTAGTGTTTTGTATAACTAGTCTTTGTGTACCTTTGATACCTAACAAACTTTCAACCGTCTTTTTAATCCCTTAAGGGATGGATTTTCAAAAATTCTTTCTTAGTGCACCCATACGACGTCTAGGAAACGATTGTGCAAAATTTTATGTTTCTAGACCCAGCAGTTTAGGTTAACGCAGAGGCGTTAAAATATCAGTCAGTGAATATGTCAGCTAGTCGGTTTAAATTGTTATATGTAGATGTATACACTAATAGCGAATCGCTCCAGCTTCACACAGATGCAATCTAGTTTTTTTACGAAATCATCAATTCTAATCTTTGAAATTCTCGACATTTACTACTATACTATGCATGTATTTGTGTTTAAATTCATCTCGAGCTCTGCGGTGAAAGAAAACATCGTGAGGAAACCTGCATGTGCCGGGAGAAATTCTGACACATGTATATCCGCCAACCCGCAGTGGAGCAGCGTGGTGGATTAAGCTCTAAACCTTCTCCTTAATAGGAGAGGAGGCCTTTGCCCAATAGAGACATTTACAGGCTGTTACTTTACTTTTTTTATGAATGTATTATATAGTCTATTTTTCTTTACTTATTTTTATTTGGTAACAATGCCCCGAACGATAATCACGAATTTTCGAACAAATGTGTGACTAGAAATACTCCACATTTGTCTGCTAAATAAGACGCGTAAAGGAAAGCGGACTATACATAGAAATCATTTTCTTGAATCACTCTGTTTATCTATTGAAATCGTATTAAAATCCGTTGCGAAGTTAAAAATATTTAATCGCAAAGACGGCGGGAAGCGACTTTGTTTCATCCTATGTAAAGATATATAGGTACTGGTCAATCGCTTCATTATACAAATATCTTAATGTTAGGCGGTTTCTAATAAGGTATTTCGGTCAATATACAAGTATAAAAGAAAAACTAAATACGTCCGATGGCCTTCAGCCATATTGAATTTCTGGTGACGTCACAAAGCCTATAAAGTCAATTGAAGTATGAGGCTTACACGCTTCGTGCAAACATCGTAAATTCTGCCGTCCTTCTACGTCGTAGCTGTGAGATTGCCTGGTAAAAAGTGCACTTCTAGATTCGGGTTATATTTACCTTTAGATTGTTAAGTTTTTTTATTCTTCTTACCTACTCATAGCAGAGCCGAGATGGGCTAGTGGTTAAAAAGGAGTCAATTTTCCTTAAAAAGAGAGGACGGCCTTGCTCAGCAGTGGAATAATAATAATTTTTTCTAATTTTTAGTTTAATATTAGGCTTTAAATTCTCACGTAACTTTTATCGTATTATAAGCGGTTTACGATATGAATGTTAATTTGTTTTTCATTTCATAATCACCATTTAACTATTAACTCTCACACATAGACCCTTTCCAAGATTCCATGCTTGAGTACTTTATTCTAACTTCGGTCAGTCCGACTCGTGCTTGTCCGGTTTTTATTTCCTCGGGTACCTACAGCTAGCATGTATCTAAATATGTTAAATCTTATATTTTTAATTATTATACAAAAATAAAAGATATATAAAATAAAAAAAAATCTACCTTCTACGTAATTTTCTTATAAACGTTATCACGTAACTACGCTATAAAAGTACGGAACAGTTTAGGAGACAATAAAACAATTTTTATAGCCGATAAATTCGACATCGAAGCGCAAATGATAGAATTCATTAAAGTTTTATGTAGATGTTTAAAATAATATATTTTCTTTACCCGGTACAGATTTGTAATTTAGAAAAGTATTACGTTGGTAAGTTTTACTCTCATGAGTTAAAAATTGTCTCTCGCCTTAGAGTATATTTTGTTGACGAGTTATTAATGAGACATCAACTATGAAGTATGAAATACATATACAGAATATATACATATCTATAATATATCATGCAAAACATATAACCAGATGTAGGTTTACATGCACCACTATGACACGGCCTCATGAACACTTTCGCGTTTTTAAATTCTCTAAGAATAGTTAACATGACGATAACGTTTGTGTCTAAGTATTTGCAAGCACTTTTAATGGAAAGTATAAAAATAAAATGTGTGTGTGTATTTCTTTTACATGGAATTTGCAAATTTACGTTTCACTCTACATCTGAAAACGTTGCTTATTCTGTTCAAATAATCTTTAATATACCATTATGCTAAAACGCATCTGATTTCTAAGTTAGATAACTCTGAACTATTAATATAATAAAATAGTATTGTCTGAAAGATATTTATAACCATAACCCTCTTTAATAAACAGGCTTACAATAACAGCTTTTGTTATTCGGGATTCTAGCTAAGTTATACAACTTGCTGCTTCTTTCAGTTTCACCCGCCTTTATGGTTACTGCTTCGCTACTTTGATTCGTAGCGTGATGTAAAATAGCCTACAACCATCATTAATAAAAACAACGCAAAGAATTTTTCAAATCCGTTTAGTAGTTTTGGAGCTTTTTCTATACCAACATACGATCAAATATATCTTTATAATATTAGTATATACATAAATAAAACTCTCTGGGTTGTCTTTGTATGTAATAATCTTATATGTATGATATGTATGAAAAAAATCGTGCGGAACATTATTATTGTTAAACAGTCTAGAAAATAAAGTATTTGTACGTTAGTCCATGTAGAGCGTACAACTAGAAATAATAAATTAATTATTATTAAACTCAATATATAAATATGTAAAGCTCCATGCAATACGTCAGTATATAATGTGAAATGGAAAGTATTCTCAAGGAACAAACATTCAACCAGCATCCAAGCAGGCAAAAGCTCGAATGAGCGCAAAAAATCCAATATATTTTATGGTCAATAAAATAGTTACGAGATAGTGACTCGCTGAACATTATGTTATACAAATAAGAATATTTACATTATGAATAAACTAATCAAAGTTACAATACATGGGTTATATATGGGTTATATGTGTATATCAGACATACATAGGATTATTTAACTTGGAAATTAATAATAGATATTACAGTGTGATTATATTTCACCAACAAAATTATAAAGACTTAACAGTCAATTAGGCCGCTATAAGAATTCTGTATTAAGAGGTAGAAAGTAAAACACAAACACCCAGATGTAATAATAAGTAAAGAAAAATTGTATGGCCTATACAAATATTTGTCATGGCGCGAATCCCACCTGCAACTGCTAACGATACAGCAAGTTGCAGTGAATAGTACCTATTGAAAAGAGAATATTTAGAAACATTTTTCAAACACGCCTTGCTAAAGATACAAATTTTATAATACCAAGGACTATTGCCATTAGAACGCTAAAAAAATAAAAACTTGACACAGATAAATAATAAAATAATTTAAGACAAAGTTACGATTGTAGGTTGATTTTTTTTAAGATTGCAAGTAACGTAGAGCGTAGCTGTATCCTACTGACTACAGCTCGTATACAGGTCGACTCAATCGAGGCAGTACCTCATTCTCACAAAAGATCGGCGTGAAATAGCTAGAATAGCTTCATTTAGTACGGTGCCGAAAAGTGAACTAACCAACCTAACCTCCATCCCCATTTCTTTCCGTATGTCCTATTTTCTTTCAACATTCATTCCTTTTTAAGCTGGTAACGCTTTTGTGGCTCGTTTAGTGTTTTTTTTATGTGAGATTGTACTCACTAAAACCCACTGCGATGGCCGCCACAGCACGGAAAACGGAGAGACTACGGGATCGCTTTCGCAGGCACGTCCGCGGCCTCAGCGGTGATCACTTAACAAGTGTACCGTCTGCTCGTATTATCAGACCCAGTCAGGGGGCGTTTACGCGGGTCAAACTGTTGACAAGCAGATGTTGTATAGCCCTAAGTAAACGCCCGTCGCTGTCATGTCCCACGCTTCGATACATCATACAAAACATGTTCGTTTTTTTGAGTTATCAATCATACGACGCTAGAACAAATACGATTTTTATTTTAACGAGATACAAGTCATCTATAGCTACTAATTTATATAACTGAATTGTTAGTCTGCTTGTTTTGGCGGGTTTATATCAACATCTATCAGTATGATTTGAACATTTTGTTTATGTGAGATAAACTTTTTATTTAAAAATGTTGACTATTTAACATTAGACTTTAATACATAGGTAAAGCACAATAACCATAAAAATGGTTAAAAAAAATAATGTAAGTAATAAATAAGTTCGAGGAAAAATTAGAACAATTAACAGGTTTATTGCAAAAAAATTTTAATGCGAATACGAAAAAAAATTGTGTTAAAGTCGTCTCTCATTCTGATTTAGGTATAGTGTTACAAGATTTTTAAAGAAATGATTTTTTTTTTAACGTTTTCAAAGGTTGAAAGCTTTTGTAAGAGAAAATATTGCATAGATGTAAATAAAAGCGTCCAAAACTGTGTTCACGACGTCTGCGTCGTCTGCCTACTTTTTGAAATGATTTCCTTTTTTTATATCTAGTAAAAAAAAATAACTTGATTATATCTTATTATATTTTAGTAAACTATAACCAGTTTCATTAAAATTCTTGACGGAACTATACATGGAACCTTTTCATAAAATAATTGCATTAAAACACAGCACAGTTCTATAACATCATTTGCTCCCATTATACAAGTTATATTGTGCTAAGGATTCGTGTAATAAGTGTTACATAAGATGATATCCCATTTTATTATAACATTTTGACAGACCGCCAATACGTAATGCTGTAAAATTGACTGGCGAAAGAGATTGCTACAATCATGAATGTTATTAGGTTGAGCGAAGTTCTTCATTAGGTTACAATTGGTACATTATTTCTGAAGAAATTAGTAAATATTCTGGCTTCTATTTGAATCAGTTGCTTTTAATGTGGTCTAGATAAATAATGACTTATATGTTGCTGTAAATATAATAGTTGCCACTAAAAAGCCCGCGTAGGATTAAAGTATAAGTCGGCAACACTCACTTAGTAATAGGTAAGCTTACAACATCAAATTCAAACTCAAAATTCAAATGGGCTTTTAAAGCACTTTCGAATCGTCAAATTGCATGTCATATTTTAATTTTAGATTTTTATAAAGCTACCACCGGTTCGGAATGTAGTCTCTGCCGCGAAGTACCGGCAAGAAACTCGATAGTAACTCTTTTAAAATCGTTTATACATAATATATTTTTCCTTTTACATAGTATTACGACTATGACACCGCAGGTAAAACTATAAGGAGAAAATTACAATTGTAAGTTTTACTTTAGTAATTTATATAAAACGACTCTGGTAACAGTTACATTGGTAACATGGTTGTGACTGGCAAAAATAAGGCACTAGGAGTAGATTCTTTCAGATATAAAGCAACAAACAACATATGGTAAACTTTATGAAGTGTTCTTACACTGCAAAACTTATATTATTATAATCTCGCTTAACAAAGATCAAACAATATTAGTAGTAATTTACTTAATGAATCTTTACTACCATTAGATATGAAAAAGCATTTTTTTTTTCATTTTTTTGTTAGTGTTTTTAGAATTTAATACAAGTCTGATTTTCTAAATACTATAATTATTCTGGAAAGCTACTCAAAATACGTATAACAAGCGAAAATGCATGCAGAATATAGTTGTATCAAATAACAATTGAAAAATGTTTTTACCTTTGTACGCTAATGATGTTGCCAGTAAAAACGATACATACGATAGATGTCGCCACGTTTGTGAATCTAATTTATTCCCCTGACTTTTAACCTACAGCGTGTTTCAGCTACAGTTTGCGCAATATTTCGAAATGTGAACGTCTCAGTACGGTTCGTTAGTTGCTGTATATGGAGAGCATAGATATATAAACTGTTATGTGATACACTATTTATCCATCTTGTATCGAAAAAATTTAGGTTAGGTTACAACACGTTGGCGGTGTGGTCACTGCAACTGACTGTAGCGCTTACGGTCGCGGGCTCGATCCCCGCTCATGGCAGGTGTATTGGCCATACGGGTGTTTGTCGTGGTCTGAGTGTTTGTCTTAATATTGTGTATGTTTCCGGACCCCCGACACAAGGTCACAAGATCTTAATGGGGGCCGTTGAATGTGATGCGTTTATTTGTTTATTACATCTAAGTTTCTTTTGAAACATAAAATGGTAACTACCATATTGGCGTCTGAAATTATCGCGTTCCAAGACTTCCAAAGCAGGGTAAAGGTGTCTTATTAGGGTCAAGTATGACTAAACTTACCACGCTGCCCTACTACAGATAGTTGGATATACCTCTAAATTTCTTTTAATACATGCAGGGCTGCGGACTTTTCACTATATTTCCCTTCACCGAGCACGAGATGAATTTAAATATAAAAGCACTTGAAAGCGTAGAAATGCATGAGCTTAAACCCGCGATCATCATTGAAATCACTAAAGTTACACAGATGTAATACAAAACGTGATGTACGAGAAAAACAAACTTTTTTCAAGGATAGAACTAATTTGAATAGACCTTATAAAGTTATCTCGAAAATATCTCAAAGAAGAAAAGTTTATAAGTATCTTTCTAAGACCCAAGGTTCATGAATTTTAATGCATTCTAGCCTTTTTAAATGAAAACAGTCTTGTAATTAAAACGACAACCCTACTTAACATCGCGGCGACTTATTGCTCCATTCCATTTTTATTATGCTAACTGACACTTAAGACACTAAGGCATGTCGAGCTTAGTGTGTAAATTATAATTACGTTATACTTATGAATGATAGATGTGACTAACATATAGACCAACGGGTTAAGAATATATTGGATATGATCTATTTTTCTGTAAAAATACAATTATATATACACTTGTAAAACTTTAAAGACCTCATTGCTTAATTCCATTTATTATTTTCTAAATATTGTGAGTTAATCACAAGACTCATATCTTTTTATTCTTTAAGCTCTAATCATAAAAACCTGATCGATAATGGTTTTTACTATATTTATTTTTTCTTTTTATTCTCACGTAGAACCTTTTATGTCTAATATTGTACTGAAATATTGTGGACTGTTTCTCTAGGGATTTGAAATCGCGTGTGAAGTAAGCAACTCAACGTTTCGCAGACTAAATTGTTCCTATGAAACAGCAGTGGCGCCGCACGCGAATCTTAAATAAACAAGACGTTTTTAGACTTCAGACAAAGCCTTAATCTTTTTCAAACGTGACCTGACTGCAAAATTTACATTTTTATTTCTTGTACTTCTGACGGCAAAATTGACTTATCTCTATTCAAAAATCATGAAAAGATCTGCGAATCATAGAAATAGTTCTTTCTTTTACCTAAAATATATGACATTTGTCGTGTTTTAAAACGATTCGACTAATTTCAGCTTTGTCTTATAATAATCCGGAATCTCTAAAGGTCCAAATTTTTGTTGACAATTATTTTTCGGTATGTCAGAAATGTTTGGAAAAAAATAGTTCAAATTTCGAATTATTTCTATAGATGTCCAAATCAAACCAAATCCAAGTTAAAATTTGGGTGTAAAAGCTTTCACATTCCCACCCAAATTTCCTCATAAAGTAATATTCCATAATAGAAAAATCCTTACCTCCGACATATTTAACAGCGGACCAAATAATAACTAATGTGCTGACATGGTGATAAACGTGTAGGAAAGACGCCTGATTTTCTTTCTTCCGTAAAATGAAGAACACGGTCTCCGATAGCTCCATCAGTTTTAGTATAATCGTCCACCACAAGAAGCTCAGCATGCGCAATGGTTCTGGATTCATAGAATAATCTGGTAGCAAGCATCCGAAGTGATATGTGGTCGTCCAGCCTGAAGTCATAATCTGAAAAAGGAATGGCAGATGCAATATTTGTTCTATTTTAGATACTTTTTTGAGATATATGTTTGGTGGTCACGTTTAATTTGATAATAATATCTGATTATTATGAGGAACCTTAGTGTACTTATTTCCCTCGAGAAAAAAAAAGAAAGCTTAAAATTTGAATCTCTATGTATAACTGACTTTTGATGGCGGGTTCTCTCGTATTAATGTAGATTTTATTTAAATAATACGTATATAGGTGAATATAAAATATAGCCTGTGACCATCTAGAATAATGTTCCCTTCAAATGGTACCATAATTTTTTAAATATATTCCATAATTTCGGAGTTTTCTTTGCACATAAAATAATCGCTTTCTAAATTAAGAATCTCCAACATATTCAATACTCGATAACCGTTATTGTTCTAAATACTTTTAGCGTTAATTTTAAATAACGCAAGAGCTCTTATATTTATAGGCAATTATATCCTAACGTAACCGTGACTTAAATGCCAACTAACTTGAGCAATTTCCCTTTAACTTTGGCTTCGTTGTGAAGCGTTGTTATCGATTTTCACGAAGCCTTTTATCTTTTACAAACCATTGGGTATGAAACATAATTTTGACGATAAAGAAAGGTCAGGCTAAATTTTATTGAAATATTTTATATGGGCTTAATTTGCAGGCTGTAATGAAGTGTATACATGTTATGAAGGTGTAACAGGAAATTAGCGTTCGCGTTTATAATAAAATCTCGCCACCCACTCGCGAAGCTGAAACCACGTTGAAATTGAAACATTAATTAACTGTACTGTGTGAATTTATACTAATATTATAAAAAGGTAAATTTTCTTTGTAACTTTGTTTGTAGCGGATGATCTCTGAAAATACTGATGCTATTAAAATTACTTTTTACGTTGGATAGCCTGAGGAATAGGCTATATTACATCACGCTACAACTTATAGGAGCAAAGCATGAACGCGTGTGAAATTGCGGTATGTATAAAATTGTAGTATCTAAAGTTTAAACAAAGTCTTGTTAGTTACTACAATTACAACTCAAGAATGGCTAAACGAGAAGATTTTCATGATCTTTGAGTTATTGGCTTTGTCTCCGCTCCAAATAACAGAATACCTATTACAACATCAGTAATAATTACGAAAAAAAAATTACGGATATAATCATTTTCTCATTCTAGGGCAGTACAAAATTACCTGGATCAGATAGTTATCGATAAACAATATACATACAAATAAACATAGAAAATCTTCCGTGAATAAAGTTGGTTAAAATATGTGAAACTAATATGCGTTGGTTTTCTAACAGGTAATCAAAAATCAGTAACTTCCTTTTTAGGCGATAGTAAAATATAGAATTAGCGCGTTCACGATCAAGCATGCAAAATTAGACTTCGTTTGTATATGTAACGATTTATTTTTAAATAGTAATAATGTGTTCATTACCGGTTCCTCTCGGTTGAGACTCATTTCAAACCAATGGCTGTTTTGTAGAAAAGTCAAATATTGATTTGAAAATTAACGATTCATAGTTAATAATATAGAAAAATAATAATACAAGTTGTGAATTTAAATAAAATAAAATACGCCAGATTTTAAATTGTAATACCACATTTGCGTCATTATGGGAATAAAGAATTCTAACAGATGTCATGCTTTAAAGATTAAAAAAAAACTTTCTTTTTGACTCCAGAA
The DNA here is from genome assembly GCA_037950945.1 of Hypolimnas misippus. Lineage (NCBI taxonomy): Eukaryota > Metazoa > Arthropoda > Insecta > Lepidoptera > Nymphalidae > Hypolimnas > Hypolimnas misippus. The sequence continues at coordinate 11,517,043 of JBBEEQ010000011.1, forward strand.
CTATATTGTTGTGGCACGATGTAAAAGTGACTAAGCCAAAATAATTATTATAGTCATACAATTTTTCTTTACATAGACTTTATAATTTGGGCACAAAGCTAGCAATGCATTAGCATTTCTTTTTTTTGTGATTCACATATCTACTTTGCTTTTACAATGCTAACATTTTAAAACGTACAATATTTTTCATTGTATGCCCTACTTCTTTTACATTTTTGCTGTTATAAAGAAAGGAATTTTTCGTAGTTCAAATTAATCAACTTTTTTTAATTTTACTCTACTAACTAATTCAAAAAGAGGAGCTGCAGTACACGCTTTTACTGGCGTCATCAATTCAGTATATACAAGATTAATGTCAGATTTATTGTGTATAGTATTAATGGATGTTAGATTAAAAAAAAACTTATTATTTCTCTAAAATTTGCCAATCAGACATTATTTTAATAGCAATCAACAGGATGTGTGAGTGTGTGTGTGTCTTAAGTAACATGTATTTACATCTTATAATTTTTCGATACTTTATTAAAGACCCAACCCGCAGTAGAGAAGAGTGTTGGATTAAGCTTTAAACCTTCTTAATAGGAGAGGAGGCCTTTGCCCAGCAGTAGGACATTTGCAGGCTGCTACTTTATTTTAAAATTTACCCAAAGTAAATTGTAATGGATTGTGTTGGACTGATTTGTATCTACTCACCCCCCAAGTGACCACAGCGTTAGATATGATCTGCAACACGTTGTACCACTTGATGACACTCTTCAGTTCATACGGCTTCCTGCTTCTCATGTACGATGGCAACACCACCTTAATGAGGACCAGGTAGCTGGTTATGATGGCGACGAGGGGCTTTGGTGACCCCATAAGTAGCCAGTCGTTGACACGTGGGTCTGAAAATGTTTAATTTTTTTCTGAAATAATGCATAGCAATGTCGTTTATTTGACATCGGGATAAATGGTTATTGTATTTTTAATTTATATCTTAATCCAGATACTTAAGTATTACCTGTTAATTATGTCAATTCTGCCAAATTGGTGATTTACCTGATAACATTTTAGGCCGGCAAAGCATCCGCCATTTCCCTTATGTTGTAGATGTCCATCGGCGATAGTAACCACTTAACATCAGGTGGAACTACATATATACTCGTTGGCTCGCTTTGTTTTATAAAAAAATACCGTGGTTTTTGCGCTTAGTATCTTCTGACTTAGAAATTACACGCACAATTTTTCTTTGGCATTCAGGTCGACTGGACGACCCCTATATAAAAGGCTTAAGAGCTCTCGAACTATTAAACTTTATGAACCTTTCTAATTGATTACTTGCTTTTGTTTTAGTCGAAAAGGCTAAAAATATTTTACATTTTCAATTCTTTAATTCAAGCGAACTCTACTCACCAAACTTCACTTAGAACACTAGTTTCTGAGAGTAGTCTCACCTCACCCAGAGTTCCAAACCGAAGCATTTTTTGTTACAAAAAAGTGGCGCTAGGTATTTTGTTTTTAAGTTAAAATAAAAATTTACGTGAACGTGAGTGTTTTGGCTTATCAAAATAAAATACTTTTTTTTTATCCAAAATAGGAATTTACATTCTCCTTTTTAATGTCAAGAATCGAATCGAAATAAATCTACCACGGTTTCGGAAATGTATAGCCTCAGGCCTGAAAAGAAACCGCGAAAGAAACTCAACGGGACTTTTTTTTGGTTAATTTTTTTAACAACATCAAGATTAGTTACAATGCGTAAAACATATTGAGACAGTCTGATAAATATATTTGACTAAAGTTTTATACATAGTAGATTTCCTTTAATAATAAAGTTCTATAAATATATCTTGATTAAAATCGTAAACATGTATTAAAAGTGAACTATGTAGAAACAAGCAAAATAATCTCATTGAACTTGACTTGAAATATCTAAACTTCTCTTCATCTACCAATACATCTACATAATTAAACGCATCAAACGCATAACACTCAACGGCCCCCATTAAGATCTTGTGACCTTGTGTCGAGGGTCTGGAAACATACACAACACAAACACCCAGACCACGACGAACATCTGTATGGCCAATACAGACATTTGCCGTGAGCGGGGATCGAACCCGCGACCGTTAACGCTACAGTCAGTTGCAGTGACCACTGCGCCAACGTGTCTGTCGTTGTCGCCAATTATCCGAAATTTATGTCTACATAAATTATGTATAAGTTTTTGGAATGGTTCGGTAGCCTATTTGGTTAATTCATTTTTTTTAATGTAAAAGTTTGTATGAAAAATATAGAAAAATTGTTTGTAAGTTTGTACGTAGAGGGTAATCTCCAAAACTACTGATCCGATTTGAAAAATTCTTTTTACGCTTGATGGTCTAAGGATTTAGGAAGGTTACAGGCTACATTGCATCACACTATGACTCATAAGCGCGAAGTAATAACCATAAACGCGAGTGCAGGGGCAGTAGTACGTAATTAATAGTAATTTAGTCCAGACTTTCACTTTACTATGTACTGAATTATCAATACAAAGATTTAAATAATAGTGCGAATGCCTATTCCTATTACGTCAGAGATAAAAGCCAGGAAGTCGCCATCACCATTTCAATAGCCTGTCCTAGTCGAGGAACTAAATAGGAATCATGTGTTATCACTAATGATCTTCAATGTGGACCAAGTCTGAATAAGCCAACTAGCGGCGATTGCTTTGACTAGTGATCTTATCAGTAGCTATCATTATATTGGATCACGACTTAAATGCTATAGTTTTCACAACGTGACCGAAGGTAATGCCGCGTTTAGACTGGTGTAATTTAGTGCAACTTGTTTGATATAATGCAATGTAACACGAACAAATTTCCATACAGTGTATGCTTTGCACGTACGTAGATTGTATTTGTGAGTGTGTTGTAACGTGCACGACATAGACATGCCGTGTGCTATTTGTCATAATTTTGCATTACAAGACGAAAACGCTAAACGATTCGTCAATTGTCTATCGAATACAGTAAGACGCGCAGTAAGTATAATCTATTTTTTTTTACTTGTCCTATTTAGCAGACAAATATATATATTTCTAACCACACAGAAGAGTTAGATAAGAAATTATCGATTGGATGATTGATCTGAATCGTTTTTATAACGCAAAATTATAATGAAAAAGACTGTTCGAAAATTCGTGATTCGGAGTATTGTTACAAAGAAAAGATAATTAAAGAAATATAGACTATACAGCTGTATCCAAGTAGTTAATAGTAAATGACTTCTTGTGTTGTGCGTCTAGACTGGCATAAGTGTTTAACTGCACTACAGTCTGCCGCAAAAGCTTGAAGCTAATAAGTACGAGACTGCTTAAACTTCTAATGATTAATTTCTAAATGTTCTTCAACAATGCCAGTTACCTACAGAATAGGTACTAAGAATTATGAAAAAACTATGCCATTGCAGAAATTGTTACTGTATTATATTCTTACAATTTATCGAGCAGTTTGTAAGCTGCGAAAAATTCAAAATGAGTAGCAACATAAAGCCAGTCAGTTACACTCACAGTCACTTACATATTTTTTTTAATTTACAAAATCATTCGGGTTATCGGGCATTCGATGCCCGCGGTTAACAGCAATGTGGCCGAGAGCTACACTTATAGAATGTTAAATTGCATGTTATTGTAAAATAATACACCAGTATGTACGCGGCTTAGTATGATGTACATTTTCACGATGCACTGAAGGCGTCCTATTCACCGTTCTAGTAACTGATGACTAAATAATACTAAATACACGAACTGGACATAATTTATTGCGTAGTAGTAAAATCAGCAATGTTCCTTGATATTTAATAAGTAATATCTGAAAACCCCTTTCTATTAAAACCATTATTAATAAAATCTGTCCCTTTATATTATTGACTAAAATAATAGTTTTAATTTTAACAAGTAAATTGGATGCTGATAAGCAATAATGTGACAACCCACAAAAAGTTAAATTCCGAGAAATTGTTGTATTTTGATACTGCATCACCTATAACATTATTAACAAAAAAATGAAGTCATATAAACTAAATACGTTCGGAAAAAAGTTTCTTAATTAATTGTTTTGAATTTCAAGTCCGTTCCATATTTTGCAATATATACGATAATCGTATGTATTATAAAAATCTTTTATTAGGTAAAACTTTTTATTTTCCCAATCTGTTTCAAATTTACATTACTTTTTATCAAAATAAAAAAGAAAAGATGGCTTTATACTTCGTCACACATATTTACTAAGAATAAGTTTGACATATTTAAACGCCATTTTCACAATATGATCCCTGTGGCTTGACACAGTATTGCTTATCAGCGTCCAATTGTAGTGTATAATTTAAATTAATATAAGCCATTAACATTTTAATTCATTTTTATATTCGATAATGTGAGAAATTGCACATAAACAATAGCGACTCAGTAAAAATTACAATTATATACCGCTTACTTCTTTTATTAATAAGAGAACATTAAAAATACGGGCTATTCTAACAATAAATATTAAATATTTTACATTACAAAATCGTGTTTTCATAACACCGAAGTATGATTATTTCGAAAAGTAATTACGATTACCATAAATGGTGAATATTTTTAATTGGAAGCTATTCGTATTTAATGTGTTAAAACGAACAATTAAAATAACGATCAAACTAATCACAAATTTGTAATACTAATTTAAAAAAATTAAGAAAAATATTTCGTGTGTACTTTGAACAGATTATGAAGACAACTACACATACATACATATATACATATCGATGCTGATAAGCAATAATGTGTTAACCCACAAAAAGAAAAATCTTGATGTATTGTAATAATGCAACACCTATTTAACATTATTCAAATAATTTTCAAGTATTCTTAACTAAATAAGTTCGGAAAAAAAGTTTCTTAATTTAATGTTTATAATTTCAAGTGCGTTCCATATTTTGCAATTGTTACAATTATCTTATATATTTGTAAAACTTATTATTATCTAAGATAATACGAAGTATAGCAATCTGCTTTCAATTCATTATTATTTTTATTATAATAGAAAAGAGAACTTGTTTGAAAATGTATTTATACATTTTCAAACAAGTTTATTAAGAATAGGTTTGTTATGCGTCATTTCTAAACGATCGAATTCGCGGGAATAAAATGTACTCTGGAAATTACTCTACGTCTGTGGAAGCATTTAAGATGACAATTTTTTTCAATTCAGCTTAAAGAAGATTTTGATACGGATATCGATATTCCCATTAACATTCCATTATAATTAAGTAAAGAATTATAAAAAGGAATATTCTAATGTTATTTAATATTAAATAATAATAATTTGACACGATTACGCTTAATAATGTTATAAATATACAGATTTATATGAAGTAATTCTCGTCATATATTTTACATTTTATAAGTACCATACATATAACTATAAAAATTTTTATTACAAAACGTATACCTAAATAAAAACTTTCTCTTGTCCTTAATAAAATGGTATTTTTATCACCTGTCTGACCCATTAATAATATGAATAAAGAATGGGTGCGGACAGATGCTTGGATATAATAATAAAGGACTTATACAAAACATGATAACAAAACGCCTCCCTTATTCAATAAAACACACGAGTGTAACATTATTGTGATTTTATCTGTAAGGTTTAGTCATGGGGTAATTGTAAAGCCATATATATGTATGTATTGATGCATCTAAACAAACTGATCTATACTAATATTGTAAAGCTAAAGAGTTTGTTGGAACGCGCGAATCTCAGGGACTCGTTAGAATTTGCAAAATCTTTTTGTGTTAGATAGTTTATTTATTGAGGAAGGCTATAGGCTATATTACATCACGCTACGACTCATAGGAGCGAAGCAGTAACTATAGCGAATGAAACAGTACGGGACAGGTAGTATCTAATTAAACTTCAGTTAAAAAACGTCGATTTTGTTTAACTTAACATATTTGTTACATGTATGATATACCTTTTTCAATTACAATGACCATTTGCACTAATAAAGCATATAAAATAGATTTGTTTTGTTACGTAGTCTGGACGTTCTATAAAAGTTCGCGTTTTATGTGTGTACACGAGCGTATAATTCGTGTCACTGACGTCAAGGTCGAGAGGTCAGGAGAGTACGTACCGGAAATACGCTCAGGGTATGAACACCCTAATTATATAAACACAAAATTGAAAACCTTAAATAACCCCCGACAATCTACCCATTGAGACTATTTCAACGAACTTACGATACGAAACTTTCTGTCGTACTTAGACTTCAAAACTTTTTGAACGACGGATTTGCAGTGTACACCAATATCTCCGAACTTAACCATTTGTGGCTTAACACATTATTGCTTATCAGCATCCAATCAACAAAGAATAAAAACTTGCATTTCCATCATATTCATCATTTCCATATTAGTACCTATATCCTAGATTAGGATTTAAATTCAACATAAAAACCCAAAAGTCACCAAAACTGTTTTATTGAACAACATTGATCGTTGATATTAAATCAATGACTAGGATAATTTATAATGTAAAGACTTATCTGAGGTCAATAAACTTTATCTCTGTAATCAGTCACGAGCATTGCTCATTATTAATATATAATATGCAAATGAATTACAGAATACAGTCTTGCATAAATAAAATGCAGTCTGTACTTTTTAATGAATGCTTTACACACCAAAGCTATACATATAAAACATTTAAGCGTTCTTTATATTTATTTCGACATGGATGCTTATAAGCAATAATGTATCAACCCACAAAAAGTAAAATTCGGAGAAATTGATGTATTCTATTACTCAACATGTATTTAAAATTACTTTTAAGTAATTTTTAACTGAATAAGTACAAAAAAGTTCATTACTAAAGGAATATTCTAACATTTAGTACCAAAAAAAACCTGTTTATGATTAAAAAACTTTTTTTCCAAGAATCCTAAAATAAACAAAATGGATACAGAAAAAGTCCATTTCATAATAAAACATAAGAAACGTGGGCGTCGTTACTCGCGTTATATTAGATTTCGAGTGTAATTTTGTTTATGGAATATCCATCTCTTCGAGTCTGAACGCGTCTTATTTGTGGAAATGTTATTATAATTATAGATGGCAACGTCGAGCCGTTATCGTCGAGGGAATATTACATTTTGGTATTTACATAGTCTAATATACAAATAAATGAAACAAATTAACAGCTTTTAAATAATTACATATGGAAGTGTATACGGTACTTACATTAAAAATACGATTTTTGAAATTGTTAGTCTGTCTGTCTGTTTGTTTGTTCCGGCTAATCACTGAAACGACGAGACCGACTTTGAGGGGACTTTTACTCACTCTAGCTAAAGTTTTAAGAAGTTACTTAACATAGGGCATAAATAAAAAAAGAGCGCAACCACATGCATATAAAAGTATATACGTTACTTACATTAAAAATACATTTTTTTTTTTAAATTTTGTATTTCTGTCTGTTTGTTCAGGCTAATCTCTGACATGGCTACGCCGATTTTGACGGTACTTTCACCCACAGATAACTAATGTTATAAGCAGTAACTTAAAAAAAAATTAGAAAAATTCAAATAAAAATATATGCGAAATAAACAAAATTGAAACCAATGAAATAGTGAGTACCAATATCCGATTTAACTAAGGAAGGTAAACATTATATAAATATAATTTTTCCTCAAATTAACGCGGGTGAAACTGCGGGCACAGCTAGTGGGAAATAAGTTCACTGACTGGTTGTATTATAACTGAACTACAATGGTGTTATATAATGGTAGATATAGTATTATATAATTTGATTTGATTTTTGATTATGCCGACAACTTTAAAAGACGTTGCCTAGCAACCAGCTAGCGACTGAGTATAACAGGCGAGAGCAGCTTTAGGTCAATAGAAAGCTTGTTTAAGTTGGAAATGTAAACGGTTTTTAACGTACGTAATAATTTACTAAAATTGAAAATTAAAAAAAAAACCCTCGACAATCTCTTTATTGAGACCATTCCAACGAGCACCAACACGATACCTGTACTGTAACTTGGTGAGGAGTTGAGTATCCTGATCCTGGCTGCAGCATCAGGCCAAGAATTTCATGATTTTGCATAGTTATATGTGCAATATATTATGCGTATTATGTATGAAAGTAAAGATACACACACATATGTTTGAAAGTAAATCAATTTATATTTATATATGTAAATACTTATCGTGCATCTAAGATTCCTACCGCAGCTAAGAAGGAAAGAGCTCATAATCTTGAAATGGCTAAAACGATTTTGATAGAACATTTCTAAGCACCATCGCTAGCAAATCTTTCAAATGAAAAAAAAAACGGATTCTAATAGGTTCACCTGACGTTGCCATCGTTATGAGCTACGGTGCCGCAGACACACATAGAGGTCAAACTTATAACAATACTTATTTACGTTCACATCTTAAGACAATCGTCCCGCATAATAAAATCTACATTAACGCCAGCGAAGCTAGTAATTTAATAATTCGTTATAACCGAAAATAATAAAACACTTTATGGTATATATTGTACTAGCTGTTCCTTGCGATTTCACTCGCGTTTATGGATACTGCTTCGCTTCTATGAGTCGTAGCGTGAAGTAATTTAGCCTATAGCCTTCCTCGATAAATAAACTATCTAACACAAAAAAAAAAATTTATTCGAACCAGTAGTTCCTGAGATTAGCGCGTTCAAACAAACTCTTCAGCTTCATAATATTAGTTATAGATATGTAAAATGATACATATCGTCGGTGATAGTGTAAAACCGCGTAACTAGCTTTCACAATAAGGTCCATTTTTGCGCAATGGAAAATGCCCACAAGCCTTATTTTTATCAATAATGTGATTTTGTATTTGATTCAAATTTTAACTTTATAGGAAAAGTTAGATACGCGGTTTTGAAATATCACCGACGATATTGTAGTTTTACCTGCTCTTTCATAGAACACAGTATTGTACGCTCTCTCTATTATATCCATTACTACACAGCACTCGTTCGCGGCAACACTATTGGTAATGGTAATCTATACGAATATTTCGTACATTTCAATATATTACCGTATGTATTTCGAATATGTACCTACATTGTGCATTGTTATAGGTAACTAGCTGCCCCTCGCGGTTCCACTCGCGTTTATGATTATTGTTTCGCTCCTGTGAGTTGTAGCGTGATGTAATATAGCCTGTTACCTCCCTTAATAAATGGACGCTGATAAGCAATACTGTGTCAAGCCACACGGACTTCACTTTGTGAAAATGACCCCTAAAGATGTAAAACCCATAAAGTATATATCCATCTTTTATTTGCTATTTTGATGAAAAGTATAATGAATTTAATTGGCACAACTAAAAGCCATTAACCAAAAAATCGAATTTAATAATGAATTTAAAGCAGATTGGTATAGTAAAGAGTTTTATATGATAATAAGTTTTTAAAATATATGAAATTATTACAGATTCTAAAATATGGAACACACATCAATATTCTAAACATTACATTAAGATTTTTTTTGAATACTGTTAAATACGTGATGTATTGTCAGAATAATTCAATATCTCTTAATTTGATTTTTTGTGGGTTGACATATTATTGCTTATAAGCATCCAAATAAGCTATCGAACACAAAAAGTTTTTTTAATCCAATAAGTAGTTTCAGAGACATACAAACTTAGAAACAAAATTTACCTGTTTACAATATTAGTATGGACTAGCTTTTGCTCGCGGTATCGCTCAAGTTAGCCATGTGGCCATCTAGAATAATCCACCAAGCGGCACTTTATTTTTAAAATTAGTTCAATATTTTCGTAGTTTACTTCGCACATGCAAAATTCGCTCTTTTTGTTATATACTAGGTTGCTAATTGATTACCGGCACTTAATGTAGTTAATTGAATGCCCTTTAATGGAATGGTTAATTGACGCTTAACCAAAAACCCGCTTAATAAAAAAAAAACAATTTTGATTTTTTTTTATTTATAAGGATACTTTCTGGCCGGTACCATAGAAATTTGAATCAAAATTGGTTTAGTAGTTTGATTTTTTTTAAGTTCTAATCATATACGGTCATACTTTAGCAAAATATAAGCTTTAAGTAATGCTTGTAAAGTGCAAATTACTTTTGTAGTTTTTTCGTAAGTAGTCAAAATTAAGGCACTGATAGTAAATTCTTTCAGATGTAAAGCAATAAGAAATAACGTAAATAAATCTTCAAAACTTATAATAAGTGTAATTCTCGCCTTAAAATTATTAATATACAAGTGTTTCATTTGCAATTATAAATGTCAACAAAGAGGTCAAGAGGCCCTTTAATCCTATTGTATAAATGCACTAGCTATCTGTCCCGACTTCGCGTAACTAACAATAAAACATTTCCGATTAATAATACTTTCATTGTACCTTTTGTTTACGGCTTCGCTCACAGTCCCGTGTTCGACGGACTTTGAGCGACTGTCCTGACTGAATCTGAGCGGCATATCGGTCATTTAATATCGAGTTAGTGGTGATCTGGCGAACTCTTGGAAGGGTAAAAAGTATTGGCGAGCATGCAAGCAATCATAACGCCAAACAGTTCGCTGCCAAGTAATCGCTCACCGAATAAGTTGGCAAGCGAAACGCCGCTAACTTCGGAAATTATGTAGTGTATTAACACTCCGTTTAGAAATTATAGAGGGGCAAACCAGATACAAAGTAGTCGCTCACTGTTGGCTTAATAGGGTCTTAATGTCGAGTTAGTTGCGATCTGACGAATTCTTGAAAAGGAAAAAAAGCATTGGCTGACATGCAAGCAAACAACGTCGAACAGGGCCACAGTGCCCCAAACTGCGTAAATTACGCTGTATCGACACTCCAATTAAAAATTTTAGGGCGGAAAACGAAATCGGGACACGAATTCATGTAAATTTTATTATACCGGACGACCGTCTCAGACTTATTTTTCTGTCTGGCCTGTATGACACGCGGGTCACACAGGAAATTAATTGTACTTTGCCTAAAAACCTCAGAAGTGAAAACAATAAATCGTAAAATCCAGATTAGGTATCCATATTGGGTAGAATCTACATATGTACAAAACCGGCCGTAACTTTACGTGAAATTGACATAATAAACTCGTAATTGACGATTCAAATAAGCTTCTCAAAGTATATTTTGGCGTAACAAATGATATGTAGATAGATAAGCGCTAACAAAATTTAATAAATTATAAAATCAAATATCTTACCTAAAATAATTTAAATCTCACTTGGTACTCTTATTTATATATTAAGGTGTTCAAGCAAACGAACAAACATAAGACATAAAACACATAACATAATGTTTAACGTAATTTTAATATGAATTCTTAATTTATTTCCAGTCGAAAGAGAAGATGACGCGCGGCGTGAGGCGCGGCTGTGTGCGGCTCCGGGCGGCGGTGATCGGCATTGATGATGAAGACGACTCCACCTTCACCATCACAGTCGATCACAAAACCTTCCATTTTCAGGTGATCAACTTATTCTCTATTTCTCGTAGAATTATTACGATCTAATTCATTGTTTTCGTGTATTTAATTTCCTTCATAATTCTAATACGAATGAATGTATTATTTTTTAATTATTTCTTATTAATCTGCTCAGTGCTCATAGAGAAATAATACATATTAAATTTAAGGCCATATAATATGTATTTAGATTTACAAAGGTAAACAATACATTCTCGTAACTTTGGCGGAACTCACACACTTAAGAAAAATATAATAGCGAGACACTAAAAAGATTTCAAGAAAATAATTTCAAAAGCCTTTTCTAATCATAAAATAGAACCGTTAATATTATTTTCTAGCCAAATATTTCCGATATGATTCTCAAATATTCTATAAATTATATATTCAATTTTCCCGACTTAATCACCTAAAACGGAATGCACCGTCTGTTACGGAACAAGCATCTCATCGCGACCTCGGCTTACTTTTATTTAGTATGAATCATTCCGAAATCCTGCCTTTCTCTCGTATTTCCGTTTCAATGAATTCAAACGAAAACGTTTCGAATTCTTGCCGAGAATACTAATTTGCACCGATGTTATCTGAGTCGTCCGTTGATATATTGAGATGTCCTTTACAAGCAGTTATATTTGTCGTTAGGTGCCCATTGCGGTTTTACTTGCGCTTATGGTTACTGCTTCGCTCCTATGAGTTTTAGCGTGATGTAATATGGCCTATAACCTTCCTCAATAAACAGGCTGCCTAAGGCGAGAGTTTCATTTGTAAGTTTTGCTATAGTAATTGATATAAAATAACTATAATCACTCTATCTTACTGCGTAATGTCCGGAACATTCTAATTTCCGTAATTAAAACTAGTTTGTCTTTGTACATTTTCATGAAACTTCCATGTGAAATCTAAAGCTACGCCCGTGCTACCTACAATTGTATACTCTTTTGGAAACCATCGTTGTCCTTGCTAATGCTGAGAGTATTCTGCAGGCCCGCGACGGTTCAGAGCGCGAGCGGTGGGTACGTGCTCTGGAGGATACGATCGCTCGGCACGGACGCCGCGAGCGCTGGTCGCGCTGCGTGCCCGCACCCGCGCATCGACACGGCGATCTGGAGCGCAGGATCGCTGAAGCGGACGCCTACTTGCAGATCATGATTGAATTAGTTTCTGTGAGTAGATTGTTTTTTTTTAATTCATCCCTATTCGGGACTGGCAAGGATCTAAAACCATAAAGCCTAGTCAGTGGTTATTTTGTTTTTTTTTTCAATCGATTTGAAAAATGGAGCAGGTATCAATTCTTAGGGCCTACGTCATCGGTCCCTGGTTAAATTTTAAATAGTTATCCGATATGTAAATAATGTTTTTAGTAAAATAGGTATACTAACGGTTGCGTCACAATATATTTATAACAATATTATACATATCCATAATAATATTGATTTGTTTGAGAAAAATAGTGACTCGCATTGTATTAACACAAGAAGAAAGGATAAACTCATAACACCAAGCTTTCGACTTCGCAAAGTAAATGTTTTCTTTCTGGGCAAGGTGTCCGTTTTTATAACAACTAATTTAAGCAACTTTTATTTGTTTTGACGATTCAAAAGTGCTTTTAAAAGCCTACTTGAATAAAGTATTTTTGATTTCGATTTTTTGATTTTGTAACGTTGTAAGTTCCGATAAAGCTATCGTGGACTTAATCCGTAATCGATGAAAGAGGACCTTAATGTATTTTTTTTCCAAGAATTCCGCCATTTTTTTCTTGATTTTCGTTTTTTTTTTTTGCATGAAAAGATATACTTTCAGGTCCCATTGAATATTTATCAAAATCAGTTCAATAATTTAGTTTTTAACTGGAATAAATATTTTATCCAAGTAAACGATATAATGTAATTGTTTTTAAAGTCGGTTCATATTTTAAGTCAATTAGTTATCCCAAATTTAAACGCTATGGTTATCCCATGAAGTATATATCAAAGTCTTTACCAATTGTTATAACTAGCGTATAAAAAAGTAAAGTAATGTCCCACTGCTGGGCAAAGGCCATCTCTCCTATTAAGGAGAAGGTTTAGAGCTTAATCCACCATGCTGCTCCACTGCGGATTGGTGGATATACATGTGTCAGAATTTCTCTCGACACATGCAGGTTTTCTTACGATGTTTTCCTTCACCGCCGAGCTCGAGATGAATTTAAACACTAATTTAACACTTGAAAAACCAGCGGTGCTAGCCGGGGTTTGAACCCGCGATCATCAGTTGAGATCGACGTGTTCTAACCACTAGGCCATCTCGGCTCATCAGGGCGTATAAATTATACTGCAATTTTTAAAACGCTGCTAAAAAAACTCTGAGTACACTTTATACCATACCACCATAATTGACCTTTTAAGATGTTTAATTAGTAAATGTTGTATTATAATGACAGCTTAAGTTAGATGTACCAATGTCATAACATTGTTAAAATAATAATTTACTTTTGCAGAAAATGAACACGAGAGTGTCAGAGCTACCAGATCCGCAAGAGAAGAATAAAGGACAAGTCATTTTAGACCACTCCAACGTAAGATATCTAAAATAAATCGTTTATTTTCATCTTTCACGTCATATTCATTAGAGTATAATAACTAATAGTGCGGCATTTCTTACGACCGTTAAAAAGTAATAATTGTACGAGTATACAATTTGTTTGTAACTATTTTGAATCTGTGAAAAACAAAATCAATGGGTTCCAAAAAAATATATTTTTTTTATAAATGAGGCAGTTTCAGTTTTCATCAATCGGCCCCGTGACTCCTTTAAGTTTTTTTTTGGCCGTTCACTTTAAAATTCACTACACTTCTATTTGAAACACAATACTTCTATTTAAAATGGTAAAATAGTACTTGAAATATATTAGTATCCTTGAGTCTCAAAGTCGTTAGTTAACAACCACATTATAACATTTTTGTATTATTCTTAAATTTAGTGTATCTTATATTTAACGCCATGATATTCTGATGCATCTAATACCTTTAAAAAAGCAATTCTTGTATGTAAGAATTTGTATATAATATGAAACTCGGAAAAGGCTCCAACGATTTTCATGGAATTCAGCATGCAAGGGGGCTTCGGGAGTGATAAATCGATTAGAATTCATTTTTAGAAAACGTCAATTTATCCATATTTTAAGACTATGAAAAACTGCTACTATTTTTTTTTACTATTATATCTTGATATAATTTCCAAAAAACATGATTGACAAAAAAATTACGTAAAAGGAAAAGCTCAGTCTTCCGGGTAATGTATATTATCCTCTTAGAGAAGACTATGATATACGTTTACAAACTTTTAAACTAATTAAAATATACATTTTATATTTAAATAAATAATTATTTTTAAAATATATAGAAAACATAACTATTTATGAATAAAGAATAAAGTTTTTTTGCCTCTTATTGACTCATAAAACACATAACGCCATCTAACGTCAACCAACAGAAGATCAAAGCCAGTATGAACTCAATTATATCATCATCTTTAATACTATTTCAATATATCGTCATAAGACTTACTCTGTTTCACATTATTTTTGTATGTCTCTTAAATCTAGTTCGTGATAAACAATTTTCAACCATGAAACAATAGCGCTAATGTTGAATTTATTTTATCACACTCTTTAAGTTATTATTTTTCCTTTGCAGGCAATGTTGGATAATATAAAACATTCCATTGTGCTTCTTCAAATAGCTAAGGTACTTTTTTTTCTTAAACTTTTATAAAAAATAATTGCAAATATTTCTTTACACAAAAATCTGAACAAAAATACAACTTATTATTAACTAAATGACACTGTTTATTATGAGTATGTTCTATTTTCTAAAATTATATAATTACTCGTAAAATCAAGAAATTTGGAACGATTTATATAAACTTACCACATCCTCTAAATCTCTAACATTACTTTTTCTAGTATAGTTCTAAAAACTACAAGATATGAGTATAAATTAACTATTTATGAAACTACAAGATAACTATTAAAATATTTAGTAGTTTAGAGTAAATTTCAAAAAATTACTACTGAACGTCGGTTAACTTTTGAATTTATAACGAATAGTTAATAATTAAAAGATACAAGTATAAATTATAATAAAATAATTTATTTACAGAACACGGTGAACCCGGTAAACGGTGTGTATCAAGGTCCAACGAACCCTTCACAGCAACATATCAAAGAAGGTATTGAATTTTGTTAAACTACCTTCAAGAGTCAATTGTAACAAACTAATTTTAAGACGTATATATAATATTTTATTTAATTTTTGATTAATTCATTAATGGTGTTAGAATAGAATATGTTTTTTATTGGTATGGTAAATCTCGACGATCAGTTTTGACTTTCAGGATGATCAATATCGCCAGGATGTTAAAATTGAGCACTTAAATTAAAACAAACCGAATTAGTTATAAAAGAGGCCTTTTTTTCTTGTTGGCAAAAAAAAAAAACCCACAAGAGGTATAACTTTAGGCGGGAATGTGGGACTTCCAGACTCAGAAGGCGAATCGGACTACCCACTAAATACCATCATCCCTTCTACGCCGCTCTTGGAGCACCACGGGATCGCTATGGTACATTTCACCGGCGTACTTCACCTCTTCTTAACCTTAAAATCTTTTAAGACAGGAGAAGTGCATGCCTATAGCGTCTCCTTCGCCGCGGCTGAGCTTTCCTAAGGGAATCAGCGGAAGCGCTTGCCTCACGTTGCCTCTCTGCGGCCTCCTTTCGTGCGATAAAGTTAAATGAGGCCTCCATTAATATCAAAAGTTTTACTTTGAACAACTTTGGTTCTAAAAGCTATTCCCCCGGTATTGCATTTTGACCGCTAGTACAAATCTCTTGTTCTCGTTCCAAAATAATGTTTGTTTCTAATATTTCTAAGCACTTTATTCTTAAACATATCGAGACTACATAAGATAACTCGTAATTGAAAGGTTGTCTACTATAAACACTTCTTTTGGTCTCTGTTTTGCCAAAAAACGTATATATAAAAGTTTAAATTTTAAAAGCACTTTTTTGTTAAACGAATAAAGATAACGCATTATAACTCATAATCAAAAATCCAAAAATATAATATACAAACGTTTAAATTTTAAAAGCACTTTATTCTTGAACAAATGGAAACTACACAAAATAACTAACAATCAGAGAATAGTGTAATATAAACGGAACTTTTATTCTCTCTTGTACCGAAAATTTAAAGCTAGACCCATAATTTTTCAAACATTTCCTTATTAGGCAATCCAAAATCTACACAGCGATACGCAATCGAAGGGTAGTTCGATGCTGACAAGCAAATATGTGTCAACCCACAAAAAGTCAAATTCGGAGATGTATTCCGCTAAAGCGTCACGTTTAAATCATTATTCAAAAATGTTTCTTAATTTAATGTTTCGAATATTTAAGTCTGTTTCATATATTGCAATATATAATAATCTCATACATTTGAAAATCTTATTATTAGATAAAAGTTTTTCTTACACCAATCTTTTAATTGGTTATAACTTTTATCATAATAGAAAAGAAAAGATGTATACATACGTCCTCAAATAGATTTATTAAGATAGTTTTGACGAGAAACGCGTTATCCTAAGTCCGTGTGGCTTGACATAGTATTGCTTATCACCTTCCAATTTGACATAACCTCATCTCTTGTTCCCAGATCTCTCTCCGCGCGTGGAGCTGGGCTCGGAGTGTCGTGAACTGTCATCCCCAATCACCCCCCTCGAACACATCGACACGTCTCGTTAGTATTTTGATATACCATTGTAGGGTTCCGTAGCCAGAGCTTGCTAAAGCCTATATTAAGAAATTTTTAATAGATAAAGCATATTATACGATACAAGAATATTTTGACGACAAAGAGGCGTGGATTTGATACACGTTGATTTTCTATCCGGATAACATAATTAAAGTGTAATAAAAATACATTATGTATAAATGAGTTAAAAGAGTTACGAGCTTCTTGCCGGTTCTTCTCGGTAGAGACTACAATCCGAACCGGTGGTAGCTTTATAAAAATCTAAAAAAAAATATGACACGTAACTTGACGATTCGAAAGTGCTTTAAAAGCCCATTTGACTAAAGTATATTTTGAGTTTGAGTTTAAGTTTTTAGGTTATTATTTGGAGTCTTCAATTTTTTTTATTAATGTTATCGAATATGGAATTCTAGTTAAATTGCTTATTGACTATGTCCGTAGTAGGTGATGGAAATCGTTACAAGCAATTCCAACGATATACATTTTAAGAAAAACAACGCCAAGTTTTGCAATTGCAACACTATCAGTGTAAATAAAAATAATAATTTAAGTGTTAGATTTAGGAATTTTCATAATATGTTGTCGATATTTATTCAAATAAAAATCATCTTATAGAAAGAATGGAAGATGATAATTTTATTTTATTTATTATGTCCGTAATTATCAGAACAATTTCTGTATGAAAATCTTAAAAAAAACGTTCAATTTGACTGTTCATGTGATATATTTTTATAATAGCATTGACCATTGAAGATAGAGATATATAACGAAATAAACATACGTAAAGTTTTTTTCCTAAGCGTACTTCTATTTTCTTTATCAGTGCATGGTGTTTCATGAAGTAGGAGGTCACTAATAGAGTTATAAATAAACCGAAGTGTCAAAGTAAGCAACTTTACAATGATAAGCTTATAACCGATCTAAAAATAAATATTCGATTCTATCAATTATAGTCTTTGTCGAAGCCTTATAAATAATAAATAACGCATCACACTCAACGGCCCCCATTAAGATCTCATGACCTTGTGTCGGGGGTCCGGAAACACTCACAACACTCACACAAACACCCAGACCAGGACAAACATCTGTATGGCCAATACACACGTTTGCCGTGAGCGGGGATCGAACCCGCGACCGTTAGTGTTTTAGTCAGTTGCAGTGACCATTGCGCCAACGCGTCTGTCAAAACGCGTGTGTTATAATTTTCTTATTTTTTTCTTAAAAGATAGAGCTGTATCTTTTTTACAGTAAAACATTTATATCGAAATTTCAGCCATCTCGATTTTCAAATTATGAATAAATATTCAATTCATAACTTTTTTCATTCAATTTTGTTTTTAAAATTTCCGGTGTTTAAATGACTTGCGACGTGTATTTTTAATTTACATTTTTAATATTTTCTTTTAAATATTACCAATTACCGTTTATTGTTGATAATTTCAATGTTTCCCAATGTTACCAAAAACAATATAATATAAAAAAATACATCATACTCAGGAATGAATACAAATATTTAGATAAAATCCTTTCTAATCTCATTAAGACTAAACACTATTAGTAACTTGTGTATGTATTACGTAATTTAAAAAACGAATAAAAATCCTTAACTAATAAGGAATCTTAATATTTGCACAGATAATCTCTGTAAGATCTCTGCCTTAAATTAACAATTTAGTGAAAAACGGTTCATGTACCATCTGATTTAATATTTTCTTCTCCACCAGGACAGGCAATGTCGCTATTGGTTCCGGACACGTCCTACTCCTCATCTGAAGGTGAAGATGACTTCTACGACGCTGATGATGAGCCAGCGGATGCTGTGGTTCCAGGACCGAGGTAAGTGGAAAATTTAGAAACATAACAATTTTGATATTGATTTGTATTATCTTTGTGATTAATTAAAGAAATGGTTACCAAAACGAAAAGCTTAAAATTTAGGAATTATTAAGCTTTTTATTTTTCCGTGGTTTGTTACTACGGGATGGATGTGTCGAATTTGATTTTTAGGGAGATTGGCATTGATTAATGTTCGGGAAGGTAATTAAATAGGGAACTTATTTTAATTTACAGAATATTTGAAGATTGTTGATGTATTTAATGTGAAATGACTCGGTAACGTGGTCATATAAATTATAGCATAAGTTTTCAGTCTACAACAAGGTGCCAACATTGATTATATGAATTACATTACACATAGACTAAGAGCTAGAACACTTTCAGTACATTAACTGAAAAATATAAGCCGTGTGCATAGTTGTCGATAAGAACTGTTAAATCGTTCGCTTACAATCGCAACGTTATTATACAAATTTCGGTACAGACTACGTCATTATTTGTGTTGACATTTGTCAAGCCATAAAATGAAATAAAACGAAAATTGAAAAAAAAATGTCAACCCCTTAAGACTATTCCAACGAGCCCCAAGAGGAGGCTTCTGCTGTCAGTTAGTGGGAAGTTCTTTATCCTGCTGATACCATATGATGCTGCAGCATCAGGTCCAGCTTCCACAACTTATTTTTTTTATAGTAATCATGTTTTTTGATAGTAATCACAGTAATCAATTTCGAATAGATTAAACCAATAAAAGCTACTCATATCCTTTCAACGACCAGAAAAGTGTTAATAACCTCGAAACCTCTGAACTTATCTTTACAAATTCTATGAAATATCTCGATTACATCAGCTTTCTAAAATAATCTCGATTACATCAGATTTAAAAATTGATAAACAGAAAAAAACCGCATCAAAATTGATCCATTAATTAAGAAGCTACGATACCACAGACACGTCCAACTTAATCCACTCTTTTTGGGTTGAGGTCTACGATAACTAGAAATCATAATACCTGTTAATTGACAACATTCCCCGAAGCCTGAGTTCATGTCTTTTTCTATCGCAATTTATAATACAATTTAAATAACGCTTTTATGTATCATAGAAAATAGGAAAATTCCTAGGACATCGGTGTTAATATTAAATTTCTCATAAAAGCAACTCAAAATACTATTCAAGTAATAACATAATAGAATACTGACAAGAAAGCGAATTTTGAGTGTGCAATGTAATCTATTTTGAAAATTATTATAGCATTTAAAAAAAAAAACATTATTCTAGATGGGCATAAGTTTTTTTTTATATATATATGCGTATTATTTTAAAATAATATGTACATCAAATAAAACGTCTACATCATTTCATTAATTAGAAGGTCTGTAGATTCCACAACAGATGGCGTTAGTAGTTTAAGTCCGAATAGATATTTTCACACGCTGCGTGTGAAAATTTTCGCTAAAATACTATATTTTATAACTCGATAGATATTTTCAGAATTAGGATAAATTTTTATTTTTATATCACATGTTCTACTCATACAAAGTTTCCAAATTCATCGAACAGTAAATGGAACTTGTAAATGTCTCAAACTTTATAGCGGATTGATGGATTATACAATAAAATACAATTCAAACTGATGTAGAGGCTATTTGTAACATACTAGCTAGGCTCGACCGGGGCAGTATCCCACTCTCACAGAAAATCGGCGTGAAGGAGCTAAAAGCGTTTCGTACGATAAATGAGTGAGGTGGAGTTCTAAACCCCTCCCCCTTTCCTTACTTCCTATTCCCTTTCTCTTATTAATCGTTGGTTAGTTATTTTGGTTAATACAATAAAATGTGCATAATAAATTATGTCATATTAAAGATATATTTACCATCAAACAAATTTCCGCAATTTCAATGGAAACACCGATATATCTGTATAAACAATTAATTCATAATAAACGATAAAAATCTTCATCATTTAGGTCAATCTATGGCACTTGCTATTCAATTCTATTTAATCATTTTTTTTAATTATAAGGACGAAGATTTTGTATTAATGTTGTACTGTACATTTTTTGGTATGACTACACCAATAACTAGCGATTAGTAAATATATACAAATTTCCGTTTTATCAAATCTATTAAAAATTACAAATAAAGATAAATTTTAAATAATTCTAACACTTTTACATAATTTACGACTTTACTTAAAATCCGGTTTAGTTAACTTATGACGGTTTTTATAAATCAATTATATATATTATTTTAAATTTTGTAAGAAAATATAAATTAAAACTGATATGAAAATATATAATTATATATGTATATGATAGACATATTTAATTGACCATTAACACATATACAGTAATGTTTAAAAATAACTACATTTCATTTCTATACCGTAAATAATTCTTCCAATTACATATTACTTGAAAATGCCGTGATGTTGGACAAAAATTAAACATTTTTTTATCCAACAAGAAAACAATACAGCAATAACAATATCAACACGAAACCGCATAAACTTTTATATAACGTGTAAATTCGTAACGCTTTTCACCGTTCGTAGTTAATCCTTAGCAACATTTTTTCCGCATTCAAGACGTATATAGGTAAATTGCATGACCTAGGTCAGGTCGACGACCGGCTGTGTTATCGAATGAAATTTTACTATAGAATATCGCGACCTTTCCGTTTTGAGGTTATGGCTGTTTATGACGGTTTTCCTGATTTCAATGTCACGTTAGAAGGGTGTAATTTTCATGAAACACATTAAAAGGGAAGTCCGAAATGTAATGTTAAATGTATTTTTTTTTTGTGTAAGTATTTCGAGATTTTTTGGTTGGCTTTTGAATGGTTGGTGTTTAGATTAATTTTTTATTACATTATTATTTATTTTTTTCTTTGTCTTTGTTAATGTAAATAATACTAACTGCCCCTCGCGATTTCAGTCGCGTTAATGGTTACTGCTTCGCTCAAGTGATTCGTAGTGTGATGTAATATAATTTTACTTTAAAACAGGTTTTCCAACGCAAAAAGATTTTTTCAATTCCGATAGTCAGTTGCAGAGATTGTCCCCTACAAACTTACAAACAAATTGTACCTTTTTATAATATTAGTATAGATTACTCCGGACGACTTAATCCTTATCCTACGTGTTTTTTTTTTTTTAATTTCATTAAAAATCAAAAAAATAAATATACAAACAGACAAACCAGTATATTCACAGAAATATAGTAATAGTAAAAAAACAGTATGCAGTTAGTGATTATTCAATTCAGTTCTTTGGTGTATGGCTTTTAGTTGTGCCAATTAGATACATGTTATTTCGCCAATGTCACGTGGAATGGAGAAAACATGATGGAGATTGATCGGTGGGGTCGAGAATCCAACCTTGACTAAATTTTGAAAACACCCTAAAACAGTGTGAATTTCATTATTAGTCTAAAACAATACAGAAAAAGTTATAAATAAAATAAATATATAGTATAAAAATACAAGTAATATTAATGGGACAATCACATGTTTTATTTACAACTTAATTTTATTACATTTAATATATTTAAACAGAAACGAACACGGTGGACTAAACGTTAGAGGTTATGTTAAATAAAATGTAGTTTACAGTAGGCTTTGAAGTAAACGTTTCATTATGGTACACCGTGCATTTAAAGGTTAAAATTTATTTTTCTGTGCTCGATATGACGTCCGCGCTACCTATTATAAGTTAATTGAGCTATTCCTATAACCTTATCCAAAGTGCAATAGGTTGAACATGTTTTATCGCTATCGGATAGACGGTATGGCAGTATATAAGATAAGAACAAACAAGTATTGATTTTTATATACAATATAGATGTTTTATTCTTGACGGCATGCGTCGGCAATATTGAATGTAATACAGAAATCACAGATTAAAATAATTGAGTTTTAACAAAACATAATAATATTTTTAATTTTTATATTTTCTAATTTTTTTTTTATTGTGCCATATTTATTTCCTTTTGTAAACTATCTATGAATGAATTTCGATATTTCATTTCAGCCAGACGTCCCTCAACGGTTATTATATATTTTTTAGAATTATATAATTATATTTTGTCTTGTATTACAAAGAAGGAACAATATCTACCATAGATATTAACCCAATCTTGATATTAAAACTATCTTAATAGCCAAAATCCGTAAGCTACATAATTAGTTCAAATGTGCAAATACTTTTCTATTCTTTATTCTTGTGGTATACAAAAAATATGAATAAATATACACTTTTTTTTTTCATTCTTATCTTATCCACAAAGCTATTCGGGCTAAACGCCACTCCGAAACCAGGCTAACATCCAGATCGATGGGAAACCTATTTCTGCATCGCATCTCCGAAATATACCGTTGACCTCGTTCAAAGGCAATACATAATTGGTAAAGAAATATAAAAAGACTAGTTGGTACCCGCTGCTTCGTCGATTAACAGTTGAAAATAATTTTTTTTTAATAATTAATTTAAAAAAATGATACTAACTTCAAAAGCAGAATATTTACTTGAGTTGCATACTTAATGTAGTTATTTCGATATTAAAATCAACTTTTTTTTTTTGTTGTTTATCAAAATCGAACATGACAATCGGAACTGGAATATTGAGGTAACAAATGTAAAAAGTGTACACTACAAATGGAGAATTTTTGAAGCCTGTGTTTCTTATAACAACATCTATTAACAGTGAAAGTCCCGTCAAAATTGGTCTATTAGTATGAAATTAATACCAATAATACTAAAATGCATGATTTTTGTATTTCATTAAAATAAAAAGTATATATAAACAGACCAACTAGTAGATTCGCGAAAGCCAAATTCGAAGATTAGTAAAATTTTTTACTTGAAATAAACGTTTCATTTTTAATACATCACGTAAGGGTTAACCCTTAATAGCCTAGAGTTTCAATTTTGATACCAATCTTTTAAACCAAATGTTATCATTACTATTAGTTTTAGTCTAGGTATATCTGATTTCTTTATGGCCTTAATGCCTGAAGTATCAAATTCAAAATATACTTTATTCAAATAGGCTATTTACAGCACTTTTGAATCGTCAAGTTACAGGTCCATTGGTTATAGATTTTTCTTTAAGCTACCACCGGTTCGGAATGTAGTCTCTACCGAGAAGAACCGACACGAAACTCGATAGGTACTCTTTTAAAAATCATTCATACATTGAAATGAAACTATTTTAAACGGATTTAAATCGCGTATAATTATTTTTATCATCCCGACGTTTCGAGCACTTTGCAGCGTTCGTGGTCACGGGTAGACTAAGGTGACATTTGTCTATTTGAGATTTTAGAAAATATTATTTACAACTACCGCCAACGGTTTCTTAGATGATATCTTGAATAACGTTCCGGTCATTCATACATTATGGATTTTTATAACATTTTTTTGAAATCCTGTAAGTTTCTTGTATGGTATAATATGCTTTATTTATTAAAGATTTTTTAATGTATTCTTTAAACTTATAAATGGCAAATGTAAAACTGTTTGCGGGATTTGATTATAGTTATTCAAAATTGATACCTGTTTTTTTTTTCTAAATAAATATTTAATATATTAAAATTCATATTATGATTTTTAGGGTTCCGTACCTTAAAAGGAAAAACGGAACCCTTATAGGATCACTTTGTTGTCCGTCTGTCTGTCTGTCTGTCTGTCTGTCTGTCTGTCTGTCTGTCTGTCTGTCTGTCGGGATGTCAACCCTTTTTTCTCAGAAATGCATAGACGTATCATGTTGAAATTAATATCATATACTCAAGTCTACGATGACATGCGGCCGTGATAATATTAAAGTTCTAAGTCAACGCAATCAAAAGATAATGGAAAATATGTCGTATATTTTGACCATTTTAGCGTTTTCGCAAGGAAATCAAAACCTATAGGGTACTTCCCATTGACCTAGCACGATGAAATTTGGCAAAAAGTAAGATCTTATGGTACAAATAAAGGAAAAAATCTGAAAACTGTAAATTTTTGTATGTATGTTTGTCTGTTTGTAAGTTTGTCTTTCAACCTTTTTCTCAGAAACGCGTGAAGGTAACAAATTTTTATCAACGTCAAGTACTCAGAGTTATAATTACTAAGAGCTGTGAAAAAATCAAACTTCTAAGTTAACGCAATCAAAAGATACGGTCATTTATATCACATATTTTAAGTATGATAGCGTTTTTAACGTTTTCGCAAGGGAATCAAAACCTATAGGGTACTTCCCATTGACCAAGCATTATGCAATTTGGCCAGGAGCAAGGTCCTTTAGTATACATAAAGGAAAAAATCCGAAAACTGTAAATTTCTGTTCGTGTGTCTGTCAGTGTGTACGTCTGTCTTTCAACCTTTTTCTCAGGAACGCGTAAATGTATCAAGTTGTAAATTGATCAAGCGGAAAATATATTAATCTTAGAATTAAAATTATATGTACTTGTAACAAATTAACATAGAAGTTGACCATGGTCAAAAAAACAATTTTACAAACACTGAGAAGAAATTTGTATCAATACGAAAACATTAAAAAGCAGCAAACTTTTATAAACAACGCAATGCAATCTATATATCGCAGCTAACAAAATTATAGCGCGATGCAGCGTACAGCTAATGCCATCTATTACAACATTATGACATTAACTGTGATATAATTCTGCTCGATTAATAAAAATTTTTATTTTAATTATTATTTAAACGCGCTAAAAATTATAAAATAAACTTTTCATTTTAAAGTGTTATCGTCGATTTATAACGTCATTACGTAATTAACATTCAATATAAGAGCTTCACGCGATTTGATTTAAGTACTCGTATTGACTTAGTACGAAAATTTTAAAATTAAATTCAAACAGATCGAGTTATTTAATTTACTTATTTATCTACACATATAAGTCTTCTGGTTATTAGTAATATAATTAGTTATTTATAAATAAACAATTAGTTTTGTTCGAATTAAGGACTAATTATTTTCGTCTTGGCAACACTAATATATATTTCGATATTTTGATTGATAATGTAAATCTAAATATTTTACGAACGTAGTGCAGGGGTAGTGGAGTGTAGTAGAATATAAATAAAAATAAAACGAGAATAAAATATAATATAATTGTGTTGTTAATATAATATAATTATGTTGTTAATATAAACAAAGTCAACAAGTTAGTTCATTGAAATTGTCAAGAGATGGCGCTAGGTGTATCCTGAATCGCGCTATAACTTTTTTTTTTTGGAAGTATAAGGTGTATTAGTACTTAAAATAATATTTTGTGTTCAAACACGATCATGGATGCAATCCATGGATGTGTTTTAAATTAAAGTGCTCGTAAGTAGTTTCAAAATAGTTTTTGGGACGTGATCCATATTTACATAATATTTGATTATATTTAAGCGACTTCTAAAAAGGAGTGTTTTCAATTCGACCTTGTATTTATTTATTTTTTTATGTTTGTTCGCTGATTACGCCGCCATTTGGGTACCGATTTTCAAAATTTTTTTTTGTTTGAAAAGGTATACTTCCAAGGTGGTCCCATTGTCTTCAGGTCAGGATCAGATGATGGGATCCTGGGGAAATTGAGGGAACTCCTCAAATATTATAGGCAAGCGTATACCGATTTAGGTATTTTTGATAGTAACTTATGTTGGAACTGATGATGAAGACCACAAATGGCGTAGATGGGTTAGTCTTATATAGATTTCTATGAGTTTGTACGGAACCCTCGGTGCGCGAGTCCTACTCGCACTTGACCAGTTATTTTAACTATTTTTCCCTTCATCTAGACCTTCAAGCAAACACAGTAATATTTAAAAATAAAACACTTTCGTAAATCAAGCTATTAAGGGTTAATATAAGCCATATTGGGTATGCGTAACATTTACATTTAATTAAATTAAATTTAAATTTAATAAATTTGTTATTTTGACATTACAAACAGATACGTTGATTTTATTTATCTGTACAAATTTATCGTTAAAAGATGGATCAGTCGTCCCAGTTCAATCCTAAATATAGACAAAGTCGATTTAACCTCGTTTTTCTATACCAATTGTTGTTATTTTAATATAATAGAAATGTTTTTTGCGAAGTTCTCGTTACGTTGTTTACATGGAATTGAGTTTGATCTAGATAAAAGTTTGGATGTACTTTTAAATTATGTGACTTAAGGCCTTCGCAGACGAGGAACAATGCTCCGTGTGATATTTGGATGCTGATAAACAAAAATAAGTTAACCCACAAAAAGTCAAATTTCTAGATATTGATGTATTTTGATACTGCGTCACCTATTTAACATTATTAAAGAAAGTTTCAAGTCATGGAACAGCATGGAAAAAAGTTTCTTAACTCAATGTTTAGAATTTTAGGTGCGTTCCATATTTTGCAATTTATAAATGAATCTTAAATATTTAGAAACTTATTATTAGACTAGCTGTACCCGCGACTTCGTTCGCGTGGATTACAGAATGCTTGGTATGTCTCCTGCAAAGCAAGGTTATAATAGTCTGCGGCGTTGCTTAAGAAAGGAGCTTTTTTTACTTTGGATTTGTGAACTTCCTGGTAGTATTTATAAGCAGACACTAACTCAGATACGGTATTCCTCCACGGTTTTCACAATAAATGTTGAAGAAAAATGTTTTGTGCTAGTCTTTAAAATTTCGACTGTAAAGCAGTATGTTCCCGTCGAGGTTCTCTATATTATATATCGGCTGACTTTTTTAACTGAGGTTGTTAAGCCAAATCCGGAACTATAAGGAGTCGCGAAAAATACTTAATAGAGTCTCGTGCCCGATTTTGAGAAATCTAAACTGCATCATAATTTGTTTTTGATTTCATGATTCTCCAGGCCAGAAATAGAACCCACTAATTTTGAAAAAAAAACACATTCTGTATTATTGCACCTCCTAATAGTGTTCTGTAAGAATCAACTTTTGGAAAGTAATAGTAAGCGACAAATTAAAGGAAAAGATTTATTTTTTTACAAAATAACATTAAATCTATGTATATATGAATTAGAAGTTAAGTAATCGATTCTACACAGACATAATCAAATATGTGGTTTAAGTCATGAGTCCCGGTAAGTTTAGAAAAAAAAAGTCTGCATTACTTCTAACGATTTGTTTATAGATTGCATTAAAATGCTAGTCACCTACTAAAGTAAGGAAGAGTGTGAACAATACAATCGAAAATATATAATATGAATAACTCACAGTAACTTATTTTATGTTTGTCTATTTTTTCTATGTGAGCTATACAAAGTTGATAGAATGTGACGTTTGTTTTGGTCCCCGTCACCTATTCAGTTACCTAGATAGGTTAAGATAATTATTAAAGGGATTAATTAATTTATTAAAAATCTACATTTCACTTGACTCGGCTATTGTACTAACCCGCTATTAGCGTTATAATTTTAAAATTTTACTTTTAGGTATGATCGTTTTTTTGAAGAATTACTAAAGTTTTAATGTATGAAGTTGATAGAATTTTGTAAAAAAATAGCCTTTTTTTTGTTACAGTTAACTGTATACTATTACCTCCCTAAAGTTTATCCTTATAATATGTAACAGTAACAGATGATGCAATTATATAGAATGTTAATTTTTGCGAAATCAACGTGTTCGTTTTTGGCTAGGAAAACTTATTTTTCAAAAAACTAATTATATTTTTAGTTTTTAACAAAATCGGCACTGTGACTCCTTTAATTATTTTTCGCTATTGCTTATAGTTTCGGATTTTGGTCTATGATATCCAGTAAAAAATTACCCAGTATATATATTATTTTTTTAAATTATAATATTTATATAATATATATCTTCCCTATTTGAATCAGATGTTGCTCACTATTTCAACGGTTTCAATTTTGTTCCTCATTAGATTGACTTTCTGCTAGTGAAAGTTTCGTCAAAATCGGTCCAGCTGTTTCAGATATTAGCCGAAAGAAATTGAGTGACAAATAGACAGACAAAATTTTTAAAATTGGTAATTTTTTCTGTCAGTACTGTGTATACTTCCATATGCATTAATTTAAAATTACAGCAGACACATCAATCTTATTTATTTGTATAGATGTATACCTTCCTTCTGAAATCGGAAATTGTTCACTATTTTATTGGTTTCTACAATATTTTGTTATCGCGTAATTTTCATTTTTATTAATTTCATTAAAATAAATATATTTTTTTAATAAATGTAGCTCAAGTTAATCCTCATAATATTAGCTATAGGGGCTGTCCATTAATCACGTAACGTTTTTAAGAACACTTAAGAGTTTGTGATATATCGTGATTTTTTTCTTCCATCCCTTCTCTCTCCTCTGGGCCTCACGTGTTTAATGGACATCCTCTAACTGCGAGTGAAAGTCCCATCAAATTTGATTCAACTGTGTGAGAGATTAGTCGTAAGAAACAGACTGACAGACAAAAAAAAAGGATTTTTTGATGCAAGTACTGTATATATTTCACGCATTTAGTGAAAAGTACAAAATAATGTTCGACGTGAACCCTTAAATTGACATAACTTTTTTATTTAGGAACAGATTGAAATGAAACAAACACTAAATGTTAAGTGAAGCTTACTGGTATATATTAATGAAAACCACATCTAAATCGGATAAGCCGTTTCTGAGCGAACACAAACGCACAGATAAACAGACAAAAATTCTAAAAATTATTGTTTTGAGTTCTATAGCGTAGGTAAAGGCCCCCAATTATATTTTTCATTTACAGACAGCGACCCGTTAGAAGTTTTTTTATATGCAGAGATTAAAAAATATCTAAAATAGAAGTAAGCCTAAGCCATTCCTTATAACATTTGCTAACTGCAAGTAAAAGTACCATCAAAATCGGTTCAGCCGTTTCAGAGATTAGTCGGAACAAACAGACAGACAGACAGACTGACAGACAAAAAATTAAAAAATGTATTTTTGATGTAAGTACTGTATATACTTTCATGCATTTTGTGATAAGCCCAAAAAAATGTTCAACGTGATACCTTAAATTGACATAACTTTTTTATTTATGGACCGATTGACATGAAACAAACCCTAAATGTTAAGTGAAGCATACTAATATATTGTATATTAGTGAAAACCGCATCTAAATCGGATAAGCCGTTTCTGAGATTAGCGTGCACAAACGCACAGATAAACAGACAAACAGACAAACAGATAAGAATTTTAAAAATCATTGTTTTGGGTTCTATTACGTTGGTAAAGGCCCCCAGTAATATTTTTTTTCATATATTTTCCATGTACAGACAGCGACCCTCTAGAATTTTATTTTGTTTTGCTTTTGATTCATTATACATTTTATCAAAATAGAAAAGAAAAGATGAATATATGTATACGTCTTCAAACAAATTTATTAAGAATAGGTTTTACATCTTTAGACGCCATTTTCTCAAAACGAAGTACGTGTGGCTTGACACAGTATTGCTTATCAGCGTCAATTGTGTCTTCGAACTTCTTCGTCTTTCGAACGCACACGAGGAACTAAAACTAGCGCGTAAAAAGGATTCTGGACAATGGTTTTCATTTTGTGACCGACAAAAGTTCCTATATATATATATATATATATATATATAGATATATATATATATATATATTACATTGTAGTCAGTTTTAAAATAAATTTATTGAATTCTTTAAGGTACATTTTGAAACAGTAACCTATGTATGTTCAGGTTTCCCTGTATTAAATAAGATTAAAATCGCTTTTACGTGTAAGCCGTGATAATATGACAGATCTGTGCCAGTGACCATTCTCGGGGGTTGCAAATTTAGTTATTTAGCTATGAAAACTTAATAACAATAACCATTTGGAGTGTGGAGTCAGCAATAATTGTTCCTATCGTCTCTCGGTAAACGGCCTATTTACGAAGAGTTTCGACCAACATCTCAAGAAACTCTCGCTGAGCTCCTGGATCAAGGATAGGATACAAAAGGTAGTGTTGCTTGAGACGGCACGCGTAGTGAGGAGGTTCCTCAGCCTGGAGCCCTCGCTGCTGGACGCTTAAGGTTATCTCCGCGACCAGTAGATAAATCTATTTTATATATTTTTAAATGTTTTTATATATATATAGTTTTGGAAATATATTTAAAAATGTACGACTGTAAGTAAAAAGAATAAATAAATGATAATGATAACCTTATTAATAATCTTTTAAGTTACTTTCGACTTAGTACTATAAAAGAATAATTAGTGTAAGTAACTATATACAGCCACCGGCTTCTTGATTGTCTTGTTTTCAGCAAAGTTTTTCAGAAAAATATTATTTACAATTACCGCCAACGGTTATGGTTTTCTAAAACTTCAAATAGACAAATGTCACCTTAGTCTACCCGTGACCACGAACGCTGCAAAGTGCTCGAGACGTCGGGATGATAAAAATAATTAATATACGCTATTTAAATCCGTATAAAATAGTTTTATTTCAATGAGTAATAATCGCGAAAATCTAAGACAACGTTAACGGAGAGATAAAAATGTAAAGGAAAAATATGAGTCGATCTATGTATGTATGTGTCTTAGGTGCTACGCAAACGGATAATTTTTTGTTCTACATATGTGTCGATATTTTCATATAATGTTTGACAACAATCATTATTTTCATAAAATCAACGAAATTATTCAGCGCGTAAAGACTAAACGTAAAGACTGTTACTACAAAACATAAAAACACATCAAACGCGTGTTTATAAAAATCCGTACTACAAATCCGCGTCTATGGGCAGTTTTTGAGTTTTTTGACGCCTTACAAATTAAATTTAACTATGTTTAAATAACTTTTAAGTAAGTTTAACAGTTTACTCGCAATGAAGCAATTAGGCAAGATTTTAAGTAATGTTTAATTTTTAAACACTCTTTAGCTAGACACTTAGTTAGCTTAGTTAGCTAGTTTTATTTCATCTTTTGTAGTATGTCGATAAGTGTGTAGTTTCTATTTGACACAAACGAATTGCCGATCAAAGTGTTTGATGTAGTGGAAACAAAACGTATCTACGTTTTTGCAACACTTTAGGCCGTGTGCCCACTAGAGGAACTGTGTCCGTCTGACTGTCCGCTAGCTAATTGTGATCGGATCGTTCGTTAACTCAATGTCGATTAACGATGATCTGACGAACTCTTGGGAGGGAAAAAGTATAGAAGAGTATGCAAGCAAACAAAACGCCGAACAGTTCGTTGCGAAAAAGAGGCGCACCGAATGAGTTGGCAAGCGAAACGCCGCGTCTTCGGACCGTGGGTGTATAAGATGGGGGTTTGACTCATCCGTTTTCATACGGTTCCGAGGAGGACGGTAGCCGGGATGGCCTCGTATTGCTGTACGCACCAGCAAGAGGAGCGGGGAGGTCAAGAACACACTTTGCCCTCCTGAGACGAGCTCCGCCAGCCACGAGCGGAGCGTCGTACGGGAGGTGCAGCGAAAATCTTTTTGAAGATTAGAAACATTACGCTCTGAATGGACACTCCATTTAAAAATTCTAGGTAGGCGAACTGGAAGCAAACAGTAGTCGCTCACTTTTGCCTCATGGGGACACGCTCTTAAACTCACAAATTAATGAAACCGGTATAAAAGAAATAACGCTTATGACAAAACTTTATCCATTACATAAGAATCTGCGTTCGAATCAACGTTTCGGCACCGCAATTTAGAATTACTGGAATAATCAGAATTATAATGTATTTGATCAGGGGATCGTGAAACAATGAAATTATTGTTTGCGTGAAATTCAATAGGAATTTTGAAAACAATCCTTTCAAATACCTTACATTTTTAGCCGATGTCCTAAAAAAGAAGGTTCTGTTTCTTCAACCTCTCCTGGACCAACATTAGACAAAAAACATTGCTTCGTTTACTTGAGTGACACACTTATTCCAATAAGGGGCTGTCCATTAATCACGTGACATTTTTTAGCAACTAAGAAGACCCCCCCGCCCACGATATCTTAATTATCCCTTGTGATATTTGTTGATTTTTACCGGTCTAGCGTTCCAATTTTAATGTTTTGACTTACACTATTTAAATGCAAATTTTGTAACGAAAGTTTCGGTATAAAATATATTAAATAATCTTCAATAACTAACAGCAAATGGTTCATTTCCTGCTCATCATATTATGTGTACCATATACTGTATAACCGACTACAATTAGAATCGTTATTGTATACATATACAAACACGATTCTAATTGTAGTCGGTTATATTTCACAGTCTCTATTCGTATTTGTATTAAGATAATTACATAAATAATTCGGGGCCTCTACCCCTTTACCACAGGACCTCCCGACCAAACCCGGCCCTGAAAATATGTTTTGTCGAAATTAAATCTACATAATTTCACTTTCATGAAGGATACTGAACCAAGGACGGTAAATGAAGGCTAGATGTAATCTTGAAATAATTTGTATTATGCAGACCTTGGCATTGGTATGTGAGGCTGGAATTGATTAGCTAATAACGCCTTTTCTAACCGACTTCCAAAAAAGGAGGAGGTTCTTAATGCGTTAGAGACTATTTTTTTCATTTTGTGTAGTTGATCAGATTACTTAAAATGAGTGGGCTGTTTTGGTTAATTCTTTTTTTGTTTGAAAGAGTATACTATGTCTATGCTCGTATAGAAATTTCATCAAAATCGTTTCAGTAGTTTAGTTTTAAAATGGAAACTGGGATAATTATACTTTTGATGTTGGTTCCATTTGGTTTTAAAATATAGTTCAGAGTTAATATGCAAAGATTTTTATTAAGGCTTCGGAGTCAACAAACCATTCGAGCGAGAGATATTAAATGAAATGTCGAAGCTCACGAAAACGACAAAGTATCAAAGATTAATAAAGTATCAAAAAATAATTTTTAGGAATATTGTTTTTCATACCTTATGTCATATTATAAATGTTAATGCTTGCAGGCGTACGAGTTTTAAAATAAATGAAAAAAGACACAATTCATTGACGGCTTTAATTTTCATTAAATGTCACCTTCGATGGTGCGATTTCAATTAGGTACTGGAAAATCCGTATCGTGATGACAAAAGTTATCAACATTTTTATCAAAATATGTGTTTGCGAGTTTCGCATTACAAAATAACAATATTTTTTTTCGTTCAGGCAAAATTAACGATATCAGTAACAATATTTTAAAGCCTAAGCGTAAACAATAATTTGAATAAATGTAATAAAAAAATGAGATATACAATTTTTTTTGTATGGCGAATTAATTTGAAAATTTTTTTTTCGAGATCGTCTTCCGAATCTTAAATTGTAATCTTATGATCTTAAATTGGGTCTGATGAAAAAGCAAAGGTCGAGGTATTTTTACTTTGTTATTCGCGAGCCCTATTAAATTTGTACCAAAGAGAGAAAGATCGAATTAACTTCGATTTCCACGAGTTATGCCGAAATTATAAAAGAGTAACTATCCTTCCTTTCCAGCAGAATCTACAATCCGAACAGGTGGTAGCTTTTCATTAATTTAAATATATATTTTTCGTTTTGACGTTTCAAAATTGCTTTTAAGCCTTAATGAGTAAAGTTATATTTTGATGTATAAAGTGTAATATATTACGACGAATGTGTTTTTTTAAACTACTCCTAAAACTGTAACGTTATGACAGGTTAATATATTACGCATTGCATGCATTTTATTTTTAAAATTTATATACTATTACTTTATAATATGGCATTTTAACTTTCAATAAGATTTCTGCTCCAGCTATTACGGGTGCGGTTAATCGTATAAATACTCGTATATGTTGTTTTAATAAGGGTTATAGTTTATGATGTAACCCATTTATGCATTAAAACTATTCTTAAGAATAAAATAATCTAGATATTATGACATACATACAAACAAAGTAAATGCATTAGCTTCATTGGCTTCACCGTAATCATGTTATTAGCGAACGAGCAAAAACATTCACCTCGCGTTTATATCATTAGCTTCGTATGAAAAAGTGTAATTTATTCGAATGTTGATCGCATTAATAGAGACGGAGTAATATTTCAAAGTAACAGGTACGTTCCCGTTCGATCGTTCCGGTCCAATCGTTCTTTACGCATCGTTTTCATTCAATGATTATTTCTAGCGGGGCAAGACATAATTATGTAGCGAATGAGTCTGTTTCTTTGACTTTTACCCGTAAATTAAATGGTTTCTAAACATTTTAAATAGACTGTTGACTTTGTCTGGGCTCGAAAAGTAATAACGGAATCTCTTTTTCAGCCTTAATTTTAAATTTTCTATGCTTTATAATATGACACGTTTTAAATGCAATAAGATTTCTGCTACAGCTATTACGGGCGCAATAGTTAATCGTATAACTAATTGTTAGAAAATCACCATGATTAAACATTATTTTAATAGATTCCTTACTGATATTATAAACAGGTAAATTTGGTCTGTAAGTTTGTATATAAGAGGTCTGATACAACTAATCAGATTAAAGAAAATCGTTTTAAGGAAGGTTATAGGCTATATTAATTCACGCTACGTCTTACAGGAGCGAAACAGTATACGTAAACGCGAGTGAAACCGCGAGGGGCAGCTAGTAAACACATGGGTGGCACATGAAACAAAATGATTACTAACTAATTTTAAATGACCTCTACCTCTGCTGTAAAATGACAAAGAAGATTTACTATCTGATAAATTACATAATAACGCACAAAGATAAATAGCACTTTATATAAATAATTATATACCTATATCAATTGTGTAAATGACATTTTATTAACCTGTGTCCTAATTACTTTTTCTCAAAAGAGAATCGAAGATCAAAGTCGAAGAGTCCATGTATTTCTGCGGGTGAAACGAATTAAGTACACTGTTATGATAAAACGCGATCGTTGTTCAAAGAGCAAAGTAATTTTGAATATGTAATTACAAATTTGAAATAATTTGTAATCTTAATTATTATTAGAAAAGATATTTACGGTTAAAACACAAAACGCGACTTCATTCAATGAATGATATTATATAACTTTGGATATGTTATAAGCTAAAAGGTTTTCACACCAAGAATGCCGATCACTGTACGACGTTGCCTAGCAACCAGCTAGCGATTGTCGAAGCGAATCAGACTGATAATTCGTCATAGAGCGTTTAAACTAACAAACTCTTCAGCTTTATACATTTTTATTTTGTGGAGTACTCCTATTTCACCCTCTTCACCTTTATTTTCGTAAGCAAAAGTAGCCTATATCCTTCTTCAAGTTTCAATCTATCTCTATACCAAAATTCATCAAAATTGGTTTAACGGTTCATATTTCAAAAGGAAAACAAACATACGGACATACATTAACATTTACAGTATTAGTTAAGTTGATGATTAGATAAAAGAAAGGCATGAATGTACAATAAACACAACGCAAAACATATTTTTAGGACACGGAATAGATACTGTAGTTAAGAATAAAGTAACATTAAAACGTCCATCCTTCGGTACGTAAATCGGCGACCATGTTGGATAACTGTTATAATACATTGCTATTTTTATTCAAATTTGTGTCAAATGGGAGTGCGCTTTTCCATTTTGCATAAATATATTACGATTGAGCGTGTGAAAGATTTATATTAGCACTAGTCTAAGAGCTAGCAGTCATTATGTATGTATTACAATATATACTAATACTAGCTTCTGCTCGCGGCTTCGCCGGCGTGATATTTTGATAAAAAGTAGCCCATGTGTTTTCTGATGTATTAGCTATAAAGCTATAATATTTCATTTCAATTCTTATGTAGTTTTTGTGCGAAAGAACAACAAACTTTTATTCCATTCTTAAAAATTTTCGCAATTATAATAGTAAAACGATTATTCAATCAGGATACACATTACGAACATTTTGTGATAATTATCCACATTTTGAAAGTTTCTTAAAACATTGCACAATACTTATAACCTTTGAAACATTCCAACATTTTTTTTAATGAAAAATACATCTTCATTTAAATACGTATATTTCATTAAATCGTATTGTAAATTTTACTAAAAGTGTAAAAATGCGTCTGGCGTTAATTTGGACATTATTTTATATTTTTCTTTAAAAAAAATTAGTGTATAATATGTACTTACAAGTTGCCTGTTTTCTAATTAAAAATAATATCAAATAAAGTACACAAAGTATTTTAGCCAATTTCTAGAATGTTAGGCAAATTGCGTACTAGCTCCTAGAATATAATGGAGGTAACAAGCTTTTCTGTGGCTTCGTTCCCGTTAATACAGAATACATTTACCGGTACGACACCCGCGCCACCTAATGACAGTTAATTGAACTATTCTTAACCTTCGCGTAAGTGTAATGAATATAGTGACAAAATTTTATCGGGATCGGATGACTGGTAAGATAGGTTTAAGGTGGGATCAAACAAATATAAATTGCTTTTATAACCAACTTCAAAAAAGGGTTCTACGTTTGGCTGTATGTATTTTTTTATGTTTGCCAATTTCCCTATCAACTGTCGAATGATATCGATTTTTTATGAAGATATTAGGCGAGAATTACATTTTTAAGTTTTACTTTTGTAATTCACATAAAACAACTCTGTAACCTAGTAGCAGTTGTCTAGGTGGCTTTAAGCTGTAAGTCTTTTAAGTATATGCTCCATAATATGTAAAAAGTATTTGTGACATTATATTATTTGCTGATGATACTTCACTTATTTTCAAAGTTAATAGAAGTAAATTTGATTATGACGGTGTAAGCAATGCATTATCACGGATACATGGTTGGTTTACCATTAACATTCTAGTTTT
The DNA here is from genome assembly GCA_037950945.1 of Hypolimnas misippus. Lineage (NCBI taxonomy): Eukaryota > Metazoa > Arthropoda > Insecta > Lepidoptera > Nymphalidae > Hypolimnas > Hypolimnas misippus. The sequence continues at coordinate 11,554,926 of JBBEEQ010000011.1, forward strand.
AAATACTAAAAAAACTAAATGTCTAGTGTTTACATTACCTAATGTAAAACAACAAACTTATAACTTAATATTAAATGGTGAGATCCTTGATGTTAGCGATACAACAGTATTTTTAGGAATTACCTTGGATATGAAGCTTCAGTGGAATTCCCATTTGGCATCTCTTACGGAAAGCTCCGCAGCATATGCGGTTAGGAAAGTTCGTCAAGTAACCGACGTTGATACAGCTCGATTGGTATATTTTGGTTATTCTCATAGCCTCATGTCTTATGGATTGATGTTATGGGGTAACGCTACAGATATTAATACTGTATTCATTTTGCAAAAGAGAGCTGTTCGTTATATTTATAATCTAGGAGCTCGAGATTCCCTTCGAGATGTTTTTAATAAAGTTGGTATACTTACGGTTGCATCGCAGTAAATTTACAACAATATTATGTATATTCACAACAACATTGATTATTTTGATAAAAACAGTAACAGGCATTGTATTAACACGAGAAGAAAGGATAACTTATAACGACGAAGTTTCGACTCCGCAAAGTCAATGTTACCTTCTTTGGGCAAGGTATTCGTTTTTATAATAAAATTCCGCAGAAAGTGTTACAGTTTACAAAAAAGAAATTTAAAGTACATATTAAAAAATTCCTTAGTAGCTAAAGCATATTATTCTGTTCAAGATTATATAGATGATAAAGATGTTTGGATTTAGTACAAGCTGAATTCACACAGGGTATTTAATATATTTGTAACTCATAAATGTATGTACATATGTACCCATCGTAAAACTATTAAAAAGAGTAACTATAGAGTTTCTTGCCGGTTCTTTTCGGTAGAATCTAAATTCCGAACCGGTGGTAAATTAATTAATTAATTAGTGTTTTTTTTTTCTTTTGTTTTTGTATTGACGATTCAAAAGTGCTAGCATATTTTGATTTGATTTGAAAAAAAAACCGATGTAAATTTTTATGAAAATCTGAGAGCAAAACCTATAAGAGTAATTCTCGTCTTAAATTTTATTTGAATGTTTGTGTTTTCTAACGTCCGGGCTTTTAACGTTTTCTTGTATAACGTTAACAACAATTTAATGATGGTTTAAACATTTACACCATAAATAAAGTTATTAAAATTTATTAATGAGTGTTTTTTTTTCTATGTTTGTATAAAGTAATTAAAAGATGATCTTTTGGCTAATTTATTATGATCTTTAGAAACATCGAGGTTAATTGCCTTGCAGCTAAATGTAGAGCTAAAATCTTTTGCATTTAGTTATCTCGGTGATTCATTTAAGTTCGTTCTTTTACTCCGATGTTTTAATACTTATATTTGCATTAGAGAGAGATTTAAACATATAACTTTTGATGCTTTTAATAGGTATTATCCGTTTTCATCCGTCTGTCCGTTAGTCTGTAAACTGGTAGTACTATTAACTTACACTAGGGCATTGTGGTTCGACCACGTCGATCGTAAGTTAAAACCCAGCCTAGCACCGCTGTGTTTTCAAATTACTAAATCATTTTGATAAAAATATTATGGGACCAATCTAAATACCCTTTCAAACAAAAATAAAATAGAATTATCGAAATCGGTCAAACTATTTTCGAGTCGATGAGTAAAAAAATCGAATCGAATCGACGAACTGAAAACCTCCTTTTCATAAGTCAGTTAAAAGTATACACTGATGATAAATGTATACATAGCGATATATATAGCATATTATAAAGTAATTTAATTGAAATAAATATTTTACACTTCGTAAAATAACACCTTAACCTAACCTTATCAATCTTGCTTAGTCGACCGTATTTTGTTCGAATACTTTTTTTTTCGTCTATTTTATTCAAAAAGTCAAGGTGAGCCCAATGCTCTTTGATAGAGTTCCTAACTGTACCACACAATTTAAAGCATTTTTAGGGTTATCTACTAAAACTATTATAATAACGGGCCAAAAAGAAGGCCATAATATTCCTTAAAGAAAATTTAATTATTAAAAATTCTACTAAACGCTTAAAATTAAACTTTTTTTTTCTGAAAACAGCGGGCAAACGAAACAATTCACCTGATGTAAAGTGACCCGAAAAAAAACATATACAGCACATAAATACGTTGCCTGGTTCAAAATGACAAAGAATAAAGAGAAATGAATGGGAAAAAAAATAGCTATTTACGCCAATTTTCTGTAAGAATATGGTACTTCCCCAATTGAACCAGCCAAACTATACCAAGGCTCTACCACTTCTAAAATGTAATAATTCTTAAATTCCAGTTTTCTTATTCATGAAATTGGACAAAAGTTTTATTCTTCTAAAATACATTTTTATAATATATATTTGGGCAGAATAACACATTGAATATTTAATTTGTCAGAAAGGGTTTTAACCGATTTTTGTGTATGTTCCCCGATTATTCGAAACATATTACATACAATTTTTATAAAAATTGGTTCAGTAGTTTATTTTTATAATGAAACTGAAATAAGTATGTAAGTAAATGAAATTAGGTAACTTGCTCTTGAAGTCTGCTCCTTTTTTAAATCTTGAACAATATTATGTTAACAGCGCGTACGTGTTATTTGCATCGCGGAGGAAGTAATTTAAATAGACTTCGTACATTGTACACGTTATAACGCAAGGGATTATTGTGTATGTGTTACTTTGTATTTTAATAGATTAATCTTGCATGACTTGCGTATTTGTATAGAATTTTTTTTTTTTATAAAAATAGTTGACAAACGAGCAGGCGGGTGTGACTTAACATTAAGTGATCCATGGAAATTTTCAGCACCAGAAGAGACACAAATGCATTTGCCGCTTAAAAAAGGATGAAAGGGAATTAAACGCAACGAAAGACATGGGGAGGGAGTTAGGCTACCGGCTCTCTACCTCACGTGGATCTTTTGTGAGGTATTGCCCTGGTCGAGCCTGACGATATAAGAGCTATAGTCATTAGGCTACACCTAGGCTCCTACCTGGCTAAAATATTTTTTTACTTATGTACAAAAATATTTAAGCTTTTATATATTTTTAATTCAGCCTCTTTGCCAGACATCTTAGTCGTATTTCATGTATATTTAATCATTTATTCAACATACAAATTTCACTCTAAAATATGAATTATAAAATTGTTTTTATATTAATTTTGGGCACGCATCATGCAGACTACGTAAAAGATGTCAATTAAATTAATAAAAATGTATGATACATTTTTATCTCATCATATTATCTTATTTTCCATGTCAACGTAAATGATATGTCGTATTTCAGAAACATGAAAGGGATTCCTTAGTTACAGAAAGGAAAGTAGATATAGAAATAATGTTTTCTAAGAATAGTCAAAAGGCGATCGTCCCACGTCTATTGAATCAAATTCACCGACAAAATCTCGTATTTATATTAAAGATGTAATTCACTTAAACGATTAGTCGGTTTGGTAAAAAGATGAATGTATCGGATCTGTGATGTAGATTATATAGTTTATTTATAAACAACGTCGGTGTCCAATGTTTATCCGACGTTCCGGTAGCGCAGCGTCGATGCGCCGACTCGGTGCTCTATTGCGCAAAGATTATACACAGATGTGGCTTGTGTTTATTTAATGAGACATTGATATATTAATAATAAATTAGTGAGCGCTAAGTTTAGTAAGGGTGACGTTGTGTATGAAATTATAAAATTATATTAATATTCATCTATTATTAAAAGAAAAACGTTATAACCTAAGAGAATTACTTTAAATATTTGCGTTAGTCTTATTTTTTTAGATAGATAGATATCTTTTTCATTGCAAATTTGTTACCACAGAAACAATGAAGCGCCCTTATTGTTCAGTAACAACCTTTGCCAGCAATCTTAAGATTTGAAATTGTAATTATATTATGATTTCAAAACGAATTTTATGTATAACATGAAACGGTTTTATATATTTAGTTAACAAACCCTAAAATAAAAACAACTTTAATGCCTACCACACCCTCTGTTCTGACATCATCCTTGTCCGTTCTCTTACATCGCTCCAGTGCGCGACGACACGCGCCGCGGGTCGGACCTCTCATACCGTTGCGCGCGTCCGATCGATAGATAGCCATTACATGTCACCACTACAACCTCTAGGAACATACCAAGGACAGCATTGAGTACGTCACGCGAGACACGTCCATTGTTTCACATGGAAATTCCTAAACGAAAGCGTGATCTGACATCGACGATTGTTTACGTTCTCGCCGCAGCGCGTTTCGACGTTCGGTCACGTTTATTTAATATTTTAATTCTTTATAAGTGCGTGCGTTTTTGAACGGATGATTTCTTTTTTTTTTAATCGTATATTCGTGCTATGTATACATTTGAAATTTAAATATTAATTTGCGGATTAAAGTGATCGAAAAATCAAGTGTCACTAATTTATCGTGTTAAATCCGGACGTTTCTATTCTAATCGTTTAAATGTGTTCAATTGAGTGATAAATAAGGAAAATTCAGCTGAATTTCATGCTACAGTGCGTACGTTTAGTGAAAACCGCCTGATCGTAAATCGTGTCCAATTGAGTTTAATGTTGGATTATTGGGTCTGGTTATTTTGTGTTAAGAATGTATAAAATATTGTCTGTTTGTTTACAATGTAAGCTTAAATCTAGGTTTGATAAGATACAGAGAATTTTCAGAAAATATATGATGTTTATAAAAATGAAGCATGAACTTTTATAATTTATGTTACACTATTTTACATTATGAATTAAGATTTATTATCTGATAAATAAATTAAATGTAGCAATAATGAAATATAAATTTCTCAATGAAATATGAAGAAAGACAAAACAAAGTAATATGAAATTTATCAAATATTTTTTTTATTTATAATATGCTATAATATATATAACATCAGTCTATATAATAAATATATATACTAGAAACAAAGCCTAATTATAACGTCGTTAATTTAAATTTACGATACCACGGTAATATTACTTGCATGACATAAATTGAAATTTCAATAAAATATTGCGTATAACATAAAAATACTCTCGTGTCATGAATTTAACGCATGTATTGTAAACATTACATGCAAATTTTTTGATGAAATTAATATCGTGAGTTAACGAGGACTGCAATTCAATTCTTAAAATTATTTATTATGTACAACACTTATTTTGTAACTCAGCTGAAATCGGCTCAAAGCACATTAAAGATGCTACTTAATAACGTCAATTAAAAAGACTAACCAAACGCTTCGAGGCGTACACAATTTTTGAGAACAATTGAAGTATTGCGTCAGTTACGCCTTAATTCGTTATACTTCTTTTCATTACTGATTACCGCATTTGACTTCGCCCGTATAAAATGTTAACAATAAAAGTATCCTATATGTTATTCTGATAAATAAGTTGTATTACTGTTTCATCAAAAAAACTTTCAAATTTTCAAATACTAGTAAAATCGTATGAAACAAAAGAAGATGTAGACCAATAACGTAGGTCAGTGGTCACCCTTGACGTTAGACTGTCTTGTGTAAATTAGATCGTATTATGTTATATGATCTAATCCCCAATCTGCCCAAATTTAGGATATTAAAACGAAATCCATCAGCATTTTGACTATTAAATAACGTAATTACTTTTATATTTACACGTTCTTAAGAATTATTAAAGAGGTACTATCGAGTTTCTTGCCGGTTCTTCTCGGTGGAGACTACATTCCGAACCGGTGGTAGCTTTATAAAAATCAAAAATGAAAATATGACATGTAACTTGACGATTCGAAAGTGCTGTTAAAGCCCATTTGAATAAAGTATATTTTGAGTTTGAGTTTGAATACCAATATAACGTAACGTTTATTTCTAGTTGTCCCAAAAAATAATACTTTTTCACATAATATTACAGTCCATATTCTCAAAATGGGATATGTTTTATATTCAAAGTGGTCCAATTAACGATATAAAATCGCTTAAAAATTTATTTGATTAGACTATATTTTGAATGTGTAAGGGTTATTGTTCTGCTAATATTAGTAGGTCCATGTCAAATGAATCAACATACTTGGCTTAAAATAAATAAATTCTCAATTCGACTTTTTTTTTGGTGCGTATGCTATGCGATATCTCAATAATTTTTATAGTACCTGGATGACCAAGCTTTGGTCGGTATCTTTTTCTGTAAAGTGTATTTTTTGGAATTTATATTTAAATTTAGTAGTAAATGAAAAAAACATAGTAACAGTTTTTCATTGCCTGAAGAGCCCCTCTTTCCCACTGAGTATTCTGGGCACTTGCCCAGGGAACATCACTCGATGGTGGCCCCATAGTTATGAAGGAATAATTGATGATTATGCTTCTCTTAAAATTTGAAGGATATATCTTCTGTGAATATTATAGGTCCATTCATATAATATATAGGTCCATTCATTTAATATGACAGTAAATAAATAAATATAACAGTTAAATCAATCTAAAGTTTTGCTTATTTAAGTTCTTTATACCTATTTCGACAAAATAGACCTCTATCAGAGTCTTAGAGGGCACATTTTCTTAATATGCCCAGACCCTCCAATAGATTTAAGACGCTCCTGTCCGAAGACACGGATAAAACGATTTCGAAGAATAACACCTTAAGTTGACCGATTTATCACTCCTAAACATTCGTTTAAATGTATTATAGATAATGTCAGGTTATACCAACACCAGTAAAACTGTTGATTAAAATGTCAGGTTTGTTTCTATTATTTAGATTAATCTATGCTAATATTAGGAAATTGAAGAATTTGTTTGTTTGTTTGAACGCGCTAATCGCAGAAATGGTTGGAATGGTTCGAATTGAAACATTATTTTTGTGTTAGATAGTTTATTTATTGAGGAAGGCTGCAGGCTATATTACATCACGTTACGACTCATAGGCGAAAAGCAATAACTGATAATAATTAGAGTATTTAAATACAAAAAAAAATACTTATCTCCAAGCTAATAGTTAAAAAATGTAAAGTAAGGTACGTTTTGCGTATGATATTTAGTAAAATATATCCAATCTTGAAATCATTACGAAAATTATAAAATATATATTTAAACTTTCGAGATTAATATCATTCATATTTAATACCCCTGACACAAGGTCTCGCAATAATGGGGGCCGTTGAGTGTGATGCGTTTATTTATTTATTTAATAGAATACTTGTGAACCAGTCAGCTCGTGACCACGACGAATGCAACTTCGTCGAAACGTCGGGCAGTAAAAATGTATTACTACCATTAGTTATCGCGATAAGACCCGTTATATTAAACATGAATTATAAAATATTATAATATAAATACAGTAAAAACTTAAACCTAAAAAGTGAAATATGTTTACAATTATGTGTAATAATAGATTAAAAAACAACATTTTCCAATTCTCGTAAAATTATATGAAATCATTTTATTGATGAATGCTTACCAATTTAAATAAACAGTCATATATAGTTACTTAATATGAAATTTATAATAATATACACAGTATAATAATTAAATACTGTGCGTTATTCTCGCAAAAAAACTAGATGTTTTTTTTTGACTTAATCATGACAATACAGAAGGTCCCAAAGTAACAACCGAATTTAGTATGATTAGGTGTAAGATCACAGAGTCACCTAGTACTTGATATTAAATAATGTGTTTATGTAATTTAATATAATTAACACTATTTAATATATGCATATTACATTACCTTGATTATAGCGTGACTAATTAAATTTTCATGGCATAATAACGGACACAGCTGATAATATTATATACTTATTTATATTACATTTTATACAGCTTTTAGTGAAAATATTATATAAGACACGCATACTAAACTATGTGAAATTAAACAGATTTTTCGGTCTTTTATAAAGTTGCTAATTATCCGACTGCGCAACGCAAAGGAGGGTAATGTTTTTATAAGCCTATGTAAATATGGATGCTGATAAGCAATAATGTGTCAACCCACAATAAGTGAAATTCGGAGATATTGATGTATTCTGATACTGCATCACTTATTTAACATTATTCAATAAAAAATAAAGTCATATAAACTAAATAAGTAGGGAAAAAGTTTTTTAATAAATTAGTTCGAATTTCCAGGTCGTTTCTTATTTTGTAATTTATACAATAATCTTACATATTTAAAAACTTTTTACTAGATAATATATTAAATATATTAACCTGCTTTTAATGCTTTATACCTATTATCAAAAAAGAAAAGAAAATATGGATAAATACTTATTCAAAAAAGTTTATTATGAATATGATTGACATCTTTAGACGCCATTTTCTCAAAATGAAGTTCGTGTGGCTTGACACACTATTGCTTATCAGCGTCCATATGTGGGTTTGTACCCTTGTAAGATTATTTAGACAAAACTCGTAGGCCGATTTTATTAAATGACTCGCCGTTTGTTTTATAATGTCATAGAAAATGTCGCAAATGTCAGAGAAAGATAAAAGATAAAATTGAGGAAAAATCAAAATGGCCGATTTTGGACGCCATAATGTGAAAAGAAAAAAATGAAAGTCGATGAACTGTGTTATGTGAGGTATCGTTGAATAAGTATTTATTATATATGACAGACACGTTGGTGCAGTGGTCACTGCAACTGACTCAAGCGCTAACGGTCGCGGGTTCGATCCCCGCTCATAGCAAACGTCTGTATTGACCATACGGATGTTTGTCGTGGTCTGGGTGTTTGTGTTAGTGTTGTGAGTGTTTCCGGACCCCCGACACAAGGTCATGAGATCTTAATGGGGGCCGTTGAGTGTGATGCGTTTATTTATTTATTATTTATTTAAATATCAATAATTATAGGTTTTATGATTACTATCTGTCCCGTCGAACTTGGTAACGAGTCAGAATCAAAATGTGTTAATTTTTTAGCCGTTCAATACAAAATGTATGAGAAAATGTATTCCCTTCTTAAGTTTTTTTCATGAATCGTTTGATGTTTTAATCTGATATTAAGGACGGGAATTGGTTCAATGAGTCATTCTCGAATTAAAAATGATGTAAATAACCGGACTTTGTTATATATGTATATTGTGTATTTATATATATGTACGTGTGTGTGTGTATGTATGTAGATGTCATAGCAAAAACAATATTTAGATAGAGAAGTATATTCGTTAGTCTAGTCCCCCGCTCGGTAATTTTTCGTTCCTTCAGGCTATCAGGTTAACTGACGACGGACAGTATCCGTTACACATTTACGACCAATCTCTGTTTTATTTTTGTGTTGAGGATTTCTTTCGGGGAATTGACGAACTGCCTTGTTGCTTGTTGTCCTAATTAAGTTTCGGTGGTGTACGTTTCAGTTAAAAATATCCAAGATTAGTAAATTTTAATTAGTGAGATGATTTAAACGTTTATAATTAGCTACTTTATTACTTGGGTATAATATTTCGTAAATGCTAAAAAAGTTAAAAGTTTTTATAAAATGGCTAGCTGATACTCGCAACTTCGTCTGAGATGTCTGATGCCTACGTCTTAGTAGCTTTCTGCATGCTAAGTCTTAGCCCCATCGGCTTGAAATTGATAAAATTTCATACAAACTTTCATCCTCTTAGGAGTAGTTAATCAAAATCCTTTCTTAGCGGATGCCCTACGTCATACCTGCATGCCAAATTTCAGATTCGTCCAGTGGTTTGGTCTGTGCGTTAATAGATCACTATATCAGTCAGTCACCTTTGAGTTATATATGTTTAGATACAATATTAAAAAGCAGATTAATAAAATTACTTGTAATGTCTCGACGCGTATTTAATTTCTTTAAATTATACGAAATATTTACGGCGAAATAAGTTTTACGTATAACTTTAATGTTATACTTAGAAACTTACCAAATAGAGTTACTCTGAGGGACTGTTGGAGATGTGATTTGAAATGTCCCCTAATAACGGCCTGATGTCTAGAGAGAGAGACATGGCGACATATTTATCATTGAGGATAATTATGGGCTATATTACATCACGCTACGACTCATAAGAGCGAAACAGTAAACATAAACGCGAGTGAAACTGCGAGGACGGCTAGTGTTAAATAAAATACTATTTATATACATTGTTTAAAAAGGTACTATTAATGCATAATATTCATTTGTTACTGTTTTATCTATCTATATATTTTGTAATTGCAACGTTAATTAACTTATTATCATAGAAAAATGTACATAAGAAACTTATAAAGGTATTTAAATTAATGATAGAAATAATCGTTTTGTTAATTATGCCATTAGATTTCTTTATTACAACTACGTCAATAATTCTAACAACTTGTATACTGTACTAAAAAAAAAACATATTATTAGTATTACCCTGCTACAATACGGAGATGGGTCCCTGTGAAGTAATTTAAAAACATTCTCTTGTAATAATCTTAAGCCCAAAAGACTTTCAAAATGTATAATCCTTTGGCCGCTGTGAAAAAGATTTCAAGTAACTCCCAAAAGGTTCCATTCACGTGCAACTTTTAATAATTTCGAACGCTTTTTATCCAAAAATAGAAGCAAATATGAATGAAAGTTTGAACTTAAGTATTTATTCACGAGCCGGATCGAGGACATGCGGCTGTTCATAAAACAATAGCTTAATTTAGACCTACTCGTTTTCGGATTATTTTAAACTTAAAGTATAAAAATTATAAATCTAATGATTTTCATTATTATATGTACTATATGTATTATTATATATAATTAGCTGGTGCTCGCGACTTCGTCTGCGATGTCTGTGATGACTACGTCATAGTAGCTTTACGCAAGCTCAGTCCGATCGGTTTATCCCCTATTTTATCTCCTTGGGAGTAGAATGAATCAAAATCCTTCCTATAGAACTACAGGTAGGGGGTACTACTGGGATGCACCCAAAACGGTAATTAAATAAACAAAAAATTACAAGGAATAAATCTGACATGGAATCAGAAATCCTTTACGTAAAGAAGTGGAATTGATTTTTATATTTGAAACCAACTGTTCCACGCGGTTGAAATATCAATAAATTTTGCTGCTATTAGTCATAACGTGATATTTTATAGCCTATAACTTTCCTCAATAAAGCGGCTATCTGCTGTAAAAAGATATGTTCAAAGACATTTTTCCTGAGATTAGCGCTTTTAAACACGTAAATAAATTATTCAACTTTATATATGGATGCCGACATGCAATAATGTGTCAACCCACAAAAAGTCAAATTTGAAGATATTGATGTATTTCGATACTACGTCACCTATTTAACATTATCCAAAAAAAAATCAAGTCATCTAAACTAAACAAGTATGGGAAAAAGTTCCTTAACGCAATGTTTCGAAATTCAGGTGCGTTCCATATTTTGCAATTTATAAAATAATCTGAAATATTTAAAAACTTAGTATTAGATAACATATTAAATAAATCTATCTGCTTTTGATTAATTATACATTTTATCAAAATAGAAAAGAAAATGAGAATATATACGTCTTCAAAGGAATTTATCAAGAATAGGTTTGACATCTTTAAACGCCATTTTCTCAAAACGAAGTCCGTGTTATCGTTGTCTTAGTTTTCGCGATTATTATTCATTAAAATGCACTTTGTGCTCGAAACGTCGGATAAAAATAATTAATATACGCGATTTAAATCCGTTTAAAATAGTTTCATTTTAATGAAGTCCGTGTTGCTTGACACAGTATTGCTTATCAGCGTCCATGTATTTACCATTATTCAAAAAAAAATCAAGTTGTCTAAACTAAATAAGTAAAAACAACAGTTTCTTACTTTAATGTTTTGAATATTGAAGTGTGTTCAATATTTTGCAATATGCAATAATCTATTATATTGGATAAAGTTATTTTTAGATAAAACTCTTTACTATACCAATCCACTTTTAATGAATTATACTTTTTATCGAAATAATAAGGAAAAGATGAATGTATACTTCTTCAAATAGATATATTAAGAATAGGTTTGACATACTTAGACGCCATCTCAAAATGAAGTCCGTGTGGCTTGACACAGTATTGCTTATCAGCGTCCATATGTTATATTGCCTATAACTTCCAATGTTATACTGTGGAGGGTGGAATCCATATTACTAGAGATTACTAACGACTCACCCTTGCCAAAAAGCCAAACAAAAGAATGTATATAATTATTTAATCTGTGCAATCTGAAGACGATCTATAAACGTAATTAACTGCCTTACTACAAAAGATTTAAACAGACGTTAAACGCGCGTCTAAGACAGTTTTGAGTTAACATGATTTAGACATAGATTAGTATACGCTTAAGTGAATTTAATAGATGTTTAAAACCTATTTCAAATGTCAAATGTAACGTATAACATTTTAGCAATAAGTTTTTTTGTGAGTTTATTCGCTGTTAAGCAATTTAGATAATATTTTAAGAAATGTTTAAATCTTAAACACTGTTTAGCTAGACACGTGTTCAACATGGTTTTAATGCGTCTTTTGTAGTATGACGGTAAATCTCTCCAGCTGTTTTAGAGTCCGTTGGGAACGTATATGTTGCATGAATGCAGACATCAATTTATATATATATATATATATATATATATATATATATATACTAGCTGTGCCCGCGTGTTCACCCGCGTTAATTTGAGGAAATATTTATATTTATGTAATGTTTAACTTCCCTACTTGAATCGAATATTGTTCACTATTTCATTGGTTTCAATTTTTCGCGTAGAACAGTTTTTTTTATTAATGATTTTTTTTAATAGAAGTACTCTTTTAAAGTTACTCTTTTTAACGTTAGCTATCTGTAAGTGAAAGTCCCGTCAAAATCGGACCAGCAGTTTCCGAGATTTAGCGGAACAGACAAACAAAATTTTTTTAAATTGTGTTTTTGTTGTTAGCACCGTATATACTTTCATATGCATTTAATTAACAGCTATTAATTTAAAATTACAAACAGACCCTCAAATTTTATTTATTTGTATAGATAAAAATCTTTAAACTTATCGGGTATAGATCCTCTCTGGGAATAATCAAAAATGTGTAACTCTTCATACTAATTCGATATGAAAGTCATGAATATAACATCGTTATGGTTGTTATGCGTTAATTCTGGAAAGATCCCAAATGTAGCTTACATTAAACCTTGGCCCATATCCCGTAGGACGTAGGTAATAGCTTGCTTCCGGCACATGAGTTTTGTGTTCTTCAGTCTTCTAGGTAACCTATTGCGTCAGCCTCGAATAGGATAGGTAAAGAAAAGAAAACTAGATTTAAAGCTTGACGTGTGTATAGAGTGTACGATATACATACAAAATGGAGTTAAGCTAGTTAATTTTGTAGTTTTCTTTTTAGAAAGTTTTAATCTATTCATAAATTAATTTTATAGTTTTACGTATATTACGTAGAATTGTTCAGATTTTTTTGTCTTTTTAATGCTTCACTATTTTAAAGTTATTATAATTTTACTGCTTTAAACAAGTGTCAGTAACATTTATTTTTTGTACTATTGTATTTTCGTTTCTTTGATGGTAAACTGAAAGGGTGAGACTGATAAGCGCTGGACTGGAGAATTCTCCAGCACAAGCAGAGTCTCATCCTTTTAATTTTTTTTTTAATTTTTACAAGTTATAAATATATATTTGTATAAATAAATGTATCAAAAATAAATTAGATTAATTTAAAAAATAACAAATTTTAAAATATAACTCCTTTTTCATGATCAAAAACGGTAAACTGAAAAAACTGTTAAAACCATTCGTCGCGTTCGTAAATTATAAATGCTCGTCGTAATTTATAAAAACTAGAGCAAAATTTTATTTTAATATTTTATAGCCATTAACATGATAACATTAATTTTTTCGCTAAATGTACATAAACCCACTTCAAAAGAACCTTATTTTATTTAGCATTTTCTCTTGTATGTAACTAGCTGATGCCTGCGAATAAATACAATTTCTAAAATAAAAGTAGCCTAAGTTGTAACATTAGCTGCGAATGAAAGTCCCCCGTGAAATTCGGTCCTGCCGTTTCAAAAACTAGCGGGAACTTAAAGACGAACATTAGACAAAAATTATAAAAAATTATTTTTTGATAATTACCGTATATACTTTCATATTCATTTAGTGAAAAGCTTTTAATTTTAAATTACAAACACACATTTCAATTTTTTTGTATAGGTTCTTACTAAATTCTATTTAAATATTACTCAGTAAAACAAAGAATTGCCTACTAATATTATAAAGAGGTAAAATTTGTTATTAATTTTATATCAGTGAAACTTATATTACAAGATAATAGGCTATATTACATCACGCTACGACTCATAGTAACAAAGCAGTAACCATAAACGCGAGTAAAACCACGGAGCTGCCAGTACATTATAATATACGCATTACTCTCAACTGTATCACTAATCGTAAAGCCATGTTCACACAACGTAATTTACTCTAACGAAACTATTCACTGACTCGAAATACCAATCGCGTACATAATACCCAGTTATAAGTTAAGCCCCAATACAACTCAAACGGAATAATTGGTCAGTGACGCGTTACTAATGACTTTCAATTAAGCGTGGAGCACGGGCCCCCCTTGATTGAATTGATCTTCCTAAGTCCAGAATTGGATGCTGGTAAGAAATAATATTAAAGTAACCGGAGACGTTGGACGTAAGCCGCTTCGAATACGTCCCTTTGAGGATCTTTAGGGGATGCCTATGTCCAGCCGTGGGCTTCCTACGGCTAAAGCAATAATGTAACCACAAAAAGTCAAATTGAGAGATGTTGACGTATTCTGATAACGCATTTCTTTTTAACATTTTTAAGCCATCTGAAATAAATAAGCACGGAAAATGATTCTTAATGTAATGTTTAGAATATTAACGTGTGATCCATATTTGAAATAATGTATTAATATATATTTGCAAAACTTATTATTATTTAAAATTGTTTACTAGTTAATTTGCTTCTGATTGATGATACTTTTATCAAAATACAAAAGAAAAGATGTATATACACTTTTTCATAATATTTATTAAGAATAGGTTTACATCTTTAGATGCCATTTTCTCAAAATGAAATCCGTTTGGCTTGACATAGTATTGCTAATCAGCATCCAATTTTACTATGGATTTATTGGGAGTAAAACAATTTTTTATACATCAAGTTTCGCATTCGCAAAATAATTTTATTTTTTAGAATTGTTTCATTATTTTATAGTGTCCTTAAAATATCCAACCTAATTAAAGTGGTTTTTAACAGACTTCAAAAATTACAGATTTTATGAATTCCAGGTGTGTTTTTTAATGTTTTTTACGTCGGATCTCATCATTTCTTAACCGGTTTTGAAAATTCATTTTTACTTTGCAAGTATTATTTCAGATTGATTCCATGGAACTTTTATCAAAATCGATTTAATTAAATCAAAATAACTGAAATTAATATGTCATCCAAGCAAACGACATTCCGTAGTTTTCTTCTACAGTAGTTTTTTTTTAAAGTCTTAGCTATTGAGTATTCAATAGGCCATTGCATGTAAGACCATGAACTCGCGACCCTCAAAATAAAATGACAACGCTTTCAGTGTGCTGATTGTTTTGTAAATATTTAATACGAAAGATTCACAGCTGATGTCTGTTTGTAAAGGGTTGTTAATGTAGCTTTAATGAATTCGTAATAGCCATGACGTGTTTTGGCTATTAATAGCTTTGAAAAGGTTAATGTTTTCGTAGAATTAATTAATTATTGTTACTTAACTAATGAACTATGAATACAGCATTTAGTATGTAAAGATATTTTAGAATGATAAAAAAAAAAAGATACGAAAAAGTATAATCTCAGGTCTGAGAAGAAACCGCGAAAGAAACTCAGCGTGACTTTTTTTTGTCAATTTTTTAACAACGTCAATATTGGTTACTACACGTAAAATGTATTGAGACAGCCTGGAAGCTATCGCATTATTCCCAAGGTGTGTCATCATCTATGAAATCTTTAATATTATAATAACCTCTAACACACAAACGTTTCTTTACAATCTTTTTTAACTTTGCTATAAAAACATTTTGAACGTTTTATGGGATCCTGTTGTAAAATTACCATTAAGAATTTTACGAACATCGAGTTCAGCGTGTAAAGCTTGATATTATAGCAAAGCTTCAAATGTGGCCTCGAAAATAAAGGTACATTATAATTCATTCTTTCCAATACCTAAATTACACACTTCATGCAATATTCATGTTCCTCTTAAACAAATGAAACATGTTTTTTTTTTGTGTTGCCACAAATATTTGTTTAATTTGATAAAGTGTGATCCCTTTTACTTCCAATGCGGTAGTTTTACGTGGGAATTGAATGGCATTTTAAACATTTCTCTTTTTAATAACATCCGTCACTCTGAATTTCGGACTGCTTTTAATAAATAACTTCGTACGGTAACTGCGGGTTTATATAAATTTTAAAATTTGTAAATACTTGTATATGTGATATAGGTATATAAATGCCTACATCACATATACAAGTACAATTTTTATTCTAGATAAATTTAGATTTTATTATAGACAAAGTCGTACGACTATTATAAATACGTAAAGTTTGTGAGTGTAAATGTTTAGGTAAATGTTTGATTTTGTTTAAAATTTATAGTAATATAGCTTATACATCAGAATAACATAAAGACTTTTAATTATTAAAACACGCGTGCAAATTCGCGAGTGAAGTTAGCTATCTTATTTTAAATCTAAAAGTTATATGCACACACAACAACGAACACAAACGCAAATAGCAACTTTTTTGCTATTTAGAGATAACAAAATTAAAACTAATATAAAAAAACGACATAATATGGACGCTGTTAAGCAATAATGTGTCAACCCACAAAAAGTCAAATTCGGAGATATTGATGTTTTTGATACTGCATCATTTATTTAAAATTATTAAAAAAAATTGAGTCATATAAACTAAGTAAGCACGGAAAAGATAATAATGAATAAAAGAAAAGATAGAAGCTGTGTGGCTTAACACAGTCATGCTTATCCGCGTCCATATATGATGTGTATAACTGTGTACCGTGTGTAACTGTGTGCGTAAAACAAAAACACAGATTTGACCACTTTTATTATAAATAATGACGTTTATAAATTACCTTGTTTACCAATTCGATTGAATCATAACATGATATACCTAATTTATTAATGCCTGTTACCGCAACCATTTTTTTTTTTTTGTTAAGAACACAACGACTGTTCTTTGTTACTCACAGTCTTTGAGCGTCTTTTGTTTTTTAAAATTAAAAATATATTTCGAAATTCCCAATAACGTCATATTTGTTAACAGAATATTATTTTTATAGGTTTCCCTTTTTATTATTATTTTAAACAATGGCGGCGATACAAAACGTGACGTTCGTAACGTGAAGGACAATAATAATTAATATAGTGTTGTAACAGTGTAATAAGTGAACAATTGTTATTAATAATCTGTGATGTCGGTGCTAAGTGACGAGTGAAAATGATCCGAGCTCTCACTTCAAGACGATGGTCGTTACGACGTGACAGTGAAAGGTAACAATATATTTTTATACAATTTTCATATCTTTTATTATTGTGAATGTTCCGAAATATACAGATTAAAAAAACTGTACCAAATAGTATCTAGTGAATTTGCCCATAAGATGCAAACAGTTTAATAAGCATTAATTTTATACACCGTCAGATTAAGATACAAGAACAGAAAATATTTGCATCGTATAAAAAAATTGCACCCGATCTCATTTGAGTGGACTGTAAACATGCAAATAGTTTATACGAGACTATAGTATAATTATATGACAGATAAAATGAGGAGGAATTACCAAGAGTTGATATTTTTTTTCTCTGAGAGTACTCAAATTAAATTGCAACTAAATAAACACTCCGGAAACACACACGCGCGCGCGCACACATACATAAAATACATTGTCGTTATCATTATAACTTATCTGTGTAAATTTTATTATGCTTAATTGAAATTTGTTATTTATTATATCTTTGTCGCGAGAGCGCATTGATAACCTTATATTATATTACACAGTATTAAATTCAGTGTTTGTGGTATACGAATTTAACAAAAGTTAATGAAAAAAAAGTCCGACTGTCTTTAACAATACCTCTCACTTCATAATCGGTCAAACTGTCTAGTCTACAAGAAGTCAAAATGGATCGCTAGTTTTTACAGTTTACGTTCGCCATGTTGATTTTTTGCTGACGTCACATAATTTGAATATTACACTTACACTTTAAATTTAGGCTATAGAGTTCATAATGGAACATACATATTTCCATACCCACATATACTTGCGCGCGAAAAACATTAACCTCCTTCTGGATTAGTCGGGTAATAATAGCAATGCAATGAAATGATTCCAAGCACAGTATTTGCTGAGTTTTCCGTCGCTTTCACGATTGAATCTTCATTCCGTACCGGTGACAGCCTCACGTTGAATTGACTTGACAGCTTGACAGCGTAACGATTCGAAAATACATTTAAAGGGTGCCTTGTTTAATAATAAAATAATCTACCCTAATATATCGACGCTGATAAGCAATAATGTGTCAACCGACAAAAAGTCAAATTTGGAGATATTGATGTATTGATACTGTGTCATCTATTTAACATTATTCAAATAAATTTCAAGTCATCTGAACTAAATAAGTACGGAAAAAAGTTTCTTAATTTAATTGTTAGAATATTGAAGTGTGTTCCATATTTTGCAATATGCAATAATCTCAAAATATTTGCAAAACTTATTATTAGATAACATATTAAATATACCAATCTGCTTTTAACTTACCTTTACCTTTTATCAAAATAGAAAAAAAGGATGGATATATATGTACGTCTTCAAACAAATTAATTAAAAATAGGTTTGACATCTTTAGACGCCATTTTCTCAAAATGAAGTCCGTTTGGCTTGACACAATATTGCTTATCAGCGTCCATATGTCAATGTTTAACATAAAGAGAGCGAATTTTTAAGGTGCGAAGTAAACTCTGGAACCACTGAAATTATGCCACCATATCGTTGTCTTAGATTTTTGCGATTATTATTTATTGAAATAAAACTATTTTAAACGGATTTAAATCGCGTATATTAATTATTTTTATCATCCCGACGTTTAGAGCACTTTACAGCGTCTCGGGTAGTGGATAAAAATAATTAATATACGCGATTTAAATCCGTTTAAAATAGTTTTATTTCATTATGCCACCATTTCAAACTTCATTCACTCTAGATCAGGGATTCCCAGTCTTTTATATCATGCCCCCAACGCCCATACATTACCCCAACGCCCCAACGTTCATATAAAATACCATCACAAGAATACTATGGCTGCACGTGATTGTACCTGATTAATCGTGTCAGCTCCGCGCGATAATTTGAAAATCTTTAAAATACTTAAAATATGTCACCCTTCCTTCCAACAATACCAACACCTTCCAAGTATAATATGTTCTAGAATTTAAATGATTGTAGACTTCATTTTATGTATGTAGACTTCGTTCTATATATATGCGTCTTATTTAAAATAAAATCTACATTAACTCGAGCGAAGTCGTAAGCAAAATTACGAAATACGAATATAACAGATTTTTTCAACGACTCTTGTAAAAGTGATATTATAATTAAATTGAAATGTAACTAGGTAATTAGCACTTCAATATTTAGACAGCAAAACAGACAAAATAGATTTAATGTTTACTTTGATATAATTTAACCTTTCCGACGAGAACCAGCCGACGTATATTTTTGCAGAAGTTGCGATGTTACACGATAATCCCATTATGTTTTAGCTTCAATGTCATTATAACGTTCAAACACGCTCCTTCTTATATAGACGTACTAAATTTTGCTCGCCGCTTCGATGTATTAATGTAGATTTTTGATGTTTAAAAATTATGTCCATATGTAGACGCTGATAAGCAATAATGTGTCAACCCACAAATAATAATTTTTTTAAAGTCATATGAGCTAAATATGTACGGAAAAAAGTTTTTTAATCTAATGTTTAGAATATTACAGTGTGTTCCATATTTTGGATTATGCAATAATGTAATGTATTTGAAAAACTTATAAGACAAAACTCTTTACTAGCCTATCTGCTATTGATTAATGATACTATTTATCAAATAAAAAAGAAAAAATGGATATATTACTTCTTCAAACAGATTTATTAAGAATAGGTATCATCTTTAGATCGGAGAAGTCCGCGTGGCTTGACATAGTATTGCTTATCAGCTTCCATATTTCAAAAATAAAACTCTTAAATGCTATCATAATTTTTAAAATTGATTATCTTGAAATTAATGAGATAATAATACATATATTACCTATTACTAGTTGCTAGTAAAATAAAGTTTGGAATTTGACAGATGCCAACATCGAAACTTGTCTATGTCCAGTCATCTCAGGCTCTAGAATGTCTCGGTACCAAATTTCAAGTTGTTTAGACGTGATTGCATAGGATGAAGGTATGAGAAAAAACATTTGTAATTCTTCTTATTTAATTAAATCAGTCTTTGTATACAAAGATATAATTATTTAAATAACGCTTAAATTATTACAGACTGTATAATAAAACGCATTAATAAATAAAAAAAATTCACTTGAAAAATTATATTTCGTTTGAAAGGACTCTTGACCTTTGTATATAAAAGATTCGCCTTCGACCTTTAATGAAAATATCTGCGGTTATATTTATTCTGTAATCTTATTCCGTTTTATGTTTTATTAATTTCCCATTTAGCGATATCAGGCTGTCTGGAGCGGTATCTTTGTTAGACCGGTCTGACCCTAATTTCCTTGTTATTTTAATAACGATTCGAACGAACATTATTATTAACATAATACTAGCAGCCCACACCGACTTCGCCCAGTTAAATTTATTTCTAAACAGAAGTTAACATACTAAATTTTGTGTTTTTCACTTTGCAAATGACGGACTTTTATACAATCGTTCATACATTATTTTACATTGTTAGGGATGACATTTCTAAATAGCCTTTCTTAGTGAATACTTACAATATAATAGGTATGGACTACCAAAATTTCAAGTTTATAGCCGTCAAGTTCATTCAGTCAGTCAGGACAAGTAATTATATATACATAGTAGGCTTTGATCATTTAATCTATGCAAAAAATTATAATGCGGTTTTCATCAATAAACCAAATGATTCAAGAGGAAGGTTTATACGTAATACATGACTGTTATAGGAAAGGAAAACCGAGAGTTTCAAAGATTTGTTAATGCGATATCGTAAAAAACGATATGGCACCCGTGCGAAGCCAGGGCGGGACGCTAGATTTTATATAAACGATACAGTATATAGTCAATTTTTTTTTACAAACGAATTTTTTATTTACGAACAATTTTTGTTTTTCATTATAATTTTGCATTATAAAGATGATTTAGTTCAATCATTCAATTGATAATTTCTTATCTAACTCTTATGTGTGGCTAGAAATATGTAATATTTGTCTGCCAAAGAGACATGTAGAGAAAAATAGACTATAAAGCTTTAGTGAATTACGTATTATCATTCATTAGCGTGTTTGCACGAAGGTTATAACCGAGGTGTTCATACTTTACATAACGGGCTGACTCGGGGAATAAAAAAGTATTACTACCATTAGTTATCGCGATTATAATATACCGTTATATAATAGTATAAGTCGCGAAAGTTAAAAATATATAATAACACCCGAGGTACTTTTTAATGCAAATATAAAAATATAATATTACGCCAAGTGACCGTTTTCGCGCGTTATTCTACCCGACCGTATTTTACCCCCTACTCAGCGAACTGACTTATCTATAATATATATTATTTATGAAATATATTGCCGCAGACTTTTAGAGCTTTTCGCGAGGAAAAGATCGTCGTGGATTATTTTTGTGCAATTTTAACTATTTACGCAGCGCGCTTCGTGGAAGCTCTCAAGTTTCAAGCCGCACGAATTTTTCCGACTTAAATATCATTATATATTTGGTGTACGATGAACAATTAGTTTGACTAATATTAGTTTAGTTTAAAAATGTATAACATGAATGAATCTTTCTCATAAATAATACTGTACGAGCCTACAAGATCTAACGTTTCAATTGAAACAAAAAAGTTTTATTTATAATTAAAAAAAAAAAAAAGTTTTTTAGTTTTAAATATTGACTCTGCGAACGCTAGTAAAACGTCAAACACATGCTCACATGACATTCTGTGTAGTATTATTTGTCACATCCTTAATAACACTTACCTCTAAAATTCATAAACTCCATTGTGAAATTGATATAGTTAATAAAAAAAACTAAGCAATTTGCTCTTGAAATAAAAACCTTAAACCATTCACCCCCTTAACTTTACGGCTTCGAGCTATTACATATCATAGGGGCCAAGGGCGTTGGCCTTTGAGATAAGACACACTGCAAAAGTTCGCAAAAGTTAATATTTTTAATGCACCTTTATAAGTTTATATATATTTTTAGAAAGAAACGATGATGAAAAGGTTGTAAGCTTACCAGTGAGTTTTGTGAAGCATTTTTTTTTAATATAAAAATAACTGGCTAACGAACTGATGGGACACCTGATGTTAAGTGATCATCGCCGCCCATGGTCATTTGCAGCATCAGAGAAGCTACGAATCCGTTGTCAGCTTAAAAAGGAAAGAGGGATGACAGAGAATAGGAAGATAGGTAGGGAAAGGATTTGGGAAGAGGATTAGGATTCCTAGCTCACTCACCGTAGGAAACGCAGTATTTTAGCTACTAGACGCTAATTTTCTGTCAGAGTGACTAACTTTATAATATCTGTAGTCAGTAGGCTACAGCTTTACCTAGGTAAAATATATAAAGAATATATTTGAGTTATTATTAGAATACTTCGAGTTATATAACATGTGTATAGCTTAAGTAAATTATGATGTATTGCATTTTTAGTAATTATATAAATAAAGAAATTGATATGCAAAACTCCTGCAAAAAATTGAGTTTATGTTTTTGTAATAGCACTTTTGATTTAATTTGCCAATTAAAAGTACTTTTTGCGTATATACAAAATTTCATGAAGATTGCTTGAATAGTTGAGACGTGAAAGCGTAACAAACAAATTCGAATTTGCATTTTATAATACTTATTAATAAATAGTTAGGATTTTGTGAATGAAATAATACCTACGTTGTAACGCCACATGAATTACATGAAAATGGTAACGTCAAAGCATTGCTACATTCGTTAAATTTGCAAGCGCATACAGCGTTCAGCGTTCAAAAATTTAATAAAATTCGAGTACTTTAATTTTGTTCACTATTTCTGTGTATGCGTTTGATTGAAAGCAACCGACAAAAACATTCACATTTCGTATGTTTTTAGTATATTTTTATAAGTTGGTTAAAAAATTAGGTTAACAATATTCTGTTTCTTTTTCTGGATTATTTTATTTATTTTTAATTGAAACATACAAACTACATTAGGATAATTGTTTATGAACATAACATGAGACATCTTAATATATATAATTTATTAAAAATCTGTTAATAACAATTTTAAAAAATATATAATTTACTTACAACTAAAATAATGATCAGCTAAATGTTTATTAATTAAACTCATTTTTTATCAAATCCAGTAACCGTAATTCTAAAACGTAATGCCTAATTAGTTAAACCTGGCTTACGTTGAAAACACAATGTTGCTTCAAACTCTGGCATTTTGTGGCCGCTGGGGATTCGGTATTGGAATGTGAGCTCAAACTCTAAATCCCTTTATTTGCTAGTAATTAAATACACTGCATAACACTGGTTCGGTTTATTTGTAAAATTACCTTCAATACATGACTTTCAATTGGGTTTGTTCAAGGCGATCGTAAAAACTAACTTTAAGAAATAGTTAGAAAAAAAAAACTGCTCTAAAAACTTTAAAATAAATAAAACTGATTTCGTTAAATTATTTTTTTATGACGTTTAGCTTTTACATTTGAGCATTTTCCTAGAAAATTTATATATTAACACGCAAAGTACAAATTTTGTACCCTTTCTTACGAAAATTTCGCGGACGGTGAAGACTGGAATATCGTACACTTATAATTTATATAGAGAAAAAATGCAAAACATTACACACACTACCATGTATTTGACACACACACAAAAAAATATACTGTCTTGTCTATTGTTAAAGTCTGTGGTCAAATTAGGAATAAACTATATGACGTTACGACATATATTAATACGCAAAGCAATAACATAGTTATGGTCAATTTAATATACTTTATTCAAACATGACGTTAGGATATTTTCGAATTGTCATATACCTATTGCACATCTTTTGTGTCAGTTCTTGGGTGAGCTACAACCGGCTCAGACATATTTTACGTAGTAAGAAATTCAATAGTTACTATTTTAAGCCCGCCTTAAAATCTCAATAACGTATGAATAGAAATTCGCTTGTAATATTCCCGTTATTCAAGGTATATTAAACACTACTCTTTCTTGTAATATATTTTGAATGTTATCTTGTCCAGAGTATGATTTGTCTTAAACAAAACAGGTCTCAATAATAATAATAATTTAATAATAAACTGGCAAATGTAATAGGTAATACTTATTATTAAATACTATTATGATTGAGAGCTCAATCGGTAATATTCAATCGATAATTAATTATTTTTTCAGTTATATTGTGTGTTGTTATATAATCTTCCTCGTCGTCCGATGTCCTGCCCCTGAAGAGGTCTGAAGAACCTCCCCCTCGAATCCAAAGACCACGAAAACGTGTGGACTATAAAAAATATTTCTGATTGTTTGTGTATTCCCGGTTGCTTTACGTAAATTACAAATAATTGTAATATTCATAAATTACTGGTGGAGGGATGTTATGTGAGTAGTTTAATAATTAATATCATCGAGCGGTTGCATCCGCTACACCGTGTCAGTCGGAATATATAGCTCCTGCGCAACAAACGTATCTTTTATTTATCACCCGAAATAACAACATTGTAATCGTCTGATGTTATCGTTGCATTTCCCTTCTTACCCGATTAGTTGACCTCTTATGAGATGTAGTGTTATATTATAGTCTACAACCTTTCCCCTTAAACGGTCTTTCAAGTCAAAAACACTTTTTCTGATCTAAAACTGGTATTTCTCCCTGTCATATCTTCTATATAAATAAAATATCGGATCGGACTGTAATGAAACTTCTGGGGACGCTCACGAGGGTTCCTGGCACAAAAAAATCAATATACTTTAGATTGCATTGCAACGCATGCCGGATACAGCTAGTCAAATCATATAATCTTAATATATCACGTTCAAACAAACAAATTTGAACACTTCTTAATATTAGTAAAGATTACATACTATATAATAAAAGACTAATGGTCTAATAATGATTGACTAATTGAAGCCAGCCATCGAGGAAAATGAAATCTTTTAATCAATTGAAGCTATAAAAGTGATTCTATCTTTGTTGCCATTAAAAGTCGAGTAAATATGTTCCTACTTGAATCTCGTTATGAAATATTTATTATTTGAATCCATCAACCATTTAGCTAGAGCTGGCGCCGTGCGCTTTACAGCTCAATGCTGAAATAAGGCGACTCCTCTTTAGAAGCGACGATACGACTCTTACGTCTAGAAATATTTTCTATCTCAGCAACAAAGATGTAATAATGTATTGTTTAATTGTATGATTTCTTAATTGATTAAATTATATAAAACCCCCAATCTATTAATTCATTGAGACAAGCTATTCATTGAGAACATTGCAACGATGCCTTCTGTAAGTTGGTGAGAAATTGTGTATCCTGCTGTTCCTGGCTGCAATATCCGACCCAGAATTCCATAATTTTGCATAGTAATGTTGCATGCCATATGCATGCTACATTACTATGCAAAATTATGGAATTATTGTGCATCTAAGAAGAAAAGAAGTCATGACCTTGAAAAGCTTGGTCAGATTTTGATTGTCTAATAACAATCATTCTAACTAAAATGGTAATAATTAAAAGGGACGATATTTTTAAGTTTATTATTTTTATTGTCGTATCATATAAAGGATGCTTACCTCCATTCCATTTAACGATTTAATGGAGCAAGATGCTCGTAATTATGAACAATCTCAAGCTTCGTTTACAGCGACCAAAAATGTCTAGCTGTTATTTTGAACCGACTTCCAAGAAAGGAGGAAGTTCTCAATTCGTCGGGGACTTTATTTTTTGTTATATATGTCCACCGATTACTCGAAAATGGCTGGACCCATTTTGATTTGATTAATTCTTTTTCATTTGTTTGAAAGGGTATACGTACTTTCAGATTAATCCCATAGAATTTAGAGACTGTTATTGTTTTATTATAAATAGTGGTCGGCTAGCGGTCGGAATTTGACCGTAGTTCATTAAATTTTCAACCGATTTCAAGATTGACCACAGATAATCCATTCTCAATTTGGTCACAGACTAACAATAAACAAAAGAGTATATATGCGGGTGTGTCAAATACGTGTTAGTGTGTGTTATATGTTTTTTTATTGATTTAATTTATTTTTTCCCTTCTTCTCTAAATAAACTATAAATGTGCGAAATTACATACTCCTCTGTCCGCGCAATTTTCGTAAAAAAATACAAGGTTTTTGCCTCATGTATTAATAGAATATGTAAGAAAAGGCTATGCCTCTTAACATTTAAGGAATGTAAACCTCACCCTACATTATTTCGCGCTAGTTACCTTGGCGAAAATATATAGTAAAAATAACACTAAACAGTGTTAGTGATACAACAGAAGCTGATCCACCCTCGCTAATTACAACCGGATACTCCGCCAATTAAAACCGTTTCTGAGAATAATTGCAGGGACGACATCATTTCGCTCCAATCCATCTTCAAAATCTTAAGCGGAAGACCGAAGTGCTGTGATGGAATTCGTACAGAATTCCTCACTATACGAAGACTCATTTTACAATGAACTCTCAGTCGTGAGATGGCGGCCTTTATTATTTCAAAGGGAGTGAGTCATGAGACAAAAAAGCAGGACTCGTTCAAGTTACAGTTTAAGAGTCGTTCAACTTCCGTTTAGAATGAGATTACGTAACCGTTCTACAATATATTAGTACTATTTTTCTTTACTCGTCTTATTCAGCAGAAAAATATGGCGTATTTCTAGCCACACATAACAGTTAGATAAAAATTTATCTATGGAATGATTGAACGCAATATTTTTTAATGCAAAATTATAATGAAAAACCTTGCTCGAAATTTTGTGATTTTTTGTTCGGGATGTTGTTACCGAATAAAGACAAATAAGACATAGGCTATAGGGGAGAATTACACTTAGAACTTTTGTTTTCAGACTTTCGTAAAGATTTACATAAGTTATTTCTCATTGCTTTACACTTGAAAGAATTTACTGTTAGAGTCTTATTTTGACAATCACGGCTCTCGTAACTACTTATGACGTGTCTGTTACTAGGTTAGAGGGCTGTTTTATATCGCTCTCGAGGGTAAACCTTATAATTGTAATTCTCGTCTTAGAGGAGTATTTGACGACTGTTCTTACGTAATTTTACCGAATGTGGGTACGCTATCTACCTCCGCTTTACATGTTTCCGGGAAGTTTACCTTTAAAATCGATGGTTGCTCTTTTATACTATATACGTATATAAAAATATTACAAAAAGGTAAAAAATTGTTTGTAACTTTGTATGCGATCTACATACTCTGAAACTGCTGATCTGATTAGAAAAAATATTTTCACATTGAAAACCCCTTTTATTGAGGTTATAGGCTATATTGCTTCACGCTACGACACACATGAGCAAAGCAGTAACCATAAACGCGAGTGAAATAGTGAAGGGCAGATAGTAATCGTTAAAACAAGACCATTGCCGGCCCTGATCGCTTCAAAGAAAGAAAGTACCAAGTTGTAGGCTTGCAGGTAACAGTACACTAATCCTTGTCAATCGATATCAACCCTGACTTTGGCCGTGAGAACATAGCAATACACTGTGCCACTTGGAGGCCACACGTGCTCATTTCTTATTAATCATTATAACGTTAGCGGATGCAGAGAAATACTTCTACTGGAATTTTTCTTTTATTCCCCAATGAGACATTCTTTTATTGTTCCTTATTAAAAAATACCGAAAAAAGTGACGTGAAATGTCACCCCGTAACTTACAACAATCGCTAAAAATAATTAAAACCTTCTAAACTAATATACTATATAATATTAGTATAGGTACAAATTGTTTTTATGTTTGTATTTAGGGGGTAGTCATATATAAAATCTGTGTAGGGGGTAATCTCTGAAATTACTGAACTTATTTGAAAAATTCTTTCTCTCTCTTTTGTGTTGGATAGTCCGTTTATTGAGAAAGGTAAGGTATAGGCTATATTACATCACACATATGAGTGAAGTAGTAACCAGAAATATGAAAACAAATTAGAAGTTAAAGTTAAGTTTAAAAAAAATATCACTATCATCCTTAAATAAATACCTATAACCGAATATTTTTAAAACAACAGTCATCTGTGAGGTTATAAAAATGTTATTCTATTTGATTGTTTTATAAGGAAAAAAACATCATTTACAAAATATTTTTACAATAATAAAAACACGCTTAGAAAAAAAAACAAGAACTTCTTCCATTTAATTACACTTAACAATAGTAAGAATAATACATAACAAAGAAAAATAAATTTATATCTAAGAATAAAAAAACTTAGGTATTACAATCTTCCATAAACAAGAAAAGTTAAAATTAAAAAGAAAAAATCGAAATGGCCGGTTTTGGACGCCATATTGTGAAAAAACTGTGTTAAGTGGGGTATCGTTGAATATGTATTTAAAAATGATTTAAGGTTTTATATATCATTATTCAATTAGAATTACCGTTTAGAATCTATAACAATTTAAAATTGGTTAGTAACAATTTTATATGACCTTGTTATGAAGTCGGATTTTTGATTTTTTCAATTACTTGTTATAAAAAAAAGTGAATACAGCTTAATCGCTAAATCATCCACACACCCGCAGCTGCATTTAAACAGAATCCATTCATATAATATAGCTTCGAAATCTCGCACACATGTAATTAACGCCGGCACGTAACGCTCTAATTACGTTAAATTAACGTATATTTAGAATCTGCCCGCTGTGGTATTAATGTATAGCTTGAAATACCTATTTAGACATCTTATAACAGAGTGGTTAGAGGTGATTTTAGACTTTAGGGACTCGCATTCGATACTCAAAAATGATGAATTAAAAAACAGATTAAAAAAGAAATTTAGTATGTAAACAAATGAACGCTGACGCAGAGAAAATGGCGTATAAAGATGTGAAAGCTATTCTTAATATTTTTTTAAAAAAGTGTATTCTATTTTGATAAAAGTTATAATGAATTAAAAGCAGATTGTCATAATAAAAAGCTTTATCAAATAATACGTTTTTCGAATATGCATGTATGAGATTGTTGCATAATGAAAAATATGGAACACACCTCAATATGCGACATATTAATTTAAGGAACTTTTTTCCGTATTTAGTTAGTTTAGATGACTCGAAATCAATTTTGTCAATGAACATGTATTGCTTAGGCATATTCATGATTATTATTAAATTGAATAGGTTTTTTAAATATTTCAATTTAAATCAAGATCCGACGAAAATTACATAATCTTAAGTTATAAGCTATAACGCTTGTGATTAATACAAATATTTAAACGTACGAGAATACCATTTAGATTAAAGTTGATTTGTAATCAACTTGTTAGTTAAATGTAAATTAACTTTATAAGTTACCTTACATAAAAATAAGATTGTATAAAATTCTGACTGAATTATATCAGTACAAAACTTTTAAACGAACTTTTAGGCAGTGGTATTTCAATCCAGATTTTGGGTTATCCTCTCCGAAATTTAGTTAAATAACTTTCGATTAGTTTATCCTCGAATCGGGGCGTTTATGTAAATGTCTAGTTTATGTCCGAGATAAACTTCGATACTTATAATCCCTTAAGACTTTTAGAAGAAGTATATACAGTATATAAGGTCGAAACTAATTTTTATTCAGAACAAATGTATTTTCATTATATTTCGTCTGCATTTAATTTGATTTTTAATGATTTTTTATACAAATTCTTATTCATACAAGTTTCAATAAAATGATGGGTCCCTGCAGCTAACTTCTGAGTTGATTTTGCAACTTTGCTTTTAATTGATTCTTCTTTCATCATAGTAAACCATGTATATCAAAATTTAAAACTCCAAAGTCTTGCCTTGTCTGATAAAATTTTTCTTCTTTATACAAGTCTACTGAGTCAAGTATTAGTCAACGATGTGTTAACAAGTAAAGGTCATTTTTGTCACATTCTTTTCTTTCTTATGGAGTCAAAACATTGTAAAATTCTTTATAATTGAGTATATCACGTTAGCCTTCATGACACGAAAATGTTACTCGTGTGATTAACTATGTCAAAGTATTATTCTATTTTAAATTTAATAAAATAACTTTTGTTGCAGTGCGCGTCGTACTTAAACAAAATGTAAAAAAAAAGAGAAACCGAATTCATAAGCAAAATGTATTATTATTATTTCGTTTCGTTATTTCGTTTACTGCAATAATGTGCTTATTCCAGTTTTTTTGGTTTAAAAACGAAACTACTGAACCTATTTTGATTTAATTTTGATGAAAAATTATTTCTTTTAGACCAACTGTAAAGTATACCTTTTCAAACAAAAATTGAATTAACCATATCGGCACAGTAATCGGTGAACATACATAAAAAAGTTACCGGCGAATTAAGGACCTCCTCCTGTTTCGAAAATCGGTCAAAAATAGTAGTTGGATGATTTCTGAAACTATTTATCTGATTTGAAAAAAAACTTTCCTTTAAATAGCACGTCAAATAGGAAGAGTTATGTGCTATATTACATCATGATACGACTCATAGAAGCGCAGCAATGACCATAAGCGCGAGTGAAACCATAGAAAGCAGCTAGTATTTAGTAATTTAATAAAATTGTTTTTGTTGCAGTGCGAGTCGTACTTGCGGAGCAGAGGGCGCCACTGAACCGGAAGCGACGCCACCCGCCGTCGACCTGCCGCGGACGAGGGACGGCGAGATCGACTATGACGGTAGATACACATTTTATTACCTACTATTTTATCTATTTGCTAGAAGTTTTTTGCAATTTCGCCCGATCATAGTTGTCGACAATACTCGATAAAACATCATGTTCTAATTTCAAATTTTCAATTGTGAGTTTTGATCATCCATTAGGATCTCGTGATCATGTATCGGGATCCATAAAAAACTCAGTACAAACACCGAAACTACGACAAACGTACGTACGGACAATACAGATGTAGCCATCAGCATGGATCGAACCCGCGACCATTAGCGCTTGAGTCAGTTGCAGTGACCATTGTGTCCTCATCTAACTGTATAAGTTACTTAACACCGATTTCCTATGAGAGTGTAGTACTATTCTGATCTAACCAGTAGAAATACTAACTGTCTAGCTATAGTTAATGAATTACAATCAGGCTCAACCACAATACGGTAGCATGCGTAAGCGATCCCGTCACGCCCAATCAAGACGACGAGGGCACCGCTGGCTTTTACTCTGTCACACTATGTCGTGGCAGGAGTCTCACATACCCACCCAAATCTCTGGGTGGGATGCATAAAGCATTTCCCAGCGACAAAAAAAAGGCTCAACCACAATAAGAGTATCCCCAAATTTCACTCGCGTTAAATATTTCAGTACTTTAGCCATACTTTGTCAGATTGACGCATATGATTACATCATCGCGTATCGAGATGTTTTGTATCCAAGAATTTCCCTAAATATGAGAGCTATCTAAGACAAAACAATAAGACCTTAGACTAAACATTAACTGTCTTACTACGAAAAGATGAAATAAAACCATGTTCAACATATGTATAGCTAAACAGTGTTTAAAAATTAATCAATGCATAAGATCTATTTTAAATAGCTTTATTACGAGTGAAATCATGAAATACTTATTAATATCATGTCACACGTTACATTTGACATCTAAAATAAGTTTTAGAGATCTATTAAATTCACTTAAGCATTGTTTATACATAATGAAACTATGTCTAAAGCATGTTTAACTAAAAACTATCGTTAGACGCCCATTTGTCGTACGAAATTTTATAAACACGCGTTGAACGTATTCTTAAATCTTTTGTAATAAGATAGTAACAGTAAGTATTTAGTGAGAAATGTATATTTCTCTACATTACAAGTAACAATAATTTTTTCACAAGAGAAAACAAAAAAAAACCAAGCTAAAAATAAATTATCTGTAAACAATTAATTGTAAGTATTGCAACAAAATTGTACCGGAATAACACAATCCGTTCGTCGAATAAGTGACTCACGCGCACTTGGAAAAGTAGCTCACGTCGCGTGACGGGAATAAGCGGTTCCTGTGATCGTGTCATATCTCCGACAGTTACGTCACTTTGTTTAACGATTCCGATGAAACGATATGGATAAAAACGTTATTTTTTCTCCTTGATTGTATTTTATTATAAGTTTTACGTGCTTATTGGCTTATATTGCAGCAGCAAGCGGTTGGAAAAGTAGATATACAAAAATCATATCAATCACTGCGGGTTGGTGGATATACATGTGTCAGAATGACACATGCAGGTTTCCTTACGATGTTTTCCTTCACAGCCAAGCACGAGATGAATTTAAACACAAATTTAACACTTGAAACCGTAATTATCGGTTAAGATCGACGTGTTCTAACCACTAAACCATCTTGATTTTACATAAACAAACGAACAATATAATAAAACAGAAACTTATTATATACGACGAATAATTATAATTGTTTATTTTTCATTCAAAAATATTTCAGTTTTAACAAATAATTTTGTTTTCAAGCTTTTAGGCTTAACTGCAAGACGCGCTCGTTTTAACAAAAAATAAGACAGCCTAGATTTCTGGCGATGCCAAACACATCTAAGTTGATGCAGACGTACGTATGTTGTAAAACAATTTAAAAGAGGCACAACTATATATTTTAACAGTTCTAAATACAAAAAATCACAGATTTTCTTTTTTATTTTACGAATTACTATATGTAACTTATACGTACATATAACCTATTTTTCTTTACTTGTGTTTATTTGGTAACAATAACCCGAACGAAAATCACGAGTTTTTGAACAATTTTTTTCATTATAATTTTGCATAATAAAAAATGATTCGGTTCAATCATTCAATCGATAATTTCTTATCTAACTCTTATGTGTGGGTAGAAATACGCCATATTTGGTATATAACGCTTATGCAAAATGGATACAAGTATATATAAAAAATGTATACAGATAATCAAAAAGAGATTGCCGTTAAAACATAAAAACCGAACAATTTCACTATTAAAATATTTACTTCGCTCGTTACAAAAAAGTAAATTATTCACCAAAAATAATTCACCAAGGTGACTATTGTATGAGGATAGTTTGTAATAGAGCCGGTGTTTCATATCCATTAATGGTTATCTTTCCAAGGTCCGATTACAAGTGATGTGTTTGAACGCCTATTCCCGTAATGGATTTCGGAAGCCAAGTCGTTTATACACCCACCCATCAATACTAGTAGATAAGATTAAATGGTTTAGTTTACATGTACACTAAATAGCGCAATGGATCTGGGCTTCCAAATTCTGTATTACATTGTAAATACGAAAGCAACTATATCTATCTGTGCATGGTTATATTGGTAAATAAATTTCAATGAGGGACTATAATTGGAACTCTTTTTTGTTATTCTTTTTTTTAAACGTAAACACATCACACTCAACTGCCCCCATTAAGATCTTATGACCTTGTATCGGGGGTCCGGAAACACACACAACACTAACACAAACACCCAGGCTACGACAAACATCCGTATGGCCAATAGAGACGTCTGCCGCGAGCGGGGATCGAACCCGCGACTGTTAGCGCTTCTGTCAATTGCAGTGGCTGTCAAAACTACACAGTGTCTTAGGCTTTTAAAAAATCTTCGGAGGAGATACAGAGATTAAATTATTTAAAATTCTTATAAGCTTAAAAACTAAAACCGACATTTATAGAGAACAGTTAAACAAATCAATCGCTCAAATCTAATTAAGAATAATAGTGATTAGAAAAAATGTTAGTAAAATAACATCGAAATAAAAGAAAATGAGTTTTTCATGTCTTTTACTCAAAAAACAATAAATGTCTCAACATTGCGAAAAATTTAAGATATTACTATTTTAAAGAAAAATTTCTACCTTTCTAGCCCTCTACGAGGACGACTCAGACAGTGACCTTGGATCCATGGAGAACCATGGCTCCGTGGTTACACATTTGCTGTCCCAAGTCAAAATCGGCATGGACCTCACCAAGGTAAGGAATTCATGGTTAAAATTTAGTTAGATTTACTTTACAGCCTTTAACAAATGACGGTGAAACGGTGACCAAAATGAAGAAAAATAAAGATTGAAATTTTGTATGAATCAGTAGCATAGACTATAAAAGTAGGACTTACTTGTTTTACCAATTATTATTCTTCTTCCCGATCCATTTATTATCAATAATTCTTATTTTTACCAATATTTTAAATAACTACTGTTGTAATTAAAGAACAACGATCGTTAAATTGACGTTAGACGACACTTATTTTTATATTAATAAGCTTATCGTGTTTAAATTGAAAAAAATCTAAATTGTAAGGCTGCTTGATTATTAATTAGATAAAATTAAGTGACATAATTTAAATTCTTTTTACCAGTGAAGTCTCGTAATCTTAACTAAATCGTGATGAATATGATAGCATGAAAGGCATAACATGAAGTAGTCTTTTGAATTAAAATCGTTAGTATATTCACTCATATTTAACTTACTACTTTAAATATTGCAGGTTGTACTCCCAACATTTATCTTGGAAAGGCGATCGCTTCTCGAAATGTATGCGGACTCATTCGCCCATCCAGACCAATTTGTTAAGTGAGTTTAACCTTTAAACTTTGTCTTTAAGTTTTTTCCTTTGGGGAATTTGACTGTTTCAAAATAAACTATAGAAATTGTCTAAATTTAACTATAAATTATAAGTCTTGATATTCTTCCAGCAGAGTTTATACTATATAAGGCTCTATCTAGCTCCAAATCGTGATAGAGTTTATTCATTATCAATCAATAGCCACATATATACATATGTAACTGTGGCTTTATTTATTCATGTATAAATTATATCCAAACTATTTTACTTTTTAGAAGATTTTCCTAAATAGAGCACATATTGGAACTTCTTTCAGGATAGTAGACATGCCAACACCACGTGACAGGATGGTGCAAGTAGTTCGATGGTATCTCAGCTCCTACCACGCAGGTCGTAAGTCACAAGTAGCGAAGAAACCCTACAATCCTATATTAGGAGAGATATTCCGTTGTCATTGGGAACTCGACGGAGAATCCGTTGAGAACAACCCTAATAAGGTGAGTTGATTATTTACGAACACCATTTTTTATTTTTTGATGAAACAGTAAAAAAAGTGCATATAACCAATTTTATTATTGGTATTTAATGTATATTATGACCATTGTTACCAACTCTGGGAGAAGAACAGAAGAACAGAACTGAATAGGACGTTGTATATCTTTTCAATAGATTCTGCTTTCTAAAAGATAATTAATAAAAGAGTTTTTTAATTGTCAAGTGGCTCTCCCAAATTAATAAATTTTGTAGCGCTACGTTTATCATAAATTATCCTATGTTAAAGTCTTAAACCCATTGTTTTTTTTTTGTTAAATTAAAAACAATTAAAATAATTCCAGCAAGAAGTAGGCGATGGTCCTGTCCCATGGTGTTCACCGGATCAATTATCCTTCGTAGCAGAACAAGTGTCCCATCACCCGCCCATATCAGCTTTCTACGCGGAACATGTAAACAAACGCATACAGTTCGACGCCTGGGTGTGGACTAAAAGCAAGTTTCTGGGACTTTCCATAGGAGTACACAATATTGGTAGAGGTCTGGTGACGTTATTGGACCTTGAGGAAGAATATACGCTTACTTTCCCCAATGGATATGGCAGGTTAGAGAATTCTACTAGCGTCTATTATTCTTTGTAATATAATCTTAAGCTGTAACATTTAGAAATCAGATATGTATATGTAGATTGGTTGTAATTCGACCATTGACATTTGAGATTGTGACCACGATCATTAGCGATTATCGGTCGCTGTATAAGTTAGCTTTTTTATTTTATCTTCGCTATTGTAAGTAATAAAGCATTATGATTTGTATTATATGAGTATGTTCAATATAATAAATCGAACTAGTCAGAATTAAAAATGTAATAATTTCTAGATATCAGTTATCAAGATTCTTCATTTCAGATCAATATTAACAGTACCTTGGATAGAACTCGGTGGATCTGTTGTGATTGAGTGTCAGCAAACAGGACACAAGGCGAACATAGAATTTCTCACCAAACCCTTCTACGGTGGTAAAAAACACCGTGTGACGTGTGAAGTGTTCGCTGGGACTGAGAAGAAACCGTATTACACTGCACAGGGAGAGTGGAACACGAGGATGGAGGGGAGGTGGACTGAGAGCGGGGTAAGGTTTTAATACATATGTACAATTGACGCGAATTCAGCAATTACAATTTGACAAATATTAATTTCTTTTAATATTTTGATATAATTAATTAAACGCAGTTCACGTTTATTCGCCAACTGCGCCGCATGTTCTTTAGTCAGTTAAATTAATTATCAACCTGTAAAGTGTGCGGTCAATAACCAACCGCACAGCGTGTGATCTTACTATTACGCATTTACCATAAGCCAATATATTTACCATTTTAAGTAATATCGCCTTTATTTTACCAACATTTAATTTGTCAACCCAACACTCGACAAATATGGTCCTTCAAGCTGGATGTGAACTAATAACCTATGGATCTACAGTTTAAATTTTGACATAATTATTTTTATAATTTTCTTACTTTGGGAAGATGGGTGTTCAGAACACTTATATCAAAACAAGTCTACCATTTTGTCTTCCAATCCGAGATTTATTGCTTTTCATACCTCACTTGACTGTACTGATTAGTAAGTTTGACGTCCACAGCGGAGCGAGGTGCTGTTCGACGTGTCGGCGATGAAGCCGCGTCGCAAGCGCGTGGCGCCCGTGTCGCGCCAGGCGAGCGGCGAGTCGCGCCGCGTGTGGCGACACGTCACCGCCGCGCTGCGCGCCGCCGACACCGACAGCGCCACCGCCGCCAAGCGCCGCCTCGAGCAGGCGCAGCGCGACGCCGCCAAGCGCCGCGTGGACTCCGGCGAGAAGTGGGTCACGCAGGTACGTGTCCGTGTCGCGTGTCGCGTGTCGCCGCCGACTCCGACAG
Organism: Hypolimnas misippus; assembly: GCA_037950945.1. Lineage (NCBI taxonomy): Eukaryota > Metazoa > Arthropoda > Insecta > Lepidoptera > Nymphalidae > Hypolimnas > Hypolimnas misippus. The sequence continues at coordinate 11,592,307 of JBBEEQ010000011.1, forward strand.
CGCCACCGCCGCCAAGCGCCGCCTCGAGCAGGCGCAGCGCGACGCCGCCAAGCGCCGTGTGGACTCCGGCGAGAAGTGGGTCACGCAGGTACGTGTCCGTGTCGCGTGTCGTGTGTCGCCGCCGACACCGACAGCGCCACCGCCGCCAAGCGCCGCCTCGAGCAGGCGCAGCGCGACGCCGCCAAGCGCCGCGTGGACTCCGGCGAGAAGTGGGTCACGCAGGTACGTGTCCGTGTCGCGTGTCGCGTGTCGCCGCCGACACCGACAGCGCCACCGCCGCCAAGCGCCGCCTCGAGCAGACGCAGCGCGACGCCGCCAAACGCCGCGTGGACTCCGGCGAAAAGTGGGTCACGCAGGTACGTGTCCGTGTCGCGTGTCGCGTGTCGCCGCCGATACCGACAGCGCCACCGCCGCCAAGCGCCGCCTCGAGCAGGCGCAGCGCGACGCCGCCAAGCGCCGCGTGGACTCCGGCGAGAAGTGGGTCACGCAGGTACGTGTCCGTGTCGCGTGTCGCGTGTCGCCGCCGACACCGACAGCGCCACCGCCGCCAAGCGCCGCCTCGAGCAGGCGCAGCGCGACGCCGCCAAGCGCCGCGTGGACTCCGGCGAGAAGTGGGTCACGCAGGTACGTGTCCGTGTCGCGTGTCGCGTGTCGCCGCCGACACCGACAGCGCCACCGCCGCCAAGCGCCGCCTCGAGCAGGCACAGCGCGACGCCGCCAGGCGCCGCGTGGACTCCGGCGAGAAGTGGGTCACGCAGGTACGTGTCCGTGTCGCGTGTCGCGTGTCGCCGCCGACACCGACAGCGCCACCGCCGCCAAGCGCCGCCTCGAGCAGGCACAGCGCGACGCCGCCAAGCGCCGCGTGGACTCCGGCGAGAAGTGGGTCACGCAGGTACGTGTCCGTGTCGCGTGTCGCGTGTCGCCGCCGACTCCGACAGCGCCGCCTCTACAGCCCCACCGCCATGACAGTCATCATCAACCTAGCATTTTTCCCGGTGATACCAGGGCTGCTTTCTATTCCAGAAAATGACGCATTATATAATAATTTTAGATACATTAAGCACCAGTAAAACAACAACATCAGAGCGGTCGTCATCGCTACGTTAGGAAGTCAAGCCTATATATATCGCGACATTCCTTTTCTCTTAACTTGTAATTTACATTGTTATATTTTAATCTCATGACGATTTTTTATCTAAACGCTCATACTCTTTACAGCTATTTAGCCCCAAGGGCGAGGAGGGCTGGGAGTACAACGAGCCGCTGAGCAAGCGCTCCGAGGGCTCCAAGTCGCCGCAACACAAAACGGAAAACGAGGCCAGATAATGGACGTTCTAATACGATGGACATTTCGATACTCTTAAGGTAGAAATTTCTACGTCACAGTTTACAGAATTTAGCAAAACTAGATAAAAAAAAATATTTCGTTACGCACCAACGTTTTTCGCTTAGTGAAATTGTGAAGTGAAGTGTGAATTGTGAAAAGAAATACAGGTTAAAAATACAATACGCATTCTTCTTCCTGTCAAATTGAATTTAAATTAGAATTTTAAACAGATCTTTTAATTATTATTTACTTTAGTTTTTCCTGTTAATCCTGTCCTGAAGGATATATATATATATATAGTATTGAAAAATTTAACGTATTATGTGTATTTTGATGCATTAAAACCAACCAATTATGTGGTAATAAATTTTACAGAAGACAATTAAAACATTTACTATTACTACTTTATAAAAGATTTTTTTTTTTAATTAAAAACATTAATTATGGCATTATTCTCAATAATTTATTTACTCTATCTTAATTAGAATAACGTATTGTCATCTTTAGTGTCTTCTGTAAAGTTGTCCTTAAGGAGTTGCCTGGTTTGCAACTTAAGATATCGATTAGAAAGCTGACGTATAAAATTCAATGAAAACTCGTTGATGAATGAATTTTAAGCCTAAAAATAAATCTTATATCGATAAGATTACGGTTTAAAATAGCGTTATAATAACCTTTAATATAAATATTGAACATGATACGGATGAGTAAAGCCACGTACGGACTGTGCGTTTTCAGGTATGCGTTATCTGTCACGTGTACACGCGTACAACATTTGACAAGTTTGTATGTAACAACCTTTTTAAGCGTTTTGTACGTTCTGCAAGTCTGCAACAACACTTAACGCGAGGCAGTTTCAATCAAATCAAGTAAGCGTGGACGCAAATACTAACAGTCCACTTAACAGCCGTTTTAAATAAATAATATACGTTAGTTAAGTGATACAATTATAACAATATTTATATATAAATTATGTCAATAAAAACTGCAGATAAACACTTAACTTCAAACTGTTGTTTTAGTATGAGTTTTAATAATTTTTGATAACGTTATTTTAGATATGTGTATACTTTGACTAATTTTTGTCTACATTGACTAGCAGAGCCTCTAGTGAAAAATTTGTTATCGTCGGTGCTAAGCAATGTATGGCAAAATACCGGTTAAAAATTATCGAAAACTATCAAAACTCGTATTCTGCGGAGTTCTGAGTATTAGTGAACGTGTACCTAAAAACACGAAGTCCGTACATGGCCTTAATATTTTATTCTTCAAAGCGAGTATTTCGCATTCATCTTCACTTATGGCCTATAAATTATAGATTTGAGCAATAATTGTAAATATTGATATTGATAATTAAATAACTATCTTTCTTGCTTTGTAATTAAGTAATACATATTGGAACGAATGAAATCGTTTTTGCGTGTTTTTTTACGAAGTTTTTCCTTCATAAACTATTTTTTATTTTTGTTTTAATTATTAAAATAATGTTTTAGAGAAAAAGTTGCAAATGATTTATGAATGTCTTCTATAATATTTAAAATACTTTTGGAGTAAAATCGTGATTTAGACTTCTAAATCCTAATCGTAAATAAACACGCCAAGGATTACGTGAGGGTTGAAGAAAAGACAAAAGAACGAATGAAAATGAAACGAAAAAAAAACGTTATACTTTATTGTATATATCATATAAATTATAAAAATATTTTTATTAAAAAAATTATGTATAATCGGAACAAAGGCATCAATTTCGAAACAACACTGCCTTGTAAAATTGATTACAATTCTAAAATTTCCATGTTACTAAAACTATTCAAAATTCAACGTTTTGTTCGAGACGCGTTCCCTTAGAAAAGACTGACATTGCGAACGAATTGAGGATAAAAAGACGTGGCGACATTTAAATATATAATTATATCCGATCACATAGACTTATTTAATTAAATCTATAGCTATAGATACCATGTTGTATATTTAAATAAAAATTTAAATTATTTAATGTGTTTTTAATTCCTTTATTTATATTCACCTAATGAAACTCTAAAACGAGTAAATGTATTACTCTCGAAAGCTATATAAAACAGCTATGTAACCTGGTAACAGATACGTTGTAAGTATTTACGAAAGTTTTGATTGTCAAATATAAGACACTGACTGTAAATTCTTTCAGGCGTTAAAGCAATAAGAAATAACTTATGTAAATCTCTATGAAAGTCTGAGAACAAAACTTACAAATGTAATTCTCGTCTAACACTGACTAAACTAACCGCCCTTAACTAAAATGATGAATTTAGAAGTATGAAAACTTGCATTGAAGTTCTTTGTACACCACCTACGTCACATACATGAAATATGTATTTTCAATTTTTGAAATCTGAAATGAGTATCAAAAGAAAAAAAATGTATTTAAATAAGTTTTTGATTTATTACTCTACTAAGATATATTTGAATACAAAATCATTGTGAACAGCTTAACCAGAAAATATAACAATTTTTCAAAAGTAATAGAATTTCCAATAATAAAATTAATAATATTCGATTTAAATATATAATTCCATAGACAATCCATATTTTATCTGTTAATTTTTACTTTCTTTATCTTTGAGATTTTGGTCTTCTAATGAAGCTTAAAGCCTTCTCCACCGTTGATAGTCTTTCACAAGCGGTTCCTTGAATCATTTCATTTACTGGAGCAGTCAATATCCTAAAGTTGACTTGATTAAAATCCATAGATTCGTAGAGGAAACGGGATTGCCTATTACTTAGTATCCATATATTGGAATCTTTATCAATCTAAAAAAAGTAAAAAAAAAATCTTAAAAACCTAGTTCCTTCTTAGTTACTTTTTTATGTAGCAGTTTAAATAAATATGTTTTTGTTTAAAGGATTCTCATATACATTGGTATGCCCAGGATTTTGGTTTGGGGAGGGTTAGGCCAAGATAATGAGATTTCATTACTACTACTAGAATGAACAGATGCATTTGTGAGGGGACGTGAACACATTAGCAGCCCCCTCCTCCCTCCTACCCCCTCTAATCACCCGGATGTGTTAGTATATAGACTGACTGTGACTTAAATTCTCGTATGTATGGAATGAAATCAAACCTCGTGTATTTCATATGTCGCTGGTTTGCAAGAATATCGTAGTAATTCAAAATTCTAACAAATAGAACTAAGTATGTCAAAAGACCATAAATCTTTGTAGTTTTATCATGAAAAGAGTTGCGATGATGAATTTTCTTTAAATCAATAAATTTATAACATCAAGGGATCGTTTAAATTTTGCAGCTATGCACCAACATATTAATAAAGAAATTTAAAAACCCCATCTTTTCATCATTTCAAGTTGCATCAATATTCTTGAAAAGCAGCGATGTATTAAATGTTTGTACCATTTTTCCTTATTTAAAAAACTTTTTTTTTTTTTTCATTAATAATTTTAAAGTGAAACCTTAATATCGCTCGGAAACTCCAATACACTGCAGTCGCTTATGATAAGTGGAACGTTATCTTCTGTCAATGGTCTGTCTAGGTTCCAGCAACTCACACCGTTCTTACTTAACTATTACAAAGTTATATTTAGTTAATTATAGTTAGATAATTTTATCAAAATCTAATATATCAAAATTTTGCTTTAGAATATTTCTCTTCTATATAAAAACAAAAATATACTAAAATTTTATTCACTTTTTTTTTTTACAATTATAATAAAAAATAAGAAAAATAATTTAACCTTAATTTAATTTTTTTTCTAAACAAGAAACTTAAATCCACTATCATATTTTAATATTCAAATAACCAAGTCAAATATTAATAAAATCACCTGTGTATAAAATAAAACATTATTAATTTGATCGTAATCGCAAGCCGTTGCTTGTGACATGGGTCCCCTGTCTCCTAAAACCTAGAATATAAAGTATTTTCATATAAAAACCAACAATACCAGTATTTATTATTAGACAATAAATTTGTAATACAACGATATGTCCATTTTTTTATGTTAAGTATTTATTGTACAAATCGATCGATTACACAATTTTTAGCTAGTAATAATGAAATTTAACATTTGATTAAAAGATGGACCTTATTGTTAGTTACGCGGTTTTGCACTATCCCCGACGATATGTACTTTTAATATAGTAGTTTTCCATTTACTAACCGACTTCATAAAGGAGTTTCATTTTGTTACCATGGAACTCCGTAATTTCTTAACCGATTTTAAAAACTATTAAAAAGGATATTTCAGATTGGTCCCATAGATTTTTTATCAAAATCGGTTCAGCATTTTGGCTTTAAAATCGAAATAACTATTATAAATTAAATTGCGTATTTGTCTTTTGAAGTCGGTTGCTTTTCATTTAAAATCTTACTTATCTAACTACAACTAACTTCAACTCCACTGAAAATGTTCTCTTTGGGTATGTGGTCGTCTCGCAGCAGCTTCGTGGACATGCGAAATTGTTTTGTGCTCGAAGTTGGGTGGAAATACAAGTCTCGGAAACTTTTAATATATTATTATTTAATAAATAAAAAATTATTTGAATTTCAGTGTTAAGTACTTATAAAGAGGTGTTTAAGTTCTAACTTTGTCATTATTTAATTTTAAACAACTTAAACCAATTTATTTAAAATTTAATTTAATTTAATTCACCTTAACCAATGGTTTTAAGTATAAGGACAAAATTTACTACATAAAAATTGGCATCATCATTAAAATGGGTACGACGTTCGCTGAAATAATTATATTCAAATCGAGATTTTACTACAAATTGTAAAAGTATTAGAAATATACTAAATACAGTCCCTATTTAGTATATTTCTAATACTTAGCACAGATATCGTTTTATATATTACATAATACTTGATAAAATTAATAAAAAACCGACAATCTACTCATTGAGACCATTTCAACGAGCCTCAACACAGTACTTCTGCTGAAAGTTGGTGAGGAGTTGTGTATCCTGCTGGTTTCAAATGCTGCAGCATCAGATTAAGGTTAACTACGTTATGATGATATCATTCACAGTACAATAAATTTCGAGTCAATTAGTTCTGTAGTAGTTGGTGAAATCCTTTCAACGACTAGAAAAGAACTGGTAACCTTGAAAATTCTAGCTATTAACCTATTCAATTACATCAGTTTACAAAAAATATATATTTGTTAAGGAGGTACAATGCCCCAGATAAATACATACATCTAACCACCCTTCTTTTTGAGTTGAGGATTAATAAAGAAGCGGATAATATAATCCACCACCCATCTTACCCAAGAGTTTTCTTCGATGGTACCAAAACCGCAGAAGATATCCCATCGCTCCAGTAAAAGTTAACCCCACCAACATTATACACGCCCGAGTGGGGGTCGAAATAGAAGTAATGGTTTTCCACACGCCATGCATTATTTCTCCTTAAACTATAGACTATCAAGGCGTTGGAACCCATATCGGGGATGTAGGCGTAAGAGTCATCGCAACCTTTACCAATTACGTCTACAACCTGAAGAGAAAATAAATTTTGATTATTTAAATCCTTGCATCACTAGAGCTGGTCCATTATTCGCGAAATACATACACAATATTGATAAAAAATTTTTGATCAGATATAGAAATTCTCATGTCATTTTTTTGTGGATCTATTTCTTTTATTATTTCAAATTGTTTTCTAAGTTTGTATATGGGATACAAGGATATAATAATCCAATTTCAAAAATTTTTTTGGTATGAATAGCATGTTCATTAAGGAAGGTTAAAGGCTATATTACATCACTCCACCACTCACAGTAGCGAAGCAGTAACCATAAACGCGAGTGAAACCGCGACGAGCAGCTACTCTGATAATAAACATTATATGTAATTTGTAGCTGATATTGTTCTATGTTGATTAGATAGTTTCTTTATCATATATTTGCGCTCAATCGGCGTAAGGTTTATGGGCTGTCAAGTGACTGTATAATCTGTGACATTTGTGACAGTGATACTCTGTGACATTATTACTAAGGGGATCCGGTTTCCAGCCCTCGCTCTCTGCTACGTGACTCTGATGCGCGCACAATATAAACAACAACAGTTCCTGAAAATCATCTTGTTTACCAACAACAAAACAGATATCAGTATATTTTTACTCACAATACTTGTCAAAACGGAGGAATCTCTGAGAACATCGTCTTCTATCACATAGCGACGAATCAGCCGATTTTCGTTCAGGTCAAATATTAATATAGCCGGAGCAGTTATCTGTCTTAACTCCCCTACATTTACGAAGGTTACTTTAAGATTGTAAAAATTAATTTCTTGGACAACATAATATTCTAATAAATTTGATCATTTAAAATTAATTTCAGTGTCTGATTATTCAAGACGGTTATAGGCTATATGTCATCACGCTATGACTCATAGGAACAAATTAGAAACCATTATTTCAACTAAAACCGTGAGGGCCAGCTAGTATACACTACAATTAAAATTACCAAATATATTAACTATATTAAAATCCAAATTCTAACTCGTCATATCAGCAACACCGTTGTCCACGACCCACAGTCGATCGCACCTATCCACATGAACGCGGAAAGTTGACACAACAGTGCTATTAGAAGTAATACAGCACGCTCTATCCGAGACAAACGCTTCACCCCAGCTCGGAAAAGGGTTAAGGGGTTGATTTTGAGTACCGTTTACGTAAATGTAATTTAAGGATGAGGGTACTCCTGAAATTATTGTTAAAATTAACAATCTGTTTATCTATTCTATATTTAATCGTATATTATATAAAATATATAGTATAGCAAATCACTCTATCCCTTAAGATTTATTGAATGAATGATGTTTAACGGTATATGAAAGTTGTTATTTGCAATAAACACCATAACCCTCAACCACTAATTCAATCCAATTCTTTGAAACATTAAATTGGCTTTATTGTTTTTTTATTATATTTACACCAACATAATCTTTATTAAAATAAAGTAACTTAAAAAGACACAAATCTAACCTTTTTTCCACCGAGGTATCGTTATGAACAATTTATCTTTCCACCTTGCGATTCCCGCGGGCATATTATTTTCAGGAATATAAGCACCTGATGACAATGCAGCTTCACGGGCGTGGCCTTCCCAAGCAAAATCTAAGGTTTTCCATTGAAATTTAGGAGGTAATATACTATGTGTATTTTGCAAAAGAATCAATAAAATCGAGAACAAAATTACAGGTTTCATGGTTTTTATTATTTTTCTCCTTGTTACTTGAAAATTTTATTGGACGTTGGCTTTACATTTTAACGTATAAAAATATTCCTTTTTATTTGTTTGAATTTGCGCGCACAAATGCCAACGATTAATGTTAAAATTTGGTCAGTGCTACCATTATATTAAAAAAATATATATATTAAATATTTTAATATTAACAAAATGTTTATATAAAATTAATACAACTAAAATCTTAGTGAAGATTTTTTTTATTTATTTTTGTTTTGTTTATAATATGTTACAAATGGCGAAATGTGAAATGAAACGTTCATATTGCTTAAATGTCAAATGACAAGTCTCTAGTTGTCACGTTCAGCATATTGTTGTTCATCGACCAATAAAATATATTAATTGAATCCATTTCATGACATCGTTTTTAACCTTGAAACGTTTATCAGTACGTTAATTCCGAAGGTATTTAGATGTAACATTAAGAAAAATGTCAAAAGTGAATTCAGAAACTTCTAATGGTGAATCTGCTGCTGGGACCTCAGAAATTGCTGAAAAACGCATTGGTTGCGCTCATTACAAGCGAAGGGCTAAGTTTGTGGTAAGTCTTAATGGATAAAAATCTATTTTAGGTGATACTAACATAGTTTCAAATGCTTTTAGTACGCTACCGGGTTCAAAACACTTGCGTCTATATTTATATCCTTCGACGCAAAAACCTCGAGATCGGCTATGATTCGCAAATTTAGCAAAACAAAAGCATGTCAATGAACTTAGTCTTCAATGCATTGTCTTTGTCAAACTAACGTTTACAATGCATACTTGAAGAGTGCTTTGAGGAATGTATTGTGTTATAAATGGATCAGAAAAAAGATTTGAATAATGTTGTAGTAAGACACTTCATATCCTATCAGTTAACTCGATGTTTTTACATAAAAAAAAAATTAAAATGCAACTATCTTTCATGTATATATATCCTTGAAGCACATACAAAGAAATTTACAACAAAAGATACAAATGTGTGTTTATTTCAGATAAAGATAAAATTCGTATCTAAACATGCTTAAATTGTCTCGCATTATCATTTTAAGATAAGTCAACAAATATGTTAATATCTCTTTTCGTAGCAATTACAATAGAAACTCTTTATAATTAGGTTTTATCAATAACATTTCACGCTTTCAGACACCATGCTGCAACAAACTATACATGTGCCGATACTGCCATGATGAAAACGAAGAACACTATTTCAACAGAAAATCTGTAACAGAGCTGATCTGCACAGAATGTGACACTCGGCAGAAGGTCCAAGCTGAATGTGTGAACTGTGGAGTGAGATTTGGCAATGTACGAATTATTTAACATGTATTGAAATAGTAACCTCCCACAACTTTGTTTACTAGAATACTATGTTTCAGTAAACAAAGTTACATTTATAAATTACACTCTCTGCTAACAATTTATTTTACACGAACTGTATGTCTAATGGGATTTTCCATTAATGTTTTTACATAATGTTTCAACAAACACCGAATTTAACAGTTCTAATTTTGAAAAATGATTTTATCTACAATGTTTCATCCCCTATTTATTGTCCTGGGTGAAAAATTATTAAAAAAACCTATTCAAAGCCCTATCCTAACAATCAATCAATTATTAAAACTACGACTGATAATTTATGATGAATTATTCTATACATAATGCAATTATAATGATGTCATTTATGATGCATTCTCAATGTCAGCTTCGTTTTCCCATATTAAAGTAGATTATTTACAATTAGTATTAGAAATGGCTTTTTAAAATTTAAAAATGTAAAATATACATTAAAGAATGTTTATAAAGTATTGCTAAAAGGAAAGAGTTCTTCAAAGACATATGGTTTATTTTAAAAGAGAGATTAAATAAATTGGAATGTGTCACAAAGCAAATTCTTCTGTTCCATTATTATTGCTCATCGACACAAATAAATCGAAATGTTTAGGAAATGTTGACTTCTCAAAATTTTGATGAGTAAATTGGAGAACAATAGCTTTTATATATATTTACCAACTGTGCCTGACATGCGTTGCAATACCACCTAAAGTATATAGATTTTTGGGTGTAGTGGCAAAGATAAAATAATACTGCCAAAGTTTAATCAAAACCTGATCCATGCATTAATAACATTAATTTTTATTTATATAGATAATTTGTTATTGTAATGAATTTTTCATTCTAGCCAGATTTGTTGACATTTTTGATAACTTCTAGAAGTTGTATGGTGACGTTTTATTGTCTGTAAATTTCAAGATTATTCAAAGACAAAAGAATTATTAAAATGAAACTTGTAATTCCTATTAATATTCATTAGTACAATTGAACAAACTTTTTAGCCTCTAATATACATTTACATATTATAGTACTATTTATATTAGTAAATCTTGTTTATGTAAACTTTACATTTTCAGTACACATGCCTCATATGCAACTTGTTTGACGATGAGGACAAGAAGCAATACCACTGCGATGGCTGTGGCATCTGTCGTGTCGGTGGTCGGGACAAGTTCTTCCACTGTGAACGATGTAACATGTGCCTCCCAGTACAATTGCAACGCGTTGGACATAGGGTGAGTAATATGAGTAACATTTACCAATATAATATACCACCCAGTCTCGGTCGACGGTTATAGTATCTCCATCTAAATCGATAATCGTGGAATCATTATGCTGTATATTAAATTCTGTTAATTTTATGTGAGACATGCCACAGGCACAAGGTAATTTACAATTTTATTGTTGAAGATTTCTATTTCCTTTCATTATTCTATAACAATTTTTGTTTCATTTATTACAATTTAAACTTAATTACCTTTTTAATAGTTTATTCAAAAAGACGCTAAAACTTTTGATGCTTTAATAATAATGAAAATTGTTCCATTGTTTATTTTTCTAAAGCTTAATAACTGAGTGATGATATATAATATAAATTAATTATGTTTATCATAATTTAATTATGATTGAGCGACTGCTTATATTTGTGTGATTGGAAATATTAATTGTAATTTAAAAAAATAATAGGATTAAATTACTTTATTAGTACCATCATGTTAATACCATAGAGCATTTTTTGTCACAGTCATAGATGTTAGGTGAAGATTACATTAGTAAGTTTTCCTCTCAAATTTACTTAAAGATTCGCATAAGTTCAATTCAATTCTTTGGTTAATGGCTTTTAGTACATAAGTTGTTTGTCATTGCTTAATATCTGAAAAAATGTACTATCAAGGCCTTATTTCTGACATCCACAGATTTCGTAATTACTTACTGTGTATCTGTTACAAAGTTACTGAGTTGTTTTATATAAATTTTAAGAGTAAAACTTACAAATATAATACTCGCCTAGGAAGCATAATAAAAACATTTAAGTTGCTACGGTGCTTTGATTAAGTTGATTGTGTAATGACAGATAGCAGTTAGTGACCGTATTATTATTTTTTGTGTATTTACCGTTCATTTTTAAAACATTGAATGTCATAGGTTAGAAAAATATAGATAACTTTATCACCTCATTACTCAAATATGTGAATCATTCCACTTATTAAATTAATTTTTTTAATTACGAAATTTATAATTTGATCGAAAAATAAAAATATGATTGGTATTTTATTATCAAGATATTACTACAAAAATATTACCACCGGTCCCAAATGTAGATTCTACATCCGAAAACGACCAGTAAGAAACTGGATAGCTACTCTTAGAATCTGGGGGTATTTGCGGAAGAAGAAAGATCGGTATCTGTTACATGTTTGGTGGATCTTTTTACCTTATTAATTTTCAATACATCGTTGAATGTCTATACATAAAATAAAATGACTGTCTATATATGGATATTTAAGTATCAATGAGAAACTATTAAATTCCGTTTAGTTTTTACCTTTATAGCGCAAACATGTATCGTAGTGAGCGGTACGGTACGGTAGTACGAAATGTACATAACTCAAAGTTACTAAATCAACTTCTTATTCTACTAAAACAATCTTTATGATATCAATCACAAATTATGATAAATCTTTCGTTATATAAATATCCAAATTAGGGTGAATACTTTGGGGTGGTTTTGTGGTTGAAAAAGGATATCATGCAAAATAATTAAATAATTAAATTTTTTAGTGATATGGCACATCACTAATATATACATGACATCCAAAATTAACTTTTTTTCAGTGTGTAGAGAACGTGTCTCGTTCAAACTGCCCCGTGTGCCTCGAAGATATACATACATCCCGGATACCATGTCACATCCCGGACTGTGGTCACCTGTTACATCGTCCATGCTTCGAGCAAATGCTGAAGTCAGGTCACTACGCCTGCCCAACTTGTCAGACGAGCATGATCGATATGACCAATGTAAGTATACAAATGATTTCTTTAAATATATTTTTTACTAACGTTGTCTTAGATTTTCGCGATTATAACTCATTGGAATAAAACTATTTTAAATGGATGGTAGACTCTACCCGTAAAGTGTACTCTGTAAAGTGCTCGAAACGTCGGGATGATAAAAATAATTAATATACGCGATTTAAATCCGTTTAAAATAGTTTTATTTCGATATTTTTTAGTAGAGCCCCGCGTTATTTTAAGAAAAAAAATTATTTTCATATAATGTTCACCTTCCCGACTTGAATCGGATATTGTTCACTATTTCATTGGTTTTGTTGTAACGTAACGTTTTTCTATGAAACCATTTATATGATTTAAGCTTTTTTAAATAAATGCACATGCGATATTATAAAAACATTACTACTTTAACATTATGAGTATATTTCATTATCAACTAACTTAAGAAAAGGAAGATAAAAATTCGTCTATGTTTTTAGTTTTTTTGACCCGAACTCAGTTAATTATCCAATTTTGAAAAATCGTTTTTAATTTGAAAGGATTGTTAAAGGACGCATTTGATCCATGTGAACAAAATTGCGTATTTTGCTTATGAACTTGGTTCCTTTTATTGAAGTCTTAATTATCATTACTTCTAGTTACAGCCTAATTTATGATCCCTGTCTATTCCGTACAGCTGTGGAACTACCTGGACTCAGAAGTAGCAGCTACACCCATGCCGCCAGAATATGCTGACTACAAAACCACTATACTGTGCAAAGATTGTCACAAGGTAATTATTTAATACATATACATGGTGTTCCACTTTTAATTAAGGCTTTAAATAGGAAGTTCAAAAAGACTAACAAATCACATTACACAGAAAAACTGATTTTAATTAGACTCGTTGCTGTGTTCACTAGAAAGTGTTTGCTTTTTTCAATTTATTACGACTTAAAACCCGCGACTTAAAGAACCTGAATTAAAAGTAGAACAACCTATATATATATATATATATATACCTATATATACGGTGATTGGACTCTTAAAAGCGAGAATTACCCTTATAAGTTTTACTCTTGTAACTTATATAAATGATCTCTGTAACCTTGTAACAGTTATCTGGGTAATGTCATAAAATCTGTTAAAAATAAGGCTAGGTAATATGGATAGAAAATTCTTTTAGGTGTAAAACAATTACAAATAACTTATGTAAATATTTAGGATAGAACAAAACCTATAAGTGTAATTCTCGCCTAATGAAAAAAAATTAATAAAGATTATATCATTTATAGATCATACACAATCTAATATACCTAGACTCATAACAGAATATATTAGTTCTGATGTAAGGGTGAATATTTTCAATTCATTTCAATTTTTTGGTTAATGGCTTTTAGGGGTGAATATTTTACTAATAATATGTTATTTACTTCCAGTTGTCAACAGTGAAATTTCACGTGGTTGGACTTAAGTGTCAACCCTGTGGTGGATACAACACGTGTCAAACCAACGGATTCTACAAGTAATGTCATAATTTCTTCTATTAACTTACAAGAAAATATTGCAAACACTAACTAAACTTCAACTTTGCTAGGAATTGTGAAATGTGATTTGATTATCTGATTATTTTTTAAAGTATTTTTTTCTTTTCCTGAGAAGATTTTAATGTTATAAAGAAATGAAAACAAATAATGGCCAAATCAAGGACTGACCTGATCTACTAATAAGACTATAAAAAATTAAAAATTCGATGCTTAATGATAATGAGCCGAGATGGCCTGGTGTTTAAAACACGTCGATCTCAACTAATGATCGCGTGTTCAAACCCCGGCTAGCACTGCTGTTTTTTAAAGTGCTAAATTTGTGATTAAATTCTTCTCGAGCTCGGCTGTGAAGGGAAACATCGTGAGGAAACCTGCATGTGCGGGAGAAATTCTGACACATGTATATCCGCCAACCCGCATGGAGCAGCGTGGTGGATTAAGCTCTAAACCTTCTCCTTAATAGGAGAGGAGGGCTTTGCCCAGCAGTGGGACATTTACAAGCTGTTACTTTACTTTTTTTTACTTTACTGCTTAATGAAAGTGTGTCAAATATGATATGATATTATTAAGAATTACGTTATAGAGATAAGACAAGACTTTTTAAAAAGGAACCAACTTAAAGGAAGCAAAAAACGTGATTTTGTTTACTTTATGGACGAAGTATGTCAAACGAAGAAGAATTATCTAAATCGGTCAAGCCACTTTGCAAATAATCTTTGAAGAAGCATAAAAAATTTCATGATTTATTGGATGCTAATAAGCAATACTTGGTCAAGCCATACTTCATTTTGCAAAAATGGGGTCTAAATATGTCAGACCTGTTCTTAATAAATTTGTTTGACGATATATATAAATCTATCTATCTATTCTTCTCTAGATTATTGTATACTGCAAAATATGGAACACACTTCATTATTCGAAACATGAAATTAAGGAATTTCTTTCCATACTTATTTAATTTAGATGACTTGAATTTTTTTTAATAATATTCATATTTAAGAATACATCAATTGTCTCCGAATCAGACTTTTGTGGGTTCACACATTATTGTTTATTAGGTTAAAGAGAGACTCCGAAGTAATTCCATTAATATACTATTTTCTAAAGTAATGGAAATATAATTTGGCTCTTTTTTTGAGGGACAGCGGAAACTCGGATCAGTATGAGTCGTCATCTTCGACGTCCAGCTCCAGCAGGAGTGGTTCGTCCTTCGAGGTTCGTGATGAACAGATCCCTGATGATGAGCTTCCCCGGGCCAATCCACTCGATGAACCTCCGCAAGCCTGACGAGACCCTGATGAGGCCACACCTTGACGAGGCCCAGGCTTGGCCCGGATCAGACCAAAACCTGAATAGGCCTCGGTCAGGGATTGGGATTATTAAGATGACGTGTTTGTTCTGTATGTATGGCGAATAAATAATTATTTGTTTTTATTTTTAAATTTCTTGAATTGAATATGAATAATACATTATTATGTTCTTTTTTTGAGTTTATAAAGAATGTTGAAGTGTAAAATGTAAAATACATTCGGGGTGCCTTTATCTGAGCAGATAGTTTGAACTATCATTTCTAGGGAAGTCATTGATTGAATATTATTTACATGCATAAATTGATCAATACTTAAGCAACATTGATATTATATATAAAGAAAATATTAGTATTATCTTGTAAAATTGAATACTTGTTTCCGTATATTATTAAAAGTTAATTATTTAAGGACATAAAAATATAATATTAAACTAAAACCTCCTTGACATTAATATAACACATGTATAATTAACTATGTTTTCTTTTTTTGTTATTATATACATTTCTTTATATAAAATATTGTCACAACAAGTAATAGCTAGCATACATTAGTAATAGTGATTAAAGTTCTATAACTAAAATATAATATTTATCTTTCTTTATTTCGGACAGATCGACATCGACAACTATGATATTTTTTAGAATAAAGGAATCAGTTATTTTAAACTTTTACAATTTGATATTATTTTCAATAAAACGCTTTTAATAGTTTTTAATGATTAATCTTTTAAGTATCACCTTTAAAAGTATTGACATAAGTTGTTAAAATATTTAAAATATTCGTATTATCTAAATTACTTTTTTTTTTTTAATATTTAATTGTACAATGTCAACTATGACCTTTAAATATAAAACAATTCACGTCCAAATTAAATGAGACGCGCAATTTTACACTTAACCTATTAAATATCATAGTTTTGACTCGTGGTGAATCTTGAAAATCCGTCATAATTTAGTGATAATTTTATATTTTAAGGTAGAATATAGCACTTTGTGATATAATTAATACTATAAATTGGGCTTGTAACGAATATGTATCATTAATATTAACGTATCTACTTGATCTAAGTCTATTATTAACTAAATGACATTCAAAACAACCAATAATGGTGGTTTTAAAAGTGTTATACTCTTTCGCACTAAAGTTATAAGTATATAAATGTCCACTTAGAAAGGACTTTTCCACGATCTTTTTTCCCGCGTACGTGCAGGGTGTGGAATCTGCCGTCTGAGGTTTTCTTAAAGCGCTGTAATTTGGGGAATTTACAACATCGAGTGTATAGACACCTTTCTGTATCATCTTGCAGATGTCCGGGCGACAGTAACCACTTAACATAATGTGGGACTATTTGCTAGTTTGGCCCCCTTTTTTATAATCAAAATAAAATAATTTTGTCACCTAAAGGCTTAAAAAACTTGTTCCTTAAAGATGAACTATAATCAAAAGATAACAAATTGTCTAAAAACGTAACATTATTCATTTAAATAGTCATTTGGAAACTTTTAACAATAGAGCAACATCCTAAATCGAATTTTACACACGACCACAGTCTTTACGATTGTAATAATGTGAACAGCCCCCTTTAAAGAACAAAATAAATAAAATTGTCTATACTTATTCGTTACAAGCTCGTTTTAAAATGTTACAAGATCATAAAAAATATTTATTTTATTATAGACTTAAGTTTGAACCTAATCTATGCTTGTAAATTGTAGAGGCTTTGTAGTCACACTCAAGGGCACGATCCCGTAAAAATGCAAATATGTACACGTACCTTATATAGTTATCTTAAAATTATATTGTTGAAATAATATTGTAGCCATAATATAATCAGAATTATTCATAATTTTACATTTATTTTTTGATCTTGTGTATTTTCGATTGGGCATTTTTTAAATTAATTAAAAAGAGATATAGATTGTAATTAAATTAAAAAATGGATGCTGATAAGCAATAATGTGTCGACCCACAAAAAGTCAAATTTCGATATATTTATGTATTCTAATAATGCATTTCGTACTTAACATTGTACAAAAAATTTTAAGTCATCTGAAGTGAATAAGTATGGAAAAAAGTTTATTAATCTAATGTTTATAATATTGAAGTGTGTTATATATTTTAGATTATACAATAATTTAATATATTTGAAAAACTTATGATTAGATAAAACTCTTTACTAGTCTATCTGTTATTCATTTATTATATTTTTTATCAAAAAAGAAAAGAATCTATGGATAAATACTTATTCAAACAAATTTGTTAAGAATTGGTTTGACATCTTTAGACGCCATTTTCTCAAAAAGAAGTCCATGTGGCTTGACACAGTATTGCTTATCAGCGTCCAAATAATTTTCATAGTTCACTCTCGTGTTTAAAAAATCTTTTAAATATTGCAAAGTAGGAATTAAATTTCTAAATATTATCTGTACTAATTGTTAATTCCAAATGCAGACCATTTAACTTAGACCAATACTACTTAGGGCATTTTTACACCTGGCATTTTTTGGCGTGTAATAGCGAATTTGACCCGACTGCGCTACGTAAAAAAGGATAATGTGTTTATGGATCTATGTATGTGGGAATGTTCTTTTGTGCCACTGTTTAGACCAAACGCGTGGGTCAATTTTGATAAATGACACGTCCTTAGATAAGTCGTGGCGGCGCAAATGTCATAAAAAGTCTAAAAATTTGAAAAATCAAAATGGCCGATTTCAGACGCTACAATGTGAAAAAGATAAAAATGAAAATCGACGAACTATGTCAAATGGGTTATCGTTAAATAAGTATTTAACAATCATTTTTTGGTTTCATGCCGTTATTCAAATGACCGTTTAGATTCTCACTTATAGACTTTGTCAGAATTAATATGATACGGTACTGCTGACAGTAGATAGTCTAGTTACGCAGTCGGGTTTTTCAATTTTCAAATTAATTACTTGTTTACTGACACAGATTATATAACACGAACTTAAAATACACTAAGTGTGTAAACGCTCTTACGTTTTCCTAGGATTGCGCACTGTAATTTATGGGCGCAATGTTACGGCTGTTTAAAAAAACTTTGATTTTATTAGAAAACGCTTAAGGAAACCGTGGTATACTGTTTCCATATAAAATATGGATGCTGATAAGCAATAATGTGTCAACCCACAAAAAAGTGAAATTTTGAGATATTGATATATTTTGATATTGCATTACCTATTTAACATTACTCAAAAAAAATTAAGTCATATAAACTAAATACGTACGGAAAAGAGTTTCTTAATTAATTGTTTCGAATTTTAAGTGCGAACTTTTTTCCGTACTTATTAAGTTTATATGACTTGATTTTTTTTAATAGTGTTAAATAGCTTATATAGTATCAAAATATCATCGATGCTGAATCGCATTAGTTGACATCTCGTTAGGCGAGAATTACACTTGAAAGTTTTACTTTTTAATTGATGTAAAACTATTCTGTAACCTGGCTTACGTTACGTAGTACAAAAGCTGTGCGTATCAAAAATTAAGCACGACAGTAAATACTTTCAGGTGTAAAGCAATGAAAAACTACTTACGTAAATCTTTATAAAAATCTGAGAGCACAACTTGAAAAGTGTAATTCTTGTCAAACTCCAGCTGCCTGTAAGCTAGATTGTATTTCGAAATACTCTTAATATAAATTGTAATATATATAAAATTGTGCTATCCTGTACTTTTGTTGGGGTGCTGTTAAAATATATCTGTAATCTTTAACTTCGTTAACTTAACGTGTATTATATTATTAAATACATAGAACACGTTTTTATGCGTCTTACTGCCACTAAAACCGCCATATTGTTTTATAAAGAATTCATAGATATTACTTTTTTTTTATTATTTCTTATGATTATGTGTATATGATTATAAACTATTATTATCCTTGTTTAATATTATGTATTATTTCAATTGAATTCGTTAAAAAAAAATTAAGAATATCATATAATACTTCTCTTTTTGTCATTATTTTCGTCAATTTGAAAATCATATATCGTAATTTGTATCAATATTTTATAGGATTTTCGAATTTAATTCTTTACAAACTTCATTGTAAATAACTATATAAACATTTTTTATCGTTCTCTAAGAGCACCCGCAGACTACCGACTTCTATCGAGCAAAAGTTTAGTCAAGCTCTTAATTGTAGTATCGGTCGCTACGAAATTGTAATAATCTGTGCCTTTTATTATTATTATTACACATAATCATAATATAGGTCTCAAATACGGTATTGACCAAGAAATCTATAGTCTGTAGGGTCTCTAATAAGTGTATTCAATCATATTAAAAATGTTCGTAGTTATGAAGTGAATTATTTTTATAAGTACAGTATTTAACTTTATCTTATGCATAAATAATAAATTTAAATATGTCAAATATGTAATTAATCATAATATAAGTTAGGAATGAATGGTGAACTTCAAGTTACATAATTTTATTTTTTATTGTTGATTTTAGGGAATTGTATATCCCATTTTGTTTTAATTTCTTAATAGTAAATAAAAACAATTAATAAATGCAAGTACAACTTATTTATGGTCTTATTTATTAAAACCAAAGGCGAGAATTACACTTATAAGTTCAGGGAGATGAATTTCATAAAATTTTAAAGAGTTTTTGTCATTCCTGTGCCTCTATTTTTGATTTCTTGATATTGTGGGTTGTATAAAATTGTTGCGTTAGTTGTTTTTTTTGTCAAATTCAAGAATAAAATTTACAAATGTAATTCTTGACGAATTAAATCTTCCTTAGCATCCGCCGATCCCTTACATATCTTATTTTTTTACATATGGTTTTTTTGTTAGACCATTTTATTAATAACTTGGCTTATTAACATTTATTGTACTCTTTCAATAACAACAGAAACAATATTTTATAGTTAATAAGAACATTACATTTTTTAGATATTTTCATAGATCTGTTTGATCTGTATGTATGTATGTTCGCTAGTAACTGCTAAATGGCTTAACCGGTTTGAATAAAAGATACGCATTGGATTTGCCTTGATGGTATCAGTGACACCTGTTAGATACATAAAATTTAAAAAAAATCAAAATAGTGAATTTTGTACATTGTTGTCGATTTACGTCCTTTTAATGTTATTCAATCGGGTTTTCCATTTTCTTAAATTACTTTTTATAAAACATGATATTAAAAAATATTATTGTGAATGTTTAATTCAATATATTATCGGGGCTTAATAAAACAACCAAAAAACTAGCAACATTTTTTTTATCGCAAATTAATAATACATTTAATATACGCACATACATCTTCCCAATTATCAGGAATAGTGTTTAGGAATGTCGATTTTTAAACTACAACGAAATAGGACGAAATTATAGCCTACTTATACACAATGCTTGAAAATTATACAAAAATATATCAGTAAAGTAATGTTGATAGATACAGACCTCGCTTTAAAATTACGTCAAATTCAAGGTTTATGAATTAGCCATTCAGTTAAGGCGGTGATACATTTCAGTCTGATACATATCGTGCAATTATCAAAGGCATCGTAAATGGCCCGGTTTACATATTAGATACACATAACAGTATACATTTATTATACTAATTTAAATAATAAGATACACGTAAATTTTATTTGGGCCAAGTAATGCGAAAACGTACCCACATAGTTATATAATATAATTCAAAAATTATTTAGCTAACAAAATTTAAAATATCCGTTTACATATTTAAACTAAATCTCGTGCACAAATCTCGCGACTTTATTCGCTTGATAAGAAGTAGTCTATATCTTTTCCTGATGTACATGCTATATTACTGCATACTTTCATCGAAATCTGTTCAGTAATTTTGCATAAAAGAGAAACATCATCTTTTTGGAAACGTTTGCATTAAAAACAGTAGTGGAATTATAGAAAATGGGTAAGTATTTTAGTATAATTGGGTCCAATTCTTCGATATCACGTAAAATAAAGCGAGGTTTGCATATATCTCAAAAATGGCAAGTGAACACGTCCATTAAACAAACAACGTACAGTCGTTTCGAAAAACTGTTATATATTAATACAGCAAGTACAAAGGTGCAAAAATGTGAATATTCTCGAAGCCAAGTATAAACGTCAACTGAGCAAAGGTTGCACTTGAGCTCAATTATTATCAAATTTCTTCCATACATTTCAATATATTCACATATAATTTACTTATAAATTATCTCTTATTATTTCATTAGTATATGTTATACATATACCAGACTTATGTATAATGCGCTGTAGCCATTTCGCTGAGATCACTTACAATATAATTAAATATATACAATGTAAATAAAATTTATACAAAAGCAAGGAATTCAGTGTTATTTTCTTATTTTGTATGGCGTTCCAATCTCTTTCGTTTATATTTTAACATAAAAACAACATAGTTACATTTATAATTATTGACAAAAAGTATGCCTTTTTAATATTGACCTAATACAAAATAATTTCCTAATATACGATGATTATGATGTATGATATTTAATATAATTTAATTTTTTTTACAACTTTTATGAATATTTTCCATTTTTATACTGGCAATAAAATATTATCTATTTTTTTAAATAAAAACTAACAATTTAGTAAAACTATTAGAGCACAAACCAAATTAATGATAAGAATTTAAAATATTTAATATTAAATACATCATTTTAAGTATTGGCCAATTTATTTCATTGGTTTTAATGGCTTCTCCATTGAAGTAGCTTGTATTGACATTAAAAAAAGTGATACTGTATATAAAAACGAACATTTTAACGTAAAAGAAGGTATTTTACCGAAATAAATTAAAATTACTGATAACACTCAAGACCATTTAATACTAAAACATTTGATTATGTTATTAGTAAAGAAAATTCCTCGCGATTTTTCCCGCGTTTATGTTTATTGCTCTATGGATCGTGGCGTGACGATATATAGCCTATAATCCCCATCAATAAACAGGTTATCTATACGGATTTTTTTTCAAATGAAACTGCCTAGAGATTATTGCGTTCAAATAAACAAACTTCATAAAATATAGATATAATGAAGTACCATATATGACATACGATGAATTTGCTATATTTAATTAGAGAATAGCTGTCGGTACGTTTAATAAAACTTGATAAGTATCCCTCCAACTATTATCTTATATCATGATTGTCTTATCTTTTAAATTAAAAGATAAAATATTATACTTACATTAAATTCAAGTTTCAAGTTCGAAATAAATTGTCTCTATGAACCTTTTTAATGTTATCGTGACGGCTTTACAACAAAAACAATTGATAAATTTTTCATATAAATTATTATGCAATTTTAAAAAGAGGAAAATTAAACTAATTTCTAATGATATTGTAAAACTATAGACATGTTATAAGCTCATAGATTTTAGCACCAAAATGCTTATCACTTTGGAAGACGTTGCCTAGCAACCAGCTAGCGACTGAGTATAAGAGATGACTGTAACTTTAAGCCCGCGATAGATAAGCGTATGAAAGTCGGAAATGGATACAGATTTTAACGTCAAGTAGAATGAACTTAACACATCTATAGTTATAAAATATCATTCCTAATCTCACTTTTTAAGAACATACGTAATTGTTTTTAAAGGAAACTCTTTTGAATTACATATGAAAAGTGGTTTGTTTGTATGTAATGCCAACTGTTAAAATCTATCAAAACCTTTCGTTTTAAAGGATAAATCTTAATGAAAACTAGTTATGTACAAAACTTTTTGATCAACTTTTAAAATAACAATAATGATATTTAAAAAAATATATTTTTTCTATAATTGTAATATAAATATGTAAAATAATATTTATGCTAAAATAAAATAAATTAATCTATTCAAGTATTACTAGTTAGCTAACTCTTTTAATTCTGGCACAATAAGCTTCATTAAATATCACACTTTCAACAATAGATGGCGCATTATAAGATTATGTTCACAGATAAAAAAAAAAGTTTTTAAGACATTACATTTTTTTATAATTATATGCAATAGATATAGAAAAAGAACTGTTTGGTATTTAATTACTCAGCTTTCATAAAACTTAAATTTTTAGGGCTAAGAGTAGTATCATTTGGTCAGACTGTTAATTGTTAGTCTTTCAGATTTTTTTTCTAAATTTAAAGTTACATGAACCACTATGATCTGATGTAAATGCTTTAAAATACTTCATTGCGTTTGATATTAAATTAACCTAAATAATTTTATTACAATCTATTTGAATTAAGATGCACAATTCGTAAACAAACAAAACAATCAAATTGGAATATGATGTTTCTTATCATTTACATTGTGATTTGTTTAATTAGGATTTTGCGGAATATTCCAAATATCAAAAAACTCGTATTAAATCAAAAATGATATAAAATTTGGATTTCTAATCGAATTTTCGAACATCCTTATTTAAACTTGAATTTTTAAAAAGTATAAAATATTTATTTTTTGATAAATTTATAAGTTTACTCTGTTTGTGTCATTTTGTCTTCTACGCTTTTTATAAATTCTTATCAAAAGAATATAGGTTGAATTGAGCTATGATACCAATGTAATATTTGATATTTTGGCAGCATAATATGCTATTTGTAATATATTGTCTATGGCAAACCGTGAAACTCGAAGTCAGAGTAGAGTTTCTCAACACGGTTGTAGACTTCGTCGCAAGATTGCAACGTTTGAGGTAAAATCGCCATCGCCTCTGTTAATTTATCCTCTGTGCCGAATATCTGAAAAAAAATTCTCATTACTCTTTTTGGTCAAACGTGTAACTTGTAAGTAATGTTTGACTGCTGAAAGAATACGATGTTGATATTTATAGGACATACAAATTTGTTGAAATGACCGATCGATTTTATAGTAGATAAAAACTGTATTCGATACAGAAAAACTACACGGCTTGATAATCGAAGTTGCACAAATAAAATAAAAAGGTTTTTTTTAATTTTATAGCAAGAAATCTTTTTACGTCACGTCAATTTTTAATTAAAAAATACTGCAATTATGATTCATAGCCTATTATAACAATCGATTTCAATCATCGTTTATTCAATGCTATTCAATCAATATACTACTTACAATAAAATACTTGCAAATGCCTTTATAATGACTACTCTGCCTGCAAATTACTTTGACCTTCAATGAAGTGGGATATTGTATAATATTTTATACTTTAACTTTATAGTCTTAAATTGAGAGCAAAGAATAGAATTTTATTAACATTGTTTTACAACCGACACCCGCAATTATATGTGCACGGTACTCTAATATTGCAATATAACAAAAAAAAAAAATTCTTTATAGTTAATAAGATCTTTGGTCATATTGTCATTTTGCAGCTAGATTATCAAATAGATTATATCATCTTTCATATCATGATCACAACATAAAAATTGAATAAGGTGCATCTTGATAAGTTTAACATGTGTGTAGAGACAATCGTTACATTTTGTAATGTGTATATTTCTATATGTATTAACATAAAGAAAAGTAGATAAATAGGTATGTGAAATGAATTCATAATAATTATTCGCCCGTCATTTTATTTTTGAAAGATGTTACGAATTTTCGATAGTGAAGAAGACAGAAGTAACTATATTATTGTAAACTAAAGTAAATATAAAGAATAATAAAATCTGAGTATTATTATTTGGATAACCAGTTTAATGATATATTGCATTACACCATAACCAACAGGAGTGACATATAAAAATACATTATTTTCAATTGATTTTTTTACGTTATGAAGATTATTAATATCATACAGTAGAGCAAACACTTCTTCTATTCTATTCAAGAATATGATAAAAATTTTAGTAGGTTTATAAATATATCAAGTAATAACAAAAATATATGATAAAATTTATCATTTCTTAATTTTTTTGTTATATTAAGTGGATGAATAAAATGTTTATATTTTTATTGATAACTAGATACATCGATAAGCATTGTAAATTATTATTATCAACACAAATAGATAAAAGCAATGAATATGTGACGTACGTTAAGTACATAATCTTGTAGATTATATCAGCTGTTAATTTCTAAGGCTCTTATTAAAAAGTTAATGAATTTTACATAATTATATTTTGTTTAAAAGGCTATATTATTATTTTTATTACATTTATTATTTATTCGTCTACAAATCTAAATAAAAAGTATAATTATGGACAAAAAACTAATTAAGAAAATCGATTAATCTACTAAATAAAACTTAGTACATTGACTAATGACGGGATGTTCCCCTGCAATCTTTTAAATGAAATTATGAAAGTATAGGTAAACTACTTTTTTTCATACAAAAATGGTAAACTACTTTTTTTTCATGAAATTTAATACAGGAGTTTATTTAATACAGATGAGCACTTAGAAAGGATACTTGATAACTCATCCTCTAAGGTTTAATATAAAATGGATATTTGTTATCTTTTAAGTCAGAAATATTGAAATTAGTGTAAAATGATAACATAAAAGGATATTCCCACTTTGGAGGAAATTGTCTAGCAACTAGCTAGCGACAGCACATGCCAGGCAAGAGTACCTTTAAGCCAACCAGACAATTAACAGACTTGTCAAAGTTTTTTAACTGATTGAAAAATTGATAGAAATTTTTAACATCAAATATTATAAGTTTAACATATCTATAT
This sequence comes from Hypolimnas misippus, assembly GCA_037950945.1. Taxonomy (NCBI): domain Eukaryota; kingdom Metazoa; phylum Arthropoda; class Insecta; order Lepidoptera; family Nymphalidae; genus Hypolimnas; species Hypolimnas misippus. The sequence goes on from JBBEEQ010000011.1 coordinate 11,618,699, forward strand.
TTATGAAATAATATTGCTTTTAAGTTTAAAATTTATTTAAATTAACAAAGTCTCTGTGGAATTCTTTTGATGGGAAATCCTATTAAGTATAGAGCTGGTTGTGGATAAACCCACCGTTTACATTTACTTATACACTTTTAAACATAAGCCACATATTAAAATGCAATTAAGATAACATATATTGTGTCGTTATTATAACAAATACACATTTTAAATGGGAAAAAAATGTTATTCAAATATAAAACTGATTAGGAAATAGGGTATAACATTTTTGCACAATGAATCATAACAAAGTTAAACCTACTATAGAATTATTAAATAAAAAGTTTTTTCAGAAAAATTCTTAAATATGAATGAAAAACTAAAACAAAAATAATTTTTAAATTATATTTAAGCACCTAACAATAACTCAAAATATACACAATTTAATTACTGACATTTGAAGCCAAATAAATCACAGCACAAATAAAGTTTTATATAAAAACCTATAAGGATAATATATTTTTATTTCTCTTACCTTATTCAATAAGTCAGGTCTAGAGGGCAATGCGTGCATTGCTAAAGTGGCTGCCTTTCGAATGTACCATGGATGGAACTCCGCGAGGGTCTCATTGTATGACATCTGGCAAGTCGCACATGTATTAATACATTCTTCAACATTGCTGAGCCGTTTAAGGAACAGTCTTATAAAATCTACAAAAAAATTTATAATCATTATAGACAGAAAATATTTTTTCATGATTTTAGTATTTTGCTGCAATAATAAGATGCTATTTGTGTTATTCATAACATTCGAAAACATTTAATGGGTTTACAAGGGGCGAAATTCTGCGTGTATATTTTATAAGAAGTCAATAGAAAGAAAAATATTAACAAACCTAAGCCTCTATGCAAACGTAGCATTGTCCTCGAGCCCGACGTGAAACCATTTTTTTCATGCAAGTTCGTTTCTTTTTCATACTTCATCATTTTTTTAAACGATTCATAGTACAAAGAATCCTCGCCAGCTCTGTGTTTCTCCATAATTTTAATTTTACTTTTAACATCGCTGCTCACAAACGAGAACACCGTTCCAATGAGGTTCAGAAACCTAATCAAATAACATGTTTTAATAAAGAAACACCTCCATATGGATACAATAAATAAATAATTTAATCTTACTTTACTAGTTCATTATAACCGTCTATGTATGCGTCTATTATCACATCGTCATCTTCTTTTAGACTCTTTTGGAAGCTTTCATACACATATTGTAAGTCGAGGGCATTCTCATTAGACATTTCTCTCAAACCTAATTAATAAAACACGTAAATATTAAATACACTACACTGAGCACTGACTAGACAGACTACTGTAAAGTGACGTTCTGTCTTCATCAGTCAAGTAGTCAACTGACATTATTTTTCTGTGTTGCATATAACATCATATTCTAACGCTATCAACATTCAAAATCATAATTACATTTTCAGTTTTACTAAATAAAACAGAAATAAATGAAAAAATCATAATAATGTGATAAATTAACGAATTATTAGACAGATTAATAATCTAAAAATGTCTGTCGTATTTTTGAAACTGTCCACATAGCATTATCCACTGTCTATAAATAATCCTTAATCTGTGATGTCCACTGTCCATTTTAAGTTTGCCTGTCACTTCTGTCATTGGTGGATATAAATTTATAGCAATATCGCAATTTATTTGATAGTAAAAAAGTGAATTTGCATTGTTTTGAGTTTTGACAGGCTCTCAGCATTGTATAATATCAGATATCAGTGATTGTGACGCACGAGAATTTAAAGGAAAAGGGAATCCATCGTTTTATACTTATAAAGTGTAAACCTACAATTTCGGTAAGATATTTTTATAAATTTTTGTGTTTATCTTTTTATTTAATAGTATTAAAATAAAACACATATAAAGATTTTTACAAAACTGAATATAAACTTCGTTTTTATTTCATCATAGAATTATAAAATTGAATAATATTGAAACTTTATGCAGGTGTCATGATAAAAAATGTCATCGAAGTCTGAAAATGATGACGATTCTTTTATAATTATCCTCGGTACATCCCCCGGAGCGAGTATGGATGTTGACAAGTGCAACGGAATTGTGAATGGGGAAATGAGTCCTGAGTTGGATAAATCACAGATTGAAGATGCTATGAAGGATTTGTCTGTGGAAGCCAATATGGCTTTTAAAGCCCAATTTAGCCTTGGAGATAGTGTAAGTCAATATTTGTTTACTTCATATTTTTTAAACAGTCTTACTACTAATTTAAATACAAGAGTCTGTGATGATGGATGAATTTTGTTGCATTTCATGCAAAATTTCTGAACAGATTTAGTTGATACACAACAGTATTACTCTACCTTATGTATCAGAATAACACATAGGTACCAATTGGTGTATATGAGAGGGATTATGAATTCAATATTATATTTATTGTATAGAAATGTTTATATAAATACTAGCTTTAATAAGATACTAAATTAGTATACATCCATACCATATCTCTTATGGTTACTCCTATGAAGTGTAGTGAGTGTTAATGCCCTATAACCTTCCTTAATGAATGGGTTATCTAATAAAATAATAGTTTTATAAACAGACTTTTAGTTCCTTGCATTTGTATGTTCACACAAACAAACTATGTTTATATGATGAATGTAACACGGACTATTAACATTATTATGGTCCGTATTATTTTATTTCCGTATTTTTTATTTTAAATTTGCATATTAAAGAATAATTCTTATTGATTGTTAAACAAGTAAAAGTAAAATTAACTGTTTGATCTTTTGCTAGGGATAATGAATTTATTTCTCATATAAAATTAAAAGAAAAATACATTTAAGTAAAATACAACTAATGATAAAAACATCTTTTTAATAGAACAACTTAAAAAAATTACACTTCTAAGTTTGATTATCGTTAATGATATTAAACAACACTATAGATGATAACAGTTGCCTAGGTAACCTAACGTAACATGTGAGTATCAAAAAAACAAGGCATTAACAGTAAATTCTCTTAAGTGTCAAAGCAATGATAAATAATAATTATAAATCAGATAGATCAGTAAAATTCAGAACAAGTTGCCAAGTTAAATAACTGACTAAAGGCTTTATAATTACATAATGTGAACAAAAACTGGAATGTATGACATTTCTTATGAGCTCATATCAACTTTCAATTCATTTGATACAGTTATGTCACTAAACCCAACTCTTATGTGCTTATAAGTATTTTCACTGTATTTATCAAGAGTTGCCAAAGTCCATTGTGGCATTTAGATCATGTCCTAGTTTTGTACATGCCAAAGGTTTAAAAAAGTATTTTATGCTTAATAACATCCTAGAAATGTTAATTTATTTTTATCTTGTGTTGTTGCCAGACTGCAGATAATTTGACAAATGGCATCATTTTTAATTTCCATAAAAACAAACCAAAATTATTTTCCTTTGTTACAATTGTAACTCGAAAACCTTTAAGTTTTTTATTGTCATGTTATGAAGGTTATTGCTCTATGTTCACACATTTAAAAAGTTGTAATTATTTATGTGATGATAGTTTCTTATTATGTTTTTTATTATTTATTCTTAAAACATTTATTAATAAAAAGAGGTGTTATAAGTTTGACATGCATATCTGTATGTCTTATTGTGATATTGTAGATCCCTGGCAAATGTATCTATTTTAATGTCTTTTTGTTTGAAAGCTCATGTAATCTGGATTAATCTTAGATACAATTTATAAAGATCTGTTCAGATGTTTGTAAGTTAAGAATGTTGAATGATTTGATGTTTAATTTTATAGAATTCTCTAGTAAGTACATACTTTTTACATTAAGAAGACTTTGCAAGACCTAGATGAGTGATATGGAGGAATAATGACTATTCTACACAAAACATCATAGCTGTTTAATTACAAATATAAAATATTTAAAAAAAAATGGAACCTATGTACATATAAAGCAAATTACTCATTTTTGTTTATATTAATTACAGTAATTTTTCTTTTAAAATCAAACTAATGAACTGATTTTACTTATTTTTGTACTAATCTGTAAGTATGCCCATCTAAACACGAAAGAATTAAACAAATTAGTCAAGTTGCCCTCAGGGAAAATAAATAATAAAGTCTTCAACAAACTGTGAACCTCCACCTTTTTTTTTGAAGTCTGCTAAAACTTATGTAATTTCAAATCAAATCAAATCAATCAAATCAAATCAAATCAAATCAAAATTCTTTATTTGGACATACACATTGTACAAATCATAAAAAAAAAATACAAAATAACAAAAAACAGAAAAGAATGTGATGCCCAAATTGGTAAACCACTCAGCTTGTGTTGAAACCATTATTAAATGAGCTTCAACGCTGGTATTCTGTGGTCGCCAGTAATTACGTACGTCACGTCGTAGGTAGCGAAAAAATAATAGATAAATAAAGTCAGAAATTTCTGCAGTAATAATAACTATAGTCTATTTTACTTTTCTTTTTTTGGTAACAATACCCTGACGAAAATCATGAATTTTCGAACAATTTTTTCATTATAAAAATCATTTCATGATTCAATTCAATCATTCGATAGATCATTTCTTATCTATCTCTTATGTGTAAATACGCCATATTTGTTAGTAAAAGGCAAGTAAAGAAAAATAGTCTATATGTTATATTTATTCTGTATTCTTAAAAAAATAGTTTACAATATTAACGCCATTATAATTTTATTTATTATTATTATTTTATTTATTATTCTATGTGTATTTTTTTCTATTAATAATATTGTTATAAACACTATCGTTTATTATCATATGCATTTTATTGTAATTAAAAGCATTTAAGATTACAATTCTTGATTGCATAGTGCAGTATTGTTGAGTGAGGTTTCACTTTTCAATGGATAACAAGCAATTTAAAGTTTTATTTAACATTTATTAGAAGATGTTTTTGATTGAATATGAACTGTTTTCTAATTTTTTTTTTTTACTAATTTAAATGTGTATATAATTATTTTACATTATTTGAAGAGAATGTGTATTTTATACATTATACTTTCGTGTATATTATGTAACAGATAAAATATAATTGTTTTAATTTCTTAATAATTTTGAATAACAGAGCTAATTGAATTCGCAAATCGAAGCTCCAAAATATTGAGTAGAATTTGCCTTTGAATTTTGCCAAACAAAATTATTGTATACAGATGGACAGATATATAATAAAATCTCATTCAATGTTTTTTTTTTACTTATGCAAGGAAATGAAATATACTAATAACTGGTATATTTATATTTGTTTGCATTTTTTTTATTGATAAGACCTTATTACCAATAAATATATTAATTTAAGAATACAAAACAATCGTAATAGACATGTGCTAAAATAAAATTAATTAATTAATTAAATTTATTGAAATATAATATATTTTTAAATGTATTTATGTTTCTAATAAAGAATAAAAAAATGTCACATATTTAACAACCAATTAAGAATTTTTTTCTAATTATAAAGGATCAAGAAAGAAATGATAAAAATATGATATTTTACATAACTCAATACTTTTAAGGGCCTTGTAGAACATAATTATAATTAAATATACACTGTATGTACATTAAGATTATATTTTTTAGCCATCTCCAGCCAGTATGATGGTGGCCAGCACATTAATAACCGATGATAGAAGCACAGAAGAGCTACAAAAACGTTTTGGAGAGTTATTAGACGAGAACGTAGTCCTGAAAGAGACGTTGAAGCAGAACAATGACTCTATGAAGGAACAGTTCATGTTGATCGCCTCTTGCCAAGAGGACATGCTGCGGACTCATAAGTTGCATAGAGAGAAGTTTGATGAAACAAGAGATCTTGTGGAGAGGGTATGTAATCATATTATTATTATTAATATTTTTAGATACAAGCTTCTCGCCGTGTCTTTGCTGCCGTTAATTTATTTACCCATTGGATTTGGTATAGGGGTCAATGGTTAGAGCCAAATAATTTAAACCAAAAAAATTTATTACAGCCAATAAATTAAAATATTAGTGTCAATAAACGTGGAAATGAAATTTTTCAATTTGTCTAGATAAATAATCACTGCCAATCATCATTGGTCTTGATAGTAATGATAATAGTAGTGGATTCGATTCCTGTTCATGGCTTTTTTCTGATTGTCTTCACAATTGAACCTAATATATTATATCAAATCTGTATTACATCTTATTTCATTTATTTTTTCGTCTAATTATATTTGCAAAGATTTACAAAAACAAGAACAAGATATGATACGAATCTTATCAAAAGTTACAAATCTACGCAACACATTTTAATACTAAACATTATTATGTAATTTAGTTCACATAATGTCTAATATTAGCCGCCAACCCGCAGTGGAGCAGCGTGGTGGATTAAGCTCTAAACCTTTTCCTTAATACGAGAGGAGGCCTTTGCCCAGCTGTGGGATATTAACAGGCTGTTACTTTCTTACTTTTATGTCTAATATTATATCATTTTTTAGCTCAGGCAAGAAAATAGGCAGCTAAAACAGGACCTATCACGTTTAGCCGAAACCGAAGCGGCTGTTAACAACGAGACTGGTGAGAGTAAGTCTGGTGTGTCGTCAGAAATCGAATTCGTTACCTCCCCTGATGACGACACCATAGACAAGCTCACTGTGCAATTGGAGCTCGTTGAAAAGCAAAGACGACAGGTAATGTAGTTTAGTTTACCCTGATTTCCATTGTTTTGAATTAATTTGTAATTGAGAAAAAATTGTATTAATATAATTTTAAACGAGTAACTATCGAGTTTCTTGCCGGTTCTTTTAAGTAGAATCTACATTCCAAACCGATGGTAGCTTTTTTATTAATGTAATTTTTTTTGTTTATGATCTATAACTACTTTTGAGAGCCTTCTTGAATAAAGTATATTTTGATTTTGATTTAATGAAAGGTGATACAACCCATATCCTTCTTCAATAAACCATCAATAGTTTCAGAGATTTTCCCCTTTATACAAACTTACAAATTTTACCTCTTAATAATATTTATAATTCATAAATTGTCGTGTGTTACACACAAGCTTTTTGCCATGCTCTTTTCATACATAACCGTTAATGGCATGCAAAATAAATTCTAGTACAATCTACTTGAAATTTTTATGCCATGTTGATGGCATGTAAGCTACAGGCCTGCTTATAGTCTATTTTTCTTTACGTGTCTTATTTAGCAGACAAATATAGCGTTCTTCTAGGCACACAAGAATCAGAGATGAGAAATTATCGAATTGAATCATTTTTTATTATGAACTAGCTTTCACCCGCGACTTCGTCCGCGTGGAATAGTAAATGTAGACCCAAGATATAAACCATCTTCATTTTAAATTTCAGTCGTTTCAGTACTTTCTTAGTGAGATATTCCTGTGGGCACTTCAAATTATTTCGGGATACAACGTAGCCTATGTGTTAATCCAAGATATAAGCCCTCTTCATTTCAAATTTCAGCCAAATCGGTTCAGTAGTTTTTGCGTTAAAGAGCAACAACATACATCCATCCATCCATCCATCCACACATACAAACTTTCACATTTATAATATTAGTAGAATAATTGTATCAAAAAATAATATTTTAAAATTGACATTCGATCCGGTTACCAAATAGGACATGTAAAGAAAAATAGACTGTTTATATTTTAATCTTTCGCGATTTATACCATTCATATTTAATATAACGCTTCTTATCGCGATAACTAATGGTAGATTAATGAGTGAGAGTCAGTTCGTGACCACGACGAATGCAACTTCGTCGAAACGTCGATCAATAAAAAGATACTACTACCATTACTTATATTAAGTATAAATAGACTATAGTTATCTATATAAATTTTGTCATCATCATCCATCTAGCATTTTTCCCGGTTATACCAGGGTTTGCTTTATATTCTAGTACAGATATTGACGAGTTACTGATTTTTACGCAGAGCAATTGCCATCTGACCTCCGCAACCTCTGAAGGCAGTAACCATTTAGACTAGAATAATATCCCTACTACAAGTAACGATCAATCAGGTGATTGTGATAACAACCGGGACCGACGGCTTTACGTGCTCTTCACAGCTCTTTAGGCACAGTGGGGAGACCCACAAGGACAAACACCCAGATCTAGGAACAAATATTTATACAAATATAAATATCTCTCCCGAGCGGGTATCGAACCCGCAACCGTCGGCGTTAGAGGCGTCGGCGTTAAATCTTTTAACATATTATTCTAGGTAATAGTTGAAAACGAGAAGTTGACCTGGCAAAAGGAGTCGCTGGAACATATTGTAGATGCAACCACTAAGGAAAGGGACGACGTTAAGGAGAAATTGAAAAACGTTGAGGTATATGCTATTTTTGTGTGGTATTTTACTGACTGTATATCCAAGTTAACAAATACATATAATTCAAAATAATATGCAAATGTATAACTTTATGATGAATTATGATCTTTAATTTTCATAATTTCTGCGATCGTTTATCTATAAAGCAATAGTTCTGATTAAAGTTGATTATATTCTTCTATGAAAACTATTATTGTATAATTTAATTTCAATTTTCAGCTCCTACTGTCGAATAAGGAAAACGATCACGCGCAAGAGTTACAAAAATTACACTTCATTATCAACGACTTGCAGAGTAAACTGAAGTCTTCAAGTTCTGTAAGTATAGTTCATATTATTACTAGCAATCATAAACGTATATTGGAGGGGGGGGGGGGGGTAGGTATAAGAAGGTCACACCCCCCTCCCCCCTCATTAGTTTATGGAACAAATGGCAATGGTTTATGTAATTTCTAAATAACTGAGATTAGCGTTTTTTTTTTCGACTTACTACAAAAGATTCAAACATACATTCAACGAGTGTTTATAAAAATCCGTACTATAAATCCGCGTTTAAGAACAGTTTTGTGTTGAACGTGGTTTAAATATAGATCAACATACGTTTAAGTGAGTTGAATAGATGTCTAAAACCTATTTTAGCTGTCAAATGTATTTTTTATTAACATTTTATTATTATTTTTTTTCTTTTAGATTTTATTCGCTGTTAAACAATTTAAATAATATTTTAAGCAATGTTTAACTTTTAAACACTGTTTAGCTAGACACGTGTTGAAGATGGTTTTACTGCGTCTTTTGTAGTAAGGCACATTATTTTTATCAAAATCGATTTAGTTATATTATTTTAAAATCAAAACAACTGCAATAAGCGTTATCCTAATTAACTAAATAACGCATTATGCTTTTGAAGTTGTTTACTTAGACGAAAAAAGTCATTTTTTTATTAATTTTTCTATCAATATTAATTAATTTAATTAATTTCAGAGTATACCCCCTGAGGAAGTAGCGAAACGAGACGCTTTCATACAACAGCTGGAAGCGAAACATTCCATGTTGCAGAACGAATTGAAGAAGGCCCAGATAAAGATACTCGATTTGGAAAATATTAAAGTAAGTTGCATTTTCAAACTTTTAACCGACAGCGGTGGAGCTCAAGAGGGTTCTGTGTTTTATTTAACTTGTATGTATGTATGTATGGTCTTATATCCGCTCGTAACTATTCAAAGGCTTGAATGATTTTGATAAATGTTATGTTAATAGATTTTTATAGATAAAGATGGTGCAAGAATCACTGGGTTAATCAAATTGTTATATAAAGCAAAATGGCGGGTTTAATGCTCTTATTAAGGTATTCGTTTTGAGGAAGTTGCATTCGTCGCGGTCACGAGCTGACTCAGTCAGTCAGTCAGTCAGTACCACGACGAATGCAACTTCGTCGAAACGTCGGGCAATAAAAAAGGAATTTCTAGTAAGTAAATACTACCATTAGTTATCGCGGTAAGACCCGTTATATTAAATATGAATAGTATAAATCGCGAAAGTTTAAAAATTATTAAGTCGAATTTTTAATTACGTAAGTCTTGTTTTTACTTTACATTTTTTGTCAGGATTTGCTTACTATTTTAGTCCACGAATAAGGCAAAAATTACATCTGTAAAATTTACTCCCGTAACATAGTTAAGTAAGCTATTTACGAATAAGTTACGTCAAGACACGCTTCCAAATTCTATCTAAGTCTGAAAACAATATTTACAAGTATGATTCTCGCTTCGTACCTAAAGATTTGAAATTTCGTAATCACGTTTCTTTTGTGACGTAAGGCTTAGCTAAGAATTTTTATATAATATATAAAAATAGTAAACTAAAAGAAGTTAGGAGCCAAAATGCGTTGTCAGACAATAAAGAATGAGGGATGAAATCGAATAGGATGTAAAGAAAGGAATGGGGGAGGGGTTAGGCTTGGCTGTCACACTCACTGACGAAACGCAGCTAATTTTGCTACTACACGCCGATCTTTTGTGAGAATGTGGTCCCTGTCGAGCCAGCCCACATACGAGCTGGAGTCAGTTGGCTACAGTTAGGTTCTACTTCAATGTACAAATAAATACTACATTACCTGATATATAATAAAAAAGCGACATCTTCTTCCATTTATTCAGAGAATCCACAACTCTGACTCATTGAAAACGAAATATAGACTCTACCATGGTAAATTTAAAGTATTTTATGAAAGCAATCTATCGACCAAGTCGGAACCAGTAGTCAATATGAATATTATTTCTTTAAATAAAACATTGTATGGGTATTAATCACACACATTTAGATGTTTATTGAATGTATGCTAAAAATATATTAAATTATTATGAGTATTGATGTAAATGATATATGCTCGCTTGAGTGCTTTATTGATATTCACTTAAAATTAGTATTAATGTTGTACGAGTATGTAAGTATGGATTGCACGAGTGTGCTTTATATTGATGTATGGGTCCATACAAATGTTATAGATTAAAAATAATGTACTCTACAGTTGGAGTTTACACAGCACAAGTCGGGAACATTGGAGACGGTGAAAATGTACAAAGAACAAATACAGGAATTGAACAATAGAATAAAAGAGGTCCAAAAAACGGTATGTTACAGTGTATCTTACTACTATCACTAGTTGTCTCTCGTGGTTTCATTCGCGTTTACTGTCACCGCTCAGTGATGTAATATAGCCTATTTGTTTAGTTTCAGTATTCTTTCTTTTCTTTTCTTAGATGTGCAACTTGTAAATAGCTGAAATCAGAATCAATAAAAAAATACATAAATAAAAAATAGCCTTTCTCAATAAACCTAAACCTCTAACAAAAAATGAATTGTTCGAATGGGATCAGTAGTTTCAGAAATTACCCCATATTAATTTAGCTGATTTGTCTTGAGTTATTGTATTGATATATGAAAAAGTTTTTATATATTTTTTTTCAGGTCTTCCAGCCAGTACGCTTTTCGGTCAGCTCTGAAAACGAGTCGTCATCAGAATACGCGAATTACATGGCCAACGTGAAGCTCTATGATAGAACACTGAAACATCTCTCCGACTACCTCAATACGTTGACGAATGGGTAAAATACTATATACAAGATAAATTATTGATAAAAATCAAAAATCCGACTGCGTTACAAGACCATCTACAGTCAGCCGTGCTGTTTTAACATCAGTTTTGTCTAAAAGTCTATAAGTGAGAATCGTTACTAACCAATCCTTATAGGTAATACTGATTGAAAAATAATAAAGAGAAACATAAAAATGAGTTTTAAATACCTATTTAACCTATGTAATTCGTCGAATTAATTTTTTGTCTTTTTCACATTATTGCGTCCAGATTCTGCCATTTTGATTTTTCCAAATTTTTATCCTTTCGATGACATTCGCACCATATTTTTTCTTTTCCAATGTCCTATCTAGTTTTAAGAAAATTCATCAAAATTAATTCTGAGGTTTAGTCGTGTATATATACAGACAGACAAAGCCACTTTGAGAGATCCTTATTTTGATATAAGTATCGATTTGTTACTACCGTCCATGAGATATAAATTATCATTTGTTTAGATAACTGGGTTTATGTCCAATCTTCTATTAAATAATAAAATTTAATAATAATAGGTATTTATATTTTATACTATTCGATGTTTAATATCTGTACACATCTCCAACGTTGATAAAATCGTCAATAAACTCGTTGGCCCAAAGATACTCGCATGTCATATTCAATCGCTAGTTGCTTGCTAGACAACGTCGTCCAAAGTAGCTCCTAACTCTATAGCTTATTTATTTTATTTATTGCTATCTGTATTATACATATATTATAAATATTATGACATATGAAACGTTAATAACATATTAATTTACAGACTATAGTTTTGAAGCTTATATTTTTACACCTAATAATCTTTTCAGATTATCAGACAGTCTGGTCCATACTTTAGGAGTTATCGCAAGCCTCCACGACTTCAAATTAGAAAGGGCTTCCATAGATAGAGTGAAGTCTGGACTCACTGAGGTGAAGCAAATGATAGAGAAGCAACACAACACCGCTATTAGCAACATGTGAGTTATATATACAGGGTGTCAACTGGGCACGTGTTGGACATTTTACCAGTGTTAGCAGAATCGATATTTAAAAGTAATTAGCTGAATTATTGTTATTTTCTTTTAATAAAAAAAAAAACTTTTTTTTAATTGAAATGGGCTCATACAATATAGGCATAATAAAAAATATATATAAAGAAAATATTAAAAAAATAATTTAGTTTTTTTTTACTTTGATTTTTTTTATTTGATTATGGTAATGTGGATTAAGCTCCTAAACCTTCCCCTTAATAGAAAAAGTCTTTGTCCAGTAGCGGGACATTTGCAAGTTGTAAAGGCAAAGATTTACAAGGTGTGAGTTGTTATGCAATTAAGTTTTTTAATTGAATGGTAGTTTAATAGATAAATAATTAAAAAAATGTTTCAGAGGTCAAGTTCGCGGCACGTTGACTATTTTCGAAGGTATTTTCAAGGACTACAACGAACTCCTCAAAAAATCAGTCACGAGATCTGAAAACGTAAGTCACATATGGACGCTGATAAGCAATACTATGTCCAACACGGACTTTATTTTGAGAAAATGCCGTCTAAAGCTATCGAACCTATTTTTAATAAATTTATTTGTAGATGTATATATCCATCTTTTCTTTTCTATTTTGATAAAACGTCTAATTAATTAAAAGCAAATTGGTATAAAGGTTTTATCTAATAATATGTTTTTTTTATGAAATAGATTATCGCATATTACAAAATATGGTACGCGCTTCAATATTCGAAACATTAAATGATAAAAAATAAAACTTTTTTTTTCGTATTCATTTAATCTACATAACGTATAGCGCGTACCAGGGAGAATACCAGTGATCACAAGACAGATAACGAAGCGCCGTTGTCCCGCAGACGCCGGCGCAGCTGTCGGCGGCGCTGCTGGCGCGCGAGCGCGAGCTGCGGGCCCTGCGCGACGACGCGGCGCACTGCGAGCTGCTGCGCGCGCAGCTCGACTCCTACCGGTACGGCAGCGGGGCGTGCACGGGACTGGCGAGCCGGCTTGCCATTACAACTGCGTGTTCTTATTTCAAATTTTGAGTTTTGATTTTTTAAATAAATAAACCACGTGCTTCCTAGAAGTTGGTATAAATATAGTATCGGAATGTACAATGATACAGGATGTTTTTTTTTTTCAAAATCAGTGCTATTGATATAGGTTTAATTTTTATTGAAATCAGTCCTGAAGCTCATTTAAATTTGGAATTTGGTCATCCATACCCAGTTATAAAGTTTTCCTCTATACAAACGAGGAAATAGACCGCTTATAGACATTTGCAGCAATAGAGGTGAAACTAATTTCTTGCCAACTTCAAAATGACTCATTCCATTGTTGAATGTGAGGGATGAAGAACACTATCTGTATCAATTATTATTAGGCCATTATCTGATTCTTGAAATGTCCATGAGCTGTAATTAATAATTAATTGTACTGCTATTTTAATTTTAAAAAATTCTTACATGTAGCGTCAAATACTATTTATTATTATTTTGTATTACACAAGACTTTACAAAAACCGGAAAACCGATTTTAAAAGCAAAATACGTAATGTTTACTTAAATGACAAATTTATTCCAATTATTTTGATTTTAAAACCAAAATACGGAATCGATTTTGATGGGAATTCTATTTAACTAATCGGAGAGTATAGATGTAACCTTGCAAACAAAGATATAACCAAATCGTTCGACCCGTTTTCAAGGAATCGGTGAACGAATCGAGAACATTCTTTTTCGAAGTCGGTTAAAAATAAAATGAATTCGCAGAAGTGACTTCGAAGCGGAGCGCGAGGCTCGAGAAAAGATGGCCAGCGAGAAGGAAACCGTCCTCACTGATCTGAGGAAAGCTCAGCGAAAAATACAGGAGTTAACCACTCAGGTAATACAATGCTTTAACTGAAGAAGCTTTCGCTAACCGATTTAACAAAAAAGTTATATAGTTAAAAAGCACTAGTATGACCTAGGTATGTACTAGGGTGACCGAACTTTGCTTGCTATTTTATTTTTTTAGGTTATCGTATTTTTTACAATTTAAATTAAGTAATAAATAAAATTGCAGATTTTCACGACCTGAAACCACGTATATTATAATTTTTCTTATATATATATAAGAAAAGTAACTGTTCTATTAACATCTGGTGACACTAAAGTCTAAATAAACAACCAAAGTCCCCCGTGCAAAACGTTTTTGCTATTTCCAAAAAATGTGCTTTTTGGATTCAGTCTCATTAAGCATGCGATGTGATGAATATTTTGATATTTGTATGAAAGTAAATAAAAGTACCATATAATCAGTGAAGTTCTAAACACCGCGTAAAGGGACGTTCAAGTATAGTCTGTTTTTCTTTTCTTGTCCTTATTCGGTAACAATACCCGACCGAAATTCACGAATTTTCGAATAATTTTCTTTTATTATAATTTTACATTATAAAAAATGATTCAGTTCAATCATTCGATGATTGAAGTTATCATTCAAATTCAATCGATAATTTCTTATCTAATTGTTATGTGTGGCTAGAAATACGTCATATTTGTCTGCTCTGTCTAAGTAAAGAAAAATTGACTATACATAACGCATTTCCTATAGATTTTTGATATCTCAATTTTCGATATTTCAAAAATTTTAGTGTTCGATTAACTAAAAATCTCAATTAACATTCCTGACTATATCCCATATCAATACTAATTAATGTAAAATTTACCGTTTATCTGCTTTATATTTTTATGGTTTATGTGCTTATAACCTTTTCCAATTATTTTACGCAAATGTTTGAGGCATTTGTTTATTGATAAAATCTAAGCGTAATACATTTTTTTTGTAAATTGAACATGATAAAACTACTCGCCCCCAGTTGGAAGAGATTCGTATACTAAGCCCGGGCCTGCACAAGAGCGTCACCAGCAAGCGCCCCTCCGCGGCCGGGCCTCCCTCCGGCACTCCCGCGCGGCCCTCCGCGGCCACCACTACCGCCACCGGCAATCGGGTAAGTTTATTTTTTTATTATATTATTTAGTTCATTATGGTCAAAAGTTCAGTCTAAGTTTTAGCTTTTTTCTGTCTGCACATTAGTTACTTCATATATCGTCT
This sequence comes from Hypolimnas misippus, assembly GCA_037950945.1. Classification (NCBI taxonomy): domain Eukaryota; kingdom Metazoa; phylum Arthropoda; class Insecta; order Lepidoptera; family Nymphalidae; genus Hypolimnas; species Hypolimnas misippus. The sequence goes on from JBBEEQ010000011.1 coordinate 11,634,288, forward strand.
ACAGTCTATTCTTCTGTACTTGTTATTTAGTAGACAATTATGACCTAGTTCTAACCATAAGAGTTAGTGATAAGAAATTATTGATCGAATGATTGAAATGAATTATTTTTTATAATGAAAAATAATATTCGAAAATTCGTTATTTTAGTTACCAAATAAGACATGTAAAGAAAACTAGACTTTGCGTACATAGTTTTAAATATAAAGTCTAGACTTTTTTTGTCAATGTAAAACAGCGCATTAGAATATAGTCCATTTTACTATGTTTGAAAATTTATGTCAAGTAGATTAAATTCAGGATCAGTTGTTCTATTTAGTAAAATGGTCGATTATTAAATTAAATTCTCAATGGTAATGATGTTTTTTAACTATAAATATGATATTAACGCAAAAATTTTGCCACCCAAGATGTCTTCCACTTTTGGAAGACCTGCAATATAGGATTTCTTAGCCAACTAAAGTCTAAAAGTTTTTAACGAAAAATAGTATGTACGTAACATATCTATTTATAGAATACTAGCCGTCCTTCGCAGTTTCACTTGCGTATTTGGTAACTCTAGACCTCTTATGAGTCGTAAAGTAAACTGGCTATCCTATATATTTCAAATTGGATCAGTAATTTCAAAGATTTGACAGACACGTTGGCGCAGTGGTCACTGTTATTGACTGACGCGCTAACAGTCGCGGGTTCGATCCCCGCTCGCGACAAACGTCTCCATTGGCCACATGGATGTTTGTCGCGGTCTGGGTGTTTGTGTTAGTGTTGTGTGTGTTTCCGGACCCCCGACACAAGGTCATGAGATCTTAATGTGGGGTCGAGTGTGATGCGTTTATTTATTTATTATTTATTTTAAAAAGATTATCTCTTACATACAAAAAAAATAATTTTTACCTCTTTATAATATAAATATAGATAATTGCTCGTAAAAATGACATATTTATAAACAAATAAAGGTTCAAAAGAAGAAGAAAGTGGTCCCAAATAACGAAGTTATACACGAGAAGACACCCCCACCGCTGCGTTTCGACTGCCCAGTGTGTGACGAGCCTTTCAAGACCCTCATTCTATTAGAACAACACGTGGAAACTTGCTTGTTATAACATAGAGCGATTTAGCAAATTTTAGAAGGAAATAACTGTTTTAAAATTGCGCATTTAACACTTTAACGTTATGCTGGTTCCACACAGTCGTAACCTCAGACTCAGACTACCGAATATTTGACTCTACCCTAAGAGTCAATATTCAAGTTGATTTCATACAAATGTGAACTGAAATCGCGATAGCATAGCGGAGATTAACATTTCCAAAAATAAGATTTTACCTCTTAATAAAGTTTATTTTACTTTTTTTTTTCAATTCACTTTTTCACAACATAGCTATGTTGAATTGACAATACAGCCCTAACATTATAAAATGTCTAATTCACGTGAAGTTACTGCAGAAATTTCACTTAAAAGGGTCTGTTCAAACTAGTTTAGTTAATTTGACGTTTATTATTTTACGATTCGGGTTCGATATAGTAGTATGGAAGCTATTAGAAGGTACTTTAGTCCATTCAGACATTAAAACCAATGTGAACAAACCCTTACGGCTCAATAATCATGGAACCAGCTTTAGTTTTTTTTTTTTTTAATTATTGCGTGACGATAGACTGTAAGGTTATTTTAATCTAGCTTCCGGTTAATTCATAATGCATTTTAATTTGTAATTTTATTTTATAATTGTTTTTATATTAAATAATTTATAATAAATTTTAATTTTACTGTTCAATATATTTTTTTGATAAAATTTTAAACTTTGTTAAGAATATCAAATTATTCCAATTGGTAAGATTCTTACTATTAAAGTGTTGTTTTAATAACAGAGTTTCTTGATATTAAAGACTACTTCGTAATAAATTCGCATGGAAAATTACGTGGAAAACTTGTATGTTTTGATGTTTTTGTTTAAATAGCGTGTTGGTGTTATTTTTGTTTATAAATAATATTAACGACTAGCTGCGTCTAGCAGTTTCACTTACGTCATATATTTCACGAGTCATAGCGTGATGCAATACAATCCTTAACGGACGGGCTCTATAACGCAAAAGTAATTCTTCTAATCGGCTCTGCAGTTTCCGAATTTACCCACTACATACAAACTTGCATACAAATTCTCTTTAAAATATTACTATAGATTATTCTATATATCAATTACTATAAACGCAGATTGAGGCTACTCACAGAATTCTAAAATTTGGAGTTGATTTTTTTATTTCTAACTTAATAATTCGCATGTATGAATGATTTATAACTTTGCTATAGCTGTCCTCTTCAAAGTTTTTGAGTAGAAAGGGATAGCAATAACTCTTAGGCGAGAATTACATATTAGTTATACTCTCTTAACTGATATAAAACAATTGTAACTTAGTGACAGTTATTTAGGTAACTTACCAAAGCCATAAGCATCAATGAATAAGTTCCTGACAGAGAGTTCTTTCATGTGAAAAATTAACGCTAAGCAATTTATGTGAATCTTAGGCTAGAATTACAGTTATATTTTGCTTTCAAACTATAATAAAGATTTACATAAATTATTTCTCATTGGTTTACACCTAAAATAATTTACTGTCAGTGCATAATTTTTGATATTCACAACTTTCATAACTGACAGGCAAGTTGGCGCGGTGGTCACTGCAACTGACTGAAGCGCTAACGGTCGCGGGTTCGATCCCCACTCACGGCAAATGTCTGTGTTGGCCATATGGATGTTTGTCGTGGTCTGGGTGTTTGTGTTAGTGTTGTGTATGTTTCCGGACCCCCGACTCAAGACCAAGAGGTCTTAATGGGCGCCGTTGAGTGTGATGCGTTTATTTATTTATAACTACTAATGACGTATCTGTTACCAAGTTACAGAGTTGTTTAATGTATGTCGCTCTCAAGACTTAACAAATGTAATTTTCGCCTTATGTAAGTTCGTGAGCAAAGCTTTCAAGTGTGATTCTCGCTTTAACAATGATATGGACTGAGATTTCTGTATATTAACCATTAACTAAAAAAATTACCAAGAAATTTTCACAAACATTAAAAAAACGTTTTCCTGTTATAGGTGTACACGTGCCCGAAATGTATGAGATTTTCAAGTGACCAATATAAAGTAATGGAGGATCACTTCGACTTCTGCTTGGATGACTTTTGAAGAGTAAGTATTGCTGTTCTTGTCACGCCACTAGTCTGAACATGTGAAGTCCATGTGTTAGAGTGTATACGATATAGTTACCAGTTTTTATAGAAATTTCATATACGTACTTTCAATGCTGAAAATTATTATTATTATTATTTTAAATAAAAGTACGTCATTTTTTCTTTTTCCAACATAAGCGCCATAATAAAAAAATGCAGTTTTTATAAAATTTCGTATAAATACCACTATATTGATAAAATCATAGATGGACGCTGATAAGCAATAATGTGTCAACCCATAAAAGTCAAATTGGGAGATACTGATGTATTCTGATAATTCGTCACGTATTTAATATTATCCAAAAAAATGTTAACTTATCCTAACTAAAGAAGTACCGAAATAAGTCTCTTAATTTAATGTTTCGAATTTCAAGTGGTCCCATATTTTCAATTTACACATAATCCCATATATTGCAAAAACTTATTATTATATAAAACTGTTTATTATACCCATCTGCTTTTGATTGATTATACCTTTTATCAAAATATATAAGAAAATATGGATATATATGTTAGGAATATATCATTACAGTAAATAATACTGTATTTTGTCTATGGTAGCTCGTTGATCAGTTAGTTATAATTATATATCGGCAGTACGCTCCCTCTCTCTAGGATAGATTGCTCATCCTTACTCTCAGAAATATATTAATAATTATGAATAAACAAGTTACTAGAACCCCAGAGATAACTTAACAATATACTTCTTAAAACAAATTTGTTATGAATAGGTTTAATATCTTTAGACGCCATTTTCTCAGAATGAAGTTCGTGTGGCTTGATTTAGTATTGCTTATCAGCCTCCAGATATAGTGGACCTAAAGTGTAATTTTTACTAATAAAAAGAAATCAAAACACCAATACATGAATAGTTAAATATTGATATATCTTTTCATAAGGATATACTTTATTCGCTACTGTAATATATTACATAATACTATAAAATAAAAATATCAATAGTAATACGCCCGGGCATTACGTATAATGTTAAATTTATCACTTTGCCCATAACGTATACATACCTATATGTATTTCTAAAAAAATCTATAATTTTACTTGGTTTTTGAGTTTATTGATATGCTTCTTTTTTTAGTAGACGGATAAATTATAAGTTAAATTCATTTAAATATTTCTTTTAAAATTGAACTGTGACAGAAGTGGTTGTTTCTTTTTCGTTGTAATATAATTTATATATTAAAAAATATATGAAAAACGTAATCCAAGATTGATTTATTTGAAAATGTTTATATTAGTATGTGGGTAGTTATAAATTTTACCGTGTAATAAACAGTGTGTGATTGGATTTAATTACTGTATTTTAATTTTATTGTTACGACGTGATTACAATAGTAATATTTTAAGTATAAACTCGTAAAAGACAGTTTTATTAGAAAAAACATCTTCCATTTTTATATCCCTATTCCAATATATTTTAGTAAGTTACAAAAAGTAGGTGCCATTTCGTAGAGTTAATAATTATAACTAATTTTTCTTAGACATATTATTTAAAATATTTATCAAAGTATAGTGTTTTACTACGCACATTTTGTAAACAAGATAAATAAATATATTATTTTAATAATGTTATGTAAAGTTTTAGATTAGTAAATTACCTCCTATACGTTAATTTAATTCGTCATTTTTTGGAGTAAAAACTACATTGTCCAAAAAAGACTTAATACATATATGATACTTTAAAAGCTTCTTTTTAAGTAAACATTTTTCTTGAAATCATATAAAATACTTTATTTTTCATAAACGTATTAAAGAAATATACAACAATAGGTAAATATTTGTTTAAGTTCCTAAGATGAGACTTTAAAAAATAACGAAATAATTTATTAAGAAAATATGACCATTACGAAATTTGAAATCTGAAACGTAGAAAGCAATTTCAAAATTTTGTTATTGAAATTAAAATAAGTGTAAAATAAAAATTAAAAAAATATTTCATTAAGAAAAATCTTATATTAAACCTTAAATGCATGATTTTTTTAAATTATTATATAAAATTTTGTTGACAGTAGGCTTTGAATAATTGTTGCATTTCAAACTCAAACTCAAAATATACTTTATTCAAATGGGCTTTTAAAGCACTTTCGAATCAAGTTACATGTCATATTTTAATTTTAGATTTTTATAAAGCAACCACCGGTTCGGAATGTAGTCTACCGAGAAGAACCGGCAAGAAACTCGATAGTAACTTTTTTGATACATCATGCATTTAAGGGTTAAGAATTAATAATAAAATAAAATATTCTTGCATATTTAGTATAAACAGTAACCAAGTAAATATAAAGAAAATTGTCCACGTTTTTCTGAATGAGCGAATAAGTAGTAATTAAAACGTAGGTTCTGTAAAATCCGAATGTTACTTTTCGTACAAATTGTTAATTTTTAATTTAATTAAACTGAATTTAATTTTGAATATGAAATATTATGTATGCATTTTTAATGTTTTTAAGCAAGCTAAGAAACTTGTTTTTGCCTCATTTAAAGCGGTTATTTTCAAGTGAGAAGTGATATTTTTCCTCTAATCACGACGACGTAAATGTTTATGTTTTTATTTACCAATTCCAATGATATTTTATAACTAAAGCTATAATGCGTTCTTAATATTTGACGTTTAAAATCTATGCCTATTTCGAGTTTTGACAACTAGTACTTTTAGCTTGTACCATAGACAAAAACAGTACGCCCGGTCTTTACAAGTGGAAGGCAATTCCGGTGCCTTAATTCATGTACTAATATCATGTCTATAGTTATAAAATGACTTTGGCTAGGTATATAAATTTCCTTTTTACTACTCTATCAATAATCATACATCATCGTCTCTTATAAATCTTGAATCTGATTCTTGAAATCTTTAAAATCTTCATTTTTTTATTTCATTATTTTAACTTACATGCAATATTGAAAACAAATGAATGTATTCATGTTTACGATTTTTCTCGGATGCTGAATCGTGGATTACATTAATTTCGGTTTAAACAACCAAAGGCAATATGCCTCAGTCAACATTTACAAAACTTTCCAAAAAATAATTATAAGTATAGGTACTTTTTAAAAATATAATTGAATAAAAAAAAATATTGTAACTACTATTTTTAATCTGTTAAAAGTCGAAAGTGCGACTTTAAATTAAGTGTGATTGCTGAAAAGACTGTCTGTTCCTAATGTAAGCGTAGATAAATTTTATATGTAGTTTCATGACTTCGACATTCCTTACCGTACAAATGGTTTATTACTAAAACACCATAAAAATTGACGTAAATTTAATTGCGCGGCATTTCTTTATTTCTTTTTATAATATGAAAATTGTAATAGCAGAAACAGGAAAGCCGCTTGCATATAAATAAAATTTATGCCAAGCGCGAATCGAATCTACAAATTGAGATAGTTAACTAAATATAATCGTTACATTGTATTTTTATGATATAATAATTTAATTTGGAAAATAAGTAATACAATTTATTATAATTCTTTTCATCGCTTTAACGCAATATAACATAGTAAAATATATTTGTATGGGTTTACAAATTTCAAATTGGTCTATAAATGTTTTTCTGATTTATTATTTTTTCAACCAAATTGTTTTGATTTTTATTTCCATGGAATTCTCTTGAAGCGTGCTACAGATTAGTTGTGATTGTGTAATTATAATTGATTAGTAATTATTGTATTATAAAGTGTAATAAAGTTATTCTTATACCAAGAATTGTTTTAATTGTGTGCATTCAACGCCATTTTTCACAACAAAAAGATGTTATTCAACTTGACTAATGGGTTTTTTTTCAAACGAGAAATATTAATGAAACAATGGGCTGTAGGAAAAATAAAATTCACAAAGACTTTTCAAAATGAAATATATTTCATGGAACCCGTAGCGTTTCTTAGCTGTTTTATATAAAATTTATACAAATAGATAAATATTTTTACTAATTCAATATAATTTTTTTACATAAATTTTCATAAGTCCTATAAATCGTTTTACATATCTCGTTAAACATTAGCTAAATTCGTTATAACTATTTTTCTTGGGACAATAATTGGCACCATTTCTCTAAATATTATAGGACAGAGTAAGTATTCTATATATTTTCTAAAATTCCCCACAAGCTTGTTTAGAAAGAAAAAAAATCCTGTCTATGGTATCCACTCGTGAGGTAAGAAACGCTAAAAGAAATTAGTTTAAAGTTGAGATTCGAACACAGAGAAGAGTTTCAGTTGAACTAAAAAAAAAACAGTCAATAAGTAAAAACCGCAACTTATACATAAAAAAATCAGAAACACTGAGTAATTTTTTTTTTTTTTCGTTTTCATTAATCAAAATCACTGGTAGTCTCTATGGTTGCAAGGAATACCGTCTCAATAAATAAATCGTAAATAATAACAAATAAATAGTTCGGAAGTATACAAAAAAAATAAATCTTTATAAATACTTATAACTAATTGAATTGCATCGTAGAGCTCAACTATTATAAAGACGGTAAAGCGAACTTACCAGTACTATTCTATTTTTCATTGTTTATTTGTCGATGGCACGATTTTTGTAACGGAAATTTTATTATCATTGGATATCAAAATTAAAATGACACTACTTTGAATGTTATTTCGCTCTACCGTCCCGTTCTACCAAATATGGTCGAGTAAAACTAAAATGTTGTATGAATTAAATACATTGCGACCAATTTATACTATGAAATAATTCGAATAGATACATTTAAAAGCCACTTTTGTGATTTACATAATCGTACATCTATATATTACAAAGGCTTATATTAGGCGATCTATAATACATAATACCATCAGTAATACAAACAAAACCTATAGGTTAGTAGAAAAATTTAGATAAAAAAGCGTAAGTAATCGTTTAAATACTGTGTTTGGAATGCGTTACTTTTATTTATTAAATAGGCAATCTCAGTCGGAATTTTCTTTTTTCAGAGACAGATTAATAATAAGATGACCAGCATCGGAACCAGGGTAGCATCTGCCTCGGACACTTTTGAATGATTTTATACCTAGGAGGTGATCTAATATAGTCAATAAAACAAATCTTTAATATACTTTACACTCCCGCAGCTCGCGAAGCTTACAACACTTAACACAAAATAAATGTCCTTACACTGTATACACATTTATCTAATACAAATTATGATAACATAAGGCAAGAATTACATTTGTAAGTTTTGCTCTCGTAATTGGCATAAAACGATTCTGTAACCTGGCAACAGTTACCTAGATTACCTAACGAAAGCTGTTGCAAAATAAAGGCACTATCAGTAAATTGTTTCAGGTATAAATCAATGACAAACAACTAATGTAAATTTTTATAAAAGTCTGAGAGCAAAAGTTATAAATGCGATTCGCGCGTTACAATTAGTTGCAAACATAAATAATTTTTATGTCGCGTTAAAGACTAGAATACGTTGAGGATAGAAAGCAGACGTCAATCTGGAGGAACTTGACATATCGTTTCTGCTTTTTGATTTTTGTCGGCGAAGCGTTTGTGTTTGAATACTCTGTTTTAATGTTTGATTGAATAGTCTGTTTTCATTTAAACTGTAGCAGCATTACTCGGTTGGGTTAAACAAGATGGCGTCATGTGTCAAGAAATGGCGCGAAATGTTGGATTGGCTGTGTGCGTTAGCGTTTCCCGATGAAGTCGATCATTTGATCTATCTGTTCCTCCTCGTCGTAGAGGTACAAAGACTCCATGCAACCCTTGAAGTAGGGCGAGGTGAAACATTTCGACCTGGGAAGGAATAAAACTCAAATTAATACAGATCCTTGATGTAATGTTTTGTGCAGAAGTATGCAAGCTTGAAAAGATATGCAGAAGTGAAGAAAGTCATAGAATTAAGGATAAAAGCATAGTTATGACAAAAGTTATAATTATATGGATAGTAGATATATCATTACTACATTCTAAAATATATTTGAATAATACTATTACATATTATATTTACTTCGTTAAAACTTTCAATTTTAGAATTAATTAAAATGTAATAAGAAAATAAAAATATTCTTACATAACCTACAACTATTTCTTTAAAAATCAATTTTAGCAATAAAAATTCTTAAACAAAATTTAAGTAAATCTAAATAAAAATAAATAAACCTCTAATCCAGCCATATTTTAGACTTACTATAATTAAGAAAAGTGCATGCTATTAGTAGTAAAAGCTAGAGAAATAATCTACAGAGTTCAATGTGTCATAATATCAAAGAAAGCGTGAAAATATAAAATACATCCCAGAAACCAGACCACTTAGAACCCAAACCTTGCTGTAGAAAAAAAAATGCCAACTGCTGTCAATGTCAAACCTACTCAAAATAATGTCTAGCTTACATGTATTATACTTTTTTTTGTTGAAACTTAATAATGTACACAAAGTAAGCAGTTAATATTGATTTAATGAATGCAAATGGTTTGTTTACAAAACTTGGTTGTGTTAAGAAAATTTATCACGTGTAAACGAAGTACTTAGACGGTTTTTTTTTATCATTAAACTTCAAGGCAACTTTGAATTTGTACAAGATGTGTGAAAGGAATGTGCATTGTCACTTATCAGATTCTAGTTATGCATTGATAAAATATCCTGTGATAATGGAATTTTCAAACAATATGGACCTCGATCAACTTAAAGTTTTGAAGTTTGTTTTATCGTGTCGAGTGTTGATGTTTTAGTGTTAGGTAGATAAAAATAAACAATATTTTTGTTTTACGGTAATGGAAAATCTTAGTTTTTATATTGAAAACTACATGCATATATAGTATTTATTTCAATTTATTGTTATGTTAATTACAAATTATATCCTTGCACATGCAGAAGTGGCAGTTAGTGAATCAATGACGAAAGAAGTGGAGAAATAGCATAAAACTCCGCGGGTACCTAAATCCCTGGATCTGCCCCGTGTAATTGTTTTATATACGTCTTGAAGAGTTCGAGTTGATCGGTCTCTTGCAGTACCTCCACGCAGCCTTTGAAGTAATCTGTCGTGAAACACTCATTCCTGTGCCCCAACAACGAATACAATCAATTATTATATTATTAATAAAACTATTTAAATATAACTTTAAATTTACGTCCAACGTCCAAATGACACTGGCTGAAAAACGTCACAACGAAAAAAAAAATTAACTTTAAAGCCTAATTTATATTACGAAATTAAAGTTATAAAATTGTTTTTATCGGCTTAATCGCATTATCAATTTTAAACGTAAACGTCAAATTTGACTATGCAAGTGGCCTGAAATAAAATTTGGTACTTACAATTGAAAATTTTGGTGAAATTAACTAATTTCGTAACATAAATGAGGCCTACCTTTGAGCTCAACGTCCAAATGACACTGGCTGAAAAACGTCACAACGTAAAAAAATAGAAAAAAAAATCTATGGCTCACCTGCAAAGGCTATAAAGCTGGGGTTCCCTAAAGAGCGTGAAGCAGTCGTCGCAGATGCGATCAAGGCGCGCGAAGATGGCGGCGTCGTACACGCCCTTGCATTGCAGGTTGAAGAAGGAGCGGCGCGCGACGTGGTGCGGCGTGGAGGGGGGCGCGGCCGCCGCCAGCGTCAGCGTCAACAACGCGCACACTTGCACCGAGCTTAGATGCATCTGAAACAATCATATCGTAATATAAATACGTGACACATTTAATACGATTGGCGTTTCGTAATGTACTGTCTTTTGGTTTAGCCTTGAAACGAACCTTATCTTATTGTATTTGGGATATAATATGTGTGTAATGTATTATGATTTACATTCACTGGAACTACGTGTTCAATATATTGCAAATGAACACACATGTTGTGTCGGAGGTACTGATTGTGTTAAATAACAAGGCCATTCGTTACAAATTAAAAATGTAAGGTACCTATTCTTGTACCTTAACTTCGTAGTTTATGTGAACAAACATTGGATATTGAACACAGTGCTCTACAACAGTAACAATGTAATGCGTTTTCATTGCATGCATTATTTAAGATTACTTAAATTTATATCCCTAAAATATTTATAAATGTATTCGTAAAAGAACCCTAAAGTCAAATTAATTTAAAATGAACCACGCTTTAACGGTATATTAAAACATAAATCTTAATTGATTTTTATGATGCAGATTTTTATGCAGATTACAATTAATTTAATTGTCAATTATTGTGAAAGTTGTGGTTGTAAAGTTATTGAGAACTTTTATCATTTTACGTAAGTATAAAGTTTTTAAGGAAAATTTATGATTTGTTTCAAAGATAAACGAAATAAATTTGAAGAGGTTAAATAAGTCTAAAAGGTCGAATAGTATTAATACCTCAATAACCAACGCAATGATCAATCATAATTTGCAGATGTTGTTTTTAATTGGATACAGATACTTAAACGTTTGAACATTGTTTTTATTTTAAAGTTATCTAATAGAAAATAGGTGTATCAAACACAATAAACCACATCGTTATTGTTTCATTTAATATTTTAATATTTTGGATGTTTTTGTACAAATTTTCATGGTTTACAATATACGCGCTATGGCTGCGTCGATGTTCTAACAAATACTCTTTGTTAACACAAACGTGATCGCTTGCGTTAAAAAAATCGCACTAGGGGCACTGATCGCTGTTAGATAACCAGTACATTTGAATAATTCTATTACAAACATGTGATCCGAAACCGCAATCACGATGGAGTTGCATGCAATACAAAGTGTTTTATTTATATATTTAAATATTTACTGGCTGTATAATGCCCGCCTTTTTTCGATATATTTAAGTTTGTCGTTACTGGTTGGCTCTTGTGAGCGGAGCATGCATTTTATAGCCTTTTTTCTTTTTCAATAAAGGCTAACAAAATAATAATTTTTTTAAACATCAAATCAAAATTTGCGACACAACGAGGATTGAGCCTAGAACTCCGTGCTCGGTGCCTATCAATTGACCTATTGTATTATAGTCCCCGCATTGATTAACACGAAATAATAAATAACGAAGTATACCTAATATTTCAAATCGACTGTTGCTAAGATTATAAAATAAATTATTAAAAATATTTATAATATTTTTATACATTCCTATAAGCTTGTAAAACATTTTAAGTAAAAGTTGTACTCGTGTGAAAATATATATAGATATTTTAAATCAATTTTTTTGGCTGCCATTCGGTAATAACTCAAGTAGGATAGAGTCTTATCGTAATCGGAAACATAATCGATTCAAATCGAAATTTTGATTTACATCGTTCCCAGCGATTAATCGACCATTATTCAATCGTGTCGCAACTCGATTACACGTAATGATTGCAGTAGTTGATAAGGTTTTAAATTTAAACTTTCTGTTATAAGTTTAAGTTAATAATAAACCGGGTATAAATTTGCAACAATGCTACCTTTTTAAGACTCTTAAATAATAAAGCGTTGTACTTTTTTGAAATTTATGAAATGTATTTAGTAGGTATATAAAACATATTTTAGACAATGACATTATGTAACTATTGATATATATTTAGTCTATTTTTCTTTGTCTTATTTAGCAGACAAATATGGCGTATATTTCTAGCCACACATAGGAGACAGATAAGAAATTATTGGTTGAATTTTTAAACTCAATTATTTTTTATAATACAAATTTGTAAGGAAACAAATTGTTTGAAAATTATCGATTTTTGTTGGGAGTATTATTACTAAATAAAGGCAAGTAAAGAAAAATAGATTATAGATACGATATAATCTCACTGATTTTGGCACTCAGAATTCTAACTACTTCGGACGACGGGGTATAGCAATTAACTAGCGACTAAGTATGATGGACAAGAGTATCTTTGGAAGAATAATTGGAATTGGGTACATATTTTTATATCAAATAGTTGAACGTAACATATTTGTATATAGCTATAAAATATCATTGGATCTAAAAAAACCCTCAACTGTCAAACTTTCAAAAGTTAAATCGATATCGCCGTGAAATCTATTGTATAGTTAGCTAAACGGGAAGCGCCGGGTTACGGGCGTAGTTAAATTATCATCTATCACGTGTTTCAAACGAACGGGCGGAGCCGCCGGACCGGCTCTGAGAACACCCATAAAGCAAACTAGCGAGCCATAGACATTCGCATCTATAGACGGTAAAATATAAATGACTTTTAGACAAAAATATCTCAAATTCAAACTTTATAAACAAAGGCGTGTTTTAAAATTATGTATTTCATTTGAAATTGTAATATTGTACTTAAATTTAATGTATTGGATTTTTACACTAACTTTTTATATATTAATACGTATTTGTTTTATTTGTTATCATATTATTATCTGTCATCTTAAAAAGTAGACTACTATTTTTTATCCTAATAATATTTAACTGATAAGAGTGATTAAAAAAATAATTGAACGATGGACTCCTTTTAAATTACTTATTTTCTATACACAGAGTATTTCTAGACATTATAAAAAAAAGTTATACGCTAAATCGCTCTCTAACTTCATTACTCTATAGCACCGATTAAGTAAAGTGGACAAGCATAAAGTGTAAATACAGTGGGCCGATTACCGAGACCACCTCGGCTTTTGAGGTTGTATGAATTAAAATAATCTCGTTAGCCTAACCGCCGTAATGACCCGTTTCACCTATTCGCAATAAACAATGCGAATAATGGCCGACGTGTGTGGGAAGATTTCCCGTTTTTTTTATCAAACCTGTTATGTAGAGATCCCTTCGATGGCGCTGGACCCAATTCCGCAGTTGTATTAAATTTTAGATATTAGATATGTTGTGTTATGAACTTTTTTGATCATTATTATTTATTTTAATTTAGTATTTATTGATAGTTATGTAATAAATTGGAGTGGTAGATTAAAAAAATTCTAAAATTTTTGATTTATAACTTGACAATTCAAAAGCGGTTTATAAAGTCTATTCGAATTAAATAAATCTGAAAATTACTTTCTTTTACGAGTTTTTAATTATAATTTTGACGATTTTTAATTTAATAAAAATTGGATTTTCTTTTTATTTCATGAATTTAAACAGCCGAATTTGCAGTATTTCATTTTTAAAAAATATTTACAGTACATTGATAAAGTATATATTTAAATTTATAGATAGATAAAAATTATTTATATTATTATTTCTTGCTAAGCGCAAATAAAAAAACTTATTTAATGTATGAATCTAAGATATTGATCAAATGATTTATGTATGTATTTCACACATGTGTTCCACGCATCTACGGAACACTAATTCTCTTGTATTCACTTCCACACGGCCGCCCAGTTTAAATCGATGCTTTGTTGGTTTGTTTAACTGCGGCGCGGCGGCTTTGCGCCGGCGCAGGTTTTGACCGACTGTAGAGTCACCGACAAAAGGCTTTCACTTTTAATTTCTCTGTAAATATTTTTTTATGTAGACAAGGTATAAAAACAAATATGTGCTTCGCTAATTCCAAAAACTTTGCTAATTTAATAAAGTATATAAAATATTTAATTGTAAGTTGATTAATATTAAATGCTTTATAACATAATTTCATTGAAAAATGTTATCTTTTGTATGACCTAATGTTAGCTAGTAAAATGCTTTTACTATATTTCACTGTCAAACTTACCAAACAGATTTAATATATGTAAAAAAATGAATTTGTCAACAGAAATTACATTACACAAAAGAAAATAATTTTACGAAAATTAAGATTTATTTAACGTTGGTATGCAATAAAAATTTTTAGAAGTGTGTTTATAATAAATGGACTTTTCCAGAAAATATTCTGCATTTTATACTTGAGACGTCGTCTGTACGGCGCCCGAGGCCTGATTCATACGGCTGCGAGGATGATATAGATATTACGAGATCTCGTTTTGCGTGAGAACGGACTATAATGAGGCGATACAGTCCACGTCCGTTTGTTGAATCGAACGCTCTCGAGGATAATGTGGACTACAGATTATATGTTTAATAGACTGTTTTTTTTTTATGAGAACTCTTTTCAATTCTAACCAGCCAGTTCAATGTTCAGTTTCGCAAAGAATATTATTAAATATAATTTTGTGAAATATGATTTTTTGTGATTAAAAGTTATAATAAATAGAGTTGTATATATTAACTGAATATTATAAATTACATAGTGTTAAATAAATTATTTTGGTCAATAAAAATAATAAACTTTGTTACATAAAAGTTGATTTTAAGCTCCTAAAGTTAGATTTCAATTGTGTCCCCATTACAAAGTATTACTTTGATTCTCACAGATCACATAAAAAGAAATACAATATATTTTTAAAAAGTCTAGCTTTCCGACTAACATGTAACAAGTCCTATATACTTGATTAAAAAAAAAAAGATATTTTATCTGTAACGGATTTAAACTCGACGGCAAAGAATACCGAAGGTGCTGCAGTGTGCGTCGTTCGCACGCACTCGCACGCATACCAATGCGTTCGACGCTAGACAGCTCGGCTGCCACCCAAGCGAGCGATAGGGTTGCCAGATTGGAAAAATAATATTTTTAATGACTTCCATAGACTATATTTTACCCGCGGTATTGTTTGCGTTCATGTAAACATTCTCCAGGACGGTCATTAAGAAACTTTTTTGAATGAAATACGCTATGACCTTTTTGTTCTCTGAAAACGTGTTTAATCGCAATTACAATATTTCATGATAATTCGTTTACGCAAAAAATATATATTATATTATTAGTGAAAACTTATACTTACATACATAAATAAATTAGAAATAACCCTGAATATTAGTAGCACCCCGCGTCTACCCATGACGCTATTATGAGAAATAAACTTGTAAACTGTAAATAAAGTATGTCATATTATTGTGGTTTAGCAAACATAATAAAAACATATATTTTATATATTAAAAACAAAATAGGTACATTCATATTTAAACGTGATGTGTTATTTTTGTTTTGCTTGAAGAGTACATTACGTGGTACTAAAATTCTGTGAAATATTGTACCAAACCACTGGTGTTTTTTTTTTTCTATAGATATGTTGTTAGTCTTGTATTAAAATGTCTTCCACTTTTGGAAGATCGATATTAGTCATTATCTAGTTATCAGTTAAATGTTTAGTTGTCAAAGTTGAAAATCTTTAACATCAAATAGAATGTACGTAACGTATCTAAAATTAAAAATAATGTAATTGTAAATAATTAAATTAACCAATTTAATGGCAACCCTGAGCAAGGATGAAATGCGTTCAACTTTGCGTTTTTCTTTTTTTTATATAAAAAACGTACGCAGTTTTTTTAAGAATGCTGTCCATAATTGCAGTCAGCTGCGTTTTATCCCAGCACCTAGATACCTTGATTCTAAGGTTTAATAACAGACTTCCACTTACGACTCGGTCTTTGACATACTATGTATTTGTACAAAATTAAAATTTATATTTATTATTCAGAAAAAAGAAATAAAAATAGAGTAATTTAATTATTATGAACAGTGATTTTAGTGATTACATTGAACATACGTCAAAATGTGAAAAAAAAAATCATTTCCACACATGGTTTTCAAATATTCAGTATAAAATTATGCAAAATAAAATTATTCACTGTCTACAATTTTATATGAATGACGTCAACAGCTGCATTAACCACATGCAATAAACTAATATATTTATTATGTTTACAAAAATATAAAGGAAAATCCTAATTTCATTTACCAATATAACATGACCTCCCTTCTCTGATAAATGCTAAGTAGAATATTACTTAAATAGTCCCTTTAAATGTATGTCGCTTTAGACGACGGTACCAATTTTTTAAATTAATTCTGACCACAGCTTTATGTAAAATTTTATTTTCATTAATTGTAATAAAATTTTATTTGTATTGATTTAAATACAAATTGATTTTCAGTTGAACAGTATGATTCAATACTTGATACATGGTCATTAAAAACAGTTTAAAGTGTTACTGGTCTTTTTAATAATAAATATACATCCTTCTTGGTACAAAACATCCTTTGTTAAAAAAAACTATTGCCGATCTAAATTAAAAAATATATATTAACCAGACCTTATCTCGTATTTGTTGTTTAACTATCTAGTTGGGACGACAGTGGCAAATAATAAGCACGTATCATTGTTTAGAATCGTCGCGTGTAACCGTTCCCTTGACCTACTTGTCTTGTAACGTCAAAGAATAAACCAATAAATCCTTTCGTATTTCAATACTTCATATACAGATCTTATTTAAATAAAAAGTTTGATCATTATAGAATATTTAAACTTTCTCAATTTATAATTTTCAATCATTGTTAATGTAAAAAAAAAAAACAGAAACGTCTGGTACAAAGCAGGTTTTATGTCGGCCTAAACTTGATTAAAATTAGTTTTTTTTTTGTACAGGAAGGATTAATGTAATGTGTACGTATTGTATTTTAAATTTACATAGAGACTTTTAAAAGTTATCATTAATGTCTATAGACTGATAATGCAGTACTTTACGGAAAACTTTACGGAGAATAAAATAATGAAAAACGCAATATATATATCATTAATATAAATAACAGCTGAGGATATAATTGAGACGTCAAACTGTTTTTATTGTACCCTTATTATTTGCATTTACAAATTGAAGTGCGAATAGGTACAGCAACGTACGGCTAATAAAATGCCATGACATTTGACTTTTCGATTTGAAATTGAAATGACTTGAGTATGATTAAGTCTTAATGCCTCGACATTTAACGTTTGCAACTTAATTTCATGTATGGATTATAATATTGTAGTTTATGCTTCATAACTACGAGTGCACGTTTAATACAAATGCATATGGTAGAGCTTTAAAACGAGTTTTTTTAAGAATTGTGAAGGCAGAAATTGTAGAATTCTATTAACAGATATAAAATAAAAAAAAACTTATTAAAAAAATTACTGTTAAATTTAAAATTACGGTCGCCATTTTCTTTTTATGATCTGATCTATAATCTTTGAATGGTTTATACAACTGGATGTATATAATCTCATTATTTATCATTAAGTAATTGCCATACATACCTACCCAGATACGCGTGAAAAATAACCCTGTTTTTAATTTTGCTTCACTATGCTCTAACTTCATTATTTTAGGGTGTCAATGTTCACCGTTACGTATACTTTTTTAATTTTTGTTTTGTGAGTGAAACGAAATTTTTATATCTTAATATAAGCGTTTATTACAACGTTGTATTTTGAATTAAAAAAAGACTATCTTATATATCTATATTACACGTGGAAAATTATACGTCTTTCATATTCACTCTTAACTTTTATTTTTATTATACTATTAACATTTGATTTATTACAAAATATCAATAAAATAGTTAATTTCTTAGCTTATAATCATACCCTATGCAATTTATTATGTTATATGGCGTTCCATTTAAAGTCTGTTACTTTTAAAAGACAATGCGATCGGAAGCCGCCAAATTGACCAACCTTCGTCGCGACCTCACAGACGACCTCAGCTGAATTCGTCTGCTCTTACTTCCTAGTTTCACCGAAGGATTCGAATAATGAATTAGATAAATATCCTTCTAATCGATATTAATTAACTTCGATAAATATATACTAGATAATAATACGACATTCGATTTTCTGGCAAACGATTTGACTTATGTAAACTTTGCTTTATTATTCTTACTCAAAAAACCTTCGCCAAGACCGATGAATAAAAATATATAAAACAGTTAAAAACAAGGGCAATAGTAGTAAAAATAGAACGTAGAAGTAAATAAATAAATAGTAATAGTAAATACTTTTATAAAATAAATCAAATCATTTTCATTGCGAAAACGACTCATTTCAGTTATAATGGCAATTGATTTGGCAATCATAGAACTGAAGCTGAACATTATTTTACTACAAAGTTTAAAATACAAATCAGATTTAAAAAATATATAAGAATCATAAAAAAATGATATAGTAAAAAGTTTGTGCAGTTGATTGTTATTTTAAACAATAAACGAGTTCTTAATGAAGACCTTTAATCCTTGTAATTACTTCAATTGAGTCATCACAATGAGAAAAACGTAATTTCTTTACACTTTTTTCCCATGCAATGATGCAACTATTGTGACAGTAAATGATAATACATAATAAATGTTCAAAAGGTTCTATTAGTCTTTACTTTATAAGTATAAATCATATAGTTACAATGTTTAAATAAAACTAATAAGTAAGTTGAATTATGCAGTCTTACCCCCATGGTTATGGTTATTCCTCTCCTGTGACTTATAGTGTGAACGAAAAATATTTTTTCTAATCGAACTGAGACATCCTGAGTTTAAACCATTCAAACAATTATATACTTC
This sequence comes from Hypolimnas misippus, assembly GCA_037950945.1. Classification (NCBI taxonomy): domain Eukaryota; kingdom Metazoa; phylum Arthropoda; class Insecta; order Lepidoptera; family Nymphalidae; genus Hypolimnas; species Hypolimnas misippus. The sequence goes on from JBBEEQ010000011.1 coordinate 11,653,797, forward strand.
ATCTTTATATAGAAAAATATATTAAGACACTTCAATGAGTCAGAATCTTAAATGATATTCAAAATGGCGTCAATTTTATGTAATAGTTAATAGTGGGTATTGCTTCAATTACGAATCGTCACGATGTTCCGCGTTGGACTGACCAATAAACAGCAATTAAACACGTGGATAATATGGGTCACAGAATTAGAACTGCTCTACACTGACAATGACGGTCAAAATATTTATAAAAATATAATAATAATATATTTTAATACTATATATTAGTTTCATACTGGCTGTTGAAAGCATGCTTTCGTCATTCTAAATATCGATGTTTAAAAAAAAATTACCGCCAATAAACTCACGAGTTTTTAAACGACATGCAAAACCAAAACCAGGTAAGTTTCATTTTTATTAAGTAGTATATATTCTATTACAATCTATTTAAATTTTTAAAAAGTAGTTTAATTCATTTTAAAACTATCCCTATTATATAAATATTCTTTTTTTACAAATATTTTTTAAAATGTTTTATAGTCTGCTAATTTTGGCAAAACATAATCCACCTATCAATTAAGATGCGACTAATAATGTTGTTTATTTATTAAATATTTTCATACTGTTTATTGTGAAGGTAGTCTAACAAATAAATTAATTTGTAGTTAACAGATCGTACGATACGAATACCGAATGAGTTGTACCATTGCCCTTACAGGCCGACATCGTCACAGTCTGTTGAGAAATTAAATGATTGTCATGCCATTCGATCATTCTCAACGTACACGCTCACCTCGAGATTCCATCCGTTTATGGGCGTATCTCAAAAACCAGAGCAAAAACTCATATGTTAACGGATTGGGAACATTCTTAACATTCTAAATGGTTTATCATTTGTTTTGGTTAATTATATCTATATTTCATAAAGCTCTGTTTTTGTCGGTATAAAATATCTACTTGAATACTGTATGCAAAATGATGTGAAAAAATGTTTTCGCTGTAATAAAAAAAATCGCACTATTTTTTTTATTGTTTTTATTAATAAATTACATTAACGATTTTGTGAAATAAATATAACAATTTTAAAGGACATGTATAGGTATTATTACAATAAAACAAACCTTTGTGACAGAAAAATAGAAACAAATAATGCTAATGTGTATAATTATAATTATCAAGTCTAGACTGTGGTTTGAAAGACGTTTCTGTTTAAAAATGTAAAAAAACCATGATTCATATGATGTTTATAATGAATTTCAATGCATTTCAAATATAACATCACAAATTCTATATTTTAATTTAGATTTAGATGCACATAAATTATTTATTCAAAAACATTTTTATGTTAATTTAAAATAGTCCATTACTTCTCTTTTACGTACGTAATAATTTAAGTACCTAAGTCATGTCCATGTGGAGTTTTTATATGATTGATGTGCTAATTTTCTACAAAATACAACAAAAACAATTAAATACTTTCTTGAATTCTTAAACCTATGATTAGTTCTGGATTTTACTCTAAACCTAGTTACTCGTCGTTATTTACAGTTAAAAATGACTCTTTACAGTTTTATTATATACCTAAACTAAAATGTAGAGTTTCACCTTGGTTAAGTTGGTACTAATTTACATATCAAATGCGATTACATTGCATCTCGAATCCACTTGACCATCAAGATTATCTTTTAATGAACAGTTAACGGTATCGAACTCAATTGAAGATGCTAAAAATACATCCAGTCTCAAAGTTCAATTGTGTATCATCGTATAATTGCTATGTAAACGTCATGTGATCGGAAAACAATGCTGAATCGAGTCAATTACACGGCATTATTTGTTGTATTGCATGGACCATAAAATTAAACACCATCTTAAATCTACAGAGCCGGTTCGAAGCAGTTAAATCTAGTTTTTATTGCAAAAGTTGACGCGAAAATTGTAATGAAACTGCAATTATATCTGTTAATTGTGATTGAATCGGCGCTGGTATTATCAATGTAAAATCGAATCGAATTTCAATTATTAGTATTCCAAAAAAGTTACCAGACGAAGTAACGGTTTATTAGAAGCGTAAAAGAAAACATACTCAAAGCAAAACAAAATATTGTCAATATGTAAAGTGATGCGCGACACGTAAAGAGCGTGCTCGTAACAATTCATTCCGTCAGGGCGATTCGCGATTTACAATGGTATTCAAATGTGGTCGCTGGCATGCAGCTTGCCTAGTGCGCGCCTTGCAGTCTGCGCCGCGCACGCACACTCACGCGTAAAATCACTTGCGTAATGTTGGTAGTTTTAGTTTCATACTGTGACTGTTCTAGCCATTAGTCTTTACACTTATTACATAGATAACAAATTAAAAAAATATTTGCACTTTATAAATATGCATACTTTAGCTATTTAGAACAACTCCAAAGAAGATAGTTTTAGACATTAAAAATATGTTATAAATTTTTTTTTATGACTTGAGATATTAGTAAAAATTTGTATTATTGTATAGCATTAAACGATTGAATATCTCGGTATGTTATTTTATAACGAATTGTTTGTCTAACAGTACACTTTATAATCCGTGATCGGCATAGACAAATGTATCAATTGATCATGAATTTACATGTGTCATTGTATTATATTCATACCATTCTTTATATGACTAAGCGGCCAGGTATTCTGCCATCAAATAGTAAAGATGTAAATAAACTGGGTAGATAGAGCCTTATTATTAACCGAATTAAAAAAATAAAGCTCTTCATTCATAGAGTTTATATTTTTTATGATTTTCACTTCATAACTCCGTCTATTAACCGATTTTGTTTTTTTTTTTTGTTAGAAAGAATAAGAAACATTATCGAAATCGGTTCAGTAATTTAGTTTTAAAAACACAATAACGGGTAAAAGTCTGGAATTTAAATAAACAGAATTGCGTATTTTGCGGTGAAGTCGGTTTTTTTAGGTTTAGTTATGTGGTATAAATATCGATCACAGCCTTTTAAGGTAAGTTAAATAGTATTGGAAAACTGTCGTATCGTGAGGCAGGAAAGCTCGGAATACTCTAGAACACCTTTCGTTTACATAAAACGAACGTAACGTTCACATTACGACAGGCGACCCAGAGTTAATCGGCAAGCTTTCGCAAGTTTAATTTCAAAGTAAGAAACTGTTGGCCAATCAAAAAACGTTATAAACTAACTCGTTACTATTATATTTATAGAAAAAAAAATACTCGTTACTTGATAATTTACACAAAAGTACATTTACTATTTTAGCACATCACAATCGCAACCATCCAGATCTCGACAAATAAAAAAAAAAGAAAAATAAATACGTAAATGGCGCTTCGGCGGCAACCTTTCATTCGAAAAGATTTTAGAATATTCACCGATATATCTATCAATATAAGGCGTAGAATCGCTTAAAAGTGAATTGATGAGTATAAATACATGCTGGGTTGAAATAACCAGAACGACTGGTCGAGTCTAGTGGCGTTGAACCGCACAGGTGGTCCTTGGATTACGAGAGATAAATTTTATACAGCATAATAATAGTCTTTTGTAGGGTAACCATTTTGGCGATGTTTTGAATATGGAATTGTAAAAATATAAACCGAAGACCTACCAAACGACATCTTCATTTGATTATCAAGTGAAAATAAAAATTTACGCGCTCAATATAGCTCAATTTCTTCAACGTGTCGTAAAATGTTTCACACGTTGATATTTAATAATTATTAGTAGTCGTCCATTGGTCGAAATTCGAACATATATAATCTGTTACATTTTCTTTTTGCGTTTGCGCAAAATATTAAAAACATCTAACTTAATTTGGCATTTTAATTTTAGTTATACGCCGCCTGTATCGAGATAAAATAAGCACCATATTTTAAGTTAATCCAGTACCAACACAATTATGAAATCCGCATTCGATTTCGTGCAGTACTTTTTGCGTAATGGGCGAACAAATTACAGAAAGTTATTTTTATTACCTAGTATAGTTTACTTCTGTATACAGTGGTTACCCTATCGTCTTCTGATTGACGCGTGTAGCGCGGACCATTGAAACCGAGAGTCGGCGATTTATGAGGAAAATTTACCTTTAACTCTTGTTTGTTACGGGTATAAATACGGTAAATTAGCTGAATTACATTATTATTTTAAACTATAGATTTTTTTACGGAACAAAGTTGCAAGTATTTTTATAGAAATAACACAACATATTGGAAGGCTAAAAAACATACTAGAGTGTTTCTGATGGAAAGGTTTTTTTTACATCAATATTATATTACAATATTTTTTATTCAGTTTATAATATTAATTGAATTGAAGTATCTAATTTTATTTTTGATTGATGTTTTAAAAAAAGTGTTTTTATTAGTATTAATTGATACCCGATGAGTATTTCAGTTAAGCTCAATATTATAGCTATTAATAGATATATTAAGTTTGATGTTGAAAATCTGTGTTAATTTCCGATCTTGACAATTGGGCTTGTAAGTTTGTGAACTCGGCAACCTCTATTTTTCTGATTTTTCTAAAGTGCAAGACATTTAGGTCGTCAAAATTCAAGAGATAGTAACATAGTTATAACATTAGTAAAGCTGAATAAATTTCTATTTTCTTGTAAAATAAAATTGGTTTTTCTAGCCATTTACCAAAAGCGCAACGCATTTTTCAGATCAAATAAAAATGATTTTACAGACAACGTAACACGTCATTCGAGTCATCAAATCATTAGCGTCATAAAATGATATTCTCGCACACGTAAGTTAAAAAAAAAAATAAAATGTCCTTTTCCCGCCACCATAATTGCAGTTAAAATGACACACACCGGAAATGCTAGAGGAAGCGGATGCGAACAATTCTTACAGGCGTTATGTAAATGATAATTACTACCACGTTCTAAGAATACACACAAAACAATTTACTTGAATATGTGTATATTAAAATCTACCTCCGCATTTTTCACAAACTACCTACCTAACGTCATTGCTACACGAACAAAATCTTTATAATAGTAAAAAAAAAGTGATCTCAACTTAAAAAAATAATTGTTACCTTGAATTAATAATCTGTGTCCGATAAAAAACTACACAAATAATATTTCTTTTTTAAATGTAAGTGTGAACCTTTCTCCGGCTAAATAAACTTATGAATGAATTCGGTTACCCACAGAGGGCCATTGAGGAAACCGCTAAATCAAAACAAGTGTCTGACTAATAGTATAAGAGCTAGCAAACTTTTCACGTTACATTAGGAAAGTTTATTTCGACATACTTCATAGTTTAACTTTGTAATAGTTTAAAAAATAATCGGCCAGATAGGCCAGATTGTGCTAGTCAGTGGTGTGATAGTTGTAAAACATATTAGTTCGTTGTCAATGACCTTTCAATTTCCACGAAATTACCACTTGTTACCATGTATGTTCACTGTATTACTTGTAATTGTATAATCATATTTTTACTATGATGTCGTATTGTTTACTTTTTTTATTCTTCTTTTATATATATGTGGTGTACAATTAAATTTTTGGTCTATTTATCTAACACTTCGTAACGCGATGTCTGTAATTAGCTAAATCATTCGCATATGGCTAATATTATAAAGCTGTAGGGTTTGTTTGTTTGTTTGAACGCGCTAATCTCAGTATTGTTCTAATTGTAAAATTCTTTTTGTGTTTGATAGATTATTTATTGAAGAAGGTTTTAGGCTATATTATATATAGCCTCCATATAAATATATTAATATATACATTACATCACGCTACGACTCATAAGGGCGAAGCAGTAACCATAAACGCGAGTGAAACCGCAAGGGACAGACTATTTGTTATAAATCAAGATACCTACGTCAAAATGAACCTTGTTGAAATGCCGTAATTTTCAATGTAATTAGCTCTTAAACCATAACTATGTATAGCGAATTACGCGAGAACAGTCATTCATATATGACGTTAAACCGATCTAATTGCAAAATAATAACGCTCTTTAAATAAAACCCATGAATCAATTGTAATGTTATTGTGTGAACGCAATTAACTTTGTAATTTTCTTTGCTATTTCTGTATCCGTGTAAGATTTTATTTAATGTTAATCATAAGTAGTTTATATTATCTGTTAGTGGAAAGACAATATGAATCTTAGCTAATTTAATCTCAACATTAGCTTGAATTCGGAAGAATTGGATTAAACTAACTATAGATATGTTCCGTTCATACTATTTGTCGTTAAAAAATTAAAATTTTGACAAGCTTATCTTGTTGGCTCAAAGAAACCTGTCATACTCAGTCGTTAGCTAGTTGCTAAGCAACGTCGTCAAAATGTAATCAAATTCAGAGTGGTCGGCTTGTATATTAAAAAAAAACGCCAAGGAAAAACTCGAACTGCCAACATAATAAAATTTATAACAACGTTGACTTTGAACATGTATTATTATTAAACTAAATTAACTGTTATATTGAGACCGTTTCCCCGCCTGATATATTTCAATGTCCGCGGTACACTTGCCAAAAATATGACACATATTATACTTGTGTATCTACGGTCTTTGATGTGTCAGGATTTGCGATATATTGAGGCGTGTCTGGCTTTCAAAGACGAGAGATCACAAAGAAAGCAATCTCCATAAATCTATTTCAATATATATTTTATATAAAAAATAAAACATGTGCAAAGTTTTTTAATGTCAATAGGTAAAAAAAATATTATTAGTTAGTTTTTTTATAGTTTAATTCATGTATCTATACACTGATTGATTGCACAAATAAAACAAAATGTCGTATTACATATTTCTATCTTATTTTATCTAAAAAAAGAAATCATAAATCCCTTGTTTTCAATGTATATTATAAAGTTTTTTTGGCAAGAAAAAATACGATCGTAAATCAGAATTTTACTTTTTTCGAATTACAATAAGAAAGATGTAAACTTAAAATTCGCGAAGTGAGCTATTGTGTACATTGCGTAATATCGTGACGGGAACTTGTTTCAAGTCACTGACCCATATGATGTGTGCAGACCTTGAGAAAATCATCTTACAGGATATCACTAGCGTCATTTAAATATGACATAGAAAATGGAGTTCCGTAACTATGGTATTATCATATAAAAACGTTTAAAATATTGTAGTATTTGTCTCGGTTTTTATATTTAAATTGTGAAATAAAACTTTTTTATTATATCCAATTTGAAAAAATACCCAATTCTAAAAAAAAACTAGTATTTTTTTTCTCTTGTATATGATTTTGCGTAAATCATAAAAGTAACGTTATTCCTACTTATAATTACTTGTTATGTAGGGTATATGTTTTTTTTAAATATTTCGCCTATTTCGCGCCTCTTTTTTCTGTTGATAGGTATATAAATAGATTGAAACATTAACGTCGGAGGCTGTACACACGCACTGGATGTAAAAAAAAATAGAATCAACACCAGCTGATGAGGTCAATAGCATTTAAATTGACTAGTTACAGAAATAACCATTTCTCAGAATTTTAAAACTCATTCGACCACCGACCACATCCTTTAATAACTCGTATTGATAATTATATATTATATGTTTAATGAGTAAAAAAAGTAGTTTTATTAATTTAAGTGTCACTAGTCACTTTGAAATTAGACACAAATGTCGTCTGGGACGTGACGTTATATTTTTTTTTATTTCATCTTGTAATATTGTCTGACTGTAAGTAAACGTGTCAACGCCGTCTGGCCAGTAACATTAACTTTTTATTTATTGTCAACTCTGCTTGTTCCCTGAGTGTTTAGGACTGGCAACACTCCAAATGTAATTATCGTCGCGGGAACTTAAGTATAATTTTTCATTCACGCGTTTCATGTGTGGGCAATCCATTCATAACTGAGAAGATTCTCGATAATTTAATATGAAATTAATTAAAAGTCTCCCATTAGTCTTTTAATTTATTGTTTTTGTTTTATATTAAAAAAAAAAGATTCCTGTTATGCTAATGGCGTTGCCATTATAGAGAATGACACCTCGTTTGTACTTATCATGTTAATTTTAAATATAACATTTTTTAATTTTTTTATCATCTATTTTTTTTTGGAAAAAAATAATAAAATATAAACAAAAATAAAATACAAAAAATAGAACCGAAAATACACAAATTCTTGGAAAATATATTTTACCGTAAAACCGCAATCATTATAATAAGCGCCTATAATAAATTTAATAAAAAACATATTCGCAGCGTCTCAGTTGAATAAACAGAATGATTCATTCACTATGTTACAACGAAGTAGCGCGTGTATTAATGTCGGTTTAGACCGTGTAATTTAGTAATATATGCGAATCAGAGACGTTAATTTATTATCTACATTACTAGTCTATGACGTAATATGGCGCCAATATTCTGACAGCTGTCAATTTAAAAAAATAAACATGATGGGTCAAATCAAGTAACGGCGCAAATAGTTAAACTTAATTTTTTTTTAAAGTCTAACAATTGTAATATTCAGTTTAAAAAGATAAATTGGTGACAATTTTTAACTAGATATGTGAATCGCAGTTTTATTTACGTTAAATTTCGTTACACAGTTTGGCAGATTAGTTGACATTTATAGTTAATTCTTCAGCTCTACGCGTTTTGTATTATACATTTGTAATTTTTTATATTATCTATGTAATCCCCGAGATAAGCGTATTTAAACCAACAAAAGTCAAATATTTTCAGAATTATTCCATTTTATTTATTTTTTAATACTTTGTATTACTAAGTCGAAACGGAAACCAGCCAGAACGTCGCAGATTGAATACAGGTTAAATATAATTCGACGCGGTATATTTATGTTACCGGCAGCCCTCGAGACGGCGCGGGTTCGACACCGGTCAGCGCCGAGGTTGCTTCTGACCGCAGTATTGGGTACACTGAGACAAACAGATTTATTTTATTACATGACTATTAGTTTTTCCATAATTCAATTGCTAACAATTGGTACTATAATTTAGCCCAATAGAGACAATCTTTATTCAGGAAATTGAACCAACTGGCGTCTGGGTACGAAGGATGAAGGTATACTTGTCAAAGTTTGAAATTGATACAAATTAAAGGGGGAGATGGGGGGGGGGGGGGTAGTATATGTTCATAAGTATTGGCGATAATGTCCGATCGCGACGATATTTATTCCTTTTTAATGCGAGTGATGAGACGATTTCTATTGTCCTGCATCGCTCGTGTCAATGTACCTTCAATGCTATTTGAATAATGTGTCATCATTAGCGGCTACACATTCGTAGTCACATAAAGTATGTAACCTCCTTGGTCTGAAATAATAAATCACCGTAAAAAAATGCTTTAAAAAATAAAAACGATGGAGCTTGAAATACTGCCCTTGATGTTACTCCTTTCACCTAATGGACTGTAGAAAATATCGCACCCATCATTTATTACGGACATTCGCCATTTATTATTGCTTGCAAAAGAAACAATGCTTTTGACAGTTTGGCTTTGCTCTCTTAGATTGGCGGTGCCGTCATTTAACGAACGCTAAAACGTCATATGGTGGCACTTGGAGGTTGCCATTGAAACAATATGGAGTGATTTCTTTGCAAGCACGTTTGACAACGTAAAATTAAATACTTTTTTACTCGTGTTGCGTGTGTGTGTTATGTGATAGAATCACATCTTATGGATTAATGGATGGAATGCGATCGCCTTACGAAACAACCAAAGCTTTAAAAACACACCAAATATATGTATAATTTTTACCCGACTACAGTGAAGTGAAAAGAAAGGGGAACGCTTTTGGTAGTCTATGTATGTATGTGTATTTCACAGTAGCGCCTAAAGAACTGAACCGATTTTAATGGATGAGATGTCAATTGATTAGTAAACTTTTTTTATATGATATCTGACATAGTCAAATTATAGTTTTTTACTGTACCTGTTAATACGTAAGGTGCGATTCTTAAAAATCAATAAAAACTTTAAAGAACTTGCGTCGCCAGGTATACGTGTAAGAAGGTTAGTCGCGGTTTACAGTTGACATAAAGATGTTAATATATTATTATGTCTCTTTATAAATTACACGCCATGGAAAATTTTGTAATACATTTTTATTTTGTGCAATAAAAATTTAGAGTTGTATTTTTTTTTGTTTTGTAACAGATTATCTTTGGGTTATTAATTCATATAGATATAAACAATAATTCATAAATCATTCGGTTATTAATTTTCTGAGAATCTAAGAAGCATCTAAGAATATATGGCAAATCGTTTCCTTGTCCTGGTAAAATGATATTCACCTTTAAGCATATGTACGATTACTGAATCAATCTGCGTGCCTTTTGCACTATACGTGACATTTATAAACTACACTCCACTGCTGATAACGAAGCAACAATTAACTTAGGACATCCTGACTTTCAAACAAAGACTTATGAATCAGTTTAAAATATATGTATTAAAGTCAGTTGCCGTCTGTTAGTTTCGCAAAACTCGAATAAAGCTCGAAAAAATTGGGATTCCAACACAAACAAAACTCAAAGAAATCATCTAATTTATAAAATTACTGATCAAGTGAATTTAACATGAAGGTCTCGTCAGTGTTGAAATTAAGAATAAGAAACCTCGCAAATATAATTATTGAATGTACTTAGTAATAACAAAATTATAGTACAGCTGTCAATCTCTCTGTCAATCCAAGTAATTATACGTCACAAAATATGCAAATGAAATACTCTGGGTATTTCATATAATATTCATAACATTCAAAATTCTATTAATATTTTTTCTATAAAAAAATAAGATGACGAATTATTAAGAAGGAATACAGGCTGGTTAGATTTTCCGAACGAAATTATTAGTTTCAGTAAATAGGACGCTCTGTCGAATGTATTTTTAGATCGTCTTATGTTTCAATTTATCGCTCGAGGGAGTTCATTTAATGTACTTTAACAGCAAATCTTGAGAGAGATATAATTTTAAAGTAGCTTTACGTTTTTATTCCTACATTTTATTAAACAGACGACTACAGTTTTAACCTAAACTTTGAAACGTCAAATACGTATAGTCCATTTTTTTACTTGTCTTTGTGTTGGTAACAATACCCTAACGAAAATCACGAATTTTCGAACAATTCTTTTCATATAATTTTTCAGAATAAAAAATGGTTTAGTTCAAGTCGATCATTTCTTACCTAACTCTTATGTGTGGCTCGAAATGCACCATATTTGTCTGTTAAATAAGACAAGTCAAGAAAAATAGACTATATTTAAATAACTATTAAATTTTGTACTTGCTGTAACAAAAATTTAATATATAACTACATTTTTATAATTACTAGATTTATTATAACTCTTATTACTGGATTTTCTAAAAAAAAGATTTAATTATTGTAATGATATTATATAAATAATATGAAGACGTTAGACGCCTAGCAACCAGGTAAAAACTGAGTATGACAAGCAAGAACTTCTTTAGGCTAACAAGACAATTGACAAGCTTGTCAAATTTGGAAATCGATACACATTTTTATCGTGAAACTTATGTTCATCAAAATATGTATAGTTATAACATAAACTATCAAAAAAGTTAAAAAGTAGGTATTTAAAAGACCATAGAAAACTTAAACTTTGCCATATGAAACATTTATATACACACCACTGCAGCCTTGCAATAGCTTTTAATAAAAATATTCAGTATTCTGTATGTTATACTCTGTGCACATATCTTAGTAAGAAACAATGGCCTATGCACTTCTAGACTGTGAATAATGAACGCATCTGTAATTTATCATCTGTATTTATCATCAATCACTCTGTAGTTGCCCTTCGCGGTTCTCCGTGCGATTTCTACCAGGAATATTGAATGACCACTGACCCAAATACAAGGTCTCGGGTTGCAAGAACGTCGAGATTTCAATCATTCGTAACGTAGCGGGAAAGATGCATTTGTAACTATATTAAATAATTACATGCAAATAATCCGATTTATTCAAACATTTGGCACACTTTTCTGTTTAAAATTTAAATCTGTACGCGTTACGTCAACAATTTATGTACTCGATAACGTCTCAACGGAAGTAGCAGTCTTTTATCGGTGATATTTCCATAATACAGGTTATATATTTAAACGTAGCGGACGTATAAATTGTAAAAAAAACCACTTATTTTCTTACGTTTATAACTTCGAGAGATATGCATTAAACGAAATGGCTACCGTTCGTTTCATATTATATTTAATAACGCATAAAATAGAAGTAAATGTAGGTAAAGATACAATTTTGTAATAAAATCTATAGGGCGTCATTAAAGCGAGTTGCGTACGCGCAGGTCGACTGATTTCCCCGGCCGCTGTGTGCGTGTATCGAGTTTCACAGGTCGGGCGCGTGTGTGCGTGCGACGCGGCAGACTTCTTGGCAACGCACTCTGTTAGGGCACGTTTAGATTGAACCGTGTTAAACCGCTTTTTTATTACTTATTAATAGCGTTTAATCGCCCATTACGGTCCCATTATAGGGTAAAGACCTCTATCATTGTAGACCGCGTCTAGTTTTTTTAAGGCCGGTAATTGGTATAATCACCATCACGTATGGGTGATGAGTAGGGCTTATTAAAGATAATAAACGATAGAAATGGAATGCCATGTATCCGAGCGAAGGTATGACCGATACGTTCACATTCAGCCCGGATAGCGAGCAGTTTTCTAGCCTCGTTATAGCCTTTAAACTAGATTGCATGTAGATTACAAACGTAATTTGCCTCAATTACTGCTGGCTGAGTTAACCGAAAATAACCAGTTTGAACCAGTTTTAAGACAGATTTGAATACACTTTAAACAACTACAGACACATTTTCTGATATCTAGATTTTTCTATAATGCAACAATTTTAATCAAGAAAATTATTATTAAGCGTTACGAACTATATAGTATTATTAAAAACAAGAAGTTAATAATTTTGTTATCAATTAAAAAAATATTAATTGTTTTGTACGCACCTTAGCTTGGCAAGGAAAGCTCTTACGTGTGCGTGATCGAAAGACACTAAGACAACTCGACGCCATGCATACAGTAAAATGTTACATCTTCACAGCCTACGTGAGAAAATTTAACTTCGGAAATCGTTTTAGTATTTATGTATTATAAAAACCACTTGTAATAGGTCACCTGTCTGGTTTGTGACTGGCCAGCATGACATGTTTTTTTATATAATAATATATTTTAATGACTTCACTTGCAGATACTATACGACTATACGTAATAATGATTGTTATTTTTTACAATTTAAATGTATTGCTATTTATAAACGTTGTCATATTTATAAAATTAATAATTAATATTAATTTTTAATAATTTCGCATTTTTTTTCCTAGATTTTCAGTTTTCATGATTCCATCGTCCATATATTGATTGAATTAAGAATTCGATGTCTTAGATTTTCGCGATTATTATTCAGTCCGGCTACCCGTGACCACGAACGCTGCAAAGTGTTCGAAACGTCGGGATGATAAAAATAGTTAATATACGCGATTTAAATCCGTTTAGAATAGTTTTATTTCAATTAAGAAATCGAGTTACAAAAATCGTTTTTAATTCATAACAGTGACGTATATTTTACTCGTAATTATTTTGAAGTCATCATGAAGCGGAGAGATCTAAGAACCAACGGATATGTTATTTAGTATATGTAAATATATAATGTAGTGAATACGGATGGGCGCTGTGTCACAAGTTATAATTATTCAGGCCAGTAACAGCTGTTGCAACTTTGTTAAACATATGTCTTCGCACGGTTTCGCACATGCATTCAAGATGACTGCGCTAGCGTCGAATATTGTTAACATGCAAGTTATTTAAATATAGAATAATTTTTTACTTTTTAATTCGATTATACTGTCTGAAATAGTTAGCGATTTATCGAGTCTTTAAATCGAAATTTTAAAAAATTGTGCTATGCGTCGTGCTAAATCTATTTTTAAAATTATAAGCATTAATAGAAGGACAGATTATTAATAGTGGAATATTTTGTAATGTCAATAAAATATTTCGTTGTTAATTTTAATAAGATCAAGGAAGCTGAGTCGCCCTTGAGGTCGTTCCTTCCGCCCTTATATTGTAATTTTTAAGGTCATATTTGTATTTTATTAATATAATAATAAATAATATGTAAAACATGTTTGAAAAAAATCCTGTTTGATATTTATAAATACCCACGGATACTTATGTATTTAATAAAGCTTAAAATAATAATTTATTTCATTTCTTCATATTCGCATTGGTATACCTAAAGTTTTTTTTTTTCAATCACACATGTCAAATAATGATCATGACATACTTATGCCAATTTTATCAATAAAACCTTTTATTCAAAAAATCATTAATATAATTAGGACATATAATAAGAGCCTTTACAAGAGTATGTTAAACAATTGAATTATTATTCAAAGAAAATATTTTTACAAACCTTCGAATCGATCGTCATAACGTTTAAATATTACAAATTCATATTTTAAAAACATTCCCTTAAGGAAAAGCCAAAGGCTATGTCAAAAGAGCTAATATTAATTTTAAACAACTTTATAAAATATTGCGAAATTAATAGAGACATGTCGTTCAAAGTTAATTGCATAATTACATCTTGCTTAACGCAATAAATTATTATTACAGACTATGCTGACCAGCCCACATCCTGGGGGGTCATGAAGAAAATGTCAGACAAGCTAACATATTTTAATCTGTATCAGTTATTGCTTTTTTATTTTTTAATATTTTACAGAAAGAGTCATCATACATTAATAACATCGTTTTCATTCGTATTAAATGTTAAAAGAGTATTGAATTTACTTCGTCTTAGTAAATTTTTTTACGTCTTAAAAAACAAATTCCTTTTCCAAAAAAAAAAAGGTTATTCAATATTAATTTAACCATAAACAAACGTACATTGATGCAAAAACTTTCTTTTAATATAAATAATATATACGAAATGGACATTAGCTATTTCCGTTAGTGAGGTAGAGAGATTGTGAATGGCTTCGGTGTAGCAAAATTAATCGGACGAGGGGAAGCTGCGTGCGATAGATTTAATTAAGATATCACCTTTCACTAATCACGACACAGCACGCACCCGACTCCGCTTATCAATTATAATATCGGTATAATCGATATAGTGGAATCGATTATTTTGTTAATCGAATTTTATTAATATTTTATGTAAAGTGAAATATCTAGAATTATGTAAAATCAAAATTAGAATATACTTTACTTAAGTAGGCTTTTGCAAGCACATTTAAATCGTCAAAACAAACCAAAAATATTTTAATTAATGAAAAGCTACTACCGGTTGGGAATGTAAATTTTACCGAGAAGAACCGGCAAGGAACTCGATAGGTACTCTTTTAATATTTTTGATAATAAATACACTCATAAGATGCCAGTATGTATAAAAAACATCTTGTATGAAATGTG
The DNA here is from genome assembly GCA_037950945.1 of Hypolimnas misippus. Lineage (NCBI taxonomy): Eukaryota > Metazoa > Arthropoda > Insecta > Lepidoptera > Nymphalidae > Hypolimnas > Hypolimnas misippus. The sequence goes on from JBBEEQ010000011.1 coordinate 11,669,193, forward strand.
TATTTTTTATCGAAAAAGTGATATAAATGTACTTTAATCAAATAGGCTTTCGCGAGTATGAATCGTCAAACCGTAAGACTATTTAAATAAAAAAATTATATCTGTAAATCAATTGCGCCATAAATTATTATTTTTAATTATTTTGATAATGTTTCAATTTTAATAAGAGACATTTGAGACGCGATGTTAATAGGTCGTTAACATTTTCGTTAGTACCGAGAAGGAAGTTTTAACAGGACGTGCTTAAGTAATGAGGAAAACCACATTCTTGTACTATCGATAATTAATAACAGAGATTTCCGTATACTATTATATAAAATAATTACTTTTTACCATTTTTTTATTCACCATTTATCATGGTGTTTTTAAATTTTATTTTATAAAACTATCGTGTAATAAGCGATCTTCTAAAAATCTACTAGTTCGTTTTAATTCATTCTTTCTATATGTTATAAAATTTGATGTCTTCGGAGCTAATTTTAAGCTATCGCGTCTGATTAAGACAGAATTATAATATACGAGTCAAAGAAACGCGTAGATTTGGCAGCAATCTTTGTTAAATATATATATATATATATATATATATATATATATATATATATATATATATATATATATATATATATATAATCAAATAATTACTTCCGTTTAATGATTTTATTCTATATATATTTGGTCGTCATATTAAAAACCCTGCATTGTAATACAAGAAATTAATGTAATTACAATCAAATAACATGAAAAAATGTTTTTTTTTATGTATACCAATACCCATATAGAGTTACTCTGTGTAAAATAAGTAACTTGTAAGATACCTAGACTAGAATAATAAAAATAAGTTAGGAGTATATCATTACAGTAAATAATACTGTATTTTGTCTATGGTAGCTCGTTGATCAGTTAATTATAATTATATATCGGCAGTACGCACCCTCCCTGTCTCTAGGATAGATTGCTCGTCTTTACTATCAGAAATATCTTCATAATTACAAATAAACTAGTGACTAGAACCCCGGACATAACAAGAAGAAAAAAATGTTAAGTTGAAAGAAGAAGAACACGTAGAGTCGTTTATAATTTACAAAAATAAATCAGACGATTGAGGCCGCTTTGGATAAACTGCAATTTTTGATACTAGTAATATAATTTAAACATAATTGGTACAGTTTTGTAATTATATCAAAACTCTATCGCTAATATGATAAATCACAGTTACATTTTATTGAAACCGGCCAAAAAAAATAGATAATATAAATATGGCTCTTACATGTACAGGTACCATTATTAAAAAAAAACACGATTTTTCTCTTTGGATTATAGATGGAATTGGATTAAAAACTTATTTTCGCGTTCCGATCACTTGCGATTCTTCGAGATCATGTAAGTGTGTGGTGTTTAATTTTCATAATCCGGAGCCAGTCGGTCCGGTTAGTGCAGTCGTCTCGATAACACGATTTAAGTCGCCGTTGCGTCTCGCACGGTTCACATCTTGGTTCGTATGATTATAAAGAAAATCATATAAAACTATGCTATAATAGTCATATAATGCATAACTGGTAACAATAAGACAATAAGTTTTATGTGACTAGTTGCTTCCCGTAAACTCGTCTGCCTTTTAATTTTTTTGAATAGCCTTTATCTTGAGATATTCTAGTTACTACTTACTTTTTTTTCCTTTTTTGCTTTCTTCATAAGTGTTATATAATTGTCTCACTTCCCCGACCAAAATTAGCCCATATTCTTCTCTATGATTCAAATTATATCTTTAACTAAATTCATCAAAACTAATACAGTAACCTCTGTATTAGTTTTGGTGAAAACATTTTAAGCATGAATAGGTAACAAATAGACGGACAGACAGAGCTCTTTTCGCATTTATAAATAATAGAGTGAATTTTGTGTTGTTTTTAAGATTCGTATAGAGCTCTGGTACGGTTTTGGTAAATATGACTTTTCATTTCTAGAATTGTTCCAGTTTTTTTTCAGGTACTGCTTATTATAATTTAAGAATTTTCTAATTTTAACATAGCGCAAACAATGAGGGGCAAACTACAAAGTACTCGTTATTTCCAGTAACGTACAGAAATATATTTATCAAAACGTTGGTTTAGTAGAAAATTTTTAAATTACATAAATAATAATTTCGACTAAAAGGGGGAGTTTTTTTTTAATCTCACATATTTCAGTATTTCATTACAAGCTTTTATAACTTGGAAGTCGTGAGAATCTTCCAATTATTATCACAAGCATACCATATATACATATGTACATATGTAAAAACACACACATACACATACGGGCAAATTAGTGGGGTAGGTCATGTGACGAGTGCACCAATTTCCTGGTAGTCGTACGGAGTTAGCTTACAACATTGTTACTGCTGTCGAAATGGCATGCATTCTGTGGTCACGTATTTTACTAACCGCCAGCAAAAATAAAGGTTCTCAAACCGACGGAAACTTTTTGTGTGAATGTAAAACGACATCTAATCTTCGATTGTTAACTAATGTTACTGATTCTTTAGTTTGTATATCCTTAGACGAAAAATACATTTGTAAGTTTTATTCTCGTAATTAATTTAAAACAACTCTGGTAACGATTACCAAGGTCACCTATGAAGGCTGCGCGTGCGCCTGCCAAAACTCGAGGTACTGACAATAAATTATTCAGGTGTAAATGACGAACGACTTATGTAAATTTTTATGACAGATTAAGAGTAAAACTTTTAAGTGTAATTCTTGCCGTTGAGTTGCATATTGCGATCAAGATCCAAGGAAACTTCCAGTCCTGAAGAACAGAACTCCTCGATAGACAAAGTTTGTTGTAAAGAGCTCATATGTATTTCGATTTATAGATATGTTTTTTAATAAAAATATTATATTACATTTGATCTATATTATGTTACAAGCAGCGCAACATAAATCTATATTTATTTAATAATTTATCTAATAAAGTAGTAATCATTAAGACAATACGTATTCTAATTTTAATTTACTATATTATAATATTGCTAACTTTGTAGAAAAACTTCTGTAAAACAGTGTCTGTATTGTAATCAAGCTTTTATAAACCTTATTGCTTTCATTATAAAGTGTATAACTTCTTTACTTCCAAGGTAAACTTTAAATGAATCATGATGTTTCACCCGAATACAATTTACACTTTCGTGTCGCGTTTAAATTTTTTTTTATGAATCTATATTTAGAACGGAAGGTCCAGAGTTATGAGTAACGAAGTTGTGAATGAATGAACGAATGTGTGAATGTACGAATATTGTTATTTGTACTGAGTAAATTAATATGATAACTAGTACACAATAATTTTGAATTATTAGTTTAGGTATTGAAATTTATTAAATCAAGTAAGTTATACATAACGAAAAATGGAATGAATTATTGAGAACAAAAGTAAACTCAAATTTAATACAAATCCATATTGCCACCAGTAAGAAAATAACAAATGAAATATTGGAAAATTATCAAGCAAAATGAAAAAAACATACATAATTAATTAAATAAACTTAATGACCTATAAATTTTATGATATTTGGTACATAATTTATAGCGGTGCGCCTTGCCGGTGTCGTCTTACACCCAGGTGTTCAAACATTTAATTTTTTTTTCCAAACACGATTTTATTATTAATATATTCAAAATCTGTTTTATGACGATCCGCCGACAATTAATTGTTTATATGTTGATTTTATATTGTTTTAATGACAACTGTTTTGACAAGTTTTTTAATCTGTGACAAATAATATACTAATAGTTGGCGGTACAACAAAGATTTAGAGTTTAAAAAGTTTTAGAGCTTTTCATGTGTGAATTAGGTTTATAAAAGCCATTAAACAAAGAATTTAATTACGTTGAAATTGGTTCTGAATTATCATAATTACATTAAGATCTCTGTAAATTCTTTATTATTACCTTTTTTTAAATTATTAAGGTCATTAAGATGATCGGTGTAGCTTCGCAACTCTTTAAATCTTAATTGATTAACTTTCAAACTGTAAATATCAAACAGATAAAAAAATCACCATACCTATGTTTTGAATCTCAATGCTCGAATATTCATGCTTTAATGTCGTTTGCGAATATATTTAAAATTTTTCTAGAACATGTAGGCTTCTTCACATTACTTTTATCTTAAAAATTGGAAGTATTTGTTATTCAAGTTGAAAACAAAATTCTTGCTTGGGTTTTGACATACTGTCTACTGTAAGTATATAACATATGGGTCACTCAGCTTAGTAGTTGATACTAAGAAAAAATATTACATCTCATAAATATATTAATTTAAATAAAACCGCTAAATTTATTAATTCTCGAAGTTATATAAACATACTACATATAGATACATGCTATTACATAATGATCGCTATGTATATAACACGAACGTATAAGTACTCGAACGATGCTTATTTTAAGAACACATAAATATATTTATTAGTCAATTTATCAATTATATTTAATACATACTCAATGTCCTCTATTAGGATAGTAAGAATACATATTTATTTCGTAAACACACGCAATGCATAAACCGAGAGACTTCGGCAGATGTCCATAAAATCTACAACAATACTTGACATGAACAATCGAACCAGCTATTATTAACAGAGTCAGTTGTTATGAATATCACTCAATTCTTTAGAAGACTACATAATTTTTTATAGACACCGTTATTAATCAATAATATACGATTTTTAATAGTAGGTATATTTTTAATTCATCTACTCAAACTTTATTGATTTATAATCTATGTAAAATTATACAGTTTTTCGTACCGTAAAATAGCTAATAACGACTTACGTCGTGTTTAAACTTAAACGACTATTTATGAATTTGCGGACTTCATTCGAATAGCCGAGTCTATTATCGTATGACATAAACATAAGCACTCAAACACAAACCAACAAGCATGGTCTAAACTCTTTCGTAAGCGGGAATTGAACCAGCAATCATTTATTTGTGACTTTAATCTTAATAGTGTTTAGTCATATTTTCTATTATTTTTATTGTTTTATAATTGAAATAAACAATATATTAATAATTGGATATAATTTAGACTATTATTATATTAATATAATTTTATTAATTCATTGAAACGACGCCATATTGTTTTTTACCATAGTGACGTGAGATTTAGCGAATCCCGTTGAAGTCTTTTACATTGAGCTTTTATAGTTAAATATTAGATATCCTTGAATTTTTTCTTTATAAATAATTTTATAATTTTTGTTATATAAACTTTATCATATAAAAGATTATTGATTATTAAATATTTTTTTTGTATATTTCTATTGTCGCTATAATATTAGCCTTAAAAACATTTTGAATGAAAATTTCTCAAAATCTTCGAAAAAAGTTGTTATTAAAAAATTAAAATAAATACATATTAAAATTGTTTGTTATATTTTCTACAGGTGCCGGAAAAAATACCAACAGAAAAACAATTTTCCACGAAAAGTTTAAGTATATAATACATAAAAGTTTATATATACATATATGAACCAAACATTATTTTATGTCAATAAAAAAATAGTTACCAAGCAAATAAAGTACCACAACTAAAATAGGAATATAATAGTAACTAACTACGAGTAATGGAATGAAAGTGGTGATCAGTTAACGACTAGCCGCACTGAACTGTTACACTTTATTACATCGGCAAATATGCTCTCGCTATGATATTGGTGTAAATTTTTCCTTTACGCAAAGGAAAAATTTGCTCAATGTTAAGTATACCATTATGGAGTGAAATTCAATATAAAATACGGCACAAAATAAAATAAAAATAAGTAATATTATATATGATATAAATTCATAATTTTAGAAGCAAATATGCTTTTGTAATTTCACTAAAATAACTTAAATTTCCATATATATATTTTTTTCAATTCATTATCCTATAATATGATGTCACATCCTTTGAAAACAGATAAAATGGTTTTATTGAAAATAAAATTACAATTTAAATAGTAGGTTTAAAAAAGATAATAATTAATTATCTGCAAAAGTCGCTAATGTGTGGCTAATAAAGATTTTTATGTGTCCTCCATATACTCGGTATCTTCAAATTTTACTTCATTATTACATTAATAATAAGTGCGTAAAAATATCACAAACCTTTAACTACGGTGTTTTTTATTTCTTATTTATCCAAAAGATTAAAAAAAAAATCTTTATATCCTGAGAAAACAGGATGGGTGGTAAGCCCATTTATTTTTTTCTATAGCCCAAGCGGCAAGCGCAAATTTAATTAAACTTCTTATGTACGTCTCATACAAATGAAGACATCAGGAGAGTTGTTCGTGGCTGTAATTAATGCTGCTTCATCCTTACGTCGTATCATTGATACAAACGAAATATCAACTTACAGCGGAATTTTACGTAACAAAATTGTTTTGAATGAAAACATGACGTTTGACGATGTTGTTGATTTTATATTTTTCCAATTTTAAATCGTACTTTTTTTTAAACCTGGCCGGAAAAGACTTGATACCTTTTTTTATATTCTGATACATGTATGTAGAATGCTAATAGTATTAGTTTAAAAAAATACAAGAATGATCTTAGGATTCCGTACTCGAAAGAACCATAGTACTAAACCGACGCCGTCCGCCTGTTCACTTATTTTGTTTACAATATAAACCTTACTCTTGACAAATATTTGATATTTGTCAGCTTTGTTTGTTGATGTGTTTTTCCCTTAATCTCCCGGGAAGAACAGGTACAAAAGACACACGCGGGAGAAGCCGCAAGAAACAAATAGTCTTACTTTTTATATCTCATGTAACCGCAAATGAAGAGTCATGAAGAGGAAAATTAGAACATTTCGGAAACATAAAAATCCCTTATTGGCCACACTTGTTAGCACTTAGCAGATAACGAATTATTCTGTATTTTTTTTTTGCTTTTTTATAATTATTTTGGTGTTATAAAAAGTGTGAATTAAAAGGATTACTCGATTTATTTTAAAGTAGCTTTCCGCTCGCGACTTCATCTGCGTGGAATTCGGTTATATACGACTCCCGTTTGCATCGCATTCTCAAAGGGACTATGCATTTTTTTCGAATCAAAAGTAGCCTTTGTCCTTTTAAATAATGTAAACTACATGATTGAAAATTTTATCGCAGTTGGTTCATTAATTTTTAAGTTTATTCATAAAAACGTATATACAAAAATACAAATACTTACTCTTTAAAATATATGTATAGATGTGTACTTTAAATTATATATCAAATTTTTTTAGTTTTCTTAGTACGTATTGTAAAATAAGTCCTTCTTTCCATGATGTAGGTTCTTCCAAAGAGGTGTTCTAACACGGTAGGCAGTTATGTAAATTGTCAATAGTTCATTAGTTCAGTTAACACGGTGACGCGTTAGGAACTTTCTAGAATGTTACTTGCCCAGATAACAAAAAAATCATGCGGTGGGCTTGGGAAAATCATCTGTCATTGTGACAGAAAAAGTAAAACATAAAATATTGTAGTATTTTTGCAATATTTATAAAACTGTTTTGTTTAATGTTAAATGTTTTCTTTACAATTGAATTCAAATATTGGCAAAAAGATACGTGTCAATTTTGTTTTTTAATTTGTTGTGTTTATCAAAAGGTGATTTATATTTAAAAAGAAAAGTAAGAAACAGATTTTTATTTACATTGTAGGTATCGTGTTATGTCCCTGACAAGCGATTTGAACAAAGAGTGATTGACAAGATAAACGCTCAACAATGATTACGAACTATAATATGTATGATGTAAACTATAAGTATATAACGCCATAATAAAAAAGTGGAACGATATCGTATAAATACCGCATTTATATTGTTCTATAATTATCGTAAATTAATGCGTGTTTCTACCTTTAGCGACTCAAGGAGGTCAGATAGCAATCGTTCCATATTATATCTGTCAATCTTAAGAACGAATTACATCTTTATATTAATTTATTATTATAAAATATTATAATGTTCCTGTAACCATTAAGTGTAACAGTACAACTTTTTATCATAACATTTTTTATGAACGATTTTGAACGATTAAAAAAATTAACCAGGCCGAAGATAAAAAAATTAAAACTAAAGAGTTTTTATGCCAAAGTTTTATTGATCGTATTTAAGTTTCTTTTTTAATTAAATAAATGTCGGATGATATTCAATTTGACTGATCACGAGAGATATCATTCGGATTACGAAAGTACTTATTTTCGATTTCACCAATTTTTTTGTTACGATAAATTTTGATCTCATCTGGCGCCAATATTTTACGTAAGAGATAAGATCACAGATAACATATCATAGATTACTTTTTTCTTAATCTAATTAAAAAAAATCGTCTTATTTGAAATTTCTTGTACTTATACGTTCGATTTAATTTGCAAATCGAACAAGTTATGATTTCTGTTTGCAATGAGTTTTTTTGCACAACACGCGATTATGCCTTAACAAACTTTAAAATAAACTTTAAGAAAATACAATACTTTTTTTAAATAGATTTCTGTAAAGATATTCGCTAAAAAAAAGTTATGTAAATATAAAAAACTTTGAAATCAAAGTAACTTTGATCTACTTCTAAATACGCTCCATTCGGTCGGTCGGTTATCAGATAATCAATAAAGGTAAATAAACCCTTATAAACATTGAACCGCAATTATTATGGATCGCACGCAAATCTACCATCTGTAAACACTGGCAAGCGACAATAGTTCTTAACATGCCCATTAAAAGATGCATAATAGCGTGTACCTGTCATAAGAAGGTAAAACGCTAAATGTGTTTAAAAATACGTGTAACACGACGTTAGAGAGGTGAAAAATCGGTACTCACTGTTAGATCCGATAGTAGTGATGTACACAAGAGGAGCAAGACACTTTCGCGCAAGCGAACGTTATGATCGAATGATAGTTTGTACGTGACGGTCACCCGCGTTATTGCAGTGCGTGCGTTCGTAGCAGCGTGCGTTCAAACTTTGAGCGCGACGGGTCGCAGTGGATGTATATATGGGAGGATAAGAGCTACCATTGGTCGGCCGGCGGCGCGCCCGCTTGCGGCTTGACTCATTACTACGTCATCGAGTGGAAAGCCTTTTTAGGGTTCCGTGTCCATAGGGCGCCAACGGGACCCTATTGCGATACGTTGTCGTCTGTCTGACCGTTCGTTCGTTCAAAGTTTTAAAGGATATGATTTGAATTTGCTATAGGTATTGAAATTTTTCACAAAGTAAATGTTATTGGCGGATATCTTAATTGATAACAAAAATAGCTAAGTCTGAGTTGGGTGTTAAAATTACGGAACCCTTGGTATTGAAGATCGACTCGCGATTGACCGTTTGTTTTAAGTCGCGACCGCGTGTCGACTATAACTAATGAAAACGTATAGTTTTTTTTTTATCAGCGAGTAACTGTTCGTTAATCTAGTTTGTTTACTAGTTTCGGTTTTCGGATTCCGTTATCGACTTGCAAAAACTTTAATACGGTGCAACCTTATATGTAACGTACCACAATATAACGACTTTCTCAATTTAACAAATTCTTCGTAATCTCCTTGAATTGTCCATAAGAGTCCATATAAAATATACCTCTTTATAACGAATTTTCAACTATCAAGATAAAGTATTCATACCTCTAATTAACGAATTTTGTCAACCCAAAACCTTAATATAAAGTCTTAATCTTGTAGTATGTGATTCATTACGCGATATGGTTCTTTACAACGAATTTTGAACCAACCTAACCTCAACATAACAAACCTCAGTTCAACGAAATATATATAACGAATATTTACTTGTTCCCCTCCGATTTGTTAAATCGAGGTTGCCCTGTAATTTGAAAAGCGAGATGATAATCGCTCGAACAGATTCCGGTTAATACGTCGCCATACGAGTTGTCATCTAATATAGCCTCCTAAATCGATGCTCTATGATAATTTAATTTCATTATTTTACCGTTATACAATTATAAAACAATCGCGTAAAAATCGAAAAAAAAAATTAGATTTACGATATTGGTCAGGACTCTACAGCGTAAATCGACTATACGTTTTTATTTGAAAAAGAAGAACTTATTTGATCTGTACCTATATACCTATTTTTTTTTAAATATTTTATATTAGCTGTCAAAAGAAACAGACTGAATATAGATGTTTTACATTGTTGCATTTTAGAAGTTGACATAATCATGGCTCGTGCTCTAAGTATCGAAAGGTCATATTTCTGTCACCTCTGTGTATTTATTCTTAATTTATGAGTGAGTTATTTATGTACTAACTATCTAAGATACTATCCGTAGTAACAAAAACAAGATCAAATCTTTAAAAAATATTATACGCCAATTTCATATATGCTATGGTACTCGAATGACAACCATAGTTAATATTTGTTTGTCTTTTAAGGATGACTTTTTCTTTTTCTTTATATCCTTTTTATTTCGGACACGTAGTCGCAAAAAAATATCTTGTTGTAAGTAATTAGAGAAAAAACTAGAACATATCACTCAAGTGTTCACTCGCATAAATACACTTCTAAATATATTGTCACTTGTTTTATCTGTTATATTTATTATAAAAATGTTTTACAAAACCTTAGCGTAGCTTGTTAATAAAAAAAAAACTGTAATAGGATTTTCGGCTGCGTATTAAAAAATTTTAAGATTTCCATCGTCTTTAATGAAAATCAATTGTTGAATGTATGTGTATTTGGCTTTTTATTTTTTTGTTTTGTGTATTATCGTCAGGAGAAGGTTTCTACGAAATAAAAGTATTTAAAATACGTAAAAATTTTGATTCAAAAAAATCTTCATATAAAAAAGTAAGTCTTAATGCAAAACCGGGGCGACAGGTAGTTGTTCACATTTTGATACACTTTAAAAACAATATTCGTAATAAAAATATCTCTACGTGTACTCTATTTTAAATTTTAAAATATGCCTATGTATATATTTTAATATATGTTTAAATTGACGTATTTATGACGTCTATGACGTCTGACATTTTGTGTAGACTTAAAACATGGCAATGTCAGGCTATAATTTGGTGACGTTGCATTATTTGTACAATGGAAAAACCTTAATGACATAGAAAATGTTATATTAATTGACCTTAAAATAAACATACAGTGTTTAATTAAAATCTCCCATAAACAGTCACGCATATCCTTCTCGTACGTAGGTAATTATGTTACATGTAATACATATGTTATGTAATATGATTTATGTGAATTTCTGACGCTTACTTATAGAATTAAAATAAATCTACTTATAGATTTGACAATCCATGCTGAAAACATAATAAAAATCATGTTTCTACTGCCCTATCCATCTTACATTACCAGACGTCAATAAATGAGAGCGTTTGGCTTTTTGTAGGTATATTATATACCTACGTAAGTATATTTAACGACAAAGAGGCTTGGATTTGATACGCGTTGATTTTCTATCCGGATAACATAATTAAAATGTAATAAAAATACATTATGTATAAATGATTTTAAAAGAGTTACTATCGAGTTTCTTGCCGGTTCTTCTCGGTAGAGACTACATTTCGAACCGGTGGTAGCTTTATAAAAATCTATAATGAAAATATGACATGAAACTGGATGATTCGAAAGTGTTTTACAGCATTTAAAGCCCATTTGAATAAAGTATATTTTGAGTTTGAGTTTGAGTTTATAAGTTAGACGCATTCTAGTTCATAAAGTGTATTTTAATGTAATGAGATTTTTGTAACAATAAATACGGACGACTCTACATGTTTTATCGTTTTCCGAGACCAATTATTATAAGGCGAAAAAAAGAGTTTTTTTTTTGTCAATTCCTTATTTTATTAAGAAATTTTGTAGTTATTAGTGCACAGAAAGTTTATGTCTTAATTTTCTTATGAAATAATTTTAATGCAAAATAAAATGAAGCTTAAACGTATTTGCCAATGTCAATAGAAGAAAAAAATCATTTAATAAGCTCTACCTTTCATATTTGAACACAGTTCTGGCCGCGAGCGCAAGACTGGCCTTAGTAACCTTGAGTTAAAGGTCCTAGCTCCATTTATTTTTTTTTAGATTCAAAATGGCCTAATATTTATTTTTGGCGATGAAAACATTAACGATAGAGTCAAGACTACTGGCTCACACACGGCCGATTTCGCTAATATATGTATTGAAACTGCGGGTACTAGCGATTTAATTTTAACATAATTTGTGTAGAGTTAAAACTACTAGTAGTAGAAACGCTACCGCTAGGAGGAAAAAACACATAAACATAAGTTACTAGCATTACTAGCCCGCAGTTTGTTCACGTGGTAAGTTGATGAATAACAATTTATATTATTCTGACATATAAGTTTAATTTGCTGTAAAGTTTCATCAAAATATGTTCAGTTGTTTTGCGTGAAAGAGCAATAAACATCCATACATCTCTTCATCTCTACAGACTTTCGTAGGTATAATTGCAGTAAGATTTATAACGGTAGTAAGTTTTATAATAATAGTAAGATTTACAGTAGTAGTAGTACTAGTAAGTTTTATAACTTTAGTGAGATTTATAGTTGTAGTTAGACTTTTTAAAACAGTAACATTTGTAAGTAGTAAGATTGACAAACCTATAATATTATTCTGCACTGAACTCAACTGACTGAAATACACGTTCGAAAACGAGCAAAATATTTACATTTATTAAATAAAAGGAGATAGTTTCATCGCGATGTTATCTCGTTACGTGAACTGATATAGTGGGTTATGTGATCTTTATCTAGATGATATGTAATTCTGTATTCGATTCCCGCGCACGCTGATGTATGCGGGCAATAGTGAGAGGTATAGTTTACTAATGTTATAAATTAACTCCGTAACTTTCTTTGTAACAGGTGATATTTTTATATGTAAGTGATAAAAATCGAACATACTTAATCTTATATGTATTGGGTATTGTATGGGGTAATATTTTAAAAGAATTTGTTTAAATATCCCATTCTCACGAAATTTTGTTTACAAAATACCTAAATAAATTAAAAAATATATTTTTTTGCTCTAGAAAGTACGTTTTATTAGTGATAGGCCATAAAATATCACTATACCGTCACCTGATGTTAAGTAATCACCACCGCCCATAAACATTAAGCAAAACCAGAGGAGCTATCAATGGGTTATCAGTTAAAAATGAATACAGGATGAAAGGGAAAAGAAAGTAGAGAAAAGAATGGTGGAGGAATTAGGTTCTCTCGTGGTTGACAGGCACGTTGGCGCAGTGGTCACTGCAACTGACTGAAGCGCTAACGGTTTCAAATTTGATTGCGCTCACGGCAAACATCTGTATTGGCCATACTCGAGGTCTGGGTGTTTTGCGTTAGTGTTGTGTGTGTTCCGGACCCCCGACACAAGGCCATGAGTTCTTCATCGGAGCCGTTGAGTGTGATGCGTTTAATAAGTACTACTTCCCACCGATCTTCTGTATCAGTGAGTTATCGCCCCGATCGAGCCAGCCCGTATACGAGCTCTAGTTAGCGGGTAGCAGCTCTATCACTGTATAACGATCTATAAAAGTGAACAAGTAAACCTAAATGTCATCTCAACTGTAACCAAGTACTATTTAAATTTTTTCTTGATTCTTTTTGTGTTGTATAGTTCATTTATTGAAGAAGGTTATAGGCTATATTACATCACGCCATTATTCATAGGAGCGAAACAATAACTATAAACGCGAGTAAAACCTCGAAGGGCGGTCAGTTCCATATGATTCGTAATACAAAAATATTGTATGTGTACACCACGTGGCTTTCTTACATGGCCAGTGGAATGAGCTTCTTCACTAACTAATTATTAATTACATACGTCATTTAATAAAATAATATAAACGGCACGCTCTGGCTTGTTTCCTTAAAAATACATTATAACTTATTATCATTAACATCTAGCGTAAGAAAAGAAATAAATTGTTATGGAATATTTTTTAATTTTTAATCCTTATCATATGGCGTCACAACCTAAGGGCATCGGAGATAAGGGTCCTATAAAGGTTTGTAGGAACAAGGAAGTCCCTAGACGGAAGTTAAATTTAATATCTTGTTCAACAATATGATAACTTTGATCTGTTTTGAGGTCGAAAAGGGACAGATTATATAAATACAGCAATGAACCTTTTTGGTTGAACGATTGAAAAATATTCCATTTATTACCAGCCAGTCAAAAATTTATTGCGATTTTTTTTTTGGACGCTGATAAGCAATACTGTGTCAAGCCACACGGACTTCGTTTTGAGAAAATGACGTTTAAAGATGTTAAACACATTCTTAATCAATTTTTTTAAAGATTAACTAAATGCAAATTGGTATAGTAAAGAGTTTTATTTAATAATAAGATTTTGAAATATAAGTATTAGATTATTGCATAATCCAAAATATGGAAAACATTTCAATATTCTAAACATTAGATACGAACCTTTTTCCATGCGTATTTAGTTTAGATAACTTGAAAAATTTTTGAATAAGTAAATTTTGCAATAATGAAATATCAGAATTCATCAATATCTCTTAATTAGACTTTTTGTGGGTTGTCGCATTATTTTTATATCAGCTTCCATGTATCCAATGATATTTTATAAAACAGATACGTTACGTTATTGCATTTGACGTTAAAAATCTATGTTCATTTCCTACTTTGACAATTGGACTTTTAGCTGGTAGCCAGGCAACCAGATCATTCAAGTGGAAAGACAGAAAGTGAGTGCCAAAATTCTTGCGTACGTACGTTTTATGTATTTATAGTATAAAAAGATTTTATTATTTATCTAACTTTGTAGGACAAAATAGAAAAATAAACATATTATTATTACAATTATAAAACTCAAATAAAAAAATAATAAATCATAAAAATGCAATTTTAATAAGTATATGAAAAATTTATTTTATTTATAAGTTACATTGAATTCTGTTTATCTTTTTATCGGCCTATATATTTAAAGAGAAGAAACATATTCAAGTAGCGGCTAGTGAAATATTTTGACATGTAAAATGACGCTGAGATAAGAGGCTTTACCTATGTATCGTTTCTGTATTACATATGTATATTTAGATAAAATTTTAATCTCTGGACAAACTGCACTACTCAGTATAATATACACAAATCTTTATACAAGAACAGAAGGGCAATTATGCATGCGCTATCGCTTTCGCAACGCGATATTTATTTACAGTTGATAACTGATTTTTGTACTAAAACGAAACAAGTCAACTCAAAAGATAAATCACAATTCTCATTAAAATTAATATTGCCTGTAATAAATAAATTGTCTAAATGAATTTAACGAATGAATTAAATGATATATTATATACTTCTGTACACATATATCTAGTAAAAAATTAAATATTGATAAACGGATGTCATAAGACAAAATCCATATTTTATTCTGACTTTTTATGACGTTATTTTAAACACACAACAAAAATACCTATTTCTCAGATATGCAAATATCTTGCGAATATTAAATAACAGACTTGTAAATCAACGAAGTCTACGTGACCTACACGATGTAGTAAAAAGTACCGCAGTAAACTAGGTTACAATCTAGTAGTTAATTTAACAAATAATGATGATTGAAAGCAAGATATTAAATAATTCAATAAAACAAAAACCCGACTGCGTAACAACACCATATGCAGGCAGCTGTTTCATTTAGAAGCCTATTAGTGAAAATCGGTACTAGCCAAATTTAAATCGTTAAAAAGTAATTCTGATTGAAAAAAATTATTTTTAAATAACTATTCATGACTGTTCAGCTTATTTTTTTTAACTTTTATAGTCCCACAAAGGTACAAACCCACATACATACATACATACATAGGTTGATAAACACATTATAATACAGCAAACTTAACAACACAGCAAAGTTTGACGTTGCATTCCAATAACTGCACAGTTCGCACCGCGGTATTAAGAACGGTATGCGGCTGACGCAACTCACGTGCTCTCTTGGTATACTACGAGTTATATCAGAGCTAACACTGAAAAACTAAACTTTAATCTGTTCCTCTTCTACGTAAAATATTATTCATAGGATAGAGAGGGACAATAGATACATACGAAAGTTTCACAGATTTTAATATATCTGACCGCATTTTGAGGAAAGTGAAGCGGTCAAGGGCGGGCACATCAATCAGTTATTAGAGCTATTTTCACGTCCACACTAACGCGTATGCGTTCAGACCTATTTACAAACACGTAAAACGTCACAAAGAGTCATTATACTCAACACGAGTCATTATGTATTTATTCATCGTCGTTTCAATATTTTAAGAGGAAATTAATAAATATATTAATAATTAATTATAATTTTTGATTAATTATGAATAATAATTATGAAAACATCAATTATTTAAAACCGGATATAATAATTAATATATAAAGTTAGTTTGTTTAAAAACACTTATGCTTTGGTTATGGCATTTTGCGTTAGTTACTCTGTTTATCGAGAAAAGTTGACTTTATAATAAACCCGGCACGCAATGCAAAATTTTGGAACTCCCGGTCATCTCCAGAATGCTACCAAAATTCCATGCTTTGATAACCTACT
Organism: Hypolimnas misippus; assembly: GCA_037950945.1. Taxonomy (NCBI): domain Eukaryota; kingdom Metazoa; phylum Arthropoda; class Insecta; order Lepidoptera; family Nymphalidae; genus Hypolimnas; species Hypolimnas misippus. The sequence continues at coordinate 11,685,751 of JBBEEQ010000011.1, forward strand.
AATTTCAGTTACATAGATTTAAAAATATGATTACTGAGTCAAATTTTATAAAAATTCTATGCGAGCAATTTGCAAAAAAATAATTTTCAGAAGCCGTTAAGAACTGACTGAGTTCTGAGGTAATACGCATTAAAAAATAAACGCTACAAATTAAGAACCTCACACTTTTTGTAGTCGATTGAAAAATCAGAAATCAACTGTCAAAATGTATCTCGTTTCGACAGGCGTAGCTCACCGTAATTAGCTTATGACTACTGTGTAAAGTCGTATTTTGAAATACATGATGTTTGTTATGAGTTATTTAGTATTGAAAACTATAAATGGTTCGTGTTAAAAATTCACCTTGTTAATTTTAAATAATCAAATCTACATTCTGTTAAATAAATTAAACATGTTTTTGTTATGTTATCTCTGGAGTTCTCGTCACTAGTTTACTTGTAATTATCAATATATTTGTGAGAGTGAAGACGAACGATCTATCCTAGAGAGGGAGTAACTGATTAACAAGTTACCATAAACAAAATACAGTATTATTAAGTTTTACGATATAATCCTAACAGTTTTCCGTTCAATTTAAAGAATTTAAAAGAAATTTGTTTTAACTCTGACATATATCTAAATCGGTCTTTCTCTGAATCTATCATCCAAATCAATTATTGCCAAGTTATTGTTCCTCTTATGTTACGCGAAAAAACTATTAAAATCAAAATTTCAATGAGGTTAATTTCGTATACGATAATTTCTATATAAAAAAATATTATTATTACTATTACTTTTAAATAATAATTTCTAAATATAATAAATCTTTTCTCTTAATATTATTATTCGATACAAATAAAATAACTGGCAAGGTTCTTCCTGTACGCTTATTTATAGAATGTATTTTACAACTAAACATGAAAACGCACTTAATAAAGCAGACTGTTAATAATGATACAAAATGTCATTTAATTAAGGCAATAGCGTTTTAAATAGAGTTCAATTTAATGGAAATCTACACATTAACTGCCTTACTACAAAAGATGAAATAAAACCATGTTCAAAAGCATAGCAACCTCACGTTATATTTGACAGCCAAAATAGGTTTTAAGCATATATTAAAAATACCTAAGCTTATTTTATACATATATTTTATACATAATTAAACTAGGTCTAAACAATGTTTAACTCAAAACTATCGTTAGATTCGCTTTTGTAGTACAGGATTTTATAGACACGCGTTTAACTTGTGTTTAAATTTCTTGTAGTAAGTCAGTAAATCTTTAATTTGTCTTAACAGTATAAGACGAGAATTATACTTATAAGTTTTGTTCTCAAATTTTCATTAAGATTTACATAAGTCGTTTGTCATTATTTTACACCTAAAACAAATTACTGACGGTGCCTTCTTGGACGCTCATTGCTGTTGTAAGGTTACATAAGTAAATGTTACCAGGTTAAAGGGTTTTAAATTAATTACGATAATAAAAGTTACAATTCTAATTCTTTCTTACCTAAACCATATTTTCAGTTTGAGAAACAAAATCATGTCATGTTAGGCGCTGAAAGGGCTAATCATAAAAAACCTCTCGATATCGGTCTTATTTCTGCAATATGTGTGCAAATTCCCAGTGACACAGCATTAATTGCCCTTTATCTAAATAAAAGCGAACAGAGCCCTTTTTGTAGATGTGAGATATTAACAAGCTAAGAAAAAAGCTGCAACTCAGCAGAACTTAAACCAAATACCTCTTTATAGGCGGTGTAAGGTAGCTTTTCAATTGGTTAATAGTTCTTTTTTCTAAATTAATTTACATTTGTAATTAATTTACTTCTCAAATATTCTACATATATTCCAAAAAATGATTTTTTTTTGTGTACTATAAATAAAAGCCACAAAAAATAGATTTGTAACATTAATTAGATACTCCTGACCGCATATCGGAGGCTTATCTTTTTAAGTTTAAAATAAATATTTATTGCCATAGAATCTAATAATCCAATTTTTTTTCTAATATAATTAAAAAGGTGTATCGATTTTGAACGAAATTGAAACGAGATCAATATGAAGATTATTCATAACATTAACTCCTAACGTCATTATAGGTTTTCCCCGGTCATTCTTCGGTTATTTCAGGTCACAATTTGCGTCATTAAACTCCGATGGAGAATATTTTATCTTTTCAAATCCTTGGAAAATATATTATATCTTTCTAAATAACAGTTATGGCCCTCATCGGAAACCTTCCAGAAAGCATAAATCTAAATATAAAGATACCTTTTAACGGCTTCCATAAAGAAAGTTGATTTTTTCGCTGATCGTGAAATTAGAAGGTTAGAATTTTGATGTTTATTTGGCTATTCAATAAGGAAGGTCTTAAAAGTATAAGACGAGAATTATACTTAAAAGTTTTGCTCTCAAGCTTTCATAAAAATTTACATAAGTTTTTTGTCAGTTTTACATTTGCCACTTAATAAGTTTAAAGCCTACGTTAAAAAATCTTTTATCTTTCGTTCTCTTTTTAATGACCTCTCAAAGAGGCTTTGGGAGTCAACTGGGGACCCAAGAGCTGGCAGCTACCTCGGTCAAAGGATCAGCTTGGCTATTCAACGGGGTAATGCTGCCAGTATTTTGGGAACTTTACCCAGATGCAGTGGCTTAAATGAGGTCTACAATGTTTTGTAAAAAATAATCCTTTTTTTGTATTAATTAAGATGTAAATAGTCTAAAAAAAATATTTATTTACTTATATTTTCTTTTCTCGACCTCTTTTTTTCTAATGTTTAACTATAGAATGTTATGTAAAGCGGAATAGTGGTTTATTTATTTATTTGGTAACAGACAACATACAATTTATTACGTAAATTAAATTTTAAAAATCTTTAATAAGTAAAGCATATTATACCATACAAGAATATTTTGACGACGAAAAGGCGTGGATTTGACAAGCGTTGATTTTCTATCGGGATAACATAATTAAAATGTAATAAAAATACATTATGTATAAACGATTTTAAAAGAGTTAGTATCGAGTTTCTTGCCGGTTCTTCTCGGTAGAGACTACATTCCGAACCGGTGGTAGCTTTATAAAAATGTAAAATTAAAATATGACATGTAACTTGACGATTCGAAAGTATATTTTGAGTTTGAGTTTGTTATTGTTTTACACCTAAAACAATTTAGTATCGGTGCTTTTTTTGACGCTCATTGCTGTGGTAAGGTTACTTAAGTAAATGTTACCAGGTTAAATGATCGTTTTAAATCAATTGCGATAGTAAAAGTTACAATTGTAATTCTTTCCTACCTAAACCATATTTTTACTTTGAGAAACAAAATCATGCCATGTTAGGCGCTGAAAGGACTGATTTTTTCGCTGATCGTGAAATTAGAAGGTTAGAATTTTGATGTTTATTTTGCTATTCAATAAGTTCTGTCTTGTGGAAGTTTTCTCTTAAACTCAGCCAAGATTTGGACCATCTGAACTGAAGACAAAACTAGGAAACCATAAAATGATGACGGCAAATCATGATTAATGCAATCGTTTTTAAATACGAAAATATTTTACTTCGAACCGAGCTGCCGATTTCATTGTAAGTAATCACTTTTTGTAGTAAAAGAAGGATAATAGATTGTATATATTTTTAAACACATCAACGATTTAACTCGACATAATACTCGTATGTAAATAAATCTATAAAAGGATATTAACAGCTTGATAGACGCGTATCCTATTAAGGTGAAGGATTGTCATAATATGCTACAATTAAAATGATTGTTAAAAGCTTAGCTTGATCTTAACCTTAATGCAGAAGAGTCATAAGTCCATTTACCATTACGTAACTAGCTAGATGTCGTTGATGTTTTATAATTATATAAATGTTAGATTGTAAGACCCTACTGACCAATCTCCATTGTGTTTTCTCAATTCCACGTGACATTGGCAAAATAACATGGCATTGGCAATGGGCATAACTAAAAGCTATTAACCAAAGAATTTAATTTAATATTACGTACTATTTGACATTTAATTCACGTGCTTGTCAAATTACACGCGTAGATTAACTTGTTGGCCAAAAGATACTCTCGTCTATCATACACAGATGCTAGCTAGTTGCTAGGCAACGTCGTCCATAGTGGTCGACATTCTAGGTGACAAAATCCATAACCTTCTATTTATATTTAAGTTGGGTTAGGTTATAAAATCACTGGTAGTGTTATTTAACGGTACATTTCTTACAATCTCCATTTTAGTTTAATTATGTATATGATAATAGATATGTTTATAAAAATTATTTTAATATGAAATAGGAATTATCATACAAATTATGCGCACAATGTACTTACATTAAACAAAATATGAAACAAAATATCAAAATAAAATATTGACTTCTTAAAGTTTGTCATAAAACTTTTTTTATAAAAAAATATGCATATTAATTATAAAAACTTATAATCCTCCTCGAAGCCTACATCAAGATAAAATGTATGATTGTATACAGTGTGTGTATAAAAAGTAGTGGCTTTCATTACTATACTAATAGTACAATCATCTGGTGCTTAAAGACTTAGGAGGTTACTTGGAAAATTTGTAATCTTATATATTTTGACATTTTTGTTCCGCGCCGCCATATTGAAAAAGTTACACCCAAAAATAGTTTTTGACAATATAATTAAATCCTAATAATTATAATAAATTAAACTAGAGAAAATTTGTTATATTATAAAATATATTATTTAATTATCCAAACACAACTCACCAGGTTGATAATTTTTTATTAGTTTTGTTATTTGATACAGCTCTACCCTACTGTTAAAAAAGTTAATTTAATCAAATTAATGAAAACTTTATTTCATATATAACATTTTAAAGAGTATTATGGAGCAGCTTTTGAAATGATTCGAAAATCTTTATTATAAATAATAGAAGACATAAACATTAACTGCCATATTACAAAAGACACAATAAACCCATGTTCAACACGTGTCTAGCTAAACAGTGTTTAAGATTTAAACATTACTTAAAATATTATCTAAATTGCTTAACAGCGAATAAACTCGTAAAAAAACTTATTGATAAAATGTTATACGTTACACTTGACAGCTGAAATAGGTTTTAAACATATTGTTAGCGTATGTTAAGCTACTTCCAAAGCACGTTAAAATCAAAACTGTCCTTAGACGCGGATTTATAGTACGGATTTTTATAAACACGCGTTTAACGTATGTTTAAATCTTTTGTAATAAGACAGTAACTGTCTTACTGCCGTGTGTTTAAAAAATCCGTACTTCAAATCTGTGTCTAAGGACAGTTTTGAGTTTGACGTACTTTAGACGTAGCTTAGCATACGCTTAACAGAACATATATTACCTGTCAAATGTAATATGTGACCTTATATTAATAGGTTTTTCATGATTTTACTATCTGTTAAACAATTTTTAAACAGTGTTTAGCTAGACTCGTGTTGAACATGGTTTTATTGCGTCCTTAGTAGTAAGGCAGTAAACGTCTAAACACACGTCTAAAAACATTTCGTGAACAAAAATTCTTAAGCATTTCAATGTCTGTCGTATTTGCTTTGTGTAATTACTGATTACTGTAGTAATTACTGATTATATATCTTATAATATTTGCATGACGCTTGTTTTCACTTTGATATAGTTTTAGGCGATATACCCATAAACTATAATCATATAAACAAAGTATATAAATGTATAGAAAAACGTTTTTTTTTTAATGAAAATATTGGGCATACGAACACGTGGATCACCTGATGTTAAATGATAACCGCCGTCCATAGACATTTGCAGCACCAGATGAACTATAAATGTGTTGTTAGCTTAAATAAAATATGAAAGAATAAAGGGGATATAAACCCCAAGAGTTAGAATTTCATGTCTCTCACAGAAATAACGTTACAAAGAGCCCTAAAAATAGGTACTTGAATAGGTCTGCTTTGCTAAATGTCTTGTGAAAGTGTGGTACTTCCCCATTTCTAGCCAACTACAAAGTACCGCTGATATACAACAAGCCTTAGTAGTAAAATGTCATATGACTAATTATTTCACCACATCACGGGTCACGTGATGACACATGTATACATAGCACAGTGATTCGACTAGAATAGGAATAAATATTTCATAATTCTCAATTGTGTACTTTAAACACAATTACTATTTTACATTTTTTTTTCATAAGGGACTTAATCTCAACTTTATGATGATTTGAAAATCTCAATTGTGTTAAACATTGTTTTTTAAATACTTGCAACTTTTATAACAAAATGTAATTGAAATTAAATCAATTGGAGGTCTCATTGCCCAAATCTTACTGGGTGTTAAACGAAGTCTCCGATGTACACAATACAAGCAGTTTATGTCAAATCATTTGTACAACGAATATCATATTTAATGATCGTTAAAACACAGTACTTTCCATTCGTAATATTGAAAATAATTAGAAATTACCACATACCAAACTTTATTAAACCTAAAGGCGCGCCCTCGTCGAGAGCATTCGCCTGCAGTTGAGTCAGTCCTTCTTACAATTTCGGACGAAACGTTAAAACTGGTGGACTTTGTGATACTATATCACAGTCCACACGTGTTACAGATGTATCATTACAGGTAATGTTCAGTTTTCTTTAGTGAACACGAAAATTTAAGCCAAATTGTTTTAGAGTTAGATATGTTTTAAGATACCACTTCTGTTACTCTCTATTCTTAGTTCAAGCGAATATTTGATTCTGTCTATATTTGAAGTACCAAGAATCAGCATCTTAACGACTTAATTAAACATATAATATAAAAAAAAATGTATTTACGTAAAATTTAATTATTATAAGTAAAATAAAAATAATTATTTGCATCTTAATTTTCTTCTTCAAAATAGAACACGAAGGGAGATCATAATTGTTGTAGGTTGTATGAATGAAAGCGTTGTCTACATTTTTTACGAGCGTTAAATACATACATAGCGCCACTAAAACAACGATTGTTTACGTCAATCAGCTGACTTATTTCAGGTAGTAACAGCTACAGTTTGTTTTTCAATTGTTTTCTTTTATATTTACGTACGTAGGTATAATATAATCTAATTCACTATGTATTTGAGATGTTTTGTGATATGCCAAAAGAAATGATTCATTATTTATATAATTCAAATGATTATAAACCGGATTAACATTCAGTTACTTATGTTCCTCGCGCTATCGTAAAAACTTTCCAGAATACGTCTGTAGTATCGAAAGCTTTAAGTATTTACGATCTTCATTATTTACTTTACGGTGAGTATGTGAGCCGAAAACCTAGTACACCTATCCTTTCTCGTAGTTTCTAATCTTCATTAGCCTTCTTTATCTTTTTTTTTAAACTTCAACGCATTTATAGTCCGTCTTGTACTGCAACTGTTGGGGTAAACGTATTCTTAAGTGGTGATCGCGGATTAGCAAACGTTATGTTCGACGTCCTTAGAATATAGGAAGTAAATTGCACAAGATCGCTGGCAAGAATTGGATGACAGAAGTCTATATCCAACAGTGCATCAAAATCAATACTGTTTATGAAGATGGTACAACATATAAAGGCCGGTAACGCACCCGCAACGCCCCCGGTGCTGCAGATGTCCGGGCGATAGTAACCACTTAAAATCAGGTGGTACTATTTGCTCGTTCACCCCCCTTATTATAAAAAAAATGATTATGGGCAGTTTTAATGGACAACGATAATCACTTAAAAGGGGACACCTGCTCGTTTAACCTCATTTAAAAATCGTGCAAAGACGGATCTAAAAGAAATGACCATTTATTTGAATCTGCACAAAAAGTTGTAATTATAGGAGCGTCAGGCGACGAATGGCGCTACCCACTCTTGTGTTTACTTTCCTGATTAATAAGTGGAAGTAGACCGATGTAAATCCGGTGTTTAACTTTGCCCTATTTTCTTAACTGAAAAGAACTTCTTCGAAGCAAATACGAACGCGGTGCAATTGGGCGCAACATCTGATTAAACTTTGGATCGCAGTGATGTAATTTAGTGACGCCTTATAGCGTCGAATAACGTCACTCGAGTATTTACTGAAGAAACAATATTTTTATTATATTACGTAGTTTTATAAAAAAGTATTTTCGATACTCTGACGTTGGATATTTTTAGTCAGACCGTCGTAACACCATTAGCGGTCACAAGGGTTCTTTATCTTTGAAACACAAAGCATTAGAGTTATGTGCATTTCCTTATAGAAATTATAGTTAAGGATTCGCGCCGCTCTGCAGTACATTTAGTGTACATTGACCCCAAGACTGGTTAATTTTCGACCAGATAATCGAAATTTGCTATACATCGAGGAAAAACTGCTTCTTGCCATTTTGCATATTTATAATTTATATAGAATATTTTTAAACATTGATTTGCACGTACCTATTCATGAATTGTCAATTTTTTCGCACTTTTTCACTTTGAAATATAATAGTGTAATAAAGTTAATTTAACTTTTTTTTAGAAAATGGTATATATTTTTGTTAAGTTGATTAACCAACTTAACAAAGAAATATACCATTTTCTATTAGAGTAATATTTGAGGTAAATTTATACAACATTATATATTAAAAAAAATAGAATTTGCTATTGGGTTTTTTGCATTACGCATCTTTTCCAATTAATTGAAAAAATAATTGATTAAACAATTGACGATGTACAGCTAATAAAGAAAATACTAAAAATATTTGAGGGCGACGGTGATCACTTAACATTAGGCCCGCCTGACCGTATACCCTCAAATACAAAAAAATGTAATACAAGAATTAAAAAGTAAAGACTCCGAAGCTCATAACAAACGTAAACAAAGAAGTATACATCGGTGTGATACAATAAAAGTAATGTCGGTGACTCACGTGGGTAATGGTATATATTTGTTTTACCGGTAAATTCTACAAAGCTTAGAGAATATTTGCATATGGTTTCTGCAAATTAGCACATAACAGTGTGTGTTTTATGATTTTTTATCTTATCTGATGGAGTAGACTAAAAAATATTTAGTAGTATAAAATTATTGTAACGTCAAAAACCAATATTTACAAAGAACCGGAAGCTTGATGCATTTTTTAAACATAAATATTTGTGTTAAACGAGCAACAAATACCAAGTTTACCGGATAAGTTCGCCTGTCAGGTAAAACTGAGGTTTATTGAATGAACTGATGATGATGAGAGATCTTTAATTCTTTTCGCTTTGGTATCGATGTTATTGTACGGTGTTACTTCAAAAAATATGATCGTACATTTTGCTCCAGTAGTCTTTCCAGGTTATCAAAACTGATAGGTATATATCCACAGATACTGCATTGAATTGCGCAAGCGTACCTGACAGCCAACCCTTCCGGTAAACTTGAGCGTGTGTGACCGGCATAACGCAAACTCAATAATTAGAACTAAAATACGTAGGGAACCAACATTTAATTTTTACCATTTTATTTATACAAGTAACAGAATTACATTACTGTGAAATACTTTATAAATATTTGAGGTGCAATACGTTATTATCGATAAACAGTAGGTAATTTTTTTCATAATAAGAATATACTGTCTTATTATTTGTCCAAATAAAACATGGAGACTGTTTGATAAAGTCTAACATGTTAACAATGAATAACGTTTTACGTACAAAGTTATGTATTATTATGTTATAAAATAAAGAATAATCAAACTAATGATAAACTTATTATTAGAAGTAAAATTTTATGAAAAATATTAGCACTAAAAATGCTTCATTTTTGTTTTTAAACCTATTTGATTTTTATTTTTTTTGTGTTTTTTACAAGTGTTATATTTTCAATAACTTTTAATATATGCCTGTAAAGAATATAACGATTCAAATATGAGCATTATGATACAATACTGAATGACGAATTTGGAGACACGTTACAGGAATGTTCTCAGCGAGGAAGCGCCCTAAATGTCAAAACTAATCGAACTGAAAGTGGATGTAAATTGAATTTTAATTTTTAATTATATATAGGATTTTTTAAAATAAAATCACAAAATAGTATATACCAAAATAAGAATCTAAAATATTCACAAATTATCATAATTTCTGTTCCTGTCATGGAATAGTAGAAAGAATGCTAGCAGCATCTGCTTTCAGAATAGCTATTCCGATTCTAAACACTTCAGATACAGATAAAGTAAATAAAATCGTATTGGAAATCAAAAAAACTTGTCCAAAAAATTATCTTTAGTTAAATAAATTATATTAATCATTTTCAAGTGCCATTTTTCCAATATGGCGGCGTGACTGGTAAAGATACTATGTGGTCTAATATAAATTTGGAAAAAGCACGTCAAAATCTATATTAATAACGATTTTCAAAACTCCAAAAAGATTTTCTAAATTACATATTATGTGATCATCAAACAATGATATTTTATAATTAAAGACTCTCTCGCCTGTCATACTCAGGCGCTATCAGGTTGCTAGGCAACGTCGTCCATAATAGTCGGTCAGGTTGTTGGCCCAAAAATACTCTCACCTGCACACACTAGCTACCTAACTAACACTAACTTGCTAGGCAACATCGTCTAAAATAATCGGCATTCTGTATTTCCGGCACATAATGTATTTCCACGCATAGTAATGAAATCGTAAAAATATCCGTACCATATGCGTTAACACGAACCTGACTTATTAATTATGAACTCGTTACTAAATATAATAGGCGTCGATATGATGCAATGATATACTTTCAAACGTCAGAGTAACGTCAAATTCGTTTTGAGTTTAAGGCCACGTCTTTGGCGACTGATGTAAGTTCTAACGCGTCTTACTTCTATTGCTAATTTAATTAGATATTGGAAAGTGCTGCGGAATGTGGGTGAGGTTGAAAGGATGGAATAAAATAAGTCCTTGAGACTTGTGACAAGCAGTTGCTCGAGGCTTCGCCCGCGTAATTTTTAGAATTTGACAGATGCGATTTAGAAAACTGAATAATCACTAAATAAATTTTAACCCGTTACAGCCCCTTTTACCATTAAAAAGTCTATGTCCTTTCTCAGGCTCTAGGCTACCTCCGTACCAAAGGTTATTCAAATGGAATTAGTAGTTTAGACGTCATTGCGTAACACACATACAGAATTACTATCGCATTTACAATATTATTAAGGAAAATCTGACGAAGGAACGGCGTATTGATAGTAACTTCTAACGTCGACGGCAACGGCTTCGATGCGTCTCGAAGCAGATATTTGTACCTACTTGTACGAATTTTGAGGTTTGCATGTTTACGTTAATAGATGGATGCTGATAAGCAATAATGTGTCAACCCACAAAAAGTCAAATTCTGAGATATTGATGTATTCTGATACTGCATCACATATTAAACATTATTAACTAAGATTTAAGGTCATATAAACTAAAAAAGTACGAAAAAATTTCCAAATTGTTTCGAATTTCAAGTGCGTTCCATATTTTATAATTTATACAATAATCTCAAATGTTTGAAAAACTTTTTATTAGATAATATATTAAATATATCAATCTGCTTTTAATAAATTATATCTTTCTATCTTTTAAACTTAACTTTCCTATGGCATATGTAACTGTATACTATTTATGGTTGTTTAATAAACTGTTAAATAAATAAATAAATATATCTTTTATCAATAAATAAAAGAAAAAGTGGATATATACTTCTTCAAACATATTTGTTAAGAATAGGCTTGAAATGTTTAGACGCCATTTTCCCCAAATGAAGTTCGTGTGGTTTATGTATAGTTTATTTCCAAACGTTCCTCAGGGTTTATGTATAGTCTATTTTTCTTTTCTTGTCTCATTTTTCAGTCAAATATGGCGTCCTACTAACCACACATAAAAGTCAGAGTTGAGAAATTATCGCTCGAGTGATTGAACTGAATCATTTTTTATAGCGAAAAATTATAATCACAACTGGATGCTGATAAGCAATAATGTGTCAACCCACAAAAAGTCAAATTTTAAGATATTGATGTATTTTGATACTGCGTCACCTATTTAACATTATCCAAACAAATTGCAAGTCATCTAAACTAAATAAGTATGGAAAAAAGTTTCTTAACTCAATGTTTCGTATTTCAGGTGCGTTTCATATTTTGCAATTTATATAATAATCTCAAATATTTAAAAACTTATTATTATATAACATATTAAATCTGCTTTTGATTCAATATACATTTTATCAAAATAGAAAAAAAAAAGATGAAAATATATATCTTTAAAAAATTGATTAAGAATGTGTTTAACAACTTTAAACGTCATTTTCTTAAAACGAAGTCCGTGTGGCTTGACACAGTATTGCTTATCAGCGTCCAACTAATGTTCGAAAATTCGTGATTACCGTTCCAAGTATTGTTACTAAATTAGACAAGTGAATAATAACAGACTATAAGTTCGATACCATTCTATTTAAAAATCAAAAACCTAAATATTTATTAATCTAATAAGCAGACAAAAAATTTCTAAATAGAAGAATTAATGAAAACTACGATAATTAAAATTGAACCTTTACATTTTTCAATTTTTCACTAATCTCAATAACGTTAGTATTTCAAATGATACGGTACTCATACTTCCAGGGAAAGTAAGGTTACTAGAAGGAGAATACATATATGACAGTACCTTGAATTAGATAATTGGAAACCACTAGAGAATACGAAACATTACTTAAGAAAACCCCCTGAGTTAAACAGACTCTTATATTCCGTAAATTTCCTTTTTTAACCGGAAATCTTTAACCATTTGAATAATCGCAGAATACTTCGATTCCTCCCACGTAAGTTGTAAGTGTAAGCCATAAAAATGCTGTTAGCATTTTTACTGAATACTACACTAATATTTTTTTTTCAAGGATTTTTCAGAAGTATTTTGTTGTACTTTTCAAACGACAACGGACTTAAAGAGCTCTCCTGTAAAATTGTAGTTTTGGGGTTACAACTTACGTAGGAGGTATCAGTTTACCTTTATAATTGCCACTGATGTAATGCCTTAAAAAGTTAGACATGCAATTACATTCCTCGAAAAGCAAGTCAAAGCTTCTCGTACTAAACACGCATTACGTAACCAAGACACCGTAGTGAACTGTCGGAACGGTTCACGACCGACGATAGCGCCGTCCAACGACCGCGGACAAACGACACGACAAAACGATCCTTATTACTAACACCATAGAGAATATTTTTTCATAAATAAACTTTATAAGCGCCGATTTAATATATTAGCCGGCGATCAGTCAAAACGTAATATTTTTGAGAAATTAATTGTTTTTTTCTCTTCGATCCTCTGCTGGAAGGGCTTTACGTCATCGTCTGCGCGCGCGCCGCTCTGCGTTCGCTGAATCCTTATAAAAAAAAGGTAACAATAAAATATGGCACGCTAACCTCAACGTGAATGATAGCTACAGTATTATCTCTACACGTGATTTAAAATTATAACATTTTAATATTATAATTTATAGCTTCGTCATATTTTTTTTAAAGAAATAGATCAATTTTGAAATAATATATAATATAATTGTATTATTACAAATACAATATATGTATTCTTAGGCAATAATTACATTAGTAAGTTTCTATCTCGTTATTGACATAAAACATCTCTAGGAAACCGTTACCTACGAGATCTGTAGCCGTCAAAAATAAAGGCAAAGCTTTCAGGTGTAAAGCGATTGTTAGGATCAATTTATATATTTTTATTATTATTTTAAAATTTAGTATAAAGTTATATATTTAAATAGGATTTATGAAATCTGTAATTTATTTCGTTGTATAACTGGCCGTAATTGTTTTTCTTCTCTTTTCAAATTTAGAACGTGGAAAAAATTTATTGATTTTTGTGTGGCGTAATATGTATTGTTGTCGTAAAAATGAGTCATGAATATAAAGTTTTTCTGTTTATTTAATGTTTAATTAAAATACTTAATTTCTAATGAGCTATCGAACAGCGATGACAAACAACTTATGTGAATCTTTATGAAACTCTGAGAGCAAAATTTTGTAATTCTCGACTGATATACACGAATATAGAGTTGCTTAGCAACTTGTCAAGAGAGAGAACATGGGGCATGTACACAGGTTTTTTAAGCTTAAATTGCTCAGTGTAAAATTAATTATAGGAAATAGCCAATCTCATGGCCACGGTCTATGTGAGAAAATTTAAACTGCGTACCTAATTACTTCAATTTTTAAAAAAATATTTTTCCTAAACGGAAATTGAACCCTTGGATTTTGATACAATTACAACCTGTGTTGGATACTTTCCAATAGCGTCAATTATAAAAAAAAATCTGTTAATATGAAACGGTAAACTAAACAGCCTTTTTCGAGATAATTTCAAATGATAGTAGTACTCAGTTCAAGGAAATTTTCGACTGTATGTATATATTTTTAATGTTTTCTCATCGATTTCCCCGCTGATTTCGAACCAGGTATGGTGGTTTTTTTGGTTTGAAAGTATATACTTTCTAATTGATCCCATCGTTATCAGGTCAGGATTTTTTGCTGAGATTCTGGAGATATCAAGAGAACTATTTAAATATTACAAGCACATTTTACCGATTTAGGTATTGCTTTTAGTTAATCGTGCATTTTCTCTTGAAAAGCAGAATTTGCTGAAGTAAAAATTACATATAAAAAGTTTTAAATTTGCCTTCAAAATATTATTTGATTGCTTTCTAGTTTACATGTATGCAATTCACTTTTGAATTCGGTTTATTTATTAAGTTATATTTCGGTTTATTTATTAAGTTATATTCGGTATATTTGTTAAGTTTTTATTGTATTACAATTGCACAAGCTTGACAGAATATACCTAATGCTTATTCGGTTCCAATAACCTAGTTCCGTTAGCTTAGCTGACTAACATTTTGACGCGAAAAAAAGTTAGGTTTCTACCTAAACTTTGGTTCTGTTGTAGTAATATCTGATTCATAATTTAGAATAATACTGACGAGCATGAATCAATCTATTAAAAATAGACTTTTTCCTTTAACTTACCGCATGTCATAATTTGTTCCTTATTAGCGCCATTATCTGATTGTGCAATAATACAATATGTGTTTTTTTTTTTTTAATTAACATGTTTGTTTCATGGCAATAATGTTATTTTATAAGGTATCTATCGTTTTAGAAGAGAGAATTCATCACATGACCTTTAAGCGAGCAAATCTTATATATATATATTAATATGTAGGTTTCGGGAACGATAAATCAGTTTCATTCTAAAATAAATCAGCCAAGTGCGTGTCGGGCCACGCACAATGTAGGGTTCCGTAGTTGTCAGAATTATCAAGATCGGTCAAGCAATCTTCGAGTACCTATTTTCGTAAAAATGTTTGAATGTGAATTATACTAACGATTTTGAACATTAAATGTTCGTCGATTATTTATTATTCTAACACTTGTAAAATATACTTAGCGCCGATAAATTTCCTTCCTGATTAGCGCCTATGAAATCTATGGAGATTTGGTTGAAAACTTGATAAGCGCGATTCAGAATCACTCGCGACATGTTTTATTAAGACATTGTTTTATACCTTATTTTATATTTTATTTTAATTTAAACTTATTAAATATTTATTTATTTATTCATTTAAATTCATATATTAATTTAAAATTATTAATATTTACATAATGTGATGCTTTAAAAAGTGAAATATTTATTTTTACTTAGATCATCTATAACTCGATAACCATAAGAACCAACATAGCCGTGATAATTTTCCTTTTAAATTCATTATATGTACCGCCATCGTGAATTTTTTCATATTTTTAGACGCAGCAGTTTAGTGGGTAGAGGGGGGGGACACTTGACTCTAAGAAAAATTGACACTTCAAAGCTTAATATTTCGGAAACAGTTCGTCGTTCGGAAAAATGGTTTTCCCACACCTATAACATTTTTAAAAGACCTATCTAACGATACCCCACAACATGGGATAAATGAGAAAAAAAATTTTTGGTCTCTCTTAACACATATTGTACGACTTTCTCGGCGTAATTCATATGTATACTCATACCGAATACCAGCTTTCTGGTATTAAGGGTTTCGGAGCAAAGCCGCGGACAGACAGACAGACAGACAGACGGACATGGCGAAACTATAAGGGTTCCGTTTTTTACTACGGAACCCTAAAAACGTCGTATTCTACTATTTTTTGTAATTTACTACTAAATCTAAATATAACTTCCAAGTAACACGATTTACCAAAAAATTATTTTAGCACCCAAAATGTCTTCCACTTTCAGAAGACTAACCATGTAACATGTAATGTAGTCGATGACTTGCTATCAATTAATAATCCAGTAAGTCAAAATTGAAACCAGGCACAGATTTTAACGCCAAAAGGTATTAATGTAACATATATTTAGATATAAAATATCACCGATGGTTAGGCCTTTGTGCCGCCAATCCCAGATGGAGCAGCGTAGTGGATAAAAGTCTTAACCTTCTCCTTAACAGGAGAGGCCTTTACCCAGCAATGGGATATGTACAGGCTATTACTTTACTATCTTTTTCATTCATTAAATAAAATTCTAATGCATTTTTATTAAAATCGGCTTCGAAAATTTTTTTAAATATTTCTCGCTACATTTTATTTGAAACAGCCTTGTTTTACAACTAAAAGCTACTTTAACATTTTTTTTTCTATTATTAACTGTTATTATTTCGGAAATACATGTCGTATAATTTATACCTGTTTTGAGTATTTATATCTATCTTGAGTGAAACCGTTGAGTGTGATTCGTTTATTAATTTATTATATTTAGTTGCATTTTAATTCATTAATACAATGACGTATTAATCGTCGTAATTATATATTGCACTCGGAACATGAGTGTATAAATATGTAGGTATATCCTTGCAGGTCATCCTCGGAAAACTTTTTGAAATGCTCCGATGATCATTCATGAATCACTGAAGACGAGAAATATTGAATGAAATATTGTGAAATATTTCCTAAAATATGATTACGTCAATAGAATATAGCCTACTTAATAATTAGTTTCCGCCTTTTATACGGGGTGGTTGCACTTACGTTCCACGATTTGAAAGAAACATATTCTTTTTCAGCGCTGGATTTACTAGGGGGGCACTAGAGACCAGTGTCCAGGATGTGAAATTTACAGGAATGGCGAAATTTGGGTTTTATAGTATATTTTTTTAAACATTATTCTAAGATAAAAAAATATTTACGCGATAATTGCAAAAAAATTATGATTTACAATATTATAATGAAAAATTTTAGTGTAAGTACTTGTTATTATATTTATTTATACCGAAATTATGATCTGAATCTCTACTAAAGTATTTTTATTTTTTTAAGGTGGTGATTTTTCTAATACTTTTACATAAGTACGTAATGATTAAGGTAATGGGACGGCATTTTTTACATTGCCCCAAGGCAGCATTGAGGGTAGATCCGGCTCTGTTCTTCTACATTATCTCTCTGATGATCAAGAGCATAGATGGCACTTGCGTGTCGCAATCGGGTATAAAAAAAATATTCCTGAGCCTTGCACCATGTATACAGAAAGAGACGGATTGACTGAAATTAGTTATTTTTGCACTCATATTTCAATAATATCCTTCTTAACAACGAGACCTTTGTTCAGCTGTGGGATATTTATAATTTTTTTTTAACATTACGTTCCAGTCTGCAACTTGACTTGCATAATTTTCTCTTAAGTATACTTACATATAAAAAGTGAAATAAAAGAGGGAACTGCGATTGAATGCATAAATATATGTAAATTATATTACTACCCTGATGAAGAACATAATAAAATTTTATCAAAATCGGTTCATCGGTTTAATTGATTGAAGTACATTTGCATTTATGATATTACTAGCAGCCACTCGCGACTATGGTATAAAATTTCATAACCGTTATTCTCTAATGTAATGTGATGTATAAACTACAATACTGTAAAATTTCATCGAAATCCGTTCAGTAATTTTTTGCATATAAGATGGACAAACATACCTCGCAAACTTTCACATATATGTCTATAACAATGTAGTGTAGTGTGTGTAATGTTTTTTTATTGATTTCATGTATTTTTAATGACGAATTTAAAAAATATAATAACCTCCTCTTTCCTTCTCTATAATAACTGTGAGTGTGCTAAATTTCATACTCCTCCGTCCACGCCATTTTCGTAAAAAGGATTACAAAGTTTTTACTTCACGTATCAATATATAGAATTATGTCTTAAAAAACTATAGAGGGATTGAAGTGACGATGCAAAAACACGTATCTCCAGTTCTAAGTTGCTAAATTGAAACTAATTTATATAATGGACACCTCACTAATTATCACCTGCCGCGGAAGAATAAATAAATGGTTGTTTATGATTTTTTTTTTCATTTTGTATGATCTCAATGATAATGTTTCTGAATAATTTTTGAACAGCTTATATGAAGTGATCTAGCCTCTCCTAAAAGGTATTCAGATATTATACCCGCGGCTCTGTCGGTGTATGATTGGGAAATTTTCTAACTTATGAACTTAATACATTTAATAGCGACCCGCCCCGGTTTCGGACTGGTGGTGTAGTTTTTTTTTTGGCTTACATGTAGAGAATGGCCGGAAATTTTAAAGTTAATCTTTAAAATTTCCAGCTATTCTCTACAATATGTACTAATAAGGTTAATTTATGTTATGCATATCCGTAAGCATTAAACATTAACAAATCTGAATCTTAAGCGTTCTAAAAGATGACTAGTTTTCAATAAACATTGCGCATCGCTTCTGCAAGACGAGTCTTATAGAAATCAGTTTTTTCTTTGAACTCGTAATTGACGGACGCCCCACGTCTTACACGGAACTCTAAAGCAAACATTAGCTCCCAATGCAAACAATGTGACAAATACACTTTACACTGTAGACAATATTAACAGATTTTGATTCTATAATTACCTAAATAAGGGCCAAAGTCGCGTAAAACGTAGAATAAACAGGAACGTCGCGAGCAGACGCGCTGTCTGCGATCTTCACGCACATTCTACGAATTTCACTATTCATTTCACATGTTCCATTACCATTTCTCGTTTAACATTAACCCAGTTTCGGGGATCGTATAGTTTACGAGCAATGGAAAGTTGACAAGTGGAATGTTCCAGGCTCGTTGCAATGCGTGCGCCAACCATTCAAAGATTCCGATAAGCGAAAAGTAAACACAGCGCTAGTAGCTCTCGTAAACGACATTGGGTAAAGGTTGTTTGCACTTTTAAAACAAATAAAAAGACCTATATCTATTCGAGACTTCTAAACCGCGTCTGGCAATTAAAACATCGCAATTATTGATTATGTAATTTACGATTTGGTCGATAAAACATATGGCGAGAATTACACTTATAAGTTTTGCTGAGATTTTCATAAGATTTACACAAATTATTTATCATTGTTTTGCACTTGAAAGAGTTTAGTCTACTTACTTCAGTGCCTTTTTGACACAGCTTTCGTAAGGTTATTATGATGTTTTATATCAATTACAAGAGTAAAACTTATAAATGTAATTCTTGCCTTACATTTAATTGAAACTAAAAAAAAATTTATAAGTGATGTCTTTATGACAATTATGTTTTTAAAAGAATAACTCTCGAGTTTCTTGCCGGTTCTTCTCGGTAAAATCTACATTCCGAGCCGGTGATAGCTTCTTTATTAATGCTAAAATAATAATTAATTTTTGTGTATTTCCAACTTGAATAAAATATATTTTGATTTTAATTCTATTCCGAATAATAATTTTACCTTTACATAATTTTTATCTTAACATAAGCACGAGTAACGTAACTAACGTTATTTTTAAGGCAAATGCAAGCAACCTTTCCGGCCTTTAAAATAGATTTCGTCCGAACTGGAACGAGCGGGCTTATCGAAATAGCTTAAGTAATAAACATTCTTCAGGAATCCGCCGTTATCCATGAAGAATTTCTCATAAAATTTATATCGGGTTTTGTTTTTGTGTTCTTTGACGTGCGGATCGGAAATAGATGGTTTATAGCGAGCACTTACACCCCCAGAGTTATGCACCTCGCACGAAAATACTAAGCCCCGAATTAAGCCCACGTGGGGCCTGTAGCAGAAACAAATGGGGGTTACCAGTATTTAATATAATATTAGTATTAGCAACACATAATATTCGAAACATTGAATTGAGAAACTTTTATCCGTATTTATTTAGTTTAGATGACTTGACAATTTTTAAAATTATGATAAATACATGACGCATCAGAATACACGAATATCTCCGAATTTGATTTTTATGGGTTTATACTTTATTGCTTATCAGTATCCATATGTTATAAGTTTATTGATAGGACTCACAAGAATACCAACATCACAAATGAAAGTGGATAAAAATAACTAGTGACTAATCGAATGTTTAAAATCATTTCATTGAATTAGAATTCCCTACAAACCAATTTGTCACTCATTGCATAACATTATATAAACCTGCACTTATGAATCCTTCCTTTTAGGGAATTGAGGAAAACGATAAATTAAATATAGTAACACCACCCACACATGGAAATCTGTCGCTACTCATATGGATTTTAACCGACTTTCAAAAAGGAGGAGGCTCTCATTTCTTCGGGAACATTTTTTCTATTTACCGATTAATCAGAAACGGCTGGACCAATTTGGTTAATTCATAATTAATTAAAAGGGTATGTGCTCTCCAATTTGTCTCATAGAATTTTTATCAAAATCGTTTTGGTGGTTTCGTTATAAAATCGAAATAACTAGCACAAGTACGTCATTAGTAAATGACGTATTTTACTCCTGTGTAAGTTATTTCCTCTTTTTTTTTTCAAAAGTCTTATTTTTCATTATAGTTATATGACACTGAGATAGGATCAATTTATGTTTTTATAATTTTTAAGGTCCTTTAAGCTATTCTTCTAACTTAATCTATATAAGCAGTAAGGTACAGTTCACAATTTATTGATAGTTTACAATCTCGTTATAGATATAAAGTAGGTACCTACTAGTGACATGCTCTGGCTTTATATGGGTGTAATTAAGAGCCGCTGAATAGCAAAAAATTGGATTCTTTTTTTCATACAAAAAGTTTAACTAGATTTTATAAAATATATTATCTTCCGTGGACAATTGACTGAATGATGATAAATACCCCCATCACAATCCATGGCGTGGTTCAGAAGTTAGCGAATAAAGAGATAGACGTGGACTGTTTTATTTTTTATACAAGATGTACTTAAAGTATATAGATCTTTTGGATTTATTAGAGATTACCTCGTAAGCCTCTCCAGAAGTTATTGCGATCAATTATATCGCTATGCATAGTTAAATTTATATTTATTGATATAGATATGTAAAGAGGTAGTCATATGGTAAAATACAGGATGAAATAGAGAATGTGTTGGACATTTTTTAAAAGTAAAAAACTAAAAAAATAAATATAAAAGAGTAAATTTAAACGTTAGACCTTGTAGATTCGTATAGATATATATACGTATAGGCATCGTTTATGGAAACGAATTAGAAAAACACATTATTTCATTTTACTTTTAAAAATCGATTCTGGTAATGCTGGTAAAATGTCCAACACATGCCCAGTTGACAATCCGTATATGGAAATAATTAAATAAACATATTTGTAACTAAGTATATAACATAATCATTTGAGTTAATTTTTTTTTCTATAAATTAAATCGCACTTAAGTTCATTGAATACCAAATACGTCAAAGCTTTAAATTGAGAATAAAAAACCCAATGACATAAAGCGTAGAGTACACTCTCAAAAAACTAAAGTTCTACAAACTTCTAGACAGGTTAAAAAATATTGATTTTACCACGAATGATTAATGTGTAAATAATCATAGACTAACAAAAAATTGGCGCCATGTTAATAAAAATAAAAACATAGTCCACTTCACTCGACCTTCAACATGGACGGTGGTGTTTTTGCTCTTTAAAAAAATAAACTGTCAAGTTTTTAGAATATTGATTTAGCATTATTATTGATTCGGTAATAAAAAAAATTATGTCACAATGGTGCTTTTAACTTGACCAGAAAGACCTTAATTGATTCCCCTTATAACAATTTTGACTGACAAATCCTGTAAGAAAACGCGTAATTAAAAGTTGAATATAATGAACGTGAAAGAATTGACGGTTGTTTTGAAATATCAAATCAAATGTTAGATTGTCAATTAATGAGCATTCGTTACAGATACACTTGTGTACAAAAAGTCTCTTTTTCTGTATTTTTTATTTAGATTTTAGAAATTCGCAATACATGGCACTGAACTAGACATTAATTAATTAGAACTGTTTTAAAAACCACATTTTTAACAATGAAATCTGTAAAAAAATATATAATTTATATAATTGGCGTGTAACAATCATTATGTTATAATAAAAAAAAAACGTAAAAAGTCCGGATTAGATTGTAGCCTAATATTATTCATAAAAAATAAATTTTCTATAATCTAATATTTCTTAATCAATTAATAAAATAAAAATCATTCAAAAGTTTTCATATTTATTTTAAATTGCGAGAAATAACTTATCACTAACAAACTTCATTTCAGTTTTTACGTTAATTTTAATCTTTAATGCAAAAATTTAATAATGAACTCTATGTAAGATAACGTATGAGGACTAATATTCTAAATTTAATATTATTTTCCTTCGTTAATTAATAAATCATTTGATGATTTTTGATGTATAAAAAACTATAATCGACTAACAAGTCGATAAGTCGGTACTTAAATTGATAAAGATATGATATTTGAAATTTACGTTTACAAAAAGCACAAAAAAGGTTTTATTCAAATTTACACGCTTTAAGATACGCGAATGTTGATCATATAATATATTTTCGCAATGTATGATATCTTATGATATCTATTCAAACATTATCTTAATTGTACACGTGGAATGGCTCTACGTATACGTAAGTGGTATATGTCAAGTACCTAGTAATTACCGAAAGCATCGCTACGGGACATTAGAAGAAAAAACCGGTACAGTGCGAGCCTAATTGTCATAGGGTATATAACGTTACAACCAAGGGCAGATCCAGGGGGGTTCATGGAGATCATGACCCCCCGGGCTGGGACCAAGACCTAGAGCACTAATTATAATTGTTAAACATGATGATGATTAACATGACTTTTATATATTTTTTATCACAATATATATTCAATGTAACCTTTAATATTTAATATAATTTGTATGGTTGAAGAACGTTTAACCGGACTGGCACTTCTTAACGTCCATAAAAACGTACCCATCGAAGTAGAAGAAGTGATAACTTTTTACCTGTATTGATTATTATCAAACCTAAATTATTACTTGTGACTTGACCACAACTAGGTGACACCCCCTGGCGGCGAAGCTGGATCGAACGAGCAGTAACCATAAACGCGAGTGAAGCCGCGAGGGGCAGCTCGTAGGTTATATAGAGCGATGAGAAATTTAAATTTAATCAACATGGGTATATAGACAGACAAAAGGACTTCTTTTTCACTAGCTTTTGTTCATAGCTTCGCTTGCGTTAACGTAGATTTTATTTCAAAATAATGCGCTTGTATACATTCATAAAATATATTAATCATTTAGAATAATGTTCCTTCCAAATGGTTCCATAATCTTTAAAATAGATTTAGTGCTTTCAAAGTTTACTTCGCACATACAAAATATGATCTCTCTTTTTATTATAGATCTACGGGGATCTAAGGGCAGTTCCCTTATGTACAAATTTTACCTCTTTTTAATTTAAGTATAGATTACTTTTAGTATAGAAGTATGATAAAATCTTCATTATTTCTACAAATAAGACACGCTCGGTCGTTATATTGTATTATTTTTCTTCTTACAGTTTCCTCTCTCAAAACACAATGCTCTTCCTTTTTTTCAGTCTCGACAATTGTTCCAATTTCAAATAGTCGTATCCAACATTTTCTTTTTAAGTGACCTGCCAGTGTTAAAAATATAAATTTATACAGGGATAAAAAATACAACCCGGAAATGTTTTTGTACTTTTACGCGAGCGTAAAATTTTACTTTTACATTTTATATTACTTATTGTTTCGATAAAACAAATTATAAGTATGTTACGACATTCACTATTCAAGGCTTGAGTGCTATTATAACTGCAATAAAATCACAAAATTATAGGAACTTATTACTTGACTGAGCCAAATGATCGTAAACTTTTTGCTAAGGTAAAGCCTAGCTGTAGCCCATTGACTGGGCTGGCTCGAACGGGGCAGAGGGTAATATCTAATTCTTACGGTGAGTTAGTGCCCTCTGCCATTTCTTTCCGTACTTTCTATTCCCTTACCTGTCTTATTAAATTTTAAGCTGGTATTTGATGCTGCAAATCTCCATAGACAGCGGTGATCAATTAACATCGGGTGTCTCGGGTGCTCGTTTAAGATATTATTGTAAAAAAAATATCATAAAAAAAAACACAAATTTTTTTTTAAACTCTTTCTCAACTCTACAATAATTATTACTCTTTTACTGAAAGAAAATAATTGGAAAACTAGTTAAAAACTTGAATAGCTTTATTGTAACGTAAATCAATAGTGACTATTGAAAACAGAAATAAAATATTGTTATGTTGATATTGTTAGAGAGAACGTTTTTTTACGATCACAATTACTAACCAATTTACTATTTTGGTCTGAGACCTTTTGTGACCTTAGAATATTAGATTTATTGTTTGATCAATAAAACCTCAATTTAATTACATAAAAAATATTAATGGAAAGATTCGTTTTAACTAGAATAAATTTGATACTGAAACAACCTTTTTAATTTAGATACTTTTTTTTCAAATTCAAATTTCTTTATTTTAGATTTACCTATAGATTATATATACACAGATTTCACCTTTTTTTAAATTACTTATAGATTACATATACCCTACATATATAGACTCATTTTTGCATTTAATGTTTCAAATGTAAAAATGAGACTGAGAATGAGTAAAAAAACGCCGTTGTACAATTATTTTTAACCAGTAGTAAGTTGAAAGTTCTAGAAATTCCTTAGTGGATGCTTATAACATAAAACGTAAAACTGTCATAATTTCAAGTTTGTAGCCTCAGAGGTTTAGGCTCTGCGTTGATGAATCTGTCAATCATTCAGCCATGACAAACAATTATATATGCTGATAAGCAATAATGTGTCAACCCACAAAAATTAAATTTAGATATATTGATATATTCTGATAATGCATTTCGCATATAACATTATCAAAAAATTTTCATGTCATCTCAACTAAATAAGTACGGAAAAAAGTTTCTTAATTTAATGTTTCCAATATTGAAGTTCCATATTACTCCATCCATTCCATATTTAGCAATATGTAATAATCTCGTATGTTTGAAAATACTTATTATTAGATAATACTCTTTACTAGCCTATCTGCTATTAATTTATTATACTTTTTATCAAATTAAAAATACAGATTTATTAAGAAGAGTTTTGCCATCTTTCGACGCCATTTTCTAAAAATTTAACTCGTGTGTCTTGCTGATAAGCAATATTATGTGTATTGCTTATCAGCGTCAATATGTAAAGATGTTCCTGGGCAACGCTACAATAATCACTTTAAATTGGTCACTTGCTTCTAGTTTCATAAGAAAAATACATCACATTGTGTTTTACCAGAGGTAGACTAATGTGTATCATATTGCGGATAGTATGCACAGAAAATGATTAAAATGTATTTAATTGTTGATATTTTTTAAATTATTTGTGGAATTCGGTTAGTTTTCCGCGTGTAATATGATCGGTTTTTTATTAACCTGCTAACCTATGAGGAAGGCAAATCGATCCCGGTTATTCTTGCCTAAGTAGCAATTTGTAATCATAAACTGTATTGTATTGACAAAATTTTAAATGAGTAACTATCGAGTTACTTACCGGTTCTTCTCGGTAGAATCTACGTTCCGAACCGGTGGTAGCTTCACTGATGTAATTTCTTTTTCTTTCATGTATCATGTATGAATCGCCAGATTCAATAATGCTCGTAAGAGCCTACTTGAATAAAGTATTTTTTGAGTTTGATTTTGATTGATTAAAATATTTTATTATCTTGATTTGTTTATGATATAATTTTAAAAAATACTAAATATTTTTTTTATTCTGCTATCTATTGCATATGGCACAATATTGTTTTACGACACAGATTTTAATCAATTGAACTGTTTATTATTAGGACTTCTTACGACCTCAAAAACAGATTATGTATTTTCGTTTACTTGGATGATATACTTATCCCAGTTATATAGTATATTCTTCGAACTACTCAGCCATATGAGACTATTCTGAAAGTATACTTTTAAATGAAAAATAGAACTTTTAAAATTCATTAAGAAATGACAGAATACTAAGGTAAGAAACATTCCTCCTCGATTTAAATTATACATTTTTTCGTCCATCATAAAAAATAATGCAATTCAATACCTCTGTTCAAAAAAGTAGTTTTCCAAAGATGATTTAGCAGTATTGTAACGATGCTTTATCATGCAATATTAGTCGTACTTAAAAAAAACATCAATGTCATGTATCCACTGTAAACGACACTTGACTCAAATTCAGTCTGATTCATTTTAATCAGTGCACACAGATTGTTTAGCCAGAAATCTCGTTAAAGAAACATACATTGTTCCATCCGTTTTTACTTAGTCATAAGATGGTCTTGATGGGAAAAATATTTAATTATCTCTAAGATAGGTATTATTAAAATACATGTCCATATTAATACTACATAGCACTGATCAGTTTGTTTGTTAAATCGCGCTAATCGTTTAGATCTATCCAGGGCCTTGATTAGGGTTGCCAGATGGCCGGGAAATCCGAAATTGTCCCGGAATGTAGCGTCTTGTCCCGTGTCCAGTAATTAGATTACATTGTCCCGAAGTTTTAAAAAAAATTTGAAAAATAAAACTGTACATAAGTTTCATATTTTCTGAATGTCTCTACTAGCTAGAAGAATGTGGAATTTGTGGTTATAAAATCGGGCATTTTCGCTCGCTAGAATTGTGCTCATAGAGAATCAGGTCGCAGAAAGATTAAAGGCTATATATAATAAAGACTATATATCGTTAGTTAAATATAAAAGTGATATTATAAAAAAATAAGAAATTTTACAGTATGAGCATTTGAAGTTTTTCTAATATATATATTTTTTTCGTATGTTTAAAATTAGGTATTACCATTTTAAGGTATTTACATAAACGTTGAGATTTTATATTTATTAAAATAATGTTAATTATAAAAACAAGAATCGTTATCAAACGTAAACTGAAAAATCCTCAATCGAGTTTCGGGCGAAATAAAGGTTCATCGTAAAGTTTAGTTTTTAAGCATAGATCTCTTTTTCAAAAAATTTCAATATATGACGTTTTTCCATTTAAGCGACTTGCACTACTTACTAACTTAGCCATTTTCGACTACAGTAACTTTAACTTCGTTTAAAAATGACTGGTATCCATTCCTATCAGTCGTTTTATATAGATCATAATATAAAACGCGAGAATCGATTAGTCCCATATAGTAATCTATACACATAAAACTCAAAGGTGACTGACTGACATCTATCAACGCACAGCCCAAACTACTGGACGGATCACGCTGAAATTTGGCCTGCAGGTAGATGGTATGACGTAGGTATCAGCTAAGAAAGGATTTTGATTAATTCTACACCCAAGGGGATAAAGTAGGGGTGGAAGTTTGTATGAAACTTTGTCAATTTTAAGTCGATCGGGCTGAGACTTTGCATGCATAAAGATACTATGACGTAGACATCACAGACATCGCAGACGAAGTCGCCAGCACCAGCTACCTAAGAATAAAAGTCATATGTTTAAAAATAATATTTCTTAGAACCTGCCAATCACACCCCTTGTCTGTCTGTTCTAAATTAAATATTTAATCGGAAGTGACGCATTTATTGATGATTGTTATACACCAGATCTATAAGTGGTTTCTCGGAGTAATACGTGTGTGAGACACTCTTCTCGGAAGTCTGACGGTATATCGTTTTTTATCTCTTCTGAAATCATAAATCATAGTGCAGAATCGATGTAGGAAAACCATACAATCGATATACTTCTACAAACCAATATTAAGATATAATAAAAATAATACTTTAAGACAAATTCTTGCTTAGCCAAGTTTTTGTTGTAGAAACAAATATAGAATTATGACTAAATGATGTAACATCCCACATAATTGTATATAAATGAAACATTTTACATCTACATGTATATTTTTGCTTATACTAATATTATAAACAGTTACAATTTTGTTGTAAGTTAATCTATAGGAGGTAATCTCTGAACTTCCAATTCGATTTGAAAAATTCTTTTCGCCATGCATCGCCCGTTTATTAAAGAAAGTTATAGGCTAAATTACATCACGTTACGACTCACACAAGCGTAACTACAAACGCAAGTGACGCCACGAAAAGCAGCTAGTATTTATTAAAATTAAAGAAACATCTATTAATGAATTCATTATCTGTTACATATTAAATAACTATTTAAATTACATTTATTCAATGCCATATAATAAATATAATACAATGCAATAGTACATAATCCTACAGATTACATAATAGTTTCTTGATAGTACACTAGAACACAGTACAACAGACAGTTGATTAACACATATGTATGTAGATTCTACTTTAACGCCAATAGGCGATTCAAATTTTGCCTTCCCTACTTATTGTCTATTTTTCTTTATTTGATTCATTTGATAACAATACTCAGAACGAAAATCACGTAATTTTTTATTATAAAAATGATTCAGTGCAATCATTGGATCTATAATTTCTCATCTTTAACACTTATGTGTTGTTATAAGTACGTATATTTGTCTACTAAATAAGACAAGTAAAAAAAATAGACTATACAATACGAAACCCTAGTTCACAATCACACTCGAAATATGTAAGCGGTGAAAAATATTCTGACTAACAAAGAGAGAATTTTTGTAATATATAAAAAAGACCCTTTAGTATTTTGCAATTTCAGGCACTATAGACTCTAGTCTACTGACAACGCTCTCTGAGCTTCGATTGGAAAATAAAATAAAAAAAAGACTTATTTAAAAATTCGAATTCGAATTACATTTTAAAATTCGAAAAAAAAATATTAAAAAGGCGCACATGTTGAATAATGTTTAATGTCTATATAAGAAACTAACTAAAATGTATAGTTTTTGGAAAGGGATATCTACCGTCAAAATAAGATAAAAATTCCCCTTTTCCAAACTTTTTTTTTATTGTTAAAAAAAATTAATCGTATAGCCTAAGGCGAGAATTATACTTACAAGTTTGACTCTTGAGAGCGATATAAAACAACTCTGTATCCTAGTAACAGACGTCCAAGAAAGATCAAAAGTCGTCAAGAAAGAATGTCAAAAATAAGGCACAGATAGTAAATTCGTTCATATAAAGCGATGAGATATAACTAATATAAATCTTATCCAAGACTAAGAGCAAAACATATAATTATTACTCTCGCCTAAGATCACATAATTTAATAATCGCACAAAAAATTTCATATGATTGAAATAAAAAAAAAGGTAACGCATGGTTCCCACATTAATCACCTTCCTAAAAGTGTTCCAAGAGTAGCGTTCTTTGTGGTTTTCCGTAAATACTTATTGTCCACTATAGCTATAAATTTCCTATAATTATAAACTAAGAACATTATGTCATTATCTTTGTCGGCATGAAAATATTTAACTCGTTCACCTCTTTTTCCATTACCTTGAAGTAACCTACCCGATCGTACTTTTTAATGAGGACCATTCACATTAAGACTATCATATCGCAGGTTAAGTGATTAAATTTAAAAGTTAAGTAAGTAATTAAAATTTAGTTTCTTTATAATTATCTGGTATCGTGGATGATTTTGAAAAACATAAATAATTATACTGACAACATTTTAGGACATTTAAATCTAAATAAACGGCGGAATTCGCAAGTGTTAAACATTTTTTGCGTTTTGTGCCTAAAGATGTGAATTATTGAATTTGTTGACTTTAACACTAAACTATAGACATATTTAATATATTAGGTCTTATCGCGATAACTAATGGTAGTAATACTTTTATATTGTCCGACGTTTATACGAAGTTGCATTCGTTGTGGTTACAAGCTGACTGGTGTACCGCGCGCTCTCTGGCGGTGAGTGCGCGAGTTTTCGCCATTCTCACAATATTAACATTGTCTTTAACATTATTAACGTTCGCGTGAACATTGCTTCCCGTACTAAGCGGCAATAATAAGTTTTGTCGGTCGAGAGAACATTTGGGTAATGAAGCTCAATCCAATGGTTTGTTTCCGAGTTTAAAAGATGTTCAGCCACTGCGGATTTATCTGTCTTTGTGTTTTTCACCGCTGCTATGTGTTATTTGACCTTATCCGCTATGGTATGTTTAGTTTGGCCAATATAAGAACTGCCACAGCTACAATTTACCTTGTATACACCCGGCGTTTGAAAAGACATAACATCCTTCGGCGCGCGTAAGCATTTTCAGACTTTTGTCAAGTGCGAAAATACTGTTTTGATGGAGTAATTTTTCAATATCGTTCCAACTTTGTCCGCTATTCCCTTGACGTATGGCAGGAATGCTGGTTAACGGCTAACCTCTGGTTGTTTTTCCTTCCTACCTCGTGGTCTAATAATATCACTCACCCTATATCCCTTACGTTTTAGTACCAAGCAGCAAGAGCTGATACATATTCAGGAGGTTTGCTCTTGCTGATCAGTGTCACATAGATCTTAAGCCCGATTTGTAAGTGAATTTCTTACCAAATCAAGATGCTTGTCTTTGCTTTGAGTAATGAACAGTAAAAAGTATTTTGTTAGTAACTGCACAAAAGAACCGAGTAAAACTAATTCAGATTAATATAGATATAACGACAATTCACGAAATGGTCTATGCTTCTGTCGTAGCGTGAATGGCCCTTTTTAGACATTCAATGATTAATTTCAACAAGCGAATTATATTGAACAATTTATTACAGTAATTATTAACACACTTCGCAGTAAGAGGACATTCAATACAAGCCTGTGCATTGTACGACTAAAAATTTTCCTTTGATCATAACGGTAGATTTTATCAATTTATTTTTTAACATGAAAAGTCGAATGTCACTAATTAAATGAAAATTATAAACCATTTTATTTATTAAATTTCAATAGAGAAAAAAATCAAAACGTGAAATCTTTATTCAACTGTTAATTTTTTTCATAAAAATAATATACGTAACCTAGGTACCGATTGATGTATGAAAAAAAATATAAAGAAAGTATTTATATTTAAACGTCATGTTAAAAGAACACTCGCTATAGTATTTTTGTACCTACATGATTTAACTAAGATTATGGTAATTGGTATCAAAGATACCCTGGACTATATTCGATAAAAACTTTGTACAAAAAAGAACCTCATGTAAAATTCGCAACAATTTTTACATAATAATTATGTTATTTCAATACATAAAATAGTGTTTTAGTATATATTTGTGAATTACACTGTTACCAAATATTGCATTCTATAACCCCACAAGTAATGAATTTAATGTTTGTATTTGAAGAGCGCATGTAAAAACAGAAAGAAATGTATCCTTATACTATTTAAGGCGAAAATTACATGTATAAGTTTTGCTCTCAGACTTTTAAAAATATCTGCATAAGTTGTTTTTCATTGCTTTATACCTAAAAGAATTTACTATAAGTGCCTTATTTTTGACATTTTCAGCTTTGGTAACTACTAACGCCGTATCTGGCACTAGGTTATATAATTGATTCATATCGCTCTCGTTGGTAAAACCTACGAATATAATTGTCGCTTAAAATTTTATTTGGATGTATATTAGTGATGTCCCGGGTAGCCGCGGATATTTGAAGGAGAAGAAATATCCGTGTCCGAATCCGTATCCGATGATTTTAGGCTGATATTTTACGGATCTTTTCCCTTACTAATTTTCAATAAATGGCTGAAATTTTTTTGCATATCAAATTTCTTGCATATCAAAGTAAATTGGAATGTCTCGTCAGCTATCGTTTCACGTAACAAATAAAAGTAAGTTTTTAAGTAAGAAAATTAAGACCCGGAGACGTATCCGCGGATCATAATACCAAATATCCTTATTCGGATACGAATCCGCAGATATTTAACCATGTGGCACATCACTAATGTATAAACTAATATTAATTAAATTGTTTAAAAACTCATAAGAAGAGCCTCATAAAACCTGGTATTTTGTCGCTTAATACACACCTTAGACCAAACAATGAAGGCAAAGTCAAAGCGAATGAGATGAAGCCGTCGCCAGGAGTTAGTATATAATTGGGTTACCTGTATCTCAAGGTATTTTTTTTAATGACTCCCAAAAAAGTAGTAGGATCTCAATTCGTCGAGGACTTTTTTTATGTACCTACGTTCCCGATTTCTCAGAAACGGCATGATCGATTTCTTTCTTGTTTGTTCTTTTCCGTCGATCCTATAGAATTTACATCAAAATCGGTTGAGTAGTTTTGTTTTAATACCAAAATATCTAGAATAAATATGAAATTCTAGTAGGTAAACGAAATTATCTTCTGATCTCTCAGATCTTTCCGTAATTACTGATTCGAAATAAAAAAAAAATTTCATTTAAAACACATACACCATTCCGAATAGTTATAGAGCTTATGCTCTATGTCTTATAAGATATAGATCATAAGCTGTATGACCTTCCGAAATATATATTTTATAAAATATCTATTTAATACCAAACCAAAGTCTACGTAAGTGAAGCCACAGATAATAAATATCTATAGTAGTAAATATAAGAATTTAAGCACCGTTACTACCACGTTGCCATCGTTATAAAAATATATTTTCTTAGAATTTGACATACTCCAATATCAAGCCTAAAATAAGATAAAAAATATTGGTTCGATTTTAGTCATCGATACTCATTTCAATGCCCAATTAAAATTTAAAAATATATCCATTCTGCTTTGTATTTTTATACTATGACTAATGTTACAATAAGGAAACGAATTATTAATTCGAAACTGGAACAATTTCTAATTAAATTAAATCTAATTATGTGAGCGACAGTACCGTGACTTTTTATATTTTGACAATAAAATTTTAAATAAAATAGTATGGGTATTTTCAGATAGACAATTTAGCATACTGGCTGCACTAGTAGTAAATGACATCAAGAATTTACATTTTTCTACATTTAGTACGTTTGACGTCAATGCAAGGTGGGGCCGGATTTAAATGTGTAAAGCCTCTGAGGTAGCAAAGCTGTAAAAAAGTGAGTAACATTCAGTAAATATCCCACTGCTGAGTAAAGGCCTCCTCTCCTATTAAAGAGAAGGGTCAAGGTTGGCGAATATAGGTAAACGTGTCAGAATTAATCCGGGAAGAAGAATTTCTCCCGGCACTAATTTAAGATTTCCTCAATAATTTAAACACAAATTTAACACTTGATAACACAATACGCCGATCTCGGCAAGCAGGTTCAACGTATTCTAACCACTGGGTCATGTTGACAAACGAGTAAAGGACCTAATTAAATTCCGAATAAAATTAACATTTTTTATTTGTAGTAAAATAATGAAATCTTTTAATCAGGACTTTTTGATATATCGATCGTTTCCAAATTGAACTAAAAATGTACTTATGTTATCATCAAATCTCTATTGAGGGCTCCTCTTTTGTGGAAGCCCCGGGATGTAGTCCCGTATGCCATCTACTAGATTCGACCCTGATGCAAGGTGTCATTAAGACTGACAAGCTTGCTGAATTCTATATCGGAACATATCGCAAATATACTGGTGTTATAACCAAGTAAAATTGATGTGATTGTCAGTTTTAATAAAGGATTTTATCAATCCTAAGTTTTATACATATCACTGTGCGAATTGCGATTAGCTACGAACATGATGCGAATGCTTTATTTATGACGTTACGATTGACTGCGAATGATTCGAATATAGCCAATGGTTACATTGAAAATCTCTTTAATTTTATTTAACAAAAAAACCTTTTTTGTGATAGAAATGTATTCTTCGTTTTCTTGTACAAGTGACAAAAACATCGATTAAATCATCATATGATAACTTCTGAAATATGTAACTAAGCCGAATTTTGGAACCTTCTGTTTTATCATAATAAAAAAATTATTCAAAAGAGTTGCCGTTGGCAAATCTTTGTTTCAGAGAGCCCACCATCTCTGCGATGCTGAACACCTAGAGGACGAGCTACACCACGTCAAGCTTGCACTCCACCAGAACAAGCTGCCCGTGCCTCGCCAGCATCGTAGAAGCCGTATCAAGCCACCCACAGTTGAGCGACAACCTGCATTTCTACCATATGTGAAGGGAGTTACAGACAGAATTGGCAACATCTTGAAGCGAGCTTCGATTAAAACTATCTACAAGCCTCATAAGAAAGTGAGCCAGTTCTTGAGACCTATCAAGAGTAATATTCCTTTACAGACTGCGGGAGTATACAAACTCGAATGTGAGTGTGGTTTATCTTACATAGGCCAAACAAAAAGAAGCATCGGTACTAGGGTCAAGGAACACATAGGAGATGTCAAGAATAGGCGTTCTTCAAAGTCTGCAGTTTGTGAACATGCCTTGGATAAACCTAACCATTTTATCCGACTTGATAAACCACAGATCCTCGCTAGAGAACACAGATTCATTCCTAGAATGATACGCGAGGCTATTGAAATTCAAAAACATCCGAACTTCAATAGAGAAGATGGTTGGAGACTTTCAAACACCTGGGATCCACTTATTAAAAATTTAAAATCCCAAGTCCAACAGACTGCCAGACCAAAAGATACAGTTAGTGCCTTCTGCGTGCAACCGGAACGTTATTCAAGATATCATTTAAGAAACCGTTGGCGGTAGTTGTAAATAATATTTTCTAAAATCTCAAATAGACAAATGTCACCTTAGTCTACCCGTGACCACGAACGCTGCAAAGTGCTCGAAACGTCGGGATGATAAAAATAATTAATATACGCGATTTAAATCCGTTTAAAATAGTTTCATTTCAATTATTCAAAAGAGTCTCACCCTCGATGTTCATAGGCTCGACTATAACATATTCTCATAATCAAGTCATGCTACGAATTAAGACGCAGCTGAAAGGCGATAAATAAATGTATGTCAATATACTTCGCAAAATAAAATGTTCATGAATCATTTATGAATTTATGTATATAAAATGTGAATCTAGGGAATCCAAAACTGGTATGATTTTGATAAAATTTGTAGGTAATCTTCAAATTAGCCTAGCGGGTAATCTTGTGAAGATTAGTAGCGATCATATGAATATATATTTTTTTGGCTTTTTATCATGGAGATTGCTGCCAATCCAAAACCAAAGAATACCAAAGCTCCCAGCCTTGATGAATGGGATTGAGCTAGGAACAACCCTGGTTAACCGAGGCTCGGTTATTCGAAACCGGTCCAAGTCGTCCAACCCTGGCCCAGTACTATATAAATAGCCTAAGTCTTAGTTACCATCCCAGGTTTTAACCAAGTTTAAGCCGACACGGGTGTGCAGCTCTGGGTCAAACTTGACGAACAGGCCGATACTGGGCCTATCTATATTTCTTGTCAGGTAGAGTAGTTGCTATTTAAAAAAAGTATTGCCACATAAAAAAAATAAGGGGAAATTTTAAACTATAATATTCTCATCTTTATGATTTTGTCATCATATGACCAACCGGCTATTTAAACAATTTTTTATGACATATTTACATTCTTCCGTCTGGGTTTTAAACGTTCGGTTCACAGGGACTTTCTTTCTATTTTTCCTTGTAGGTCTTTTTTCTGTATAAATATAAAATAGATTTCCACGAACAGATTATAAAGTCATTTGTATCTAATAGCTTACATTACATCATGTTATTATAAACGTCAGCTGCACGTTTCGATTTAATTAAGATTTATATTATATTACAAATTTTATTAATAAATTTTAAGCCCAATATTTATTTTCAACATTGAATGCATATATTTTATTTTATTTTAAATCAATAAAACCTCAACTCGGCTTAAAAAAATCTGCGCGTATCAAAGCCAAATATAAAAATAAACTCAAACTACACTTTTCACTGTAAAAGACTAAAAGTCATTTCATAAGCATATCTCCTATATATGCGTGTTAAATAATATTCTATAATATCTTTTTTATTACTAGATTTTGTGTAAAAGCGTTTTTACTTCTGTTAAATTTTATTAGATCACGAACAAAATACACACTGTAACATTACAGACACATGAATATACAATAAATATAAGTGGTATCTTAATTATAGGCGATAACAACATGACAATGTTAAATATGAGCAACAACTAAATTTTTTGCATTTTGATGAACAGTATGAGAGCGCATGAAATACGAACAAACAAGCGAACATTCTTATTTATTACATGCAGTCCAAAAATAGAATAAGTTACTAGAAACTGTTACTGACTTTCTTACATTAATTAACATTATGTTAATTAATGTAAGACAGTCATTTATCATAAACTATGTTGTTTAACGGTGATGATATTATATATACATTTTAAACGTCAAATACCATGAATGTAACATCTTTAGATAAAAATAATATTGTTTAATAGTACATACAAAGATAGTTATTATTAAAATAGGTGACGTCTCAAACTACGCGGAACACTTAAAACGCAAGAAAATTAATTCGTTCAATGAAACACCATGATAAGCAGAATGCAGTGTAATAGAGGAAGTCAGGTTGCGTCATGTGATACGAAATTATTTTAACCCTGACTTAACACCATGTTCCGGAATCCTACACCCGGTAACTACTGGTTTGAAAACTTTGAACCAGTAATTGCCACGAAACAATAAGAAAATATAGTTTATTCAGAACACAGCTGATAAATGCAATATTCATTATTGCAATTTTACCAGTTTACAGTGACTACAAATCAATATTAATATTAATAAAAAAAAGATTATGATAATAAAAATCTTGAAGTTACTTATTTTGATAGTAAATAATTGTGAATAAACAAAAAAGAAGAAAACAATACATACCTACCTATATAAGTCTAAATTTTTATTTTTATTTTACTTCGTTATTAAATTTACAATAAACGATATACAAATTGAAGGTCTCGGACAAATATGCCGATAGAAAATGCTGATTTATTGAATATTTAAATGAGTTTTTCTTCTTGAAACTAACTGGTTAACTGAGCTACAAATACTAGGCCTTTATTATCTAATCTAAATCGACTTATCAAGTTATTTTCTATCTGGACTAAATTTAACAAATTTCCCTTTATTTAAGCTACCTGTAAATACATTTTTAAGAAATTACGTAACATACAGGAACTTTAAACTCTAGGGACTATTGGTAACCTAAGATAGAAGTAAATTTTCCAATATCGCTCTCCCTGAGCAAAATAAAAACAATTCGCTATTGAATTGATTACGTCAAAGTTATATCATTGAAAGGTTATGGAAACGTTAAAATTTTCCAATTAACGTCGGTAAATAAATTATTTGTAAAAGCAATCGTTAATTCAACGCCAAAAATTCGAGAAGGTGCGGAAATTTTACTCTATAAACTGTGTACGGCCGAGACTCGATGTTTCGTAATTGAAAGAAAACAATTAATATGCCTTAATTGTTTTTTTTAACAAATACAACAGCCCTTACAATTTATTAAGCGCACAAACAACGTTTAAGAAATTGTTACGGTATGTTTAGAGAATGTTGTAGAAAATTCACTGTACTTAACAGTTACCTAAGTAAATGAATATTTTTATATAAGCTTTTGCTCGTATTAATGTAGATTTTGGTATGTCGAACAATTTTATAAAATTTATTTTCCTATCTGACACTTACGGCACGCGCCCGCAACTAGGAGTTAATTGTTATTTATTTATTTATCCGTAAGATACACCATCGGTATACACACAAGCGCATTCATAATACACATTTAAGTATTCTTATTCTGTGTGGTATGCCATTACAGGCGTGTACAACACTTGTTACAAGCAACACAAAATTTTCATAAATTTACTATTGAAGTAAAACTAATACAGACACGATAAGATTATATAAACTACATAATAAAAACAAAGAGAGAAAAAATATAAATAAAGAATTAAAATTAAAATAAAACAAAACTCACAATTATTTAAATTAATATATAAGAAAAAATATTTTATTAACTACTAACTAAATAACTGAAATAATTTTCTTTTAAATATAGGTAACGTGCCGTGGACGATGTCAATATTACATATAGAACTATATGCATTATAGGTAGTAATAATACGATTTATAGGAGTGTTTACCGACATATATATTTATATTTGTTATAAAAAAAGTAAAGTAACGTAACAGCCTGTAAATGTCCCACTTGTGGGCGACGGTCTCCTCTCCTATTAAGGAGAAGGTTTAGAACTTAAGCCACCACGCTGCTTCACTGCGGGTTGGCGGATATACATGTGTCAGAATTGTTCCCGGCACATGTTGGTTTGCTCACGACGTTTTCCTTCACCGCCGAGCTCGTGATTAATTTAAACACAAATTTAGTACTTGAAAATTATCGGTGCTAGCCGGGGTTTGAACTCGCGATCATCGATTAAGATCGACGTGTTCTAACCACTAGGCCATCTCGGCTCATAAAAATAAAGTCGGTAAGTACTTCTCGCAAATGCAAACAATAAGTTTACAAAGTTTTATCGCACTCGGCTAGTATGATGGATGATGGTATGTAGTATAAGAACAAACAAACATATATGTTTATATATAAGACGTATATTTTATAAACAATAATTTATTTAATCGCGTAGGTACGCCATAAATTTACGCATAATACCACGTCGAATATAGTTTATTGATGTCATAATCTACTGATCGGATTTTATTACGTGTTATTATATAACTGTAGATAAATTATAAGCTCATGAATTTTGGTACACAGAATGCCGACCAGTTTAGACGACGTTGCCTAGCAATTAGCCAGCAATTCAATATAACACGTGAGAGTATTATTAGCCCAACAAGCCAATTTACGAATTTGTCAAAGTTAGAAATGGTTACAGATTTTCAACGTTAATAAGTATAAACATAATATACAATTTATAGTTCTAAAATATCATTGATTTTTGCAATGAACATTATTGCTGAAAAATGGTTCTATAGTAGTATAAACCTATTTGTTTTCTCAATAAATACGATACGAAGAGAATCTTAGTAAAGATTTTAAATTTTAAAAACTGCATAGGGTTTTAAATTGATGTTTTAAAAATTGTAGAGCAAAATTTTTATGTCAAACCACATTCGCAGCCACGTTATAACCCAAAAGCGAATGATTAATTATATCTTAATAGCTACCCTACACAACTGGTTAAATTAAGATCTCTGATATCTGAGATTGGTAGTTCGTTAACATGATTTGTAGGCGCAAATAACCTTGGCATTGAAGAAAGTATACAATTGCACGAACATTTATAAATTTATGCACCTTATACCGAATGCCGAGTTATGTCTGCGCGGCACCCGTAGCAAATAAAACAGACAGTCTACACTTTAGAAAATAATTTTAAATAAATATTTGTTTTTCTGAATATTTTTTCGAAATGTAAATACTTATTTATATTTATATTACTTTCGAACGTCTATCGCATTTAAAAGATTTATTATGCACAAGCTAGGGGCCCGCAATATTTGCTATTCACTACTAGGCTCAATCCGACACTGCTTACACTCCCTGGTATATAAAAAAAATGTGGCATGGTAAGTACAAGGGTACAAAAAAGTACCTGTTGGCGCTGATAACATATTTTTATAAAGCCGGATTGATAATTTACAGGATTA
Organism: Hypolimnas misippus; assembly: GCA_037950945.1. Taxonomy (NCBI): domain Eukaryota; kingdom Metazoa; phylum Arthropoda; class Insecta; order Lepidoptera; family Nymphalidae; genus Hypolimnas; species Hypolimnas misippus. The sequence goes on from JBBEEQ010000011.1 coordinate 11,725,649, forward strand.
CCGTATGGAAATATACATAAACACGTATATTGTTCAGCTTTATTATGTTAGCGTAAATAAGTAACAATGATTTAATTAGGCTGGAAACATCAAATAAGGAAAATAAAGGTGGTGCCATCTAGCGGAAACTTCCTGTACTACGTCGCGGTAGAAAAAGCAAACAGAATGAATACATGAATGAAAAGATAGCGTACAATAAAATTGACAGACTAGTTCCAACTTCAGACAACTTCTAACTTCACGAACTTACAACAAAGTTCAACAGCTGATATCGCTAGGTCGAATTAGTAACGACATTGTGATGTATGCTAAAATTATTAAAATGTAGTAAACAATTGTAAACTTATCACGCGTTAGTCTTAACCAGGGATTGAACTGTGCCATACGTATTTCGAAACGAATTTGTTTACGAGTGAAAAAATATATTTATAACCTCAAATAGTAAATAAATTAAACAACAATAAAGGTAAGTAAACACAAAATTGTTTTCCTTATCTACTATTTACATACATGTGCAAAGATAATTTTTTTTGGTTAACATTTTAATCGTGTTTGTATATAACAATAACTTGTCAAATTAATTTGTTTCTGTGTGAAAAGGTCAAAGATTATTTAAGTTACCAGTTGAAGCCGCTTATATTGATTAGATTATCAAGTTTATTTCATAATTACTTAACTGGTTTTACCCAGATTCATAATGAAGATAAAATAATTTGCGTAAAGATATATTACTCTAGTTGCAGTGGTTATAGTAACTTGCTTATTTTATTCAAGTCGAAGAAAAATATACAGGGTCCCTGAAATATACATAATAAAGACTCAAGGTGCACTAATTATTTAACTTTTTTTTACTTGCACGACTGAATGAAACTGATAAAATATACATTCGTTCTATTTATTTATGACATGTCATCGTGTTAATTCAACTTAATAGTCTTTTAATTACATATTTGGTACAATTTTTTATATCGAACCTTCTATTTTAAAATGTTTTAAATAAAATAACTTACCTCGATAATTACACTACAGCGTAATTCCAAAACACATTATAAGGATAAAAACAACACACCTGTCCGTTCTAACGAGCCAGAATGCTCATTAATCTAAAGGATACCCCACTTTGCACTAATGACTTCTAAAACTGACTTACCTAAAACGTTATCGCATCAAGTAAATGGAACTGTGCGACTGACTCAATGGCTGAGCCGGCGAAAGTGACTTCTTTTTCTTTACACTCGATGCCAGACGTCGAAGCGCAGGCATATCCGTTGAAATGTACAACAACGAGAATTCTCTTCGAAAGTGCACCTTAAATTAACACTGCATCCTCAACACTACAAAATTAGATATATATTTTCGAGAAACAATTCGTTATCGTTTTCGATATTCACACAGATGCATCGTAAAGCGATGGCGTGCGTCGTTTATCTAGTTACGGGCGTTTGCGTTTAAGACGAAACCCACGCTAGGATGTGAACAATAAGACTACGTGATTACACACGATCACGGAAACGAGTGGATTTTTTCTTGTTTCTCTGGAAAGGGACGTGTTACGGTACAGGAGCGAGAGAAACGGGCTCTTAGCATTGACTGGACTTGCTTTGACCGTGCAGGATGCGATCCATTAGGCAAAAGAGCGTCCATTATTGTATTGTCGTGGGCTTATCGTAACGCTTGTCTCTCCTCATATTGCCGGGAACGATACCACGACACTGAGAATTTGGGTGATAGAATTATACATATTCATAATTCATATATTAGGCAAAATATTAAATTTCATATAAGTTACCAAAAGAAGAACAAAAGACATTTCAAGTAATCATAATCATCTACATTTTAAGTAATCAGCTAGTTACCTTGAAACTCCAATAAAAAAATAGTTCTTCTACATTATTAATGATTATTCTTAATCAGCTCCTGTTTTATGAATTAAGACGGTTACGAAGGGACTAATAATGTCACGGGACCGGATCCCGGATTACTCACGCTTGTTGGCTCAATTGGACAGTTAAGTACCAACGAAGCTCTGAAGCCGGTCATTTCCGTCGTTGTTTCACACAGGAACCGCAGGGAATACGTGCCTGGTGCCGTACGAGCGATATCTATCAAATTCAGTATTTACTTAATAAAATTCTGACATTGACTGACAGATAAAGCACTGCCTGGACCGGGGGTTTTGGAAAAATTACATTTTGTACTGGAGGAGGGACTAACTATTTTTAACGTAGTAATCCTGTTAGAAAGTATTTTTTGAAATGCATTATCTAAAATCATTAAGAATGAAGTAATTGTGTATGGAATTTTGGTATATTTGAAGTTAGCGATATGGATTTTGGTGTTTTAGACTCTAAGATAGTGTCTATGGGAATTATCGGGCCATAGTAACGCGATAAACTATGTCGAGGACACTAAATCTGTATGAAACTGCTCTGTTCCGCATTTATCTGGTTCAAATGTGATATGCAAATTGAGTTAAAGGTAATGCAGATCGTCGCCCAAGTTGGTTAACACGATGACCGACTGATAGCTAAGAAATTTAATATAAGTTCAAATAAATCGCAAAAATCCGTTTTACAAATATCTGCTATGAAAACTATACTATACTATTTTACAAATGAGTATCTGCTGTTGATCCGACTGCAGCGAAACCCAATAGGAGTGTTATGTATTTGACTAGCATACATATACATATGAATGTCCTATATGTGCTCAACGGCTAAACCGATTTTGATAAATAATTCATTATTAGATTTACCTTGATCAAATAAGTGTAATTTAATAAATAAAATTCTTTAAAATCAAAATGCGAGATTTTAAGCGCTTCAATTAGGCTATTAGATTTTTAATTCTTTTGACTAAGTCTTATATATCAGTTAACTTAAATCGTTCAGATATAAATTAAATATATAAATATTTGTAATTGGGAGCTAAAAAAAGTAAATACATCCAATGTAATTAATAAATAAACTTCCCAATATTTGATGTTAAAAATATCAGTTTCTTCGAACGAAATAACTAAAGTTGTTTCTACTAGTTAGTAGAGGGATCTAGAGGTGTAATCAAAGTGTTAATTCTATTTGAAAATTTCCTTAAAAACGCTAATTATTAAATATACAAATCAAAATCAAACTCCACAAGTCGTCATAATTAACAGACATATAAGAGGTCTTCGAGTTCTGCTTGCCGCGTGTTTCTAATAGCCTCCCCATAATTCCTATATGCTATGTGTGTATCTCTTGCTTATAAAGTAGGTACATTATATCAATTGTCAAGTGTGAACTAGCGTAACAACGACAGGTAACGGTGTCAGTCAACCGTACACCGACGCGGATCACACCACCTTTTTCCACCAATCACAATTACGCATTCGTTTAATTTAATTTATTCTTATTTTAAAATATTATATTCATTTTGTTCCGAGATTAATATTTTGTTTTTATTTCTTTATTTTGTTTGCAATTTGGTATGAGAATATTCGACTGTTTTCTTTTTAATTAAGGTCTTGTACTTTCAAGGAATTTCTACCTTATAACATTAGAATTGTACAAATTGGATTACAGAGTATGAATCCCAAAGGCGCCAAATATTGGAAAAAATGAATATTGTGCTTTGTAATAAGTTTTTTTTTATGTAGAATGAAATTATCCAAGCATATGTAGATTGAAACTGCCATCCATAATTAAGACATGTGGTTATCTTTTCTGAGCATTATTAATTAAAATAGTTGTCACTAACAACATTCTGGTAGGTGCAATGTAGTGTACCAAAGATATCTAATCTCGATGGCTTTTTCCGATATCCACTTGACTTCATTGAATTTATTTTTTTGTCACAAATAAAAACTTGATATGTATTTTTATTTGAAATAATGATGTTTTCCAATATATATAAAAATCGAATTTTGTGGGTTAGCCGCGATAAAACATAAAATTGCCAATTATTGAAATAATTTACATTTTGTTTTCCTTTATGCAAATGTTTCTCTGAAGTATTTAGGTAAAAAGAAAAGACGATATCGATCGATCAATTGATAATTTTGTATAACAATGCCACACTGGATTTCTTTCGATAGATTCGATAGATAGCGGTGAAACAAGATTCAAATTCGAAGTTCGTTATTTGTTATTTTATTTTATATTATTTTTATATTCGTTATTTCCGCCATTAGGCATACAAATAATATAATATTTATTAAAACAATACAAAACAGTTATAATCAAAACATTCAAATAAATATCGAACATTATTGTAGTAGAAATATAAATTGACTAGCTTCCGCTTGCGACTTCGTCCGCGTGGAATAGTTACTTTGGGCTAATAATGCATTATTTTAGAACAAATTTGGTTAGCATAAAAAAGGTTATAGTGAACTAACCATAAAATATAGACATATGCTGTCGCGGATTTTTTTTAGAACTTTTAAAGGGGAACAATTCTGTCGTACATGATTTTTGCGAAACTTAAACCGTTTACGCAACGCACGCAGCGTAAGCTCTCTCAATAGGAAAATAACCCCGATTTTGAAAAATTCTTCATTGGTGCTCCGCTCCTTTTGGTCTTAGCGTGATAATATATAGCCTGAAATATGTATATATAAATATGTATATACATTGAAAGAGTTTTTCAAATCAGACTAGTACTTCCTGAGATTAGCGCGTTCACGCAAACATTCAAAGAAACAAACACACTCTTCAGCTTTATAATATTAGTATAGATTTTAACATTAACATCAATCAAACTTTTAAAAAACAATAAGCTGGTACGAACTTCGACAATTTCAGTTACTTAAACCAAAAAAAATCATCCACTTTGTAATATACATTTTCAATGCAGTTCATTTTCTTTAGTTTGCGTTTAAATAGAGGCGTAGGTAAAATTCTTATGTGTTCTGGCAATTGGTTGAATATCTTAACTGACGTTCTAAAAATTCCTTCTTGCATTAGGGCTGTGCAAAGTTCACCCAATCGTCTTTATAATATAATCGACTTTATTCGAACCGTTTATTTGTCGATTCCGTTATTTAAATACGCGCTCTTTATTACAATCACATTAACCACAAGTGTTTGAATGTCCCCCGTTTTGGAATTACGTTCACCGATGGTATCCATCGAATGGTAATTTAATGTACATCCAATGACACACAAAGGCCGGCAACGCACCCGCAACGCCCTGGTGTTGCAGACGTCCATGGGCGATAGTAACCACTCAACATCAGGTGGTACTATTTGCTCGTTTACCCCCCTTTTAATAATAATAAACAAACAAAACTGGTATTAACTCATCAATCTGAGTACTAAATTTACAGTTTTTGGAGCTAAGTTAGAACCTTAAGTGTGTTCACATCTCTATTGGAATACGTAGTTAACAAAGATCGAGGTAACAATAGAATATAAAAAAAATAAAATAATAATAATACTAGTATTTAAAATTTTGAAAATGACAAATAAAAAAAATAAGTAACAAAAAATCAGTTAAAAAATATAATTATAATATATAGAATATATTAATATTCTTCTAATTCGAAGATGTAATAATTATATGGGTCTATAAGAAGGGGTTTTTAGAAGTTGTCCAATAAACAAGCTAATATTTCCCAATTATTGGAAAATAAAATACCTTCTTTAAGATTAAATTAGCTTAAATGATCCAAGATTATTCTTTCGTCCTTAATTACGAGCTCTCTCGCTTAACGACGTAAATTGTAATACGCCACCTTGAAATATTTTAAACTAATTGCTTCAATACATTGTTTCATGTTGATAAAGTTTAGGTTCATAGATCTAGGTTTAGGTCATACCCGGTCTGATGAAACTGTGACGCGTGCCATGTAGAATTACATTGGATTATTGATAAAATTCGATACTACAAAGTTGCACACCTAAGGACATTTTCCACATTAAACTTGAGACTACTCATTTAACCTATTCAGTCAATGTTACTAAATGAACCTACTACTATAATTTTAATATGCATCATTTAAAGAGTACTTAAAATATTAACAACTAGCTGGTGCTCGCGACTTCGTCTGCAATGTCTGTGATGCCTAATTCATAGTGGCTTGATGCATGCAAAGTCTCAGCCTGATCGACTTGAAATTGACAAAGTTTCATACAAACTTTCATCCCGTATTTTATCCCTTTGGAAGTAGAATTCATCAAAATCCTTTTTTTTTGGATGCCTAGTGTCACAACATGTACCTGCATGCCAAATTTTAGCCTGATCCGTCCAGTGGTTTGGGCTGTGCGTAAATAGATCACTATATCAGTCAGTCAGTCACCTTTGAATTATATATGTATAGTAAGATGACTTGTTAACATTTTTTCGCGAGTCATGATGACTTAATACTTAAAATCCCCAAAGGCTGCGGAACTACCAAACTCCTTTTGATTACTAACTTTTGTCTCTGTCGAGTCAAGCATTACGACTGATCCCGAATGTTGGTTCTCCGCAAAAGCACCATTTAAAGTATTTACTCTGTTTACTTCCTGCTACGAAATAAAGGTATTATCAATATTGTTATGGATAAAAAAACCATTGAAAAATCTTTTAAACGTCCCTTAATTAATTTTGAGTAATTATACTATTATTGATACTGGAAAATGAAATAGAACTACGGGATTTAGGTACATTTCCTTAAACATGCTGTTTCTCACCCTGTCTAAAATTAAACCTCGTGACCACCGATTCTGGATTATCCTACATATCTAAAATCTGCGTGAAATGACTTACGCGAAAACTACTTTTGACGAGATATTATATCATACATTCTTATATTTTTTTAGTTTTATCATTTCTCTTTAAATATGATGTAAAAGAAATAATTAAATTGGAAAAAGTTATTGTATCTCCGAGTTCAAAGTCCTGTATCCAAACCTCTCGGGCACTGCTAGTATTGTATTAAATAATTCCAATTGAAAATATTCCTACAATAATAAATTTCAAATAAAATCGTACGTCATATAATCAGAGAAATGTCAAATTAATTACTTTTCAAGATAAAATGTTTACATAGCATAATATATTGGTTTATAAAGTTTTCCTACATCAATAAATGTAAATTATAAACTATTGGAATCCTACTGTATATTATGATTTATGTGCTTTGATTATATTATTTTAGAATTAGAATTAATATAATATTTGGCAAACACTATTGGATAATTTTTTATACATGTAAATATTAGAAAAATACTCTAAAATGATATATTTACATACGGATACATTACAGCTGAAACCTTCGTAAAGGAACAATAAAATTAGACTTTTTAAAAGTAAAGTAAGAACAAACATTACAACCCATTTTCGTATCATAATCGGGTTCGGTATTCAAATAAAATTAACATTTTGTCCACTATGCATTTTTTTAAAACACAATTTTGCGAACGAAAGCCGTACTGTTATATTAAGTATCAATTAATTTTGACAGCGTAATTATAAACATACCAATATTAACGACATTAACGTAAACTATGCACAAAATTAATTACACTATTAAGAGATAAGAGTGTTTGTCTTACATTAAGACAATAAACTATTTATTATTTCGTATAAATATTTGAAGTTACTTTTTGTTATCACCTTTTAATTACTCATCGTAAATAATAATTGCATCTTTGATTTTTAAGCGTCAACGTCCGATGCGACAAGACTATTAAAAGATTATTTTATTAATAGCTCACTAATAATAATAACAACAAAATGTTTACATTAATAAAGATAAAAGCTCAAAGCGGATATAAAAAATAATCATATTGTCCTTCCAATAAGATTTTTTTCGTGGAACACGATGTATCTAAAAAGTATATAATAAAAATAAGAAATTATAAGTATATATTTAAATAAATAAATCATTTTTTTAAATATACCTATTAAGTTAAAACTGTTAATAACGTGTCTCGAGTATCGACTGTAAAGGTCCGGTTCACTTAAATTTGAATTATGAAAAAAATAACAGGAATTCGAGGCACGAGATGTCCTTTAGTTTCGAAATTTTTCGTCTGTTAATATTTTATGAAAACTTTACTGAGTGCAGTTTTATTTCTAGTAAGACATTAAGATATACGTCTTAAAAATACATAGTGATTTCTTTGTATTAAAAGAAATAAATATATTGTCCCAAATTTGTTCTCATTAACGGTTAGCCTACAGAGAAAGTTTAAGTTGTAAAAGACGGTTGGTTTTTTTAAGACAAGTACATAACCTTCGATAGCTCAGTTGGTAGAGCGGTGGACTGTAGTGGTAATATACTGAAGATATCCATAGGTCGCTGGTTCAAATCCGGCTCGAAGGAAATTTTTTCTTTTTTTATTATTAATATTGTACAGATTTCTACGATAATATGTTTATAATTGTTATTGAATAAACACTAAAATATTATGATTTTTTTTCATTTTTATTTCTATTAAAAATTAATAAAATGTACTTAATTATCAAAAATCAATAAAATAGTAAAGAAGTTTAGTATTTGTAACATTATTCAATTTTTTTATAAAAAAAATATATATTTATATACATATATTATTGTACATTTTGAACTATAAGAATATTAAAAAAAAAGGTAAAAATTAAAAAAAAAACGGTACTGTTTCCGCCCGGGATCGAACCGGGGGCCTTGTGCGTGTGAAGCACACGTGATAACCGCTACACTACGGAAACATGCTATTTCAATTCGAAATTATGAATCAGATTCAATGTTTAACTCTAAAATCTAGTCAGTAGCAATTTAATGCAATATCATTATTTTATAATTCATAGATTTACATTACTTACACTTAAAAATATAGACTAGACTAGCCTTGCTTAATCCAGTTTAACAGATGGGTATTTTTATACTTTCATAATTTTCATATATGAAAACTAGCTGACCCGGCAAACGTTGTTTTGCCATATAAATAATTTCCTAGTAAAAAATAAAAATAAAAATTTAGGGGTGGACTACCCCTAACATTTAGGGGGATGAAAAATAGATGTTGGCCGATTCTCATAGATACCGGATAAGCACAAAAAATTTCATCAAAATCGGTCAAGCCGTTTCGGAGGAGTATGGCAACGAAAACTGTGACACGAGAATTTTATATATTAGATATCTTTTAAAATACCTACATTTATTCTGATCATAAGTTAGTAAAATTGTTAATAAGAATAGGCACTCTTACTAATTTGAAACACTGTTAAAATTGACTTTAGTATCAACGTAAATATATGACATATTTATAACATTCAAAATTAACTTTTTTTATTTATATTTAGTAAAAAATACATTAAACTTACCTTTGATGATGCAGCGAAATGGGAAAATGCGAAGAAGCCAAAGACGAAATATTCGAAAAAAAAAATTAGAATACGCGGGAACGGGCGCCGTCGATGATGGCGCTTCAGAAGACTTTGGTCATGAATTGTGAACCCATCTTTTATACTAGAACAAATTACACTCCCATTGACCACCCGCTGAATAAGCCTCATTACATTTCTTCTAAGGGTGTGTCTTATGTTCCCCTGTAATCAGCATCACACCTTATATCCATAACATAGTTATTGTAACGAACTAATAAAAATTGCTTACGTATTCGCTATTACGTCATCCATTGCTGGTATTGTTATGAACTGGCGAATTGAAGTGTGATTCAAAGTAGCAATGTATTCTAAAATATGAAACGTCTCGTCGGACTATGAGCTCGGAGATATTTATAACATCAGCGCATGATTATTATCTTGGAGATGAAAGACATGTGTCATAGTAATTGCTTCAGAGAATTGAATGTTTATTTTAACAAATACGATTATAAAAGTAGGTAGATAAAATAAATAAAACACGTTTTTATAAATGTATTTTTCAGTGTTCGATCTTTTTATACGAAAATTGAGTTTCCGCAAAGTACAAACTTTATATCCATTATTCAGTCGGTTGATTTCAACGACGTAAAATCGTCGAATATGGTAAATATATATTTTAAACTTTGTTTTCGCGATTTGCACTATTTATATGTTTGATATAACAGGTCTTATCGCGGTAACTAATGGTAGTACTTTTATTGCCCGACGTGTCGACAAAAATGCGTGTATATATATATATATATAATTCGATACCTGCCACGTAAGTTGTAACCCCAAAACTACAATTTTACAGGAGAGCACTTTTACTTGAAAGTTACAACTAAACAAGTCTGAAAAATCCTTGAAAAAAAAAAGATCTTTGACATTTTGAATGCATTAAGCAATGCAAATTTGTGTAGTATTCAGTAATAACGCTAACGGCATTGTGGCTTACAGCAACTTACGTGAGAGGTGGGATTAGTTACTCGAATTATATATTATCTATTCAATATAAAACTATAGACAGTTTAACTGACGGTACTACTAACCCATGACACTTATTTATCTACCGATAACCAAATCGTAATCTCAAGTTGTCACACTGATTAAGAATTCCACTACCTAAACCATTGATAGAGTCTAAAATCTTCAATGACTGTACACGTCAAGATATCTTTTACAATCTACTGATGATAAGTATTGTGAATACGTTTTAACATTCCTTAAATAATTCTCTTAATAAGAAGTAAGTAATATAAAAAAAATTAAAAACTCCACTGTACCCAATATAACTTGCACCATCAAAACGAAGTTTTTATTAGCGGACATAGGAACGGACAAACATACATACAGGCAGAGGTGTAACGATACCATACATATAAATATAAATACATTTTTTTAGAATTTCGTTATATATAATAGAAATTATTTTAGGTAATCTTAAGTTAGTGAGCTTAAACAATAATCGTTTTACACAAAATGAAATATTAAATTAATCTCGTTATTGACTGTACATATAGGAAATAATCGGAAGAAAATGAATATACGAATTCATCGGAATTCGTATATTAATTTTTCCCCGATTATTTCCTTATGGTGGATACTTTGGGGTGGCTATATCCTACTAGGTAGGTACTAACCTACACAGGATGATTTCACTTTAACTTGAAATGATTCTCGGTTGTTTAGCCTACCTCAAAGCAATTTAACGCTTAACATCAACATTGACAATTATTTATTAAAAACGTAACATCAATGACAGATGCGTTGGCGCAATGGCCACTGCAACTGACTAAAGCGCTAACGGTCGCGGGTTCGATCCCCGCTCACGACAAACGTGTGTATTGGCCATACGGATGTTTGTCGTGGTCTGGGTGTTTGTGTTAGTGTTGTGAGTGTTTCCGGACCCCCGACACAAGGTCATGAGATCTTAATGGGGACCGTTGAGTGTGATGCGTTATTTATTTATTTATTAATAATATTCATGATATACATCAAGTAGTTGAAACCTCATAAACAGACAAACTCGACAACATTGTTTTAAACTACATATTTATAGATAAGGCAATATGATTCAATTGAGGACAATTCGCTATTTAACTTTGCGAGTATTGTAACAATCTCGCTACGAGTTTACGCTATATATAGAGTTACTGTAAACGTTCGTAACAGCTTTATTTATAGAAGGTATATAGGTGTGTAACACCTTTTGTGGTCAAGATCAATGCTATAAGGACTTGTGAGGCATTGAAAGAACTATCGTGCGAAATCTTACATAATATGCATTCGATTTCCAAGTTTTATCTAAGTAGCTATACATAAATCGGTGTCGTATATCCATAAGAATCGCGTACATTTATTTATATGTTCAAATACATAAGGAAAATATATTTGTAGATATAGGAAATAAGACAGAAAACTTTCGAAGTAGGTATGACAACAACTAATCTTTAATTTGATATTTTTATAACATGCAACGATTTTATGTAAATATTTTTAAATAAATTATTCCGTCCATAATTCGTATGTTTGTGTGTGGTAGCGTATCCAACCTGTATTTATTATTGTGCGCGCCATATACTAATGTGTATGGCTAAGTATAGGCATATATATGGTACACTATACTATGATTTAGGCAACCAATCGAACGACGGTGATGTGTGAGGTGGACCTATGGGACAGGCCCGGACTTCGCCCGTCAGCGCGCCCGCCATTCGGATGCACGCGGCGGCACGGCCGCATCGTTACATACTTAGATTAGCCCGTAGTCCAGCTGGGTGCATTGTGTGAACACCATAAATAAATAATTTGTTTTAAAATGTGTTTCTCTTATTATACAATTATTTATTTTATAAAAATAGCCAGCAAACGAGCAGGTGCGTCACGTGATGTTTAGTGATCACCACCGCCTATGGACATTTGAAAAATCGGAGGCACAAACGCGTTACCGCCTTCAAAATAATGAGGGACAAAGGAAACTGCAAAAAGAGTAGAAGAAGTTCCTGAATTTAGTACATAATTAGACCAATAATAACCATAAATTGTTCGTTTTCAGAATCAAAATGGGGATCGAAGGCGTAATGGTCTCCTACAATTACTCAGATGACGGCGAACTCGCGAACATTCTCACCGTATCAGCTTCAGGTATCAAATTCTCCAAACGATGGGTCCTCACACACGGCTCAATATTGTCTCCATTGAAACAAGCGAACATTATAAAGAACGCTCGCGGCAAACCCATACTAAATGAAGAATTCTATGACAATTTGCCAGAAATATACGTTACGTGTGAAAAGGGGAAATCTAAATTTCCTAATGTGTATGAAAAAGTTGAGAAGATCAGCAGGGAGAGGAGCTTGGACAATGATGTTGACTTCGAACACAGCAGCTACCAAGTGAGAGTGCTTACTGGAAGGTAATTTTGACCATTGCCAAACTAACTCAAATCCATTTTAATTAATGTAGAGTTTAGCTGTGGTTACACTACAGCTTGTATGCAAACTAGATCGACCGGAGCACCTAACCTAGCCTAACTCTCACAGAAGATCGGTGTGAAGAGTGTGCCTAACCTTCTCCCCTATTTCTTTTCTTTCTTTTGTTTTTGTTTTCTTTTCATCCCTTATTCCATTCAAATACCCCATTCTTTTTTTAAGTTAACAACATATTCGTGTCTCCTCTAGTGCTATGGTGGTAGTAAATTTACATGGCAGTGATCACATAGCAGGTCACGCCTGCTAATTTGCCAACTATTTTTATAAACAAAAGTTAACCCCCTGTCTATTCGAACCAATCTGTACATGAATTGTAGTCATTAGACCACAACTAGACTCTACCTCAATAGCTAGGGATAAAATAATTATAATAATAAAAACTAGGTCAATGATCCTGCGCAGACGCAGTCTGATCATCGTATAAATTGTATATATTTATAAATTGATTTCCAGGATATGCCACGTCTGGCAATGCCCAGTGCTGGACAGATGCGTGGACGACATCCTGTACAGCTGGACCATCGGCCACCGAGATGGAGACGTGGAGAAACAAACTCGACTCGGAAAAGCGCTGCTGTCTGTGTTCGTGCTTGTTGACTTGGAAAGTGATAATAGAAGTATGACCCATTTGTATGAAATAGTCAATGGTTATTTGTTAAATTTTTTGCAAACTGTGCTTTTTGAATGATGTTTTTGATCACAGCTCTAGAGTGGTAGCACAATTAGATATTACCTATAACCTTCAAGATTGAACAGACTATCTAATGTAGAGTAATATATGAAATTGTACAATAGGTTTATAAAATAAGAACATTTAAATGAGCAAATTAACTCTTCAGTAAAAGATAGAAATATAGCATTTCTAAGTTTATAAAATCTAATAATTCATATTATTAATTTGTTCTATCTAAAAGAAGGTAATTCCTCGGCATTTAAAACTTTAAAATTGATTTACAGGTCTAAAAACCCTAAGGCCTCTGTCAGAACTATTGGATATGGTCGAAGCTCCACCGGAGCGCGGCACCAACATACAAGTCCATTCGACACCGTTTGGTTGCGAGGTATGACACTAATTAAAGAATACGCCAGTTATGTTTTATAATTATAGATATTTTACTGTTAGGAATATATCATAAAAGTAAATAGTACTGTGTTTTGTCTATGGCACATATGCCATAGACAAAACACAGTACTATTTGCTGGTGGGCGCAGTGGTATACCATAGTATACCTCGTTGATTATTAAGTTATTAAGTACGCACCCTATCTCTGTCTATAATAGATCACTCGTCTTCACTCTCACACATATATTCATAATTACAAGTAAATTAGAGACTAGAACCCCTGTGATCACTCAATAGTTACGTTCATACTATTTGACGTTAGTCAATTTTAACCAGCTTCTTGGCTCGACTTCTCGAACCAATGAGGTCATACTCATCACCCAGAGGCATAACTTTCCCATCTGTGGTTCGCGACAAATTCTTTGAATGGGGTCTTTCAGTAAAAATCGTCACGTTATAACTTAATTTTAATAAATCGCTTAAGTTAGATGGTAACTCAAAACTATTAATAATCTTGTGTGCATTTTAGTTAAATATCTGATTAGTTTTATTATCAAGAGCATAGGTTATATATATTTATAATGAAATGACAATTAACTTTCAATAATATTTTTAATAATAAAATTCTTTTAGGCCGGGGTCCGCGGCTTTTTGCTAGCCCTGCCACTCTATAGTTACGCTCTTGTCAGCAGCTATCTGGTTGCTAGGCAAAGTGTTATTTTCGTCTACGATCATTAAATTAATGTTGATTTGCAAGTATATCATATATTTAAAAAACTTATTATTAGATGAAACTAATAACTATACCAATCTGCTAATTTGTTATACTTTAAATGAAAATTAAAAAAAGACTTCTTCTTCACCTAAACACCTTTAAACGCCATTTTATTAAAATCAGCGTTCATATAAGCTTCGAAACAGTCGGCAAAAAGTGGTTTATTTCAAAACATACTGAACAATTGATCCAGGTATTCCTAAACGCAGTGACCCGCGGCGCGGTGTGCGGGGTGGTGGGGAAGCGACCCTCCCTCCTCCTCACAGACGCAGCCACTGCTTTAGGTTCTGAAGGAGGACCCGTCTTCACTGAAGGACCCACGTGAGTATGGCTCGAAGGACCAATTTTGAAAAAGTTCAAGATTCCTTGAAATTTATATGAAATATAAGTCATTAAGTCGACTACGTAAATAAATTTTGTCATAAAAATTTTATTAATATTTATATAGTCTATATCACCCGAGCTATAGTTACGAATGTATTGACACTTCATTCATTTAAATCGGTTCAGTAATTTACGTATTACGATGGAACATACATACAATAGACTTTCAAAATCATTAATTACCCTTTCTTTTGGTTAAGGCGTAGTCTGGTAAAAAACGAGCGCAAATATTCCTTACATTTGCGATCATTTCTTCTTTTAATGGTAATCGTACAAATAGAAAAATTAGCTAATGAGATTTTAGCTCAAGGGAACATGTAAAGATTTATATATTTTTTTAAGATTGCAAATATTTTCAACTGAATTTCTTTATTCGTTTAAGAATGAGAGGAAGAAAGGCAATAGTATTCTACTTTGATCCACATTTGAGTGTCGTGTTGTGATCTAGCGCACAGCTGGTGGGAGCAGTGGTGTGCAGCGTGTCGTGGTGGCGCGGCGAGTGGGTGGGCCTGACGCTGGCGGCGCCGCTGCGAGCCGTGCTGGCCGCCAAGCTGCGGGTGCCGCCGACGCACCCGCCGCGCGCGCCGCCCGACCCGCTCTACGCCGCCGTACTAGGTACTAGTGATGAGCCGGATATCCGTATTCGTATCCGTGGATATCTGAGAGAGAAGAAAGATCCGGATACCATATCCGTTACTTTGTGGCCTATCTTTTACCTTACTAGTTTTCAATAAATATATGAAATTTTATATATACCAATGCCCAGTGTCATACTAAATTGTCTACAAAACACAGACCTACACAATGCAACTGGCAATGTCTTGCTTATCACGAAAAGTGTCAAATGGCGTCAACTATCATTTCAAGTAACAAATTTAACTTAAGAGTAAGTTTTTAAGTAATAAAGTTCCCTATCCCTATCCGCGGATTTTGACACCAAATATCCGTACTTAGATTCGTATCCGTGGATGTACATATTTAACGATCCGGCACATCACTACTAGGTACGTACAATCAGAAAGACAAAAAAGTTTCAAAAAATTGTTTTCCTAGTAAACATTCACAAAATTAAAGAGCAGTTATTTTCATTATTATAAAGAGGCTTTTTAATTTTATTTATTTATTCGAAAAATCTACATTGCAGCATTTCATTTATATCTAATTGTTGAATAACAAACAATCTTTTCAAAAGTAATAATAAAATTATCAAAACAATGCATCATACTATTTCATGGAGTCGATCGGTTCGTGTTTTACATGACCTCACATCGAAGGCTTCCAAGATTATAATGATGATATGGTGCTCCTCCGCCAGAGGCGGTGGACCGCAGCACGCTGCTGGTGCGCTGCGGCGCGGCGTGGGGCGCCGGGCTGTACGTGGGCCGCGGGCACGTGCTCACCTGCGCGCACGTCGTCAAGCACGTACGTGGCGCACACGCTGTAGAGACACAGATACTGACACCGACACTAACATTGACACAGACAAAAACACTGAAACAAACAACAATACCGACACAAATACCAACGCTGACACCAACAGCAATACTGGCACAAACAGCGATACAGATAAAAACACTGACAAAGCTACAAACACCTACACAGACACAAACACCAACACTAGCACCAACAGCGACACTGACAAAGCTACAATGTGTTGCAATGCTACATACATTGCAAGTTAAATAAAAGCTTGTAAAATGTTTCAGCACGCATCCTACAAAGTGTCACTGTATTGTCAAAACATAAGAGAAACAGCGATAGTGCGATACAAGACGAAGGACGACAAGGCTTACGACCTGGCGTTGCTCTACACAAACCCCGATTATTGGACACATCTAACACCAGCAGTTTTCGCTGAGGCACCCGCTGAAAAAGGTACGATTGTATACTAAAAAATTTAAATTTTATTGATAAGTAAAAACAATCATAATCCCGAGTCCGAAGGTATTACGCTCAAAATACTGTGATATAATAAGACGAGGTTAAAGTCAGAAAATATTTTTTCTTTATTTATAAACTCCGAGTTCTTCTTTATCTCTTAATTTCTTTTATGCGTATGATCAGTACAACGAAAAAAATACATGCATACATTAACATTTTCCAGCCAAGCATCGAATTTGAGCTAGAATCTCAAATAAATAAGTTTCCCAAGTAAATTCAGATACTGTGCAGTATTTTTATTTTATACCAGCTGCCCCTCGCGGCTTCACTCGCGTTTATGGTTACTGCTTCGCTCTTACGAGTCATAGCATGATGTAATATAGCCCATAACCATCCTCAATAAACGGGTTATTCAACTCAAATAGATTTCTTCCAATCCGATTAGTAGTTTTATACACCCTTCTACATACAAACTTAGAAAGAAATTTTACCTCTTTATAATATTATTATAGAAAATTTTCTCAATACAGGCGAATCAGTATTAGCAGCGGGCTATCCATACTTCAACGAGAACAATCTAGAAGATTTAAAGCCGACAGTAACCAGCGGTCATATTAACAATGTTTCTCCTTCTATGATACAGACATCGTGCTGCGTACAATCCGGCTTCAGGTGAGACAGAATGACGGACAATTAGAATAATCACTTTACTAAAAAAAATAAACCATCTTTAAAAGCAAAATACGAAATTTCGTTTACTTGGACAACGCTTGTATACCAGTTTTTTCGATTTTAAAACCAAAATACTGAATCGATTTTAAATGTTATTTCTATTGGAACGATCTGATAGCATAAAAAACGATTTCCATCAAAAAAACAGTTTACACATCGGTTATAGGTATATAGATCAATTTATGAGATAACAAATATGTAAAAAAAAACACACGCCATTAATTTTAAGTTGGTTGAAAAATTATCGCATATACAACCATAAGATAAGGTTGTAACTTCACTTTAAAATATTTTTTTTTATAATTGTTCGAGTTTCACATTTTTTTGTTTTTTTTTTTTTTTTTGTTACTTAACTTTAACATTGTCATATTTTTACCACCTTTAATTAGGATACCACTTGTATTTATTGTATTTTTATGTTGCAGTGTGTATTTTGTTGGTAATCTTTCTAAGATATAAATAAATAAATGGGTGTTGATAAGCAATAATGTGTTAACCCAAAAAAGATTCGGAGATATTGATGTATTCTGATAATGTGTCAAATTCGATAAAATTTAAAATCAATAAGTACCTATGGAAAAAAGTTTCTTAATGTAATGCTTTGAATATTAAAATGTGCTCTATATTTTGCAATATGCGATAATCTATTTAAAAACCTTATTATTAGATAAACTTTATCATACCAATGTGCTTTTAATTAATTTTACCTTTTCTCAAAATAGAAAAGAAAATATGGATATATACTTCTTCAAACCGATTATCTTATTATCTTTAGACGCCATTTTCTCGAAATGGAGTCCGTATGTCTTAACATAGTTGCTTATCAGCGTCCAAATAATTGAATCCCCAGCGGCGGCCCCATATTCCGCATAAGGAAGGACCTGAAGGTGGAAGTGCTGGCCACGATAGTCAGCAACGCGAAGACCGAAACCGGCGCCAGCTACCCCTACATCAACATGGCGGTGCCCACCCGCGCCTTCATACAGCTCGTGCAGCACTTCATACTGGACAGGGGTAGCTATTATATTTAAACATTACATTTTTAACCCGCCCTCCCCTCCCCCTACCAATAATAGAGGTGTTATAAGTTTGATGTATGTATGCGTGTCTGAAGATCTATATATCTGGTGCTGTCTCGACCGGGGCAGTACCCCACTCGCACAGATCACTCGCACCTAAGTGTGTAGGTCTGAATACGAGGCGAATACGACCTCGCGCATGGTACAGTAGAGTAAACACGACTTCAAACATTTAATGTATAGCATTTAAAATCATACCATCTTACTGCGTAATGCCCGGACATACAACCCGCCCCTTCGGACCCTTCCCTTGTGAAAGATATCTACACGGGGCATCTGAGTAACTGTGTATATATTGATCTATGTGTTTGAATATCCATGTATCTGGTGTACACGAACTATAGTCTACTGACTACAGCTTGTATACAAGCTGGCTCGACCGAGACTACGTTTCTTATGATGAGAGAGAACTGGAAGCCTAACCCTTCCTATACATTCTCTTACTTCCTATTCCCTTTCACCCTTCATTTGTTTTTGAACTGGCAACATTTGTGGCTTCTCTGGTGCTTTAAATGTTGACAGCGGTGATCACTCAACAATCAGGCGTCACGTCTGCTCGTTTTCCAAAAACAAAACAAAAAAGGGGTGTTATGTTACGTTGCCTAGTAATCACGTAAATTATTTTTGGACCATAGACAATAAGTCAATTGACGAACTTGTTAAAGTCGGAAATGAGTACAGATTTTTAAAGTCCAGTAACAAAGAACGTAACGTATCTATAATTAAAACATAAAATTGACTGAGAGTTGAGACAGCATTTTTAAATATTTGTTACAGATGACAGTAAGCTATCCGAGATCGAAAACAACAAAGAAATGATCCAATCGCAGTGGCGACTTTTACCGTATAGATCGAAAATATGAACCGTAGTAATTAATATATTTGTAAATATTTTATACATTTGTATAAAATTTGAACGTGATTATTGTATAAAGAAAGTAATTTTAATGTAATTATTTGATTACAAAACTAAGTGAAGATAATGAATTTAATGATATTGTTCATTGAAGAATATTGGTACAAAATTTATACTTTATGTATTTTTTTTTGATTAAATAAATTATATTTGTTTAATAAATTATTTCAATTGTTAATTTTTTTTGTTTTGTTTCCTCAGAAAAAAAACATTTTATATCTTTATTAAAATAATAAAAGTGCGGTACGTGTCACTGTTTCAATTCGAATTAAAATATAGTCACAAGAAAAAAATCCGATTATATACTAAAAGAAGACTAATCGCTTTTCTATAGTCTTTGTCAAAAGATTTGGAAACGGAGGATGAAATTTAAAAAAAATGTCTAAGAGATTTGATTATTTAATATGATCAATCATATATCATTTCCTCGAAATTAATCTTTGCCTGACTTTCACAACCAGTTGAAGGAACATCAACACACGCTGTCTTACAGCTCTGCTCATCTCTAAAGTTATTTTGATTCCCGCCACAGCCGCTGTAGTCAAATAACTGACACTCGTTGTGAGTCGGGTTGAAACCCCATCTACAACCATAGAGAATTAATATGTAAAATAATTTATTAATAATAATATATATAATGGGTTAATTTAACTATTAATTTGATAAGTTTACGCGTGTACCTATAAGGATGACTTATGCACGCGTGTCCTTATCAACAATATGATAATATTGTGAAAACATTTTATTTTATAAATTAAAATTCATCTTCATTTTACCTTTTCAAATTTTTATCACAGTCACCTTTAGCTGGTTGTAAAAAACAGAACTGTGGCTTGCCATAACCTAATGGCACGTGAGCCCAAGGTGGTGGTGGAACGCCAGAATTTCCATTCCCCAAACCTAAAATTAATATTAAATAACCAGTTCCATTTACAATCCAATCTCTATATTCCATAATTTCAACATTCTGGATATTGTTATTAAAAAGTTGCCATACAAATAATTGGATGCTGATAAGCAATAATGTTTCAACCCACAAAAAGTAAAATTCGGAGATATTGATGTATTTTGAAATTTAACATTATTAAAAAAAAATTCAAGTCATATAAACTAAATAAGTAGGAAAAAAAGTTTCTCAATTAATTGTTTCAAGTGCGTTCAATATTTTGAAATTAATACAATAACTACAAATATTAAAAAAAAAAACAATAGATAATGTATATATAATATATCAATCTGCTTTTAAGCCATTATACCTTTTATCAAAAAATAAAAGAAAATGTGGATATACATATACTTCTTCGAACATATTCAATAAGAATAGGTTTGACATCTTTAGACGCCCTTTTCACATAATGGGGATTTCCCTTTTTTGTGCTAATAGATATTTAGTCTAACTTTAAATAATAGACTTCTTTCAGCGACCATACCCTTCCAATATTGAGGCCACCCAGTTTCAGGTCCTCGTCCTTCTTCCGTGCTATCAAAGTTTAAAGAATTCTCCGAACCCCATAACATAATCCAGGCCACCCAACTATTATTCTCTTCAGGAGGATTCCAGCCGCCCCAAGTGCTACTGTTAGAGAAATACTTATTATTTGTCATATTACGGATTTCCTCTTGAGATCTACAAGATAAAGAACCTTTGAAACATAAAAATAGGAACACTATCAGCATACTTAACACCATAGAAAAAAAGAACACAAAAAGCTTGTCTAAGACATATTATAATATAGTAAAATATTCAGTAGCAATTAATGATTTGATTAATCTTGAAAATATTTGCGGTCGTTAGATTTCTCACTGTTAATTTCTAAATACTAAAATCGTATGAAATTTTAATTAGTATAAACCCAAGAATGTTAATTATTTTTTTGTTTCATTTAATCAAGTTTGGTCCTTAATTATTCTAATTATTCGCATTATTCTTTACTATTCCGAGTACAAAAGTTTAATTAAAGGACATTTTCTTTTAATTACAAAACAAGAAGCTATTTTCTAAGAAACAAGAAGCTGAAAATGTTAATCTAACAATAAGCTGCATAAAATATCTTTTATCCTTTATAATTTAACCCATTCGAGGTTTAATTGATGTATAATTAAGAATTATTTAAAGTATGAATAATGAGTACACGTATCGTGAATTGCTACCCAAACGACACGATAATACGATATCGTAAACATTTAGACAATATGATAATTTCAATAATAGGAAAATTTGAAAAGACCTTTGTTGTCAATAAAAACAGTTTATGATAGTCCTTAAAGTGAAAATGTGGCGTTAATATTTAGTTACTATTTTTTTTTATTAATTTTGTTTAACGGCTCTGGATACAAAATTACTATTTTATATGCAGAGTGTAACCAGCCTACGATCTCTTTATTAATGACATGTCAACAAAACGTCAATTTCATTTGACATAAATGTTATTTGACAATTTGTCAGTTTTGTTTTCACTGCGATGTATCGATCATGCAAGTTATTCTCTTAACTCTTGGTCCTAAAGCTGAATTTGTGCCAGTAGTGGATTAAAAGTGGTTGCTAAACGTACTACTATCTCTTAGTCTAACGTCACATAGGACCATCCCACCGTCTTATTCAAATAAATATCTCATCACAATTTGTAACATGACTCTGAAAGAGTATCTATTAAGTTTCTGAGAACTAAACAAAAGCCATGCAAACTAATCTTTCGTAGAACATCTGGGAGTGTTACTCATGCATTGTGCGATCTTTTACTATTTAAATCAAAATTGAAATTAGTAAAAATGAAGGGAACATTAAAAGTTCTTTTGTGGAAACACCTTGTAGTGCGTATAAGAAGATTCATACAAACTCCAATCGAAATAATATCGCCAGCTATATTGTTTATAACGCTATTTTGTTTTAAAGATTATTTATTGGTAACAAAGCCTAGTCACTACAATGATTTTAATGTTCAACAAACCGTAAGTATTATTTGCTTCCTGTCTGACATAGATTAATGTCATTATAATGTAAATGGCGCGTTTTTTGGCAATAACTCAAAATCAATACCAAAAAGTAGGACATCCTTAATATAAAACAATATATATTCTTCCTTGCTATTTGAGAGTATTTCCTCTTTTCTTTTCTTAATATTAACTTACTTTTCTAAACAACAAAAACCATATAATTATATTATCTGGATCAATTTTATTTAAAAATAAATTACAATACAAGTTCTTTTCACTTCTTCCATCATTAAATTTTTGTTTTATTATATACTAGTTACCCCTCGTTGTTTCCCGTGTGTTTATGGTTGCTACTTTGCTCCTATGAGTTGTAACATGATGATGCATGATGTTAGATAGCATCTTCAATAAATAGGCTATATAACCCAAAAAATCCAAATCAAATCAGTAGTTACCTATTTAAACACAAATTTACGTCTTTATAATTTTAGTATAGATTTTAAAAAGTTATAGTTCAAAGATTAAATTTTTTTTTTTTTATTAACAAAAATCATATTTTTAGGAACCAGTGGAGTTACACTCGGTGTCTGGTCCTCACTCTATTTTCTACACGCCGCAAACCGATCTCACAAGCCTGCTGATGAATAAAGTTGCAGAAAGCCTCGCTTATAAAGATAAATATTCAAATGGTAATGTCAATTAACTATTACTTAATTTGTAAGGAGAAGTAGACAACAATAAGACATTAGATTCATAATCCACATGTTTATTTTCTAACTTTTGTAATATTATATCATCATGTTCTCCCTGTTGTTGTCTACAAGCAACTCTCCAAGTTATGTCTACATCAGTTTTATTAACACTATATCATCAGTCTAGATATGATAGCCGGTGCATGCAAACTGCCAAACTTTACAGGAGACAAAAGAGTTATTTTAAAGCTAACTTTAATAAATATGTTTACATTTTTAAAAGATTTTGACTTAAGATATTGTAAGATATATTATTAATATTAAAAGTAAATTATTTGAATACTGTTTCCACTGAGAAAATTCATTTTTACCTAAATTAATAGTTACGAGATATCTCATATAGAGCGACAATATATAACATCACTTAAGGTATTCATCATAAATTAGTTTAATAATGTCATTCTTGTATACAATTAAAAAAATTAAATAGAAATTTATTTAACATAATTCATGAACCAAGAATTATGTTTACTTATCTCTTAATTTCATGGTTTTACTTTTACACAGTTTTTTAATGAATGTTATTTTGATTATAATTCTTCTCTAAAAAATTATAATTAAAAAGAAAAGAAAGTACTAATGAACAAACACATTTCCAATTAAAATTAATTAATTCACTAAATTGAATTGCTTTTGTTTTAACAAACTGTCTTGCAGTTTCACCTGTGTTCTGTGCATTCCAAATTGCTTGATGTATACAGTGACTGCTCAACTTCTATGGGTCATGGCATAATGTTTTAAAGACTTGACCTGGACCTCATAACTCCGTTTGCATAGAATAAATATTTCGAACAACCTATTTATTTGAGAAATTAAAAAAGATAATTCCATAGAAACTTACATTCCCTGTTTTATCCCTTTCAAGTTTTATTTCCATGTTAGAGCTGTCTGATTTTCAAGGTCCAATCTATATGTATTACCAAAACTCATCAAAATAAACTTAGTGATTTTAACATTAAAGCAGACTTATGCAGTTTCACATTTTTGATATAGTTTGAACTACCTCGTTTAATAGACACAATAATTATTTTAATGAAATTAGTAATTATTGAGGTTAGTGTGATCAAATGAACAAACATACTGTCAGGTTTATATATTAATATTATAATAGGGATAAATCTAAATTGTTTGTAAGTATTTCAATGTCATATTTCAACACATAGTAGAAGCTACTTCAGCTTTAAGTAAATTGTGTACTATGAACTAGGGGCCATTTAAGAAATATGTAGGCAGAATAATTTAAGGTCAAATAAATTAAGATTATCTTAATAATCTTGTCAGCAAGAGTTAACAAAGCTTACACTCTTCCCCCTATATGAACATTGGTATAAATACTTTTTAATCCGTCTAGATTAAAATCAATAAATTGCTTGTAAATTAATATTGCTGAGTAAAAAGGTAATAAATATTACGTAATCACCAGCCAAATCTTACACCTTCGTCCTCCCGAAGACCCCCGCGCGTTTGATGCTTACGTAATACTTAAACTCTCCTACAAAAAATATTTGTTTTCTAAAAAATATCTTTTCAAAACGTGATAAAATTTTTCTGCCTTACTACAAAAAATTTAAACATACGTTGAACGTGTGTCTATTAAATCCCGTACTACAAATCCAAAATTTTAACACGCAATGTAGCAATTTTAACAACATTTTAAACAATGTCTAATTTTTAAACACTGTTTAGCTAGACACGCGTTGAACATGGTTTTATTTCATCTTTTGTAGTAAAGCAGTATATGTTTAGTACATATTTTCTTTATGATTATATTTTGTTGTTGTGCTTGTATTATATTTGTAGAAAACTATCTTCCCCTCGAGGTTTCACTCGCGTTTATGGTTACTGCTTCGCTCCAATGAGGCATAGTGCGATGTAATATACCTTCTTCAATAATTGAGCTATCAACACAAAAATAATTTTTCAAATAAGATCTGTTTCAGAGATTACTCCCTACATACAAACTTACAAACAAATTTTACCTCTTTATAATATTCGTATACATAGATGTTATAGGGTGATAAGATAGGAATAGAAACTGAAACAAAACAACCTTGGTGTTAGATATCAAATTGATACCGGCCTTATTTTGAAGCCAAACTTATGCCAAAATGTATAGATTAACAGATCACCTAAATGGTCGTCTCGACTTCGCTGACAGTGCTTTAAATTTGCCTAAAATTTTGATGACTCGGTCCATTAATTGCGACCTCCCTAAGACCTTTGAAATTATATTTATACATACATATGCGTCTGACCATTTTTCACTAAGATACAGCATTTGAATATCACTGAAAAATGTACCAAAATTTTTTGTATCTTTATCTTTTTTTGAATAGTACCTGTATATTTCATTTTAGATATTGGGGCATAAATTAAGACTCATTGATACTTATTCTTTCCTCAATATGATTATTAATTATTTTTATCATACTTCTTATCACTATTACAGCCATCAAGAAACCAAAAATTACGCCAGCTTTAAATGAGTCGGAATTGGAGAAATTCTCTAAAGAAATAGAAGAGGGCGTCGCTTTTGTTTTATTCCAGGTAATACAGTATTTATTGATACATTGAAGTGAACCTAACTGTATCCTACTCACTACAGCTCGTATACGAGTTGACTCCACCAGGGCAGTATCTCACTCTCACTCAAATTCGGGTTAGAGTAGTCAATGTACCGTTTCGTACCATCATTCCTTTCCCTACTTCCTATCGTTTTCATTACCCTATTCCTTCTTAAGCTGGCAACCCATTTGTGGCTATTCTCGGCTGCAAATATCCATGGCGGTGCCACCAGCTGACCAGCTTTTTTCTATTTTACAAAAATATATTTAAAACTAGATATTAATAAAAATTTAAACGTCTATTTTTGCAATGTATATATATCTTGTACATTCAATAATTATGTATTTATGTTTTCTTTTTTATAATTCGTAATTTGGTTTCAACTTTCTGGTCTTACAAATCATCCTACAATTATTTTTTATTAGTTTAAGTCATTGAAATTATTAATATATAACAATTCTAAATCAATTTACTATTAATTTTAAAATGTACAATGTGTTTAAAAGTTAAAGTAATATTGAAATAAAAAACTATGTACATTCCATTAGAAATAACTTCAATTGTAATCAACTTGCCATCGCTATGAATATCTACAATGGCCTTCAACTGTAAACAATGCAACATTTCAAAAACACTTTCCAAGTATTGTGGCTGTTGTAATAACAATGTCTACTGATACTCCTGTCCTATGCCTCATTACAAAGTTATTGAACCATAAAGCTTATATTATTGTATTTTGTGGTGCTGTGTAGCATCATTTTATCGTTATGGACGACAATTATATGTAAATTCCTAATGTTACACTTTCATCTAATTAAAAATTAATATTTTTATGATATTTCTATACTTAAAATAAATAATAAATAAATCAATAACGTTGTTTATGTTCCAGTATATGAAGCACTTTTTTGTTTGTTTTTTTTTTTACTATTAGTTACTTAATGAACTTTGAACTGCTTAAAATTATTTTGATTTCATGTCTTTATAAGCTATTATCAATCATAAAAAAACATAACATTTTTGTTTGACTTTCCACGGCCACTGAAACGGTAGCTAGCACAATAATGATTAGAATTAAGTACCTTTGTGTAATAATAACTATAGTCGTCATATGCAATTACATGTGAAAAATTAAAATTGCTATTTTATCTTTCGAATCTGATATGAACGCAGAAAACTCATTATTTATTCGTCACAATAAACAAATTTTATATACTACTAGCTGTCCCTTGCAGTTTCACTCGCATATATGGTTATTGCTTCACTCATATAAGTCGTAACGCGATGTTATATAGCCTATAGCCTTCAAAATCAAAATCAAAAAATACTTTATTCAAGTAGGCTCTCACGAGCACTTTTGAATCGTCAATACATGAAAAAACAAAAAAAAAATTACATCAAATAATGAAGCTACCACCGGTTCGGAACGTAGATTCTACCGAGAAGAATCGGCAAGAAACTCGATAGTTACTCTTTTAAAACATTGTCAATATATCACAACACAGTTTATGATTACAAATTGATTATTTATCCTGTACGAAATTCAGCATATACTAAGCCCACGCATCTTTATCCTCAATAAATAAACTACCTAACACAAAGAATTTTTCAATTCTAACCAGTATTTCCTGTAATTACCGCGTTCAAACAAACAAACAAACTCGTCGACTTTATAATATTAGTATAGATAAAAGAAAATATATGTATTTATTGAATTAGAATTGTATAATTACTTAATAAGCAGTTATATTTCCAGAATATATCAGGAACATGGCCACAAAAATTCCACTATGTGATTCGGATGAAAGATGCATTCAAAACTTACACGTATCGTTCAAGCAGCGGTGACCTTGGTCCACATGATTATTTTGGTACTGTTAAATTGTTTTATTATCACATACAATTATATTAAAAATAAATGTATTTTAATTTTTTTTAACGTTTAAGGTACTGTATACGAGTCATTCATGAAACTTCAATGGTCTATAGATAAAAGCTATTTAGAGCTTTTAACTGGCAATGAAATAGCTCAGGTTGGTATTAATAAAATTATTAAACGTTTATTCTATAAGTGTATATTAAATTATAAACATCAAATATATTTAAGCCTAAATTCGCAGCTATTGTACAAACTTTCGTCCCTTTCATTAACCCTTGAATAAGTAAAAAATTTACTGAAATTCTACATATATTTATAAACGCTATCTCATATTCCAATTTTCGTCTTTTTAATTTTAACATTTTGTATGTTTGTACATGAATTTTAACAAAAATTCTTCTCAGTGCTTTTTGCAAAAAACTTTTGTGAACTTTATTCGTGCTTGGATCTACCTACTATCGATGTCTAAGATTTTCTTTAAGCTTAAAATGTTTATTATCAATCTATTATTATGATAAAATAATAAGATATAAAATAATAAAGTAAAAAATTCTTAATACATTTTATTAGAGAAACTAAAGACTATTTTATGGTGGTTGGAATAATCCGATGCCTATTCAAATCTATACTATCATAGTTTTGAAAACTCAATTAACGATGAAGGCTATGATTGTTCATAAGTTTTCTTTATATGTGCAGCGCGTCACTCTCCAAGAGTTTCCCTACGCGCGTACCAATGAAGATCAAATGGCGAAAGTAATCTGCAGTATTCTCATGGCTCTCAGCTGGATATCATTGATGCTGGTTTTCGTATTCCTCATGGCACGTCTTTTGGAAGAGCGTGTTACTGGCATACAGGTATAGTTAGTATATTGTAAATTTTACTGAAAAAATCTATAGTACCATAAAATTTTCCTACGATGAGTTGTTCTTATGTAAAGGGACTTCTTGTCTTCTTATTCTCATCAATAAGTAAAGTTTGGTTAAATTTTGTACTTTATAGTAAATGTTAATTACGCAGTTTTGCACTCTAACCGACGATATACAGGATTTATGAAATAAATGCTATTTTGGTTTATGTTTCTTATAACTTACTTTTGCTGCCTTTAAATAAATTCTAACCAAATGTACATCCGAGATGGCCTAGTGGTTAGAACAATCCCCGATTTTCCAAGTGCTTTTGTGTTTAAATTCATCTCGAGATTAGCGGTGAAGGAAATCATCGTGAGGTAACCTGCATGTGCCAGGAGAAGTTCTGACATATGTATATTCGACAACTCGCAGTGGAGCAGCGTGGTCGATTAAACTCTAATCCTTCTCCTTAATAGGAAAGGAGGTCTTTGCCCAGCAGTGGGATATTTACAGGCTGTTACTTAACTTTACTTTTTAACCAAATATTGTTTTCCCAATTTCAGGAGCTGATTAAAATGGTAGGTGTATCGAACAATGTGCTCGGACTGAGTCATGTATTGAACGTGGTGCCAGCGGGGCTCGTGTACGCTGTGGTGGCATCAGCTCTTGTGACGGCTACCTCCAACCCGATACTGCCTGATACCAACCCGGTGCTCATTTTCATAATGCTGGCGCTACACTACATCACGGTTGTCGCCTTGGCCTTCTGTAGCAGCTATATAGCTAACAACAGTAAGTTTACGCATATTTTTCTTATTTATCTTTTTTTTGACGACCGCTCTGTTGTAGTGGTGCTGAATGTACCTCTAACGCCGACGGTTGCGGGTTAGATCCCCGCTCGGGGCTGATATTTATTTTTGTATAAATATTTGTTCCTAGGTCTGGGTGTTTGTCCTTGTGGGTCTCTCCACCGTGCCTCGGAGAGCACGTTAATCTGTCGGTCCCGATTGTTATCACAATCACCTGATTCATCGTTACTCGTAGTAGGGAAATTATTCTAGTCTAAATGGTTACTGACTTGCCCTCAGAGGTTGCAGAGGTCAGATGGCAATCGCTCTGTATAAAAATCAGTAACTCGTCAATATCTGGACTAGAATAGAAAGCAGACCCTGGTATAAACGGGAAAAATGCTAGGTAGAAGAAGATCTTTTTTTATACTGGGAACTGGGAAACCAAAAATCCAAAGCACACAACTAGAGTTAGAAATTGATAACAAGCGCATTAATTCGGATATAGAAGTGGCAAATATTTTTGAGGATTATTTTGCAAAAATACCTAGTAAAATAACTTTGAAATCATCCCCTCTTGCTGCAGTTAAGTTATTAGAACATAATGTTAATAAATGTGGTATGCAATTTTCATTTGAACGCGTTACTTCTACAGATATTATCAAAACATTTAAATCACTCAAAATAAAGAGAACAAACGATCTGTGGGGCATCTCGGTGAAATTAATTAACAGCATAATATACAATATTGCCCCTTATTTAGCTTTTATCTTTAATAAATGTATAGACGTAGGTTCGTTCCCAGACCTAATGAAGCACAGTAAAGTGTTTCCCCCTTTTTAAAACTGGAAGTAAGAGCGATCCCAGCAATTACCGTCCAATTTCTATTTTACCGTCCTTAAGCAAAATTTTTGAAAAAATAGTTTTAAATCAACTTCTCGCGTATTTTAACGCAAACCATATTTTCCACAGTGAACAATATGGTTTTACCAAAGGTCGTTCCACAACAGATGCGGGGATCGCTCTACTCAAGCATATTTATAGTGCTTGGGAAAAGTCACAAAATGCTATTGGCGTTTTTTGTGACTTATCTAAAGCATTTGATTGTGTTATACATGAAACGCTTTTAAGAAAGCTTAATCATTATGGTGTGAAAGATGAGGCTTTGAAATTAATTGCTTCATACCTGAGTGGAAGAGTTCAACAGGTGATTTATAACGGAAAAGGATCTTCGGGATCTACATTACAGATGGGTGTTCCACAGGGGTCTATCTTGGGTCCTTTTCTATTCTTAATATACATTAATGACCTTCCTTATTACGTGAACGGCATTTGTGATATTGTATTGTTTGCTGATGATACTTCATTATTTTTAAAGTTGACAGGAAGAAGGATAATTATGACGATGTAAACAATGCATTATTCCTTGTTCAAAATTGGTTTACTACCAATAACTTAGCATTAAATGCCAAAAAAACCAAGTGCATAGAATTTTCGCTGCCGAATATAAACAAACAAAATTTTAATCTTCTATTAAATAATGAAACTATTAAAATTATTGACAACACCGTATTCCTGGGAATAGCATTGGATTCTGGGCTTCAGTGGAAAACTCATTTGGCATCCCTTGCGGGAAGACTTAGCTCCGCAGTATACGCGGTCAGAAAAGTTAGACAATTAACTGACATTGATACGGCTCGACTAGTATATTTTAGCTATTTTCATAGCATCATGTCTTACGGTATTTTACTTTGGGGTAACGCCGCTGACATTGAAAACATCTTTATTATTCAAAAAAGAGCCGTTCGAGCTATTTATAATCTCGGAGCTAGGGAGTCCCTTAGAAATGTTTTTAAAAAGATAGGCATACTTACAGTTCCATCTCAATATATTTACAGCAATATTTTGTACATCCACCAAAATATTAATACTTTTGAAAGGAACAGTGACAAACATTGCATACACACACGAAGTAAAGATAAGCTAAGAACTCCTAGTTTCAGACTGCGCAAAGTTAATATGTCTTTTATGGGACAAAGTATACGCTTCTATAATAAAATCCCGGAAACAATATTAAATTTGCCACTTCTCAAATTTAAAGTTTACATTAAAAAATCATTAATAGAAAAAGCATACTATTCAGTATATGACTACATTAATGATAAAACCGCGTGGAATAATAGGGCGTTGATTTTCTCGCAGGATAACTGTAGCTAATTGTATCCAACAATATTGTACAAAAATATTTTTAAAAGAGTAACTACTGAGTTTCTCGCCGGCTCTTCTCAGTAGAGTCCACACTCCGAGCCGGTGGTAGCTTCACGTAGAACTGACATCACAAATTTGTAAATTGACGATTCGAAAGAGCTTGTAAAGGCCTATTTGAATAAAGTATATTTTGAGTTTGAGTTTGAGTTTGAGTATATCTTTTTAAAATTGTAAGCATAATGTGTAACTCATATAACATATAATATTAGTTTTCTTCACTTCTCTGTATATAAACTTAAACTATATCGAATCACACTTCTTCATACGCGCATTATATACAAAAGGGGTAAAAAGTTAATAGATCATCTGAGGGTACGTGTACTTAATATTACCATTACCCGTGGGTGGACGCAATGTAGTATCAAAGGGCCCATACAGCAATCTCTTGCCTAATAACAGCTACCGCTGCCTAAGTTAAAATAACGATTAATGAACATCCACACAGCCCAGTACACGGAAACACTGGCGGTGCTGGCGTACGTGCTGCTGTACCTGCCAGTGCGGCTGCTGGAGAGCCGCGACCTGCCGCGCTGGACGCTGGCGCTGAGCGGCCTGCTGCCCCACGTGCCCATGCACTGGTTCTGGGACGAGGTGGCCGCTCTGCAGCAGTACGGTAACTGTCACCACGGCGGCTGCTGCCCCACGTGCCCATGCACTGGTTCTGGGACGAGGTGGCCGCTCTGCAGCAGTACGGTAACTGTCACCACGGCGGCTGCTGCCCCACGTGCCCATGCACTGGTTCTGGGACGAGGTGGCCGCTCTGCAGCAGTACGGTAACTGTCACCACGGCAGCTGCTGCCCCACGTGCCCATGCACTGGTTCTGGGACGAGGTGGCCGCTCTGCAGCAGTACGGTAACTGTCACCACGTCGGCTGCTGCCCCACGTGCCCATGCACTGGTTCTGGGACGAGGTGGCCGCTCTGCAGCAGTACGGTAACTGTCACCACGGCGGCTGCTGCCCCACGTGCCCATGCACTGGTTCTGGGACGAGGTGGCCGCTCTGCAGCAGTACGGTAACTGTCACCACGGCGGCTGCTGCCCCACGTGCCCATGCACTGGTTCTGGGACGAGGTGGCCGCTCTGCAGCAGTACGGTAACTGTCACCACGGCGGCTGCTGCCCCACGTGCCCATGCACTGGTTCTGGGACGAGGTGGCCGCTCTGCAGCAGTACGGTAACTGTCACCACGGCGGCTGCTGCCCCACGTGCCCATGCACTGGTTCTGGGACGAGGTGGCCGCTCTGCAGCAGTACGGTAACTGTCACCACGGCGGCTGCTGCCCCACGTGCCCATGCACTGGTTCTGGGACGAGGTGGCCGCTCTGCAGCAGTACGGTAACTGTCACCACGGCGGCTGCTGCCCCACGTGCCCATGCACTGGTTCTGGGACGAGGTGGCCGCTCTGCAGCAGTACGGTAACTGTCACCACGGCGGCTGCTGCCCCACGTGCCCATGCACTGGTTCTGGGACGAGGTGGCCGCTCTGCAGCAGTACGGTAACTGTCACCACGGCGGCTGCTGCCCCACGTGCCCATGCACTGGTTCTGGGACGAGGTGGCCGCTCTGCAGCAGTACAGTAACTGTCACCACGGCGGCTGCTGCCCCACGTGCCCATGCACTGGTTCTGGGACGAGGTGGCCGCTCTGCAGCAGTACGGTAACTGTCACCACGGCGGCTGCTGCCCCACGTGCCCATGCACTGGTTCTGGGACGAGGTGGCCGCTCTGCAGCAGTACGGTAACTGTCACCACGGCGGCTGCTGCCCCACGTGCCCATGCACTGGTTCTGGGACGAGGTGGCCGCTCTGCAGCAGTACGGTAACTGTCACCACGGCGGCTGCTGCCCCACGTGCCCATGCACTGGTTCTGGGACGAGGTGGCCGCTCTGCAGCAGTACGGTAACTGTCACCACGGCGGCTGCTGCCCCACGTGCCCATGCACTGGTTCTGGGACGAGGTGGCCGCTCTGCAGCAGTACAGTAACTGTCACCACGGCGGCTGCTGCCCCACGTGCCCATGCACTGGTTCTGGGACGAGGTGGCCGCTCTGCAGCAGTACGGTAACTGTCACCACGGCGGCTGCTGCCCCACGTGCCCATGCACTGGTTCTGGGACGAGGTGGCCGCTCTGCAGCAGTACGGTAACTGTCACCACGTCGGCTGCTGCCCCACGTGCCCATGCACTGGTTCTGGGACGAGGTGGCCGCTCTGCAGCAGTACGGTAACTGTCACCACGGCGGCTGCTGCCCCACGTGCCCATGCACTGGTTCTGGGACGAGGTGGCCGCTCTGCAGCAGTACGGTAACTGTCACCACGGCGGCTGCTGCCCCACGTGCCCATGCACTGGTTCTGGGACGAGGTGGCCGCTCTGCAGCAGTACGGTAACTGTCACCACGGCGGCTGCTGCCCCACGTGCCCATGCACTGGTTCTGGGACGAGGTGGCCGCTCTGCAGCAGTACGGTAACTGTCACCACGGCGGCTGCTGCCCCACGTGCCCATGCACTGGTTCTGGGACGAGGTGGCCGCTCTGCAGCAGTACGGTAACTGTCACCACGGCGGCTGCTGCCCCACGTGCCCATGCACTGGTTCTGGGACGAGGTGGCCGCTCTGCAGCAGTACGGTAACTGTCACCACGGCGGCTGCTGCCCCACGTGCCCATGCACTGGTTCTGGGACGAGGTGGCCGCTCTGCAGCAGTACGGTAACTGTCACCACGGCGGCTGCTGTCCCACGTGCTAATGCACTGGTTCTAAGACAAAAATAAAAACAAAATAAATATAAAGCCGAATGTAACACTATAAAATTATTAACACTTTTATAAATGTATACATTAAAGTGAGACTTAGAATCTTTCACGTTCTTCCCAGGTGTGGGTCTGTCATTCGCCACTATCGCGAGCAGCCACAGTCCTAACAGCGGCTCAGTGTTAGCCTGTTACTTGTGTTTCATTGTACAAGCTGTCTTATACTTCGGACTTGCCTGGTACTTGGCGAAGGTCAGACCAGGTCCATACGGACAAGCAGCACCTTGGGACTTTCTCTGCCAGGTATGTTATCCATATACAGGATGTCCACTGGCCATGTGTTGGCCTTATCAGAAACAATATTAAAAAGTAAATTGCACTCCGATAGTAAGTAAATATAAGTTCATATACTGATCATTTCTAAGGACAATTTGAATATCCATTAAATAATATTCAATAGAATAGAATAAATTTATTCGGATACATAACAGAAAAGCAAAATTAAGAACGAATTTCTGACTTAATGCCTAAGAATTACAAACACAATAAACACAATAACAAAAAAAACAAACAAAGTTAAGGAGAAAAAGAAAAACATAACGTCAATAAAGATTAACAAAAAAAAAATTAAAACAATTAAGTATAAATGTAACGTCCAATTGATTTTACAATTTTACATTGTTGTAGACGGTTAATGTCATTAGAAATGGTCAGTATGGTTGTTTCGTGATACCTAGTGTATTACCACATTTTGCCAATATCTTCGTACTAAGTACGAAACTTTACAGAAGCAATATTGGAGTAAGAAAAAAGTGACGCCAGAGGAACACGAAGAACTAGAAGAGCTTGAAGAGATCAACTACGATCCGCAGTACTTCGAACCGTCGCCCAAGGATATGGAAGTCGGCATCAAAATCGTCAATGTGTCTAAAGTGAGGATTCTTTTTAAATAAAAATTATTAAATACAATTGAACCTAATAAATTATACTATATCAAGCTATTTTGAAATTGTTTTGAGCTTAAAAATTTAAATTAGAAATCGTTATTATCAAATAATAATTAAAATCAAGTAGAATTGTTTTTAAGTTGTTTTATGCCCGGGCCTAACAGACTTAATCCTTTAAATAATCTGAATTCTATTGCCGGGCAAAAGCCTTCTCTCCTATTAAGAAGGTTAAGAGATTAATGCATGATAATAATTAGTTTAAATAATCATTATGATACAATTATATCAATGAAAACATGGACTGTCTACAGATATGTGTAAGTGTTAGAAAAATCAAATAATATTATCCTTTTCAGATGTTCGCAAAACATCGTGCCCTATCTGAAGTATCGCTGGATGTTTACAAAGGAGAAATTACAGTCCTCCTCGGCCACAATGGCGCTGGAAAAACCACTCTCATGTCTATCATAACTGGTAAGACATTATTTACTTATTTTGGACTCTTCTCGTTTACTTTATTATGTAAATTCTCTCGTGAAATTTATTAAGAAATGGATATTTTTTTAGCTAATGTTCGCAAACGTATCTTATTATACAAATAATATTATATAAAGTTAGATGTCTCCATATTCTCAATGCAAATTACATAAAATTGGTGCCAAACATAAGTATGATAAAATAAGCATAATATAAATAATTATCAATCAAATCAATAATTATCAATATGTCTATTAAATCCAGACAAGTAGTCACTCATTCACACAGGAACTTTTATCCTATCGCGTACTTTGAGACACACAATTTATATAATAATTACGTATTACGCGTCTTGGTAGGAATGCTGCAAGCCACAGATGGTAATGTCTACGTGGAAGGTCTGGACACCGTCACTCAAAGGGACGAAATGCAAAGGATCCTTGGACTATGCCCTCAGCACAACTTGTTCTTTCCCGATCTCACTGTTCTAGAACATGTCATGTTCTTCACTTTAGTGAGTAACAATTTGAATAATTCTCTGTAATATTTCCGATATTACCAAAACAGACAACAGAAATAATATATGTGATATTTCATTATTGCGATATAATTAGGATTTATTTATTATTTACAATATAATTCTGTTTGGATTCTTTACTTACTGAGTATGTTTCGAAATTGCTTGTTAGTCAGTCTGAATGGCACCTTGAATCGACGCCGAATCGCACTAGACATAGAAAAATCACAATTCTAGCCGAACCCTTAATATCTTAATTATTATATTATCATACTTAGAATAGAATACAATACTCTTTATTGTACATCAAATAAAACATATCCAAAAAGAATAATATAATAAGTAAGTAATGTACAACTAACGGCCTAGAGGAAAGAACCGGGATAGTAGGTATACAAAGAATATATAGTCTATAAACTAT
The DNA here is from genome assembly GCA_037950945.1 of Hypolimnas misippus. Classification (NCBI taxonomy): domain Eukaryota; kingdom Metazoa; phylum Arthropoda; class Insecta; order Lepidoptera; family Nymphalidae; genus Hypolimnas; species Hypolimnas misippus. The sequence continues at coordinate 11,762,417 of JBBEEQ010000011.1, forward strand.
AAAATATAGATACAAAATGTATAAATAAGAAATAAATATGCAAATATATGTATTATAAATAGATACATTTTCAACTTAGTATGTCATTATCTTTTATTTTTTTCAGCTAAAAGGAACTACCTACGCCGAAGCTAAAAAGATATCACGAGCTCTTCTCGAACAATTGGGTATAGCTAATAAGGCATCTTACAAGAGCAGCGAATTGTCCGGCGGTATGAAGCGGAGACTGCAGCTGGCCTGCGCGTTGGCGGGGGACGCCAAAGTGTTAGTCCTGGATGAACCCACTTCCGGTCTGGACGTGGAGACCAGGAGGGAGCTGTGGGATCTGTTGCTTGTGAGTGTGCTATTATATAATGTACTAGAATGTTTTATAACTGTATGATTGTTATTTTTTAATTCCGCCCTTTCCAATGACAACAAACACAGTATATTTATCTCTTTTATTTTAACAGACTATGTTACACCCGCTAGAGGGCGCGATATTAGATTTAGTGACACGTCATTGCCTCTAACCATTTTTCCAGTTCTGATGAGTAGTTTAGGATGAAGGATCAGATAAATAAACATACAAAGCCGGTCAAAATTATAAGCCACCTTTGTTTTTCCCGTAATCGGATAACAATATATAGCAATGTTTCTGTGCCCGCAGTCGCTGCGCGGCTCGCGCACGGTGCTGCTGAGCACGCACTTCATGGAGGAGGCGGAGGCGCTGGGCGACCGCGTGGCGGCGCTGCACGCCGGCCGCCTGCGCTGCCACGCCACCACCATGCACCTCAAGCGCGCGCTCGGTATGTCTGCTCCTCGTGCCCGCAGTCGCACGTGCTGCTGAGCACGCACTTCATGGAGGAGGCGGAGGCGCTGGGCGACCGCGTGGCGGCGCTGCACGCCGGCCGCCTGCGCTGCCACGCCACCACCATGCACCTCAAGCGCGCGCTCGGTATGTCTGCTCCTCGTGCCCGCAGGCGCACGTGCTGCTGAGCACGCACTTCATGGAGGAGGCGGAGGCGCTGGGCGACCGCGTGGCGGCGCTGCACGCCGGCCGCCTGCGCTGCCACGCCACCACCATGCACCTCAAGCGCGCGCTCGGTATGTCTGCTCCTCGTGCCCGCAGGCGCGCACGTGCTGCTGAGCACGCGCTTCATGTTATATGGAAAATTTATACCCACTAAAACCCTCGCGATTGCCTTACTCAGCACGAGAAATATAGAAGTTGCAGAATCGCTTGCGCATGCGCATCCGAAGCGCTCCTGGCGTTCGATATGTCTAGTGACAAAGGGGACCCTCGGTAATCCATCCAAGTACATAGAAGTTTAATTAGATGAATTATTAGGTACTATAAAATACTGCCAATATTTTGTTATTCGCCACCACCTAGACTAAACCACCTGCACTAGCGCCCGTCGACCATATTCCGAAATATTTAACCAGTAGATTGGAAAGTATTAACATTTTTTTAGTCATAAAAAACATGCTTTAGACTATGTCTTATTAATATAGATATTGTATACTTTTTGCCCGACTTTATTTTAGTCTCTATAAAGTATGAAAAAAAAATTAAAGTTCAAGTTGAATAATAAACAAGGAAATCTTTACCCTAACCTAATGATACCCATGTTCCCTCAACACTTTTAATGTACTTTTTCCAAAATATCTCTATTAAGATAGCTTTATTGACGCAGGCACCGGATACCGTCTCTCCTTCACTACGATCGGGCTACCGGACGAGCCAGCCATAACTTCCGTCATCACGTCAAAAATACCGGAAGCCACTGTCAAGGAAACCTCACTCAACTCCATCTCGTATAACCTTCCATCTAAGAGCAGTGACAAGTTCCCCAAACTGTTCACCTTACTGGAATCTAAAAGATCAGAACTTGGCATCGATTCTATCGGAGTTGGTATTTCGACGCTTGAAGAGGTGTTCTTAAAGTAAGTATTTTTATTTTAAATTGATTGACAATCTCAACACCATCTATCGTTATCAAATGTGTTCTATCGTAATAAAATATTGTCATTAAAGCTATACATTGATTCTCTAATACAACGAAACCAACAACTTAATCATTCAAGTGACTATACCAGCAACTTTGATTTAAACTCTGACTATATATACTTAATATATACTATATTAAGTATATGAAGTAATATAATTATATACTTAATAATAATATATTTAATACAGATGTTTTGGAAAAAGAACATTAATTCTTGCCAAAGTTGCTGGTATAAGAAAGAATAGAAATCTTTTATTTGTATCAAATAATTTTCGTCCCAAATATCTCAATCGCTTTCGAATATAAACTATTTCAAAGTTAATGCGCTCGTATATACGCGTCGAATATACAATAAACGCTCAAAAATAATTAAGTAGATAACTTATTCGAATATAAGAAACTTCTAGAGTGCCTTTAATAACAAGTAAACAAACACGATGTCGAACTTCGCTATTATGTTATCCATAAGCTGCTGATTCATATCCGACTCGAAGGACCAAAATTTTATGTAAAATGTAAATAAACGTAAAGCTTCGCGAGTATATATGGTCGAGATCAGAATAGCTTTTGCCTTGATCCGGTGCCATTCGTTTTTTACTAAGTGCTGACAGCTCTAGATTATACGACAGCTCTATTTTAATACGTACCTGCAGTAAGGTTTAACAACTAAACATAAAAATGTAAGAAAAGTACGTAAGAGCGCTTTTATATTAAAATCAAGAACCGATTAACCGCAATTTTAACAGACCGCGCGACTTAACTAGTCAATTTGTATGACAGTCATGTACAAACAACTACAATACGCACAAAACATTTCATTCTATTGTAATTTTGCTTTGTCTCTACAAAAAATTAAAATAAAACTAAAGTATCGGTAATTTTTAAACGGTTTTATTTAGCTCATGGTATAAAACAATCGAACCTAGACCGATTTATTTTTTAAACTAAACCATTATATGCTACAGATTGTGCAGCGACGTCACTACAGCATTTTCAGAGGACGCGGTAGACGGCGAGAACACAGGTGGGAAATATTAAAGTCAAAATATTAGATAATATTACATTCAATTTAAATAAATCAAAAACTATTTGAAAACTATTTTCATATATTTGTCACCCAAAAAGTACTAAGATATATATATACTTACGACCCGACCTGGCTTATACGTTTGGTGTAGTTGTTTTAGTACGTCATATTAGAAATCATTGAAATTCTCGGCTGTTTACATCTATAATATACATGTATTATACATATAAACCTTCCTCTCGAATTACTCTGTTTATTAAAAAAAAGCGTACAGATGGCGGGAAGCGAGCTTAGTTTCATATTATGTAAAGATTATGCTATTGTCTTAAAGAATATAGATACATTAGAATTTATTTATTTATAGAACCAGACTTTAAAACCATGACGGGTCCGCGTCTCTACTTCCACCAGCTGTGCGCACTGATTATGAGACAGATGAAGTATCTGTGGTCGAAGAAGATATCGTTTCTTATTGTGGTGAGTCAATTAGTCACTTTCTCGTACTTTTCTGAAGAGACTTCTATATTTCGGCATGTATATTTAAAAACGATTATGGTAATTAGTAGAACAACATAGACATATTAGCAATCAATGTCCTAAAACCAGATAGGTTTATGATAATACCTTTAAACGGAAAATTCTTCAATCAGAATCTCGTAAACTACTCCAACGATTTTTATAAAATTTATTGTGCTTCTGCAGTTAATTTTGAAGGCAATAATAATATAGGGTTTTATTTTACGAAAACGTCTTTTTACCCTGTTTCCAAGCCATAAAACTGCTTCTATTTTATTTATATTTATTACTTTATTTAAATATAATTTCCAAAAAACAGGCTTTACCAAAAAAAAAATACAGAGCTAAGCTCTGTCGTCCAGGGACTTATTTATTAATCAGAATGCAAAGATCATAGTTCATTTTACAAAAACTTTTGAAATTTCTAATTAATTCGTCTAGAGCTAGTTGTAAAATACTATAGGTATAAAAAGTTTTGACAGTTTAAATACTAATTTACCTTCTTTAACTGTCAAAATATACATTAATATTTTGTACCCCTAAAGTCCTCTAATTCATTTTCCAGCAAATATTGATACCTATCATAATGATCTGCGGCGTGACCGTCTTCACTAACAATAGCTTCATAAACGGAGACGGTCCATCAAAGGACACGAGTATAAATTTAGATTTGAATCTCTATGACAAAATGGCGGATCGCAGAGTCCTGTACAATCCGAACATTGGTAGTCTCAGCTTGGTCAAGAATAAATACCCAATGGTTCACTTTGAAACAGCACCGGACGTCGCTGCCGGTAAGTAAGACTAAGGAATAATTGAGATATCGTCGGGGACAGTACAAAACCGCGTAACTAGCTTTTGCAATAAGGTCCATCTTTTACTCGAATGTTAAATTTCAATATTGTTAAAAATATTAACAAAAAATTATAGATTCAATATTTATAAAACTTGATATATTTTTTTTCATATCGTCGGTGATGTTACAAATATTATACACTGTGTAATGGAAAATACCCAAAAGCCAATGTTTTTTAATATTTGGTTAATATTAAGAGTTTATTAGCCAGTAAAAAATAAATATGAAAAAACAACGCACACTTTCACAGCCCTTAATGGTGGATTTATCTTAGCTGACATTTCTTGCTTTCAAATGAGTGTAACAAAATATGGTACTATTCTATTCCCAGCTGTCCTCCGCACCGGTCAAAGAGACATATTTGAATACAATAAGTATTTAGTTGGAATTGAACTCAACAGAACTCACGCAACGGTAAGCTTTACTTCTAGATAACTTTACATAAAATTATATAATCAATATGAATTTCAAAATTTTGTTAATATTATTAATTATTAGATATGGATGCTGATAAGCAATAATGTGTCAACCCACAAAAAGTCAAATTTTAAGATATTGATGTATTTTGACACTACGTCACCTATTTAACATTATCCAAAGAAATTTCAAGTCATCTAAACTAAATAAGTATGGAAAAAAGTTTCTTAACTCAATGTTTCGTATTTCAGGTGCGTTCCATATTTTGCAATTTATAAAATAATCTCAAATATTTAAAAACTTATTATTAGATAACATATTAAATAAATCTATCTGCTTTTGTTTCAATATACATTTTATCAAAATAGAAAAAAAAGATGAATATATACGTCTTCAAACTAATTTATTAAGAATAGGTTTGACATCTTTAGATGCCATTTTCTCAAAACGAAGTCCGTGTGGCTTGACACAGTATTGCTTATCAGCGTCCATATATGAAACAACCTGTTTAATCTAAAAGAAACATGAAAAATACATTCTAGTATTAAAAATCACTCAAGGTTTCTGTCCAATTGTATTTCTGCCGTTGCATCAAAATTACTGCTACATCCACATAGTGATTTCTACGATGCTCTAAGTCAATTTATATTTAAATTTTGAAATTACTGTAAAAATAAACTTAGATATACATATAAAATATGTATATTTAATTTTATTTTCCTATATATGTATATTTTTGGTAAAATACTCCTAAATATAACGATATATTTTCTAATAATATGTTTAACTTCTACAGGTGTTATTCACAACAGTAGTACGGCACGCAGCTCCCGTCGCGTTGAACCTTCTGACCAACATAATCGCAACTCAGTTGCTACCCTACTCCGACGGACAGACGGTCACTACTAACAACTACCCCATCGGAACCACGTCGAGCTATCCTTACAAGCTCGAACATAAAGAATTATTCGCTACGAGTTTGTGGGCTGGTTTTGTGGTTTTCGGTGAGTCTTTGAATTATTTAAAATAACAAAAAAACCTGATTGTCTAATAACACAACAACAACACTTCGCACTTTAAAATTAGTCAAACAGTTTACCAGCCCAGAAGGAAAACCTAATGAAACCTTACGCTATAACTATCGGCCAAGTTTTTTAGACTACAGCAGGTCACAATGGAAGAGACAAATACATACATATACAGGTGTCAAATGGGCATGTGTTGGACATTTCGTAAATGCATCGTCATTAAGGTGGGCGTTAATGACTGCGACACAGTGCTTCACTATTGCAGTTATTATCGTTATTAATTGTTTAAGTATATACTATGTACTGTTTCTCAATAAATAATAAATAATAATAATTTTACCAGCATTACCCGTATCGCTATTTAAAAGTAAAAGAAAAAACTGAATTATATTTTTTTATTGTTTTTTTTTTTTTTATAAATTATGCTTATATTGTAAGATCCAACGTTTTATTATATATTTCTTTTTAATTAAAAAAAAATTATTAAGTTATACACTGTGAAATATCGATTATTCTAGTTTTGGCTAAATGCTAAATGTGTTAGATACACATACCCAGTTAACACCTGTATACATACACGCGCACAACAAATTACCTTCATCCACCGTAAATCGTTTCCCCTCCCAGTGACGCTGACGACGGTCGTGAACGCGGTGTCGCTGGCGTGCAAGGAGCGCACGACGGGCGCGCGCCACCTGCACGTGCTGTCGGGCTGCCCGCGCGCGCTGCACTGGGCCGCCACGCTGCTGGCGCACGCCGCCGTGTACGCGCTCGTGCTGGTGCTGCCCGCCGCGCTGGCCGCGCTGGCGCTCGACCAGGACCGCACCATCGACCAGCCGGACTTCCTCGGTGAGAACGCGTCTCGCTCTCGAACAGTCTGCACGCCCAGTGTACGCGCTCGTGCTGGTGCTGCCCGCCGCGCTGGCCGCGCTGGCGCTCGACCAGGACCGCACCATCGACCAGCCGGACTTCCTCGGTGAGAACGCGTCTCGCTCTCGAACAGTCTGCACGCCCAGTGTACGCGCTCGTGCTGGTGCTGCCCGCCGCGCTGGCCGCGCTGGCGCTCGACCAGGACCGCACCATCGACCAGCCGGACTTCCTCGGTGAGAACGCGTCTCGCTCTCGAACAGTCTGCACGCCCAGTGTACGCGCTCGTGCTGGTGCTGCCCGCCGCGCTGGCCGCGCTGGCGCTCGACCAGGACCGCACCATCGACCAGCCGGACTTCCTCGGTGAGAACGCGTCTCGCTCTCGAACAGTCTGCACGCCCAGTGTACGCGCTCGTGCTGGTGCTGCCCGCCGCGCTGGCCGCGCTGGCGCTCGACCAGGACCGCACCATCGACCAGCCGGACTTCCTCGGTGAGAACGCGTCTCGCTCTCGAACAGTCTGCACGCCCAGTGTACGCGCTCGTGCTGGTGCTGCCCGCCGCGCTGGCCGCGCTGGCGCTCGACCAGGACCGCACCATCGACCAGCCGGACTTCCTCGGTGAGAACGCGTCTCGCTCTCGAACAGTCTGCACGCCCAGTGTACGCGCTCGTGCTGGTGCTGCCCGCCGCGCTGGCCGCGCTGGCGCTCGACCAGGACCGCACCATCGACCAGCCGGACTTCCTCGGTGAGAACGCGTCTCGCTCTCGAACAGTCTGCACGCCCAGTGTACGCGCTCGTGCTGGTGCTGCCCGCCGCGCTGGCCGCGCTGGCGCTCGACCAGGACCGCACCATCGACCAGCCGGACTTCCTCGGTGAGAACGCGTCTCGCTCTCGAACAGTCTGCACGCCCAGTGTACGCGCTCGTGCTGGTGCTGCCCGCCGCGCTGGCCGCGCTGGCGCTCGACCAGGACCGCACCATCGACCAGCCGGACTTCCTCGGTGAGAACGCGTCTCGCTCTCGAACAGTCTGCACGCCCAGTGTACGCGCTCGTGCTGGTGCTGCCCGCCGCGCTGGCCGCGCTGGCGCTCGACCAGGACCGCACCATCGACCAGCCGGACTTCCTCGGTGAGAACGCGTCTCGCTCCCGAACAGTCTGCACGCCCAGTGATACTTCATCAGCCGGACTTCCTCGATGACAGTTCCGTTTCACTTCTAGCATTCTAAAATGGAAGATCTAATACTGTACCAATTTTAGACTTTTAGAAATATTACACACTGCTTACCATCCAATTATTTGTTGAACGTCATTATTACCTTTACCGTCATCGTCACGCACAGTCAACGATCAAAAATAATACCAATTTCCAATTGTTTATCCATGGATCATCCCTAATATCTTGACTAAACTCGGTCTTGGAACATTTACTCTCGTGTCAGCAACAATACTGCTATCGATATTTTTAAATAAACCATCATTCTAATATATTTCAGGTGCATTATCCCTAATCCTAATTTTGGGCATAATTTCGTTCCTCGCGGTAATTTACATCGTCAGCTTCAGCTTCGAAGAGCGCGGCTCCAGCATCGTACTTGTGGCAATAGTATTCATATTTGGTAAGTTTCACAATCGCTTTTAATAAATTGGTTTCAAAATATTCAGTTAAAAGATGACAGTCACAACATGTTTCGGTCGAAAAAGTTAAAACGTACACACGTACGTACAAAATAACATTTTTCTATTTCGAAAATTGTAATTTCGAGTAAATTGATTTCATAATTTTGTTTAACCATTAAATGTGTTTATCCAAAAACAATGTATTTCTTAAATATGTTCTAATGTGGGTTTAAGGTTTAAAATAGTTTGTATACACATAACATTTTTATCCATACATAGAACAGCAAAAAATCTAGATGCGACGTATTACCTTCCACTCATGTCTTCAATGAAGACTATAATTTGACCCTTGACTCATTTCGATACCTCCCACGTAAGTTGTTGTAACCCCAAAATTACAATTTTACAGTAGAGCACTTTTAATCCGTTTTAGTTTGAAAGTTACAACAAAATACGCCTTTTTTCAGGCGTATTTTGTTGTAACTTTCCTTGAAAAAAAAAAGATTTTTGGTATTTTTTCACTTTGAATGCATTAAGCAATGCAAATTCGTGTAGTATTCAGTAAAAACGCTAACGGCATTTTTGTGGCTTACAATAACTTACGTGGGAGGTATCGATTTGGTAACATTTATCATCTTGAACTTTTATATTAGGTTAAAAACCATAACTGCCTGTTTAATCAGTATATCTTCTCCCCAGGCTTCTTCACGCCCACCGTGAAGTCGGTGTCCGACTCGCTGGCGCAGCCGAAGTCGCTGGTGGACTACTTGCTGCTGGCCCTGAGCTACTCGGTGCCGCCGCACACGCTCACGGCGAGCGCCGTACGCTGCGCGCACGTCGCGGCGCACAACGCGTGTATGTACATTTGTGTATCCTGTATCCAACTGCATATGTTCGATATCTTACACCATTACCAGAATCGATATTTAAAGGAAAAAAAACGGTTTTTATTTTTTATTTTATTAAACAGCGATACTTTTTTTTAATTGATACGTTGGATCTTATAGGTTCGATCAGAATAGGCATCATTTATAAAAAAAAATTAATTCAGGTTTTTTATTTTTAAATATTGATTCCAGAGAGAGTTCTTGATGTCAAAAGAGAGAAGTTGAATTTTTGTTTATCTTTCTCAATTCATATTTAATATAACGGGTCTTATCGCGATAACTAATAGTAGTAATACCTTTTTATTGCCTATTTACGAGCTGACTCAGCTCGTGACCACGGCGAATGTAACTTCGTCGAAACGTCGGGCAATAAAAAGGTATTACTACTATTAGTTATCGCGATAAGACCCGTTATATTAAATATGAATAGTATAAATCGCGAAAGTTTAAAATATATAATTATCTTTCTCAAGTCCTAATTACATTGGTACAGTATTTTAAACCACCTATACAAAAATATTCACTAAGTAATATCCACTCTAATATCATAAAGAGGAAAAATTGTTTGTTTGTTTGCATTAAATAAGCTCCAAATCTACTGGACCGAATAAATAAATCTTTTTACGTTAGTTAAGCCGTTTATTGAGGATGACTATAGGCTATATTACATCACGCTACCACTCATATAAGCAAAACAGTAACTATAAACGTGAGTAAAACTGCGAGGGGTAACTAGTTGTTATATAATATTGATTTAAGTTATTTTATAAATTTTATAAATCTCAGTGTCTCTTCTCATTGGTGTTCTAGTAAATAAAATAAATATAATTTCAGATAAGCCCCCAGAACCGATGTGCTACTTCTGTGTAAATGATAACAGTCCCGGGGGACTCATGCTTGTAATGTTTGCACAATTTATATTTTACATGGTAAGTTTAGATTTCGCTAATACCTACTTTAACTAATAACATTAAAATTACTTAAGAGTTAGTTCGCGGGGGTCGCACTTTTAAATTTTACTTTCGTAACTAATATAAATATAAAATAGCCGAGATGGTCTAGTGGTTGGAACATGTAGATCTCAATCGATGATCGCGGGTTCAAACCCCGGCTAGCACCGCTGCGTTTTCGAGTGCTTAATTTGTGTTTAAATTCGTCTCGAGTTCGGCGGTGAAGGAAAACATCGTGAGGAAACCTGCATGTGCCGGGAGAAATTCTGACACATGTATATTCGCCAACCCGCATGGAGCAGCGAGGTGGATTAAGCTCTAAACCTTCTCCTTAATAGGAAAGGAGGCCTTTGCCCAGCAGTGGGATATTTACAGGCTGTTACTTTATGTTTACTTTACTACTAATATAAAACAATTCTATAACATGTTACTTATTTTAAATGGGTTAAAAGTTATCGAATTTCAGTCAATCGACAATTTTATAAGCACTTTAAATCGTCAATATAGAAACAAAAAAGAAAACAAACAAACCAATGAATTTATTATTTTACCGCGGCATGTTCAGGTTAAACATATGGAATGCTCGATACAGTCGTAATAAACATGTGTCAGAGTACGGGTTCACTTGTTTTAATATCTTCTAAAAATTAGATACAGTCCAAATCAAGTCTTACCTCCAACAAACACTTCCAGTCAGCAGTGGTCGCGACCGAATACGGCCTGTTCAACGTGCTCTGCGACCGCGTGCTGAACGCGCGCTACCAGCCCGCGGCGCCCGTCGCCGCCGACGAGATGGTGCGCGCCGAGAAGGCCTACGTCGAGAAAGCTATCGCCCTGCGTGAGTAGTCTGACGATGTCTGTGTAATCACTATGAATGACACTGATGTATTAGTATTTGTAGGTATTGTATGAAAAGTTGTGAATTGTCTGTGAAATATTTCATTGAATATTATTTAGTATACACCTGGCTTGCTTGGAAGGGAATATATATAAATAAATGCATCATAACAACAGACAAAAATCTGTATGGCAGATACAGACTGAGAGTTGCGCTTCAGTCAATAGTAGTGACCGCTCCGCTATTTTGTTTGTCATGGAATATATGAAAAAAAAAATTCTTATGAACTACATTTTTAGATAGTTCAAATACAAGGTGGAATACTGTCTTGTGTGAGTTTGTATAAAGAAAAAAAAAGTAAAATCTTTAAAAAAGTTTAATTTAACATGACGCAGTTTTGCATATAATATCATAAGGTTCGCTTGTACTATAACAAGACTAGATTTTTATAAAAAAATATACGAAATAATTATTTTTAAAAAGTCTCCACGAATACATAGCATATATAACAATAATATGCTGTTGTTTTTAAAAATATTTTATCATATTAAATATATTTATATGTCGGCGCAGCAATAACACCAGATGTTTAAGAACACGTGCATCTCGTTTCGGAAACAACACCAGGTGTCAACAAACACGTGCAAGTGCAACAACAAAGTTGTTTACACTCGCTTATCGCTCAACAAATCAGGCGAGGTGGGGGACGACCCGATATAAACCGACGTGCTAGGCGGCCGGGCACATTTTAACGATAGCACTGGCTCCGTTCACACCTCTTAATTGTGATATTGTCACTCCTGAATTGTTTCTGGTTTAAATTGTTTTCTTATTAGTAAATTTAATAAAATAATAATTTGTTAAAGTGGTTAAGTTTCTTCAATATTAAATTTGTTGATATTAATGTCTTCCAATTAATAGTCAATAGTCAAAGTAGTTAAATTTGTTGTACTAAATTGTTAATTTATGTTAAATTTGTGATTTTAATTTGAATAATTGAATCTTAGATTGTGATTTATTATAATTTATAATTATTATTTTTAACTATCAGTTATTTTGTAATAAATTGCCTTTTATTCGCTATTTCTGTAGTTTCAGTGAAGTTATGCCTGGAGACGAACGTCCATGTTCACCTATTTTACAAAACGTTACGGCTTCAGCCGAAATATATGACAAAAAAAAAAAACTTTTTTTTCCTATCTTAGACAAGAAGTTTTTGGGCAAATGATGAAATAAATATTCACTGCAATCACAATAAAATAATCACGTCTTTCAACAGCTAGGAAACAGATCCAGGACGCGATGCTCGTCAGCGACGTGCACAAGAAGTACTGGCGGCTGCTGGGCAAGCCCTGCACCGCGGTCAAGGGCGTCAGCTTCTCTGTCAAGAAGGGTAAGATTCGGTCTTTAATATTATGGGGCCGTCGGATCTTAGCCACTATGAACTTCGTGCAAGTGATTGCGCAATAGCGTTTTTAGGAATCAGATAGAGATGTGCCTGACATAAACACAAGAGATCCTTTAAATGGTCGATTATTGTAATCGATTATTAATTTTCTCTTAAAATTCATTTAATAAAATAAATATTAATTAATAATAAAAAGTAATTATCTATTTTTTTTAATTATGTTACACATACATTTGTAATCTATTACCAATTTTTTACTTCCAGTGTGTTTTATCGTTTACACAACTTAATCACAGGAATTAATATTAATATATTAAATTACGATTTAAGCAGACTAATTCAAGTTTTACTATTATTAATTAAAATACATAATTTGATATCAAAGAATAAATAATTATTATAAAGTTTGTTTTTATTTAATAATAATATACTTAGTTGTTTTTATTAATTTAATAAAAAAATATTAATTTTATTTGCTCTAATAAAATCATGTCAGAATTCGCTGTTCCTCTTAATAACAATAAACACAATTATAGTATTCCTTTAATAATTGATGTTTAAATTTTTGTTCTATTTTTGTTGGTATGTGTAGATATTAAATAAACCTCTCACAGAGAAATGAGTAAAATAATATTTTTTTTGGTTCGAATAATAAATAATTGATTGAACAAAACAAAAATCGATTTATTGATAGCAACATCGCGTTTCCCCTCTCTAGGCGTATACATGCGCGAAAATTCGGAGAGCCTATATTCATAGTGTCCTTCGCTCGACGGCCATATAATACGAAAATGTCTCTAAACCTAAGAATTACACTTACAAGGTCTTCTCACAGGCTTTCATAAAGATGTACATATGTTTGTCGTTGCTTTACCCCTCAAAGGATTTACTGTCATTTATTTTTGACGGCCATAGCTTCGTAAGATGACCTTAGTAAATGTTAACAGGTTACAGAGCCATTTATGTCAACTAGGAAAATAAAACTTAAAAAACGTAAGATGAAAAAAGAGAAAAAGACAAATGTATCATGGAAATGTGGACGCTGATAAGCAATTCTGTGTTAAGCCACACGGACTTCATTTTGAGAAAATGGCGTCTAAAGATGTCAACGTATTTTTAATAAATTTGTTTGAAGAATTATAATATCCGTCTTTTATTTTCTATTTTGATGCAAGGTATAATGAATTCAAACAGTATACTAAAAATTCTATTTAATAATAAGTGTTTCAAACTAATGATTTTTGACTATTGTGAAACATGGAACACTTCAATATTCGAAACATTAAATTGAGACACTTTCTTCCGTAATTATTTAGTTTAGATGACTTGCTATATTTTTGTATATTTATAATATATTAAGAGACGCGTTATCAAAATACATCAATATCTCCGAATTTAACTTTTTGTGGGTTGACACATTATTACTTATCAGCGTCCATATCTTATTATCCTAAAACAACTGTTACTTGAAATAATCTCAATCAAATTTCGATAAAGGTGATGAATAATATGAAAAAAAAGACATTTATATGGGTCCAAAATACGGCTTGGACATGAGTAAAAGTGCTTTGCTGTTACCCGCATACATTTCGATATTTACCAGATTGAAATACATAAAGAATCTACTGTCAGTGCCTTTGTAGGTAAAAAATTAGGTATTGTATATTTTACCTTTATTATCTCCGTGCGGCGGACTATCCGTAAACAGATGATAATGTAAAGCGGGTAGAATAAAGAACTACAGTACACGGTCCACAGTTTATAGTTTATTAAAAAGCACAAAAGCACAACGCAGAGAGAAAGTCAGAACGAGAAGAATAGTGGAAGAGAAATGAAAACAATAAGTATAACGTCTACTAATAGAATAGCGAAGCTAAGCGGTGCGAGCGTGAGCGACATGCGTCTGGCGTCGTGACAGTAGATCGACTGGCGACTCGTTGATCGCCCCGCTGTGGGCGGCGCCTGCGCATCATATGTTTAACACGATAGCGGTCAACGGCCGCAAGTTGTACAGGCGCTTCAGACCACGCCACCATCCGGCAGGAATTAACCGCTGGTGGTGTTATATAAAATAAATATTACTGATATGTTCCTTAAGGTGACCTTGGTAACTGTTACCAGATCACAGAGTTGTTTTATAGCAATTACGAGAGTAAAACTTACAAAAACTCGCTTAATAAAGACTTTTGTCCTAAAACCTTGGTATAAATGTGCGCCCGCAGGCGAGTGCTTCGGGCTGCTGGGCGTGAACGGCGCGGGCAAGTCCACCATCTTCAAGATGCTGACGGGCGCGGAGTGCGCCACGCGAGGCTCGATATTCGCCAATGGACACTTTATGTCCAAATTCTCGACTGATGTAAGGAGGATTGTATTCGTTTTAGGAAAATTTACTGTTTTTGTTTTATGGTATATTAGTAACTAGCTGCTCCTTTATGTTTCGTTAGCATTTATACTCTTATAAGTCGGCTAACGGTTATTCAGTGCAAAAATAATTCTTCAAATCAGACAAACCCACAAACAAATTTGACCTCTTTATAATATTAGTATACAGCTAATGAAAATATTAATAATAGTTATTAATGATTTTACGTTTTTTTTTCATTTCATTTAAGACAGATCGAATTATTTAATTTACACTTTTGACTATGAATTAAAATAATTACAATAATTTTCTCATCCACAGTACCTCCGATCGCTCGGATATTGCCCCCAGTTCTTCGGTCTCGACGGATTCCTAACGGGTTACGACAACCTGAAGCTTCTCCTAACGCTTCGAGGTCTGGAGCCTGCGGATGTTAAAAGTGAAACTAAAGCTTGGATCGACATTGTTGGTAAGAACTCTTTTGTTATACTAATTCTTGCTAATTTATCTTAAATTCGAGTCCAGGTGACCTATTATGGTTTACAACATCCTCAATTAAACCGGTAGGTGCTAAGTGAGGTTAAAAAAAATTTCGAAGTTCTAACTTTATATTTAAATTTATTTCGTGTATAGTAGTATATGGAAAACATTGTAAACTTATGTACATGTAGCAGGAGGTAACCTATTAATATGCGATAATAAATTTCTCATTTATAGTAAAAGAGATGTTTATCCAGCCATGGGATATTTACAAACTATAGTGGTTTAAATACCACTTCCAAACTGTGTAGAAAGATCATTTCAACGCAATCAAGTTTAATGTACACGATGCTCCGCAGTTTTGGAGAAGTGTGAGTCTCTCACGTCAGCAACTGTTTACACTTCCCTAACACTTCACGCTTATCGGCCCCCATTAAGATCTCATGATCCTGTATCGGAGGTCCGAAAACACACAACACAAGCAAACAACCGTATGGCTAATACAAAATCAAAATATACTTTTTTCTAATAGGTTCTCACGAGGTCTTTTGAATTGATAATACACAGAACAAAACGTTAACAAGGAAATTACCACCGGTTCGGAATGATCGAACTCGCGACAATTAGCGCTTCAACGTGTCTATTCTAATGGTCCTTCGAGTCGGATAGGACAGCCTATCCGGCACGAAGGACCAATGTAACAGAGCCCGCCCCGCAGGCCTGGACAAGTACGCGCGGCGCGCCGTGGCGGGCTACTCGGGCGGCTGCGCGCGGCGGCTGGCGGCGGCGGCGGCGCTGTGCCGCGGCGGCGCCGTCACGCTGCTGGACGAGCCCACGGCCGGCGTGGACGTGGCCGCGCGCCGCCGCGTGTGGGCCGCGCTGCGCCGCGCGCAGCCGCGCCGCGCGCTCGTCGTCACGTCGCACAGGTGCCGCTTCAGATGATAGACGGAATAGTATATACAGGATATGGAATAGTGTATACAGGAATGATTTTTTTTTAATAGGCAAATATGGAGCTGTATGGTATATTAAAAAATAATTAATCTTGTTTCGTTGCCGATTTTGATGAGAATGAAAATTAAGTCATTAGTTTTTTCTAATTTATTTTCAACCTGTAGTATTGCACCAGCTGATAGTGAAATTTATATAGATCAACGCTTCGAAATTACTTTCCACTTCAAATATCTATACTATATAAGTCTATAGTTTTTACTAATAGAACGATTTTTTTTTATGTACAAAGTGAACCACTGAATCTATTTTATTAATACCATTTGATACTTATTGGACACAGACTATATTTGATGTATAGTGCGAGTTGTCTCAAACAATGACACGTAGTAACTGACGGCGCAGCATGGACGAGATGGAGGCGCTGTGCGGGCGGCTGGCCATCGTGGCGCGCGGCCGCGTCGTGGCGCTGGGCGGCGCGGCGGCGCTGCGCGCGGCGCACGCGGCCGGCCACGCCGTGCTGCTCAAGCTGCGCGCCGCGCGCGCGCGCGACGGTGAGTGCGGGCGGGCTCTCGCTGGAGGGACCGCGTGAGCCGGACTTATCTCCCGTAGGAGAAACGATGGCCACTGGGGTCGGCGAGTGGGTACTTGAAGAATGACGGGACAATGTGGCGAGAACTGTGAGGGAAGTAATAGCCGCTGGAGACAGTGGCCGTAATGGGAGGGGTAGTATAGATGTAAATTAGTTCTTACGGGCCCATATTGTAGACAGAGGTACAGTTAATGGCTCGTTATGGCAGTGGGAACATAATAGTTGGCAGATCGCGTTAGATAGAGTTGCCAGTATGATGGCTGATACCTTATGTGCACTGCGAGTAATGGCCGCTGTATGCAGGCTATAAGAGAAGCTGGGGATATTATAAGTCATCCATGCCAAAGGGAGAGAGATTTTCAATGAATGTTGAATTTAATTTCAATATATACAATTTCTATATTTGATTATTTCTACTCCGTAGTTTATTAATTATTATAAATAAGCTATAGAAATAATTTTAAAATTTAATTTAAGCATATGTCTAATACTAGACCTTTATGTAATTTCAGAAACTGATAGTTCCAAGTCAGATGTGAATCGTTTGAAAGCAGCCCTGCAGCAGAGATTCAATTGTACCCTCCGAGATGAGCATAAGGTGAAAATAATTCTATTTTACATTTAAAAATGAACATTTACTACAATAATATATCAGATTAATTAAATAGAAAAACTATAGATTAAATTTTGAAAAATCAATACAATCATATTATTTAACTATAGATTTGTAATAAAGCTCGTAGATTTTGGATTCGAATATCAAACACTTTGGACGACGTTGCTTAGCAACCAGACTAAGTATTAAAAGCAAGTGATATCTTCAACGATAATTGACGAGTTTATCACCAATGGGTACAAATTATTTACGTCAAAAGTTACGAACATAACACATCTAAAATTATAAAATATAATTGTATTATATAATATAACTTAAGCCTAACTCTAAGTAAACCCTTGCTTCCAGACGATGCTCCACTACCACATCAACGACACAATGCGATACAGCGACCTCTTCTCCGAACTGGAACAGCTCCGGCAGGAATTTCCGTTACTAGAAGACTATTCGGTGACCGAGACGACTTTGGAGGAAGTGTTCTTATCATTCGCGAAAGAAGAACCTAAGGTCGGACCGACGCCAGTTTAAACGAGACACTTCACGCTTAGTATTAAAATGACCGAATACAAAAATTCACAGTTTTGCCAGTAAAATAACTTTTACATTTGAGAATTCTAGCCGATTACTTAGACGGTAAAGTCACAAAATATTTATGGTTTACTTTTTTCAAAACCATAGTTTATGAACCGTCGATTTAAATGAAGCTACATTTTAATTACAAAAAGCGAACTCGTTTCAAACAGGTTTTGTGTTCGGTCACTATAATAGTAAGCGGGCGATATTTGGAATTATTATTTTTTTTTATCAAAGCACAATTTGGTGCCTTGAATCGCAAAATCAAAATTTACTTCATAGAAGTTAAATCTCAAGAGTAGTATCGAGTCGTCGAAATAGAAACAATAAATAAATGAATAAAGCTACTCCCGGTTAAGAATGTGGATTCTACCGAGAAGAACCGGAAAGTCAATAATTTATTTCTCAAAAACATACTCATGAGTCGCAAAAACGACATTTTACGATATTATTCTTAAAAGACGGTATTTCTTGTTTTCAATTGAAGGCTCGATTATAAATTTTTAATATATTAAAAAATTCTACATATTTTGTTTTCTAAGTTATAAGAAAATTCCGTTTTTAGTGACGTAAAATTTACTAATATGAAGGTGATTCTCGAAATAGGGTATCGAATGATATTAATCAAATAATCCTTTAAGTTTATTTTAAAAATCATTCCATTATTAATTCCAATGCGAGTCATAATTTATAATAAATATACTAACAATAGTATATGAAACGTAATTTTTCAGGTCAACAATATTACACATTCCATATAATATATTGCTCCAGAAAATCATATTTTTGGTATTTATTTTATTAATATAAAAGAAATAATTTTCGAAATCAATTTTATCTGAGTTTAAATTTAAAACGAGAATATTATGAATTTTAGCGAGTGATACAATACATTTCTCTTTTCAAACTGTAGTATCAGATTTTCTTAATGTCACTAAAATATTATTTATGTCTATGAGTATTAACAGTCATTATAGCGCCAACCTGCTACAAGTCATTTTCTTTACTCATTTCCATGACACTTCATAAAATAACAGACACCTGCCATATTCCTGGGATATGATCTTGGATTTTCGACAAGTTTCTTACTCTGTTCTACTACAATTCAAAAATTTTTCATAATGTAATTTCCCATTAAGCATGGATCATTTTATATAAACTATTGCGCAAAACTAATATGGCTTATGCAATGTGAAATTTTATAGCATTATGCTAGATATTAGAGAGTGCTTGCACATTAGATGTTGCTTGATTACTACTCTCAAACAACACTCAATTTTAAGAAGCCATTAATTCTCGGTCTGTTCCTCTCAAGCAGATTTAATGACAACTTAAAATTAAGATTTGAAGATTTTGTCCACTAGTGTAACAAATTTAATGTTAATGAAATTATTATTTATTGTATCACAAGTAAAATATTTCGTATAATCCTAAGTTTGATGTAATACATCAATCTTTGGATGTGGTTATCTCACTTCAATACAATCAAATATATCCTAAAGTATTCCATAGGTGTAGTTAGTGGTGATGGCGAGTTGAAGCACTTTGTGTAGTTACAGGTAGATCGTCGATTTATTAATAACGTGATTACCTCAACAGTCTAACCTAAGATAATATGTAACAATATAAGTGAATCCTTTGAACTGTGTATAACATTGTATGGATGCTGATAAGCAATAATGTGTCAACCCACAAATAGTAAATTTCGGATATATTGATGTATTTTGATAATTCATTACCTATTTATAATAAAAAAATACAAGTCATCTAAACTACAATAGTATAGAAAAATATTTCTTAATTTCATATTTCGAGTTTCAAGTCCGTTCCATATTTTACAATTTATACAATAATCTCATATATTTAAAAACTTATTGTTACATAAAAAAATTTATTGTACCAATCTGTTTTTAATTCACTCTACCTTTTACCAAAATAGAATATAAAAGATTGATATATACTTCTTTAAACAAATTGATTAAGAAGAGTTTTAACAGCTTTAGACGCCATTTTCTTAAAATTAAGTCCGTGTGGCTTAACATTGTATTGCTTATCAGCGTCCATATATGGACCTAGTTATGCAAGTGATTCAATTAATAGTCAAAGATTTTTTATATTCTTGCTAATAGAGTCCTTAGTCTACAGTCTCCTAATAGTTGCAATTAAGTTTATGTTTACTATATTTCATCACGAGAAATCGAGATAACGAAATATAATATATTGTGAGTTGATGCACTTGGCTATAACTGGGTCCAATAATGCCTTTAAAACAATAAACCTACGAAGTCCAACCGTGTTGTATAATAGAAATAAATTGCCATTCTCCTGACGCGTGTAGCGCGTTTATTGTTTACATGTGTATATTAAAAAGCATAAAGTTAGTGTTAAGAAATATATAAAGGTGCATTAAAATTGGTTAGTACAGAAAAGTCTGAAAGTATTAGTTAGAGATATTTGTTCAAAGGAACCGTGTCATTGATTTTGAAGTAATAAAAAACTGCAATCAAAGATGTGCAGAACAACTGCACGACTCGAAATTTTCTGATCACATAAACCAGTATTACTTTATATAACAAATAACCAGAAACTAGTTTTCATAATACGAGTGCCTCATCTAACAAGTACAAAGTATTTGATTATGTGATATTCGAATCAATGGCAATATATAATGAACACTACGTGAATAAAAGATAGATATGATTAAAGAAATAAAATTGTCGTGTCTTACGAATATAAGTCTGGAACTAATAATTATATTAAAAATAAAAAGATGAATTTAAAAGTAACCATATTAAGCCTAAGTAGCTATCGATGTCACAGTGAAGCAAGGTGCTCAAAACACTGGCGACATACCTCTTTGAATGGCCAGACTTGTGTACTGGTCAAGATAGTCGCCAGCCCTTCGGTCAGCGGTAGTGTCGACGAGGCGGGAAGACAGAAATACAGTTTCACTTTTGAAGTGGAACATATTGCGTTTAATTTGAAATTTGGACGTGCGAATGACCAGCTTCATGTCTAGTCACTTCTTCCCGACATTCCACTCCCCTATAGCGTTTTAAATACATTAAGGTAATTGTAATCGGTTGTCCTCTGTTTTTTTTTTCCTCTGTTTTATTCGATCTAAAGTTGAAATAAGTCGATTTATATTATTTTAATCTTTGGTTGAAGCAAAACCCTTTCACACGTACAGCATAAAAACAACAATTTAATTTTACAAACGAAACGAATTTTGAATATTATAAACGACCAACTGCTTCAATACTAAAATAAACGTATTATCATTAATATACTGTTATACTTTGATAAAAAATCGTAAATTCAAAAATAAGAACTAGCAAAGCCGGACTTTTATTGTCTTAAAATAAAGGTTTTATACTATTTTAAAATTAAAAAAAAAATACTTTGAATTTAATATTGACTTTGTACTCTTTTTTTTTAAATTATTAAAACAAATTCGTATGATTATTAAAACAAAACGTATTCGTAATATCCTTGTATATAAAAACGCGCGATTCTCTTTTATATACGTAATGTAATTATAATATAGATTGAAAATATTTAGAAGGTAGGAAGGAAGGACCTATTCAAGGTATGATGCTTTTTATGTGTCAGTGTTGCTGTGATATTTATATATGTACAGTAAAATTTAAAGTGCTTCTCGTAAAGGACGCTTATAGATAAACGCAGCTCGCTTGATAAACTTAATTACCTTTTGTTATAGTAGTGATAACATTGTCAATTTAATTCCTACCAATGTATGCTGCATTTTAAAATCCATAGGTGCTTTATGTTAAGCGCTTACACCAACGGGGATGCTATATGTAAAATTGTGGTTCTGTTTAAAATAGTATTATGTTAAGTAAAAAATCTATAGTTTCCATTTTTCATCGATTAATTCATAGTCCCTATAAATTATTTATTTCAGCAAAGTATGGATATAGTAAATTTAATGTTCTTTTAAACAATCTAGTTCTAAACCATTGATTTTAAAAAGCATACATAGTTAGCCATTATTTGTGTGCCAATGATTGGTTGGCGTTTCTTCTATTTCAACTGTTTAATTATTTTCTAAGAAAGTAAAAACAAAGTTATAAAAAGCAATGATTCATGTTTCTATAGTTGAGATTAAAATTTTTGTTGATTCTCAACTTTTGCACCAAACTAATACACTTAAGTTGTACCGAAAAAATTTTAAAAATATGTTTCTAAATTATAAGCTAAAAGCATACAATGATGCGAATTCTAAAAGTATAAAAAACATCACGTTTATAGTACAGTTTTTGTTTATTAATTTTTTATACGTATGTAATTTCATTTATCAGAGTATTTAATATTTGCCTAATCTAAATAATTTTAAGTTAATATAATACAGATAATAATAAGTCGTATTTTATCTGTTTGAATTAAAAAAATAAATAGATCTGCTTTAGTGTTATAATTAAGTTACCTCTTCTGAATTTGATATATCGATTTTTTTTTATTTGTACGTAATGTTATAATAGGTTCAATACAAAAAATATCAGCTAAATTTAAAATATCTTTCAAAAACAGTCTTGCAGCCAGTTATCTTCTAATAAAACATTAGATTTGTTTATAATAATTTAATTATTAAAAAATGCCACTTTTAAATTACTAACAATGTCAAAACCACATTTCTCTTTGTGTAATTATTCTATGTATAATAAATTTCCATATATTTGAATAACTAACATGTAAAGAAAAGACTGCGATATTTATTGACAATTGTTAAATAAATGGTCCACAATTCACTTATTGATTCGTATTTTACGTCATTAATAAGATATTTCATCAAATTACTTGATATTATTAAGTTTGTGTGACTTGTAAAACATTTTGTAATTATTAATTATCAATTTTAGTTCTATATGGAATTTTTTTTTCGTTTGTACTTATTATGAATTAAAGGCATCTAGTGTTGATATTTAAATGTATTGGTGTTAATTATAAGACTGTAAACACTGCTTAACAATATAATAAAATAAATTATATTATTATGTCTATTAATTTTTAACTACCCTTACATATCGCACGCTTAGTATTAAAGCGATCGAGTTCAAAATCTGTGGAACGAGTTAGCTGTGTGAGTAATTAAAATTTAGTTAAATGTAAATCTATGATTTTTTATAAACATAAATAACTATTTGTTATATTATCACTGGGGTTCTAGTTTCTAGTTTACTTGTAATTATGAATATATTTATGAGAACGACATGCGATCTATCCCAGAGAGGGAGGGTGTGAACTGACGATATACAATAGAAACTAATCAACGAGATCCCATAGATAAAATACAGTATTATTTACTTTTATGATATATTCCTAACACTATTCTACCAAAATTTTGTAGATTTCAGTCAAATAAACGAAGTCCTAAGTGTCATGAGTAAAACGTTTTTCCGTTTTGTGCCCAAAAAACTGTATTCATGAATTTGGTCACTTATACTAATGTCATGCCACACATGATTTATTTATAAATAATTGCATATAAACTACGCATAGCAAGTTTTCTTACCAAACCTTTAATAATATGTAAGTTTTCATGGTAAAATGTGAATCCATATTAAAATATATCAATATTTTTTTAATCAATTTTTACTATGGATATATGGATAAATTATTTGAATATTTTCCGTTTGTAAATGATTATAAATCGTAAATTTTGTATCGCCTCCCCTAATGAAAAAATAACTGACACCAAATATATATGCCAACTATTAATATTGCAACCCTTAATAGGGACTCATACTCTAAAAATGTATAATAATATAATTAAACTAGTTACATTTTTTAAAAACGAAATATTCGGAAAAATTAATTACAGGAACTTTTTCTAATCTACTTGACCTAACACAATAATGTTATGTAATATGTATACAATTATTTTATAATACCATTTAATAATGTATCAATAAAAGGTTATCTTTAGATAAAAGGTTATAAAAAAATTAAAACAAATAAATATTGGTATATTGTAACTAATTTTTTTATTATATTTAAAATTATAGATACAAAAATATCTCTTATTTATCATATTGTCACAGCTAATCTGCTGAACAGGTTTTAATGAAACATAGTATTGAGATAGCTTGATCTATAGGATAAAGTATTTACAGGTTTTGTATAATTAAATTTTATATTTTTTTTGTAATCCTTATAATCTTTCTTGTATATTGTAAGGTTAGCTAGCAGAGTGCAGTAGTGTTACGCTCACCTCTTGCAATAAGGGATTTACATAAATAAATTACTTTGAATCACATATTTCTGTAATGTCAATAAATTTAAACTTTTAACAGATTACAACGATTTCTTCTGTGGGCATAAGCTTGTATAGAAATTAAAAAACTAATAAGAATTAAACACAAATGTTGGTTGTTTCCACTTTGGTCTTTATTTACATATACACAGTTGCATGCTTAGTTACTACTTTAAAATTAAATAAATATTACACGGAAATCTTCATTTTTTATCTAAACACTTTGAAACTTAATGATAAAAAATCTGTAAATGCGACTTTATTACAAAATTCATTTAAAATATTTAAATGATCATACAGTAAAATGCTGACAAGGCAATGTTTATGTAATTAATTAAATAGATAGAATATAAAAATGATATATACGTATATCTTATCTGATTTTGATATGACAATATCTGATTAGGTGTAATAAAAAAATTTAATTGCAAATTATGGCACAGGTAAATTGTATTTCAAATGACCTCTGGTTGTAAAAACAATGCAATTGATATGAAGGTCCTACAAAACATGGAAGAATCAACCTTGAAAATAAAATTGGTCAAAACACTTATTTTATTGGTTATAATTGATGCTAACTTTCAACATGGTCTACTATGTATCATTATAATGCACTATTGCTGTATTTAAAGTTATTTGCAGAAAATGTTCTTTTGATGCATTTTATTTAACATGATAAAGACAACTAGCGCCTAATCTTATTCTTAGCGGAATTGAAGAGCCATAAATTTGTGATCGACTTACTTATAATTGAATTAGCTATTTAATCTAAATTTTTGAATAGATTTTTAACATCTTTGAACACTTCCTCTGGCGCCACTTCAGCATTAACTCTACGCACGAGTCCTTGTTTGTCGTAATGATCTATAATAGGCATAGTATCATTAATATAAGTATTGAACCTCTTCTTGAGGCTTTCGAGGTTATCGTCCGAGCGGCCGCTGCCAGCCGCACCTCGGTTCAAACAACGTTCCGTGCAAATATCTCGCGAACACTCAAAGAACAATACAAAAAGTAATTTAGTTTTATCGGCCATGACGCGCTCCCAACCTTCCAAATTATTTTTATTGCGCGGAAAACCATCTATTAAAAATCTTGTCTTTCCAGATTTTTGAATAGCATTATGTATGAGCGAACACGTAACCTCGACAGGAACGATTTCCCCATTCCGGATCTTCTCTTCGATCATTTCTCCGTACTCAGAACCTGGCCTCTGACGCTCCTCGCGCAGTAAATCGCCGGCAGAAAGATGTACGAACCCAAATTCTTTAGAAATAAAGGAGCACTGTGTTCCTTTACCGGCACCGGGAGCCCCGAGTACGAACACGACTTCAGGCAACATTTTACTAATATAACTGGAAAACCGTCGGATACACCTATCCCACATGAATCCGTGAGACTTAATAAATTACTTTAGTTTTAAAAAACATGCGCACAGCTGCGACCTTGAGCGATTCGATTTTGACTATTATCTGACATGACTAGTGATGGGCGAAGGTGGATATTAATTTTCAAATAATCCGAATCTAGCATTCGGAGTAAAGAGCTTATTCGAACACGGCTTCGTTATTAATATTATCGTCAATTGCGTAAATTATGGTTCGTAAAATAAAATTACACATTTTAAATATCTAATAATGTCACCTACCGAAACTGCGTGCTAAATAATAAATTATATAATAATCACGTTTAGAATGAGTGGATTTAAAAGTACCTAACACTTTTATTCTTTGTATTTTCATTATTGTGATCAATGATATTTTAAGTTAAATTTGTAGATACGTTACCTACAAGGGAATCCTAAATAATATAATATTGTGACATCCTTCTATTATATTTGATACATTAAAAAACTAATCATGGATAGCATATCTTAATTAACGGGAAGAGAGAAAGAAATGAATTAATGCATCAAAATAAGTCATAAATTTATGTGTAGTGCGACGTAAATAAAAATATATTTAATTAATTTTATCCATGTTATAATTTAATAAGAAAACAAATAGTGACTTTTCAATAAATTTCTATTTATCTTTATCCTTAATATGAGGAAATTCAAAAATTCAAGGTAGATTCCTTAAATTAATTGGCTACAAGAATTTTTCTTTCTGTTTGCAGAGAATATCCACCCAGTGAATGTACCTTATCATATTGATGGAAACTGGGAAATAATTTAATATTACTATAAATACTTTCTTCCTTATGACACACTAAATAATAATTATTACGTAAATTTGTTAGGTATTATTTTTTTAACGTTATGGCATAGGCAAAAAAAAATGAAACAATACGAATAATGTTTTTTTTTTATAGTTTAAACAGCGAAAATTTTACGCTGCTTTAAATCTAAAAGCCAGTATACGTTTAATTAACATAATACATACAATTAGACTAAATAGTAAATTAGGCAGGAGACTCCCGACACAAGACCACGAGGTCTTAATGGGGGCCGTTGAGTGTGATGCGTTTATTTATTTATTATTACTAAGAAAATGTGCATATAATAATGCATAAACGTATATATACGCATGTTTTCTTATCTCAGTTAATTCGTTTTAAAAAATATCAAATAAAGTAATATAAAGTCAAAAACTATGACTACGTGTACGTAAGAGTTAATCGTGATAACTATTCAAATAAATTTCATTCGATAGATTGAAAACCAACATTATTCGAATAAAGTTCACTCCAATTTTCACATCACTAACGATGTCGTCATTTCGTTAATGACAGAATTCATTTTTTTATCATGCTCTTGGAACGAATTATAGTAATTTTTATAACTATATGTTCATAGTATTTAACGTTAAAAACTTGTATTTATGTCTGTCTTTGACAATCAAATCAATGGAATTGTTGGCCAAGATACTCTGCCTGTTACACTTTCACTACCCGACTTCAAGCGCGGTAGGCATTCTGGGTGCCAAAATCTATGATTATGTATCATTGTACATGATAAGTTTTTATTTAAGGGAATCAGTTGAATTATCCTACATAAAATAATAACAATACGCTTGTTTTGTAAATATTTATTAATACTTTAAACTTTAGATCACATTTATTTTATTAATCAGGAACTGCATAAACCTGAAACAAAAGACAAAAAAAACATGTAATAAAGTCTAACAAAGACAAGGAAGTCGTTTTTGTAAATAAAGTCAGAATAAATAAAAAATTGACCTCAAAGAAATTCAGAACAGGTCTGTGATTAGTTCATCATTTAAAAATATATGTAAAGATAATTCTTACATGTTAATTACAGAATTATTTAAATGACTCAAAATCTTACCTAATAGTGCTTTAGTCACTTTGAAGTAAAAAGTAGCGTGGTATATATATCTGTAAAGAAAATTACAATTTAATATTTATTTAAAAGTTTGAACCAAATAATCATCTTGTTTGTGACTTCAGTCCTGTTGAGCTTGTAAAACCGTCATGGTGGCATCCGCTAAAGTTTTATCATCATCTTAATATTATTGGTAAATTTATAAGCCATCGTATTTTTTAGTAAGACGCAAAATAATACTTTGGTTAAAATTATCTCTTAAAACTCAAATCAATTAAATTAATGCGTGTAGTGGGTAAATCTTTAGTATCGTCTAAATTTTCTTATAGTTTGTATGACTAATGCACAACAGGAATTTTAATATTATTAAGATAAAAAAGAGCATTATAACTTTACTCACCAAATTGAACTATTTTCTTCATTATCTTGAAACAACTACCTGCAAATAAAGGTATTCGTAAATTTTATTTCATTTATGTACGATGTTTCTATATATTGAAGATAGTGTCAGGCCTGTTGAGCTTGTAAGCCATCAGCACGATGTATGGTACGGTTTTATCATCATTAACAATAAAAACTATTCATATTATTTTAACACAATCGCCATAGTTCGCGAGAAAATATTCAAACTGACATTCGTGCACTTCGTGCTCGGAAGAAATATATCGTGATGAAATCTGAATGTGCCGTGAGAAATTCTGAGATAATTTTATTCAAGTCACTGAAGCAGTGTCGCAGATTACGACCTTTGTATCTTTCTTAACAAGGCAAGAGACTGTGTCCAAGAATAGAATATTTGTAGCGTAAATTTTAGCACAAGTTATTTGTGAAAAGTATATTTACCTAATAATTACAGTGAGCACCTATAGCTGTTGCTTTACCTAAAAATAATAAAAAAAATCGTGTAAATACTTTTTTCACAAAAAAAACAATTGTTATAATAAATGTATAATCAGGATTAAATAAAAAGTTGTCCTCAATTTATATCAGAACAGGTCTGTGATAAACTCATCATTTGTAAACTAGAGCTATTGTACATTTTATATCAAAGATATAATATACATTAAATTTGCGTTAATGGAAGAATTCAGCGTTATTTTGAGGTATAGGTTTGCGTGCTAAATAACAGTTAAATTTTATATACACTGAAATATTTAAGTTTACTATATCATCATAAAATGCTTACCTCAAAAAAAAAATAGATTGAGTTGAAGTAAGCTGTAAACAAAAATTGTGAATTAAAAAAAAAAACAAAAACTACATTAAATGTAAAGCAATAAAATAATAACAAATTGTAATAACAAAAATACGACCCACCTAGTATACACTCTTTATCGTCCTAACAATTTAACAAATTAAACTACATTATTTATAATAGAAAAATTATAATTTAAAAAATTAATTACAGTATAATTAAAGAATCCAGGTTCCCGACTACATCAATGATAACAAGTCTCAAGAGCGGGGATCATTATATATTTATCATATGATACAGCCAAGTATCACAAACGGTATATTAACAATGCGTCACTTTGTTTAATTATTTTATTGAAATTTCTTCAGCTCTTGATTGTAACAAACTGATCGAGGCGAAAACAAGTTCGATGGTAAACCAAAAGGGGTGAGGTGTCGCTGCGTGAGGCGTCCGTTAATGTTACATATATTACAGTATCGATTGCATTAGCTACGGCGTTTACAACTTGTCCAAATATTGAGTTAGATCCGGGAGACCCTCCTTCAATCCTTTCCTTTTTCTCGTGTCCTGAAACAAAAATGTGGAGTTGAATACGTTGCATTACGGTAAATATTGTTTAAAACAACCGTTAGCAGGTTATGGGTTCTTTACTCGCTCATAACAAATAACTGTATAGGACATGTAGATATTTATTACAGTATGTGTTGCTAGACCTCGGACATGGAATGTTAATGGGGGATTATTGAATGTGAAACGGTATTAATATTACTCTAAATAATATATAGTTTATTTTATATTTCTATAAATGTATCGCGTGTGCCATGGCATGCAGTCCCGGGACATAAGGATAGCGGTCCTGTGCAGCGCGAGGCGCGCGACGTGCTCTGCTTCCGCACGCGCCGCCGCCGTCCGCGAGCGCGCGTCACTGAACGCGCGCTCTACGGCGTGGCTCGGAGTGCGGAAGGGGATATAGCTCAATCCTTTTATTTTATGAACAGCTTATACAATTTTAAATCCGATAAACAAATCTAATTTAAGCTATTAAATTCTTTTTTGACATTATATAAAATATATAAATAGCTGGACACCTTTGCAGTACCAGAGAAGCTACAAATATATGTTGCCAGCTCAAAACGGAATAACAGATGAAAAGCGAGTAGGAAATAAGAAAATGGGGAAGAGAGTTAAGATTAATGTATTCAATTTGTAACTAAACAACCATTTGAAACGATCTGTAAATATTGTGTCAAGTAACCATGCTAACCTGGACTACGGCGTAGGGTTTGGAACCCTGCTCGCACGGGTCACCGGGCAGGACCTGCCAGTGGTCGAACACGCACTGCGGGAAGGCTTGACCTCCGGTGTTGGAACGCAAGTCAGCGGTGAAACCGAACGACTCGTTTACAGGCAGGTAGGCCTTCACGACGAACATGGGCGTACCGGCCACTTGAGACTCCTCGAATACGTGACCACGCCGTCTGTTGAGTACACCGTAGATACCTCCCACGGCTACTTCAGGACACTGTATATGAAAAAATCGATTTTATTATCCGTATTCACAAATAATACAAGCAGTGGATAGAGTTTACGTTGAAAAAATTTCGTTTTTTATTTTAAATATATTTTTTAAAGATTTTTCTTTCTTATTTTTGATTATTATATTTTATAGCATATAGCAATAATAATAGAAAATAACTTCTCTGTTTAAAGTTTGAAAAATAATTGAACCTTAGCTACAAAATATCACTAATAGGTTTTTAACATGCAATTGGAACATAAAACCAGTCTGCAGTCTGGGGGTGTGCATACCATTACATTCTACTCAATTCAGGAAAGTACAAAAACATTCGCTTATTAAATAAATAGTTACAGTTTATATAAAGGTCCGTAGGTCATCTGCATACCCCACGCCTTATGAGACCAGTTATTTTTTTTTTTATATTTTTGATTTGGATTTTGCCAATTGCAGGTAATGTTAAAATTTCGTATAACAATGTTAGTTCCCCTATTCAGGCAAAGCTTATGTGTGGGTAGTCGATGCCAAAACAAAGAACAGTTGCTCTGCCACGTCTCGGAATCGCAGTCTGGCGAAAAAGCCAACCCGCTTAGGATAACACGTGGGTAAGGGACAGGCATAGGAGCCAAAATACGAACACACGATATGATGTCGCGTCGAGAAACTACGGGTATTGTAAAAAAATCAGAACAACGTACTACGACGCGACGTTGTATGATGTGTATATGTTTTGGCCCTAAGGATTTTGAAATGCATAACATTCAAAATATGTAAACATAAATTATGTTTTTAACCAACTTCAAAAAATGAGTGAAAACTTGACTCAAATTGGATTGAATTTTTTTTGTGTATGTTATGTATCGATATCTTCACTGATTGTGCATTGATTTTGATATTTTTTTTTATTACAATATTTAAACTCAACCTAATTAAGTATAATTTAAATTTAATGCAAATACAGTACAAAGACTTAAGAAGCATTAACAAAAATTTTCTTTGAAGTTGGTTACATTTTTCTACAAAACAATTTATTGGATATGGTTTTCATTCAAGTGGGGTGAGGGTGACATGCAGGCGTTACCTGGATCTCGCACAGGTAGACTGGCTCCATGAGGCGGGGCGAGGCGGTCAGCAGACACGCGTACAGACATCTTCTCGTCGTTGGAATGATTTGACCACCACCTCTGCAGAAACATTACAATTTGAATTTGACTAAATGTAAGTAATCTATAATTGTTTTGATTGGTATTTGATATTGTACAGTTTTGGTTTTATTAGTCAAGGTTATCAAATTAAATAATTCTGTTTAAATGTGCATAGTTATTAAAAAATTCTAAAACTAAACTTTGTAGTCAGGCTTTGACTTGGTACTGTTTGAATTTGTCAAATTGAATTATTTTTGATTTAATATAAAAGTTGTTTTTTTTTTTTATTTAGCTTATTAGACTATCTACCAATACAAAACAAGTTTAGAGCACCGTGATCTAGATTGAAGAAACATTTTGTTAAATTAGTTTTATATCTAGATCATACCTGTGGATAGCGTCCGTGTGCAGGGTAACATCATAGATGTTGAACCTTACTCCTCTCAAGTTCTCCTCAGCCATTACTCCCTCCTTGGCGGCCCATTGGAAACCGGCTACCACAGAATCCTTGATTTCATTGAGGTACTGCACTCCCTTGGAGCAGTCCACCATGATGTTGGGACCGGTACCCTCGGGACCGAAGCACCAAATCTTACGAGCTTCAGTAACATCATACTCGTATTTCTCACCGAGGTAACGGGCACGGGTCTTGAAGTCGTCACGTGGGTTCACACGGCCCTGGACAAAGTATTGAGAAATTTTAATGATTGTGATTTTACAGAAATGAGGTTAACAATGAAACTAAGCATACAACCGAATACAAATTTATAAGAATACTTAATGTATGTAGTTTTTTTTTAAACTATATATTATCTTTTTCCAAACAATTAAAAAAATTTGCCCTTAATTAACTTTAAGACTTTTGTGAAACCATACAAGTCATAGTAAGTTTAAAATAAAATTATTATTTATAAAAAAAATGTATAATAATTCTAAACTCAACATACCTCATCGATATCCTCGGGGAGACCGTCAGGCATGGGTGTGGCCTTCATGAACAGACGGTTGTGCTTATTGGGCGACTTGGACAGGCACATTTGGTTGGATTCTTCACTAACGGTTTCACGGTAAGACACAACAGGGTCGGATTTCTTGATCGGAATGCATGCGTGGTCCTCTTCCAAATCCTAGGATAAAAAACCAATGTTAGATATTAATGTTATAGAAATAAATACATACTTATGATATATATTTGTAAATATTACAATGTAATATTAATTTATTTAGCAGTGTTTTAATTTACATTAGATGGTATTATAGTTCTTTCTCTGGTCATTACAAGTCCAGAGTTGCTAACTAACTACGCAATTACCTTGAGACAGATCTCAAGATGCAACTCTCCAGCACCAGCAACGATGTGCTCGCCAGACTCCTCGTTGATGCACTGCACCATAGGATCTGACTTGGCGAGACGCTTGAGACCTTCCACGAGCTTGGGCAGGTCAGCTGGGTTCTTGGGCTCGACAGCCACACGCACGACAGGGGACACACTGAACTTCATAACCTAGTGAAGATAAATATAATATTAGGATTGTCTTCTTTTAAATACTAAACCAGTCTAAATTGTGCATGGATGGCTTGTACCAAAGACAAACTCATGATAGGCCAGTTTTTATTTGTACCATTCTGTAAAAAAATTCAAGATACCTATTTAATATATATAAATTATACAAACCTTCATGTTGTGCGCGTTCTTGTAAGTGGTGATGGTACCAGTCTTGACGAGGAACTGGTCAACACCGACTAAACCGCAGATGTTACCCGAGGGCACATCCTCGATGGCCTCGACGTAACGACCCATCATGAGGATTGTACGCTGGATGGTCTTTTCGTACAGATCCTGGAGAAAGAGCATCACAATAAATATCTTAAAATATTTTTCTAAATTACGACTAGATTCTGGTCGCATTTCGTTCATAATATTTGAACTTAGTTAACTAAAGATTTTTTTTTAAATCTCCGGTATTACTGTGGGCCTACATATCGCATAGGATCGGGATATTACTGTATAGGTAAAAAATAGGAAAATGTATCGCGTGTGCCATGGCATGCAGTCCCGGGACATAAGGATAGCGGTCCTGTGCAGCGCGAGGCGCGCGACGTGCTCTGCTTCCGCACGCGCCGCCGCCGTCCGCGAGCGCGCGTCACTGAACGCGCGCTCTACGGCGTGGCTCGGAGTGCGGAAGGGGTTATAGCTATACCTTTTATGAACAGCTTATACAACTTTAAGCCCGATAAACAAATCTAATTTAAGCTATTAAATTCTTTTTTTTTTTACATTATATATAATATAGAAATAGCTGGAGAGACTTATGTTGAGTGATCACCACTATCAATGGGCATTTGCAGTACCAGAGGAGCTACAAATATATGTTGCCAGCTCAAAACAGAATAACAGATGAAAAGCGAATAGGAAATAAGAAAATGGGGAAGAGAGTTAAGATTAATGTATTCAATTTATACTTAAACAATCATATAAAACAGCCTATAAATATTGCATCAAGCATCATAATAATAAATAAAAAATACTTAGCCTTGTTGAGAAAGGCTATTTATACTATTATTATACATTTCGACAATGAAAAGCAGAGCAGTAACTGAGTGTGAAATCGTTTGGAAGAAGTAGTACTCCAAAACACCATACCTCTTTCTTTCCAGGTTGGAAGTTGGGGCCCATGATGCGGGCCTTCTGTCCGGTGACGACCTTGCCGGAGAACACACGGCCGAACGCGTAGAAACGACCCTTGTCAGAGGTCGGTACCATTTTGCTCACGTACATCATAAGTGGGGCTTCTGGGTCGCAGTTCTGTTCGGAAATTAAAGAAGTATATTAATGTGTAAATCAAAATATACATCATTCAAGTAGACTCTCACAAGCACTTATAAATTGTCTATACAAAAAAAAAAATATTAAGATTAATGGAAAACTATCCCCAGTTCAGAACATAAATTCTGTTGAGAAAAACTGACAACAAACTAGATAAGTACTTTTTTAAAAATTGTCAGTAATTCTTAGCAGTAGTATATTCTTTATCTATCAACTCATTTACTCTCCAATCTATTTGTCTGGGAAATTTGGCACCACTAGAAGGAAGATAGTGCTGTTAAAGCAGGTCACCCCTCTTGTATAGTTTTGTATTATTCCTACTATAAACATTTTGTTGGAGTACAAGAAAGAGTATTCCTTGTAATTTTTATATAGTCTATTCCCTTTCATTTATTGGAGATAAACATACCTTGATACCAATGGCAGCTTCATCGTCGTGGGGTCCCTCGTACAACATCTCCATACGGTACTTCTGGGCGACTACAGGTGATGGAAGGTGGATGGCAATCATCTGAAGCAGGGCTTCACCAGCTGGCAACCAGGTACGCATAACAACCTAAGTGATAAAAAAAAGCATTGTAGCAATTATATTTTGTATCATAATGCAATAATTAGATTCTTAAAGTAGTAAAAAAATGTTTCTTCCATTTGTGGGGTCATAAATCATACTAATACTACAACCAATTCCGGAAAGAATAGTACTGTCAGTCCTCTTTGACACCCAGAAACTTATTTAGTAAGTAACTGGCAACACTTTGGACTAAATGTTTACACCTCAATAGATTGCTAATATTTATTTTTATCTGACATATAATTAGTTTTTTGATGAAGGCAACATTCGTTATTTATAATATATTACAAATTTTAAATAGTTCATTATCAAAGTGAAACTTATTTTCTGTTTATACAGGTATTTCATACCTTGAGTAAAGCCTTGCCGTCCTTGTCAGCATCTTCGTGCTTGATGGTGACACCAATTTTCTTGAGCAGACTGTCGATTTCCTCTTTGCGGAAGTTCATGATAGCACTGAACACCTTGTAGATGGGGTCCAGCACGTACATGCAGAAGGAACGCTTGTTCTCATTGTCCCTCTGCTTCGCCCACTTCTTGGTGTTGGCGTTGAAGAAGTTCTCACCCCATAGCCTGGTTAAAATAATTTCTATGAATACAGTGAAGTGACACTTATTCTTTTTTTTTAATAAGAAGTGTTGAAATACAATAATACGTCATACTTTTTAAATATTACTGTGACATGTGAATACAAAATTCACATAAAGTTAAATGTAAAAAAAAATGTTTTAATTACGTAGATTTTATATTACTTATTGCAATATTTAAGTTTTTTTTTAATCACTTTCTTCTAAATTATGATTTAAATTGTTTCTGGTTACATATTACTTGTATGTATTTTTTGTATACAATTATTTATTAAACTTTTGCAAATTCTTTCACTTTACTTGTAAGGTATTACTGTATTTTTTTTTATAGATAGATGTATCTCAATAATTATAATAAAACATTATAAGTAAATGATTTACGTGTTATAAGAGAATTCTCTTTTCGTCCTTGTCTGCCACTGGTGTATAGAATTGAAACCTTTACCCAGTATCAATGGGACGTAACCAAATATCTTAAATATTAAATTCAAATCAGAGACTATGATCAAATAAGTTTCGTGTTTGATTCAGCATTTTAAGAAACATAAAACAGAAACCTTTACTTTTAGAGGCAAATAAAATATCGCAACCCAACGTTAAAAAGTAAATTCTCAATTTTACACAGAAATGAGTATCAACGAACTCTAAATTAAAATATAACCTCGTATGTAGTCAAGGCTAACCTGTTCATAAGTTTGACGAGGTCGATCTTGAACTTGTCGGCGTACATCTCGGCGAACTGTTTGAGGGTGAACGCCCAGCCGTGCAGGCCGGAACCGAAACCCACGGAACCCTTGCTGGGGTCGACGCGAACCTCACCTGATTAATACATTTCTATTTAACTAATGGTAATAAATCAACTTGTGGTAATCATCTTGTGTAACGATTTTCTAAAGTTAAATAGATTTTATTCATTAAATTTCTTATGTATACTAGTAAAAAAATACAATACTCATTGATTTCTTCATTTCGAAAACAAAACACGCAGACTATTAAAATGTTGTAGACATGTTCTTTTTATAATGTAAGGATTAGGCTAAGGTTTCGAATACATATATAGGATTGAGGCGAATAATTAATTGTTACTTTCTTGAAATAATTTATATTGTAAATTTTATTTACTTTTAATCTCAAGTCCAATATTTCGTCTATGTTGTAAGTATACGTTTTATTTACATTAAAAAAATAAGCTTATATTGTTTGGACGAGGGAAAATACTGTTAATTAAACCTTAAAAGTAAAACAACACAGCATTTTATAACCAATAATATCATTGAGGAAAAACAGCACTTAATTACATATAAATATAACAAAAGGTATTTGTTTTAAAAAATTTAATAACAATGTTCCTTCACGTTGTTTAATACAAGAGAAAAAATTGCATTTATCAACTTAAAGATTTTATTATAAGTCCACATTGACCCCAAAAGGATACAGTAATCCACTGGCAACACTTTGGACTAAAGATATTAACGAAAATCTTGGCATATGGCAAATATATGTTAATAGAAAAATAAATAAGAATTGGCACTAATTGCGGCATAAATGTATTATGCAACAATCTGTCATGTCATGAGTCATGTTGATGTTTGTTTATAAAACACAGTGTATATTTAACTAACAGATTCTCGCGGTTCCATCCTCAATAGATTTCGACTCTTGCCAAATCGGCTATCTTTTATGGTTATTGCGTCGCGCCTATGGGCTGTAGGGTAATATTTCATAGCCTTCCTATTACCTACTGTTTGCTTCGTTTCTATAACCACCAGGAAACGGTTAACAAATAGATGTTTTTAAACATATAAATAGTTCCTATATTTAACGCGTTCAAACAAAGTCTTCAGCTAAATATATTAGGTATAGATGTTTCCAGTCGGAGTGGAATAAAAAACATACAGAGAGATTAAGTCACATGGTACGAAGACGGATGTTGTTCGGATTGGGATAGAAAAAACGCCGTTTTTTGTTTTATTTAACCGCTTCCCGCCCTGACTTCGTAAGTTAAATTGCGGTCTGCCGCAACCACGTTGGCTTTCGTAAAACCCGTTCTTCGTTAGTCTTTCTCATTATGACAAGAAACATGTCTAGAAATTATGTTATTATTATATTTCTTAGTTAGCTTTTGTGATGAGAAAAAAATATATAAAATAAAAAATAATGATAAAATACAGTTCGAACAATGTAAAAAACAAAATATATTTTGAATTGGTCATCAAAAATATGTATGGTTGGTTATATTAATATTTCAATACTGTATTTTCAATATTATTAAATACAGTGTTACATGTTGGCATATCTATTTTCGATGATATTTTTGAAGTACATATTATATTATATCTTATCACGTTTAAGACTTATGGTCGTAAATTGAATTATGATATTACGACAGCAATCATTATCGTGATCATAATTTTTACGGTTTTGATTGTGCAATAATACAATTTTAGCTTTCTTTTACGGAATATATTTAAGTTTTATCGCGAGAAAGTTTTCGTTAAGAAAATATCCATTTTCATAAGTTATAGAGTAAAATTTTATAAATTAGAAAGCAATATTAAGATACTTATAATTCTATTTAATCTGAAATGCACACCATTTTAGGGTGTTTCAATAATGTAACTAAAGTTGGATTCTCGATTACACCAATCAACGTCCATCATGTTTTCTTAATCCCACATGATAATCGCTAAATAACACGTGTCTGACTCGACTAAAAGCCATTATAACCCAAAGAACTGAACTGATATTATTTAATCAAAGATCTCATATAAAACCCAAAAACACAGTTATCATTCACGTGTAAAGATTATAGTCTTCTTATCATAATATATTCAATCATATCGTAAACAGATATCGCGTCATGCTAAAGAAAATTTAAACTAGCGTTATTTGTCGCAAATACCGACCTCCAGAACGCTGATTACACAAAACGCGAGCAACGCGACCTTGGCTACTAACGATTTTTATCACGTGTTACATAAATGTTTTGCAGCGACAGTTTTTAATTTGTTTGATAATTTTATTATTATTTTTGTAGCAATTTCTTCTATTAATGGACAATAGACTCATGTATGTTCTTTCTGTCTTACAGAGTTATATCTGCTTGTTATATGGTTACGAATAGTTATGTTGGCTTCTCAATTCATATAAATAGGTATTAAAATATGCGCATAATAAGGATTATAGTCGTAGTTGATCCCTGCGACTTCCATCTGCGTGGAATAATTACTTTGAATAACCTTTTTATTTGCGAAATTTTATCATTTATAACATGTACTCTTGTTATTATAAATGCGAAAGTACTTATGTCGGATTACGGTGTCAGCCATTTCGTAAGTTGCATGAGCTTCATTGCGTTCAAACTAAATTAAACTAAAGCCACGTGGCTTTTAACAATCATTAAGGTATTGTTTAATCCATATACACATGTTTTATTTATTTATTATAATGCTTTTTGCAAATACGTGCATGTACACAAAGACATGCTAAATGCTACTTCATTTTCTTCTCCCCGACATTAAAGTTATACTACAATAAAAAAAATATATTTAAGAATACTTTTACCAAGTTAGTACTTCATTCTTTTAGTTTATATCTGTAGTAAAATATTATTTCAGAACAAAAGCTAATAAAATAAATTATTTTTATTAATAACACATGTTATGTACATATTTCTGGAACACCATCTAAAATATAATTTTCAGCACCTATAATCTATAAAATATTTCACAACTTCGTGATTTTCAAATTCACCTCTGCTGTTCTAAGTCTTTCACAACCAAAAAAAACATTATGAAATATATGTCAAATAATAAAGAAACTTACCCATAGGACCGCTGTCATCGGAATATGTGGCGATGATGACGTTAACGTTTTCAACAATACGTTGGAAGGTTTGGTAGAGTTCTTCAGACTCCAGTTGTAACTCCAGCAGGGCTCGGTCCATCTTGTTCATGAATAGGATAGGCTTGATACGCTCGGCAATAGCCTGACGCAACACAGTCTCAGTTTGTACACATACACCTGGATAAAGGAATTGCACATTTTATAAACAAGAATATAAGAATGTTTTAACTACTAGATCTGTGTTGCAATTCTGCCTAAAGTATATATATTTTTTGGTCAGGAGCTCTAGTTAGTATCCTAAGAAAATGTTACCAAAGTTTCATCACAATCCAATCAGTGGTTTTAGAACAGAATGAGTAAAAAAATTTTAGTTTTATTTATATAGACTAGCATCTGCTTTCATCATGTTGGTAAAAAGTTGCCTAAATGTTAATCAAACATATAAGTATTATTAGTGGTAAGTTTTATTAAAATCTGTTTAGTAGTTTTGGCATGAAGAAGCTATGAACATTCACTCATCCTTTCTCACAAACTATGCCAATTTAATTGAAGAAGATAGATTCATCAAAATGTCTTATTTTAAAATAAGTGGCATTTTGGTATTGCACAATGGAATAGGACATTATGATTAATGCTCTCAGCATTGAATTAAAAAGCTATTTAATAGTGTTTATGAATCTGTTAATAAGAAAGTAGTTATAATAAATGTACAAAAAAAAAATTATCTTAGTCGTAATTAAAATAATTTCCCAAAAATTATGAAATAAACAGATTTGCTTGAAATTAATCGAATGAAGTGAAAGGTCATGTCACTTTCACCTTTCTATAGTTTTATATACTTCTTCATTGATTGCTAAAACAACCTTAAATTTCAGGATGACCTTTATTTTACATTTTCACGTATGATGCTTTTGTATTATGACATTTCTACTCACCCGATACACAATCCACCACCACAAGGGCTCCATCAGTGACACGGAGGGCGGCTGTCACTTCAGAGGAGAAGTCAACGTGTCCGGGTGAGTCGATCAAGTTGATCAAGAAACCCTTTTCATTCTTCTCACGCTGGTCGGGGTTTGTGATGAACACCAAGTCCTTCTCCTCCAGCTCGAAGTACATAGATATGGCACTAAAACAAAGAAACTAGTAGAGTACTTTTTTTAACGTCTTTTTTTACGGGTTTTGTGCTTTTCGTAAACTCAGATGGCCGTTCTATGAATCTTCACAAAACCTCAGTTTCCATGGTAAGAACATTCATCATTGTAATTAAAAATTGTTTTTGTTGATAAATTAAAATATAAGTCAGTTCAATTATTTGGTTAATA
Organism: Hypolimnas misippus; assembly: GCA_037950945.1. Classification (NCBI taxonomy): domain Eukaryota; kingdom Metazoa; phylum Arthropoda; class Insecta; order Lepidoptera; family Nymphalidae; genus Hypolimnas; species Hypolimnas misippus. The sequence continues at coordinate 11,802,966 of JBBEEQ010000011.1, forward strand.
GCCAATTAAAATAAATTTAATGGCGGTACGTTAAGGTTATCGACCTCTAAAAGTGCCGTGGATCATGTAGAGGTTATCTACTTAACATTTTCTGCATTGTCACTAACTGCATGTGCAGTACAGCCATATTGATAGGTCGATATCGAACACCGGACAAAAAGAAACCAACTCACGTGGATTTGATGGTGATACATCTGTCTTGTTCGTCTTTTCGGGTGTCGGTGAAACGCGTCTCACCGGCTCTCGCGTTGGCGATGATACCGGCTTTGGAGACCAGCGAGTCCGTCAGTGTGGACTTGCCGTGGTCGACGTGGGCGATGACGGACATGTTGCGGATATTCCGCTTCTTGTCCATCATCCCTCTGATCTCGTCTACGGTAAAATTCACCTGGACAAACGAAATAATCACTTAACATCTTGCAAACAATCGAACCACCGAAAAACAGATGGCAATCTGTCTTGTCATACGCACGTTTCATTTTGTCAATTAAGGTATTGGATAAACCAATGAAACTAATAATATTAACACGTTAATTTAAGTTTCAACTAATTTCACAACACTTCACAGCACCACTATGAAAACGTCATCCGTTGGTCCGATCACAAAAGATACATAAGAAAACCTAAGTTTTTATTACTCCTTTCACATGAAATTCGAAAAATATTAACGCAGAATTATAGCACGTATACTATGAATCACTTTTCTGAAAAGTAATATCGAATTATATACTCACCATATTGGATGGTTTATGATTTTTCTTTCAATAAAATACACCACCATACGCCAGCAATGGCGTACGCGTTAAAAAGGACCCTTTTTCAACTTCGTGGGCCGGATGTACCTGCCAGCCGTCAGACGACGTTAAACCAAAGACAATTCACAAAATTTATTGCCAGTCTTTTAGAATTCTTAAAGAAATTATTATTATTAATTTATTTTTAAGCCATTCATTCTATTCAACATATTTTTTAAATACAATGAAATGTGCTTTCTTCTGCTTACGTGATAGAATATTTAATTGTTATTTTATATTTTTCTATTTTATTAAATTTATATTGCTAGTGTTATGCTGACGTAATACACTTGCAAAAAATAATTACCTTATATAATATAATCATTGTGGATAAATAACATCTTTAAATCTTTTTGAATCATAGTTTTCCTTTTTTATTAAAAATAATAGTTAAATAGTAATGTAATTCAAATTATAACAAGACAAAAAATCGGCTTGTGTATGGACCGTAACATTGCCACCTAAAAATTAAAATTTCAAAAAGGCAATAAGAGGTACGAGATTCTGTAAAAGTTTTTTTTATACTTTCAAAATGAATTCGTAACGATTGCTTTGAAACATTCTATTAAGATTTCAATAATTTATTGAAATATATTAATAATATTATCTAAAAATATATATCATTACAATAGTTGTAATGTCATAAAATTTTTGATATTACTCTTTTTATATATTACTTTTAAGTTATTCTATACTACTCAATAAGAGATGGCGCTGTAACTTAAAGCTATCTTTTATCTTTGTTTTTCAAGAGATGACGCTTTAAACAAAAACAAAGAAATAAACTCTTCATATTCAGTTATTTTAAATTATTTTTGTGGTATATCCTCGATTTTGGTATATTTATATACAAATTAGCCATATAAATAATAACCATGTTTACTTCTTTTTATTTATGTAGGAATTAAAAACTTTATTTTATATATGCTTATATTAAATTAAAAAAAGCTACATCTGTTTATCAGAAATGTTCGATCATAATTTGTGTTCCTAAGTAAATCGCCTCTATTTAGTACTAATAAGTATAATAATTTTATTGATTCTTTTGTCGCACATCTTTGTTATTTTTTCCAACAGCAGCGCCATTCTTGAAAGTACTGTTGCTTAAAATATTCGAAAAATCTATTAGTAACAAAAAGTTCACTAATTAACTTTATCACATTCTCTAATAATAGTACAAGGGAGACAATTATAAAGTTAATCAAACATTAAGCTTGTATGTAGTACTATCTATGAAATTTATTTGATTGCTTGATTGATGAATATTTTTTTGTTATGTAGCATCAAAATTCAGTGAATTTAATCTTTTTTGCTTTAATTTCATATATCATTATTTGTATTTCTACACTGTCGGTCTGTCGCCTAAGTTTTGGCACAGCGATCGGCCAGTGTTGGCGATTCTGAGAAACCTACCACTACGACCGAATCGGATAGGTTTTGTTGGCAGCGCAACCTTGCCAACTTGACCCAATTTATTTCTTTGAATCATAATATATTTTTCCCTATTACGTTTACTTGTTCCATATTATAATATAAAGATAGCGTAGGTATATATTATTTTTTTTTTCTCAGAAAATTAAAAGCAATAAAAAAAAAGGACAGTAAAGTTTTTATACTTTATATATTTATTTTGATATATTTATATCGTTTTATTTAACGTTTAATTATTTATACAAATTCTATTTGTTAATACAAACGAACTGTAAGACTTTGATCTATTTCACAAATGAAGACGGATTTCTAGAAGTTTTCCCAGTCCAGATGTCTATTATTATGCGTCTTAAATAAAATTATTTTTTTGCCGTACATTTGAGGTACATTAATTATTTCTTAATTTCTAAAAACGTTTTTACCTTATCAATATAATATATGTTATTTAAGTACAGATACGAATACTAAATTATTTGGAGTATAAATTACTCTATACACAGTAACACTACACATGCCCAGTACCTGGGCCTTAGTCCTTTTCTCTTATAAAAAAATGTATAAGAGCTTAATCCACCAAGCTACTCCACTGCTGAATATTGATGTTCTTTTATATATTTTTAAATGTGTACACGAAATAAATTAAAACACTTAAGCCAACTTGTAGCACTTGAAAAATCAAAGATAGAGCTAGTCCACATTTAAGCCCACCTTTTTATAATTTAATATCGACATTTTCTATCCTATTTCTTTGTATGAGATATCTCAGCTTCTTTTGGGATATTTCGGCTCCTATATAAAACACAATAGTCCTATATTAAAATCATACAATTATTTTTTTATCAAGGTAACTTTATGAAAGTCGAATTCCTTTATATAGCGTGTGTAAAGTATTTAAATCCTGTTCGTGACAATTTTTTATATAATTTATATATTGTTTAAATGACTTGTTTTACAAATTAAATATAGTCCAAATATATTTTTAAAATTTTTTATTACTTTCGCTTGTAGAATTATATATTCAAATATACCTATTATTGAGAATTAATGTTGTAAATGTCGTAAATCGTGATATTAAGTATTTATTATTGAAAACTTAATTTGAAATTATAACTTAAAATTAAATAACAGACAGATTGGTAAATATTATTTTTTATAATTTTTTATAAATATAGTATATAATAAAACTATAATTAAAGAAATAATACAATATATAAAGAAGTAGTTTTTAATAATAAAGGTATCTGTCTATATACATTTTATATACTCTCTAATAAACTAACTTAGGCAGTGGTCAGTTCCGCTTAACTTAACAATCTATGTGTTTTATATTATTAATCTCGTTTTAGGACTTAGGTAATGAATATTAGATCAGATACTATTAATAATTATGCAGCGGGAGGCTTGGCAAAAAGGTTGATGAATCACAAAATACAAATTGCTGTTTACATTCGAGCAAAACAGGTGTTCGACTGCAGAATATTCTTATTTCATGTCGTGACGTCATCGAAGTAGTGAATGAATGAAATAAAAAGTAACACGTAATATTATTAAGTCATTTATTCATTGAACCACAGTGAATATGTATTTTTTAACCCTTAATAGCCTAGAGTATCAATTTTGATACCAATCTTTTAAACCAAATGTTTACATTACTATTAGTTTTAGCCTAGCTATATCTGATTTCGGTATGGCCTTATGCCTGAAGTATCAAAATTGATACCTGTTTTATTTTCTAAATAAATATGTAAAATTAATATTGTGATTTTTTAACTATTCCCTTCATCTAGACCTTCCAGCAAACACTAACAGCTAATATTTAAAAATAAAACACAAAATCAGGCTATAAAGGGTTAAATGTTTTTTTTATTGTTTGAATGAAAGGTTTTTGTGACGACTGAGGAACTTCATAAAGGACATTTTTTTTTCAAAGTTATTCTTTATTCAAATTGGCTATTTCAAGCTCTTTCGGATCGTTATTTTATAATCTTTTTAAAAGAAAATTCTTTGTAGAGCAACCGAACCGGAATATAGTTCCTTTTTTATATTTTTACATACTAAAAATCGTACTTATTTGAAACCAATATGCTTAAAAGGGGACTCCAATCACTTTATATTTAAGTACAAATATCGTTAAAGAAAATAAAGAATTTTTATTTATTTATTATTATTTATAACCTTCTTCTTAATAGCAGAGAAGACTTTACAACATTATTGGGATTTATAGGTTAATACAGTATCTATGCCCTTACTAATACTGGATAATCCATTGACCAATTGTGAATTATTTCCATTTGAAAATTGCAAGTAATTTCCTTAACCAACTTTTTAGGAAATTGACTACGCGATTATATACCTGCTTGAAAGTGTAAACTATGTTATATAATTATTTAATTATTATTTGTTTTTACACAAAATACACCATAATTTTAGTATTACAAAATAAAAATATATCATTACGCAATGTATTCGTCTATTCCTTATTATACAAAATTTAATGATTGTAGATTGTAGTAGTAGTAAAAGAGTCTAGATTTGAAATCTGTTTAGACTGCTCGGTAGGCGAGAATCACACTAAAGTAAGTGAGTTGGTTTCTTTTTGTAAGTTATACATATAAGTTCTACGTCATTGTTTTGCATCTAAAATAATTGTCAGTGTCTTATTTTGACACCATCCGTTTCATTTGTTTTATATCAATTACAAGAGTAAAACTTACAATTGTAATTCTTGCCTTATGTCAATTCCTTGTAAGACTTTTATTAAGTGCAGAGACATGTGATATTATAATAGGAATATATATTCCAGTAAGATTTTCAAGCTCGGACTTTTATTAAGTACTGAGACATGTAATAAAATAATGAGAATATATATTCTAGTAAGATAGTCAAGCTCATTTAAATTGAAAAGAAATATTAAGGTAAACATAAGGACTACCGTATTGTAATTTAGATCCTATGGAAACGATCTAGCTAAAAAAAAAAAAACAAAATAAATATTACTAGCTATGTAGATCACGATAGTTTCTACTAGAAGTAAATTGAACTTGTACTGTGCCTAAAATCTTCTCGCACAACAAACAACAAACATACTATAATTTTTATATACACATTATTTTTATATTACATTAAAAATTGTATAATAACGTCTGTGAATAAGGTCCCACGTAACCTTTAAAAGGCAACAAGGTAGGTAAAATGACATTGATCAATATATATTTCGTATAAAAAGGAAATTGCATGGCATGAATTGGTAAATGAATGCAGAAGGGTGCTCGCGTGTTTCGGGGGTGAGGGTCGCGACTTATAGGTTAGACAGCGAGGGTGAAAGTAGGGCTGTAAATTAAGAAAATAAATAAAAAAACAATCTGTAAATTGTCTTTTTGTTTGCGCTAGACTGATTTATGGAAAAAAAGAAAGTAATTTAAAAAACTTTAAGAAGAACCTTATTGTATTTGTTAGTATGTTGAATATGGCTAAAATTTAATAAACTTAATATTATAACGTAGGATAAGTTACAACTTATTCGCTTGATACTATTTGAAATAGTTTTTTGGATAAAAATATTTTAATTTTGCCCCAAAATATAAGATATCAATGCTAAAAATTGTATTATAATCTATAAATTTCTCGTTAAAATATACATTTTTTTAAATATTGTTCAATCATGAGTTTTATACAACTTTATTGATTATCTTATTTATTTTTTACTCTATGTAAAAAAACTGTCCTATAAAAGATAGATTTATTCAATTTCATATTTGGCAACCCTGTATCCAATCAAAAACTTTGAAGGTCATCAAGATTACAAATTGCATAGGCGGTAAATTCAGGGTTATCTCAGAAATTACTGCGATAAAGATCTCGAAAGAAATCCCTAGAGGTCCAATTTGAATAATAAAAAAAAACCGCGATTAGACCGCCATATTGGAAGTATCGATTTTGAAATTTATTCCTATGATTAGCTGCAATCTGTGGTTTCACTCGCGTTTTTTGTCTATTACCAGTTATGTTACGCAATAAGACTTACGCAAAAAAGGATTTACGCGACACATATTTCAAATAAAGAATATTCAATGCTCGAATTATATATTCAAAGAACGGTAACGGATTTTCCCCTATTACAAGGCACGGTAGAGGCTGGAATTATCGTTTGACTTTCCTCTCAATCCGCGTTCATACAATACATAGGTTTTACTTATCCAAAAAAAATCTGTTACGAACGTTATAAGCAAAACCGTTTATTTCTCTTCACCTTATTCAAATAAGCTTTTTAGGTAATCTCAAATCGTGTAGGTATTAATACGTGTATTAGAAATATGATTTATTCTAAGCAACCAATAGGAATGTAGTTTTAATTAATGTAAAATTAAAATTTTTGTTTTACGAATTAAAATGGGTTTTAATACGTGAACTGAAAATGACTAACATTAAAGTTGGAAATTATTTATTATTTAAAAACTTCCAGCAGCAATTCATTGAGTAAGCGCAAACTTTTAGGAAGCTTTACCAAACTTCTGGGATGGTTTTGGGGAGGTGACTCTAGTTTAAATAAATAAGATTAAAAAACTATATGTTAATTTAACATTGTTTTAAATATTCGACACATGTGACGCACATTTTTTTTGTTAAAAGAATAAAATTAATTACCAACTTTTAATTTAGATAACACATAAGCAGTATTTTTATATTATAATTATTAATATTAGTTCAATTGCAATGTACAATGTACACAGAACAACTCATAAATAAAAATTAAAGAATTTGCTAATTAACATAATATTAATTCTAATCCCTTGTTCTAAAACGACATCCTTGCCTACAAATAAAAAAAAATTAAATGTAGAGAAATAATAGATAATAATTATAATACCTTAAAAGGCACGGTAATATGTTTCATACAAAAAAAAAAATTGTTCCTGTGGTATAAATTATTAAAGAGTAATATAAAATAAGAAGAGATTGGGATCCACAGATTATGTTAATTTATATACTCAAACAATAGTTAGATTTGCGAAACTATAACATTAATACACATTAGTACATTAAGGGAAACTTTAAATTCACTTAAAATTGTCAAAAAATCCGCCATTAGATATTAGCGCACTCGATTTAGTCTTGTTCTTAACTAAAGAAGCTACACCACCCTTAAGCAGTATTTTGAACTTTGAAAAAATATTTTCTTTTAAAAGATGTCCCCTATTCGACCTCCGCGGAAAGTAAATATTTATCAATAAGTCCTTTCCGTGAATCACATGAAAGTGCGACCCATAAATTGTTCAAGGTCTAGTCATTTTGTCACTCTGCCAAGGATGTTCCCATTACAAAATGTATGTAACCACTACAAAATATTTAAACCTAAAATATATACTGAAAATTCAATTAAGTACATAAAAAATCATTGTCTTTCATTAAAAAAAAATCATTTATTGAAATACCCAAGAGTTTTTTATATACGATTCAATAGTTTATATTCCAATATTTCGTAAGTAATTGTTAAATGAATTTTATCAATAGAATATCATTACTGATCTTATCTTATATTTACAAATCGCATTAATAATTATTAATTAAACAAAACGCCTTTAAAAAATGTAAAGCATAAACAACTGTTAATAAATACAATATTAAACAAAATAAAAATATAGTTTAGTCTATGGTAACAGTGGTTTTTCCCGCTAAATCCCGTTTCCACGGAAGTAGCGTCAGGTTCCTATGGTGTGTCATCCTGTTGGCGGCTATCCAGTTCGTACGGCCAATGCCGCACGTGCGCTGTTCTTCGAGCGATAAATTCGCTGTCGCTAACGAAAAAAACATAGCTGGAACTAAAAATAAAGTATATTTAATTCAAAATCTCGAATCTTTACAGACTGATACATATTTTTTTTATTTTTATACTATGCTTCAGTAAATACCTACAAACAGCCAGCTATCAACATATTGTTTTTTTTTTTTATAAAAGTGTTTTTATATAAGAAAAAACGTAAAATTGTTTTACAAACTATAAGAAATTATTCGAAATTTGAAATTTTTATACACAAAGCCAAGAGCAAATCTATGTCGTGTTTCGTGTGACGATGTTCTAAATTTATTTTTAGGGTTCCGTACCCAAAGGACTACGGAAGCCTATTCCGAACCTTCGCTTTCCGTCTGTCAGCGGGGTGTATCTCATGATCCGTACTAGGTAGAGAGTTGCAATTTTCACACAATGTATATTTCTATTGCCGCAAGAACAATAAATAATAAAAATCGGTCAAGTATGAGTCGGACTCTCATATGAAGGATTATCAAAATCAAAATCAAAAAATACTTTATTTAAGTAGGCTCTCACGAGCACTTTTGAATCGTCAATAATTAATACATATAATATGTATGTATCTTGTTTCTTTTACACATGTAATTATTTTAACAGGATCCAGTGATATATTTGTACTTTTGTGCGGATTCGACTCGCACTTGACTTTTTTTTAAATTTACATTTTTGACAACGGCAAAGCTTAATTAATTAACTAACAATTTACAATATTTTACAAAGTTTTGTATTGTCGTCGGTTTAGATCGATTATATTAATCTAAATGTCAGTGAAATCTTTTGAATGAAGACAACACGTGATGAATGAAGTGTGTTTGATGTTCCTGCTAAAATGTTGTGAAACAATTGACAAATATAGTGCAAATTGTATACTAAATTGTACCTTTTGCTACGGAAATAAAGTTAAAAATTGCTCGTAGGATAAAATTATTAAAGCAAGCAATGGACTTTTGCCAGGATTTCGTGAAACGTGGAATATAATAAATAAATAAAGATGACGCAATAGAACTTTCTAGATGTGTTTTTTAAATATATTTGAAATCGAATTTACTTTTTTTACTCTACATTAAAAATATTGAATTTCCACATCACGACATGACTAATTATGTCGGAAGCGTTAGAAAATTATTAAAAAATAATAATTCGTTTTACATTATGATCGATACTTCGTACAAAATACAGTCTACAGTCTACAAATCTGTAAAATAATTGGTTATTTTATCTACTTTCCGAACCGGTGGTAGCTTTATACTTAAAAGACTAATTTGTAATGTGACAGCTTAAAAACGCTTTGAAGTATATTTTGAATTTGAATTTTTATATATTTTTTATTTTTGTATCATTACAGACTTTATATAACACACAAAGTGTACAAAGGAATTACATATCCCTATTAGAGATCTTTGCCAGTAATCCTTAGTGTGGGAAAAATTAGTTACTGAAGATGCACAGAATAATACATAAATGTAACTACTATATAACTTACTAAATGAAACGTAGTACATAATGTACAAACTTTTATAATTATATATAAATAAAAACAATTGTTTATATAATTTATATCCGAAAATTTCACACGTAAGTAAGTCGGAGAGTTTAATGACATAAAGGTTTGCTTTGGATTTTTTTCGCGCTTATTAAAGTCAAAATAACCATTGAAAACACGAGGCACATAACGCGAGATACATAAATATATCAATATCGTAATCTATCCTCGTAAGTCGTAACTTAATTAACTCAAGAGAATTTGTGAGCTAAAAATAGTAACATAACGCTCGACTTCCAATAAATATACACAGAAGAACCGCCAGTCGTCCGTGCCTTACCCTCTTATTATCCGCTCAGGTAATTTCTGGGTAGATACTGCACATTAATCGTGAAACGGTTTGCCCTTTACCGATTGCTTATTAATTTAGGGTTCTTTAGTTTAATAACAAAGATCCTTTTGCTGGAAACAAGTTATTTAAAAGTTTTTTCTACCGTTTTAATATTAAATATATATCATCCATTACACTCATCGCATAAAAAATTTCGTACCAATTTGAAGTCTGTTCATTGATTCTATATGGTAAAAAATTTTAGAGGCATATGTCCAATAGTATTTATTTGAAGAAACAATTTATAATTGTAACGACTAATTTAATTGTTGTGTTGCTGCTCAAGTTTTTCAGATATTAAATTTAATTATTTCAAGGGAATACACAGATAGTTGAATGAGTACATCTTACAAGTTAATTCTATTCAATAGAGGTCAAAGTGTCTAATAAGGTCATCTGTAATGAAACTTATTTTGTGTAAAAACAAAGAGAAAAGAGAAACAAGAAACAAATCGTTTTAATTCGAATGTGTAAGAGCTTGCAGCGTCTCATCAATAACACGCTCGCACGCTAAACTGCAAAACGAAACAAAAGGCTAATTAAGACGTGTCACTGGACAAAGGGTTTGAGCATAGAGTAGAGGTTGACCTGAAAATGGTATAACTTAGATCCATACCTAAACTGATAAGAATCGTTTAGTAGATTTTTCTAGTCTAAATGTTTATTGTCTTGTCCTAAGGGATTGCGGAGGTAAGATGGCGCGTGCTCTTGCCGATTTATTTACGTATTCAAAATAATTAATTAAAGCGTTTTCTCTACTTGATTTTGTATATTAAAACTATGATAAGCAATATTATAATGTTTTATAACTGTAGATATGTGATGTTCACAATATTTAACGTTAAAAATCTGTGACAATTTCCAACTTTGACAAATGGGCTTTAAATTGGTGCTAAGCAAAGAAAGTGTATTCCAGAAAATTTTTTATTTATCACAATTTATGCGCTAATAACATAATATCTATAGTTATAAAGTACCTGTCATTGGTTAAGCATCTTCTAATTTCGTAAAGGTATTATTTACTTGGGCTCAGTACTTGTTTTATATTAATTTCTGTACGGTACTTCTTTTACTCTCTATTCTGAGGTCAATATATTCGTGTCCACATGTTGGCAATAAAATGGTTCCTTTGCAACTTATTTATAACCCGAGTACGCACAGCCGATGTGCGTACTATAGAATTATTTGAGGAACAGAAGTTATACTGTTGACAGCGTCTTTTTGTAGCTTTATTGATATCAAAAAGACTTACAAGTTAACGATGTACTTTAACAGGTGTAAATATGCGGAGCATTGGTTGCGAAATATTATTTGTAGCAATTAAACCCAGCTGAGTCGATCATAACTATAAATTTGAATAAATAGGGATTAAAAATGGAAATTTATGTGGACTTAAAAATCATAAAATTTCATGAAAAATCTAGATGATATACAAAATATTTAATTTCCGGAGATAAATCAAGGGATTTGGTGTAATGTTTCATATAATTTTTTTTTTCTTCGATTGGTCACGCAATCCATATGTGAAAATAGTCAGAGATCGCCTTCGTCTACGGCTAGTGTTTTTCAATGCCATTGCAAGCCATGCCCACCATTGCAATCGATTTTATACTATACACATACTGCAAAATATTAATGTGTTTCATAAAAAAATTCAGCAGAAAATTGAAGACAAAAAAATTCAGCAGAAACCTTGTTTGTGTGTTACAAACAAGGTTTCTGCTGAATTTTTTTTAGGGTAGAATCCGTTCGGAGAATTTTGATCAATGTTCGCTTAGGTCGATAACCGCGTTTTAAACATCGCGACTTCTGTGGATATTATTTAAAAGGTATATTAATGTTAAGATGAAAAAATGTAATATGGAGAGAAAATTAAAAAAAAAAACCAAAATCAACCTGATTATACGCCGCAGCTGGGTATAAGTCTTTTGCCTATTCTATTAAGTCACAACATAAAATTCCACGCGGATTGGTTGATACATATTGTCTCAAGACTTTTTCGATACATAACACGTTTTTCTTTACGACAAAACATGAGATTAATTTTTAATTTGAATAGAAAAAGACCCATGTAGTATTCAGTAATCCTTATATCATACAGAAATTCGATCTGCGTTCGTTGCCTAGCAACGGTTTTAAATGGCCACTTCGCAGATCGGCCACACACTGAACTCTGTTTAAAAGTTCAAGATTTAAAGCTTTAAGTTTTATGCTTTGAGCAAATTCGACTGATTACGGTACCGATAAAAAATCGTTACTAGGTATAGTTTCTAAAAATAGTTTGTGTTAATTCCAAATGCGTAGTTTTGCGAGTGTTCGCATAAATCAGATGGCGCCACGGTCGCGTGAGTCAGCCTGACAGCGACGCCGGCGCAAGACTTCTTTCAGTTAATTCAGGCTATTTAAAAATTGCAATACTGAATTGGCTAAATGACTAACGCTTGGACTAGTAACACTAAGAAAATCTTTTTTTTGTATAATAAATAGCCATCTGTTTTCACTCATTTGCAATATTATTGTTTCACCAAACGTTGTAAAAAAGGAGGATTCTAGTTTTTTTTGATTTTAAAACCCAACCACTGGTCCGATTTTAATGAAAATTCTATGGGACTTATCGGAGAGTATACCCTTTTAAACGAAGAAAGATTTAACCAAATCGGTCCAGCTCTCAACAAATCGAGACCCTCCCCCTTTTTTGGAAGTCCGTTAAAAAAGGTGAAAGTCCACATTTTTTTGTGTTAGTATGTACACACTATCATATGTAAGCCGATTTTAATATGTTTTTGCTTATATTTATCAGGAGAGACAGGTTGGCGCAGTGGTCACTGCAACTGACTGAAGCGCTAACGGTTGCGGGTTCGATCCCCGCGCCTGGCAAATGTCTGTATTGGCCATAGGGATGTTTGTCATGGTCTGTGTGTTTCTACGTGTGTTGTGTTTGTTACCGGACTCCCGTTCTAATTGCTTGTTGAGTGTGATGCATTTTTATGCGTTTTGTTTAATAGATTATGATTAATGCCAGTTATGATGTTTAAAAAAAAAACACAAATGTATTGCGAGCTTAAAAAGGAATGAAAAGGAAGTATGGAGAGGAGTCGGGTTTAGCATCAAGAGAAGATGGACTCCACTATGGCACCCACCGACTTTTAGCGCTGCAACGTCATGTTCTAATTTTCGATAATTTCTTTGAAGAATTACTTGACTTTGACTACTTAAGGTGTAATTGGTTACTGATAAGCAATAATGTGTCAACCCACAAAAAGTCAAATTCGGAGATATTGATGTATTTTGATACTGCATCACCTAATTAATATTATTAAAAAATTGAAGTCATATAAAGTAAATGAGTACGGTAAAAAGTTTCTTAATCAATTGGTTCGAATTTCAAGTGCGTTTCATATTTTGCAATTTATACAATAACCTCAAATATTTGAAAAAGTTTTTATTAGATAATTTATTAAATATATTAGTCTGAATTTAATTCATTATACCTTTTATCAAAAAATTAAAGAAAAGATGGATGTATACTTCATCAAACATATTTGTTAGGAAAAGAAATAAAATTTTTTTATTAAAAAATGCAATAGTATTAAACTCGTCTCTTGTTAATACTTCAGTGTAATTTACCGACAACAAAGCATTTAAATTTACTATTGAATATATATTTTCTAATTATTATTAATAATTGAATTACAATGTTAAGTTAAACAAATATCAATTGTTGCCTAAGTAATATGCACAGCATTTTTAAAGGTCTATTAACATTTCGAATTTATCAATTTTATGCAATATCTGTTAGATACATATATAATACTTATTTTATAGAGAGGTATTAGTTCCACAATAAGATTAATCAAAGTAGCTAAATAAAGTATCTGTGCCTCGATTATATGGAGCGACCCCGGCGAAATTAAGCTCGTGACGTTTCCATAGGGTAACTTCCCCCTACCATTTGTTTTAGGTGTCCGGATAAAATATTTAATTCAGGAAGGTATTACGGTGTACCAGTATCGTAATGAAATGTTGTAACATGATTTTTAATTTTTGTACAGGTGACCGAAAGGTTGGCGGCTACCTTGGCCAGCATATCGGTCTGGCTAAGGTAAGGTGGCTTCAAAGAGGTAATACCGACAGGGTTTTGGGCAACTTACCTTACTGTGACATCGATAACTATTTAGTTATTTTTAATTGTTTATTTTTATTATATCTTTTATTATTATTTTCTATTAATTGTAAATCGATAGGTGATCTATTAAAAATAACTTTAATTTCCGTATTGAAACGAAATAAATGAACTGTCAAAATACTGTATCGCATCGCGAGAGCGATGTCGCACGCATAATTGCCCTGCAGTAAATAGGGGAATTTTAGTTACCGTCGTATTTATAAAATATATTATACATATACATATATAATTTGAAATTGACAACAAAACTGTTTGTTTATTTTAATTTTTTATAAAGAGTTTTTTTATTACTCCTCATTGAATACGTAAAGCCTTTGCTTACCAATTTAACACGGATAGTACTATAATAATAAAAAACAATTGTCACGGACAAACTCGTTACAATATATTATTTCGTTTCGTATTCACTAAAGTGTATAAAATAGTAGTCTTAATTATGACTTAGCTGTACGGTGTAATGCCTTTGCCTTTTCCCTCTAAGGAAAGAAAAGAGCGGAAAAAAATGAATTATGAAACGCTTACTTGATTATTTCCAGTAATATTATACGCGAATTATTAACGAGTTCAAACAGTTAGGAGCACCCCAGTCCGGGGGCAGCGGCGCCGCGACGTCGCGCCGCCGTCCGGCGCCAGTCGCTTCCCGCCCGTACACCGGACTGTGCCGCAAACATTGTATACTTATTAGGATATTGCATTTGATACTGGAATAATTGATACTAATTATACGAGTTTTTTTTGTACCTTTATATGGTAGAGTAGTTATTAAAACGTAAAAAGGGGTTTAAAAGATCTTTTCAATATAATGGTTTGAGAACGACTATTTTTTTTTCGTAGGGGAAATCTTCGAAAGATACCGCAAATCCTGGGCCTTCCCACTTCGGAGAGACCGAAGAAAAGATAAGGTTTTGTGGTGATAATGAGGACAAACCTTAAGGCAATTGCGTAAAACTGTCACTATGAAAACATCACATCTTGACAGTTAAATTATAAGAGGTGTTTTAGTACAAACAATAGAAATCAACTATCATTCCATTAACCTAAAATTGAATAGAAATCAACTCTCATAAAGTATAACGTTTTGATAGCGACAGTTTCCAATAATTAAGCCTCTATACTTATATAGAGGCTTCTTTATAAGTATAGAGGCTTAACTATTGTAAACTGTCGCTATCAAAACGTTATGTATTTAGCTTCTTTTTTTACGCCATAAGCCACTATAAACGCGACTCAATTAAAACAAATCTAGCGTTACAATACAATTTAAAAAAAAATAATGAATACTAGATTTAACCAACACAAAACCTAGACAAAGCAAGCTAAATTAAACTGTTTAGTAGCTCAAGGAACGTTAATAAGCTACAGATTACATCACTATATTATTACGGGGGCAGTCCGGTTATTAGAGTATTTTTTTATAAAAAAAAAATTAAAAGTATCATAAACTAAAATAATTGTGTAGTACTACGAGTACTTCAAATTCTTAAAGCGAATGTTTCCATTAAATAAAATAATAAAATGTAGGTCATTGGAAACGAGTCGCCATGTTGGGGCTGAAGATCGGTCAACATTATAACTAAATACTTTTATAACACGTCTGGGCTAAGAAATAACCTCATTCGGTCGGTTAAAATTTAAATTTTATAATTGTTTTTTTTTCAATTAAATTCAAATTATTTTTATTTATTATCTTTCAGTTATTTTTATAACTGAATAAAAATGTACTTAAAAATTTTAAAAATATTTATATTGGAATAAATTACAATTTATTACAATATAAGCCTTCAAAACTGCACAACATGATTACCATTTACGAGGGTTGAACTTTGCTCGATCATAAATTTCAAATTTTATTTGCAGACAAAAAGTTCATATTGCAAGGGAGAGATCAGGACTTTTTATTTCGTTTAGTGTTTTCAAATCATTTACTCCCCAATCAGCCGAAAACATAAATTATTCAAAATGTCGGCCAGCTATAAGCCGACTCGTTATTTAAGTCATAAAAAGGCCCATAAAGCAAAGTAAACACGATACTCCTCGTTTGCAGCACGTGATCCTAATATAGATTAAGATGCAACAACATCACCTCATTCGGGTTTACCTACAGTTTTAACTAATCTATAATAGCAAGACTTTTTTTTAAAAAAGGGAAACCGAAACAAATTACTAATTTCCGAATCGATTTTAATGAAAATTCTATGGGACCAATCTAAGACACCCTTTCAATAAAAAAGAATTAACCAAATCGAGCCAATTGTTCCAAAGTAATCGGTGTACATAGATTAAAAAATATTTACTAAAAAAGTCCCCAAAGAATTGAGAACCTCCTCCTTTTTGGAAGTTTAAAAAGAAACCGTCACCGACTGATTGACTGAATTGTTGAACAAAAAAATTGAACAACAGCTCAAACCTCTAAAGAGGTTGGGTTGTTTGCCACAAAGATAGTTATAGGTAATGTTTGTGCATCAGCTAAGAAAGGGTTTTTTAAAAATTGAACCCCTAAGGGACTGAAACCGAGGGTCAAGTTATATTTTTGTACCGAATTAGAACTCAATCATCAGTGAATAGTGTCAATACTCATTTAGTTATCTATATGTCACCTATTTAAGCTAATTATTTTCTTGTTGTATGAGTAGATATTAGTTAGTAAAAGTAAAACAGAAAATTTAGTCACATTTAATTAGTACACCCGTGCGAAACCAAGCAGCAGCTAGTAAAATATATAAATTACTTTTGAATGACAATTCCTAGAACACGGAAAATGAATGAGAAAACAATAAACAGATGGACAGGTGACCTAGTACCTGCACGTGTGGTGGAGCACTAGAATTAAGTATTTATCGTGCATTCTGATCCGTCCGTCCGTCACGTACGCAGCGTGCAGATCAGCGAATGCGATTGCTATGGAGGCTAAATATTAGAGTGACCAAATGTTTCGATTGAGGAACTTTTATTTAATTTTTTTTGACCCATAAATACTAGAATCCAGAGCGGTAAAACGGTTTAAAAAATATATATATTATTTAAAACACACACATCCACACACACAGTGGGATTTAAATAGATAATATTTTTTTATATGAAAGCGGGACGGCAAATTGTTATTTTTTTCATGATTGTAAGGTGTTTTTTTAACTTGCTAAACTTTGTAACTTTCCTAGAAAACCGGTAATAAATTTAAAATTTATAAATCTCTGTTGGTCAAAAAATAAATAAACCTTTTGCAATAGTTTTATAAAGAATGCGGTTTACGTCGAGAAAAACAACTATACCTACTATTACACCAAGTAAACAACCAACTATATACTATATATACAGATATTTACTTCAGAATATATTATTATCTTTACTAAATTTGTAGAGTTGAAGAGCTTGCTTCTTTGTATGTATGAATGCGGTAATCTCAGTAACTACCAGGTTGATAAAAAAGCGTGTTTTGCGAAAATAGCCCTTTTGAGAAAGGTTGTAGATTACACTTATAACATTACACTAAGAGCCATGTAAGCTGACAGTAACCTTAGCAAATCAGGTAAAACTGTACCTACGTGGGTGTGATTGGGTAAAAGCCTTCAAAAATTTGCGGAACTTACCGTTCTGTAGAAAGAGTTGTAAGAGTTCTTTCGTACTTTCTCGACCATTTTTTTAACAGTTAGTACACTGTCAGGAAGGACAGCGGGTGCGTATGTGCACGCGATCCCGCGGCCTCTCCATTTCCTCCAAGGAATCTGGTATCTTTTCGATGATATCCTCTGCAAAAACAAAAAAAAGGACCGTACACTGTGCGATATACCTCGATTCACATAAGTGTGTTGGTCTGAACTATACGCATTACGCTGCACTTAATACAAATTTGTCGTTTAGACACTTTCTTAATTTTAATTATTAAATATTTAAATCTTAAAAGAAAAATCGACTATAGTACTTTAGTTATTAAGCCATTTTAGTTGTTTTCAACAACATACAATAAATTAACACATTAGATATTATCATTAACACAATATTCATCAAAATTGTGTCAAAACTGTCCTCCATTGTTCAATAATTTGGTTATACTACTTTGTATTATAGCTGGCTCTTCAGTGAATCTTGAAATTGGTCGTAAAAGACCGTGTGAGAGCGCCGAGCGAACACGTAGAACCGCTTAATGTGAAACACCTTTACTGCACTTTTGTAGATTTTCAGAAGAAATTTTATTATAATAAACGTGATATCCTTAGGCGAGAATTGCACTTGTAAGTTTTGCTTGCAGATTTTCATAAGATTTACATAAATTGTTTATGATATAGCGTCGGTGCGTTATTGTAAAGCAATGACAAACAACTTCTAAAAATCTTTATGAAAGTGTGTGACCAAAACAATGATTAGATAGTAATCATTTTTGAACATTAACTGCCTTACTACACAAAATTTAAACACACGTTAAACGCGTGTTTATAAAATCCTGTACTACAAATCTGCATGTAACGAGTTTCGAGTTAAACATGGTTTAGACATAGTTTAATTATGTAAAAACATACGCTTAGGTATTTTTAATATAAGCTTAAAACCTATTTTAGCTGTCAAATATAACATGTGACATTTTATTGATAAGTTTCTTAATAATTTGACACGCAGTATAGCAATTTTGACATTTTAAACAATGTCTAATTTTTAAACACTGTTTAGCTAGACACGTGTTGAATATGGTTTTATTTCATCTTTTGTAATAAAGCAGTAAGTTTTTAAACGTAATTTGTGGATTGCTTCGTCATCACCAATTAAATAACGCATATTTACCTTGTATTCGCAGGTTACATAATTGCTATTTAATTATACGTATGTAGACATTTATTTTATGTTTATTACAGCAGTAATCATTAACAGCTGTGTATAATACAAAATACTTACAAAATACAAACATTACGTAAGTGCGATTCGTTTCAAGGTTTGTTGTTTTGTTGAAAAAAATATGACGCTAATAATATGCTGCATGAAATATGTTATTGGACGGATCTCTACGAAATTTATCTATTATCTATATATGTATAGAGTGGCCCACTGAAAAAACAATAGAGCAATTTTAAGATTATGCAAAAATATAAAAAAAAAACGCTCAGACAAGTCGATTTTTGAATAAAAGACAACTCTTTTCCGGTGTTTTCGTCTCTGCCAATTTCACTCCTTGCTTGAGTAAGATTTATTTTAAAAACTCTTATTATCTTTGTATAGTGATTACAGCAAATGACTTTTCGCTAGCAAAAATTTAAGCTAAAAATTATAACAGACAGACAGAAGTTTGTGGCAGAAATATATACCTTTTTCATAGTTCTAAACATATTAGCTGTTGAAACGTGCTTGTAACCTAAATTCCGGAATTTTACTATGAATTATGTGAACGAGAATAAATACGTAGTATTATAACGAATATGTCGACACTAATTGATTACAATTGAATTAACTCTGGTACCTACCTCTAGCGCCTTGCTATTATTTACACTTGACGTATATGTACACATACGTACAATATAAACAAGGTGTCAACTGGGCAATGCGTTGAATATTTTATCAGCGTTAACAGAATTGATATTTAAAAGTAAAAAACAGAACTTTTTGAATTTATTATTTATTATAGGTAGGTACAATACGAGCCTACAAGACCTAACGTTTTCTCGAAAATATCTAGTATATATGGATGCTGATGAGCAATAATATATCATCTAACAAAAAGTAAAGTATAAAAAATAAATACGAAAAAAAAGTTCCTTAATTTAATGTTTTGAATATTGAAGAGTGGTCCAAATTTTACAAAATAATATCATGTATTAGAAAAACTTATTATTAGATATATTTTTAATACCAATCTGCTTTTTAATCGTTATACCTTTTATCGAAATAGAACACGAAATAGAAATATACTTCTTCAAACAAATTTATTAAGAATAGGTTTGACATCTTTAGCCGCCATTTTCTCAAAATGAAGTCTGTGTGGCTTGACACAGCATTGCTTATCAGCGTCTATATATGTTTCAGGTAAAATCAGTAACTTACCAATAACTGGAGAGTTATTAGTAGACCTTGGTATAACCAGGAAAAATGCTAGGTAGACGATATGAAGCAGTTCCTTCTTTTAAGTTTTTATTGAATTTTAATATTATCGTGTATTACGAAATTCAACATTCTAGGTATGAATGATGAATAAAGTGTGGTTTATAAAAACGAATTTATTGGTTGGGATTATCCAGGACATTTGTAAACCGCAGAGGTCGAGAAGCGCCTGCTTTTAGCCGACTTCCAAAGAAGGAGAAGGTTCTCAATTCGTCGCGGACTTTTTTTTAAATTTCCTTAACAGTCTTATACAGATGCTTTTTAAAATGATTTAACGTGATATATATTTTTAAGCAACCTTGAAAAAAGAGGAGGTTCTACGTTCGGTTGTATGTATTTTTTTATGTTTGTTCACGGATTTTTCGCCGTTTGTGGACCGATTTTGTTTTTTTTTTTAGTTTTAAAAGGATATAGTTCTAAGATGGTCCCATTGTAATCATGATTTAGATATTTGTTTTTGTAACTCGTGCATTTGCTCACTGATAACCACATTTAATAAAGTAGAGCTGATGATGAAGACCTCAAAAAGTAACTAATGTTTATTTTTTACTTTTTAGTGTACTTTTTTCGGTTTCGAAATCGATTTGTTTTTTTTTTTCAAAAAGTTTTTATTTTATTTACATTGACCGATTGAGCATAAAAGATTACTACCTACTAACAATACTATTTAAGAAGCAATTTTAAATAAAACCGCTACGATAGTACGATAAACCTGTTTTATGAAGCAACGATAAATATTTAAAAATGTAAAATCTTAAATTTAGCGTACAAACGTCAATGCCACACGAATGTTTATGTTACAGCTATGGGATGGCCAGAAGGCTCGCCTTGACCCGCTGAGCCACCACAGAGCTTGTTAATTTAATCTGTGCCTCTATAAATGAAAAAAATGATATTTTTCACGACAGCGACATGGTCAAAAAGTATAATAAGTATATTATATGTATATAACATTAACATTTAAACGCTGAAAAGGAGCTCCTAAATGACTATACTATAGAAAATATACACTTCATTTACTAGAAATTACTTGTTTTAGATATATTAAGCGATATTGAATATTAATAAATCAGAAAAACTACTATTTCTAAAATATACTGTTTATTATTAACTTTTGATAATATAATTATTATAAATTATTCAGCTTCTTCACTTGGATTCATTATTATAAGCCGAGAAAAAAGAAGAGAGGAAGAAAGTTGTAATTTTTGAGACCACAGATAATCAACAATATTAATTTTGTTATTGTCATAGTCAAATATACAACAAAGAGGTTTGGTTTTAATAATTTCATTTTTTTCTTCTTCGTTTTCACTATATTTCATTTCCAAAATTCTCCTTTCGAGCTACGTATTCGTCGACATATGTAAATAATACATATAATTTATGTATTTTGAACGATAATTGTTAAAGCGGTATTAAAAAGGGATTTGAACATTTTAAGTGTTTCGCGTTTCATTTCAAATCAATTCCTTGGTCAAATGACTTTCAATTGTAATTTAAGAGCAAAGCGTAGCAGACAATTATTTTATATAAGTATAGATAGACAATTATATTATATAAGTATAGATAATAACTCATTACCTCATGGATTTCGGTCGACATATTACCGACGTTGGACGACGTTGCCTAACAACCAGCTAGCGACTGCGTATGATTGGCGAGAATATCTTTGGGTCAAAATCTATCTCAGATTTTGAACGTCAAATATTATGAACATAAAGTAACTATATTTATACATTGTCATTGCATATACATACACATATAGTCTATTTTTCTTTTCTTGTCTTTATTTGGCAAGAATAGCCCGAACGAAAATCACGAATATTAGAACAATTTTGTTTTCATTATAATTTTGCATTATAAAAAATGATTCAGTTCAATCATTGAATTTATAATTTCTTATTGAACTCTCATGTGTGTCTAGAAATACGGAATAATTTTCTAAGACAAGTAAATAAAAATATAGTATTGTTAATGCAACAATAATACAAGAATCCTAAAGATGTGATATAAAAAATATTAATTTCATATATGTAAACACGCTTTTTAATTAAAAAAAAAAAACAAACCCACTCTACCTGATTCCGAATAAATTCCATACGTCCTTTTTACTCTGCGCGGTGTAGCATTTTTTCGTTACCTTTGTCTTTTTTTATCGTCAGGAATTTTACCATTACAAAGCTAAGGTATGCATTGAGGTCAGATTGAGTATGAGATAGGATTTAGGTGTATTTCATTTATAAGTAAAAAATTATAACGAAGCCGTCTTCACATGAATGTTTTTTTTTTAATAAAATAAGTCGTTCTTGACATTATTATTGGTACAAACCACAAACAAGTTTTTTTGTATGTAGATGTAGCAATGTATTTATTAAATTACATTAACATAAAATAATTTTACTATTTTTTTATACCGCAGGCAAGTCTCGAGACGAAAATAAATTTGTTTATTTATTGTGTATATTAGTGCAGTTTTGCTTATCGCTGCGAACGGAAATGGAGCTCGGGTTATCCTTAAGGCAATGAGTAACATTATTTCAATGACATACTATATTCTGCCTACAACTTCATTGATGTTCAACAATCTAAAAAAAATATACAAATATTAACTTAAGTATCATTTTATACTATATTGTCTATTTAAGGGAATAATATTTATACATTATAAAATTTTAATTCACTTTTAACCGTGTTAAAAGGAGGAAGATTATAAGGAATTATTATAATCGACAATAATATTATAATATTTTGGACAAACAATTCGTTATTTAAATTAAAATCGTTTTTTTATTACAATCGAACGCTCGATCTTTGGTGAAAGTATAAACTAGAGTCCTCAAGGCTGTCACAGAAATGACGAGGCTAGTTTACTGTCATACCATGAGATTGACATTTTGGAATTGACATCTTAGACCACCCGAGAATCTCAGTCCACCCAGTCGAATATCATATATATTAAAGTACGTCCATACAAGAAGTTAGGTATTTATGGTCGGAAAAACCTTTGAGTCAATTGGGTGTCTCTACTATTACTGATCAAACTGATTGATATTATATTAGGTCATAGGCTTCCAAACTTCTTTAAGTCACTATAAAAATTCACTTTCGCTCTATAATATATTTTGATAATGGATACCTACTAGAAGGTAAGGAAAAATTGTTCTTTTAATTCAATTGATTGTACTGAAACGGTGACAGTAAATACAAATGAGGCACAGGTTGTCAACGGCTTTTGTTTTCTTTTGAAAGAAAGGTAGAAGTTAAATCCATCACAATGTTCAATTAAGGAATGGGGGATAATGGCGGTTCCTTACTGTGGAAGAGTTAGCTGTATCCCATTGACTACAACTCGTATAACGGCTGGTTCAACCGGGTCAGCACCACACTCTCGCAAAAAAAATTAAATAAACAAAAAAGATAAAACAGGATTCATACGATTTTGAAAATTCTATTTTTTATATATTTCAATATACAGACAGACGCAAACGTAACATATAGGTATATTAAATTTTGTGACACGTAGTTTGTACGTAAACAAATTTAAACGCAGTTCTATTCTCATGACGCAAATGTTTATCAATTCCAGTTAAATATTGGGTACGAAATTGGTAATGATTTTTTAAAATATTCCACTATTGTGTGTGTCAATAAGAATGATTGTTTTTACTTCCTAGTACGATCCATTATCGCATAAGGCAATGAGTACATTTGTAAGTTTTACTCTCGTAACCGATACAAAACAACTCTGTAATCTGGTAACAATTACTTAGGTAAATTTACGTAAGATGTTAGTTTCAATAAAAAATTGACTAATTTATTTAATACTCCAAATGTTACTGGCAACACGAGTAGCTTGGACGCGCAGCAAGAGTTCTAAAACTAACAAAACCATTTCACGCTTTCAAACATTATCGACACAAAGTCAATATCATTAAAAAAGTTATTTCTCACGGAACATTAAAATATTTTTAATAAATACAGTAAGTATACTAAAGATATATTGTTAGTACCATTTCGTATTTCTGATCGGAAGCTCCCACGCCACTCACCTTGAATCAACGACCTTCCACGGAGCAGACACATTATGTAACGCTATAATATACAGCATTTGAACAATAAGTATTGCTTCTCATCTTATTTATAAAATGTAAAAAAATACAAAAACGTATGTACATATTTATATGCTGCAATTGTCTATAACATTGATAATAAGATGAATTAAGATTGTTTTCATTTTTAAGTTTCGATTTTTTAAAAATGTTACATTTTTTGGTAAAATATTACAAAAACCAATGTGTTCGGAATTTAATTATAGCTTTAAATGATAAAAGGATAATAATAAACAAATTTAATGAGAAATACAAATCGTTAAAGAGAATTGTTTATTATAAGGAAAAAAGATTTAACAAAATATGTAGTCCGAACGGGGTAGGCAATAATGATGTAAAATGTATGTCGCTTAGTACCTAAGTATACATATAATAATTTTCCTTCCAAGCGTCGAGATTATAGGAGTTACGAGTATAATGTTATTAATATTGAAAAAGTTTCTCAATTCTTTACACAAATAAATCAAGACACAAAGTCTGAAAAAATATTCTTTGTTGAGCAAACATTCGTGTCATCATCTCCAAATATTTATAACGCAATATTCTTGGAGAATGGTGATTGATTTAAAAAAATAAACGCAACCTCAAAAAAAAATTTAAACTTCGAACGTTAACTAATCCTCTTGACATTGACATATGGCCCACAATATTTTTTATCTGTGCCGACCTCGCGCTCAATGCCATTTTAACCAACCGTGAAACGAGCTGTGCTTTTAAAGTAAAACCTTACCGACACACCTCTTACATTAGTGCTAAGTTCTAGAATTATCTTAAGTATTGTAAGGTGTATGTACCGTGACGAAAAGAATAGACTTAGTTTAGCTATCATAATCAATGTAAAGTTCGTATTGAAAACTTGATTATTCATAGATGCGTAACTTTATTATATTTAAGAATTTTAAGCCAACTTATTATATGCTAAAAAGTTAGATAGCTTATTGCAATTTATCGCAGTAAATTATGATTAAATATGTAGCAATTATTTTTGGGTTATATTTTATCTATAAATGATGCGTAATTTCGGTGTAATAACAAACATTTGAAAGTGGAACAAATAAATCCGCTTTCGCGTAATATGTTACTTCACTTTTTTACGTCACTTAGATGAAATCACCATCACACCGTACTTATTAGCTTTACAACCAGTTTTAACACTCAAGTCTAAAGTTTAAAAAAAGGCTTCTTAAAAAAAACTCAAACTGAAAACTTTTTACAACAGTTTCAATACACAAGTGTTGACGAAGCCTTAAGCTTCCCGCGTACCGGAATATGCTTTATAAAAAACTCAAACTGAAATTTCATTTCATTTTACAACCAGTTGGAAGTGTAGAAAAAGCTTTGCACTTTCTGTCTCGAACTTGCTCCGAATTATACTTCACTAGCTGTCTTACTGCTTCGCTCGTATGAATCGTAGCGTGGTGTAATATAACCTATAGCCATGATTAATAAATAAACTATCAAACACAAAAATAATTTTTCAATTCGAACCAGTAGTTTCTAACATTAGCGCGTTCAAACGAACAAACAAACTCTTCAGCTTTATAATATTAGTATAGATTAATAAACTGTATCATAAGTATACCTTTTTCTAGAGTCACTCCACAGGTGTAGACGAAGCCTTACACTTCCTGTAATTTGAATTATGCTGAAAAAAAATTCTAGACTGAAAACTTAAGACCATTGTCAGATCGAGTAATTTAAATAAATATGTAGGCATTGAAGATGTTGAGTCACGTAATACCTTGATGTTTTTCCAAGAACGCTAGTACATGGAGTAATTATAATGAATTTATGTCACGTGGACTGCAGCGTGGAGACCAGCACGAGGAAACCTGCGAGTCTCGGGATGACTGTTACGAGATTTATTATAATAAATGATGAAATCTAGTCGTGGATTAATATACACTGTTAATAAACATGTTTAATACACAAACACATCTATACACGTAAAAGTAAATTGCATGGTCGTACATCACTTCAGAACGACTGCAACTATTTGGCAAATATTTTTTTTGTTTTTAATAGTCACGACAAGGTTTATTATGAAAAAATATATGAAACATCGTTTGGAAAAATGAAAAATTGTAGATAAAAAATTACCACATTAAGTGAAATTTAATACACCCTAGCGAATTTATGGCGGGCAGCTGGTGTAAATATAATAACGAAAATTGATCAGGTGATTAAAATATTTGAACTGTAATGGCAACATTGATAGACGTCTATCTCAACCGAAGGTCGCGGGCAAGCATCTTAGAGTTTCATTCAAGTTTACATCGTGTTCGGTGGTAAAGGAAAACATTGCGAGAAAATCTGCATGTGCCAAGAAAAATTACAAATATTGATATCCGACATTCCGCAATAAAGCAGACTAGTAAATTTAACTTCTGCCCCTTTTCTATACTGTACAATACTGAATGCTCTATCCTTCCCTGACTTGTTGCTAACGCAAATTGTTTAGGTAAGGATTGTAGTGTTACCATATATAGTTTAAATATTTTACCATTTTATTTAAAAGTTGAGTTCCTGTAATAAAATTATATATGATTCACAGCTGGGTAAATAGGTTTTCCCCTGTCAAGACGCTAAACTTCTATTACGTTTTGACAAATATTTACGTTTCAGAATTTCTTTCCTCACCATGTTTTCTCATCGCCATTGGTCAATAAACGTATATGTTTTATTAAATATTTGGGTCGGAATATAAACACATGTAAACTTTAAAAGTAGTGCTGGCTCGGACTTTAGATTTGACTAGCTTTTTCACGTAACTTCGATCGCGTTGATGTAGATTTTGTTTTAAAATATACATAGCATAGAATTAAAAATTCGTTTATATACATAACATAACATTAAAAATACTTCCGACAATTTATTCATTAAGATCATTTCAACGAGTTCTAATATGATACTTCTACTATAAGTTGGGGAGGAGCTGTGTATTCTGCTAATTCCAGATGATGCTCCAGCATCAGGTCAAAGTTACGTAACTATGTTATTTTAAGATCATTGAAGTCACAGTACAGTAAATTACAATTCGATCAGACCAGTGGAAGATCCTTTCAACGACCATAAAAGAGCTGATAACCTTAAAACGTTTGAAGAGATCATTACTTCAGCTTTCAGTGTTTCCGAAGATTACTTCGAACATCAACAAAACGAAAGTCGAACAAAATTAGATCTCTTTATTGTATTATGAGGTATAGATATTTAGTTAGTCCATTTAGATCAGGTTCGCTTGACAGGAATTATTATTGGGCTGTTCTAATATTAGCAGACAAAGGCAAAAAGGAGGCAGCAATAAAATAAAAAAAAAAAACCGCCAAAATTAGCAATTGTGTGGCACTACGTAGTATAGCATAATCCTTAAATATTTTATATTGGTAAAGACGCTTAGCGCATTCGCCGTACATGGTTTTATCTATCGGTCCTCATTACGTAGCATTGTATGCTTTTTGGATAAGCCCTTAATTCACCACGCCATCTGTAGGTTGGCGGGCCAAGCAATTAGGACATGCATGTTGAAATATGGCAAACTGCGATCATACTTCTAAAGCCTTTATCAGCTGTCCTTTGTTGGTATACGTCGGAATTCATATCGTGCAATCGCGGAAGTGTACGCGTGGGCGGTGTATTGTTTAGCTAATAGATTTCAAGGATTTTTTCCTACTTTATGAGCTAAAACTGTAAACTAGATTTGTTGCAATAATTCTATGTATTTAGCTGGCAACATTGAGTGAAGTAAGTAATAAAAAACAATTCAATTTAATTTTTGTTTTGATGGCTTTAGTTTGGTGCTAAAACGCAAGCAAATTTGGTCTTAAAATTTAACTCTATTATTACTTGAAAGTCAATTATTACTTTTTTGATTTTGTTAATTATAAAACAATTTTTTTTTTACTTTTATTAATGGATTGATATTTTTTTTAATGACAAAATATTTATACAACCATCTAGGTACTTCTTGTTCCTTTCTTTTTATAAAATCCTTTAAAAATACTTTTATTCTATTTGTAAGGCAAGAATGATATTAAACTTTTCTCTCGACATTAATATAATAAAACTTGTAACCTTACAACAGTTAAATAGGTACTTTTATAATATATTTTTAACTATATACTTATAATATACTAGCTGACCCGGCTAACTTTGTACCGCCTAATAGTCGATTCTTTATTTTTATTTTTTAATACTAATTCTGCTATTCGGGACTCCGGGTCAGATAGTAAGACAAAAAAAAAGGAAAAATAATAAGTTAACAATAACATTAGGTATGTTGAAAAATAGAAATTATAAAACACTTAAAATTCTTTTAATTATTATTACAAATCTTCTGTATGGGAATATAGAAAAGTGTTGTTTTTAGACCTTTTCCGAGCGTTTTTTTTTTATTTTTTCTCGTCGTAAGAACCATCCTCATACTTTAAGGAATATTATAACAAAAGAAATAAGCGAAATCGGTTCAACTGCTCTGTTTTATTCCCACAAAAGCCAATCGACATTATCCAACACAAAAGTTAAGTACAAATTGTCTATAGTTACAATGCGAGCAGATAATTATTTACATTGAAGTTCAAAATTCACATGCACGTGTACAAACAACGAAGGTACGCGGAAATGGGAGCCATTATACCATATTAAATGACACTTAGCGTTCGTTAGGAAAATTATAATGCCTCTTCCACACAAGGCAACTTGCTCCGGATGAATGGAATACGCAGGTGCTGTTGGTGACTAGTATTGTATTCTTGTTTCGGAAAATAATTATTATTATATCGATAACTTTTTACCGACTTCAAAAAAGGGAGAGGTCTTTATTTTATTTTTAAATGTTATAACCAGAGTGTAATGATTATTTTAAGTAAAGGAGGTATTCACTTAACAAAGGAAAAATAAGTCAAATTCTGAGATATCGATTATTCTGATAATGCGTCACGTATTTAATATTATTAAAAAAATCAAATCACTTAAAGTAAATAAGTACGAAAAAAGTACTTTTATTTAAAGTATTGAAGTGTGCTCGATATTTTGCAATATATAATAATCTAATATATTTGAAAAACTTATTGTTAGATAAACTTTTTATAATACCAATGTGCTTTAAATTTATTACATCTTTTACCAAAATAGAAAAGAGAAGATGGATATATACGTCTTCAAACTAATTTGTTAAGAATAGGTTTGACATCTTTAGATGCCATTTTCTCAAAATGAAGTCCGTGTGGCTTGACACAGTATTGCTTATTTTGCCAAATATGTTATGTTCATACTGTTTGTCGTTAAAATATGTACCCATTTCCAAACTTGACAAGCTCGTAAACTTCAAAAATAATCTCGTCTAAGTCCTCAGCTCGTTTAGTAGCTGGTTGCTAGGTAGCATCGTCCCATATGTTCGGCTTTCTGGGTTCCAAAATCCAAGAGCCTAAAAAATGTCTACAGTCACATAGTAATTACAAAACCTAGTAAATAATATAAATGTAATATTTCATTATTAATTGTCGTACTATATAAAGTGAATAACAATATGCATTATTGTAACCACACATGGCTTAGGTATCAATGAATGACATACTCAAAAGGTAATGTTAGAAAAATGCGACTTTTTGTTTAAAGGCATTTTTATGAAAAAAAATATATATTTATTAGCTTTTATAGCAGATTCTTTGTATGTTCATTATATAATTGTTTTACCACAAATAAAAACATGGCAACACTCGAAATGTTTTAACTTAGTAAGGCTCAAAAGAGCTTGAATCCTCGCCGTAAAATAACTATATTAAAAAATTTCGTGTAGTATAAAAAATACAAAATCTTCTACGTCAATATTAAAATACGAGTACATGATATGCTGCATTATGTTCGCACATGTGTTATTGTTTAAATATCGGCTATCTCTATATGAAACAAAGCCTTTATTGAAATAACATTACCTTTTATTCTCCTCGTCGTAATTAAACAAAATAAAAACACACAAGTTAACACTAGGCTTTGTAGTTGATAAAATTTTAGAACAGTGAAGGAAATATTTACATGAAATGATAAAAACATGATTTATTTTCATTTGATTATAATAATTTACAGTTCGATTGTGCGTTAGATAAATGGTATTAAAAATAACTTAACAATATAAAAATAATAATACTTTACATTTATTTCGATTCAAAATGGTGGCAGCACTTAATGGTGTAAATATAAGCAAAAAGGTATTATATGAAATCTTCATATCTCAAGACAAAGATAAATCAGTTCTAAATTCTACTTTAAATATATTGATAAAGAAAATAAATAGATAAGAAAACAGCGACTTCTAGTCCTTTATTCTAATGTACTTTTTAATAAACTTTTCTTAATGTACCTGTGACATACTAAATAACTTTAAACTGCTAGACCCAATACGATTTAAATCCTGGAAACGCCAACGACCAGAGACACGCCTTGTAAGAGATAAGATTAAAGCCCTCCTCTAACAATTAAAGCATTATTCGTAAAGCACTCAAAACAATAAACGCGTCCACGAACTCCGAGTGCCCTCAATAGTTAATCTTATCATTTCTTGTTAGTTATTGTAAAGAAGATAACGCGGTAACGCTGTCCAGAATTCTTTTAAACCGGCTTATGGCCTGTGCAGACTGAGAACGACATGGAATTATATATATTTTTTATCCTTTCTAATTTAGTACTAGATACAGATTCCAATATTTAAAAAACGAACCCAAGTCATCGTTCGATCTTTAAACATTCAATACAGTGATTTATTACAGTTAGCTTCTATTCAATTCAATTCATTTCTTTGGTTAATGGATAGCTACTTCTATCGCAATGCAATGACACATTTTGACATTTCATTTTTAATTTTGTATCTACTAAAACGAAACAAATCAACTTTTAAAATGTATTGCGTTGCGATATAGATAGCTTCATAATAACCCCCCTTTTTACCTACCGCTTATGTATGAATTTCCGTTGGATAAAGATAAAAAATACGTTACTCTGCCGTCCCCGTACTAATAAATTTCTTAAAAATAATCCTTAATGCCGTGTAATAAGAACATTTTAGTTTTATATATACTTTTTAGCCCCATGAGTGAAAGTGAGGCGTGAGTGGTCAAGGATAATGCTTGGAAAATTTATGCGATAAAAATTAAGGTTATGTACATTTTGATAACTGGCTGCTCGTTGTAAATAGACCACAAATATCTATCATTCAAACATGATTAGGGTTGAATAAAGTCTACGATCTTATATTCTTGTATTAAAATTGCACGTCCGTATCTGTTTGCATTCTTTTAAGTTGCCGCTAGTATGCTCTTTGTCTAAGGGTGGTAAAAAAGTAACACTTATCTACAATACCAATCTGTATAAATAAAAATTAAACCTTACTTATATTATAAATACGAAAGTTGGATTTGCAGATTGCGTAACACTCTCTCTGTGTGTTACGATATCTACAATCCAATAATTTGTTAACCCAAAAAATACAAATTCGGAGATATCCATGTACTCTGATAATGCGTCACGTATTGAACATTATTAAAAATTAAGTCATCTAAACTAAATAACTTAGACCATTAAGTAATCTATATACATTAAAATACCTAAAAGTGCACCTATACAGCGCAAATACTTGGGAAAGAAAAAAGATGTTTTTTAAATAGTATGAATTAATTGCACAATATTTTTGTATATTGCATTCGATTGCATATCTCAATAAATAAATTGATAAATAGTTGTGCGTCGTTACATTTCAATAATTAGTAAACAATGTTTAAAAAAAATCCCTATGTTTTAAATAAAATAAAGAAGAAACATGCTTATCTATACTATTATAAATAGGTAAGATTTGTATGTATGATTCTAACGAATAAACGTACAAAAGACAAAATTGGACAATGACATCTTTTGAAAGATCATAGACTACTTTAAATCTCTACAAAATGCACGCTCCCTGTGGGAATGCGATATAAACGGGAGCGCAATATAACTGACTACCAAGAGGACGAAGTCGCGAACGGAATGCTAGTGTTTTATTGAAAAAGAAAATATAACAGAATTGACATATGTATTTATTATTTTATAATAAATGCAAAAGTTTTCGAAGTACTTAAGCTTTTTACAACTTGAAGGTGTAACAAGTAAACGGTTGAAATGAATTTCGAAGTATGGATAATAGACTAAAATTATCCTGCGAGTAAAACTATACCACCTAGTTATTTTAAATAAAAAATAAAATGACATATCCACAGATCATATAAACAAAGTAGGTATACAAAAAAAAAAACAGATTTAAATTGAATATAACATATAACAAACATGTTTAATCTCATGCAGCCTTGCATTGCCAATTGTTCGGTCGTGCCATGCAGCACGTACACTTTGAATAAAACAAACTACATACATAAAAACCCGCGCGGTAACGATAAACCACACATACACAGTCTTACTTGCAAAAATAGCCGTTGTTGCAATGGAATTAGAAATAAATTCGACTGTTTTTTATATTCGCTAAATTATGCAGGAAAAATCGTGAGGAAGTCGAAGGTAACACATAGCTGCAAATTATTATTTATCCGTATGATAATTTTATATTAAATATTCAAACTTCCTGATGTTTTATATTAATACAGATTATAATTTAAAAGATGTATTTTTTTACCTACATATATATTATATGTCTATTTAATACATAATTTTTTTATAAAAAAAAACTTAAATGTGAAAATTTCTTTGTGTAAATTTTAACCTAGTTATTATTATTTCTGTTTTAATAATAGTACAAGAGAAAAAAATAAATTTTCAATCCTACGTCCACGCGTAAATAAATATTGTTAATAAGTATCATTGTTATTATGTTGTAATTTAATATTACGTTACAATTAAAATTCATATATAATTGGCAAAGCGACATACACACAACAAGTTACACAAGTGAAACTATTAAAAACAGCAATAAAAAGCTGTCAACAATAAACAATCAAATTAATAACATTCATAAAACCGATCAAACTCCATCGCGTTTTCTCCATTCCACGTGACATTGGCGAAATAACATGTTTCTAATTAGCACAACTAAAAGCCATTAACAAAATAATTGAATTGAACATTCATAAGAATATAAATATAAAAAATAATAATTTAAATTTTAATATCAAAACATTAAGAAGAATAATTTAAGCAGTAGGAATTTTACTACGAAACCGCGGACCGGATGAAGCCCGACAATCGAGAGTAGATTCTTCACGATTCTAAGAAGATGACTCACCTCACTCGCACAGGTTTTTTCGATACTTTACGATTTACGTTTTTGAACTAAAACAAACCTTTTTACATAGCAGTAAGGTTTATAATTCTTTAAACTTACACTTGTTTAAATAATTCGACGGTTTGTGAAGGAAATAGCGGCTTTGTATCTTATGAAACAGTGTTAATATAATACAATTAAAAAAAATTGAAGACAGAATGAATTATGGGGTACGAAGAATAACTTGGGTGTTCCAAAATACAAACTACTCTAGTGGTCAGTGATATTGACATTTCGAATTGACATTTTTATACACCTAATGAGGCATGAATTCGTGAAATCTGACGTCGATGCATTAGACAGGTGTCATTAAGATTGATCGGCATGCGGAAACATACTCATACTTAAAACTAACATACCGTAGTCTTTTTCTTTACTTGTCCTATTTGGTAATATTGGTAATATTTGGTAATACATATAACGATAATCACGATTTGTCGTATATTATTTATCATGATAATTTTTCAGTATAAAATTATTCAGTTCAATCATTCGATCGACAATTTCTGATCTCGAACTCAGTGTGGTCAGAAATACACCAATTTTGTTCGCTAAATAAGACACAGAAGACAAGTAAAAATAGACTATATAATATTAAGTTATCTCTGGGGTTCTAGTTACTAGTTTATTCGTAATTATGAATATATGTATTTCTGAGAGTAAAGACGAGCAATCTATCCTAGAGAGAGGAAGGGTGCGTACTGCCGATATATAATACCTAACTGATCAACGAGCTACCATAGACAAAATACAGTATATATATAATACTAACATAACATAACACACTCATGTTTTAAACTCAAATTAATAAATTAATATTTCAACCTCTGGGTGACACTATTAAAATGGCAAACATAAATGTGTTACATCTTGCAATACCAATTGTTCAATTCTCTAGAGCAGGGGTCAACAAAAGGTGGACCGCTTTTTTGTAAGCTCTTTCGAACATATAACACAAATTTAACTTTAGATTCAATTTCCATTTAAAAGTAACAACGACGAGTAACTTTATTCCAAATTTTATAGTATTTAAATATTTAAGTTTATTAGTTGATGGTGTAAAACGATTATTGAGTCGGTGGCTCGATACCTCATCTGCTGTAAAAAAGTAGCAACGGACCACGACGATCACTATGTATATTTAATAAAACGGACCTCGAACGAAACTAATTAGTGACCCCTGCTCTAGTATAGGTATTCCCCGTGACATTGCTTGTATAGAATTAGTTACGGTAATTGCACGTGAATTGACTTCATTAACCTTCTAGACTACATGCAATATTCTGTTGTTAATAATGCATTTTAAGGTTTTGAAACAAATTATTATATCGCTATGCATACAAATATTCATTGATTGTTCAGTCCACCACATGACTTCGAGTTTATATCTGTAGTACTTCTCAATCTTTTTGATGTCTACGACCAATGAACCTTTTTTGTTGCGTAAGTATTCGACTTACCATACACAACGAGCTTAAAACAAAGATCGTTGACGTTTTAAATTCAGGTACAAAATGAGGAATAGGTGATTATATAAGATTTTTTTGGTATTTTATTATTTTAGTTTTGTAAGTGGCATATTAAAAAAAACGCTAAATTTTGTAACATTTCAAGTGAATTTTGAGGGCATGGATGAATGAAGTACGATAGTTTGAGAACAACTACCAACAGACCTTGAACAAAGTATTGTAACTGTAAAAAAGAAACAAGGAAATTGTAGATAACACAAAGAAAGAAAAACTATCCTTATTTCAAACTGAATTAACCTGAAAAAAAAGGTACTTTTAATTAGTTTAATGATTCACGATTAGTTTAAAAAAACCGTTTGCTTTCCGGGTTTTGATTTAATTTTTTAAAACGAAAACGCTATATAAAAATGTAATAGGTTTTTTTAATTTAATTCATTAAAATATAATAATACGGTATTTTTATTTCCTTTTACTTCTCTTTACTCTGATTAATCTAATTATTCGAAATTTATCTGACCTTGAAAAAAAAATGTTTTTTTGCACACGTTTGTGAATGTAATAAAGGCTGCAAATGCGCGTCGAATTTGCTCATACCATTAGCGATAAATTCTTAATTTTATTCACACAAATACAAAACATTTATACACTAGAAGAGTCTTGTAAGTACGTAATATGTAAAGTATTTCACAAGAGATTTTGAAACGTTACAACAAAAACATTTAAAGTACCTAATTGATAAGCTAGTTTATAGTGTAGGTTCGGAATGTAGAGTCGACTGAAAAGCGACGAAAAATGTAACCTTTTTGTATGAAACTCAATAGTTGCGTCAATCAGTCTTTTGTCGAGATGTATGTATGTTATATTATATTGTATTCTATTGTATTATATGTTTTATTGTATGGCTGGCTGGTAGAAAATACAGTAGTATTCAGCCCGCCTTTTGTTAATATTTAATAGTACACAATATTCTCACACAAAGATTTTACGTCTTATACATTTATATAATGTAACAAATGATGATTTTATTTCACCTTACAGAGACGCGGTCAAAAGTTAATCTTCTATATAAATATCATAAAGAGATAAAATTTGTTTGTAAGTTTATACGTAGAGGGTAATCTCTGAAACTACTGATTCACCTTAAAAAATTCTCTTTCCGTTACATAGCCCGTTTATTGATATAAATGATAGGCTATATTACATCACGCTACGACTCATAGGAGCGAAGCAGTAATCATAAACGCGAGTGTGACCGCGAGGAACGTATAGTCGTTAATAAAATAAGATAGCCGTGTCGCTTCTATACCAAAGCAATCCGTGAATCACATTTGGAAACCCGCCGCTAAGCAAATTAGCATTTTTTACCAAACAGAACAAACAAAGCGCAGTATTTCTTTAAAGGCCGTTTATTTGGCAGAGAATATTAAAAAAAAATCTTCGAACAGTAGCGATTCTTCAATTTTTTAACTTTATTTATATGGAAATACTTCACCGTATTACGTATTTTTATTACTATAGTACATTTTATAAAAATCTCTACCTTTGCCTTTTCTTGTTTGTTATAAATAAAATAAAATATCACTTATTCTAAAGCACGTAAATATGTATATAGAGATGCATTTGTGGGTACCTATAGAAATTGAAATTTCATTAAAAAAGGTTTTTTTATTTACATTCTAGATTACACAGTGAAAAATACCGGCTCTATACCTAAATCATAACCCATGTAAATTTAGTAGTAGAAATAGCACTCTTTTAAAATAAAAAAATCTCTTACACCTTAAATTTTACCGAACTAGAAATTTTGCCGTCCTAATCACTGTCCCCTAGTGTCCCTATACCAAATCCAGCGCTGCTTATGGTTAAATTAGGCGAAATAACACAATATTTTTTTATCAAAAATTGAAACTTATACGTTATTGTGAGGCATAAACTTACGTTACGTAACGTTTCGTCAAAATCTGTTCAGAAGTGATTGCCTTTATATATATATATATATATATATATATATATATATATATATTTACTATCGCGGTTATTATAATAGTGTATATGTATACTGATGTCTTTAATATTCTAGAAAAATCAGAAATAAATAAAAGGCCTTTTCGTCAGGGCTTACTTCCCCCGACTAATTAAACAAACAAACAATAAATAAACGCATCACACTCAACGGATTTTCTTTATTATATACTTATTGTGTTAAATTCAAAATTAATCTTCAAGTAAGACCTCAAGTTGATAATATAAAGTTTAAATCTATTCATAGCACCAAACAAATTGTTTACACGAAACTTAAAATAGACAAAACTGACAAGGTTACACAAGTTTCAATCATTTGTAGGGTCAGTATGAGAAAAAAATATATAAAAAATAACTTGAAACTGAATTATTTAAAAAAAATCAGATTTTTTTTCGAAAATCGGTTGGTCGGATTTATTAATTAACAATGTTACTTCATTCGCAAAAACAATAGAATGCATAGTTATGTCAAATACATAAATTATTAAAAAAAAAATAACAATAAAACAAAGCAAAATAAGAATTTAAAAAAAAATGAAAAATCTAAAAAACCACGAATGAAAAGAACGTTTGTAAGACGTTTAAAGTGCAATTACGCTTTATTTATTACTCTAATTATACTATAATCACAAAATACTAATTATGTAAAGATATATTCAATTTTAATCCCCATTTAAGGCCTTTCATTCATTGATAGCTCCACCACAAACTTATAACAATTCAAAACTCGTTTTAAAAGTCATTTCAATATCATTTTCTCAATATAATCTAAAACCAGCTGTATTTTTTGCAAAAATATTGATGCAGACTGTCGCGTACATTGTGTACTCTGCACCTCACCTTGAGCGTTGTTTTCATCCTCGCTAATGATTAATGTGTAAATGTAAAGCATACAGGAAGCAACGGTCTTCTTAATAGTTTGCTCACGAGTTTTATTTTAAATAATTAGAAATAGCTTAAATATAAAATTATTGTTATTATTTTATCAATTCAATAAAAGGTTTTAATGTTTTATTCTGTCTTGGTGAGTAGTAAAAAAACAATAAATTGTCTTTTTTATACGTAAAAAGAATTTTACGTTTTATATTCTAAATTTAAAATTACTTAAACGAACATATTGTTTTTTGCTCATTCTTAAATAAACAACAGTTAATTAATGATCAAATTGGTTTTAACTGTTTATTTATAAACAAAATTCGAATATTCTATAATTAGTTTTCATGATAATTTACGATTAATCGACACTAACATTATTATGTCAACTCGACACTGGGGACCCGGCAATATGGGTCAAACGGTACAAATTGCATTATATAGATGAAACAACATTAATTTAAAACTTCAAATGTATTCATCAACAATAACGGGCTTTATTCACGTAGAATAAAGTCGTAACAATAGTTTTATGTATTGCCAGTAACGAATTAAATTTGTTTTAATCGCGTGAGTCATAGACATTCGCTTTTAACTGGTAATGTCCACTAAAACCTAGAGTCAGCGTATTTTAGATCGTAACAATATTATTTGTTGATACAAATTTATGCTTGTTAGTTTCATGCAAACATTTCTAACATACAAAAGTTAAATGTTTCACCATAAGTTTAAATTTAAAAGTAAAATATTTCGACGGGGAATCGATTAACTTTTTAAAAGGATTTTTAGTTTAAAAATACAAACAGACAGAAGAAATAAGAAGGTGGTATGTTCTTAAAAAAAACACAAATACAAATATAAATAAAAATTATTTTAATAAAAAGTAGAGTTAGACAAAAGTTAGTTTACTAAGTAAACTCACAAAATTTTCATTTAAAAAAATACGGTAATGAAGCAAATAAGTATAAAATACTTTATATGTATATATATATTATATATGGATGCTGATAAGCAATAATGTGTCAACCCACAAAAAGTCAAATTCGGAGATATTGATGTATTTTGATAATGCATCACCTATTTAACATTATTCAAAAAAATGTAAGGTTATATAAATTAAAAAAGTACGGAAAAAAGTTTTCTAATTAATTGTTTTTAATTTCAAGTGCGTTCCATATCTTGCAATTTATACAATAATCACAAATATTTGAAAAACTTTATATTAGATAATATATTAAATATATCAGTCTGATTTTAATTCATAATACCTTTTATCAAAAAATAAAAGGAAAGGTGGATATATACTTCTTCAAACTTATTCGTTAAGAATAGGTTTGACAACTTTACACGACATTTTCTCAAAATGAAGGCCGTGTGGCTTAACACAGTATTGCATATCAGCGCCCATATATTTTTTACAAATATTACTGAAACATCTCAAAAGATTGTAATGTATAATTATAGAATTTAATATTCCTTAAAAAATAACTTTTCAAAAAACTTTTTAACGAGTTAAATTGTTGATAATAAGAGAATACAAGCCATTCGTTTATTACATGAAGTAGGTATGTAGATAATTACCGCGGCGCGGGCTCGGCCGACCCCCCCGCCTTGACCCACTTGAAGTTCGAAAGGACAATGTCGCCTGTAACACGAGGCGTGTATGCCGACATATTATCTTTTATATTTATTTTATTTTTTTTACAATTCCATAGAGGCATAGACAATATTAGATCGGATATACAAAAAAAAATTGATTCCATATAAACAGCAGTCTTGAATCCCCGAAAAGTGTTCGAAACGTCGCGTTGGGGTAAAAATATAAAAACGCGATTTAAATCCGTTTAAAATATTTTTATACCAATATGAAGTAATTGCAAAAATCTAAAAAAAATATAGGTATATTTACAAGATTATACCTTATTCCTATTTATTAATACTTAGTTATCATTATTATTTAGTATCAACTGCCCCTCGTGACACGGCTATCTTATTTTATGAACGATTGGCTGCCCCTCGCGGTTTCAGTCGCGTTTATGGTGACTGCTTCGCTTCTATAATTCGAAACGTAATATATACCTATAATCTTCCTAAATAAACGAACTATCTAACCCAATTTTCTTTTTAAATCGGATGGTTTACATACAAACTTAGGACCAAATTTTATCTCTTTATAATCTATATTAATATTATAAAGCTGAAGACTTTGTTTGTTTTAACTCACTCATCTTAGGAACTACTGGTTCGAATTGAAAAATTCTTTTTGTGTTAGACAGTTTATTTATTGAGGAAGGCTATAGGTTATAATACATCTCGCTACGACTCATATGAGCGAAGCACTAACCATAGACGCGAGTGAAGCCACAAAGCACAGCTAGTATTAGTATAAACGTATAGATAACAATGCTTATGATTGGAGAACACAAGCTGCAACTAATTATGTGTAGAATGGGGTCTTTTCCGGTCGAGACATAAACTGTCATACTACAAAAGACGCATTAAAACCATGTTTAACACGGGTCTAGCTAAATACATTAAAACCACGTTGAACACGTGTCTAGCTAAACAATGTTTAAGATTTAAACATTGCTTAAAATATTATCTAAATTGCTTAATAGCGAATAAACTCATTAAAAAACTTATTGATAAAATGTTAAACGTTACATTTGACAGCAAAAATAGATTTTAAACATCTATTAAACTCACTTAAACGTATATTAATCTATGTCTAAAGCATGTTTAACTCAAAACTGTCTTAGACGCGCGTTTAACGTCTGTTTAAATCTTTTGTAGTAAGGCAGAAAATGTCTGAGTTTCGATATACTTTCCATACATTTCGCAGCGATTATTTTAGAACTTTTTTCGTAAATCGATTTATATTACTTTGTAAAATAAGTAACAAATACTTTTTATTAGCAGATAACTTTAGATAAATATTAATTACGTGAAATATGTAAATGAGAGTAGATGTATGAGTTTGTAAATTATTATTTTTGCAATGACGTAGATATAATAAAATACATGATGAAATAACAGATATGATGACATGATATGACCGAATTAAAAAATGAGTATTGTTTATCAATGTAATCCTTCGAAAAATATCATAAACACAATCAAAGCGAGTTTAAAAGGAAAATAGATAAAAAAATCGCGTAAAATAATCTATTTCCACTGTATTTCCGAGTAACAATAACTTCCTCATAGTATCGCGAACGCTAAGTACCGGTATGTAGGTAAAGTCATCTGATAACGAGCTTCGTGGAAACAGTTTAAAGAACTTAGCATTATTGCTTGCAC
This sequence comes from Hypolimnas misippus, assembly GCA_037950945.1. Taxonomy (NCBI): domain Eukaryota; kingdom Metazoa; phylum Arthropoda; class Insecta; order Lepidoptera; family Nymphalidae; genus Hypolimnas; species Hypolimnas misippus. The sequence continues at coordinate 11,844,215 of JBBEEQ010000011.1, forward strand.
GAGGAAAATATTTACATAATAATAAGTATTTAGTGTACGGGGTAATAAGAATTTTTTGTATCCGACTGCGGCAAAGCTCGAAAGGATGGTTATGTGTTGTGACCTGTATGTGTGTAGGTACGTACATTGTATATGTATGTCCGCTCGAATTTACTCAACAGAGTAACCGATTTTGATTGTCATTAAAATCGTCTTGATGACGGGAGTGTAGATATAATTTAGTGTATGTAATGTGACATGATTAAAACAAAATGGCGGATTTCCTACACTATAACGTGTAGTTGGTTTTTAATTTTATTGTTAAGCGTGGCAGCGCAACTTATTGCGTTAGTCATTGCAATTTCGATCTCTGTTTATGATAAATATTTTTATAGATATTTGTTGCACACTACAGTGCATGTTTTACAGGTACACAACACAAAATTCCAACAAATCCTCATTATGATTGTAAACCAGAACGAAATTATAGTCGTCATATTTAATGAGTTTAAATAAAATATAGACAAATTTATAACGTTAGCTGACATTACGGTTTCTCTCAGTATTATTGTCAGTTAATTTTATTTTCTTTTTGCAATCGCACTGCATCGAGCAAGTGATTTTACATAATCTGGTGACATATTTCATCATATACCTACTTATATAACTTGTAAGACAAACTATAAATTAGTTTATAATACGCATTCTGGCATAATAAAATGTATAAATAAATAAGTATTGTAATGTATTTATTGTGCAAAAAGTTGCAATATTTTTGAATATTACATTTTTATTCTATTGACGATTATACATACTCGTAGGAAGTATCAATTTTATCTATCCCTCAATCGAATTTTAATAAATTAGGACGTTTGTACGTACGTATACAACATATATATAATATTATTAAAATGTTGTTAATTTGTTTTAAGACACTTGTAATATCTTGCTGAAGTCTTTTTATTTGAATAACGTACGCGAAAATACACAAAATTATATTTTTAATCTATAGACGATTATAAAGGAAGTGTCACTTACATACGTCGATTTCTCAATCGAATATTAATAAATTAATTTTGTTAAAATGTTGTAAATTTGTTCTAAACTATTGTAATATCTTGCTATAGTCCTAGTCCTATAGTCTAGTATAGTCCTCTTTTAGACGTACAAGGAAATACACAAATTACAAGAAGACGTAGAAAGAAAAGTGATGTATAAATTCATATACAACTTTACATATAGGAACATCAATTCCCGAATCGTGTAATTTTTTTGCAGACCTTTAAATGTAATTTCCTAACATAAAATAATTGATTTCGTTCTTTTGAATCATAATTCTGTATACCTATGTAATTTCTTAAAGATTTACCAAATAAAATTTATATAGACGTGCAACTGGATAAGTTTTTATTTTGTATCAAAATTATTGTTTGATATGCGTTGTTTATTTATTTTTTCTTTGAATATCACTTTTCGCGATAATAACTCTTATTAAGTAAATGTCTTATTGTCTCTCCTATTTTCATTAAAAATTCAAATTAAAAATTATTAACGTATCAATTTACTAATGGTGACGGTGCGATCTTTTCACAGTCCTAGTCTATTTGTAATAATATAATAAGGTCACCTCACTTTAAATGTTTTACTAAAGATGTGTCATCGTGGGCTTCAGAAAGTCTGTAACTAACACAAAGTTATCTGAAATAAAACTATTTTATTTATCTATTTAACGAGTAGACCCGTGACCACGAACGCTGCAAAGTGCTCGAAACGTCGGGATGATAAAAATAGTTAATAAACGCGATTTAAATCCGTTTAAAATAGTTTTATTTCCACGAGTAATAATCACGAAAATCTAAAACGTTACAAAGTTATCTTTTCATAAAATACCTACATATCAATTATATTTAATATAAACACGTTTCTAAACATGGATAAATAATAAGTGTGTATTAAGCTATCTTAACTATTGTCTTTTCATTTTTATCTATTTTATTCAACAAAAACATTTTTTTAACAATTCAATAAAATATTATCACTGGAAAATCATAGGAGAGATAAATAGGAACATTTTATTATTTATTATGAAATTTAGTTTTAGTAGTTTTGAGATAACGACTATATAAACATATTTTTATTACATTTTTAACATACAATAAAAAAAGATAAAATTTACTTGACATAAAAATGTTTGCTTGCTTATCTAAACCGCTAAACCGATTGTATTTTTAATATATGTAGATAACTTGGACCCTGGGGAATGCGAATGACGTTGAGACTAAAAAAAAACAAACCCCTGAAGGGACTGAAAAAGGTCATTGACTTTAAAAACTAAAAAAATATACAATGTTATATTTCTAAAAACCGAATATTCGGCAAAACCACAGTCAAAAGCAACTTTTAAATAAAAATTTAAAAGTTGATGTTAAAACTTCTCAAAAACATTTTAATGCCAACATAATCACGTATCGCAAAAACTCACTCATTAAACATTCCATTAACGTTCAAGGCATCATAATGGTTTATTGTCAGACGTTTTTGCAAACGTTTAAACGCCGAGAGAAAGCTGCGCGCGAGCAGGTTTCCTTGCGGTCCGCCCACGCTGTGATCATCTCCTGTTAAGGAAACCCAATAACATTATACCGCCTCCGTGTTTAAAATATTCTTTATATTCAATACCTTAATGTTGTGACAGGAATATTATTTAAAAAATTACAAAGCTTTCTCAAAATGAATACCGAATAAAATAAAATCGACATATGTACAAACGCGCATTTTGAAGATTGACAAATCAACTAAATATAAATTTATCAAAGATTATTCAATTAATAAAAGTACGCTTATTATTATTTAAATTATACATAAATATTAAAATACACTTTCAAAATAAAACTACTAATTGTAATATCCCGAAAGGAACCGAAATTACATACAATCGTCCTTGAAGCTTTGCAGAGGTTAAAGGGTTATTACTCCCTACAAACTCTGCTACCCTGGTACCTCTGACAGACTAAAGAAACAGTGTATCAGTCAATTAGATAAAAATCTAGCGCTATGGTATTCACTAGCTTTAAGTAAAAATTAAATAACATAAAATTATAAATTTAAATTAATTTTAATGAAATTGGCTAAATTATTGGTGTTTCTATCGCTTCATATTAATCAACGAGGTAAACCATACCGCAAACAGGGATAAACTCAACGAAATGTATTATTTGCTCAAGGTTAGCCTTATGGCTAGTCACACCCATAATAATTGTAGGAATTTTAAATACTTAAAGCCATACTTCGAGTACCATTTAGTACCATCGCTGATAACGTGATGCAAGTTTGCAAGTATTTCAATGATAATGCTGATAAGATACCGCGTAGCACAAACAAGTCTCGCTAAACAGTTTAGAAGATTTCTGAACATAATCTTTCCAAGGTTATGTAAAAGATTAATAATATCTATGACGTATGATTGAAGGATGATTTAGATGGAAATTACTAAATATTCTGTATATATATGTATAATCATAATAAATATAAAAAGTATCGCTTCTATTCTAAAGGTGTTATTAAGAGTGTTTAATGTCATAATAATCTGCAAACACCTACAAGGAAATTACGGGCCCTTTTTTATCCCCTTGGCATAATTTCCAGTAAATCTAATAAAAAATCACGCTTAGAATAATACTGAGGAAAAATTGGTTATTGAATAATACATCATTCTAAATCTATATACCTAATCTGTTGTAGTGTTCTAACTATTATTAAAATTAAACCAAGAAAAATATATCCACACATTTACTTTGGCACAAAACAACTGACATATTCGAGCGCGCGTTTTCCCGCCTTTTCTATTTACCACAGATACAACATCTATATTTCAATACGTAATACCAATTATAATTATATCTTTTTGTTAAAAATAATTGGAATAATTGAAACTGTAACATAAACGTATCTTGAGCGAAATCTTATAATTTCTGATCTGTCCCTTCTTAAAACAACATTTATTCGGACGTGACTAGTGACCATCATATCATGGTGAAAAAGATTTTACATGCTAATTTCCCATCGACTCACGCAAAACTGTTTACTTAAACAAATGACATTCTAATCAATTACTATGCATTTTTACAAGCTTTTGTTTAACTTGCAATGTATGTGTATGTATGTAACAATGTTTGTTCGAATGGAATCTTGCAACTTAATATTGAAGCAGATATCTTGAACCGATTGAGATGATATTTTGTATACATATTTAGTTTTTGTCGTATTAATTCGTGTTAACATAGCATAATATTCTTAAGTATGAATAATTTATGAGATCTCTCATTAATCTTTTTATAACTGCTTAATATCCAAGCTCCAAACAATATAAATTATTTAAAATTTAATTAAATAAGATTAATGCTAAGATACCTAAATACAAAAAGTCTGTAATACGGTATAAGTGTACTAGAAATGTAAAGAGAGAGATAGTACACCCGGACACAGACGCTACAGATCTGAGTACACCATATTTTAAACTCTCGTGGGTTTAATGGCGTGAATTAATCATAAAACTTCAGCGTTGATATTTGACAGTGTCGTGGTTATTATCCGAATTAACGGCTGAGCGGGTGTCGCCGGGTTGAACGACCCGGTCATCTACCGCTCGCGTATTATCGCACGTACAGTTTTATATGAATAAGTGCTTTATAATCTACATAAAGTTACATATTATAATCAATCACTATTCTATACAAAACGTTTGACAATGAAGCGATCACTTTAAATTACCTATATTTGAATTATTTTTCAACGACTACAAAGAAGAAGATTTCAACGCTGACATTTTGTTCTGTGTATGTACCGCAGTCCCCTTGACAATATATATTTATATATACTGTCAAGGGGACTAACTCCACATGTCGGGGTTAAACCTCTACACGCAATTGCAAGCGCAACAGTATAGTTATAGCCTTGATATTAGGACGCTGATAAGCAATACTGTGTCAAGCGACTCGGACTTCATTTTAAGAAAATGGCGTTTAAAGATGTCAAACCTATTTTTGATTAATTTGTTTGAAGAAGTATGTACATATATGTATATCTATCTTCTCTTTTATATTTTGACAAAAGGTATACTTATTTAAAAGCAAGATATACATAAATAAAAATTTTAACTAATTACTGTTAAGTTATCTCCGGGGTACTAGTTACTAGTATGAATATATTTCTGAGAGTAAAGACGAGCTATCTATTCTAGAGAGAAGGAGAGTCCGTACTGTTGATATATAATAATAACTGATCAACGAGCTACCATAGACAAAATACAGTATTATTTACTTTTATGATATATTCCTAACAATAACAAGCTTTTCAGATATATAAAATAATTGTATTAAATGCAAACAATTAAACGCACTTTAAATTCGATACATTCAATTAAAAAACTTCTCCGTATTTACTTAGTTTAAATGACTTAAAACTTTTTTGAATAAATGTTAAATAGGTACCGCAATTCAAAATACACCAATATCTTCGAATTAGACATTTTGTGGGTTGACTCATTATTGTTTATCAGCATCCATTTGTACAAAATAAAAAACGTAATAATTATATATAATAGTTGACAAATATTTAGCTACAGTATGTAGCGACTGTAATTACTTATAGACGGTTGAATCCAACTGACCGTATACGGCCCCCAAACCATAGATCTTTATTTGATAGGTAAAAGGTTATGCTTTCAGAATATATTACTTGAGCTAATGATACTAGTTAACTCAGCGTTTTCCAAACTGTGAGGTGCGACTCCTTATGGAGGCAGTCAAAGGAGAAGTGTGAATATTAGCCAGGATTAAGAAAAACATAGCACATGCGACTAATACTATACGTATCATATACTTGTAGGTACATATTAATTACTATGTTGCTGATGCTAGCCTTTCGTTCGTTCGGAATATACCTGTGTAAAGACGCGCCTAGATGTACTTTATTCAATTTTTTACGTTGTATTTTTAACTATTTTACGTGCTATTTTAAACTAAAAAAACCTTTTCTTTTTATCGAAATCGATTAATAAAATAGAAGAGATGTGCCATATAATCAAATATATTTATGGAAGCTCCAGTAAAACAAAGTTTTGAAACCACTGTGCTACGAGATGACAGCAAATAATTTGCGATTATTGTATATATTATATATTATTATATAGTAAGCCCAGAAATTCACATTTCAATATGACAACCAATGGTGAACTTAAATTTCTTCCTACAGATAATATCTTTCAATTTTAAAAGACCAGAAAGGTTATCGTTACCTAACTACAAGTTAAACTTAAAAATGCAGTTGGTAAAGTTGCACGTATGTAAGTAAATACAGCTTTTAAACGTCAAACAGTATGCCCGTTATATACCCATAATTGAATGCTAATAAGCAATAATGTGTCAACCCACAAAAGTAGAATTCGGATATATTGATGTGTTCTGATAACGCGTCATGTATTTAACATAATTGAAAAATGTATTTAAGTCATCTAAAATAAATACGTACGAAAAAAGTTTCTTAATTTCATGTTTCAAATATCGAACTGTTCTCAATATTTTGTAATATATCGAATATGAAAAACTTATTATTAAATAAAACTTTTTATTGTACCAATCTACTTTTAATTCATTAACATTTTATCAAAATAGAAAAGAGATGGATATATACTTCTTTAAACTTTGTTAAGAATAGGCTTTATTATTTATTATTACCTTTATACGCCATTTTCTCAAAATGAAGTCCGTGTGGCATGACACAGTACCTATTACTTATTAGCGTAATTAAAAATATCGTTGTATTTATAACAAATATAAAATAATATTGACCGACAACAAACAGATAGGTTTTATGTCGGTTAAATTTTCATTATCAAAGTATTGTTATATTATTGGCAGATCAATGTTTCGTAAAAAATGGAACTCAATAGATTTTTTTTTATATTTTATAATTAGAACAATCGTGTTATATAACGGAAAACGAAATAAGATTTGCATGATTTTAATTAAATTGCGTTTCGTATAGACTTTTCTAATTGGATTTCTGACAGTTGTTATCAACTGATAGGAAATCAATTAGCCACGAAGTTCGTTACGTATGAATATAATATACGATTTTTAAAAAATATGTTTTTTTTTTTATATAATAAAAGGAACATCTGCAGACACGAGCCCGTTATGTCTTTATGCAAAGCTTAACAGAATAAATAATTAAAGAATAAGCAACATATACCAAAAGTAGGGATACAATTCAGTTTTTGGACGTTCAATGTCCGTGACGGGCATGTTGAATTAACGTTCTTAAGTTGTAAACTTTAAGAGTGTTTTTGTATGCAGTAATGGTAGGTATATTTAAAGACTAATGTTTTTGCTTGCGATTGTATGTAAAGCAGGCGACATTGTAATCATATTGAAGTGTCAAAATTGACATTGTTTCGTGGACAATTGACTATAAATCTTTGTGCGACTTTTTTATGTATTTCTGTTTTAGAGCCGTTTGTGATGCACAAATTCGTGCCTTATGCTTTAAGTCATAAAGAATAATTTTACCTGCTTTAAGGAATATAAAAAGATTATTTTTTTTTTACATTAATAATTCAGAGTTAGTGTTACTTAACATTTTATATATTTTTAATATAGCATCCAATGCTTACTAAACTAATTTATTAAAATGATAGTATCTTGTCACGTTTTAATATATTAAGGATTACTTCGAAAATTTACCTTTTCGAATTTGCAATTAAAATGCACTACATTTATAATGTGATATGAAGTTTTTTTAATAACTTGCATCACTGATATACTATACTATGAAAATGTGTAATTATATGGAAAAAATGCAATTTACTATAATCGAATTATATCCGTATATAAGATTTCAAGCTTATTTAACACAAACATTAACTTCAAATAGACAAATGCGTAAGTTTTTTAATCTGTATTTTTTTACGGTGGAACGCGTTGCGTTGACAGCTTAAGTAGCTAACGCAGTAATTACTTGAACGAATGTACGTAAAAAACGATATAAAAACTTTCAAGTAGAAACATTAACGAAACCACCCTAAATGTGTAGTTTGTTTAGTTTTTTTTTTTTACAAAATTTATTGGCTGGCTGGTTGGTTACAAGCAGCCATACACAAAAGTAAAAAAAAAACTTTTACAAAGCGATTAAGCGGGTGTAGACTGTAGGCAATATGACAACGTTTTGTTACATACTTTTTATTAATTTTAAGTATATTATGTAATTATATCTATAGTTCTTTTTTAAAATTAAATATAAATGCAATTTTTTTGTCATTTATATAAATCATGTTAAACAAAATTTAAAACAAAGGCTGACCACTCGCTTTGCGAATGCGGCTTAGACGAAGGTTCCCCATCTCACATCTTATTTAATTGTCCTAGACTTCTTCATCCCCTCTATGACGTCCTTCCCGCTAAAGTCCCTCGTCCTATCAATGTAGACTGTTTATTAATGTTTGTGTTTAGTCCAATGTGTCCGTTTTTGTGTAAATTTATAAAAAGTAATAAAATTAAGTTGTAAATAAAGTGTGTGATTGTCTTAATTAAATTATAAATATTTATATAATGACGTGTATTTAATTTATTTAATTATATTCGTGTTGTTTTAGGTTAAGGACTAATAATAAAATTCACACTATTTTAAGGTGTTTTCCAAATTTAATTAAGGTTGGATACTCGACCCCACCGAACAATTTCCATCGTGTTTTCTCCACTCCACGTGACATTGGCGAAATAATATGTGCACAATTGGCACAACTAAAAGCCACAAAACAAAATAAAGAAAGAAAGAAAGAAAAGAAAACAAAGGCTTAAGGGAGAGTTTTAAGCATCCTCATATTTTACAAAAATGAACATATATAATTTCCAGATCCAAATAACCCGCATACTAAAATATTAATTGACAATAAAATACAAAATTAGATTCCATGTAGCCACAATAGTTCCCCTCTACCGATGACAATGAGTGATGTCTCCCATTCTTAAGTTCGAATATTTTCGGCGTGTCACTGACCTCTCAGCCATAATTCTAAGTGTCTGTATAAATAAGTTTTCATGTAATTGGGTACTTCTAAATTGAAGGAGGTTGGATGATATGCCTCTTTCTCGAATGAGGTTGTATATCATTTTAATTGACTCCTTGGTGATAATTTCTGAGAGATATGTAGTAAGATGTTTATTGCCCTTTTGTAATTTCATACAAGGTTTAAATATCGAACGATTTATTAGTGGAATATTTCATATTGAAAAATATATTGCCGCCTACATATTCGTTTGCGTAATTTAGTTGTTAATATAATGTGAGCTTTGAAACAATTTTAGTGGAAATATTAGAATATTAGTTAACAGTACAAAAGATGTAAATAACATTTCTTTTATTACTAACTATATAAATTAAGTTTTAGTAGTAGTATTTGTTTTATAACGGCACTTGTAATAAGATCGATAATATTTGAAATACATTTTCCCTTAAGCCTTTGTTTTAAATTTTATATTCATATGGGAAGGATTTCGTTTTATTGTACAGCGCCAAGTTAGCCACGGTCGGTGTTAAAACCTTAAAATCGCCACCATAAAAAGTATCGTTGCACATTTCTTTGTACCAAAAAACCTAAACTAATCAAACAGGTTACACACACAAGTACACACAACATATACATGGTGTACATCTACACGCGCAAGTATTATAAAAACATAAAGTTAACACACATGCGCGTGCGCACGTACTGATTTCTTTGTCTTCGAACAAAGAGCGATTCTTCGCACTGATATGGAAGAGCGGGACAGACGGAATAAATAAATTTTCTAACGGAAAATCGTTTTTCTTTGTCCTTTTGAATGTTTTTTTTTCTTTGTGATTCTTAATACTTTTATTTATTGTTATAAAATGTCAGAGTAACACTTTTACATCATCTATCACTTCAGAACTGTTACAGCAGTTTGGGTGATTCTCTTTTTGTTGTGTTTGTAATTGTCAGGACAAGCTATGTATGAGAAAAAAGTTGGAAAAATCGTACGTGAAAATGAGAAATTCGGGTTAAAAAATCTCTATGTAAAAATGACATAGTCTAGCCATCCAGGCATGTATCTACACATTGATAAGTATCTATTTAAAATTACAGGTAATTAGACACTTAATGCAATTGGCTAAATATTTAGTTCAACAAGATTTATTTAAAAAAAATAAATATAATATAACAAGTATATCGAATACCACAATACTTCGAAAGACATTACTAATTTTTTTGTAACGGAATGATTGTTGGTTCTTTCTCTTATTTTACATAATTATTATTACATTTTTAAACGTTGCTGTTGAGTATCCGTAAAACAGGACAATTAACAGCATTTAAGATCGGTTTTTCGGTAATCTTTACTAATATAATATATTATAAAAAGCGTATTTTTTATGTGCGAAGTAAACTCCGGAACCACTGAATCTAATTAAAAAATGTGATACTATTAGATTAGCCATAGATATAAATCCGTTACATACTACATAAATTTAGATGTCATATCCTATATTTTGTGTAATATTTTCAAACAAAATATACAATTAAACGCGAGCGATGTTGTGATCAAAAGATAATCGAATATAATAATTTAAACCAGTCTAAACTGATCTGAAATATTCGTCTCGTAGCAGTCTGAACCAGACGTATTTCCTTCGCAATGGTGTTATTGATAGCGAGACTCGATACTAAAATGTGTAAACAATGGAAGAAAGTGTGTCAGCCAGGACCGGCGCGCCGCTTTCCGCGATTGCGTCGCGTTGTGAAATCCGAGAAAGCGGAGGTCCATGGACAAAAGTCGAAATGTTTCCACTGAATTATTTCTGAACGGAATTTTTGTTTTTTTTTTCTTTCGAGTAATGTTATTTAATCAAAATTTTTATTTTGTTTTATTTCTGTGTAAAGTTCGAAAAGTTATTGTGGAAAATATCGATTATTTTTCCTATCCGATTTGATTTTTGTACTTAAGAATCTAAATACTACATTTGTATATAATTACGTACATTTGTATTTGACACATTTAAAAACGAATATCTGTGTTCTTGATTTATCGTAAACTGGCAACTCCCCGAAGCTTTGCACTGATGCAATATAATTTTTACGACATCAAATATTTGAAACTTCCTGCTTTAATCTAACATAACATGCATGTATTCTACATATAAACCTCCCTGTTGAATTACTCTGTTTATTTATGAAAACCGCATTAAAATTCGTTGCATAGTTATAAAAAATCTAAACATATAGGTACGGCAAGAAACGACTCTGTTTTATATTATGTAAATAAGATGAATAATTAATTGTTTTCGTATACATTATTTACATATTACACCAAAAATAATATATACATATTACACTAAAAATCAAAGCGTATATAAAATATACTGTAATAAATAGGTTATACATAGAAGTAATAAAATTTTTTTGATATTAAAAAAGTTGTATTATTGTCTTAAACTTAATTACCAGACATACTTAATTATTGCACGATAACTATAGACTACAGATAATATTTATTATCTTCGCTCAAAGAATAAAAAAAATCATATAAAACTGCAAATTACCTGTAATTACAGTAATTATTATTGTCTTTATAGTATGCACTTATGCAGTGCTTATGCTGGGAAAAACGTTCAACTATTAGTCTTTGTCTACGTTACGTTTGAAATAATCCTTAAAAAACCTTTTTCTTGGAGCTCATTAACTAATGTATCGGATTAACTTTAAATAGTCCAGCCGAGATTGCTTAGTAGTTGGAACACTTCGATCTCAACCGATAATCGATAATTTGTGTTTAAATTCATCTTGTTTTCGGCGGTGAAGGAAATTATCGTGAGGAAAGCTACATGTGTCGGGTGAAATTCTGACACATGTATATCCGCTAACCCACAGTGGAGCAGCGTGGTGCACTAAGTTCTAAACCTTATTCTTAATAGAAGAGGAAGCCTTGTCCTAGCAGTGGGACATTAAGAGGCTATTACTTAAATATTTTCTTTATTAGCGGACAAATGAGCAGGCGCGTCACCTAATCAAATCAAATCAAATCAAAATATGCTTTATTCAAGTAGGCTTTTACAAGCACTTTTGAATCGTCAATACAAAAACAAAAGAAAACTAAACACTAATTAATTAATTAATTTACCACCGGTTCGGAATGTAGATTCTACCGAGAAGAACCGGCAAGAAACTCGATAGTTACTCTTTTTAAAAGTTTTACGATGGGTACATACATTTATGAGTTACAAATATATTAAATACCCTGTGTGAATCCAGCTTATACTAAATCCAAGCATGTTTATCATCTATATAATCTTGAACAGAATAATATGCTTTAGCTACTAAGGATTTTTTAATATGTACTTTAAATTTATTTTTCGTAAACTGTAACACTTTTTGCGGAATTTTATTATAAAAACGAATACCTTGCCCCAAGAAGGTAACATTGACTTTGCGGAGTCGAAACTTTGGCGTTATAAGTTTATCCTTTCTTCTCGTGTTAATACAATGCCTGTTACTGTTTTTATCAAAAGAATCAATGTTGTTGTGAATATACATAATATTATTGTAAATGTACTGCGATGCAACCGTAAGTATACCAACTTTATTAAAAACATCTCGAAGGGAATCTCGAGCTCCTAGATTATAAATACCACGAACAGCTCTCTTTTGCAAAATGAATACAGTATTAATATCTGTAGCGTTACCCCATAACATCAATCCATAAGACATGAGGCTATGAAAATAACCAAAATATACCAATCGAGCTGTATCAACGTCGGTTAGTTGACGAACTTTCCTAACCGCGTATGCTGCGGAGCTGAGTCTTCCCGTAAGAGATGCCAAATGGGAATTCCACTGAAGCTTCATATCCAAGGTAATTCCCAAAAATACTGTTGTATCGCTAACATCAAGGATCTCACCATTTAATATTAAATTATAAGTTTGTTGTTTTACATTAGGTAATGTAAACACTAGACATTTAGTTTTTTTAGTATTTAAAACTAGATTATTAGTGGTAAACCAACCATGTATCCGTGATAATGCATTGCTTACATCGTCATAATCAACTTTATTTCTATTAACTTTGAAAATAAGTGAAGTATCATCAGCAAACAATACAATGTCACAAATACTTTTTACATAAAAAGGTAGATCATTGATGTATATTAAAAATAGAAATGGACCCAGAATTGATCCCTGTGGAACACCCATTTTTAGCTCTGATCCAGAAGACTTTATTCCATTTATAAAAACATGTTGAATTCTCCTAGTCAAGTATGAAGCAAATGTAGTTAAAAGTAATGTTAAATGATCACCACCGCCCAAAGGTATTTGCAGCACTAGAGGTGCCACAAATGCGTTGTCAGTTAAAAATGGATTTAGTGTCGAAAAGGAATAAGTAGTGAGGAGAGGTATGGAAAAGGGGATGAATACAGCTCAATTTATCACGCTTTGGTACTTTTACCGACACATGCAGGTTTCGTCACGATGTTATACATCATCCGAGAAAAAGGTAAGTTTCAAAACCCAGATGTCAAGTCCAGATTTGATTACTGCATTTTAGGACGAAATTTTATCCATTGGCTAGACTCAACAACGAATACATATTATTCACGTACTTTTGCTTACGGCTTCGCTCTAGTTAATTTAGAATTTGATTAAAAATACTTTAACATGCATAGGTGCCATATATGCATAAAACAGAGCCTATGACCATCTAGAATAAAAACCTTTCAAGTACTAAATTTTTTAAAGATTTCTTTATTGGTTTCTGAAGTTATGTTGCACATACTAAAATATACCTTATTTTTATATAATTATATTTATATTATAGGAAAATTAATTTAACAATTAACAAAGTAACGTTTAACAAAGTTATTTTGAAACTGATTACGCCTTGAAGTCCATAACTGTTTCGTGTTACATAATCTATTAATACCCGGAGCGACATCACAATGGGTACAATGAATCTAGAGGATTTATTTTATCGCGAGGCACGTGCGCCGTTGGACGCGGGCCAATTGATTTCCGAACGGCGGGTATAGATTAAAAAAATTATATTAGTGTGATAAAGTTATAATTTCATAGTTTTATATTTTTATGTTTAATGTGCTCTTGATCTATTTAATTGAATCAGGCGTTAATTTATGATAATAAATCACAAAACTACTTTAATATCCCCGAAACAATATACAGCTCTCTGGTATCATGCAGTATGAGCACGACCCGCCTCCCACATACGCAAACGCAGCACAAGCAAGCAAGCACCACGCTGAGGATGCTCCGGTGTCGGAGTTAAACGTGCGTAAAACGCCTGTGTGGTGTCTTGTCGTGTCGACGCCTGCCTGCTTGTGCATGTGTGGGAGGGCGAATGGTGCTTGCTTGTTTAAATTACACTTCAGTCAAGTTACAGTTTTCTTAAATGTATCTAATAGTTTCGAAACTCAAATTAAATAATATATTAAAGATCTCTATGGAACACATAATGAATTTTTGAGTACGCTTTATTTTAAACCTTTTACTTTTTATAAGGCGAGAATTACACTAATAAGTTTTGCTTTCAGACTTTTATAAAGATTTACATAAGTTGTTCGCCACTGCTTTGCACCTGAAATAATTTATTTTTATTTTTAACAGCAACATCTTTCGTAGGTTACCTAGAGAACTGTTACCGGGTTAGAGTTGTTTTCTGTCAATCACGATATTAAAACTCACAAATGTAATTCTCGTCTTATAAAGAAATGGCGATGGTAACTAACAATACGTTACTGTAACAATATCTTTAAGCACCAGCTATGTGCCCGATGGGATTTCCCATCTATTGCACCTCAAGAGCGTTAACTGTACCAAATTAAATTTCTACTTAAATCTCCCTGTCAGCGTAGACGACGGACTTTTGTCCCCCAAGGACATAAATCCCCGAATCGTCCAAAATAAAACCAGTATTGCGTTGTTGGCAGTTTTTTTAAATCCTTCGTGTGCGTTATTAAGAACCTCCTTTTTGAAGTTTTTTGAAATTAAAACAATTTGAAATAGCAAATTTTATCAATCAATTCATTTTAATGTCTTCGAATAATAACTACTTTAAACATTGTAACAATTCCACTATAAGGTTCGAATTAGATTTAGAAGTTTTGTTTTAAGGCTTTCATAAAAAATTAAAATGATTTCTTATTGCTTTACACCTAAATGCTAAAAGAATTTAATGTCGGTGCTTTATTTTTAAAATACACAGTTTTCGTAACTACTTACGATTTGTTACTGTGTTCGGTGACATTGTTGTTTTATATCGATCTCGAGAGTAAAACTTACAAATGTAATTCTCGCCTAACTGAAACTTAGAATATACTTTATTTAATCGCTATTTTATAATTTATTGTATGAGCTCTTGCGAATCTTCAATTTACAAATTTGTTCATGTCAGTTCCACATGAAATTACCACCGGCTCGGAATATGGACTGAGAAGAGTCGGCGAGAAACTCAATAGTCACACATTTAAAAATATTTTTGTGCAATATTGTCGTCCACAATTAGCTATAGATGTTTTTCTTTACTCGTCTTTATGTGGTGACAATAACCCGAACGAAATTGCGAATTTTCATTATTGTTTTGCATAATAAATAACTGGTCAAGTGCGAGTAGGACTCGCGCACCGAGGGTTCCGTACAAACTTATAGAAATCTATATAAGACTAACCCATCTACGCCATTTGTGGTCTTCATCATCAGTTCCAACATAAGTTACTATCAAAAATAGCTAAATCGGTATACGCTTGCCTATAATATTTGAGGAGTTCCCTCAATTTCTCCAGGATCCCATCATCTGATCCTGACCTGAAGACAATGGGACCACCTTGGAAGTAAATCTTTACAAACAAAAAAAAATTTTGAAAATCGGTACCCACCATTTGGGTAATCGGCGAACAAACATAAAAAAAAATACAAGGTCGAATTCAAAACACTCGTTTTTAGAAGTCGCTTAAATATAATCAAATATTATGTAAATATGGATCACGTCCCAAAAACTATTTTGAAACTACTTAGGAGCACTTTAATTTAAAACACGATCATGGATGCAATCCATGGAAACACAAAATTTTATTTTAAGTACTAATACACCTTATACTTTCTCATCGCCATCTCTTGACAATTTCAATGAACTAACTTGTTGACTTTGACATTAACAACATAATTATATTATATTTTATTCTCGTTTTATTTTTATTTATATTCTACTACACTCCACTACCCCTGCACTACGTTCGTAAAATATTTAGATTTACATTATCAATCAAAATATCGAAATATATATTAGTGTTGCCAAGACGAAAATAATTAGTCCTTAATTCGAACAAAACTAATTGTTTATTTATAAATAACTAATTATATTACTAATGACCAGAAGACTTGTATGTGTAGATAAATAAGTAAATTAAATAACCCGATCTGTTTGAATTTAATTTTAAAATTTTCGTACTAAGTCAATACGAGTACTTAAATCAAATCGCGTGAAGCTCTTATATTGAATGTTAATTACGTAATGACGTTATAAATCGACGATAAAACTTTTAAGTGAAAAGTTTATTTTATAATTTTAAGCGCGTTTAAATAATAATTAAAATAAAATTTTTTATTAATCGAGCAGAATTATATCACAGTTAATGTCATAATGTTGTAATAGATGGCATTAGCTGTACGCTGCATCGCGCTATCATTTTGTTAGCTGCGATATATAGATTACATTGCGTTGTTTATAAAGGTTTGCTGCTTTTTAGGGTTCCGTACCTTAAAAGGAAAAACGGAACCCTTATAGGATCACTTTGTTGTCCGTCTGTCTGTCTGTCTGTCTGTCTGTCTGTCTGTCTGTCTGTCTGTCTGTCGGGATGTCAACCCTTTTTTCTCAGAAATGCATAGACGTATCATGTTGAAATTAATATCATATACTCAAGTCTACGATGACATGCGGCCGTGAAAATATTAAAGTTCTAAGTCAACGCAATCAAAAGATAATGGAAAATATGTCGTATATTTTGACCATTTTAGCGTTTTCGCAAGGGAATCAAAACCTATAGGGTACTTCCCATTGACCTAGCACGATGAAATTTGGCAAGAAGTAAGATCTTATGGTACAAATAAAGGAAAAAATCTGAAAACTGTAAATTTTTGTATGTATGTTTGTCTGTTTGTAAGTTTGTCTTTCAACCTTTTTCTCAGAAACGCGTGAAGGTAACAAATTTTTATCAACGTCAAGTACTCAGAGTTGTAATTACTAAGAGCTGTGAAAAAATCAAACTTCTAAGTTAACGCAATCAAAAGATACGGTCATTTATATCACATATTTTAAGTATGATAGCGTTTTTAACGTTTTCGCAAGGGAATCAAAACCTATAGGGTACTTCCCATTGACCAAGCATTATGAAATTTGGCCAGGAGCAAGGTCCTTTAGTATACATAAAGGAAAAAATCCGAAAACTGTAAATTTCTGTTCGTGTGTCTGTCAGTCTGTACGACTGTCTTTCAACCTTTTTCTCGGGAACGCGTAAATGTATCAAGTTGTAAATTGATCAAGCGGAAAATATATTAATCTTAGAATTAAAATTATATGTACTTGTAACAAATTAACATAGAAGTTGACCATGGTCAAAAAAACAATTTTACAAACACTACGAAGAAATTTGTATCATTACGAAAACATTAAAAAGCAGCAAACCTTTATAAACAACGCAATGCAATCTATATATCGCAGCTAACAAAATGATAGCGCGATTCAGCGTACAGCTAATGCCATCTATTACAACATTATGACATTAACTGTGATATAATTCTGCTCGATTAATAAAAAAATTTATTTTAACTATTATTTAAACGCACTAAAATAATAAAATAAACTTTTCATTTAAACGTTTTATCGTCGATTTATAACGTCATTACGTAATTAACATTCAATATAAGAGCTTCACGCGATTTGATTTAAGTACTCGTATTGACTTAGTATGAAAATTTTAAAATTAAATTCGAACAGATCGAGTTATTTAATTTACGTATTTATCTACACATATAAGTCTTCTGGTTATTAGTAATATAATTAGTTATTTATAAATAAACAATTAGTTTTGTTCGAATTAAGGACTAATTATTTTCGTCTTGGCAACACTAATATATATTTCGATATTTTGATTGATAATGTAAATCTAAATATTTTACGAACGTAGTGCAGGGGTAGTGGAGTGTAGTAGAATATAAATAAAAATAAAACGAGAATAAAATATAATATAATTATGTTGTTAATCTCAAAGTCAACAAGTTAGTTCATTGAAATTGTCATGAGATGGCGCTGGGTGTATCCTGAATCGCGCTATAACTTTGCTTTTTTGAAAGTATAAGGTGTATTAGTACTTTAAATAAAATTTTGTGTTTCCATGGATTGCATCCATGATCGTGTTTTAAATTAAAGTGGTCCTAAGTAGTTTCAAAATAGTTTTTGGGACGTGATCCATATATATTTACATAATATTTGATTATATTTAAGCGACTTCTAAAAAGGAGTGTTTTCAATTCGACCTTGTATTTAATTTTTTTTTATGTTTGTTCGCCGATTACGCCGCCATTTGGGCACCGATTTTCAAAAATTTTTTTTTGTTTGAAAAGGTATACTTCCAAGGTGGTCCCATTGTCTTCTTCAGGTCAGGATCAGATCATGGGATCCTGGAGAAATTGAGGGAACTCCTCAAATATTATAGGCAAGCGTATACCGATTTAGGTATTTTTGATAGTAACTTATGTTGGAACTGATGATGAAGACCACAAATGGCGTAGATGGGTTAGTCTTATATAGATTTCTATAAGTTTGTACGGAACCCTCGGTGCGCGAGTCCTACTCGCACTTGACCAGTTTTTAATGTTTTCGTATTGATACAAATTTCTTCTCAGTGTTTGTAAAATTGTTTTTTTGACCATGGTCAACTTCTATGTTAATTTGTTACAAGTACATATAATTTTTATTCTAAGAATAATATATTTTCCGCTTGATCAATTTACAACTTGATACATTTACGCGTTCCTGAGAAAAAGGTTGAAAGACAGACGTACAGACTGACAGACACACGAACAGAAATTTACAGTTTTCGGATTTTTTCCTTTATGTATACTAAAGGACCTTGCTCCTGGCCAAATTTCATAATGCTTGGTCAATGGGAAGTACCCTATAGGTTTTGATTCCCTTGCGAAAACGTTAAAAACGCTATCATACTTAAAATATGTGATATAAATGACCGTATCTTTTGATTGCGTTAACTTAGAAGTTTGATTTTTTTACAGCTCTTAGTAATTACAACTCTGAGTACTTGACGTTGATAAAAATTTGTTACCTTCACGCGTTTCTGAGAAAAAGGTTGAAAGACAAACTTACAAACAGACAAACATACATACAAAAATTTACAGTTTTCAGATTTTTTCCTTTATTTGTACCATAAGATCTTACTTCTTGCCAAATTTCATCGTGCTAGGTCAATGGGAAGTACCCTATAGATTTTGATTCCCTTGCGAAAACGCTAAAATGGTCAAAATATACGACATATTTTCCATTATCTTTTGATTGCGTTGACTTAGAACTTTAATATTTTCACGGCCGCATGTCATCGTAGACTTGAGTATATGATATTAATTTCAACATGATACGTCTATGCATTTCTGAGAAAAAAGGGTTGACATCCCGACAGACAGACAGACAGACAGACAGACAGACAGACAGACAGACAGACAGACAGACAGACGGACAACAAAGTGATCCTATAAGGGTTCCGTTTTTCCTTTTAAGGTACGGAACCCTAAAAATGATTCAGTTCAATCATTTAATTGATAATTTCTTATCTAACTCTTGTGTGGCTAGAAATACGCCATATTTGTCTGCTAAATAAGTCAAGTAAAGAAAAACAGATTATACAGTTAACCTACGAGAATTACAACGCACTATTATTCCACGCATACAAACACGTCGGTCATTTTAAAGGTTCCGATAACAAGAATCAAATGAAGGAATTAAAAAAAAGTTGACTTATAACTGCATTTATCTTTAACCAATTATAAATATGTATTGTTTTCGTTACAAACGTTTTGGTCCTTTCACGTCAACAGCGGTTTCTTTTGAAAAGAAAGGTTTTCCACGAAAAAATTAGTCGGAGATAATAATTTGTCTTTCAACGATATTCTTAGACCACCATCCGAGTACGACTCTGTTAGCACTTTGTCACGGTGGTAATTTTTTTTTTTGCATCATGAGTCATGGCAGCTAGGACAGACCGCACACGTTCCGTTTCCTTGGAGCCTTTCCAATTTAAAAACAATAGAAACGCTACCTACTTATATATAAATTCAAATAAAAGAATATTCTTTTTAGGACGTTTATTTTTTTAATTTTTGAATTAAGAACAAGTTAAAGAACAGAGAAAACAAATTTGTTAGTATTTTGTGGTGAAAATAGATTTCCGTTTCCTTACATATGCTTTTTCGTTATCTAGGAGCGTTTCAAATAACACATTAAAAAAATCGTTACAAAAGTGATTTTGTTTTTAATATTTTTTAATAACATTGTGTTATTTTTTAATAACATTTTACATTAATTTTAATGCATGTTAAAATTCGCAATTTAATGTTTAAGGAATTATAATATATTATTTGAATAAATTGATTTTAAAGTCCAATGCTATTCTACAAATACTATTAGTATTTTAGAAAAATATTAAAAAGAACAGTGACTTATTCAAATAATTCGCACTGGCTGTATAAATAATACGATTATCGTAAGTTAAATTAAGAAGCATTGTATTTTAAAATATGACTTATTTTGTTTTAATTGCATGTTTATCACAATCCCTGTTATCAAGTGGGTCAGCCTCCACAGAGTACAAGGAAAACACGTCCATTAAAAATTAATTGTCTAATAAATAACAATGAATGTAATAAACTTTTGTTTCATAGTTATTAATTTCATAGAGCGTCTAGAATATTCCATTTCATTATCGTGTTTTTATTGAACTCGAATTATAGCTAGTGATGCGATTGATTCGACTATCGATAGATTTACACTAATCTTTCGGTATCCTAGCGAGACCAATCATAGATGTGAATATTATATACTTTTAACTATAGATTGTTTTGTAATATCGATACTAGCTACATATCGATATCCTAATTTTCAAGGTTTGTTACTGAATGCGAGACTATCTTGAAACTATTAAAATTAAATTATCGATCGATCGCAGCGACAATATTCATAGCCACCATCGAGGTATCGTTAGGTACTTTTTTATTTTGAGGTCTACTATAGATTGCAAAATTATCGATAATTCGACATCACTATTAATAGCAATAACAATAAAGTATAGTTTATGCAGAATACATTGTACAAACAGTATTTTGTTTGTAAATACTGAACGTTAACAGAACAATGCGTAGGTTTACTCGTGTTGACATTCGCTGTAGATTTACTGGCCGCTAGTGACCTATATTATACAGATGTATTTACCTATTGCACATCATAACATGTTATTATCTATAACATTTTAGTAAAGACATGAAAATGCTGCTAGAATTCTTGCCACCATTCCACGCGTACATGATTTGTATAGTAATTTATTAATACACGTATTTTGTAAAAACATATTTTTCTAAAGCTAATAGTTTAAACGTATATATTTTAATTTAAATGATTTAGGTTAAAAAAGACGAATTATTGATATTTTATTTTACTTAAACAAATAACAAACTTCATGAATTCATTGGTATTGTTAAAAGTTGCAATAATCTTAATTACGATTAATGAGATGCGTTGGAAGTATTTCATCTTATTTTTATCATTAAAGTACATAGCTCGCGGTTTTACCCTCGTTAATTTTCGCAACGCTCTGTTTTGTTTATAAATTTTTTTTTTACTAAAATTAGTCTAAGTTACACTTTATATCATTGTCAGTGAGTGTACTCTTAAGAATATTTTATTCTTTTTAGAGCATTTTAATAAAAGCTTGTTTTTGAAAATGACTTTTTACTATATATTTATTTGAAACCCGTTATATCTGATAACAAAATATTAAAAAAACAAGAAAGTAACGAGAATAACGTTAATTCTTTTGTCATAATCTCGCCATGTTTATAAAAGATTAACCAATTTATCACCAATGATAATTTGTATGGTTGAAGCGTTCAGGATTTTTAATGAAACAAACTCACTTACGTATATATATCAGAAAGCATAGAACTCCTAATTTTATGTAATACATAAAAATCAATTTTCGATTGTGTGTTCGCACATCACTACAGAACGACTGCACTTATATGGCTAATAGTTTTTTATATGTTCATAATAATCTTTTCATGACAAGAATTGTATCTAAAAATATTTGTAAATCATACATCGTAATCGTATCGTATCCGAAGTGAAACTTTTAGATTGAAAACTCTCCATATAAAAAGTGCATAAGTCTTAAATACAACTGACAAACACTTGCAAAGCCGGGGCGAGTAGCTAGTATTAGATTTAAATAAAACTTGCATCAATCGCGTTGGCATATTATGTAACAGCAATAAGATTGTACAAAGTTTTATAATCCTTTTTGATTCTACTAGACTGAATAAACTTCCGTTGACGTTTTTTATATAATATACGAACTTCTTACATTTCGCTAAAATTTTTTTTATACAAATATATTTGTCATTTATTTTTTATCTAGATGTACTTAAACAAAATGTTGTTTGTATTTATAATGTAATTATGTAGTTATATACTATCTAATTAAAATTTTAATAGTATCTTACATTGTACAACAATTAGTTGCTTCCAGTTGCGTACTTAGGTAAGACACATGATTATGTGATTATATAAAAATGTACCTAATTAACTTTTAACTATTTGTTTAATTCCCCGATCCTGTTGGAAAGTGCACACTATTCAACGATAGCATTGAACCGAAACAATTTTCTAAAGTTTGAACTATCCCTTTGAACCGCCTACTGTATTAGACACACACAGTTATTAACCTTTTCTATAAATAAAAATAATAATAATAAAAATAAAACAGAGTCATAATTGCCGAAGATATCGAATAACAGCAAAAAAGTTGATACCAAATCAAAATTCTTCTTTTTTAAATCTGTTGCATAGTTACGCCAATCACAAATAACGTCAACTGGACTAACCTTGATATTGTATTTAATTATTAAACTCAGACTTATAATGTTTGTTTGTTTTCATTCAGTTACGTAAGTAAATAAAGGTCTTATCACATTCTATTTTTGTTTCATTTATTATCTGTGCCAATAGTGCATATTTCAGAACTACTTATTCATCGCGATTTTACCAGAATTATTGGTTACTGAACTGCTCCTAGAGCACCACCGACCGGGTCCAATTGAAAATCTCCATCTAGGGATCTACTTAATAACAATTTGTTTTTTTAAATCAGCCTAGCCACTTAGGGAGTTCAGTGACACGGACAGAAGAAATATAGTAATGTTACATTATATTTTTTTTTATCATAACTTCTTGTAATACAAAATGTCTGACAATGTATTGTTATTGCATTACGTATGCTCACGTAAGTTCTGTCAGAGGTTATTACGTTTCGTTATCAATCAAAGCATTCGTTATCAGTTTATTGTCTTCGTATCACGAAGTTCACCTGTCATTCTTAAAATTTTTGTGTTTTTTTCCAGCGATCTATCAAAATTATCGTTGATTATTATTTCGTATTCTTTATGTCCTGTTAGTATAACAAGTCAATGACATTTTTATGTAATCAAATTCTATGTTAAGCAATGATGTTGATTATAGACATGTTACTGTCATGTATACAATTTGACGTTAACAATATGTACCCATTTTCAACGTTGACACCTCGTCAACTGACTTGTTGGCCCAAATATATTCGGTGGCTAGTTATTTGCTAGGCAACGTCGTCCAAGATATAGTCATGTCATTGATATTAAGGCTGTAATTTTCTAGTAATATATGCAAATTATTAAGAAACTTTTTAACTGCAGATTCCAATTGATCAACTATATAGATTTGATTTGAGCATACGTAATTATTTTTATCGTCTTAACTGAGACTGAACTCGTGACCACTATCGCCGAATGTTCAATTTGGGATGATAAATATAAATAATGTACGCGATTAATGAGCGCTTTAATTGGTTTTATTCCCATGTATAATTAAGTTGTAAGATAATAAATATAATTCTTGCTTCGTAAAATCATATCGTATATACGATTAAGAGGCGAAAATAAAAGAAAATGTAATGGTATAATAATATTCATAATTTATTTTCTCTTCATTCAGTTTTATCATACAATACGTATTCAGTATAAAACAATATTTCTTTGTTAAATTCATAAAAATATATTATTTTAGTATAACTGTTTTTATCTTTATAAACTTACATATTATTTGTTAACATTCTGAAGAATCATTTTGTATAAAAAATAATACAAAAAGGTTCCCTTGCCGTTTCTAGCCCTCATAGGTGCATACTATTTCTCTTACTCCAACTATATTTTATACAATCCTACGGCAAGTTCCCCGAATATTCTATAACAATTCAACTTGTTAATCGATATATTACTTACTAAACTATAAGAATGGTACAGAACATTTCACTGTAGCACATTTAATGGTAACAAAAACAATAAAAACATAAGTATAGGCTTCAGTTTACAAAGCGTAGGCACTCGAGATTGCTACTTGATCCTAATAATTAAACATTCTCACTAATAAATACATCGCTCATTCAATCTCGCGGTAAACACTCTGTCCGCTCACGAATCACTCTTCCATTCTTCCATCACAATTTTTAATCGGACGGCCTCACGTTATAAGACCTTTAAAGAGCACCGGGTCAGTTCTGAGACGTTTACAAAACTGAGTAACATACATCTCGCACTCGCATCACTCTACAACAAGACACATCGTCTCGCACGCTATCAGTCTTTCACACAAGCAATGTGTAATCGTCGAGCGTAACAAATCCGTCAGGCATCGAGGCGCCATTATAATAATGAAAAAAGTTAACCTTGTGCAACAAAACGTGATTCGGAACGTCCGATTGCCGAACACATGGCCGCCATTCCGCGAGGGCGGCGCAGGCGGAATTTTAATTAACAGAACATCCGCTCGTGAGTTGTGACTTGATGCGACGTTGCCAGCCCAGCTTATAATTACATCCCTTTCGCACTAATTATATTTAGGCTCTGTCAACGTCGAACCTTATCTTTTCCTCCTTTTATAAAATAATACATATCGTTTGTATTCGATTACATAAATAATACATTTATAATGCTTTTAGCCAACTCGGTTCTTCGTACAAACGAGTGAACAACGCAAATCCAAATATCGCGAGTCGAGTACGGCAACATCGCTGGAACGGGAAATTTATCGTAAAGCTGGCAACGTCGCCTCAGCCTCGGTCAGTCTGCAGTCGAATGACGTTGCACGATTATCCTTTCTAGTTTCTACACTATTCTATATGAGACAACGCAATACTGATACAAGGAAAATCATAACTGCGACTTACAATGGTAGCTAATCTTGGGACTCGCTCTAAGTACATCCATCACATAGGGTTAACCGAGAATCTCACTCGAGCGGAGGTTCTGTTGTCACTTGCGACATCTCAACAAACTTAACACAGCATCCTCGTTATAGCTTCACCTTACACACTAGAGATAACTATATATTACACGGTAAAATTAAGATCACAAATCGCTTTGTATGCTGCGTCCGAGCGGGCGCGACTAGCATGGAATGTGGGGGAGCGGCGGCGGCGGCAGCGCGCTCAGAAGTGCGCGTCGATGTGGCAGCCGCCGTTCGCGTGCTCCAGCACCTGCTGCTTCAGCCGCGAGACGTGGTCTTTTAGCTTCACTACCATCTGCGCCAGCTCCGCGTTCTCTCCCTTCAACAGCTTCACCTTATCCTCCAACTTCGAGATGCGTTCCAGTTTACGTCGCCGGCATTTCGAAGCGGCTACTCGATTCCTCTGTCTTTTCCGTTCCAGCTTTATCCTTTCCTGTGTGTCCATGTCGATGGGCGACATGGGAGGCGTGCTGGCGGCGCTGGGGACGGTCTGTGGTTCGTCTTTAACGACGGGGGTAGGGTACCGCTCGAGCGGCCGGTCGAGGTCTGCGTACACTCTCCTTCCGATCGGAGCCGGTTCGCTATGGTGCAGCTTGTCTAGCGCCTCGACGAATGGTCTCGCGTACATTTCCTGCTCTTCCGTTGGTATCACTGGAGGGAACATCACCTGCCCGCCGGGTGTCGGTGTGGCTGTTGTGATCATACCGTTCTGCATTATAAGCTTTTCCAGCTCTGGCGATCCCAGTTTGAGCAGCTGTAGGTCGGGGGAAGAGAGGACGGGTGCGGCGCCGCGGGCCCTCTTCCCACCTCGCCCGAAGTCCAAATCCAATGTCAGAGACCGCTTTAAATTATCCACGGGGCCGCTCAGGGGATACTGTTCGTCGTAAAAAGTGGTCTCCATCCCGTGGCCGGATTGCCGAACCATGTGTTAGCACCGAACTCCTCGGTATCACTGAACTCACTTCACGAAGAAAACTTTCTCATACGACTACGTACATCCACTACCGTCGACGTTCCACTTGTTTCTAAACATTGTTAAGAAACAACTACTGCTTTTATGCCATGACTCAGATAAGCTATTTTTAAATGTAGCGTGATAAAATCGGACGCTCATTGGACGAAAATGACGTGATATTTCGCGTTACTTGTTCACGATTGGACAATGTGATTGTAACGAAGCGCGAGGCCACAGCGGGCTGTTTACGACTTCGTGCTATTACCGAGAATCGAGTGCCCTATGTCCATTGTACAAAACGTTAACGTAATTAATAAATTTATTTTTTGTTTTGATTTTTTTTTGTTTTAAATATTATTTTAATTTATTAAAACTGGTTGGGAGAAAATTGTAGGGCATTCTTGTAAATATGTTAAATACGTAAAAAAAATTGCAATGGAGTAGCAAATATAAAAACTTTAGATCCTTGTCTTAACAACAGATCTTGACTAAACATGAAGAATATTATTTAGCTTAATAATGTTTCAAATAACTAATTTTCAAATAATAAATGTACAATATAATATAAAGTCTAATAAGAAATAATTAATCTAAAAAACGATATCATTCCAAGAATGCTGTCGTATATAGCTTAAATATTTATCCTTAATAATTATCAATACACCTCTAAATTTATAAACAATTAACGATAAATTACAAATAATCATCAATACCTGTATATGTATTTCTGAATTATATTAAAAAAAAATAAGGTACTGTCGAGATTTTTCCGGAATAAAAGAAACAGTGGAAACAGTTAAGGGGCGAAGTGGAGGCGGGGTAACCGCGCCTAAACAGCGCCACAAGAAAATATATGCTTGAAGTGCGCGGCCGGGGGGCTATGGCAATTCCGCAAGAGTAAAGGGGATAGCGATATAAAGCGTTTTCACTCACCCAACAGATAAAGTTTGAAGGAAAATTATCCCTAATATATTTTTATATAAAATTTAGTGCGATATGTAGTTCTCTACAATTAGATTTTATTTCTAAGAAGCTTCAGTTATTTATATATAATTTAAAAGATTCGATCAAGAAATTACTCATTAAATCAAAAACTTTAACCATTCACGCATATCGTTAATATATTCAAAGCTAATAATGAGATTAAGGTTTTTGTGTATAAACTAAATATCCATCTTTTTATATAAGCATAACATGTATTTTAAACACATTTTAATGACGTATTTACTTACTTTATTATTTTTATTGTAAATAGAAGCCAATTTATTAGAATACGAATAATGCATAGTACAAATGTATAGTAGCGACATCCCACGTGGAATAGCATGTTTTATATGACTACTGAACGCCAGATGGCGTGTTTCCTAATTTTAAATAAATTATTCCTTTTATATATAAAAACTTTAATTCAATTAGAATCTTATCTTAAGGTTTAAGCATTTTTTGAAAATTGGTTTTTAAATCGTTTACGACTTGACTGAACCTTTCAGAAAAACAGAACGTTGAACGAATAAATATTGCCATTAACTGATAGATGGCGGACATATTGTCCAATCGCCCAGAGATATTTTTAATTAAAAAAAAACAGTAAATCAAGTATCTCATATTACTAACGTTCACTACAGATTTCATGGTTGAGAAAAATGTTTTAATAATTTAAAAAAATTTGTCAATTTATTGACTTAACTATTAACCGAATGCCCACTAAAGAAGTTTTAAAGGTCCGAAAGCCTAACCCCGTCCTCTTTGTTCTTACTTCCTTCAACCGTTTATTCTTCATTCCTTTTTAAGCAATAAGCTGACAACGGACTGTGATAACACTGGATATTAGGTGTTGGCTCGCTAATTTTAAAGTTTAAAGCTTAAAAAAGTTTTTTCAATTTTCACTTTTATAACATAAATTTATCATATAAATAGAAAAGGCATTATTGTATAAAATATTTATTTACTTTTTAGTCATATTACACTAGAAAAATTATAACTATTTGACGGTAACAGATATGACTCGTATGTCGTCGTAGGGTTTGTCTGTCTTGGGGTTGGTCTTGGCGCTGCCGATGTTCTGGACCACTTCCATGCCGCGCACCACTCGCCCGAACACCGTGTGCTTGTTGTCCAGCCATGGCTAGAAAAAGAATGAAAACTTTAATATTTAACTCTTTATTCTTCATACATATTACTGAGATCACATACATATACATACATACATACATATTACTGAATTATCTAAAAGATATTTTTCCTAGCGTACGCGATAAGGAATAATAACAGATAAAAAATAATAGATAGTAGAATATATCATAGACGATAAAACTTTCTTCTAAATACAGTGGAAACAAAGATTTTATTTATGTTAATCGAAAATCCGGAAAATTTATATATGAATACATATATGAAGAACAGTGATTTTTATAATATTAAATTTAGAAAACTCATGTCACTTACATATATTTATATGTTACATTAACTGTTGTATGTTATTTATATGCTTATATTTAAGATTATTAAAAAAAACAATGTTTATTAAAATATTAGATCTACATTTCATCAGCAGAGACAAGCAATTATTTCATCTATATTAATCAATCTGAATACTTGCCAATCCATATAACTGAGGGAATAATCGACTTTCTAGTATACAGAGTAAATCTATTAAAAGGGTGGTAGGCCATATTCGAAATTATAAGGAATAGCAAAAAATTTTTAGGCCAATTTTGATGAAAACTAAAACTGTACTATTAGTTGAAAATTTTGTTTTCTTATCTAAGAATTAAACCCGATAATTAAAAAAAAAACGCCCTGTATTATTGCACCATCTTATAGAGTTACTTATAAGGAGCAACTTCTGGGAAGTAATATTATACGAACCTCTAAGGCACTTCTAGCAAACATAGAAGATTCAAATTTAGAATACAAATAGTGTTTTGTGTATAAATCAAGGAAAATCTAAAACATTTTGTAAGTAGGTGGTGCTTGCGACTTCGTGTGCGATGTCTGTGATACCTACGTCATAGTAGCGTTATACATACAAAGTCTCAGCCCAATCAGTTTAAAATTAACAAAGTTTCATACAAACTTTCATCCCCTATTTTATGCCCTTACGGGAAGAAATAATCAAAATCCTTTCTTAGCGAATGCCTACGTCATAACATCTGCCAGCATGCTAAATTTCAGCCCGATCCGTCCAGTGATTTAAGCTTTGCGTTGATAGATCCCTGTCAGTCAGTCAGTCATCTTTGAATCATATATATTTAGATTAAAAAGTCACATTTGCTTATATTTATAATATAAAGGAATAAGATTAGCTTGACTTGGCAATCGCACTAAACAATCGAACAGTGACTGTATTTTCACTTTTGGTGCTGCATTCAGTCCATTCTGTACATTCTAAACATTAAAACACAAACGGTACAGCGATTTGTAACGTTTTTTTGTAATTTTTATAGTCTATCAAAATCACTTAAATACCTTGTTTTTAAATTAAACTAACTGGATTTAATCGCCAAGAAAACGAAATTTTGATTGTGATTTTGAAGTCTTCATTATTAAATATCGCTATGCTCACGGTGGGCGCGAGGGTGACGAAGAACTGGCTGCCGTTGGTGTTGGGGCCGGCGTTGGCCATGCTGACGGTGTAGGGCCGGTCGTGCTTCAGCTGCGGCCGGAACTCGTCCGCGAACTCGCCGCCCCAGATGCTCTCCCCGCCCGTGCCCGTGCCTGCGGGACACGAGACAATTAAAAAAAAAAGAAACGTCTGGAAAAGAAAATTAAAGAGTATACAATACTATGAAAGAGGCAGGTCTTCCTTAGATTATATGTGGCATATGAGTGCATTCGCTTCGACACTATTATTAAATATTGACAGATAATGTCAAATTGACAGATTATATGGATGCTGATAAGCAATGTGTCAACCCACAAAAAGTATTCTGATAAAGCATCACATATTTAACATTATTCAAAAAAAATTCCTATCTTAATATTTCGAATTTTAAAGGTGTTCCATATTTTGCAATAATAATATATATTTGAAAAACTTATTACCATATGGACGCTGATATGCAATACTGTGTCAAGCCACACGAACTTCATTTTGAGAAAATGGCGTCTCAATATGTCAAACCTATTCTTAATAAGTTTGTTTGAAGAAGTATATATCCACCTTTTCTTTTAATTTTTGATAAAAGGTATAATTAATTAAAATTAGATTGATATATTTCATTTAATATCTAATAAGAAGTTTTTCAAATATTTGAGATTATTGTATAAATTGCAAAAAATGGAACGCACTTGAAATTCGAAACAATTAATTAGGAAACTTTTTTCTGTACTTTGTTAGTAAATATGACCTTAATTTTTTTGGATAATGTTAAACAGGTGATGCATTATCAAAATACATCAATATCTTAAAATTTGACTTTTTGTGGGTTGACACATTATTGCTTATCAGCATCCATATATGAATTTCATTATACCTTTTAACAAAATAGAAAAGAAAAGATATATACTTTTTCAAACAAATTTAATGAGAATAGGTTTGACTGTAACATTAATACATAAAGGTGAATTTTAAATTCAATTGTAATTATCAATTTAGATATTATATTATAGTAACAGATAATAAGCACGTGTCCTAAGTATTTTGTATCATTTTCTTTCATAATACCGCTATCTGTATGCTTTAATTTTATTTATCTTTTAAGATTTCTTCATATCTTTTTGTGATTTTTTCTTACATTTTTTGTTGTGATTTTTGTGTGTACAATAGAATTGTTTATTATTATTTAATTACTTACCAGTAGGGTCTCCAGTTTGTATCATAAAGCCTTTTATGACTCTGTGGAATATGTGTCCATTAAAGTACCCATTTCTCGCATGCCCACAGAAGTTCTCTACAGTTCGAGGGACGTCCTTACCGAAGAGACGAATGTGGATATCTCCTAGTGATGTATGGAGGATTGCCTGTTCGTAAAGACGTTGGACACCTGAAAATTATATATTTTTTACTTATTTATAATAATAATAATGCAACGACAATTTTAAATATATAAGCAGATTTTTTAAATGAGGTAAAATAATACCGATTGATAAATATGAAAACATAATATTTTATAAAACAATTCTTCTAGTTAGAAACCCAATACATAATTTTGAAAAAAAATCTGATTATAAAATTCTAACATATTTCCGTTATTTGCAATAGTTTTAGTTTTAGATTAATCAAAAAGTTTTCTTTTTATTAGTTTTATTTTCAGTAAGCAATAGTAAAATGCTTGATTATTTCACAAACCTTGTCCTTCAGTCGCTGATATAATATCTTCTTTAGACGGTTTCTCGTTAAAGATGTCTCTGTCAGCGTCAGGGCTCTTGACATCATCGGGACTTCGCCTCGAGAACATATAAAATCTGTTCTTCTTGTAAGCCGTGCAGAAGAGCGTTGGGTCAGTCTTAACGTTTAGGAGTGTGGGATTCTCTGAGCCTTCCATTTCGAGAGTCGTTGCTACTTTTGATTGGTTTGTTCTACCCTGTAAGTATATTTATAATGACTATGAATATTTAAAAAAAATATTGCGTCAAGGACAGTAGGTATCGATATTGGTAGTAGTGACGTATATTTCGTAAGGAAGGAATTAGTTTCTATAGATGACCTATGAATGTCGAATGTGAAAACTTCAACACCAGTATTAAATGTTGATAGATTTTGCCAAGTGATGTTAATATTAATTGACGTTAGCAACTTGTATTCATTTCCAATTTTGATAAATTTTAACTGAACTGTCTATTGGACCACGATACTCTCGCTTGTTATACAGTAATACGGCTAACTGGTTGACAGGAAACATGTTTTGAAGAGGTCAGCAAACTGGGTACCAAAATCGCGCCCGCATAGTATTATCGACTGAGCATCTGCCGCTACAGATTCTCAGTTTGCAGGGGAGAGTGGCCTGGAGAATGCGGGGACATGACTGACACGGTATTCGTTTTTGCACATCCTCACGGAAATAGACGCGAGGGTACGACCGGTTCGTATCCTTCACCAAAGAGGCGGAAGTATACTTATCGGTGTGCTCAATTCGCATAAATGGGCACAGTAGGGATCTCGCGACTTGTGGTGCGAAAAAACGTGTCGTGTCAGCAATTTTGGCGGATTTCCAGGCCTGTACGAGAAGGATGTGAGGAATCATCTTCCGACTTACACAGGTAGACTGTGTGTGCGACAGTGGAATACGCGCTCGCATGGTCGCGTCCACGTTATATAGCTACCTGGAAGAGCGCGAGGCGCAGCGGGCGCAGGTTCTCGGGGCGGCCGAGCGTGGCGACGCAGCGGTTGGTGGCGAGGTTGGCGAGGCGCACGCCCAGCATGGTCGCGTCGAGCACCACGTTATATAGCTACCTGGAAGAGCGCGAGGCGCAGCGGGCGCAGGTTCTCGGGGCGGCCGAGCGTGGCGACGCAGCGGTTGGTGGCGAGGTTGGCGAGGCGCACGCCCAGCATGGTCGCGTCGAGCACCATGTTATATAGCTACCTGGAAGAGCGCGAGGCGCAGCGGGCGCAGGTTCTCGGGGCGGCCGAGCGTGGCGACGCAGCGGTTGGTGGCGAGGTTGGCGAGGCGCACGCCCAGCATGGTCGCGTCGAGCACCACGTTATATAGCTACCTGGAAGAGCGCGAGGCGCAGCGGGCGCAGGTTCTCGGGGCGGCCGAGCGTGGCGACGCAGCGGTTGGTGGCGAGGTTGGCGAGGCGCACGCCCAGCATGGTCGCGTCGAGCACCACGTTATATAGCTACCTGGAAGAGCGCGAGGCGCAGCGGGCGCAGGTTCTCGGGGCGGCCGAGCGTGGCGACGCAGCGGTTGGTGGCGAGGTTGGCGAGGCGCACGCCCAGCATGGTCGCGTCGAGCACCACGTTATATAGCTACCTGGAAGAGCGCGAGGCGCAGCGGGCGCAGGTTCTCGGGGCGGCCGAGCGTGGCGACGCAGCGGTTGGTGGCGAGGTTGGCGAGGCGCACGCCCAGCATGGTCGCGTCGAGCACCACGTTATATAGCTACCTGGAAGAGCGCGAGGCGCAGCGGGCGCAGGTTCTCGGGGCGGCCGAGCGTGGCGACGCAGCGGTTGGTGGCGAGGTTGGCGAGGCGCACGCCCAGCATGGTCGCGTCGAGCACCACGTTATATAGCTACCTGGAAGAGCGCGAGGCGCAGCGGGCGCAGGTTCTCGGGGCGGCCGAGCGTGGCGACGCAGCGGTTGGTGGCGAGGTTGGCGAGGCGCACGCCCAGCATGGTCGCGTCGAGCACCACGTTATATAGCTACCTGGAAGAGCGCGAGGCGCAGCGGGCGCAGGTTCTCGGGGCGGCCGAGCGTGGCGACGCAGCGGTTGGTGGCGAGGTTGGCGAGGCGCACGCCCAGCATGGTCGCGTCGAGCACCACGTTATATAGCTACCTGGAAGAGCGCGAGGCGCAGCGGGCGCAGGTTCTCGGGGCGGCCGAGCGTGGCGACGCAGCGGTTGGTGGCGAGGTTGGCGAGGCGCACGCCCAGCATGGTCGCGTACGCCACGAAGTGCCCGCTCGCGTCGAACACTATGTTGGCGAACGACGCCGCTTCCGACTTCTCCAGCTCGCGCTCCGTCGCCATCCTGTGGCAAGCATATAATATAGTTATACATTATTTCCGAGAAGTTCATTATTTTCCTTATTGGTGACACTATCAGATGGTACAATAATACAGGTGTGGTAATTTTTCAAAATCAACTGGTTTAATTTCTGGCTAATGAAATTATTTTATTCTAAAAAATAACTACAAACTAGTGCAGTTTAGCTTTAAACAAAATCGGCCACGAAACTCCATTTAGTAGTTTTTATAGTTTCAAATTTGACCCTTCACGTCCCACGACACCACTTTAAAAATTCACCCCTTATACCTGTATAAGGGGTGAATTTTTTCAGTGATCTATAGAGATGGTCCAATACAAAGACATTTTAAGTTATAACCGCTAGAGTTAGCTGAAAGAAACCATGTTACTAATGATATAGTTATAAAAAACTTACATTCAATGGTAAGTTGAGCATTTCTAACAATATTACAAAAGAAAGAAAGAAAGCATACCTTATACGTAGGTGACATACAATAACAGATAAAAGTACAATTTAATCGGCGGCCTTATCTCTTAACAAAAATCTCTGCCAGGCTTCCATATTGCAGAGGAGATTAAGACCAGCGATAAAAGGATTTAGATCTACGCTGTACATACTCATAGTAAAAAAAAAGATATATCACCTTCTTCCAAACTCCATGTTAGGCAGTTGTTGTGTCTGATGCTGTAACTCCTGGAAGCGCTGCAAGGTCTCATCAATAACCTTATGCAGCTTTCCCGTTAGAAAATGGAAGACGCGAACCTAAAAATTTTATAAGACCTTAAACAAAACATTTATATATTTTTTCCATTTGTATATTACATTATTAGCATTTCCATATTCTGTTATATTGGAAATCTAAATCGAAAATTTATTCTGTAATTCTAAAACTATTAACATTAACTATTTGTAACACCATATTTAAACAGCTCAGTTAAGCAAAATAGCCGATAAAAATAATTAAAAAAAAATATTAAATATAAATATAATAAATTAAACTTGATTTTGATAATACAAACCTTTCTATCTAAACTAATCGAAGCCATTTTCTTTCCATCGGGCGAGAAATCAAGCGACGTTGGATATGTCTTATTTTTAACAAAGTCAAAAAGATCAGTATCTAATTTTGATGTAAATTTCACATTTCTCGGGAACTGATACTCATGTTTCGGACCTGTCCAGTACTCAACGATGCCAGCTTTGTCGACAGATACTGCCACTTCAAATACTGGGTTGTATTTTATTGTGGCTACCTCACTCTGATGAGATTCAAATGTATGTAGCGGTGTACCAGAGACTTGCTGTCCATCAAATATATGTATCTTTTTACTATTCTTTTCAGACCTATAAGTAGAGACATGGCATGTGAAATAAGTGTGGATAAAGAGAGTTTTAAAGCTTTGCTTAAGTTTTAACATTACTTGAGTCAAAATTAGCAAATTTACAAAAGAGCAAATAAGTGTAAATTTTACACTAATATACTATTTTTAAAAAGGTATATTATTTACTTTGTATCTTAACAAATTAAAATTATTCATTTATAACGGCATATATGTTAAATTATGCAGTTTTTCACACTTCTGTAAATCTGTTAATTTTGTGATAGAACATGTGCAATAGTTTAGATAGTTAATATTCCAATTCCACAATTAATAAAAAAAAAATTGTTTAAAAGAAGTTATTCTTAAAACTATAACGGACACCATTCCTCACACATTGTAAATGAATAATTGTAATAATATTCTCTTTAATATACTTTTTTAACTAAAAGATATACTTACACAGCCAAAGCTGAAATAGGATCACCGGCAGAGTGGACCCACTCAGCACAATATGGTTCAAAATCTATTGTGATCATGTTTATCATATCTGTAATAGAAATATTTAATCTATTCAATACAAATCATATATATTCTTAAAGAGAAAATCGAGAATTTTGAAATTCAAATATACTAACTTAAACATATAAAAAGGAGTATTTAATATGAACGATCATATGTCTTTCTCTAAAGATATTTATTCATAAAATTTTGTAAATAATTTGTTTGTATACAAAAAATATTTGTCGTTGTATTTGTATAACATATACTTACCAAAGTTAACTACATCAAATACTTTGACTGTCTTCTCTGTGGACGCAGTGCACAGCAAAGTGCCAGTGCTATTGGTAGCAAGGTGGCTAATTGGCGCCAAATGACACCGGAAATGCTTTACAAACTCTATTCCCTCTTCCTGAAATGATATAAAAGAAATTAATTTGAATAATATTGGAAAATATGGTTTATTTTTTTTACTTACATTGACTAATTCTATAATAGTGTGCATTTTGTTTGATTAAAATTTTATTTACGACATATAAAAAAGAAACAGTTTTATCGACTTTATAATAAAAATAAAATCAAAAAGAAGAACTACAACAAATAGACAATTTTATTAAATTATTATAGAATAATTAAATCAAGCATTTAAGACTAAAATTTTACAAGCTTACCTGTTTTTTCCAAAACTTCAAATGCCCATCCTGGCTGGCTGTTATAACAAAATCTGTTTTAGTCACCACTACATGTGTCACTACGTCTCTGTGCATGTAGCTTCTTTCATACGTCTCTGATGATGGCAAGTTTTCTAGATAGAGTGACTCAAACTGTAATACTGGAAACAATAGTGTGTGTACATAATTATTACAATTTTATATGAAAATTTCAAATAAAAAATATATTAATATTTAATTTTGCTATTAATTTTTAAATTTTAAATCTTTATTCAGTTTTAAAAAGAAAATTCTGAGCATAAATCTGTGCATGCTTCTAGATTAAGAAACACAGCTTTAGGTTTTTCGTTATTTCTTAGTCGTACGAGAGATTCTTTAAATTCGTGTACCTTTTCGTTTTTTGGGTTTAGGTTTTGCTGCTTCCGAAGGCATAGGGCCAATCCATTCTTCTCCGTCATCGACTTCCCCAGCAGTACTTGGTTCTGGACTTTTGGCCCTTTTTTCTCCTTTTTCTTCGGACATTGTGATATGCAGGATAGGATTTAATTATGGAAATTTTTATTTTATTGTAGTCGTTATAAGTTAGGCCATTCGAGTCATTTATTTAATATTTATAATATTATCATCAATACTAGAACACTGTATACAAGTTTTGAAGTTTCATTTACTTCAAAAAGCATAGACGTCTAAAATATTGAAGATGATAACTGACAACTAAAAATGTTGCCAACTTAAAACAAAATTAAAACCTCACAAACGATAAATAATTTACGATTACAAAGGATTTTTCCTAGAGAGTTAACTATAATAAAAAAAATCATATTTGTGTAAATTTCTCAAAACTCATAATGCTATTCGTTCATGGTGAAAGTCAGCATAAATTTTTAACCACATGAAAACACTGGCATCTGCATCTGCAACGCACTTTCTTTGCCAGGGACTCTAGAAGTGTGCTCTTTTGCATTATACATCATTACATATGATTACCTATAATATACAAAGAATAATAAAAATATTTTTAAAATTGTATCCTCCAAAAATAATCAATGGAAGTTTAATCGGAATCGGTTCGTGTGTGGAATCTTTAGGTTGTTTAAATTTTTATATTATTTTGTGATGGCAATTTTGACAACAATGCACGAAGACCTTTTTTTATTATTGTGTCTATGCTTAAAATGTCTTTTACGAATTCGTAGTGATGGTGGCTGGCTTCCTTGCAAACATAGCGTCATAAATTACGACTTATTTGTAAAACTTCTGAACTTTTCGATCGGTTGACGGTCCCTACAATAGTGAAATAAGTGCTTAAGAAGTTTCACAACAAACAGGTAAGTGTTAAGTGAATCATCGTAACATAAAACCCGCGCTACCGGTACCCTACACGTGGTTTGACTATAATACCGCGTACTTACATTCAATATGTGTTTTCACATTTCGAATATAAAACACATTCGCAAAAGTCAGTTCCGATATATATTTATGTAATTTTATTTGTTTTTAAGTCAACGGAGTGTGTTAGGTTGTTTAATGAACGTGGTTGCACTGACAGCACTACAGCAGCCTAACTACATCGATACAGAAAGCTGTTTAGAAATTGAGGTAATTTACGTTTGCGGATTACAATTTCTTGATATTTAAACGTTAGTGAAGTATTCTATTATCAGTTTAACCTGTTTGTACAATATCTGCGTTGATTATATTCACTAGAACGTAAGCAGTGCCATGTAATCAACTTTTCTTTTTTTTATACATGACGCATCTAAGTGTCATAAACGCTCTGTGGGAAAGTATTAGTAATTATCATATAATAGAAACTTCTCTGCGTGTAAGTTATTAGTTAAACTGTTTTATATCTATTTCATAAGTTGACCTTATGTATGTGTACCCCAAATAACCTTGTCAAATAATATTCAAACAAAAGATAATAGTGGTACTAATTGATGACAATAAGCATGTGATATTGACTCAGATGAAAATTATATGTAGTCAAATTAAAGCATATTTATAATTCAAGTCCTTTCAAAGTGATAAAAAATACTTCACGATGTATCACATAAATTTCTTTAAGAAACATTAACATTTAATTTGGTATGTAAAATAATTAACAAAAAAAGAATTAATTAGAAATATTTACAGTGTTAATAGTTAATACTAAAAGTTTCATAAAATAACCTATAAAGTTCATACTGTGCCGAGATCATAATTATTTTGCAATACTATTGTTAATAAAAAATTAATATGAATACAAGATTTTCATTAAAATTTTACTTTATACATTTATTTTTCAAACAAAATAACCTTTACTCTGATTATCAATTCATACTTCTTGGTCTTAATGCATCAATATTGACTGATAAAATCACATAAAACAGAAATTTAATGAGCGTATTTTTTGTGAATATGCAAATAAGAAACCAATATAAAATCTTTTAAGGAAAATTGTCTATGATCAAGATATCCACTTTTTACACAATATGACTTTTTTCGTTAAAAACTCCTAATCACTGATTCCAAGAAATCAACAAACAACAAATATGTATGTGTAATGGAGCAATTACGTAGGTACTCAAATGCATGTGTGTGCCGACATGAATTGATATAATTAACAAGTAATCAACTTTCCAATTATGATAACAATTTTTTTGCATTCATTTTGTGTCATAAACATTATTAATTCATTCAGAGAAACTTAATGTTTAAGTTTTTTTTAAAGGAACTATTTTAAATTTTTGCATAATTGAATTATTATTATTTTTTTTTTGTTTTTTTTTTTTTTTTTTTTTATCTATCAACAAAAACCAAAACAATTAGTGAAATGTACTTATTAGTATTTTGTTTGCAAATAAGACTATTTTTTAGTCTATAATATGATTTTCCAAAAAAAAGTATTTTATTTGTAATCATGCCACAGAAAATTTTAATGAATAGGTTAGAGTATTCTTTTTATTTTTAGACAATAATGGATGCTTTCACTATATTATTTCTAAACTGAACTTTCAAAGTGACCCACTGGCACAGATAATAACAGCAATCCATTTTAGAAAGCTAATAAAGAAAATTGTAACAACCAACTAGATACGAGAATTAAAAACTGTTCTGACTTTTACATTTTATCAAAATTAAATTTATCTTTTGTAGTATTTTACTTTCCTGTTTTCTATATAAGCCCGTTATTTATATTTGACTGGAGCAAGTTATGTAAGATGTTGATAATTTTGTTGATATTATTATGAATGTATTATTTAATTATAGTTTGGCTGAATATCTGTACTTTAGTTTCGTTTCGTTTTTCTTAGGAAATATTGATCATGCTAATTGTATCTATAAATTATTACCAGTTGTAGATATTCATATCTCAAAATATTTATAGTTAAGTATAAACTAGTTAGTTTTACTCAATATTTACTGAAGTGATGTTATGTTTTATAAAATTTTAACAGAATATGTGGTATTACTGCTTGATTGTAAGTTTTCCTAGTTGATGTTATAGTTTCTTTTGCTATATGTTTAGAAAGCAATGGCTTTCTATACCACCCGTGATATTAACCTTAAAATTTAATTTTAAACATTGTTATTAATTTAAAACTAAATATATATGATTGTTTTGGTGATAAGAAAAATATGTTATATTTGATGATTTTTTCTTGAAATTCAAGAAATTTTATAAATTATTTTATACATTGATATTTAAAAAAACCTAATCAACCATCTATGTTCAAATACTAGCACATGATTCTAATCTTATAGATAGATTCAGATAAAATGGAGAAGACGGATTTGTTAAATGATGATTCAATTGCTAGTAAGAGCCAATCCAAACAAACTATATTTAGAATTTAATATGATCATAGAGAATGTTAGCGAGGAAACTAGTTTTGACTTCTAACTTTCCTTGTTTGGTATAAAAACTTTTAAATTGTGTATATTAATTATTTTCAACATCTGACATTTTAAACACTACAGTAATAATGGTCACGGTTAGGTTAGTCATGTTCACTAAGATAACATTTGCCTGTCAAGAAATTAAAATATTATTTCCTTGTTAACTTTATTTTTGATAATCTTTATTATTCAAATTTAAAATTATTGTTAATGTAAAATATGTATTAGTTGCAAATAAAATCAGTTTTATTACAATTGACATGGCTTAAAATTGTTTTTATTGAACTGATTGTCTTGTTAGGTGCTGGTGTGTGTATAGGCAAGGTACATATTGTTTACAGGTCATGCCTTGGGGGCAATATCCATCATCTATACTAATATTATAGAGCTGAAGCATTTGTTTGAATGTGCTAATCTCAGGAACTACTGGTTCGAATTGAAAAATTCTTTTTGTGTTAGATAGTTTATTTATTGAGATAGGCTTTAGGCTATATTACATCACGCAGAAGCGAAGCAGTAACAATTAATGCCAGTAAAACCGCAAGGAACAGCTAGTGGTCAATAAAACCAACATGTAATTGAGACATCGATAGTGTTTGTTACTTTACTCACAAGTTTATTAAATTTATTCATAGAATAGAAAGTAATTTAGTCAAGTCATTTGCATCTATGTTTATGCTTTTAGTTTCTAAAATAATAATATTACTTGACATAGTACTGAATGTGCGCAGTGATAAATATTCGATTGAACTAAATAGAATTCTTTATAAGAAAAAGAGCTAATACTACATGTTCGTTATAAATGTAAATGTAGAATTGCGAAGCGTAAATAAGTAATGATTAGACAAGTATCTTGAACGATATTTACATTAAACATTTTCAACACGTTGATTGGCCGCAATGTGAATGCTGTACGTAATTCGCCGTGATCTTGTCGTATGCGCAGTATCAGCCGGGTCGCCTACGTCGCTACGTCACTATGAGAGTGCAAATAGCGATGTTCAGCCTTGTCGCTCCAATGGGCGTGGCTGCGTGAAAGAAAGGGATGCCACGTGAGGACAATGACCGTTACAGTAGCTTTCTGTTACTACCCGTGACCTTAAAACGTTTGTGAATGACGTTTGCACGTTTTAATAATGATGAATATTCGATTTTTTATAAATAACCGTTTTTAAATTTTATCGTTGTATTTGTTATCTTTTATTCGAGAGATAAGTTTGACATATCAGTTCATGGGATCGGCTGTGGTAGAGACGACACAATTTAAGATTAGAATTTTTTTGAATCTTTTAATTGAATATCCAGATTTTGTCTTCGATTTCACTTTACTTGTTTCGATTCGTTAAGTGTTTTCTTCGATTCTCGACATCATAGCCAAAAAATACATACTTGTTTATGTTATATTTATTAGGATTCAAAATAATAAATAAAAATAAACTTTATTTAAGGATTTTTAAAAACAATTTATAATCATGAAAATACACAAAAAAAAAATACTTAAAATAATGAATTAACCATTAATTACTAAAAAGATAAATGCAATTTTACAAAAATTTATATAGATGTAAATAATTGACAATACAAACATTTTAAATTGCAGCAATGAGTTCAAGCGTGTGCTACAAGTGCAACAGGACGGGGCACTTCGCCCGCGAGTGCACGCAGGGGGGCGTCGGCGCGCGCGACTCAGGGTTCAACCGCCAGCGCGAAAAGTGCTTCAAGTGCAACCGCACGGGACACTTCGCGCGCGACTGCAAGGAAGAAGCTGACCGTTGCTACAGGTAGGCCTGCCGACCGATCGTGCCAACGTCATGATTCAACTTAATAAGATTTAAGTACCCTCGCACTTAATCAGTGGTACGCCAGTTTTGACAGTTTACGTCCGCCATGTTGAATTCCTGCTGACGACACATAGTCTGATACTTTGAGGTACGAAAGTAAGAATACGAAGCTAATGAGTTACACTTAAAAAACAGTCAGTACGTTTAGGTGTTCGGTCGCAATGAAACGAACGTACACACTACGCATGAAAAACATTCTCATTCTGGGCTAGTCGGGTTAAAACCGAGAAACATAGCATTTAACGTTTCAACAAGGTGGTATGCGATCATGGCTATCCTCAGAACAACATTATATGTTAAATTTAAATATCTTGTCTACTATTT
Organism: Hypolimnas misippus; assembly: GCA_037950945.1. Classification (NCBI taxonomy): domain Eukaryota; kingdom Metazoa; phylum Arthropoda; class Insecta; order Lepidoptera; family Nymphalidae; genus Hypolimnas; species Hypolimnas misippus. Next base: position 11,886,985 of record JBBEEQ010000011.1, read on the forward strand.
ATAATCGAATAAACATAGTAAAGCCTTGAATAGTTGGCAGATAAAAATTTTGATCTTCTTGTTTCGCCCAAACCTAATAAAAGTTACAAAAATGCATAACGATTTATGTGGAAATTTAAATTGCCCATTATTCACGTTCCTTCGTCGCTTCCGTAATTGAGGTCATAAGTCACTTTTGAAATCGTTTAAGTAACTTTTTTTCTACAAAAAAATAATTGTAGATCCTATCTTCACTTCGAATATGTAAAATTGCATAATTCGTCGAGCTACCATCGATGATAGATAGCGATAAAAACATTTAAGATAGACATTCGAGGACTGCTAACTCGATATATGTTACTCAGGAAATTCTTGCGAACAATAAATTTTCAGAATTGTACAACAGAGGCGTTTCTCGCGATGTTACATAAAAGCCAATTGATATGACCAAGTAATAACCTTATACGTAGTATTATCAGCTATACTACAAAGTCTAAGAGGTTATAACAATATGAATACTATATGTATACTGTTACTATTATATTCTTGTATGTAATTGTAATTTTATGTTATTTTAGAATCGATGATATTGTATAGATGCTAATTTTCTTAACATTTCGATATTCTAAAGAAAAAGAGGAGTCTATAATTTCAACATGAATACGAATACAAAACAAATAAATGTTACTCGATTTAAATTTACAAATGTATCTAACATTGGCTTAAAGACACCTACGTGTACTAATTCGCCTCCTAACCTTGACCCCGACCTTGCCATCAATCACGTGGCCGTTAAACGACTGAGGCCTTACGCGTGTCACCCGCCATGACTCACGGATTAGTTCACACTACGCACGTTTATAGCTTGGCTGAAATTATTCGTGTCTAAAAATTAGCTTAATTGAATCCAAACAAATTCTAAAGTCTATATAATTATATAAAAATCAATTCCCGTGTGTTAGTCTCGCGTAAGCTCGAATAGGGCTTCTGTTTTTGCTTTATTCTGGTTGCCTTTTTCGGTCGTATGAAAATACCGAAAAAAAAAACCGTAATTAACAGCCGAAAAATAATCAAAATTGGTAGTTTTAAGTCGGAAATAGTCATCAATTATTTGAGATAATACACAAAAGTTAAACCCTGTATAGAATATAAGTGTAATGTAACGTGTATTGCGTGTTGCAGATGTAACGGCACGGGGCACATAGCGCGCGAGTGCGCGCAGAGCCCCGACGAGCCGTCGTGCTACACGTGCAACAAGACGGGGCACATCGCGCGGAACTGCCCCGAGGGCGGGCGCGACAACTCCAACCAGACGTGCTACAACTGCAACAAGGCCGGCCACATCTCGCGCAACTGCCCCGACGGCACCAAGACGTGCTACGTGTGCGGCAAGCCCGGACACATCTCGCGCGACTGCGACGAGTCCGAGCGGAACTAACGCCCGCACATGTCACAGATAAACTATGTATATTATGATGCCACGCACGGACTATAAGCAAAGGACGCGATACGCGACACTAGATCGTAAGACCACAGATTGTATGAAATTAATGCAACGGAATTATAAGACAGAGTAGATGCAGCGACGGTATTCTCGCGAGAGACTGAGGAGTATGATTTTTAAAATGTTGACTTGTATATAGGTCTCCCGCCGCGCGGGCAGCGCTCGCCGATAGGTTAATGTTTGTTCTTGCACGTGAACGAGTTGTGTTTTTAAATCATTTAATAATCGTGATTGAACTATTGATGAGGTAGCGTTACAGTTTTTAGCATTACAGAGTATATATTTAATATATTTTGTACAGATTTATTTGTCAAAAGATAAATTGGATGCTGGCGTATGATGCGTTTTCACTGAGGAGAGTTGGAAGCCCCGGAGCACCTGACCCCTACCGGACTCTCTTGTTCTTGTAGTGCAGTAGATGTCGCTCACGACTGCGGTCCGACGAGTCTCAAACGATATCCTGACACTATTGTGATAATTTGATTTTTATTTTCTATCAATTCCTTTGTTTATGAGGTCCTGCTGTCTTGTGGAGAATTCAGTGTTTAATTAGAATTTCATCAATCAGTATATTTTTTATTTTGTTATCCCTGACAATGTGCCTATGTACACTATAATGTAAAATATCAGCTTGCAGTGGGAGATAATAAACATCTTGCCTTATTTTTATCAAAGTTTCCATGTTGCCCTTTTTATCATATTTATTTTGATAACCTCTTCATACACATGCCTCGATTGAATCTCCCAAGAGTACAAAAAAAGCAGACTTTAGAAATCAACTATCATTTTATTCGACGGAACAAGAGGGCTATAACCTATCCTTTATCACACCTCAAAAAAACTGTTGCCAGATTATTGGGTATCTGTTTTTATAAATTTAAGTTAAAAAAAACTATATAGCTCAAAATATACAATTTTTACATCTTAACCACATCTGGCAACCCTATATTTAAAATAATACTGTAAACTATCTTGAATTTTTGTATAATACAATACAACATCGGACGTAGATGATCAAAATCTATATTCGAATAATAGACTAAATTGTTTTGAGTGTCTTTTATAACATTGGATTTTGAATTGATTCTAATAAGAATATTATTATTCAGTTATAACTTAAATTATCAGATTTAAAGCTAGAATTGCAGAAAAAAAATACATCATTTGGCGGCAAATCGCTCGCAATTAATGGTAATGAATGGCTTAATGAGGCCTCATTTCAACAGGAACTTACAGCTAAACGGTTCAATTGAAGTCTATTAAATTTTTCTATGAAGAAATTGTGCTATAAATGATGTTTCTGTCATCGACACTTTACTACAGATGCATAATTTCTTTAAATCGTTAAGGATTCTAATTTCATCTGTCTGTGTTGATATTTTTCAACTATAATATAACTGTTACAGCCCTGTATACAAATATTGTTGCAGTAGCGCTCGTAATTTATACTTTAGACGGTTAAACCCGACAGACGGAATTAGGCTCCCTGTCTGTACATGGAGCTATGTACAAGGAAAATCAATGCAAATGACACCTCACTACAAACTACTTAAAACATCTGGAAATTACAGAGCAAAAATACTCTTTAAAAAAACATTTTTATTGTTGCGCTGTAGACGCGATCGAATCTTGTTAATAATAAATAGACGCTGATAAGCAATAATGTGTCAACCCACAAAAGTTCAAATTTAGATATACTTATGTATTTTGATAATGCATTACGTATTTAGCATTATTAAAAAAATTAAGCCATCTGAACTAAATAAGTACGGAAAAAAGTTTATTAATCTAATGTGTATAATATTGTAGTGTGTTCCATATTTTGGATTATGCAATAATCCTAAATATTTTAACTTATTATATAAAACTATTAACAAGCCACTTTTCACTGCTTATAATTCATTATACATTTTATCAAAATAGAAAAGATGGATATATACTTCTTCAAACAAATTTTTTAAGAATAGGATTGACATCTTTAGACGCTATTTTCTCAATATGAACATCATGGCTGTACACAGTATTGCTTATCGGCGTCCAAATATCGGTTAGTGTTTTATAACAAGCACATACCTAACATGTATTTTTTTATTACACAAGATTTTTCTGCCTATACGGCAGTTAAAATTGGTAAGGTAAAATTTTTTCATAAAAATATGAAAGCAAAATTAATGAGCTATAAATTCAACTGCTGCAATCGAAAAACAAGTCACTAATAAAATTTTGTCTCAATATAGAATCAGTACATTGCAATAATTGTAAATAAATACCTCGGAGCTGACCATAACTAATGAATGAAACTGAAGGTTTCAGTGTCTTCATAAAAGCCATGATTGAATAAGACAAAAGTTTTTATTTCATATTTTTAAATATGAAACCAGATTTTCCGCTATTTTATTATATAGGTTTTTATGCTACAAAGCCATATACATTGTTCAGTAAGAGTTATTAATTGAGTATTCAGTTTAGTAAAATGCATAAAATATTTTTTCTTAAACTAATTGGATTAAGAAATAAATACATTTTTCTTGCGAAATTAAAAGAACTAACAAAAGGCACCTCTAAACAGAGATTTTAGCACAGATTTAATCCTGCGACTTGGTCAAGATCCATATTCTATCGACTGATTTTGTACCAAAGGCGGTAAGTATGTAATATATATGTAAAATAATTGATAAATCATAAAACTGACAATAAATAGAAAGTTGTCTACTTGAGCACAGAAGTAATAAAACGAATAAATCAGTATCACAACAACCTATCAAAGTTCTAATAGTGAAGAAAATAGTAATTTCGGAAATAAAAATAAGGTGACCGTTTACGAAATCGGTCTTTGTATTGGTTGTGTATCATTATAATTCTCGATAACAGCTTTTCAAAAAGCAAATCTAATTCAATATTTTGAAGAATAAGTAGTAGTGAGTAAAGAAAACTTTATTTAAATTGCTTCGCTACTTTTACCACTAACTACTATATATACAGTTCCAAATAATAATAATATATAGGCTATTCTAATACAAACTAGCAAGTTTATAAGTAAGATGAATAGATGTTTGTTGCCCTTTCACGCAAATACGGTTGAACATATTTTTACAAAACTACAATAGCTTATACATTAGAATATTACAAAGGCTGATTTGTATCAACATACTACTCGGGCGAAATTGCGTGCGCAGCTAGTAATTTTTGAATGTGGCAATATCTGTCTGCTTAACTAATGGAGCAAACAACCAAATACAAATGTGTTGTACATGTTTATGAAGAATAAATGGCTGTTAGTTTTTTTCTAAAGATAAGGATTCATGAGCCTCATTTTCTATAAATCATTAAACTCGTGATGAAACTGGTTTTGGTACTAACTGTTAAATTCGCAAATGTTACTGAATTTTAATTAGCCATTAAGTTTCGTGCTCTCATTTCTTCCAATTCCTTTCCATACATACCCCACTTATTCTATTTTTTAAGCTGGCAACATATTTGTGACTTGGTGTGCTGTTTGATTATAAAAAAATCACTTTTAACTTGAGCGTAAAAATTAAGAATGACGCTAGATTTAATGGCTACTTAAAATTAAGAATATCATTTGACCGCAAAAATGCTAGTTCTTAACTCTCTGATTTCTCTCGTATTATGCAAAGTAAAATTTTTAACTACTTAAATAAAATGTATAAAGAAGATAAAATATTTTATTCGAAAATATTTTTAAATGCTCATAATATTAAAATTGATTGTAAGTAGGTACAGTTAAGTTACAGTTATATACTATAGGGGAGATAATATAATAATAACAAATAGAGTGTAAAGATATTCATTTTGGCTTTTTACCACCTTCTGGACCGCTTGAAGTGGCCGTTACGTTCGAAACTACGAGTACTTCATTGCTTTTAGGTGTAGTCGACGAAAGGCGAGTATTCTGCGTATTTTTCGATTCAGTAGAAGCAGGCCCGCGCCAAGCCTAATCGTCGGGCGGCTGTCTAATATGCCTTTTTTACCCAACTGCGCGACGCATAGGAGGGTAATGTGGTTATCAGTCTATGTATGTATGTATCAAGTAGAATATAGTTGAATAGATACTCGTACCGTTTTACAACCATAAGGAAGAGTTACATTGGTTTTTCTTAAATTATTTTTTCATATGGAATTTTTCTTTAAGGATCGATTAGCCCGGGCCTTTACCTAGACCTTTCGGACTCGGCGCCGTCGTGCGCCGCATGACTTTGTCCGTATGGACGGCGCGGGCCTGAGTAGAAGTCATCTCGCTTTGTTTTAAATTAAAGAAGAGTCAAAACTGAAATATTTCTCGGCTAAATATTCAATAGCGTAGGGATTTATAACTCGCTTTGCTTTTGCTAATTTCACTCTTTTCTTACAACTACTGCAATTATTACTTTTACCCATTATTTATTTATAAGTATTTTTCTTATGCTTATTGCCAAGAGGGACTCTACACATATTCTTCAGAATATTTCTTAAATATATCATAAATTTTATATGCTCTCAAAGCGCAACGTTGTTTACGTTTAATTAGTATTTTTAATGTCTATACATTTTATAAGTCTATATGTAAATGTTGAGAAACAGAAGAACAATCTAATTTTAAAAAATATTATATTTTATCAATCTTATATTTCGTTAGTATTAGATACTTCACAACATTAACTTATCTATTATCTTTTTTCTTTATTTTGTTTTGTGGCTTATCTATTATTCAGAATTATTGATGTTAGTTGGATAATGGCTGCACTTCAACGTAACGGACATATTTTTAATCTACGGTGCAATGCGCAACGCTGCGCGATAATTAAGCTGGGTACTCACTAGCGAACTGTAACTTTTTGTACGTTTCCCTTGCTATGAATTATAGTTTATACATATTTTGCAAACCGAAAATTATAAAATTTATTATAGTTACAGTGCTTCTACGGTTATCAGGTTTTTTTTACGGCGTATAGCCCATGATAGTACTTCTATTCAGTATGAATGATTATTGATTAATTTTAGTGACGTATCAATAAAATAAATCAAGATCTAGTTATTGTCACTGAAATAGTTAAAATTAAAGCTCGTTAGTAAATAAGGCTGTAGATAATTGTTGTAATCTTTACTGTAGAATAAGAGAAATAAACAATACGATTTATCTTAATTTTTTTATTTATCGTTATTACTTACGTATGTTAATAACACAATAGATGATTTTATGAAACTCTTTATTTGTAAGCATGTCATAAAATTGTAAGTTTATAATAATTATTAAATAGTTTTAAAATGCTTTTATGTTATTCCTTTAATTGTCCCCAATTTTATTAAAAAAATAATATTTAAAAGATTAATATACTGTTTGATTCTTTATTTTGAGAATCACACTTAAGTGCTCTAAAGTGTATTGGTAGCTTTATTTGAAACTTCCGGCGATAGAAATACGGTTTGTTGCTGTCAATTTAAATTGTCATTAACCGGGCGTGGTGCGGCTGCGCCGAACGGGTTTTGGCTTTGGTTGGATACTTTTCAGCGTGAAGTGAGTAATGTGACGGTGTAACGAACTTGTTTATTTATCGTAAACAGATTTTCAGTATCATTAAAAAGGATTGTATGATTTTGGAGGAAGTAAATATCAAATATCGTTACCAGTGTAGTGTTTGTGTTTACGTTCGTGTATATTGTGCAAAAACAAAAAGCCAGGCGTTTCCATGGGCGTTAACTTCAGGTTAAGTAATAGTAAGTTATTATTGAATTAAAATCGGGGTTAATCATGTCTTGAGCTGTTTACTGAAGTCTTTAGTATAGATTTCATATCTCATTGGGTATTTCAAACGTATCTAGATTAAATTAAAATGTTTCAACATTGTTTACTTCATGACTGAAAGCTGAAACAAAACAGACTTACCACGAATGTTATTAGTTTTATGAACACCTTAAGACATACTTAAAGTTTATTTTAACAGTATCTTATCATGTAAATCGGAATTACATTTATAGTATCCAGCATTCCAATTACTTTGATTTAAATGCTTTGTGTAACCTATCATAAAGTTATTAAAGTTTTATGAAAAAGTTACGAGATTGAAAGTGCTCAAAGTTTTTACCTGTTACAGGCTAATGAAATCATAAGACTGAAGTATGAATCTCAAACCTCTATACATCATACCAATATTGCTCCTGCAATCATGCCTGGCGGATGATGACGATGACGACTCACTAACGTACAATCCCAACAATCAAATAAATCCAACATATGACTACAACACAAATGATCCCAAATACGATCCTAGCAGAAGATTCTCAAACAGAAATCAGTTTGATTTAAATCAATATGACAATCGCAATCAGAATACTGATCAGAGATATAATCAGTACGGTAATCGGAATGATCCGACATACCAGAATCCGTACAGTCCTGATAATACACCGAGGCCTGCATGGGACAGTGGCCGGACATACAGCAATTCATACAAAACTGCTGAGTTAGAACATGACAGTGTTATAATAAATGAAGCGTAAGTAGCAGATTTTATTTTAGGACTTTTTATTCATTAATAAGAAATGCAGATTATTTTATGATGAAAACAGGTCAGTCCATCCACCCGATAGAAATAGGTCACCTCTATTCATTGACATCACTAAGAATGAGAAGTATAAGCCATTACATACATTGCTAATGGGATGTCAATCATGTAATCTATGTACGCTACTAAGGCTACTTACACACTGTGCAGGAGCAGTGGTGATTTCTGTGTATATTATACTTTGTGTTTAAATAATAAAATAATATTCATGTGAAAGTTTATGGCTCGCTGACAATGTTATAAATATTAAAGGCTTTACTTTTGTACAAAACTGTGTACAAACAGTTTTATACATTAGCATTTAGACCATTGCACAAATTGTTAATGTTTAGTAATGAGAGAAAAACTAAGGTATAGCTATGCCCTGAAGCTCTTTCCTTTTTGTATTAACAAAAATATAACAAGTGTCATTTCTTTGCAGCACCTATTTCATAGTTGCATCACGAATGGTACGACCAGGTCAAATATACAAAATTTCAGCCAATATACTGAGAACTCGTCTCCAGATGACGATAAGGGCATCTATATCATGTAACGGTGTGGAAATAGCAGACGTCATTGAGAAAGTAAAAGAAGGAGTGCCCGAAATTCTTAACATGAGAGTGAGTATGCAAAAATATACAGTAGACTTATAGATTTTAAGTAAACTAATCATACATTATCTTTATTTTTAGCTTTCAATATTGATACAAATTGTTAGATCAATAAATTGTTTCATATTTCTATGCACCTTTCAGTAGCAAGATTTGATAAGATTGTTTAATATTTATAATTGAGTGAATATATTTTTTAAGAATAATACCTTGGTAGTATTCGCCCAAACAAGTATAATGTAAAATTGTTAAGTTAAACTGCTGACAAAAATGGGTCACTGTAGTTATAATCGTATTTGCAAATCAATCAATCATTTTAGGTACCAGCAACGTCTGTCCCCGGCGATTACAAACTTCGCGTCGAAGGCTTGTATCTAGATGATCCGTTTGGTGGACGTGCATTTGTAAACGAGACACAGCTGTCCTTCTCGCAAAGATTCATGACGATATTCATACAAATGGACAAACCTGTTTATATGCAGAGCCAGACAGGTAACTGCACATTTTAATAATCATTATGGTTCGTAATTAGCATTTTAAATACATACAAGCTCTTGCGCGCGGCTTCTGCTGGGCTAATGCAAAGTTTACTTTGAAAGTACACACGTATATACGTAAAATATAGCCCATGACTATCTAGAATTATATACCTTTCAAATGGTACATAATGTTAAAATTATGGAACATTTTTCATTGAAATATGTTGAATAGTTTCAGGAGTTTACTTTGCACATGTAAAATACACTCTCTATTATTAGTATACATTTATTTATTATTCATTCTTTACAATAATAAAAACATGTGGGTATAATAATAGCATTTATAAAAATGTAGCTCTGATGGAACATAATAAAAATCATATTAAATGCAAGAAAATTAAACAAAAAAAAAACAAGTTTTAAAGTTTCATATTCAATACATATATTACAATATTATGTTCTTAATCTAAATAGTTTATTCTAAATACTTGGTTCTCAACCAACTGAACTGTTAGTTAAGTGCCAGGGTTATTTTGGGAGCTAACGACTAACAGTTAAAAATATGTTCTATAACTGAAAGTTAGGGAGCCAAGTGGGTTATGCTAAGGAAATACATCGCGGGATTTTACTAATTACTTCCTTATTCATTTATCTTTTAAAAGTTTTAAAACCTATTTTTACACTTGAGTTAAAAATTGACTTATTAAAACTTGATTTTTGAACTTAAAACTTGTTATATAAAAATATAGTTAAGGACAAAGATGTTATGACAAAAATATATAACAAACAAGCTCATTTATTTTACATAATCAATTGACTAGTAGCAGAAATATGTGCTAAACATTTCCTTTAGCAGTCTAAATTATTATTATACTAAAGTTATTTTTTTATTTAAAATTGTATACACTTACACTAAATATATTTTATAAGGGTCAAAAATATGTTATTTGGAATTTTTTTAATAAATAATAAACTAAATTTTGCTTTCAGTTCGATTCCGTGTTATTCCCATAAATACGGAGCTAAAGGCGTTTGGAAGGGCCATTGACGTGTTTATCCTCGATCCAAATCGACGTATTATGAAAAGATGGCTTTCGAGACAGGTAAAATATTATTCCTTAAAGTAAATAATCAAGAATATGTATAAAAAAAAACAACTAATTTCATAAATTAAGCTGAGTATTTTCAATAAACTTTACACATTACATAATAGCCTATTTGACAGTCAAGTTACCTTAAACAGACTCAGCTGAACAAAGAAACCATAAATTGAAATGTGTCTTTCAAAGGCTATGTATCATTGTCTTTAAATTGCAAGTTTTTGTTACAAATCGTTGTGACTGGCTAATGTAATAGTGATACAAGATACTTCTTTTCCTTTAGAATCTTTTTATAGAAGTGCCTATCTAGATAGAAAAAAATAGAGAGCTACAAATAGAATGTGTAATGATGAAAATACATTAAGTCCTTTGATATGATGTTATAAAAAATAATAAAAAAGTGTATTTGTGTAACATGGCGTGATCCTTATTTAACAATTTCTAACCACATGAGAAATTATCGATCAAATAATTGAACTGAATCATATTTTATATTGAAAAAGTTTAATAAAAACTAATATTTGAAAATTTGTGATTTTCGTTCTGGATAATGTGGTAACATACAAAACAAAGTCCAATTAAGACAAGTAAAGAATAATTGAGTATAAATAGTAACCCATGCGCAAATCCAGATCAATAAATATGAAAGTTATAGAGAATTTGTTTAGAATTGTATTTGTAAAAAAAAAATGTGCAATATTTTTTGGTGTAGAGCAACTTCGGCACGGTGAGCCTGCAGTACCAGCTGTCGGACCAGCCGCTGTTCGGCGAGTGGGCGGTGCGCGTGGAGGCGCTGGGGCAGCTGGAGGAGGCGCAGTTCCTCGTCGAGGAGTACTACCAGACCAGGTTCGAGGTGAGGACGAGTGTTTGTCATTGTTTTGTTTTTGAGATTTATAATTACTTTATATGATATTAATTTTAATATGACAATATTTTTGAATGTTAATATGTAACTTTACACAATAAATATTTTTTTTGCAATGTTCCCAAATTGAAATTGATTCACTACACATACATTTAGACAAAATTATACTTTAATTTTTTAAATTTTAGGTTTAAGTATTAATCGTTTTTACAACAACTACAAGGAAATGTCCCAATCAATGCATAATGGAAGATTCACTTAGTTTACTCCAAAGACATTTCAGTCATATTTCAGTAGTGACCGTTTATGTGTTTACTTAGTTACTTTGTCTCCCTGCCCACAGGTGAACGTGACGATGCCGGCGTTCTTCTTTAACACGGAGCAGTATATCCACGGGAGGGTGATGGCCAACTACACGTCGGGCGCGCCCGTGCGGGGCAACCTCACACTGCGCGCTACGCTGCGCCCCGTGCCGCACTACCGGCCCGCGCACTACCGCCGCGGACAGTTCAACAACCGCGGCCCCGCCGGCGCGCAGGCCTCCGACCAGTACACTAGAGGTATACCTCACACTGCGCGCTACGCTGCGCCCCGTGCCGCACTACCGGCCCGCGCACTACCGCCGCGGACAGTTCAACAACCGCGGCCCCGCCGGCGCGCAGTCCTCCGACCAGTACACTAGAGGTATACCTCACACTGCGCGCTACCCTGCGCCCCGTGCCGCACTACCGGCCCGCGCACTACCGCCGCGGACAGTTCAACAACCGCGGCCCCGCCGGCGCGCAGTCCTCCGACCAGTACACTAGAGGTATACCTCACACTGCGCGCTACCCTGCGCCCCGTGCCGCACTACCGGCCCGCGCACTACCGCCGCGGACAGTTCAACAACCGCGGCCCCGCCGGCGCGCAGGCCTCCGACCAGTACACTAGAGGTATACCTCACACTGCGCGCTACCCTGCGCCCCGTGCCGCACTACCGGCCCGCGCACTACCGCCGCGGACAGTTCAACAACCGCGGCCCCGCCGGCGCGCAGTCCTCCGACCAGTACACTAGAGGTATACCTCACACTGCGCGCTACCCTGCGCCCCGTGCCGCACTACCGGCCCGCGCACTACCAATTATTTTTATTGTTAATATATTTAGGTTAAGAATTTTATTTTAGGTACGTATTTTGGCTATTTATACATCCGAAGATCTAATAAAAAAATTGTTTTTGCAGTTCGACCAAACTACAACCCGTACATTTACAACGAGACCGGCTACTCGCCGTACGAGTACGACGGCCAGCTGGACGAGTACGGGCGGCCGGTCAACTACCGGCCCGGGCAGCCTAACCAGCTCGACCAGCCGGACTGGTGGTACGACCCGCAGAAGGTCTACACGAGGATGTTTAATTTTGTAAGAATCGTTTTGTAATGAGTTTAAAAATTCAATTATTTTAAATTGCTTAGGAATTCTGGTAAAGCTAAGTAAGGGTGATTTTCATAATTTTTAATCTTACTAGATAAAAAATTATCAGCAAATGAGTTCATAATAAAATGATGTCCTTAACTATTGTAAATATTAACTATTGACAAATTTTATTGAATTTAAAATTTATGGATTAAATATTCAATTTATTATATATTTCATGTTAAGTTTATACTGTTCGTTTTACGCAGGATGAAAAATATCCTTTCTGGATGCCAAGGCCGGAACCCATCGAGCTTGCCACCTACAACCTGAACAATCCCAACTACAACACCTACACCACCGCTTCCTCGTACAACTACTACAACGACCCTAATTATAACAAGCTGCCGTATTTCCGATTTGTGAGTAAATTTTAAATAATGCTACCATAGAAATTTTACTGGAATATTTTGAAAATATTGCCTAATAGAGACAATTATTCATTCTGTTCTTAATTTATGATTACGGTATAAACAATTTATATGCCATTATTATTTGGATTGCTGTCTTATGTAATCGAGTTCTTTATAAGAACATTTTATATTTTATCATGCAAAAGACTTCATATTGTAGATTTAGCAAAATAGGATTTTTATTTTGTATAATTAATAAAATATATTTGTTTCTAGTTCAATGGCACATATAACTTTAGATACCCCATGTCTGAGTTAGCTCAGTTAGTACCCACTCTGGATGGTGTGGAAGTCATCATCACCGCATCTGTTGGTGATCCGTTCCTGGACGAAGTGATAGAGGGTTACAGTATTGCTAGGATCTTCAATTCGTCACTCTCTGTGACTTTCCTTGGTGGTGAACTGCAAGTTTTCAAGCCGTCTATGCCGTTTGATGTTTATGTGAGTATATAACTATTTAGTTTTTTTTAGAAAAAAATGTCAAATATTTTCACAGGAAAAATTGTCTTAAAAATATCGACCTTTTATAAGGTATAACTAATAATAGTGTATCGTGTATGCACCAGATGGCGGTGTCGTATCACGACGGCTCGCGGCTGCCGGCGTGGCAGGCGGCCGGCGTGTCGCTGCACGTGACGGGCTCGCTGGAGGGCCGCGGCGGAGCGCTGCAGCCGCGCCGCCCCACGCTGCTGCCCGGACACGACGCCGTGTGGCACCTGCGCCTCGACCTGTACGACCTGCTCGGTGCGTGACACGTGACACACTACACTGCACCGCATCACATTACACTACACTATGCAGCCGCGCCGCCCCACGCTGCTGCCCGGACACGACGCCGTGTGGCACCTGCGCCTCGACCTGTACGACCTGCTCGGTGCGTGACACGTGACACACTACACTGCACCGCATCACATTACACTACACTATGCAGCCGCGCCGCCCCACGCTGCTGCCCGGACACGACGCCGTGTGGCACCTGCGCCTCGACCTGTACGACCTGCTCGGTGCGTGACACGTGACACACTACACTGCACCGCATCACATTACACTACACTATGCAGCCGCGCCGCCCCACGCTGCTGCCCGGACACGACGCCGTGTGGCACCTGCGCCTCGACCTGTACGACCTGCTCGGTGCGTGACACGTGACACACTACACTGCACCGCATCACATTACACTACACTATGCAGCCGCGCCGCCCCACGCTGCTGCCCGGACACGACGCCGTGTGGCACCTGCGCCTCGACCTGTACGACCTGCTCGGTGCGTGACACGTGACACACTACACTGCACCGCATCACATTACACTACACTATGCAGCCGCGCCGCCCCACGCTGCTGCCCGGACACGACGCCGTGTGGCACCTGCGCCTCGACCTGTACGATCTGCTCGGTGCGTGACACGTGACACACTACACTGCACCGCATCACATTACACTACACTATGCAGCCGCGCCGCCCCACGCTGCTGCCCGGACACGACGCCGTGTGGCACCTGCGCCTCGACCTGTACGACCTGCTCGGTGCGTGACACGTGACACACTACACTGCACCGCATCACATTACACTACACTATGCAGCCGCGCCGCCCCACGCTGCTGCCCGGACACGACGCCGTGTGGCACCTGCGCCTCGACCTGTACGACCTGCTCGGTGCGTGACACGTGACACACTACACTGCACCGCATCACATTACACTACACTATGCAGCCGCGCCGCCCCACGCTGCTGCCCGGACACGACGCCGTGTGGCACCTGCGCCTCGACCTGTACGATCTGCTCGGTGCGTGACACGTGACACACTACACTGCACCGCATCACATTACACTACACTATGCAGCCGCGCCGCCCCACGCTGCTGCCCGGACACGACGCCGTGTGGCACCTGCGCCTCGACCTGTACGACCTGCTCGGTGCGTGACACGTGACACACTACACTGCACCGCATCACATTACACTACACTATGCAGCCGCGCCGCCCCACGCTGCTGCCCGGACACGACGCCGTGTGGCACCTGCGCCTCGACCTGTACGACCTGCTCGGTGCGTGACACGTGACACACTACACTGCACCGCATCACATTACACTACACTATGCAGCCGCGCCGCCCCACGCTGCTGCCCGGACACGACGCCGTGTGGCACCTGCGCCTCGACCTGTACGACCTGCTCGGTGCGTGACACGTGACACACTACACTGCACCGCATCACATTACACTCTATAGCTGTAGAGCACCTCCCGCAACACTTCGTCACGTACATTATGTCAACTAACAGCCCATTCCCGCCAGGCCTCGAGAAGGACCCGAACTACCGCGAGGTGCTGAACAGCGTGACGGGCGTGCGGCTCAGCGCGTCGCTGACGGACGCGCTGGGCGGGCGCGCCTCCGCCGACGTGCGGCTGCTGGCGCACGTCAGCCCCGACCACCACCACCTGCGCGTGTCCACGTCCACCACCGACGCCAGGGTGAGGATGCTACGCACTCTTGACCGGTAATCCGAACGTTTTGTAAGGTACTCTCGGATTATCGATTTTGTCGGATTTTAAAAAGTTATCAGTTTTCTATAGGTTGACCAATGTCTGAGACTACCTTATAATACATCGAAATAAATTTATATGTACATATGTTTCATGCCAGATTACAATGGGATGCATTTGACACCGGCTGAAATATTCAGTGGCCCTGTATTTTTAATTAATATTGTTACCAAGAAAAAAAAACGAGAAAAAAGAGAAAAACGATGAATTTCAAGTGAAGGACCGATATACGTATAGTTTTTTAAAATTTATTTGATGTAAATTTTTTTCGGTCAGGTTGGCGAATACGTCATCTTCCACGTGCAGAGCAACTTCTACATGGAGTCGTTTAATTACGTGCTTATGTCGAAGGGAATTATTTTAACAAGTGGTCAAGAAACCATGCAGGTATTTAATATTTTTGAAAGGCAATTGTTTGAAAATTAAAAAAAAAATACGTTATACAGCTATCTATTATATATTGTATTCGTTTCCAACATTGAAAAGCTCATCAATTGACTTTCCGATCCATATATACTTTCTGTTGTCATGGTCAGTCGCTAGCTGGTTGATCGACAACGTCGTGCAAAGTGCTCTGCGTTTAGTGCTCTGCGAGTGCATGAATCCCTGAGCAAATAACTTATCTATTGTTATATGATTTTATAAATTGTAGTGGCATGGGTACAACATACCAAACGTGAAATTCAGTTCAGTATCAATCAATTTGGTATATCTGTTTCCATACAAAATTCATAACATAAAGCATTATAAAGTACCGCTCAGACCTCCAGCCAAGTTTGTTGTTGATGTGGGTGTGTTACGGCTGCGCAGGAGGGCGTGCGCACATTCTCGCTGTCGGTGTCGGCGGAGATGGCGCCGGTGTCGACGCTGCTGGTGTGGGCGCACCGCCGCCGCGCGCTCGTGCTGGCCGACTCGCTCACCTTCCCCGTCAACGGCATCTCCACCAACAACGTAAGATCAACTTCTTCATTGTTTACATTGAGCATCCGACTCGAAGGACCACTTTTTAAGATCTAGTTAAAACTATTAAGAAAATTTTATTAGGAAGGCTACTAAAATCTTTGGTTTTGTGTAATCAAGCTCATAATAATTCGATAATAATGAAAATCGTTTCATAATTGAATCGAAAATTAATCGAATTAAAAATTATATTCTCTAGTTACACTACTACTACTTAATTTCAAATCTTAAATGTTTACAAATTAGCGTGACAACCAGTTAGACCGACGCATTGTTCCAGTTCACGGTGCACGTGAACAACCGCAAGCACCGCACGGGCGAGCGCGTGGAGGTGGCCATCTACGGCGAGCCCGGCGCCTACGTGGGGCTGTCCGCCATCGACCACGCCTTCTACACCATGCAGGCCGGCAACGAGCTCACCTACGCCAAGGTAACCTTTACCACCACCCACCACCGATTCTTTATTTGGCAGAGGAAATCTTTAAAGATACTCAATTTCTGGTTGTGTCAAGTCTTCGAATTTCGGAGGGACAAGTATTTGTGTAAAAATCAGTAAGATACACAGAAATTGACATCTAACCTCGGCAATCTATAAACGGAAACGAGCAATACCTTAGATTATTATTTTTAAGTGGAACATAATGTATTAGATGTTTGTGTTTACAATTTTGACTAGCAACTTAACGTACTCTTAAAGACATGGCTAGATCATAATAACTGCTATCCGAAATTGGAATCTTACTAAATAAATGTTCGCAGGTGATATCAAAGATGTCTCACTTCGACGAGGCGACGAACGGCACATTTGCGTACACGTGGCGCTCGCACTTCGGCGACGCGGACGAACTCGTGTACTTCCCTTCGCCGAGCTTCGGTATCGACGCCAATCGCACCTTTGAGTGAGTGAACATCTTAAATATATTCGTACTGATGTAGTACAAGGTTTAATAACTACTAAATTTGACTGTTACTGTAATGTAGATTTGTATCGTTATTGTAATTACTAAGTTATACAGTTATTTGTTTGTTTGGTAGTACTTGCTAAATAAATATAGACGGTATAAACATGCCAAGAGTCAACGGAGCGTAGTATTAGTTATAAATGTCAATGAATCTCTAATATAACTACTTGTCATCTTGGGTCACCTCAAGGCCCTTTTCGTCTCATGTCGATGCTACAGCAACCATGTGCCTCGTGCAGGTACGCGGGGCTCGTGGTGCTGAGCGACGTGGCGGTGTGGCGGCGGCCGTCGCTGTGCAACGCGTCGCTCGGCTACGGCGAGTGCCTGGACGGCGCCTGCTACCCCTTCGAGAAGCACTGCGACGGCACGCCCGACTGCGCCGACCGCACGGACGAGGCTAATTGTTAGTGTCAATTGTCACCTACGCTTCTACATCTCTCATATGCATTGTTGGATTTTAGAAGTAATCGAATAATTAATAAATTAATATTTGAAAATATCCATAGGTTATATCTGTCTCGAAGGACCAAAAAAGGTTATGTACGGATTATACGTATCCTGTACGCTATTGGTACCAATCAATATTAACTAATATGAAATGAATTGATAGAAGTTTATTTGCTATAAAAGCTCTTTTAAATGTTGTGTATTTAAAAAAAAGTCCAAATGTATAATGGAGACTATTTTCTCTTGGATGATCTCGGATCTTCAGCACACGTCCGAGCCCAAAGCCTTGGTCTGGTATCTAAGAGCGTGTCAAACCCCCAGGCAAGCACGACGACTCGTTCGAGCTGGCGCACTTCCGCAAGTTCCGCTTCAACCGCATCCAGCGGCAGTACGACAACGCGTGGCTGTGGCGCGACGTCAACATCGGGCCGCACGGGCGCTACGTGTTCACGCTCGACGTGCCGGCCGCGCCGGCGCACTGGACGCTGTCCGCCTTCGCCATGTCGCCCGCCGCCGGGCTCGGCATGCTGGCGCGCCCGCTCACGGTGAGGGAGACGATCGCCGCCTGGCAGGCTATTGAGATGTGTATTTGGTGTGATTAATGGAGAGCTCTCCACGACACTGTCCACCTACGCCACATATTACTACGTCACATTGAGCGTATCGAACACATCCTACTACTAATATACAAAACTCTACACAAGAAATGATGTATGTTTTATAATTACAGAAAACAATAATATAATATACTTTTAAATGTTTCTACAGTATGTTGGCATTTTGCCGTTCTTCATCAAAGTGGAGGGCCCCGACCGCTGCAAGCAAGGCGAGCAGCTCGGTCTCCGAGTAGCAGTCTTCAATTATCAACCGCAGAATATTGAGGCCGTCGTAGTTCTCGCCGCGTCACCCGATTACAAGTTTGTGCACGTGGAAGAGAATGGAATTGTAAGTGAATAAAAAATTTTGCTTTTGGTTGATGACCTTGGTATGTATTTGATATTTGGTTGCCTAAGATGGTAGGCTGTCTCATAGCTGATACAATATGCTGAGCGTAAAAAATGTATTCGACTTTACTATCAAAATACATTTTGGAAAACCTCATATTACTGCCAGAGATAATATTTGAATTTCGTCATTCGCCGCTCGCTATGTAACGGCCGCCACATGACGCTAGGAGTGAAGTAACAGCAGAGCTAATGCGAGCGCCCCGCAGGTGCGCTCGTACAACCCGCGCACGTCGTTCGGCGAGCACCAGTTCTTCGTGTACATCCTGGCGGGCGACGCGGCCGTCGTGCACATCCCCGTGGTGCCGGCGCGCCTCGGCACCGTGCGCGTCGACGTGCACGCCTCCACGCTGCAGGGCACGCACCGCGCGCACAAGTACATCACCGTCGAGGTGCGTACTCACCGCGCACCACGCCGCGCCACCTCTTCGTGTATACGCCAGCACGCACCACCATGCAAAAACACTGCATTGCTACACGCATCCTTAAGCACCAAAATACACCGTCGTACTTTAACACTTACCAATAAATATCAACACAGAGCAACATCCATCACTAATACCCATCGCGCGTCAGAAATATTCACTACACATCACCTACCACTAATATTACTACACGCCACGCACCACAAGGCACCTACGTATACCACTAAGCATCAACACAAATCTAAGCGCACCAACACATCATACAAAATACCAGTATGTACTAAACATAACGCACCAACATGCGTAGCGCTGCAGATTACGACGCAGTACTACCCAGTACCGTGGGCTGCTACAAATTATTTTACCCCGGGCATTATTAATACTACTGTAATATAACACACATCACCACCGCGCACCACACTATTGTTTTGACGCTTCATTACAGATGACATCACAGCCTATATGTTTATTGAAGCTTAAACTAAAATGATATATTATATTTATGTATAAACTCCTTTACAGGCTGACGGTATACCTCAATACCGCCACCAGTCCGTGCTACTGGATCTGTCGAACCGCGCCTACGTGTTCCAGTACATGCATGTCAATGTCACTGAAACACCTATCATCCCCTACGAAGTGCACCGCTACTATGTGTTCGGGTCCAATAAGGCGAGGATATCGATAGTTGGAGATGTCGTCGGACCGCTCTTCCCTACAATGCCAGTTAATGCCACTAGTCTTCTTGATCTGCCAATGGTGAGTTTGAGTGAAAAAATTTATTCTAAAAATGTTTATAACTTTTTAAACAACAAAAATACAGCTACCTAAAAAATCTATTCATTTAATAATTTCATTTAATAATTAAAACGAACATACTACTACGAAAACGCTGATTTGCATCAAAATTACGCTGTTAAACTAATGTCTTTGGCCTAGTACAAACAACATTAACATAACTATATACGTATTTTCTATTCCAGGACTCAGCAGAACAGAACATGTTCAGCTTCGCGGCGAACATGTACCTGACGCTGTACATGCGTCTCATCAACCAGCGCAACCGGACCCTTGAGCGCGACTCCTTCTACCACATGAACATTCTGTACCAGAGGCAGCTCTCGTTCATGAAGCCAGACGGCTCCTTCAGTCTGTTCCGCAGCGACTGGTAACGTTTATAAACATGTATTTTAAATAATTTTTACTTTTCGAAAAATAAATTTTGATCAGTTGATTGAAACAAAAGTAAATCAATAATTTTTGAATCTCTAATGACTAAATTGGAAATGATTTTTAAATTCAAATTATAAACGTGAAAAGCTTCTATTTATGAATGTTTGTTACTCTTTCATGCAAAAACTAATTCTGATGGAATTTTACAGGAATATATTATATAGCTTATACGATACCTCATACGCTCATACGATGCGAAAAGTTTAAAATATAATTTATTATTCTATATATTCTATATAAATAATACATAATAAATATTCTAATAATTGGTAATTATTCTATAATTGTGTAGGAACCAATCAGCGTCAAGCGTATGGCTGACATCGTTCTGCGCCAAAATATTCCAAGATGCGTCCTTCAACGAGTGGGAGAACTTCATCTACATTGATCCTGATGTATGTTTTTATTTATATTTTTATAAATCGCCATTTATATATAGTATATTAAATTAAATTTGCTATCATTGCTATAATTTTTTAGGTAAGGAACATTTTGCGATATCCATTTTTAATCAATTTTTGGCCCATTTACCTTTTCTTTTGTTTGAAATGAAAAAATTATATACTTTCCTATTGGTACCATAGAATTTTCACCAAAATCGGTTAAGTAGTTTGATTTAACAAGTATGGCATTAAAATAAACGAAATTACATACTTGACTTTAAAAGTTGGTTCTCTTCTTTAAAAAGTCTTATTGTATTATCTGTGTTGAATGGTACTTTGCAATTATTTGTTATAAGATGTCTAAGTTGTAATTCTGCTATGTAGCAATTCCGATATGTAAGCACAAACGAAACGAACAGAAAAAACATCATTCCTGTCTGTTGCGTTTGTGCTTACTCATGTAGACTTATTAAAATAGAGCCCTGTTGACACGACTTCGTATAAAATGCCGGCGCGTGTGCAGGTGATATCGATGGCGGTGTCGTGGGTGCTGGAGCACCAGCGGCCCGAGGGCGCGTTCTACGAGGTGACGTGGCTGCCCGACCGCAACGCCAACAGCACCATCGCCGTGCCGCTCGACTCGCAGCTCTACCGCGAGGCCGGCTCCCAGCTCAAGGGCCTGCAGGTACTGCACTTCCACGATACAGGGGTTTCATTCTGATGGGGCAGTGGGAGAAAAGGTGGTTTGATAGTTAAGGAAAACTGCATTGAGAAATTAACAGAAAAATAACAAGACTAAATAAGAATAGTATGGTTGTAAAAAATAAATGTAAATATAGTATGAGTTATCCTGTATATAAGTACACTATACTATACTATCCGATATAAAAAAAAGACTTTGGCAGTAGTACAATAGCAAACTAGCTGAAGGTCGTTTAGACGTTTTATGTAACAGTGCGGTTTTGTAAAACTGCTGATCTGGCATTTCATCTGTGACATAGGACAACAATATACAATTTAATACAATTTAATCTATACACGTTTACAATATAACATGATTGAATTAGATTTCAATTGAAATTTGTCACTATATGGTAATAAAATATTAACAGGTCAACAATTCGATAATACTGCAACGTAATCTTACACT
This sequence comes from Hypolimnas misippus, assembly GCA_037950945.1. Classification (NCBI taxonomy): domain Eukaryota; kingdom Metazoa; phylum Arthropoda; class Insecta; order Lepidoptera; family Nymphalidae; genus Hypolimnas; species Hypolimnas misippus. The sequence goes on from JBBEEQ010000011.1 coordinate 11,909,038, forward strand.
CACCGCGCAAGTTGTCATCACTCTGGAGTCTGTGAAGAATCTGAAAGACATCGGTGTGAGAGAGGTGAGTCAAGTTTTACAATTTTAATGAAGTATTTTAATAAAACAAACTGACATTTGTGGTTGGTGTGACTAGCATTGACTGCATTGTGTGATGAGCACGCTGCGACACTCGTTCGATTGTTGTGATATGTATAATTCGATTTACGTAAGTCTAAATGTGTGAATACAAGGTAGAGATGTGTGAAAAAAAGCCTTAAAACATTTAATGCATATAATATCTTTGTCTTCTTTTATGTCTTTATTTGATAAATATATTAAAATAATAAAATAAAATTTTCTTGTGTTTACGGCAGGTAGATCTTAGAGAATTGATCCCCAAAAACTATTCCATATTCGATAATACAATTTTTAATTTCGAATTGTATATTTAAAAAATATTTTTAATGTGATAACATAATTATATTAAAACTTTTTAAAAATTTAAATTAACGAAATGTTTAAACAACTGTCCCAATACCTAATAGTGCAGAGCGTAATGCATATACTCCAGAACACACCCTGAGATGTATGTTCCCGCAGGGCCTGAGCGCGCGCGTGGCGACGGCGCAGCAGCGCGGCGTGGCGTGGCTGGAGCGGCACCTGCAGCTGCTGCACGAGTGCGGCGAGCCGCTGGCGCTGGCGCTCGTGGCCTACGCGCTCACCGCCGCCAAGGCGCCCAGCTCCGAGCACGCCTTCCGCCTGCTGAAGCGCCACCAGCGCACCGAGGGTACCTACATTACTGTACTACACACTACACCTGCGCGCGGCGTGGCTGGAGCGGCACCTGCAGCTGCTGCACGAGTGCGGCGAGCCGCTGGCGCTGGCGCTCGTGGCCTACGCGCTCACCGCCGCCAAGGCGCCCAGCTCCGAGCACGCCTTCCGCCTGCTGAAGCGCCACCAGCGCACCGAGGGTACCTACATTACTGTACTACACACTACACCTGCGCGCGGCGTGGCTGGAGCGGCACCTGCAGCTGCTGCACGAGTGCGGCGAGCCGCTGGCGCTGGCGCTCGTGGCCTACGCGCTCACCGCCGCCAAGGCGCCCAGCTCCGAGCACGCCTTCCGCCTGCTGAAGCGCCACCAGCGCACCGAGGGTACCTACATTACTGTACTACACACTACACCTGCGCGCGGCGTGGCTGGAGCGGCACCTGCAGCTGCTGCACGAGTGCGGCGAGCCGCTGGCGCTGGCGCTCGTGGCCTACGCGCTCACCGCCGCCAAGGCGCCCAGCTCCGAGCACGCCTTCCGCCTGCTGAAGCGCCACCAGCGCACCGAGGGTACCTACATTACTGTACTACACACTACACCTGCGCGCGGCGTGGCTGGAGCGGCACCTGCAGCTGCTGCACGAGTGCGGCGAGCCGCTGGCGCTGGCGCTCGTGGCCTACGCGCTCACCGCCGCCAAGGCGCCCAGCTCCGAGCACGCCTTCCGCCTGCTGAAGCGCCACCAGCGCACCGAGGGTACCTACATTACTGTACTACACACTACACCTGCGCGCGGCGTGGCTAGAGCGGCACCTGCAGCTGCTGCACGAGTGCGGCGAGCCGCTGGCTATTTGCATTTTCTAAAAAGATAATTTTTATAGAAATCAAATAATAAAATTATGTATTAACTCATACATGTTATTATTACAACAGGTGGGCTCGTGTACTGGGGTAAGGAGCCGGTCCCGCAACCGCCATATAAGATGGAAAACCAGAAACCGTTCTTATTGCCGCGCTTGCCGTACAAGTACGACTCAAACAACGTCGCCGCTACCGCCTACGCGCTGCTCGCGTGTATGGACCACCAGGTTTGAATATTGCTTTAATAGGAAAAATGTTATTGATAAAAAAAATATGCATTTACTTAACACGTTTACTTTTTTCCAGGACAACAATGAACCAATCGTAATGTGGCTTAATTCTCAACGGCTTAAAGACGGCGGTTGGGCGTCTACACAGGTATTCAAATGAGAAATAACACTAGTTAAGAAAGCTTAATAAAAACTGAATCACAATCGGTTCATCCGCTTAAAAGATGTCACACACACACATTTTTCTACAAGTTGTAATATATCCGGCTCGTAGGACCAAATTTGTCTGGTGTAAATCGACAAAATAATTTTATATGGTTTAAATAATGAGCAGTTTATTGTTTTAAATAGCAATTGTTTTGATAAATGGTAACTGGTTATTTATTTGAGAACACGCGGTGCAGTCGCTGACCTGTCTTTATATGATTAAAGGAAAGTATAATTTGTTTCAAATAAATGCCTGTGCCTGACTTTAATCGTGCAGGGGTTAAAACGATATCATCTCGCATAATGTTTCAGGACACATACGTGGCGCTGCGCGCCCTGATCGAGTACACGAACCGCAAACGGCTGCGCGACGTGAGCGCGCTGTACGTGAGCGTGGACGCCGTGGCGCTGCGCGGCGACACGCGCGTGCTGCGCGTGCGCAATGACAACCTCGCCACCATGCAGACCATCGACGTGAGTGCACTCACACGTTCATTACTGAGGTTGAATCCAGGTGTGGCCCACTGACTATAGCTTGGCTCGTCCGGAATAGTACTTCAATGTTACAGAAGTACGGCGTGAAGTAGCTAATACAGTTGCGCCTTGTAGGATGTGAGAGAACCAGAAGCCTGACCTTCTCCCCCATTCCTTCTTTTACTTCATATTTCTTATCATTTCATATTCCTTTTTAAGCAACTCTCACTCACCTATGTAACGCAAACGCAAGGATCGCAGTTATTTAGCTATTTCACGGCAATCTTGTGTGCTCGTGAGCACGGTCCGCGCTGGGCCCGGCGCTAGTGACGCGGACGACGCCCGCAGATCCCGGAGGCGTGGGGCACGGTGAAGGTGACGGCGCGCGGCGCGGGCTACGCCATCCTGCAGATGTCGGTGCAGTACAACGTGGACAGCGAGCGCTTCCAGACGGCGCCGCCCGAGCGCGCCTTCTCGCTGCTGGCGCACGCGCACTACCACGGCCGGAACCAGTCGCACATCGAGTACCAGACCTGCGCCAGGTGAGCGCTGCCGACACTGCATCCACACCACATTACACTATATCAAAACAACATTACACTAAGTCTTTCAATTTCAAGCACGGTTAATAAATAAACGCTAATAAATCAACGGCCCCCTTTAGGATCTCATGATCCTGTGTCAGGGTCTAGAAACATACAACACAATTATAAACACCCAGACCACGACGAACATTCGTATGTCCAATACAAATGTGTACCATGAGCGGGGATCGAACCTGCGACCGTTAGCACTTCAGTCAGTTGTAGTGACCCTTCCCAACTTGTCATCTTAATATTAATATATTTTATATAAAAAGTTTAATTCTGTTTAACGGAAATAAAGTTATTTACAAAAATGTCATAAGTTTTATTAAAATTTACATCAAAGTACCAAATACATTAATCGCAACCCCGTGGAATAAAAAAACTAAAATGTTTCTTAATATAGCTGGCTTTTATGCGTCAACTATACGATCGTAGAATAGTCATGTACCATTGAATGTTAACTGACCTTCCCCCGGCCCGCAGCTGGACGCTGACGGCGGAGTCCCCGCGCTCGGGCCTGGCGGTGCTGGAGGTGGGCATCCCCACGGGCTACATGATGCAGCAGCAGCGCCTCGACTCCTACGTGCTGTCGCGCGCCGTGCGCTCGCTGCAGCGCGCCAAGTACCGCCCCGACAAGATCCTCTTCTACTTCGACTATGTGAGTTCCGTCCATCCACACTCCAGAATGTTTATTTATTTACATAAAAAACTTGATAAAAACCTTAACTTACACACATGGCAATAAAGTTTCCACTAATAATTAAACAGGAAGTGAAGATTTTATATAAAAAAGAGATAAATTAGTAAAAATTAAACATATGGTAAATTAAGTAATGATGGTGTATATATTTATATAAACCTAATTTAAATTATGTCAAATTTAATCTAGGGTTTGACAAAAAGAGACAAAAAAAATAAGAAAACCGTTACAAATTTTAATCTAATTACTTTTTAAGTATAGAAATATTACGGGAATACTGCGAATAAATACAATCAGCAGTACCTATATATTTTTACAGAAGATTTTGTCTTTTGCAATTTAGTATATTGGCAAGGGCTATTGATATCACGAATTGACATTCTTCTACGTCTTACGAGTTGTAAATTAATGCTATTCGGTGTTAGTAAGACAGACGCGGAATCGTGTTTCGAATCATGCTTAAAGTAATGTTATAATCTAAAAAGATTTATAACGTACTAAAATAATGTCGTTTTCAGTTGGATCAAGAGATTACATGCGTGAACTTCACGATCGAGCGCTGGTACCCCGTCGCCAACATGTCGCGCTACCTGCCCATACGCGTGTACGACTACTACGCGCCTGGTGAGTTAACGTACTTTTAAAACTAAGGGCTTAATCAAGGGCTATGTTTAAATATAAGAAGGTATCAACAATTTAGTTAAACCAGGCACTTTCTTCTCGCTAATTCAGATTTTAAAATATAGACTTTTATTTAATACATTGACATTAATAACTAAACTCGTTATAGTTTAAAAGCACTAGAACTAGAGAAAAAAAGAGAAGATTCTCAATTCGTAGTGTTGTAATTTTTTTTAGTTTGTTACTTTAGAACAAAGGCATTTATCACCCGATTTAAAAATACCTTTTTTTAAAGATTATGTACATTATATGATTATAATATATGGATGCTGATAAGCAATAATGTGTCAACCCACAAAAAGTCAAATTTAGAGATATAAATCTATTATGATACTGTGTCACCTATTTAACATTATTCAAAAAAATATCAAGTCATATAAACTAAATATGTACGGGAAAAGGTTACTTAATTTGATGTTTCGAATTTCAAGGGCGTCCATTTTTTGCATTTTATACAATACTCTCAAATATTTGAAAAACTTTTCATCAAATAAAACATTAAATATATCAATCTGCTTTCAATTCATTACACATTTTATCAAAATAGAAAAGAAAATATGGATATATACGTCTTAGAACTGATTTGTTAAGAATGGGTTTGACATCTTTAGACGCTATTTTCTCAAGATAAAGTCCGTGTGGCTTGACACAGTATTGCTTATCAGCATCCATATGTACTTTCAGATTAGTATGATAACATTTTCATCAATAATGATTCAGTTCACTGTAATAAGTATGTCAATCAAATCAATAAAATTGCGTTTTTTTTAAAGTTAATTCCTTTTCAAAAAATCTCTAATATAAAAAAATACAACACTAAAAAAAAGAAAGTACGTAATTTTAATTTACGATGTTAACACCATTTTATGTGAAATACAAACAGAAGTATCTAAATTAATTGTTATATATCATAGAGCGTTTCAACGAGACGATATTCGACGCGCTGCCTACATACCTGCTCAATATCTGCGAGGTGTGCGGCTCGTCGCAGTGCCCCTACTGCGCCATCTACAACGCCGCGTCACAGGCGCTCGGAGTACCCGCGTTGTTCCTGCTCACACTCGTCATGTTGGTACGAAATGTGCGTGCCACGTAGCATTGCGGGTAGAACAGCTTTAATGTCACAAGATTTACAAAAGTAATCTAATAGATTTTGTACAAATAGTAAACAAATAAAAAAGAAAAATTATATTTTTTATCTCATCGATTTAAAAAAAAAAGGGAATTTTTTTATAACGTGCGTCTCTTTGTTTCATTTTGTACAATTTCTAATGAAATGGACTATTATGTTTTTAGGCAATGAGTTTAATTACACCTTCATTCGGAACACTTCCAACAGTGATAAAAGATACTATTTTTATACATTAAGACTTAAAACTATTACAAATAATTAACACAAAGCTATTATTCTAAAACTTTCTACGCTGAAATTCTAAAACCAAAAACAAAACTAAGTATATAACTATTTTAAATGGTAATAAAAAGTTGGTTATAATTTTTAATTTACAGTAAATAAGGTGTTTTGAAGGTTTTATACCAATCATTTTCATCACAATGAAATAATTTCAAATTATTTTTGGTAAATTAAGAAAAACAGAAATAAATAATACATTTAAGAATCAACAAAAGGTCAATTAAAATATACCAAGGGAAATCAAAGCTCAAAAGGTCTATAAAAATTAGTATTGTAATATTAGGCCAAATATAGACAATATATTTGGAAATTCACTTGATTTGTATATTTATAAGTGATCAGTGTACAATTAAAATTACATGTATTATTCGATAAGTAAATGATATTATTTGATAGATACAAAATGATTTAACTATTATCAAATTGTCAATAACCACCGTTTAATAGGTAGATTATTTATAATATTAATTTTCTTAATGAAAGGTAACACCAGTACCTTCCATGTGCTTAAAATATTATTGATGCTTGTCTGCCCATGATCTTATCAATTATTTTAATACCGATTGCCCTTTTCTTAATAAGCCTACTCCATGTACAGTTTGTAGAAGTTACATTACAAGCTCCTATGAAGGAATCCATTCCATGTAGTTTAGTATTAAATTGAGTGTTCACATAGGTTACGATTCTTTGTACAAATGTACGAATTCTGAAACTATTTTAGCATTTATTTCAATATATTTTTAACCGCTTACAACAATGGAGAATATTCTCAACGTAATGCAACTTTTTTGGCAATCAATTTGAACAATTCTTTAAATAATCTTTTTATTTGGTATATTTAAAAAAACGTATTGTTAATGACACAACATACTGTTAGCAAATCTCAATGATTTACATTGATTACAAAATGTCTCGCTTATTTAATTCAATTTTCTCCAGAATGTATAATTTAAGGCAGCTCGAAAACAGCTTTTTGATTTTTTGTCACTTTGACAGTACTTTGTAAAGTATTTAGCAAGAAAAGACAATTTAGAATTTCTTTAAATCACTGTATAAATATAATTTTGTGCTATTAATTTAACAACCAAATAATGAATTAATTATTTTGATGATTTAGTTGCTTTCAATACTTGCTCTACATATTATATAAATACGTATCATCGGAATCGGACATATCGACAAGAGGAAAAATTTTAATCTATATTAAAATTTTTATTCTATATTATAAAGCAATAAATATATATGTAACTATAATATCGCTTTTGTACTGCTAAAACATCGTTATTAGGATTTTATGATAAAAATGACAACAATAAGACCTTATTCAATTTTTTGCATTCGTCAACCTCAATGTAAGCTGTTTCTGAAGTATCAGTCAATAGCCATGCAGATATTTACAAATTCTCATGTATTTTTTTTTATATTTGACATAAGTAATGATTTTTGCAGTAAAATGGCGATATAAGGAATCTCAACTAAGTTTTAGGTGCTGAGAGCATTTTATTTTCGCATATCTGCAGCTTCTATAGAATAATAAACCCATATCTTCCAATTGATAAAACTATGAGTTGCATGAAATGCGTCCTTGCCTTTAAATATCTATAATCTTTTCTATATTAAGGCAAAATGCAATCAGTGTAAATGTATATATAATAGAAGGATATTTTTCATTTAGATTAAGACTAGCTTTCTCAGTTTTGTATAAACATTTTTGATATATTTAAATAGAATTCTTGTAATCATTGCAATACATATTATATTTATAAATGTCAATCAGGATGCCTTTTTGTCAAAGACAATATTAAAGTGGAAATATCTTTAAATACAATTATTTATCATAAATTTATATACTTTAAATATTTATATTACTTTATTTTTACAAAAATCATATATTTATACTACTGTAATACAAATTGGCAATACAGAAATTTGTTTGGCCACTGCCTTTGAATGTACAAATTTAAAATTACCGTCCAAAGTATATGAAATGTGGATTATATGATTACAAAAAGGAAAGCTATGTGAATGTATATGTATTTATGAATCTCATAGACATTATAAGTCTCGATACTTAATTAGTTTCCGTCCAAAATTACCAATGACTGATTTTTTTTTACTTTTCTATGTATTTAATTGTGTGTAATATTGTAAGTTGTAACCCAACTTAAGTATGTGGTTAGTGTAGAATGAAATCATCGTCTCTACATAGATTTATTTCAAATAAATACTTAATAAAAATGAAATCTTGTTTTTCTTTGTGTTTTTTTTATTAGTATGGTATTTTAAATTTATTATCCGATTTATTTGGTATACTTTCAGATTAATTCCATAGAATTTTTATCAAAATTGGTTTAGTAGTACAGTTTTTAAATCAAAATAATCAGAATTTATATACATTATCCAAGCAAACAAACAGGTATTTTAAGGAAAGGGTTGAAACAAAGTGGAAATTTTAATATATGTATAAATACAATAAAATATATATTACTTTCTATCACTGATTTTAAATAAAATACAATAATTTTTTTAAATAATTTATTGATAGTTATTCCTAAATAACATGAGAAACAATAGTTCTAGTGTTAATTAGCTAAGTTAGTAAGACTATTGTCTCTTTTTAACTTGCTTTGCTTTGGCATTAGCTTTAGCCGTAGCTCCTCCACTGAACAGAGATGTGAACATCTCTGACATCTCAGGTAACTCCGACATCTTTGCCATGTTGCTTATTTGCTTCAAATCTTCTTTTGTTTCTGGATCATTCATCATTTTAGGCAGAATCATAATCAGTAACAAAGGTAGCACCATCATGATCACCATAGGGTTGAATAAAAAGTCAGTCATTCTCCATTGTTCGCGTATTTGGAAATAACGGAATTTGGTAAGTACCTTCATTCTTAACGGATAAGGAACTTGAATAACTTGTGATGTCTGAATGTAATTTACTTTGCGGGCTCTATACTTGCCTTTTGAATTAATTTCGACTCTGACTGGTTCATACATGTAGTCAGGGTGTAATATTTCAACCACATACGATCCTGTTGGTACATTGTATATTGTGAACGAACCGTCATCCTTAAGGAAACCTATATATTCGCCTCCATTTACGTGGATTCTAGTTTCCACTTGCCAATTTGTCAAGTCTTGATCTTCAGATGGAAACACTCGTCCTTCGATAACATACCTTCCATTTCCTACGTCTTCCTCAGTAGGATTTATTGCACAGAAAACATTGGCAACGACGCACACAAATATTGCGATCGAAAGTTCAAATCGGAGCATTTTATAAAACATACAAGTTCTATCAAAAAATCGATGAACAGCACAACATTTAAGAACTAATTTTAAATAGACTAATTTCTTTGTATTTCAATCGTATTTCGTATCATCAATAATCAAAATTGTCATGTCTGATATGTCATTAGTCACCTGTCCTGTTAGCACAGATAAAACAGAATGTATAAGTGACAGTCCTAATAACCAAAGACTACAAAAATTAATAACTAAAAGACATTAACCAAATAATTGAATTGTACAATAATTTATTCCAGACATTGGCGAAATTACATGTGTCTAATTGGCACCACTAAAAGCCAATTACCAAAGAATTGAATCGAATACAATGATTCAATAACACCCCGAAATCCGGGCTTATACAGCCTAGCTCCGCTGTGCGATACTAAGTATTGGGGAGTAGATATGTAAAAATGTTAGAGTCGCTTTTTTAATATTTTGAGTTTCTATTCACTCAACATCTAGTGTTCCCTAAACTGTTGTTTAAAAAAATATTTTTGTTAAACCCATTTATTCGTTTATTACAATAATATTTATGTAGTGGTGGAAATCAAAATATGAAATAATTTATTTTATTTTATATTACCAAAGAATTGAATTGAATTAACATAAGCCTGACATGAATATTGGTAATTATGTCAAACATTACTTTCTCAATAAAGTTATTGTAACGATGAAACGATATGCATTTAAAGAAACAAGAAGACAAGACTGGATTTAGCTTTTTATTAATATTCGAAAATACATACATATAATAAATATATAGAAAGGGTTAGACAAAGTTCTAAAATTTCATTATTAATGAAGAGCATTATAGTATTGTATCTTAATCTTTTTCTTTTAATTTTTAATCGATTTCCAAAAAAGAGGAGATTTTCAATTCGACGGGGACCTTTTGTTATCTATGTTCACCTTTCACTCGGATGGAATAAGAATAAGTTTATTTGGAACATAGCCGACAAATGCAGACAAAAATAATTACAGTAAAAATACTATAAATAAAAGAGCAATACTTAAAAAAATAAGACTAAAACTAAACATATTTCCAAAGTGGCTAATAGTACTAGTAATAATGAGTACAAAAAAGTAACAAAAAAGTAGGTAACTGTTATTAACATTAACAATAACTAATCAATAATTTTAATTTAAAAAACTACAAATATTACTTAATAAAAATATGATGATATAACGATGTGATGATATGATGATACAATAATATGATGTGGGATATTTGCAGTTGGTACATTCAGGAATGTGAATTTTCACAGAATGTTTTAATAATAAAAACAAGTAAAGTAAAAATTAGGGGATTCCCCGGTTATATTTAAAATATTTTTAGTAATCATCGAAGTTGTTTGATGGAAAAAAAACTTACCTACTCGTATAAAGGTCAAGATTCATGTAATTTTAGTGCAAATTTACAAAATTTACAGACAAAAGCATGGATGTTTGTCTATTTCTCCTGTTTACCTAATATTTATTCGTTTACAATAGGTATATTTTATATTCGTTAATTCTCGTTCCATTCTTTGTTATTCTCGTCAAATTTCAATTATCATGAAATCTTTAAATTATTTATTTATATTTATATATTTACTTTATTGTATACAAGAATAAAGTACAGGAAAATATTTTCGTCTAGTTAAAAAACATGTTACGTTAAATTCTAATTTATTCCTTTACACTTTACGAATACTTGAACACGTTATTATTCTTTAATGTCTTAGATGAGTTAATCAAAAAAAAATCTTTGCAAACGTTTTAGCGGTCAGACATGCAATGATCGGGTAACCAAATTTTTATTATTTACTCCAGGATTTTTTTAATTTCAATTAATATTTTACACTAAACTATGATGAAATTACTATTATGGAAATGTAAATTCGCCCGCATCATGTCAAAGTGTGAATCTAAAGAATTTTTTCCGCGTGAAATTCAAATTACCACCATAAGATTCCACGTGTTATAGAATTACGAAAAAATATATGACGTTTTTCGCAACACCGGCACTGTCAGTTTATATGTTTTTTCTCTATTTCACGTGACATTGGCGAAATGAGTCTAATTGGGACAACTAAAAGCTATTAACCAAAGAACTAAATTGAAACATATTATAAACTTACAACAAAAAGTTTACACCATTAGCATACTTTCGCCGTTAAACTATAGAAGCGAAACGAATTGCCCTGTCCATTATATAACAAGCAAAACATACGCAAAACTGCCTGTTTATACATGTATACACATATTTGATTATGATCCTATCTCTTTCCCGCGTAGTTTTGCCGGTCCGACTTCAAAAAAGGACAAGGTTCTCAATTCTTCGCGTATTTTTTAAAATGTTTGTTAGCTTAGAACTCCGTCATTTTGAACCGATTTTGCAAATTCTTTTTTACTTAAAAGAGTTTCCTTTCTGATTGCTTTTATAGAATTTTTTCAATCAAAACCAGTTCAGTAATTATTTTTGCGTCATTTGTGCATTAAATCATTACATTTTTATTTATTTATCTGTCATAAATGTGCGCGACATTTGAAAATTTTGACATGCTTTTATGACATTAAGGTCATTTACATAATTATTATTTACAACGTAAAATGATATACATATCAACGCTTATACACATATAATAACCATGATTTTATTTATTATTATTTTTATAAAAAGTCTCAGCTTACAAAGCATGTATGGTAACCCTAAGCTCTTCTTATCATTGTATTTATAATATGGAAAAAAATCGCTCAACTTCAGTATCGACACGGCCTTTCAGTCTGTCGGTCCTTATGTTTTTATGGAATAAAAACAACTAATTGCGAAGCTAAGGCAAAATAATGTTACAATGGATTACTTTTCTGGCGTGTTTTGGTGTTATTTTTGCAGACGACTTTTGGATAGTTACGCCTGGCCCAAAGTACCCGCCTACACGGGGTGAGGTCTGGCCAAAACCACAATATGAGACTAAGGAAAAGACTTTTTATACGTTCCACCCTTCGCAGTTTAAAGTAAAGGTGATTATATATAATTATTTTATGTTCCATGCAAATATAATTTGATTGTAGAAATTATCGATCTTACTATTAGTGGACAAAGGTCTACGGTTATCGTATTCTACAAAGGTTTATAAAATTCTGGTTTTGTTTTTGTTAAACAGTTATCCGATAGTGAATAACTTAGTATTTATTTGTTTACGTATGTTACTGCTTATTATCTTTAACATATTGTTTTATAACTGAATAATATTTTCCTCATTCAGGTTTACATATATCAAGATCTTATATTATTGTAATTAGCACAATTTTAACCTGTGTTGTTTTTATCCAACTTTAAAATAAGGAAGTTGTGTTTAATCGGCTTTATTTTTGTGCATTTATAATAAACAAACGATAGCTTGTTGATTTTGAACCCATGATAACTTCTAGAATTGTCCCTTTTAAAGAATAAGATCCGATAAAAATCTTACTACTATAATAAAAATGATTGCTTGTGACGTTGAGAGAATGTTTATAACTACTGACAAGATTTTGATGCAACTTTACAGTAATATAACTTATACATCAGAATAACACATAGGCAACTTTTTATCAAAAAAACGCACGGACGGAGTTAGTCTTGAATAAAGTTACTTAACGGACTACGGCAAATCGCTTGCGATTTATTTAATTGTAGTTAAGATATAATATTTTAACACGAACTAACTACTAAACGACTTGATTAAAATCCTTTAAGAATATATATCTAATATTATAAAGCTGAAGAGTTTGTCTGTTTGAGTGCGATAATCTCAGGAACTTCTGGTTCGAATTTAAAAATTATTTTTGTTTAATATAGTTTATTTATCGAAGGCGGCTATATGCTATATTATATCACGGTACGACTCATAGGAGCGCCGCAGTAACCATAAAGGCGAATGAGACCGCAAGGGACAGCAAGTTTTTTGTAAAAACAAAATTTTCCAAAAAAAAGTCTGTAACTTCTCATAACTTTTTTTAATTCAGACTACAGATCAATCCTGTGACATTTTAACAAATGCAATCGAGAGGTACTCGTATATTATAACGAATAAGAGTGGAAGGAGAATAAGAAGGAAAATACGGGCCCATCGGCGGCATCTGGCGGATAACGAGTTCTATAAAGGACATCTAAATGAACTGGAAATTACTTTGTCAGCGCCATGTGAGCAATATCCTCATCTGGACATGGATGAAAGCTGTAAGTGAATGTTAAGAATACAGACAATAATTTATCAAATTGTCTATAGAACTCTCTAGTCTATTATTGATGTATTTTGATACTGCAGAATCTATTAAACAGCATCCAAAAAATTTCAAGTCATATAAACTAAATAAGTACGGAAAAAAGTTTCTTAAATAATTGTTTCGAATTTCAAGTACGTTTCATATTTTGCTATTTATACAATAATCTCAAATATTTGAAATTATTTTTAGATACTTTATAAAATATATAAATCTGCTTTTAGTTCATTGTACCTTTTATCAAAAAAGAAAAGTAAAGATGGATATATACTTCATCAAACATATTTATTAAGAATAGGTTTAACATCTTTAGACGCCATTTTCTCAAAATCAAGTCCGTGTGGCTTGACACAGTATTGCTTATCAGATCCATATCATAAAAGTTAATAATACTGTATTTTGTCTAAGGTTCCGCAATGATTACTTACTTACTATTATATATGGGCCGTAAGCACCCTCCCTTTCTCTAGGATAGATCGCTCGTCTTCACTCTTACAAATTCATAATTACAAGTATACTAGTGTCTAGAACCCCAGAGATCACATTACGTACAATAATCTATATTAATATAACCCATAAATCGTGAAAATAAATATATACTATGTTTTGTTTATGAAAAAGTGTTGCCGATTTGATTTCTTTGTCTAAAATAAACAAGACCGACTCATAAAAATATATTTTACGTTACCGTATAAGTGCCGTGTAAATATTCATATATAAAAGTACAAATCATTATCAGTTTATTCGTTGTTATAAAGATGTTAGATGTTTATTATCGGATGTTTTTATTTATTCTTATATCTCCTTCTATCTATAAGTTTTATTTATCTTTTTTTCATTAGAATTTTCTCTCTACATAACAAACCACGAGTTTTTAATAAATATTTTTTGGTCTCCCATATTTTATCTCTGCTGTTGATCTCGTATTTGTCGACGTAAAAGTTTGGTTTGTTTCATCTGAATTATTATTTCCAATAATCATTGCATCATTGTAGGTTGTTACAATATTTTCATTGGGTTTTAATTTAAAATAGAAGCATCAATCGTCCGATTTATGAAAATCTTATACTTTTATGGATTTATATTAAATGCGTAGAAAAACAAAATTAAAGCGTTAAAGTGATTAATTAAAGTGTAAAATTAGAAACAATCGAACCCGAACTATTTCTTAATTTATAAAAAAAAAATGTTTTTATGCTCGTATTTTACTCGTTATCGTAAAATTCTATATTTTTTATCACACCGACCGTATTAAATCTACATATATACACGTAATCGCGTAATAAGAATTATTTTATTAGAAATATTATATTTTATAACTAATTATACTAATTAGTGTTTATATTAAGGCCGGCAACGCACCCGCAACGCCCCTGGTTTTGCAGATGGGCGATGGTAACCACTAAACAGGTGGTACTATTTGTTCGTTTGACGCCCTTTGTTATAAAAAAATACTACGTTATTCCCTTACGCACTTATGAAATGGAAGAACAATCGTTGCCCCTCTACCAGTAAAAAGTCTAGATGGCAAAGGAAATGGGCAGATTTATAACATGTCTATAGTTATAAGCGTCATTGATAAAAATCTGGAAATTATATTCATAGACAATATTAAAGATAACGTATATTGTTGACAAAGAATGATTGACCGATAACCTTAGAAATATATTGAACTCTACGATTCTTCATAATCAATTCTATATGTTGCTTAATCTATAACTGACACACACAGACTGATTTTTAATATCTTATCAAATATGAAAAAAATTGTGAAATAACGAAGCTTTTGAATCAGAAAGATTCTTGTGTGTATATTATTTTTATTTTTACGTTGGCGCTTGCGATTTCAATTTTTTTTTAATCCGATCACAGTTATATCTGTATATATGGGTTATATCTCTTACCGCGAGTTAAGCTGTCGCTTACGGTTGTTGCAGAAACCGTCTAATATTGAATTGATTTTTTTTTTACTTTACTGGCTTACCTTCAAAAGATTACAATAGTTCTGTAAAAATCAGTAGTAGTAGGTTTGATAACCTCTTAATATGAAAATTAAATTAAAGTATGGAATTGATTTGTAAGAAAAATAAATTATTTACTTATTGTCAGAAATTAATTTATTTACATCGAAATCCATGTAGGCCTGTTGGCAGTGACGGATTTACACATTTGCCGCCTTGAGGCTATTTTTTACAAGATTCAACGTAAACATCTTGTATACTCGCTTGTTTATTCAGATTTTTTTATCGGGTTTCGAATTTAGAATTTTATAATAAAATGACGAATTTACATTCACTTACAATAATTTTATTTAATATATTTCATTTTATTTAATATATTTCAGATAATCTTACCGTTTCGGCGACATCGAAGCTATACAGTTCTTCAATATGGGGAGTAATTCGCGGTCTTGAAACTTTTTCGCAACTGTTTTATCTCTCCAGTGATCGTAATGTAAAGGTTTATTTCTTTAATTTTATAAAAAATAGAAAACTTTGTTTACTTATAAACATACACAATTTATATTATAATTCTCTTCGAAACGTGTTACTTTTTGCCTTTAGAATATTCCCGCTTTTTTAATGACAATTTAAAATTTAACGGTTTTATGCATGACGAAATAGTGATGTATATTTTTCCTTATTACCATTGTTTATGCAGAGACAATAGTAATACAGACTATATATATACATAATAATGATAAATAAATTGTGATTGTAAATTAATATTCAACATTAGGCGAGAATGACAGTTATAAGTTCTCGTAACTGATATAAAACAACTCTGTAACCTGGTAACAGTTTCATACAGTGAATTTAAGTCGGAGAGCAAAAGTTACTAGAATAATTATCTCTCGCCTTAAATTAATTTATTTGGGTCTTATTTCTAATAAAAAATGTTAATTTTAGGAAATACGTATAAATGGCACTCAAATTTATGACTTCCCTCGATACAAACACAGAGGGCTATTGATAGATACCTCTCGGCATTATATTTCCGTCATGAATATTTTGAAGACACTAGATGCAATGTCGATGAATAAAATGAACGTTTTTCATTGGCATATAGTTGATGATCAAAGTTTTCCGTATCAGAGTGAGAAATTTCCTGAATTGAGGTAATTTTATTTTTGGTTCGCATTTGAAATTTATGACTAAACTGTATGTATACATTTAAGTAACTGTATGATTTATCTTTAGTAAATTTATAATTTTGAAGTGTTTGTATTTTCAAAACACTCACAGAAACTACTGGCCCGATTGATAAAATTCCTATATAGCACACTTCATAATAAAGGCTACCTACTGCATGACTTATAGAAGCAGCATAAAAACCATAAAGGTCGTAGCGCACTTACACAAGTTCACCCCCGCACGGCAAAAAAAAACAAATTTAAATAAGAAGCTTAATATCGTTCTAATTAGACACCTTTCACAATAATAAATACAATTACAAATTGTACCTGCAAGCAAGCCGTAGAAGTGAGATATTAAAAAAAATGTATTCTACGCCATCTTGTCTGTCTTGCCATACGGGAGTGGAGTCGTATAACTTAAGTTACAACCTTAATGGTCTACCAATCTGGTAAGCTATAAGCACAGCTAATTTAATTGTGAAACTCCTTACTTTACCTTTATTTTAAATTTATACGAAGTAAATCACTTATCACCTTAAGGCACTTGTTAACAAAAATCTTATAATTTTATAAATATTTCGTAGAGAGATTTCTTCACCCGTACGCCTGGTCATACTTACTGCGATGATAATATTTCATGTTTTTCAAGGAATTTATTTTATTATGAAATCAAAAGACATTTTATATTTCGTAGCGAAAAAGGCGCTTATGATTCGTCGATGGTTTATTCAAAGGAAGATATTGAGAGAATTTTACTACACGCAAGGGATCGGGGTATTCGTGTTATACCAGAATTTGACGTTCCTGGTAATTAATTTATACTCTTAACTAATTCAATTATAATATTAAGTTTGAAAATATTTATTGATAGTAACTGTCTATAATTATAATTATAGGACACACAGCTTCTTGGGGTAGTTCACATCCAAACTTACTAACAGAGTGCTACCAAGGAAATAAAGTAGTTGGTAGAGGTCCAATGGATCCAACAAAGACTGCAACTTATAAACTACTTCGAGAACTTTTTCAAGAAGTTCAGTCTTTGTTTCCCGACAGATATTTCCACGTCGGTGGTGATGAAGTTGCGTTAGATTGCTGGTAAGTTTGACTCTTATAATTTTTACTAGCTATCTCAATGATATTAATTGTTGGTATGTTATAGATATATAACATTTATACTATTTATATATCTATAAAATTTATAACAAGTTTGACAAGTCCGTTAATTTTCTTGTTGGCCCAGGGAAACTCTTGGCGGCAATACTCTGTCGTAACTTGGTTGTCAGGCAACGTCTTCAAACAAAGTCAAAGTGGTTACAATCTCAGTAACAAATCCATGACCATATAACATATGAATTCAATATGGTTAATGGCTTTCAGTTATCTATGTATAGTTATAAAATAATAATAATAAATAATCAATTTAAATAAAATATGAATTTTTCATGCCTGCTTGCGGTCTTTATCTGCTATTTTCATAAAAAAGTCGTCGTAGTTGGTCGTACAACCGATGCCCCTCTACAGCGCCCCCGTATGATATTAGCGACTGTTGGGCGTTATATAATATCATTTAACAATACGAATATGCCTATCGAATTTCTAGTCTATATAGGTCTCACAGTCCTACAAATTTCGTTATGTATTAGAGTCAATGTGTGTTTTACTTTTTGTTTCATAATTACGTACCTATAGCTTAAACGAGTTTTTTTATATTACAGGAGATCAAATCCAAAACTGAAGGAATATATGGATAATCATAATTTAACGGTCGCCGATTTGCATGCATTGTTTATGAGACGTGTGATTCCTCTGTTGGCAAATAACTCAAAACCTATTGTTTGGCAGGTTAAGCATTTTTTAACGTAAATACAATAATCATTTATTATTCGTAACACTAAGTAACGACTAACATATTTTACAGGAAGTTTTTGACGAAGGAGTGAGTCTAACCAAAGATACGCTTATCCAAGTCTGGAAATATAATTGGATCAACGAAATGTTGAAGGTAATGGTTACTTTGCAATATTAAATAAAAGTTTATTGATATTTTTTACCTAAAAAGATTTCAGCTTTAATATTCAGGCCAACTTAGGGGCATTTTTAGAGCACCGTGTTCAATTGAAATTGAATGATAATCCTTTTAGAAAATATAATTTTCAGTAATATCATTTTAAGGTACATATTAGAAGTATTGATAAATTCGATTTTTTTACAGATCCTAGAAGCTGGGCACAAGCTTCTATTCTCTTCAACGTGGTATCTAGATGCAATTAAATCCGAATGGCCTGACTTTTATGTACCAGATCCTCGCAAAATGGTACATGATTTTATTCAAAATGATACTTTACTACCAGGCATCATCGGGGGAGAAGCTTGCATGTGGGGTGAGATGGTGGATGATCGAAATATCATAAATAGGTATATTAAACAGATATTTATTATTATTATTATTTTTAATAAAAATAGCTCCCAAATGTTCAACAGCAGGTGGTTGTTGAGTGATCATCATCAGACCAGAGCAGTTACAAATGCTTTTCCACGATAAAAAGAGATGTAATTAAAAGATAGAGCATTCGGCTGTACGCCTACGATACGCCGATTGTCGGTGGGCATTTTTTTAAAACTTTCAATCAATACCTAGAATAAACAAATATAAGTTAAGCTTCATGAAATGATGTTTTATAATAAAATCAATTTATAGGGTATGGCCACGTGCTAGTGCTGTTGCTGAAAGACTTTGGAGCGCACAAGACTACAGTATAACTTCAAGATCAACTATTCCAATTAAAACATATCACCGAATCGAGGAGCACACGTGCCGTATGATCCGACGAGGTATCGACGCACAGCCGTCCTCTGGGCCTGGATTTTGCATTGCGTAATGGTTGTATTTATATAAAAATAAATGTTTTGAAAGTTTTTAAATAATATTCTTCTTAAGTAAAACTTTAGTATGAAATCAGTGTTTTATTGCATACTAGCGACCCACCTTGATATTTTAATTATGTTTCAATTTATGCTGTGAATTGCGAAGTAATTGCCACAACGATACATAAAAATGACAACCGTTGCATGGCGATGCGGTATTTAGACCATATATACCTGCTTTTGATATGCTGTGTCCTATGCCCAAAGGTTGTCTGGAAGAAATCACTTTCTCAGCGATAAGACCGCCTTTGTACATCTTACTTTACATGTAGTTATTTATTTATACTTTTCGTTATTGGTATAATAAAGAATATTTGTTGTTGTTATATAATCAAAGTGCGCGATGCAGAAATTTTGTGACTTTGTGGAAGATTGAATCAACTCCAATAAAGACAAATTAGTTTAAGAAAACCACAAGAACGAAATGGTACAAGCCCCCATTCTCTATTATAAAATGACCGTTTGGCGAAACATTATTAAAATATACCAAAATGTGACGCAATTGAAAAAACGAACATTTTTTGTGTAATTAATGATATTACATAACCGACTCATGGACTTTGACATAAAAAATGCAGACAAGTTTGAACGACGTTGCCTAGCAATTAACTAGCGACTGAGTATGACATGCGAGAATATCTTTGGGCCAAAGTCAATCGACGAGCCTGTCATAGTAGGAAAGGGTACATTTTTAACGTTAAATAATATGAACGTACATAATATATCCATAGATATAATATATCATTGTTGTGTATTTAATCTATTTAAAATCTACTATTTAAAGAACTCTGGTCTAAAGTTGGATTTTTTTTATTTAATCATACAATTTTAAAAATAAAAAACTTAAGTTTCTGTGTCAATAAAGTTTTGTATTGAAAAAAATTATTGTGGAAAAACCGGTTAAAATATCGATTTTTTGACTCACTATATTTTTTATCTGTGCAAGTTTTGTAAACATTAAACAAATTGTTTGAATACATGTGCACCTCGTGCAAATAGAGAATTTATTTAAAACGTTTGAACTGCGATATGATATTAAATTAATAATCATAGCAGTCATAAAATGTCTGGTTATTTGGAGGTGAAGTATCCTTTTAAATCGAATCTCGGATTGAATCCTTTCAAGGTAAGTTTTGTTTCCCTTCCTGTATGGTCGATAATCACAGCGTCGTATAAACTATTGTTTATTTTTTAATTGGCAGTCGTGGAAGAAACAATGGTGTATTTTGCGGCCGAGTCCGATGAGTGCTGGTGGTGGTTCACTAGCCGTGTACTGCAGCGAGGCGGGGTCTCCTGCGGGGACGGTTGAATTACGCTCTGGCTGTATTGTCAAACGTGCAAAATCTCGTACACGGCCTCATGCGTTCGCCGTGTTTTCCATCGAAGAGCCGTGCAAGCCCCGTATTCTGTTAGCGGCGCAAAGCCTTCAAGAAGCTCAACAGTGGATGGATAAAATCCGAGAGTTACTAAACGGCGACAAGCTTCTAGGTAATTTGTTCTACCTTCATTTTTTAGTCATAAATTTATTGTTATATTTAATTTAAGATTCGTGTTGAAATGAAAAAATCTTTTTGATTAACATGCTGATTTTCTATAAAAATACTAATTATCAAGTTAATAGTCATATTTATACATAATAAAAAAATGTAAAGGAGACCAATATTTGTAATGAGTTGATTATTAAAAATAATGAAATTAAATTCTTCCCAACATTATTACATCCAGCATTAATTTTAAAATATAAAAACATTCAATTGTACTTGTACTTAAAACATGTGAGGTTTAGAAATTTAAATATAAAAAAAGTAACTTGAAATAATTCAAGCATTCCCCAAAAAAATGACCATTTCATTTATTCTACAAATATGTATTTATAAATGTAAAACCAGCTTTAAAAGGAAAAAGAACTCTAACATCAAACATAAATAGTCAGTATATACAATATAAATAAATATTGATAATTTTACAGTAATTTTTTGCAGAATTGCAAATAAATATAAGAATCTTTCCTCATTACAAACATGTCCATGACCTAAATTAGAAACGAGACGTTGATGTCACTACATTCAATGCAAATATCTAGAGCATTTGTTATTGTAATTTGGTGCCATGACAAAAATGTTTTTAATAGCCTTTTGTTTTTATTACTTCTCTATGGTTTTTTAGATGGAATTTTCCATAAAATAAATGTTTAACGCTAAGAATAATGCATACTCATTTCATAATATATTTAATGAAAAGAATTAATTTGTTCGGCATTAAAATTACAAGACAACTACCTTGTTAGTGGAAAGTCCATTACTTATAAATGTTGATTTTTGTTTATTTATCTTGGTTCAATAAAATTAAATTATCAATATATTATTTGTAAAAGTTATATTATTAAAATTAATAACAATCATTCATGCTTACAAACTCATTTATCATTTTCATTTCATCATATTCTGTGTAATATTCTTTTAATACAATTTCTCGGGAACATTAAATGTGGCTGTTTATGTCCGAGCAATGTGTTTAATTTCAAAGTTTTAAAATTATATATCTTTGAAGTTAAAAGCTTGCTCATATCATGCTTGGTCATCTCACTTTCAGGCACAGAATCATTGCTTAAAGATTCTTATTCGGTGACCGTCGTACCCACCGAACTGTCACGTAAATGTGTTATAAACGGTGACAATAATGTAACATTATCGTCGACGGGTCTAATGGTCTCTCGGCCACAAACCGCCGGCGTGGTGATACGTTGGCAACACATTACTGATGTTCTCCAGACGAGAGACAGTGGAGACAAGAACAAAATATGTGTACTCAGTATTGATAGGTTTGTTGGTTTTTATAATTTATGCTTGAGTTATCGCACAGAAGGCACTGGTTTTACTAAAATTTGAGTGAATTGTATTAATAGACAATTTTTGAATATGTAAGAATTTTAAGTATTTTTATTATAAATATTGCACATCACATAAAGTGTATATTAACTGTTTATTCAATATCATAATCAAGCACGTTTTAATAAAAAATGAGTAAATATTTACATCAAAATGATATTTAATGAGTCAACATTAGTTAGGAATGTAAACAGGTAACTTGATGAAATCGACAATAAGTTAAAAGCAAATTGCATGCAATTATTTTAATTGCACAACCATTGTTATATCTTTTGTGCTTACTAATGAGTTATTTTGGTACCGTCTATTATCAAGTCAAATGATTAATATGTTTTTGTATTAAGTAATCAATTCTGTGAACTCACTTTATTTCTAATTAATGAATGAAATAAATATCCTTATACATTGAAGAGGTCTGCAGTAATTTTCCTAATTATATTGTCGGTGTCCTCTGCATTTGATTGTTGATCTTTACATCAAGTACTCGTCCTGTGTTATTTAAATAGGAAATCATTTGTGCTTCTTATTCATTATTTGTATTCATCAAAGTCATTATTCTTTAAAAGTCATTAAACAAAATTACACAATCTCAACTTCCATTTGGGGATAGCTGTTTTTTCTAACCAAAGGTATTTCTATTGAATGCTTAAATAATCTCACGATTGTTCTCAAATAACTTAAATTAGTTGTGTGTTTTATTTGTGATTTTAGTAGTATTGTTTAAATTAGGTCAAAGTTTTGTTACTATTTAAGTGCGTCAAAACTTTAATTAATAAATAAATCTTATTCCATCTTATTACAATATTTCTTAAATAGAACTAAAAAGATTAAAAAAAACTATTACTTAAATAGTAAAAGATAAAAATTGCTGATATTTTATCAATGTCATACATATGTTATTAACATGTTCTTTATATATTTTAAACTTTCACGATTTATACTATTCATATTTTGTATAACGGGTCTGCGTAGTTGCATTCGTCGTGGTCACGATCTGACAAATTTCAGTCACCTGACCACGAAGGACGCAACTTCGTCGAAAAGTCGGGCAATAAAAAAGATATTACTACCATTAGTTATTACGATAAGACTCGTTATATAAAATATGAATGTTCCTTATAGTACATACTATATATTTCCTAATAAGTGACCTAATTGTAAGTAAATTATAAAATTAAGATATCGCCACCCCATCCACAGTTAAAAGGATCTTATATAAAAGGTATGGTATTGTCAGTGGTTTCAGCGGTGGTGGCGAGCTCAAGTTCACAAGCGCGCTGGGTGGGGAGCTGGCCGGCGAGCTGGCGGGCGCGGTGCGGCAGGCGCTACGGGAGCGTATCCGTCCGCTCAGCCGCAGCCAGCCTGACCTCAGCGCGGCCTGCCATGACATGGGTATGATGAGCACTTTTTATTTGTTAAATCCCGGTTTCCATCAAAAGAGGAGAAGGGTTGGAGATTATTGTGCAGTGGGTTCCCCCCACCAAAAACGAGGGGTCTTATAAGTGACATGTTTATCTGTGTGTCTCTGTGGAACTGTCGCTTCATAACGAATCTAATAATTTTGATGTTTTTTTTTTTAATTTGAAAACCGAGGTAGTTAAGATGGTTCTTAGCGATAAGTAATGGAAATCTATTTTACTTGTTGAAAGGATCTAAGCAACTTCAACTAGCTTAATCAACCGAAATTTACTATACAGTAAATCATAACAAAATAACATAGTTACATAACTTTGACCCGATGCTGCAGCATCATCTGGAACCAGCTGGATACGCAGCTCCTCCCCAACTTATAGCGAGAGTATTGTGGTGGGACTAGTTGAAATGGTCTCAATGAATAGATTGTCGTGGTTTTTTTTTATTTTATATTATTATCATCATGGAGTGGACATCTCACACTGAGTTGGCTAGAGCAAAGCAGTGTTGGCTACGCTGTGTATGCGTGCTTTTGCAGACGTCTGCTCTTACCTGCTCTTCACACATTCACATATTTTCTGCTGGTCATCATTCAGTTATCTATGCTACTCTTCGCATTGATGGAAACTAAGTAGATTCTACTGAGAAGAACCAGAAATTTCACAAATTGTTCTTTTTCAGGCGAGTTGCGTCGTAGCAGCTGGTATAGCGGACCATCTGAAGTATCCCTTGATGACACTGATCTCATAATGTCGAAGGTCAGTATAATATTTATTTATTTTCCATAAGGCTGACAACGCACCTGTTGTTCTCCTTATGTCCGATATATTTACGATTAAATGGAACTGTCAGCTCATTTGACCCTTTTTATTACATAGACCACTCGATTTTTAAATAAGGTCCTTCAAATGGAAAATCATTAAAATTCTAAGTTTGAATAAGTCCGCAAAAAATCCCATTTTTTTACGTATAAATAATAAAATAGTTATTTGAGTACCACTGTTCTCGCGTCTCGTATTATCCGGGGCGCGTGACGCACAAGTTTAGTTACTCTTAACTCTTAATATAGTAGAAAAAAAAAAACGAAAACTGACTGCTGATAAGATTGCCCCGCTAATGCAGCGCGTCGGAAATATTTTGCGATGAAAAATAATTTTTCAATTAGAACCCGTAGTTTCTGATATAAGCGCGTTCAATGAAACAAACTCTCAGCTTTATATTATTAATAATTAATAAGAAATCTTTACTATTAATAAACGTGTATTGTTTTACCTAATCAGAAGATAAAATGACCTAATGGCTTGGGTCTAAAAGTATTAAGTGTCTCACGGGTCATGAACAATGTTTGAGAAACACTGGTCTAGAATATATGTAGTAAATGCTCTCCACTGCAGGAGGCGCGGCGCATCCCGAGCGGGCAGCTGTCGCGCAGCCGCGCGCGCCGCCTGCTGCGCGCCTCGTTGGCCGGGCTCGCCTCCTGCGACGACGGGTACTGCCTGGCACTCGCTCGGGGTGGCGACTGGGCATGTCTTGGACATTTCATCAGCATTCGCTGAATACATATTTAAAAGTAAAAAACCGAATATTTACTATATCTATTTTTTAATTGAAATTTTGGATATTGTAGACGTATAGTTCAGGCAGGTAAAAAGATTTTTAAAAAAAATATTTCTGTTTTCTTACTTTTAAATATGTATTCTGGTAACGCTGGTAAAATGTCCATCAAGTGCCCAGATGACACCCTGTATTTCCTGCGGGGCTTCTAAAACACACACGTTTCACACTCGATGGCCTCGGTAAACATCTTATAATCTTGTGTCTGGGCTCACGAACCACACATTCACAAACATCAATATTACAACAAATATCCATATAGTCTTTGTCATGAGTGAGTGTTGTTTTTCCTCTCGTAATAATGTAACATTATGTTACAGCAACGCTGTCGACCGACGCTCGTTAGCCTCGGTGTCGTCGGGAGTGTACGAGGAGATCACGGAGGAGGCGGCGCCGCGCGAGGAGCACACGTACGAGTCGGTGGCGGACTGCGTGTACGCCACGTGGCGCCGCACCGGCAAGCGACACCCGCCGCCGCTGCCGCCGCGCACGCCCTTCCTGTGAGTACAGTACAGTACGGTACGGTACGGTACGGTACAGATCTAGGAGCACACGTACGAGTCGGTGGCGGACTGCGTGTACGCCACGTGGCGCCGCACCGGCAAGCGACACCCGCCGCCGCTGCCGCCGCGCACGCCCTTCCTGTGAGTACAGTACAGTACGGTACGGTACGGTACGGTACAGATCTAGGAGCACACGTACGAGTCGGTGGCGGACTGCGTGTACGCCACGTGGCGCCGCACCGGCAAGCGACACCCGCTGCCGCTGCCGCCGCGCACGCCCTTCCTGTGAGTACAGTACAGTACGGTACGGTACGGTACGGTACAGATCTAGGAGCACACGTACGAGTCGGTGGCGGACTGCGTGTACGCCACGTGGCGCCGCACCGGCAAGCGACACCCGCCGCCGCTGCCGCCGCGCACGCCCTTCCTGTGAGTACAGTACAGTACGGTACGGTACGGTACGGTACAGATCTAGGAGCACACGTACGAGTCGGTGGCGGACTGCGTGTACGCCACGTGGCGCCGCACCGGCAAGCGACACCCGCCGCCGCTGCCGCCGCGCACGCCCTTCCTGTGAGTACAGTACAGTACGGTACGGTACGGTACGGTACGGTACGGTACAGATCTAGGAGCACACGTACGAGTCGGTGGCGGACTGCGTGTACGCCACGTGGCGCCGCACCGGCAAGCGACACCCGCCGCCGCTGCCGCCGCGCACGCCCTTCCTGTGAGTACAGTACAGTACGGTACGGTACGGTACGGTACAGATCTAGGAGCACACGTACGAGTCGGTGGCGGACTGCGTGTACGCCACGTGGCGCCGCACCGGCAAGCGACACCCGCCGCCGCTGCCGCCGCGCACGCCCTTCCTGTGAGTACAGTACAGTACGGTACGGTACGGTACGGTACAGATCTAGGAGCACACGTACGAGTCGGTGGCGGACTGCGTGTACGCCACGTGGCGCCGCACCGGCAAGCGACACCCGCCGCCGCTGCCGCCGCGCACGCCCTTCCTGTGAGTACAGTACAGTACGGTACGGTACGGTACGGTACGGTACAGATCTAGGAGCACACGTACGAGTCGGTGGCGGACTGCGTGTACGCCACGTGGCGCCGCACCGGCAAGCGACACCCGCCGCCGCTGCCGCCGCGCACGCCCTTCCTGTGAGTACAGTACGGTACGGTACGGTACGGTACGGTACAGATCTAGGAGCACACGTACGAGTCGGTGGCGGACTGCGTGTACGCCACGTGGCGCCGCACCGGCAAGCGACACCCGCCGCCGCTGCCGCCGCGCACGCCCTTCCTGTGAGTACAGTACAGTACAGTACGGTACGGTACGGTACGGTACAGATCTAGGAGCACACGTACGAGTCGGTGGCGGACTGCGTGTACGCCACGTGGCGCCGCACCGGCAAGCGACACCCGCCGCCGCTGCCGCCGCGCACGCCCTTCCTGTGAGTACAGTACAGTACGGTACGGTACGGTACGGTACGGTACAGATCTAGGAGCACACGTACGAGTCGGTGGCGGACTGCGTGTACGCCACGTGGCGCCGCACCGGCAAGCGACACCCGCCGCCGCTGCCGCCGCGCACGCCCTTCCTGTGAGTACAGTACAGTACAGTACGGTACGGTACGGTACGGTACAGATCTAGGAGCACACGTACGAGTCGGTGGCGGACTGCGTGTACGCCACGTGGCGCCGCACCGGCAAGCGACACCCGCCGCCGCTGCCGCCGCGCACGCCCTTCCTGTGAGTACAGTACAGTACGGTACGGTACGGTACGGTACGGTACGGTACAGATCTAGGAGCACACGTACGAGTCGGTGGCGGACTGCGTGTACGCCACGTGGCGCCGCACCGGCAAGCGACACCCGCCGCCGCTGCCGCCGCGCACGCCCTTCCTGTGAGTACAGTACAGTACGGTACGGTACGGTACGGTACAGATCTAGGAGCACACGTACGAGTCGGTGGCGGACTGCGTGTACGCCACGTGGCGCCGCACCGGCAAGCGACACCCGCCGCCGCTGCCGCCGCGCACGCCCTTCCTGTGAGTACAGTACAGTACGGTACGGTACGGTACGGTACAGATCTAGGAGCACACGTACGAGTCGGTGGCGGACTGCGTGTACGCCACGTGGCGCCGCACCGGCAAGCGACACCCGCCGCCGCTGCCGCCGCGCACGCCCTTCCTGTGAGTACAGTACGGTACGGTACGGTACGGTACGGTACAGATCTAGGAGCACACGTACGAGTCGGTGGCGGACTGCGTGTACGCCACGTGGCGCCGCACCGGCAAGCGACACCCGCCGCCGCTGCCGCCGCGCACGCCCTTCCTGTGAGTACAGTACAGTACGGTACGGTACGGTACGGTACGGTACAGATCTAGGAGCACACGTACGAGTCGGTGGCGGACTGCGTGTACGCCACGTGGCGCCGCACCGGCAAGCGACACCCGCCGCCGCTGCCGCCGCGCACGCCCTTCCTGTGAGTACAGTACAGTACGGTACGGTACGGTACAGATCTAGGAGCACACGTACGAGTCGGTGGCGGACTGCGTGTACGCCAAGTCGTAATCCACCAATATGTTAAATTTATTTTATGACCTATCTAAGGCTTTCATTTGGGTAAAGCACAATTGGCGAATGGCTATTAGCAAAATTATATCACTTTAAATAATTATAATCCTTTCTCAGATTATTTTGTACTTGGTTTGAGTGTCACGTCTCCGTTTAATTGACATAAAAAACAACGTAATTGTACTCAAGTCACTGATAGATGTGGGAGTCCCACAGGGTTTTACTTTTGGTCCCTTTTCCTTTTTAATTTCTATAAATGTTCTCTTAATAACAATTATACACCACAGAAAAGAATCTAAACATACTAAACAGTTAAATTTATATTTACAATAAGAGGTTAACTAAAAATGATCCATTTCAGCACGATGAAGCTGGGCGAGTCGTGGAGCTGCCGCGTGCCGGGCGACGGCGACGGCGGCGTGACGCGCCACTCGTCGCTGGGCTCGCTGCACCACAAGCCGAGCCGGCCTTCCAAACCCTTCAGTGTGTTCAGGTACTTGTCTATATATATCGCAACCTATTAACTAAAATAAGATAAAAATAAAAAATAAATCCAACACACGCAACACTGGTATTCAGTGGTTACTGTAAAATCAAAAATACAAAAATAATAACTTAAAACTGAATATAACAATTAAAAAAATATGTAATACAATGCGAAGCTGATATAGGTGTAGTAATGCTGAACTCTTTTAAGATGTTATTGATGTTATTCAATTTCTTATAAGATGTTTACAATTCTTGGAAAATTTAAGAGGTAATTTTTTTTTTGCAGAAAAAGACTCAAAAGCGACTCCCGCATCGCAACATCACCAAAATCAGAAACTGCAAAAGAAAAGGACGTCGAGACAAAAAAGAAAAAGTTCGATTTTACACCGACACGGGACATATTCAAGAGCTTCAAAGTGAGTCGCAAGATGAAGAATCTCAAAATAACATCCGGAGGACTCACGAAGGGCGAAACGAAAAGCTGCGAGTTCCTCGACGACACCCAGCACGTTACCACCAACCGCTGCTCCAAATCCGTCGAGTGCCTGGAGGGGAACGACGGCTTCGACGAATTCGACGGAAACCTGGCGCTCGTCACCGACGAAGCCGTGGCGGCGCTCGCCTTGCCGCAGGAGATCGTGCAGTTCATCCTGCGCGGCCCCGACCTCAGCAAAGTGCGGTTAAAAGACAGTGAGAGTGAAAACGATTACATGCCGATGTCGCCAATCGTGCCCATTGTCCCCATAGTGCCGCCCGCGCCCATCGAACACCACTACATGGTCATGTCCCCGCGGACCAATCTCGCTTGAACTCTAGTCGCTAGCTATAGGTACGTAGCTGCCGTTCAGGAGCTACTGGGTATGTGATATTTTTTTGATGGTTAAGTTAGTATGAGTACGCTAGTTGAAATGACTTGGCTGTCGTCAGAAATTTTAGTATTACTTTTATCCGTCCAGAATTGGACTACTTTTCAGTTTACGAGCGGGTGAGGTTTTAGCGAATAATATCAAAGTCACATTAAATTCTAATAAAACAAGAAAGTTCATATTGCAGAATGACAAATGAATAGTTAAAAACAGATGATATTATGATATATATATTACATATTTTTTTACGAATGTTTGCCAGCCAATTGAACATTACATTGAATAACATGATTCAACAACAAACAATTATAAAGTCAATTCATTTATAGGTAACTTTCTTACTAAAAGCAGTAAAACGATAATAGTCGACTTCGTTAATATAAATATCAATATGATAGCATTTGACTTAGCAGAAATTAATAGAAAATTAAAAAATATTTATGATTGAATCTGCTTAAACTGAACTGAAATAAATACTTCATGTTTCTATACCATCATACTTCATTTCGCATAGAAACATAAATATTGTTTCTATGTACAGTACAAGATAATTCAAGACGTATAAGTACAGGTTTATATAACGACAATAGCTGATTTTATTCGTAAAAATGACTGAACGAAATGTGACTTTTGGTCAGTGTAAGTTTACTAATAGTTTTTATATGAGCACTCGTACAGCGCTCCTAGCGGAAAGTATAGGAAATAAAATATGTGAATGCATTTGCATTTTACACTTAACGTGGACATTAAACGCTATTACTAAATTTGGGAAACTTCACTTGGAGTACAAATAATGAATCTCCAATTACGATCGAGAAGTGTATAGGAAATTAGGAAATTGTTGGCGATACGCCGGAAACGAATTTAGAATTTTTTTTGGAAATGCTGAAAGTTAGGTAAATTGTAAGGTCGAATGAACAAGATGTGTGGATAAGACTGAAGGACACCGCTCAGTACAGAACAAACATCGTAACTTCACCGCTCTGAAGTTGGGCTTTCAGAAGAGAAAATAGTAAAATACTACTAGATTCGGAAATTATCCATCATTGTTCCTTATTTATAAAGATAAAAAAAAATGTCGACGTATTAAACACATTAACACAATATTTCAATGAAAAAGCGTTACTTTTCGGAATTTCGCAATAAATATTTAATCCGCGAAAACATAGAAACATTACATAATATTAAAACAAGTAAAAAAAGATAATATAAAAGGTAGACTCAAACAAATAATCATCTTATACAATACCATGACGTCCATGGTGCAACTTTACCTATGTAAAGTTTCAAGGAGGCGCGATATCTACAACTTCAGAGCGGTAAAGTTAACAATTTGTACTGTGAAGTTCGTTAGTATAATAAATTTGTTACGTATGCCATGGAAAAGAATTTGTTTGAATTTTAAATAAAAATTAGCTTTATTGTTCAGAGAGTACGGCTTAATTTGCGCTGAGGTGTTGTGATATTTAATGTAATAACTTGTTATATCGGGCTTAAAGGCTTTTGTTGATTTTGACGTGTGTTAGACTGAAATGTTGGAAAGTATAAAATTTTTGGGTAATTTTTTAAGTTAGCGTTGAAAGTGATGCGCCCATTAATAAACGCATATAGCTTAATTTATATAGCCATTTTAAAAGTTTAAGGTCGCTTTTTCGCTATTCAAAATCTGACCAACAAATAAATTAAGATAGCTCGTAAGTACTTAATATTGTAATGATTAAGATGTTTTATCGCCTAATAAAATGAAACGATCTCTTAAAACTCGTATACAGTATTTATTCCTGCGTTGAATGTAATGCGGTGTTTATTTTGATGAGATTTTATTGTTTAGGTTTAGATACAGTATATTGAAAAAACTCCAAATACATGTAATACCAAAATAACATTACGACTTGATATAAAATTAATGAAATAAAACCACAGATAACAACAAAGATATAGTCCATTTTTCTTTGTCTTATTTAGCAGACAAATATGATGTATTCTAACCACACATAAGAGTTAAATAAGATATTATCGATTGAATGATTAAATTGAATCATTGTTTTATAATGAAAAACGAAGTTTGAAAATAGTGATTATCGTTCTGGGTATTGTTAAATAAAGAAGAGTAAAGAAAAATTTACTGTATATGATGCTCATGCTCTTTCTTAAATACATTCTGACCGTTCAAAAGCAGCATTTTAGTAAAAAAAACTACAGTGCGTCCAGATTAACTAGCACATTACCAATCTTCAGCGACAAAGTAGTATTATATGAATACTACAACTTTTTTTAACATTGTTCACTAACATTATCACAGGAATGTACCCTTTTTCAATAACACATATCATCGATACTCATAATACGTTAAATAACTTTATTTCACAACATGTGTTAGTACAGTCTGCACGCACTATTAGGATGTTGCATATTCTGGAAGAAATGTTTCTACTACACAGGTATTCATCACATAGAATATGTTTATACTTATATAAGGCGTCGTCAATTTGTCTATATAACCACGAAGTGTTCTTTTCCATAATCTGTGTCCGTCAGAATTAATATGATTGTGATTAGTAATTAGTTTACTGATTTTTTGTTATTAATATCAAAATATACGTATATTTCAATTTTCTTTATTACTTGTAGAACGTTTAGAATCGATTTGTTAAATAAATTGCAAACTTCATAAATTGTTATTAAACGTATTATAAATAATAATACTATTTGTCTCTTTTTTAAATATTTTTTAATTGGAGTAGATAAAAACATGTATTGATACTATTACTTGTAATATGTTTACCAACTTTAGGAATGATATTGCAATGTCGACGGTAGTATCACAATATTTATGCATTTTTATTTTATGATTAACAAATGGCCTAGGTATAAAATAATTTTGCAATATAACTTAATTCTTTGTTTTTTGCCTTTTCGTTATGCTATAAAAGTAATATTTCGATTATTTTAATCAGATAAGCATTTTTCAATAAAAAATAGTAACATGAACTGAATGAAACATTTTAATTTATGAAGAGTATACTTAAACACAGTGGGGCTTCAAATAGCACTTTTGCTTTGGTTTCCTATAATTGAAGGCTGTCAAATTATGGGGGCAAGTGTCTAAACACTCTTTGACTTTACGGTGTCATAAAACTCCAGAAAACTGTGCCATATTGTTTTCATACAAAAGGTTTAAGTGACGTCATCTGAAGACATAAACTGGCCGCTTATAGAGAGCTAACGTCATCCAGAAACCAAAGCATTGATGTTATTTAGCGATCGTCTTATAGCGTCGAATGACGTCACTTAAACGTTGTCTTTGGAAATAATATAGCTTGCGTTTTTAGAGAGCGTTTTTTACATCCCACGAAACGAAAGTCTTACAAATGTTTCAGACTTTACAATGATAACGTTTTTCTAGTTAAAATAATCGAGTATTACACATTGCTAAAAAGTTTTTATACTTTATTTTTAATGTTGGTATAACTTTTATAAAAACTTCGTCGTGTAATGCACTGTTTTTAGTTATTTTGTTTGTGTGATAACAGTTTAGGAACCGCTTGTTATATTAATATATAGCATTTAAATAGTTTTTATAAGACCAAGAACACATTATGTACCTAATTCGGCGGCAACTCTATTGAAAATGTTTTTACTTTAGCTTTTTTCTCTATTTATTTAATTCAATTGAATTACAAAAGGAATGTCTCTATTTCTTCTAGAACAAACGTTTTGTTAATAACTATTTGTATTAGTCAATTTGAGAATATACAGATGTTACTTAATTCTATATATCTGTATTTTCGAAGGACCAAAATCTCTTTTATAATTTTTCTATTTATTTCGCTTAAGGTCTTCAATAAAGAAATACATTGTGTTATTTAAATAAAGTTTGTATTGTGTAGACTGTGTTTTATTTTTCACTTTTTTTTTCATTTTTATTGATATGCCATTAATCAAAGTTATAGGTAAAATATTCTAACGTAAGGTAGAAAAATTATGATATTCGTTTGATAAAAGGTTTCACAGAAAATGAATAACATATTTTCTTTCAAGATTCAAAACAATTGTTCACTGGCACGCAAAGCGGAGTGTTGACAATTTACTTTTTAGATTTTTCTGTTCAGTCACTGAAATATTACATAACACGTGTTTTGTAGTATTCTATCTTCGAAATTAAAAGAGGTATTCGTAAATATGAAACGTCAATATGCTTTGTAACAATTCTGTATTTATAAAATCCTATAATTATTGCATACATGAAATGTCAATTCATAAGATATTACGCAATACAAAATTAAAATAATTTGTAATGATGTGACAAATAAATGCAAAAAAATATCGAATTGGCATGATTACAAAATGAAAATAATAAAAACATATCGTTTCATTGGAGATTCAAAATTTAATTTTAATATTCGTTAAGAAATCAATTTCACACATTCATCACACTATACATTGTAAAACAGCTAATTATAAATCAACATTATTTGCTTTTGCAGACCAGAGACTATCTATTAGCTGATAATTTAGTTCGGTTTCTATTTAGCATAACAAATGAAATAAATTCACACATATTTATTTTGAACTCATGTTACTCACTTGTCTTCTAACTACGAACTCGCGGCTCGTCCAGTTTGCTCTTGTGTATTTGAACATTACTGCTTATCTGTATGACTATCGGCCTATAATAAGTCATTGTTTTAATTTTTATAATTTTAAAATGATTTACGTAAATGTATGTGTATACTATTCATAGCCCGAATAATATACAAACTATAAAGCATAGAGTCATAAGAGCTGAAGTTTTTGTCTATTTTAAACATAATATAGAATGGAAAATGTGCAACAGCAACTAGTCGTATAATTTAGAAAAATGGAACAGTTATCAATTATACACAACAGATACTTTTTAACAAATAGCTACAAGATTTAATCTTAATTTAAAAAATACACCGATAACATTAGGCGGGTCTTATTTTTTTTTATAATCTGTATACAATTCTATAAGCATAGATAAAGTTGGCAAGATAGCTGGTTTGTTTCTCTTTAATTAACATTATTTAAAAAAAAAAAAGGTGACAGTGACACAGGCGAGGGACGTAATGCAAGCATTTTGCAGATTTAGGTCTAAATTGTTACTACTTACATACATTTAGACATCAAATATTTCTGTGTTGCTATTTGTTATTATAAAATGCTCGTTTATCAGTAATACTTAAATGGCAATATATTAATAAATATAGAATCAATAATAAATATTAAATTAAATACTAATTAACTTAAAACGAATATGGTCTGCAAGGTGACATCAAATAACTTCTTCTAAATACTTTGTACTGGATATTTCAAGTTAATTTAAAGGGACTCATTCACGTTACGACGATCGCATAGACCGTTTCATAGACAAGCGATTCATAGAAAATGTCAAAATCGCAATGGTTCCCAATTAAGTAACGAAACGTCCTTTTTGTACTGGCTTATCCAAAAAGTCAATATATTGAAATTTTCGTTAATTTGTCGCGCGTGAGCTCTTAAACATTTGTGATGTATCTATGGTTCAAGCCATATCAAACTAATTTATTATCTATGAATTCTATAATACACGTAAAGTACATTTCAATAGAAGCTGTACACAAAATAAATTATAAACGTTATTTTTTAATGATTGCTTCATTTGTTGATATTCGAAAGTACTTCAAGAAAAACTGGTATTTTCGTAAGGTTCTTGCTAGTGAAATTTTTAATTTTGTTTTCATTATTTTTGTTCAACCTCCATTGAAACGTACTATATATTAAGCGTGTTTAAGCATCGCGTGTCATTAGATCATTAATAAATAAATTAATATATCATATAACCTCCCATTCACTGTCCAAGTTTTCATCAGGCGATATGAGATTTGTCGCATCTTTTACTCCGTTCTTTATGTCCAATTTCAGTTCAATATTTTCTAAATTCCAGTTATTGGGTAGTTTAACGACTTTAGGAACTAAATCACCGGGTTCGATTTTCTTTTGTACTGGTGTATCGGTTTTTGGAACCGGTTTTTCGAGTATCGGTTTTTTTGGTTGCGTTGTGAACTCTCGCGGAGGTAGTTCCGGTTTTTCTGTATCTTGCTTGTACGGTTTTTCTACGACGTCACTGTTAGGCTGAGTCTCGGCAGGACATTTTATACTCAGCGATTCTAAATTCAACATTTTCGCTAGAATCTTCTCCTTCTCCTCTATTTGCTGCTCTAAAAGATCGTCATTATGTTGTGGAAGGTTTCTGAAAGTATAATTGAGATGATACGAATTAAAAAAAATACTGAATTCCTAATTTATACAAAAAAAATATATTAGTTCTTGAATGCTATGTGAATTCTTCTTGCCAAAATCATAAACTTACAATTTAAAAGAAGATATACGTGTTCATTGTATTAGAAATGGACACACGTGGTGTGTCGGCGGCGTGAATGTGTGGACCCAAAGCATAAACATACCCATAGACGGTCATGTTCATGAGGCAGGGGCTCGTGTAGCTGACGCCGGCGGCGCGCGGCGCGCGCGGCGAGGCGCGCCCCGCGCCGCGCCGGCTGTGGATCAGCTCCTCGTCGTACTTCTTCTCCATTATACTGTTGTACAGCTTCAGCTTCCTCTGCAGCTCCTCGGACTTCACGCGCCGAATCTCCTCCGCGTCGCTCGAGACGTCCTTGAACTCGTTGATGATGGACTCCAGCACGTTCTCCGAGATGTCGAGTGGGAGGTGCTTGATGGGGGGCAGCTCGAAGCATTCCTCGCCGTTGGCGACGGCCCCCGCGTCCACGGTCTCGTTGCGCGTGAACATGGATATGGGCTGCTCCAGCACGCTGGTGATGTAGGGGACGGTTTGGTCGATGTGCGTGAGGTCGCGCACGGTGTTGACGGCGTGTTGCAGGGAGGTCGTGAGCGATTTCGTCATTAGATTCGACGGTTCGTCTGTCGGAAGAGAACGTTTGTTCGGTTTACGTTTAGAGGAAAAGGTGGTAATGTGGCCCCCCAGTTTGTTTTTATCGTTTTAAATAAAAAGTAACAGAAACTAAAATCCAAAAGATACATTATAGGACTTCTTATTTACTTGTTTATACATGTCTTGCTATGAAATAAATGAAACTCGCACAGAATAATCAAAAATATTATTTATTCTTAATTAATCAAATTTGGTATCATGAGATTAAGTGATGGTTATGTGACCCCCTGGGGGGTCAAATTAAATGTATTACACAATTGAAACTTAACGACAAAAATCAAAAATGTAGTAGTCGCCTTCAGAGCCTCTACCGGCTACATGAGTCCATAAATCGAAACTTTGACACTGAGCCCATGGCCCTCCAGATCTGTCATTGGAATAAATGGTTTCGCAAAATATACACGACATGTTCGCGTTTTCAGAAACCGTATTTGTATACGAGTCATCATAATCGGTATTCACTGCGTATTCGTCACCTTCAGAGCCACTGCTGGATGTGGCGTCTCTCTGGCGCCGAACGGTATTCCTACCAGCGCCTTCTCCTTCGTGATTACGTCTGATACCCTGTCCACGTCCGCGTCCACGACCTCTGCCACGTCCTCGTTCACGATTCTTTGCTAAGCGCAAAGATTCGTTTAATTGGTTTTTATATGGTGATGATGTGATTACGTTTGCTCTTGTAGCCTTTCTTCCACGATTAGACGTCCTAATTTTGGCCGTTGAGATTGGCTAAATGTCTTTTGGTAGAACCAAATTATTTACTAGTTCTTGTGCCTCTGTGCTCGCTCCTGGGGTACCTGGTCAGCAACAGGGCCTGTATCTTGATTATCAGAAGTAGGAGATGTTTGATTATTGTTAGATGCTTCCGTTAAATAATCAACTTCTGTAAATACTTGGGGATTCAATCGATAAATGCCTGTGGCACGGAAAGCATTCACGGCAATTTCTCCCGTTGTGCTCTTAAGATGAGCCCGGCCGAAAAGCTCAGCGATGTCGTAAGGTTTAAGCATTCTGTCAGAGTGTAAAAGAAACTTGCGAAGTTCATCAATGTAGTGACTCTTTAAGGCGCCTATAAAAGTCTAGTCCAGAGGTTGGAGCTTGTGTGTAGTATGAGGTAGGAGGCTTATAATAGTGACATGATTTTCGCGGGCTAACTCTATTATTTCTATGTTGCGAGTGTGACTGTAATACAATTATTAGCTGCAATCAGCTTTGATTGATTCAGGGTCCCATTCTTCCTCGATGATGGAGAGAACACACTTTGTCTAGGCACCTGCAAGCAAAAAATTAAGATATGTAAATTATGAATCCCTCTTAAATGTAATGTGGCCCCCGGGACCACGATACAACCAATTTGAGGGGGCCAAATTACAGTTATTAAGAATAATTAAATAACCTAATCAAAAAAAATTGTATAAAGTTTAATATCATATTTACCTTTTAATTCCTGTAGAAAAACTGTTCACTGTATCCAATGTCCGAAGACAAATACGAAAACTTTTAAACAATAAAAATAATCGACTTAAAATCGTAGTACTCAAAAGTTTCCGCGGTTACGAGTTTGAACTGGCTCGAATGATAATTGAACTTGACGGCCTCTAGTGGATTTGTAAGGTACTAAATCAGTATTATAGCACGAGCATCCCGTAGCACCAAAATGATTCTAGATGACATTGTTCAAACATTAAAATATTGAAGGGGGTCAATATACCTGCAGGGGCCACATTACCACCTTTTCCTCTACGTAATTTATCGAATATAACGAAAAATATTTTTTTTAAATATTTTTGGATTGAATGAATATGATTAAAAATTGGTATAATAATTGTTGATGTAGAAGAATCTCTACGCAATATATTCTCTATTTTCTAATTCAACGGATGACTATATAAAATTAATTAGGTAATATTATTTTAATAAGTTTATTTCGCTAAGGTAAATGGATTAAATGTTTTAATTTTTTTTTCATTAATAGTGTCACAATATATAAAAAAAATCGATAAATATCTATAGTTTACAAAATTTCATAATTCGGAATTTTCTGAAAACGTAATTTCATTGATTATTTCATCAAAGTAATTATATTTCTATCATAATTAAAAAAAACACTAATAATATTTAAATATAATATTCTATAACTTCTATTATATTCTTAAATGTATATAAAGCAAAAACAAAACTACAAGCGACATCTAACAGAGCCATTGCTCATAAAAAACAAACTACTAAAAAAGTTAAATCCTTAATTATTTCAAAATTTAAAAGCAGAAGAAAGTAAGGCAATACTTTTAAAAAGGTATGAAAATAAAAATGCAAAAAATAATATTAAAAAATGTATATTCAAAAAGTACAATGGCCCTGCTGACATCGATTTAAGTAATACAACGGTCGTCAAAATAATATAAAGGATCCCGGAGATGATCAGTTGCAATTATCATTAATTTAATGAACTATGTCAAAATAAGATTCAAATTGGTCATTATTAATAATAATAATATGAATCGTTGCGGAAACACTAGTGTAAACAATTAGACATTGTCGTTAGAAGACTAAAAATTGATCGTATTTATATATAATAAAACTCAAATTAAAATGCACCATGAGTATCCAGTAAACAAACCACTTTTGTATCAATTATTTATATTTATCATTAAAAATAATGATTAGATATAAAAAATAATAATAGAATTAGATATAATTATTTATAATGAGTGTCGTTTTCGTAAATACTGCCAATCGTCTCGGGGATCCTTAACAAATCAAATACGGGAAGTCGGTTAATATTTTTCTACTCTAAAATCTATAAACCAGATAATAATAGAATGAACAAAAAATACAGATATCCTTATGTACATATTAATATAAATCATAGATATTTTATGTATTTTTATTCATTCTATTTATCAGTTATACTACTACGACTACGATACTAAATACAATTGATATTTTGCGAGAGTGTAGAACAAAATATATTGGCTTTTTAATTTTTTTATTAAATAAATGCATACGTGTAGGAATGACAGTTTAGAAAAATTGTAAATTAATTGATTTTTGTAACAAATATGAAATTATACATTTAATGAATTAGAAAATGCTAAAAAAGTTGTAAAATTGTCTAATTCTATAATACGATAAGTACCTTAATCATTTAATTTTATTTTTAAGTACACTTAATAAGTAAAATAATTAGTAATTTACAAAAATAACAAATCAACGACGTGTTTTTAGTATTTATTATTAATTTCTATGTTCTAGGAATTAAATTTCGTTGGAATGTAATACTAGAATTAGTAGTAAAAATTACTAATCATATAAGATTCATATTCATAGGCGTATCCAGGAAGGAAATATTTTTTTTATTATTTAGTGTATGTTAATGTAAATTATAAATCCTTTTGGATATGATGTAAAATATCTTGTTTTCATAAACTTAAAAATAATAACGAATTATTTTTATTTTATAATTGTTTATCGATGTTTTTAAGGCCTAGCCGTGGCTACGCCAATGAATATTCCGCAGAAGTAAATAATTCGTGCATTATCACTACTGTTAAATTGTTTAAGATCACAACCTAGAGTCGCGTCTTATACTTAAAAGTAATATTTTTACCTACATTATTTAAGCACCTAACACTTTATTTTGTATAACAACATATAAAAATATATATGGTTAATTATATTTATTGATTAAATGACCAAAAATTTTATGAAAGTAACTTTTGTTAGACTAGAAGAAAAATATTACAATTACACTTAAGTTATTTTTTTTATTCTTCAGAAGAAAATTCACAACAAATTTTTGTTTTCATCCTAAAAAGCCTTTCACAACAGTCATTCTGAAATCTTTTTTTTTTAATAAACGAGAAAATAAATACCTCGTCTCGTCTAATAATTACAAAAATATATTCTTCATATACTTAACATTATTAGTACCCCCCAAAGTAAACCCAAAAAAAAACTATATAAAATTCATTTTCATTTGGTCAGTATGTATAAGTTATCTCTTTTCAACGAAATAAGGAAACTAAAGGAATTTGAATAACATCATTTACTACGGAAGCACTGTGAAATATTGTCATCTCTTTTCCCCTTCAACAAATTTTAATTAAATAA
Source organism: Hypolimnas misippus (assembly GCA_037950945.1). Taxonomy (NCBI): domain Eukaryota; kingdom Metazoa; phylum Arthropoda; class Insecta; order Lepidoptera; family Nymphalidae; genus Hypolimnas; species Hypolimnas misippus. Next base: position 11,949,988 of record JBBEEQ010000011.1, read on the forward strand.
AAAGGACAAATGTATTTGACACAGTCATTCTGAAACATCGCGGAAGAATTAACGACTGCAATATTGTCATCTCTTTCCCTCTTAAGTCATCTCTATAAGCGAGACTGGGACAGATTAATTTAACTTACTGACTTTAAAACTTTATCAACGTGTCACATAAGAGCTAGTAACAATAATATTTCGTTGTCTTAGATTTTCTCGATTATTATTCATTGAAATGAAACTATTTTAAACGGATTTAAATCGCGTATATTAATTATTTTTATCATCCCGACGTTTCGAGCACTTTGCAGCGTTCGTGGTCACGGGTAGACTCAGTAGGGTCAGTCTACCCGTGACCACGAACGCTGCAAAGTGCTCGAAACGTCGGGATGATAAAAATAATTAATATACGCGATTTAAATCCGTTTAAAATAGTTTCATTTCAATGAACAATAATATTTTGTCATCTTTATTTCTCAAAAGTCATTTCAATTAATGAGAAAGGGATAGAAATATTTGACACAATTATATAGAATAGTCAGTTTGGTCCTTCGTTAAGGCACATTCGGATTCGATGTCTGATTATTTATGGCACCTGAAGGAATATATAATGAAGCGTTCGTTGCCTACAATTATATTTATTATCTACAAAATGTAATAGTTTAATTCACATATAAACGTCATTATAACTATGTTAAAAGGGCATCATAAACGTGTCTAGTACGGACTTGTTACAACATCACGGACGGAAGAACAATATAATACTTATGTTAAGCATTAACACAACCGCATGACGGAGTCAGTATTTATTTTAATTTTTAATTTTTCATTAGTCGTTAGCAACAAATGTTACTGTAAGTTAAGATCCAGTACTATTTACTATAGTAATTAAAATAATTATCAATAATAGGATGATATTTCTATTTGTATGTTAATTTTTACCGCTAATTATACAAGAAATTTTAATTCCAAGCTAATTTCCTTATATACCTACAAATTTTTTTTTGTTTAAAATCAAAGGGAAAGTTTAAATATAGATAAAATTAACTTTTATCATACTGGTAACAATTTTTTATGGGAATTTGGTAAACGTTATATGGTAATTATATTACTAAATACTCGGTAACGATCATAATATTGTTTGGCAAAGTTTGAACATAATAATACTCATAAAACGTGATTCAATATCAAAATCTACACTAATATTATAAAGAGGGAAAGTTTGTTTGTGTGTAGGGATATCTGAAACTACTGGTCTCATTTGAAAAATTCTTTTTGTATTACATCTCAAGTTTTATTAAACGTACCGACAGATATTCCCCAATTAAATATAGCAAATTCATCGAATATCATTTACATACATACTATATTTGGATGCTGATAAGCAATAATGTGTCAACCCACAAAAAGTCAAATTCGGTGATATTGATGTATTCTGATACTACATCACCTGTTTAACATTATTCAAAAAAAATTTAGTCATATAAATTATATAAGTACGGAAAAAAGTTTCTTAATTGATCGGTTCAAATTTCAAGTGCGTTCCATATTTTGCAATTTATACAATAATGACAAATATTTGGAAAACTTTTTATTAGATAAAATATTAAATATATCAATCTGCTTTTAATTCATTATACTTTTCATCAAAAAGTAACAGAAAAGGTAAATATATACTCCTGCAAACATATTTATTAAAAATAGGTTTGACATCTTTAGACGCCATTTTCTCAAACAAAGTCCGTGTGGCTTGAAACAATATTGCTTATCAGCGTCCATTTATATTATACTTCACTATATCTATATTAATGTATGAAGTTTGTTTATTTGAATGCAATAATCTCTTGAATAGAATGGAACTGCCATTTAAAAAAAATCCGTATAGATAGCCTGTTTATTGAGGAAGATAATAGGCTATATTACATCACGCTACGACTCACTAGAGCAAAGCAGTAACCATAAATACGAGTGAAACTGTGAGGGATAACTAGTGTAATATAATTTAAATTATTAACCAAAATTTTCTCTTTCTAATACTTATTCTGGTTTGTTAGTAATAATATTATTCTACACTCTAATCGTCGGCATTTGTTTTAAAATTTTAGTTAACCAATGAGCGCGCAGGATTTCAACACTCTATGGTTAAAAAACTATAGTAATAAGGATTAACATTCACGATTTCTTATAAAAAAAGTAATGTTACAAACTAATACATAATACTAAAATAATAATACTATATACATAAAATGTACACATGCAATATACAATAAAAAAATATAACTACAAATATATAACTAAGACCTTCTACACTACATTTTCTACGCACGAATCTTACTAAATCAAGAAAGATTTATAAAAATATCGACAGCAAAAGCGTTCGCGACGATATCATGTATAAAGCTTCGACCAGACTAACGATTAGGTTGAATGCATGCTGAGGTGCACCAAAAGGTGGTCGAGCACTTACACGACACGATTTGCAAAATATAAACATTCAAAAACAACTTTAAAGTCCATAACTAAAGAAAAAAACATAAGATTAATTCACACCTTTAACACATTAAGCGCCGTCGTACTCGTTTGAGTACAGTTAGTTTTTGTAACTTACGTTGAGTACAGTTACTTTTTTGTAACGTTTGTGACTTAGGACTTCACTGACAATTTATCATTGTAAAATATACCTAAAAGTTACAAATTAAAGTTTATTTTTGAATATTCATTATTTTGCCGTTGGAGAAGAATCGTGTAAGTGCGCGACGACCTTAACAAAGTTAAGATTGATTTAACCTATTTTCGCGTGTTAGTCAATTCTCCAAGTCTAACAAAACATAGGTATATCCTACATCATACCCTATTCTATGCGATAAAAGCCGCAAAAACAGCTTGTGTGTCACAACATTATTCAAGTCATACATCTTAAAAATACTGAAGTGTTTTCGGTTAAATATGCACTAAATAACTATTTCAGTTTAAAAAAAAAAAAAAAATATATATATACAACATCTTAAGTACATTTAATTACATAGTAAAGTATTAAGTATCTGTTTATTTATGATGTACATCGTTGAACGAATTCTATTGACATGAATTATATGTAAATATTTTGTAAAGTAGTTGATTAATTTTTTATGTAATATTTTAATGGAATAGTGTTTCGTGTTGATAGTAGTGTGATGTTGTGTTAGAAGCTTATTCTATTATGTCGTTGTAGTGTTAGTGGTAGTTTTGTACACGGGTAGTGGTGGTGTAGTGGCAGTGAGTGGCGGTAGCAGTATTGGTGGGTGATACTGTGTGATAATACTAGCGGTAGAGTGTATTAGCTGTAAAGCAATAAACCCGTCGTAGTCGTAGTTTGAGGTGAAAGTGTGATGTGTATGTTGATAATACACTGTGTGTGGTTGAAGTATGGTGTGTAGTGTGTATTCGTAATACTGGTAGCGGATAATGAAAGTAGTAGTAACGGGTAGTGGCAATAGTAAGGGTAGTAATAGTGGGAATCGTTAGTGGGTACTACCCACGATTCCCACTAGTTGGTAGTAGTGGGTGGTGGTAGTAGGTAGTGGTAGTGGGTGGTGGTAGTGGGTAGTGGTAGTGGGCGGAGGTGGTGGTGTCAGCGCGCGGCGAACAGACCTGCGGCGAGCGCGGCGGGCTCGGGCGCGTGCGCGAGGCGCAGCAGCGAGCGCGCGCCCTCCAGCACGAAGATCTCCTCGCGGCTGACCGACACCGACAGGATGCTGGGCAACAACACGACTATACTACCGGACTCGCGCCTTGGAGATTGTGAGTTAGATTCTAAGGTTCTAAGCTTGTTATGTTCGATATTCAAAAAATATTAAAATGATGAACCCGTGGACGATGTTTATTTTAATTTAAAAAAAATATAACCATACTACGACTATTACACTTAAATATTTGAAACAGTTGCTTAGTATTTACATATATCTAGCACTTTGTATATTCTAACTTTTAAAAATGTGTCCAAATTTTAAAAACGTCGTAATTTCATTTGCTTGAGTTACATACTTATTCTAGTTATTTTGATTTTAAAACGAAATTACAAAACAAACCAATTTTGGTAAAAATTGTATGGGACTAATTGAAGAGTATCTTTCAAATAGAAAAAAAGCCATCGGTCTAGCCGTTTTCGAGTAATCCGCGAACATGCATACAAAGTCCCCTACGGAATGAAAATCTCCTACTTTTTTGGCAGATAAAGAACAATATTCAACTTACCGCCTGAGGTCGTCGACGACAGCTACAGCGGTCAGAGAGCGCGGGTCCAGTATATACAGGATGTGCTCGTTGTGGGATACCAGGAAATGTTCCCGGAATACATATAGAGGTCCAAAGTTGTATTCTCGGTCCGCGTGGGAATGTTTCTTTTGTGAGGGGTTGAGCAACTCCGCTATTGTGAGAGGATTCGATATTGCTTCCTAGACAAACATCAAACATTTTTTTAATGATTATATTAAAATGTTCATGAAGTGTTATGTTAGTGTGGTCTATTTTAAGTTTAAATAAGGATAAAGCCTAAATCATTTACGTATATGATTAGGATTTTATATTTTATTACGAAGCTTTTAGAAATTGTCAATTTCAATTTTTTTTATTTGTGAAATATTTTCGCCATTAGACTATAAATTAATATTTATAAAAATAATTTAAATTAAAGAATAATAATCAAGACATAAAAATATTTTGACATTAACATTAACCAAACCATAAACTAAAATCAAATAAAACATTTTTGAAAAATTTTAATAAAAGTATCAAAAAGCGCACATATTGCGCGTAGGTGCGTATGTGCGTGTGAGTACCTTGAACAGCAGCGTCTGGTGCACGCGCCCCGCCGCGTCGGCGCGCCACAGGCGCAGGCCGGGCCGCGCGCAGTACGCGGCCGCCGCGCCGCCGCGCGCGTACGAGTACTGGAACACCGCGCCCAGCGCGCACAGGCTGCGCGCGTTAACACAACTCACTAAGCGCACCATATATTGCGGTACCGCGCGTTACTACGCCCTACTATAAGTTGCTACGCGTTTACTAAACGTTACCACGCGTTACTGTACGTTACCACATGTTTAGTAAACGTTACCACGTGTTACTATGTCAAACTATAAGTTACTACGCGTTACTATACGTTACCACGCGTTTACTAAACTTTACTACGCGTTACTATACGTTACCACGCGTTTACTAAACTTTACTACGCGTTCCTATACGTTACCACGCGTTTACTAAACTTTACTACGCGTTACTATACGTTACCACGCGTTTACTAAACTTTACTACGCGTTCCTATACGTTACCACGCGTTTACTAAACTTTACTACGCGTTCCTATACGTTACCACGCGTTTACTAAACTTTACTACGCGTTACTATACGTTACCACGCGTTTACTAAACTTTACTACGCGTTCCTATACGTTACCACGCGTTTACTAAACTTTACTACGCGTTCCTATACGTTACCACGCGTTTACTAAACTTTACTACGCGTTACTATACGTTACCATGCGTTTACTAAACTTTACTACGCGTTACTATACGTTACCACGCGTTTACTAAACTTTACTACTCGTTACTATACGTTACCACGCGTTTACTAAACTTTACTACTCGTTACTATACGTTACCACGCGTTTACTAAACTTTACTACGCGTTACTATACGTTACCATGCGTTTACTAAACTTTACTACGCGTTACTATACGTTACCACGCGTTTACTTAACTACTATTGCTTAGTACTTAATCGTTTTTGTCGTCTACTTTTACATTACATTCATAGTATCACCCCCCCCCCCTCTCCCCTCTACGACAAGTTTGCTGAGGACTTGGTATGGATTTGCAAACTGTATACTGTACCAACCGTTTCGCAATTCTGAAAACTCAAATATACATTATATTGTTTGCAAATACACACTTGACCCTATGGTGGGACTGTAGCAGCTCTGTCCCCTACTACCATTCGTCTATTCCATATTTCTCACCTCTTCCTCTCCTTCTTGCCCAGCTGCGTGACATGCCAGCGATTATCTCGTCGCTCGCACACGATGCTGCGGTACACGCTCGACACGAGCAGAGTATTCTGGTAGTAGCTCATCTGGACTATCTCGTGCTCCTCGTTCACTATCTCCATTGACTTGCATAAATGCTGAAATAAAAAAATATAAGCTGTTATAAAGTAATTCGGTTTTTGAAGTATTCTCATTCACAATGAGAATAGCCTTGACTACTTGGTCATTTATACAGTATTTACATAAATGAAAAAGGGTTAATGCTGCCACCTCATGGTATAAAAAAAAATATGTTAGGTCGTTTTACATCTAATAAAACATATATGACTATTAAAGAGAACAACACACTCGTTGCAATCATACTCGGCTGATTGGTTTTAATAACCTTTTCCTTAAGGAGGAGGAGGCCTTAGTCCAGCAGTGGGACATATACAGGCTGTTACTTTATTTTTACTCTTTACTTGATTATAATAATTAAATTATGTTTTTACGCCCCCAATAAGGTACTAATTAAGGTTGAAGTCTCTATCATACCTCAGAGAGCAAGTTATCAATCTCAGTTTCATCACAAATATCTGACAAAACCGTTGCTAGTTCAAAAGGTTACAAACAAATTAATACCTCATAGATAAAGCCATAAAGTAGTACATATTAAACTCATGGTACAGTCCCAGACAGTTACAAATGATGTTTTATAAAAATTAAATAATTTCACACAAACAAACATTATTTTTACATGTGCGATAATGTTATCATAATCAGAGTGTAATAATGTAATTATTTACTAAGAGTTAAACGAGGGGAAAAACATGATAATACATGTGAAGTTTATTAAACTGTACTGATAAATGAATCATTGACTTTTAATAACTATAAAAAATAATTTCTAAAGGCTAGATAAATTAAATAATGATTTTATTATTATTATTTATTCTGAATATATCCGTTTATATTTTTAAATGATTTTTATTTCGTCCAACTATCAATATTTTAAATTTTAAGCAAATTAATGCAAACAATACAATATCCAATTGTTACAATTTTCAATTTAGATGTGCTATCTTAAGATTAATTAAATGTAATTTCACTTTAACGAGACATCAAACCCACGCATCACGCCAATCTTCAAAATAATATGCAATAAAAACTTCTTCTTTTTGATCTATACTTATATTATAAAGAGGTACAATTTGTAAGTTTGTATGTAAAGCTAATCTCTGAAACTTCTGATCCGATTAGAACAATTATTTCCATTGGTTAGCCTGTTGATAGAGGATGGTTATAGGCTATTTTACATCACACTACGACTCATAAGAGGTAAGCAGTAACTATAAACGCGAGTGAAACCGTGAGCGATAGTTAGTATACTATAAGCTCACCATATAGAAGTCGATTTCCGTCATAATAATGACACCATTTTTGTCGCCAGAGAACAATCGCATTCCGTTCTTCGACCATTCTATAGCTGTAATCTTGCTTTTATGCAGGTCCCCTATTGTGTACCTGAATAGAAAATGTGCTTATTGTCAGTACTTATTTGTAAGTGAATTAGTCTCGGTTTGAAATTCTAAAAATAATTACATTTTATAATAAATCGCGGTATAAGAGTCAGATGAACGTATCTACGTTTTAAAAATTTTACTTTTTCCTAATTTAGCAGTACTCATAATATAGTTTTTTTTTTTTGGTTCTATAGAAAAGTGGTTCTAATAATAAATATAACGTTTTTTTATAATTAGTGAAATCTTAAATTACGTTGTTTTGCCATTTCATAGAAAACATTTTCAACGGTTTTAGTTAAAAAAAAGATTTTCGATATTTTGTAGTTACGTTCCTCTGGTTGTTATACCGCGAAATATCGTCACCCAATTGCCGCAAAGCCAAAAAAGAAGGGTTATTTGTTCCCTCATAACTACAAACTGATAGAATCAATTTTAATTAATTATTTTATACAGTTATATTCGTATTTATTGTGTGAGTGTGACTGAGTATATTATAATACAATCATCAAGAAATGGAAATTTTAATTATTGAATATTTTAAAAGAAAATTCGAATGAGAATAAACCATTTTCTTATCCTACTATAACTACTAAATATAATAAAACTTACTAAAAAGATAAGTTAACTATTAATTTATTTAGATATAAATATGAGGATTAAATTATTTTACCAAAAAAGCTACTTAAATAATGATATTAAGGATATAACTTATGCATATTGATTTTGTTATAACTTTTGTTAAGATTTGTTTTGTTAGATAAAAAAAATTAGTCAGTGTATTATATCAATTTTAACTACTGTAATGATCATTTTATTTCATGACATTGTTATCTATAACCGTTAATATTTTACTTATGTGTTAAATATAGTCGCCTAAAAAATTATCTAATTTATTAATAAAAGAATTATAAAGCACATTATGTGGCTATCATTTATCCCATTTATTTTTTTAATAGTTGGGTAAGCCCAATATTCAAGCAAATATTTTAAAACTTTGATTTGTGTTATGTTATGTGATATATATATTTATTTGTATTTAGACAACTTCAGCTCTTAATATGTAGTATAATATCATAATACAAATATAATTTTAACTATTACATTGACATTGACTGACATATTGGTGCAGAGGTCACCATAACTCACTGAAACATTAATAGTCACGGGTTCGATCCCGGCTCACAGCAAACATCAGTATTGGTTTGCTTTGTGTGTGTTTCTGGATCCCTGACACAAGATTCTAAGATTCTAATTTGAGCCATTATGTGTGATGTACTTATTTATTTGTCGCAACATATACTGAGATGCTGATAAGCAATAATGTGTCAACCCACCAAAAGTGAAATATAGGAGATTTTGATGTATTCTGATAATGCGTCATGTAATAAACGTTATTCAAATATTTTTAAAGACATTTAAAGTAAATAAGTACGGAAAAAGTTACTTAATTTTATGTTTCAAATATTAAAGTGTATTCGATATTTTGCAATATGTATTAATCTAATATATTTGAAGAACTTATTATTAAATAAATCTTTTTATTATAAGTATCTGCTTTTAATTAATTACATGATTTATCAACATAGAAAAAAGAAGATGCAAATATGTGTCTTCAACAAATTTGTTAAGAATAGGTATGACATTTTTAGACACCATTTTCTCAAAACAAAGTCCGTGTGGCTTGACATAGTATTGCTTATCAGCATCCATATACCTATAACAATAGTCATTTTGTTGATACTGACCTCTCCACCTTAGGTTCGACCTTTGGCTTGAATGTTTCTGGTAGATTCTCAGGGTGTTCCTTTGGGATTTGAAACACTGTGACCTGTCCTGCTGCATTGCCAGCGCCTACCATATAATCCACAGTGCTGACGATCTTGACATATGTAATTGGAGTTGTTGAGGCCTGAAAATAAAAAATATATAAGTATATTAAAGCATGATCAGCATGAAAGTGACAAAATACAAAAAATAAATTATGAACACAAATTGCTAACAACATTTTACACTTGGGACTTCGACCATTTATTTAGAATTTAATGTGACAAAATGTCGATAGAATAGTATTTTATTCTTTTCAAAAAGATAGATTATAAATTATAAAACACAAAATTTATTTTTAATTACTATTTTAATAACTTGTTTCACACCGTTTTTGAATTCTATCACTTTATTACTAAGCATGCATAATATTAAAATTTTAAATTATTTATCTATACAGTTCTGGTAATTTATTGAAATTAAACTATTTCACACATATAAAAAAAGTTTACTAATTTTTAATATCCCAATGTTACTAACATTCAGTATTACTAACACTTTTTTTTTAATTTAATAATTACACAGGTCTTTTCATCTCTCATCAATTTTCATTGGAATTTTTTGACAAATAAATCACAAATACTAAATCACAATAAAACAAAAACTTATCATACTATATAAAATTAATATCTTTTAATCATTTGATTAAAAGATGAATTGCAAATTTTGAAATAAGTTTTTTCAATACTTTTGTTCAAATATATATTATTTGTATGGAATTTTTATCCAATTATATTCATTAATATAGATATAAGTTGGACCTTGTAGAAGGACATAGGCATACTTGATTGCGATACTATGAATATTATTAATTTATTATGAAAATAAAACTTAAAGAGAGTGAAATAGGAGATGAGAGTCTCTAAGCAGATGAATTTGTGGGGACGGAGATGTTTCGATTTATTTACCCTGTTACTATCATCTATTTTATAAAAATTAATTAAAGATCTCTTATCAGGCTTTGAGTAAACATTGTATTTATTTTCAGAGTATATTCAGAGTATAAATCTATCAACCAGTTAGTATTTTTTTTATTACAGCAACAAAGTAATTAATGATAAATCTTTATGTTTTTCACCCAAATAGATAGAGGCAATATTTCAAGATGATGTTTATTCAAGTCGTTAATCTGTTTACAGATATACTCGTTATCTACTGTTTGTATACTTGAGCTAGTTTTATCATTAAGCTATTAAATATTTAATGTTTTTTTATTTAATATTTCTTTTATAATTTTAGATTCATTAAAAAACTATAAACTATATTAAATAAAATACCTAATTTTTATATTATTTATTAGTAAAAATAACACGTACAAATAGCACCTTAGGATATTTGATTTAATTTTAAAAAATGAGTTTTAATAATATTGGTATAGATGTTATACAGCCCAAATAGCATTGTATAAACAAAACGGAATTGTGCAATCTATCGAAAATCTTGGCGAAGTGTTACAAGGTAAAGGAAAGTCAAACGAACATATGGGCAACCACTTACTTCGCATCGTAACCGCTGTATGTTTCCCTTTTTTCTGTCGTACCAGTACACCAGACCAACATTGGTGCCGAGAGCAATATACTCGCTTACTGCATCCACACAAGTCAAACACAGTTCGTTAGAAAATAATCCAGTCTGAATTCTAGGAGGAATTAAGTTAAGAATATGTGAACAAGGTGTCCATTCTCTTACAAAGCCCTCCTCGGCACCGCTCGTCACTTCCATCTTTACGAGTTTATTTCAAAAGGGTCAATAAATATGGAAAGTCCCTCTTTAATCGCATAATTGTGACTTCATTATACATATATATATTTTACAGACGATTAGTAGTTTATACAATGTACTCTGTGGCGAGCAGACTGTTTTGACGTTGCGCATTAACGATATTATTATTGGTTTTTCTGACTGCTGTCATTATTTAATCAATCGTTCAGCTTTTTTACTGAGACTACAATTTTATATGTATTGTATTTTTTAGAATATTTAATTAAAATTAACTTTAAAGAATGCTATGTTCAAATAGTGTTTTTGTTGTTTATACTTTTATTTTACATACAATAGCAATATAACTAATACACAATGAACAAAATTAGAAAATCGGTAAAACGCAAATCAAATTGGACCTATGGTTTTATGCCAGTGACACACACTTGATCTGTTTTGTTATTTATACGGATATATTCTTGCTAATAACTATGGTTATTCTGCCGTCGTATCGTCATGATAACGCAATGGATCGCCGTGTAATCGCAGCGATTCGTTACGATCCACTCGTCGCACAAGCGCGTTTATGCTAAAAATGGATTTATGAGTGCCTAAAATTATATTATATTACATATATAATTCTTATTTATTTGATTGTATGATGATTATATGAATGAATATTATAATAAAACTTTACCTTAATTTATTAAGACACTACATTTTTAATAGACAATTTATATACGTATTATGAAGGTATGCCAACTTGCTAACACTAACTGTACGTGTACACTTGTCAGTTTTTTGTCAAACCTTACCCGATTGAGGAGGAGATAGGCAGCACGTATTTATCAATAAAATTTCTAAAAATGGCAGAATCTGTAACAGAAATACCGATAAACATTGAAGAAACGGTGAAGGAAGCTGTAAAAAATGTGACTGATAAGCCTCCGTCGAGTATTGAAGGAGTCGCAATAGCGTACTTGAGTTTAGTAATAATGGCTATTTTGCCCATATTTTTTGGGTCTTTCCGTTCCGTGAAATATTTAAAGGAACAAAAAGTAAGTAATTTCATTCAACTTATAAAAAACACAACATTATTTGTTGTGGTTTTACACTCCGAGCCCCCAATCGGAAAGTCGCACGTAATGTCATCGTGGCATATTTTGTTCGCGAGCTCAACTAAGAATAATGATGGTATAATTAATTTTTTGCCTCGTATTGTTTATCTCACTCCATTCATGATATTTAGTACAAATCAAAGATCAATGTCAATACAAAAATTTTATGATCTTGCTCTAGTATCCTGGTCAGGAGCACCAAAATAACAAAAAAATAAAGTTTGGTATTATAGGTTTTATATGTATCGTCTCTCTCTATCGTAAGTGTACGTAAATGTTAATAGGGAAGAGGGTTACATTCTGGATTCTAAGGAGTTCATATTGATCACTAAGTAAAATAAAAAAAAATTTTAACAGTCAATGGAACTTAAAAGTGAAAAATAAGCAATAGTAAAAAAAACAAAAACACACTAATAATAATTTAAAAAAAAATCATTATTGAAACCTTGGGTTGCTTTTGTGCTAAGTTTTAGGGTGTGTTATCCTTATGAAAAATATAAATATCTAAATCAAAATTTATTTCACTAAGAAACGGTTTTTTGCTTATTAGTTTAAGAGATGTTTATATTTGCAGGACATTCAATAATTATTTTTGCGTTAGATAGCCCATTTATTGAGGAAGGTTATATTAAATTACACTTCAACTCACAGGAACAAAGCAGTAACCATAAATGCAAGTGAAACCGCATACATAAAATAATTGTCATATATATTAATTCCCATTCTATTCTTTTTTTAAATAACTTATGTGGATGTTGTATTTTAAATAAAATAATATTTTAACCTACGATTTCCATGCAATTATATCTTTTTATCTTATCGTCGATTTCATATTTTGTATTATAATATTACGCATTTACCTTAAAATTATTATTCATAGTGTGTTTATTCATTTTTTTGAGTACATGTAATAAAATACAGCATATAAGTCTTATTTAAAGGTTAGATATTAAGTTCTGTTAGTTTAAGGTGAATAATAAAAATCTGGTAGGTGTGTTTCTGTTCATCCAAGTTCCGAATATATGCTCGGTCACGAAAATGTCAAACATGCCTTTTTCTTATGATGGCAGAATATATTTTAAATATTTTGTTTCATTATATGAAATTGTTTCAGGAATCTGGCGAAAGGCCGGAGACAATGTCAAATAAGGATGCTCTGATGTTCCCGCTGATAGCATCCTGTGCCCTGTTTGCACTCTACATTTTCTTCCAATTCTTCTCTAAAGAATACATCAACCTGCTCCTTACTGGATATTTCTTCTTTTTGGGTGTTCTCGCTCTGAGCCATCTTTTGAGGTATGTATAAAGAGATATACCTACATTCAACTTAGTGTAATGATCTGAAGTATTAAGATTAAGAAGAAGCTTAATACACCAAACTGCTCTACTATGGGTTGGCATACATTTGTCAGAATTTTTCCGTCTCATGCAGGTTTCCTCACAATATTTTTCCTTATCGCCGAGCACGAAATTTTAGACAAATTTAGCATTGCTAGTAGGGGTTTGAACTTGCGATCATGGATTGAAATCGACATGATCTAACCACTAGGCCATGACTTCTCTTAAATTTTACCTTTATTTACTTTTTTTAACGTGATAGATACATTCTATTGAATAAAATATACTTTTTTTATTCAATCTCAATAGTAGATTAAAGATTATTATGACAACTTAAATGAGGCCAGAACACATAATACAGTACAATAAATATTATTTAAAATGTAATAATTTTATTTTTGTGATAAAAAAACTGATTCTACTATAGTGAACAATGATTATTTTTGAGTCATTTAATTATAAAAATCACTATAATCACTAAAAGGTGATGATGAATTAGAGGTGTAATTAAAAAAATATTACAAAACCAATTAGAATATTACAAAATTTTTTTACATATAATAAAAAGGAAAAAATTCATTTATATGTTGTTTATACATTTAAATTGAATTTCAAGGTTGTCTTATATAAAAGTTAATTAATGTTTTATCAGACATATAGCTGCTTAAAATTCTAACCATTGAATGTTGTAATGCTTTTAATCAGAAATCCACACTCCCATGCCATTGTTTCTCGCTAAATTAGAATGTATGCCATAGTTACACCCGTTATTAACTTAAGCATGTAATTAAAATAAACTTAAATTTCCCACAAATTAATAAAATAACATTTTAAAGTATTATGAGTAATTTTGATTTAATTTTTCATTATACAAAAATGTATATGTTTTTGTGATAACAAAATATTCAGGTTTTAGAATAAACTTAGTTATGTGCAATGCAAAATAAGATCATTGAGATTATAATCTATACAGATAGACTCTATACGAACATAAAAAGCTACATTGATTGTTTGTTTGTATGCTAATCTACCAAGAACTACATATAAATAACAAGCTTAGTTATTTAAATGTAGTTAAAGTGATCATATTTAAAAATCACATTTTTTAGAAATCACATAAACTTTTTGCACTTTGATTTCGGCCGTTTATTTAGACTTTATTGTCTGTGACATTGTTGATAGAACAATTATTTTTCTGTAACAAAATCATACATTGTAAACCACGGAGTTAAGTGAAACTAGAATAGACGTATAGCAGTTTAGCTAACTCGCTTCAGAGACATTTTAATTCGGTCACTTTAATAATAACGCGTTGAATGACTATATATAAAAAGGTTAGGATACACAGCCTATTTAGTGATAAAGACCATGAGTTATAATATACATTCGTATAACGGATCGTAAGACAGTCGTATTAACAGCTCTGCCCTGTACCCGTAGTACGAGTTTTGATAAATTTCGATAACATAATTTTCCATTGGTATTCTTGACTATATATTTTTACATATATTGACTATTTCGCATCTACATAAATTTTTATCAGAGGCCCTGACATTCAATATATGCAAAATTAGTCAAAGTATATCGATTGAAAAATTACTTTATTGAAAACTATAATTAGGGATACAGTATCGAAATTTTACATAACGGAAACTGTGAGACGCATCGGCTTTACATGTGAAGATTAGCTCCATAAGTCACTAGCTGCCCCTCGCGGTTGCACTCGTATTTATGGTTACTCCTTCGCCTCTGTGAGCTGTAGCTTGATGTAATATAGCCTATAATCTTCCTCAATAAACGGATTGTGCAACGCAAAAAGAATTTTGCAAGTTGGATCAGTAATTTCAGAGATTATCCCCTACATACAAACAAATTTTACCTCTTTATAGTATTATTACTATATACTAGATATTTGTAACTATAAATATAAACATATATATTATATTTATATATATGTATGGATAATTATATACCTATATATATTTATATCAATTTGTGTTTTATATAATATGTGTATGTATATATATCATTAAGTGTGTACACCTCCAAACCCCTCTGGTTTAGTATTAAATGTCCTCTATCCAAAGGTTGTCTGGAAGGGATCGCTCTTTTAGCGATAAGACCGCCTTTTGTGTACCATGTTTGTTTTTTTTTTTTTAATTATTCTGTTGTGTTGTTACTTGTGTTTTTATATTGGTGTACAATAAAGTATATTTGTATTGTATTGTATTGTACTAGTATAGATAATAAATGGAACTTTTTGCTAATAACTATACATATTTCTTTTCAGCCCAATTATATCCCTGATCGTACCAGCATCTGTACCTAACTTGCCCTACCACATACTGTTCACCCGCGGAGCCAGCGACAACCGTTCAGATATCATCAACTACAAGTTCACCTCGTACGACGTCATCTGCCTCATTATTTCTCTGTGCCTCGGAGCCTGGTACCTGCTTAAGAAGGTGAGCTAATTGTAACCATTGAATTAAGGTTTTTTGTATAGGTTGCATGCAGATTTTTTTGGCTACTCTCAGGACAGGGGTGCCATAAGGACAGATACGTTGGCGCAGTGGTTACTACAACTGACTAAAGCGCTAACGGTCGCGGGTTCGATCCCCGCTCACGGCAAACGTCTGTATTGGCCATACGGATGTTTGTCGTGGTCTGGGTGTCTGTGTTAGTGTTGTGTGTGTTTCCGGACCCCCGACACAAGGTCATGAGATCTTAATGGGGGCCGTTGAGTGTGCTGCGTTTATGTATTTATTTTTATTTATAAGGATGTATTTGGTAAATTAATTAATTAATTAGTGTTTAGTTTTCTTTTGTTTTTGTATTGACGATTCAAAAGTGCTTGTAAAAGCCTCCTAGAATAAAGCATATTTTGATTTTGATTTTTTTTGATTTTGTGTCTGTGGAATCGTAGCTGTTTAATGTATCGATCAAATTGAAAGCCGATATAATCAAGACGGTTCTTAGCTTTATAAAGATCTGTTCAACATTTGAAGGCTTTCTCTCTCCTAGTTGTTAAAAGGATTTGAGCTGTTTTAATCTAATCTAATTTTTGATCTAATCGACTCGAAAACTATAAAATTGACCTGATGCTGTATCATCTGGAATCAGCAGGATACATAACTCCTCGCCAGCAGAAGTATTGTATTGGGGCTCGTTGAAATTGTCTCAATGAATAATTTGTCGAATCAAATATTGGTGTTTATTTTGAACATCTTAAAAGAACAATTTTCATTTCATTTTTCTTTTTTTTTCGTTCTATTGGTTTTCAAATCCATAATAATCAAACAATGAGGCTGTTTTTACACCGGGGGTCTTGAATTTAATCGCTGCCAAACGAGCAGGGGAGTCCTAATGTTAAGTGATCACCACCGCCCAAGGCCATTTACAGCACCAGAGGAGACCACACCATAAATTCGTTTTTAGTTAAGAAGGGTTATGGGATAATAAGAAATAGAAAGTAAGGAAAAGTATGGGGAAGATGTTAGTAAGCGAGGTCATTTTTACGCCCTAGTTGAACGACTGGTATTGTCGTAGTTTGTAGTAATAGTTAGCTGTGAAAGAAGTTCTATCTTTCCACCCTAACAAAGCTATAAAAAATCAAAATTCACCGGTTCGGAATGTAGATTCTACCGAGAAAAACCGGCAAGAAACACGATAAGTACTCTTTTAAAATTTTTATTAAGTACATACATTTAAAAATTATAAATGTGTATATTATACATTATGTATGAAATCCAGCTATACTAAATCAATGCATTATTGTCATCTATATAATATTGTACAGAATAATATGCTTAAATCAAGTTACCTTTCACTATGAAAAGAATCCTTTCCGGTACAAACATCCCTAGCTTAAAAACGTAGCTCATCGCTTGTAGAAAGGTCCTAATTGTTAAATTTTATCTATTCATAAATTAAGAAATATTAACAGTAGGTGCCTTTTATGTTGTAAGCGGACGCACTAAGAAAGGGTTTTTCCATTTTCCACCTCCCAAAGAGTGTAAAGAAGTAAAAAAGTATGTGTAGAACATCTTATTATATCCAATCAACTTTAAACTTACACATACTTCTCAAGGCTAATAATGAAATATAAAACGCAAAACGTAGTACTTTACCATTTTTGTGAATCGCTTTTATCGAATTCTAAAATATACGCCGATGAAACGCGTAGAACTGCTAATTATTTATATAATTAACATTAATTTAACCTTCTCAGCACTGGATCGCCAATAACCTGTTCGGGATCGCTTTCGCTATCAACGGCGTGGAGCTGTTACACTTGAACAATGTAGTGACGGGCTGCATTCTTCTCTGCGGGCTGTTCCTCTACGATATCTTCTGGGTGTTCGGTACCAACGTCATGGTCACTGTTGCGAAGTCCTTCGAAGCTCCCATTAAACGTAAGTGCAATGGTTTTTTTGTTAATTATAGCTTTGTTTCATTTATTCATGATTTTTATTTACTTTGGTGTTAAATGGATACTGATAAGCAATAATGATTTAACCCACAAAAAGTCAAATTCCGAGATATTAAGGTAATTTGATAGCTTAGGTACCTATTTAACATTATTCAAAAAATTTTCAAGTTATCTAAACTAAATACGGAAAAACTTTTCTTAATTTTATGTTTTAAAATTCTAAGGGCGTTTCTATTTAGCAAATTCTTACAATAATGTAATGTATTTGAAAAACTTATACATAAATCTTATTACATAAAACTTATATAATTTACATGATAAACCTTTTAATTATACAAGTCTGTTTTAATTCAATTTACCTTTTATCAAATAAAAAAAGAAAAGATGGATATAAACCTCTTCAAACAAATTTATTAAGAATAGGTTTGACATCTTTAGATGGCATTTTCTCAAAGTGATATCCGTGTGGCTTGACATAGTATTGCTTATCAGCGTCCAAATAACACTAAAATTATTATATATTAATAAAAAAGAAACACTTATGTGATAAGTTTTATCTATAACAATGAATATTCGTCCCAAAGTCACAAGTCAATGAGATAATCATATTTATTAAAATTTATTCTCAAAAACTTAAACAATTATTCGTTTATTAATGAATAATATTCGTTCACAGTGGTATTCCCTCAAGATTTGCTAGTGAATGGTCTGAACGCCAGCAACTTTGCCATGCTCGGGTTAGGAGATATTGTAGTACCTGGCATCTTCATCGCTCTCCTGCTGAGGTTCGACAAGAGTTTGAAACGCGGTTCAGAGTTCTACTTCAGAGCCACCTTCTTGGCATATATTCTTGGGCTGTTGGCAACTATTCTTGTGATGCATGTGTTCAAACATGCCCAGCCAGCTCTGTTGTACCTGGTGCCGGCATGTCTTGGCACTCCGTTGACCCTTGCTTTGCTGCGGGGAGATATTAATGCATTATTCAAGTGAGTAATTATTTTAAAAAGATTTTTTTTTCATATGTTTGCATATTATTTTGTATTTTTAAAACGTTATCTGCTATACCACAAAAAATGAAATAAAACCATGTTAAACACTTTTCTAACTAAACAGTGTGTAAAAATTAAAATCTAGTCTCAATTGCCTCTATGTGTGATTATAAAAAACTTAATAATACGTGACACGTTACATTTGACAGGTAAAATAGATTTTATACATCTATATTTAAAGCATACCTAACTCAAAACTAGCGATAGAACCGGATTTGTAGTATGAATTTTTATAAACATACATATGTTTAAATCTATATATCTTGTAACTATACAGTCTCTACAAAACTAAACTGAAATTTTCCTTAAACTTATATTTATTACATTTCTTTGTATTCATCCATATCCTTACACCAGATACAATTTCTGTATCTTAGCGAAGCTTACATAAGAATTTTTGTATTAAGTATGTCAAAATACAAGTTTATATATGGTGAAAATACATCCAGTGTGTTAACACCCTTAAGAATATTTTTATGCTTTTTAGTAAAATATTTACGATTTAGTATCACATATCATCATTATACAAATAGATAATTAACTTTTCCTCAGTTATGAAGACCAGCCAGCAATCCTGGAGTCGCCTGCTGAGAGTAGTAAAACAAAGAAATCAGAATAAACCACCATTCCACAACAATCGAAGCACAAATAAGCGGCACATTGTGAATTAGATAACATTACAGATATTTTTATTTCCATGATGATGGTGTGGGACCATGGTGGTGCGGAGATAAGTCATAACCTCGATGGAGAATGAACATTTGGTTTTTATAAAATGACTTCCTCATGTTATCTTCCATTATTTATTTTAAATTGCATAATATATTGATGAGTAAGGCTAAAATTTGTGTTATTTTTTATATATAATATTTTTTATTGTGTTGTCACTACACATGATGGATGGAGAGTTTTTCATTTTCCCTCGCAGTACAGTTTGGTACTTTATTTTTTTATTTTTAATTAAATTGTTGTATAATTATAATAAATATTGTGTATGTGAGTGTTAGGTGAATAAGTTTTTTTTTTAAGAATCGCCTTTTTGTATTTATTGTTACCATTTTACAAAATATTGTCGATGAGATCTAGATTTTAAAATTCTTTATTACCGCGGTGTGAAATGAAGACGTGGTATTATGATTCTTTAAATTATATTTTTGCTATGCTATTTAGTTAATTTTTATATATAAAATTTGTCAACTTTGTCACAATATATAATATATATATTCTATAAAAAAATATTTTTTGTAATATTCTAGTTGAGGTTTAAACTAGGTAATTTTGTTTTTAAAGCCCATTTCGAGTTCATTATTGGTTCAGAGCTAGGTAAAAGGCTCTGTAATATTAAGGGACGTATTAAAAACTAATTATTCATCAAATTGTTCACAATTTGTACATAATGACAGAAAATGAAAGAATACAATTTTCTACATTGTATTTAGATAAGTACTTTTGAAATTACGTAGGAAAAATATCTTCTAATTACTATATAGGTAACTTACATTACAGATAAAAATAAGTAATACAGCATTAACTCACACATACATATAATAATTATTAATTGAATAGTTCTCTCTATAATTATCTGTGTATAGTATTAAAGGATCTTGGATAATTATGCCAATATATCTGTGGAAGAAAGTGTTTTTCTTGTCTATGACTATTCTTTCGTCATTGTTTACAATTTTCAATAGCAAATGATTGATGTTTTGTAACGTATGTTGCGCCGCGTACGTCCGGCAATGTGGCATTTTATTTTATTTTCGTATGGTTGTAATTAGAAAATGTGTACCGAATTAATAAATGTAGACAACGCCAATGTTGGGATAATAAAAAATAAATTGTCGATGAGAACGTATTTTTTTTGTCTTTTCTCGAGTTACTTTTGTTTTGATCTTCTTAAATTAAAAGATGGTTTATTCCGTTTATCCACTCCAGGGTATATAGTAAGGTATATTTTTTTATATACTTTATTAGAATATCATTAAACATATCAAATTCTTATTACTAAAACAAAAATCATATTACACAAATTGAAATAAAATTAAATTAATCGTATTATTTACTGCACATAGTTAAAGGGACAATCGGAAGAATATTAATATATGAATATAAGCTACTAGCGGCCCCTCGCAGTTTCACTCACGCTTATCTTGAACCTTTCATACAAACTTCCAACCCCTTAAGGGTCGAATTTTGCAAAATCTTAATGAACCTATGTCCTTAAAAAGAACCTTCATGTAATATTTAAAACTCCTAGTAATTGAGATTTCAGATATTAGAGTTGAGTTGACTATAATCTACCACAGAAGGGGTATTAAAAATCAAAATGTATTTCATACTTTTATTTAACTTAAAAACAAAAATACAAAATTATGTTTACAGTATATAGGAAAAATCAGTCAAACTGATTATTTAAATAAGTAAAAATAATCTCTTGCTTAATTATTATACATAATAAACTTTATTTCACACTGGACTGTTACTTACATACATGTTTCATTGACGCTTGTGTATTCTTAAATCAGTCCTAAACAAAATGTAATTTCACTTAAACATAATCTTTTGGCACAACTGAAAGATATTCAGCGAAGACTTAAATATATTTTATACATTTACACGAAACACCTAAAGCCGTGTACGGACTGCGCGTTCTAAAGTACGCGTACACTAAAAAAAACGTACTTTACCGCCAATACAAGTTGTGATAATTTTTGATATCGTAAACGATGTATTTCGATTGGTACTCATACATTGACTAGCAAGGCGTTGTAGCAAAACTATCGCTAGAAACGCTGCCAGTCAGTGTATGTAAAATTAAACAAAACATACCGATCGAAAAAAGTATATACAAACTTGTCAAATATATGTAATGTATGTCAAATGTAGAAATGTGAATTTTCGAATTCGGTCACTTTAATACTGAGCGTGTCATGTGTCCATCATGACAAGACTAATTCAGGCATACGCATTCATTGAATTTCTAAATTATTTTCTATTAAAAAAAGCACATTACACTTTTAGAATTATAGTGACAAAACTCAAAATCGTACGTATTAAGTGTTACCAACTAATGGAAAGTTAAAAAGCGTGTCCAAAGTTAAAAAACGCGTACCCGAGATCGCATAGTCCGGACATGGCTTAACAGTTAAGATCATAATACATTTAACGGATTATATATGCATAGTGTATACTTATTCAATATGTCTAATTTGGATTTGGGGTTTTAATTAACACATTTCTCACACTTATTTATGAATAGACATTTAAGGTATACACATTTATTGAAAATTGGAATTCGTAAATTATCTTCTATATAGTTGTAGATCTCACGTGACATCGTCAAACAAACAAGCACATCGCACGTTTAGAAGTAAAATGACATAACTAGAAATCGTTGTGTTGTCAATTGATGAAAAAATATTTTCATAGACCCTTGAACAATATATATAAAATATCAATTGACCAGCTTGTCAAAGTTCGAAAAGGGTAGTGGCGTAACTATAGGGTGGCAGGGCTGGCAAGAAGCCCCGAGAGGGCCCCGGCCTCATACAATTTTATTAATAAAAATCTTATTAAAAGGAAATTGTTATTTCATTATATATAATTGTTATTTCACATTTATAAACAATATAATAAATAGTTTTGGTTAACTACTTAAGTGGTTCATAAAAAATTAAGTTATAACGTGACGATTTTTACTTGGAGGCCCCATCCTAAGAATTTGCATATATATATATATTCTTAAGGTAAGGTTCATTAGACATTGAATATTTGAGTGCGAAATTCGTTAGTGTCATTTCATTCAGTGTCATCAATTTGATTCTTAACAAAAATCTTTATTTTACTGAGGTACACATAAATTACACATTAATATAAGTTATAACGTTACAAATGCAGTCGGTATTATATTACACAAACTTATTCATCTAAAATAAATGTATTTATCAACCCTAGGCCCGAGCATTCGATAATGTTCTGTTCTCCGTCCGGTTGAACGGTAAATTTCACCTGAAAAAAAGTTTAAAAATAAGATAATATGTGCTGACTTAATATAATTTATTTAAATAGAATTTTTGTGAGTGTCTATATAGAGATTACTACGGTAGAGTCTAGCTACAGCCTCTTGACCACAGCTAGTATACGGCTTGACTGGAGCAGTCACTACCTTACTTTCAGAAAATATCCACGTAGTACTCCTCGTTTCACGTAAGTGTGTTGGTCTGTACGATGCGCATGACGCTGAACACAAAGTTAGGCATCAGGACAGTCGTTTCAAGACATCTTTAATTTTAATTATTAAATGCTTCTTATGTCAAAATTGTGATTGAAATATAAAAGAGGTTTTTTTTTCAAAATCAGCGGGTCGATTCCTGACTATGAAAAAAACTAATGATGCTTTCTTTTTCATCAAAATCGGCCTCAGGGTCGGTCTCGCACACGTGCAGCGCGGTGCGTGAGTGCAGCGTGAGCTCGCCGGTACAGCAGCACCTGGTCAATAAGACAGAGCCCCGCCCACCTTGGCGACGGTCTCGCACACGTGCAGCGCGGTGCGCGAGTGCAGCGTGAGCTCGCCGGTACAGCAGCACCTGGTCAATAAGACAGAGCCCCGCCCACCTTGGCGACGGTCTCGCACACGTGCAGCGCGGTGCGCGAGTGCAGCGTGAGCTCGCCGGTACAGCAGCACCTGGTCAATAAGACAGAGCCCCGCCCACCTTGGCGACGGTCTCGCACACGTGCAGCGCGGTGCGCGAGTGCAGCGTGAGCTCGCCGGTACAGCAGCACCTGGTCAATAAGACAGAGCCCCGCCCACCTTGGCGACGGTCTCGCACACGTGCAGCGCGGTGCGCGAGTGCAGCGTGAGCTCGCCGGTACAGCAGCACCTGGTCAATAAGACAGAGCCCCGCCCACCTTGGCGACGGTCTCGCACACGTGCAGCGCGGTGCGCGAGTGCAGCGTGAGCTCGCCGGTACAGCAGCACCTGGTCAATAAGACAGAGCCCCGCCCACCTTGGCGACGGTCTCGCACACGTGCAGCGCGGTGCGCGAGTGCAGCGTGAGCTCGCCGGTACAGCAGCACCTGGTCAATAAGACAGAGCCCCGCCCACCTTGGCGACGGTCTCGCACACGTGCAGCGCGGTGCGCGAGTGCAGCGTGAGCTCGCCGGTACAGCAGCACCTGGTCAATAAGACAGAGCCCCGCCCACCTTGGCGACGGTCTCGCACACGTGCAGCGCGGTGCGCGAGTGCAGCGTGAGCTCGCCGGTACAGCAGCACCTGGTCAATAAGACAGAGCCCCGCCCACCTTGGCGACGGTCTCGCACACGTGCAGCGCGGTGCGCGAGTGCAGCGTGAGCTCGCCGGTACAGCAGCACCTGGTCAATAAGACAGAGCCCCGCCCACCTTGGCGACGGTCTCGCACACGTGCAGCGCGGTGCGCGAGTGCAGCGTGAGCTCGCCGGCGCGCACGCACGAGCGCCCGTCCGCCAGCGCCATGTACAGCAGCACCTGGTCCTGTGCATATTATAATAGAGGTTATACTTTTGTGGATTATTATGTGTTTATGTCATGTACATTAATGAGCTGAATGTGAGTTTATATTCGTGTGTACATGATTCTATTATGCACATCCATATGTCTCCGTGTACGTGTTTGCGTGCACTCGCATATATTTATACGCCCTATCCATGTGTGGTATGTGCGTACGTGTATACACGCGCATAGAATTGTGTGTATGTGTCTGTGTGTACAGTGTGTACACGCGTGTCGCGGTGGGCACCTGCGCGTGCGGGTCGAGGCAGGCGCCGCTGCGCAGCGTGTCGCGCAGCGCGGTGGCGGCGGCGCGGCCCACGTCGGCCGCGTCGGTGCCGCGCCGGCCCAGCGCGTCGGCGCCCAGCGCGCAGCCCGACGACGACGAGCACGACAGGCTGCAGGGGCAACGATAGGCACGCGCGTGGTACAGTCGAGTACACAATACTTAAAACATTTAGTGTGTATCATGTACCATTTTTTAAAAGCAAAATATTTTGTAATATAATAAATACAGCTTTAAATTTATAAATAGTGTATATGGTAAGTACACTAAACCTCCCCACCACTAATCTAAATTATTTTTCATAAATGATGGCTATATATAGAGCCTAGATGATCCAATGTTTAAATGAAAAAAGTTTTTTTTACTTTTAAAAGTCGATTCTGCTAACGCTAGTATAATGTCCAACACATGCCCAGTTGAAACTGTATAATATAGTTCTCATCTCACATGATTCCGTTGCAGTTGTCGGGCGCCATGTGCCTGTCCTCCTTGTAACTGTGTATGTTCACGTTGTGCTCAGAGCTCAGTTCTCTTTTCGCTCCGTCCGCCATTAGATACGCCAGCTGTAAATAAAAATATTACGATAAACATAATAATATAAACTCAGCAACATTCACTTTGTACGGTATAATCAAGTATACCTTAGACTAGAAACACACTTATAAGTTTTACTCTCAAAATTTCATAAAGATTTATGTAAGTTAATTGCTTTACATCTGAAAGAATTTACTGTCAGTGACCGATTTTTGATATCCATTTTTGATTTTACCTATGTAACTGTTCCCAGGTTTTATACTAATTATGAGAGTAAAACTTTCAATCTCTCCTAATTGTTATTGTAATGTTTATGTAATGGTGATTTTACACAATGGCCGACTTTGATAGATCAACATCTTGCACAGAGGATCTAAGTTTTTCTCTCTCGGAAAATTTGTAGTTTTGCAATTTTCAATTTTAATGTGGACCTAATAAAATATTACTGTTATGTTTATGTGAAACTTCTGTACTTAACTGAATTAAATTATCTAAAATATTTGAATAACTTACACCTCTCCGATTTTTACATAGCATGAAACAAAATCATTTCCTGCCGTTTATACGTTTAAATTTTTTTAAACTACGCATCAGACTTGAATGAGGTTTTCATCAATAAGCAGAATAATTTAAGAGGAAGGCGTGTATATACAAACATGCATGCATACATTATGTAATAATAGAGAAAAGCCAAGAATTTCAAATATTTATAATGTGATGTCGTAAAAAACTACTGCATCCGTGAGAAATTTCCAAAAATAGAAAGAAAAAAAAAATGTTTTTTATAACATTTACTTTAGTAGACGAGTATTTAAAGAAAACAAGGAATAAATACCTTGATAGGTAAAGTTCCAGCTACGAAGCTTGTCCCCGTGATATCCAAGATGTGCCCCCTCTCAGTGAGACATACGCAGTTGAGGCTTCGGACCGGATTGATTTTCACACGTACATGCCCACCGCCTTTAGGGAAGTATCTGAAATTAAAATTTATAAATAATATCGTTTCTGATATATTTGGAAATACGTAGCTGTAAGAAAGTAATAAGTAGTATTGTATAATCTTACTACTATATAGTCTATTTTTCTTCACTTGTCTTATTTAGCTGACAAACATAAATGTTAGAGGTGAGAAATTATCATTCATATGATTGAACTAAATCATTCTTTGTAATTAAAAATTATAATGAAAAATATTGTTCGAAAATTCGTGATTTTCCTTCTGGGAATTGTTACCGAATAAGACAAAGAAAAATAGACTATAAACGTGAAAGTTTGGACGGATGAACGTTTTGGCGGATGTTTGTTGCTGTCGCAAAAACTACTGAATAAATTTCAATGAAACTTACTTATCTTATTGTTATTTTTTTTTGCAATTATACACAAAAATTATTTCAAATAATTTGAAAACCATTACAATCCAGAAACAAATGAAATGCCTTAATATAATTTTCTTCTAAACCGATTTTTAACATCACATTTTCTCCTGCCCTAAAGTTATCAAAAGATCACTTATAATACCTCACCCTCTCCGTAGTATATTCATATTGAAGTCGGCTCCGAATCGCTTCACAATATTCCTAAAAACCCTTTCCATATAGTCAATCTGAGGAGCCATGTCTGCGTTGGTGCCTCCCCTCAAGTCCAGTGTTACTGACGAGTCTGCAAACAGCGCGCACGGCAGAGCTACCTGCAGTAGCAGGCTTATTGATCTGAAAATATTAATTACATATTTAATTATACTGTTACGTCACAGAACATTTGTAACAATATTGTTTAAATTCACAAAGATATTCGATTTTTTAAGAGAAATAGTGATAAACATAATACGAGGGTCAAGTAAAAAGTAAGGTTCCCAACGCTGTACACGCGCCGTGCGACACGCTCGGCGAAATGCGGCAACATACAGGTGTTCCTTGGTTCCCCCACTCCATTCTCCCACCCGGGCGAAGTCGGTGCGACGCTCAGTGCCGGCCTGACAGCCATCCGCGATGGATCCCTTTATCGCTGTCACCGCCAGGTGTGAAATTCGGTCAGTAATTCGATTTTTACACGCAAAAAAGTTACAACCTATAGAAATTCATAGGCAGTTGCAAGAAGTTTATGGCGAAGCTTGCATCAGTGTGCAACACGTCCGCAAATGGTGCAGGGAGTTTACCGAAGGACGCACAGACGTCCACGACGAGCCAAGGAGCGGGAGGCCATCGGTATCCGACGAAGTGGTGGCGAAGATTGAGCGAATTCTCCTCGAGGATCGGCGAGTAACGCTTCGGGAGCTGGCTGCCCAAGTTCCCGAAGTTTGTGAAAAAACAATCGACAACATTTTGACGGAAAAACTGGGTTATCACAAGGTGTGTGCGCGGTGGGTCCCGCACATGCTTACGGAAACGCACAAAGAGAATCGCGTCAAGTGTGCCGAGGAGTTTCTTCAAGAAATTGCGGAGAATACCGAGGAATTTCTGGACTCTATTGTTACGGGAGATGAATCGTGGTGCCACTACGTTACCCCGGAAACAAAAATGCAATCGCGACAATGGAAACATCCGGGATCGCCGACACCGAAGAAATTCAAGCAGACGCTCTCCGCAGGAAAAGTGATGGTTACGGTGTTCTGGGACCGGAAGGGTGTCTTGCTTACCGAGTTTATGCCTAAAGGGACGACAATAAATTCGGACAGATACTGCGAAACGTTGAAAAATCTCAAAAGAGCCATTCAAAATCGTCGGCGAGGAAGATTGACTAAAGGCGTTAGGCTGCACCAGGATAACGCGCGCCCGCATGTTTCCCGGCAGACCCTTGCCTTAATCAAGAAATTCGGCTGGGATGTGGTTGAACATGCCCCCTACAGCCCTGATATTGCTCCCAGCGACTTTCACTTGTTTCCAAAATTGAAACAACACTTGGGTGGAAAACGCTTCAGCTCGGACGAAGGGGTACAGGAAGCGGTCACAAACTTCCTCAACGGCCTGGCGGCGGAATTTTTCGAAGAGGGTTTTCAGAAGTGGATAAATCGTCAGCAAAAATGTATAGAAAAATCTGGCGACTATGTAGAAAAATAGTTTAAAGTGCAAGCTTTCAGATGGTGTACTCTTCGATTGTAATAAAAAATGTCTTACACCTGAAAAAAATGTGGGAACCTTATTTTTTACTTGACCCTCGTATTAACAAGAGAAAGAAAGATAAACTTATAACACCTTGTATTCGACTTCACAAAGTAAATTGTTCCTTTCTGGGTTGCCCCAGTTGGTATTCGTTTTTATAATAAATTCCCCCGAATAGTTTGCAGTTTTCGATGGATACATTTAAATCATATGTTAATAAGTTCCTTATAGCTAAAGCATATCACTCTATATAAGATTACGATGACGATAAAGATGCGTGGGTACGCTGAATTTCATACAGAATCTTTAATCAATTTGTAATTCATAAAAAGTTGTATTGAAATAATTCTAAAAGAGTAACTATCGAGTTTCTTGCCGGTTCTTCTCGGTTGAATCTACATTCCGAACCGGTGGTAGCTTTATTACTGATGTAGTTTTTTTGTGTTGTTGATTCAAAAATGCTCATGTGAGCCTACTCGAATAAAGTATATTTTGGTTTTGATAATTTTTGTCATAATAACATAAGTTTCAATACTTGTGTAGTAATATAGTTGAGATACTTCAAGCATTATTTAAGCATAATTAAGCTATGACTATGTGCATTTTTTCATTCATCAAAGGCACGCGCCACAGCACAGTCAAGTTTGATATATGTAAGTGCTATAAAATTTGAAAGCATAGCGTTTGCGTAATTTTATGAATCTAGATCAAAATTCCATAGTTATTATAATGCACGGAGACAGTATGTCAATGAATAAATTAGATTTGATAAAAAGTTTAGAAAATTTGATTCATATTCGAAATAAAACAAAAAGTAAATTTATTATAAATGCCTTTCCATATTCAGATAGTTTGACAGATTCACAGAATAAGCATATACAGGTGTCCCAAAAGTCAACGATTAAATTGAAATATATCCCATAGGCCAGGTCATAACGAGTCTCTAGACAAAAAATCGTTTGTGTAAAAGTCCCTTGGTTTCTGAGATAGGAGCCATTATGTGAAAGTACGAAATGACTTATTTAGTAGGTTTTTTGACTGCCATGGCTACAAATTTAAACCTTTCTCAATCGTTGTTACTGTTTCTTAAAGCGGAATAATGTATTTATCAAATAAATAAAATTTCAGGAGTATTTCGGTAAAATTAATTAATAGTATCATCCCTAACATTGCTCTATATATAGCGTTCGTTTTTAATAGATGTCTATTTATCTTCGCTTATTAAAATGGGAAACAAAGATGAGCCCATTTCCATACTACCTTCCTTAAGTAAAATTAAAAATATATATATTTCTATGTCTAGTAAATCTAGGGAACAATACGGTTTACCAAAGGTCGTTCTACAACGGATGCAGGCATGGCGCTACTTAAACACATATATGATGCTTGGGAGAAATCACAGAATGCTATTAATAGCTATTATAAGCTAGAATATTACGGAGTTAAAGGGAAGGCTCTTGATCTTATTGCTTCGTACCTTTCTCAGAGAGTTCAACATGTTTCTATAAATTGAATAAAGTCACCTGGGTCTGTCTTAAAAGTAGGTGTTCCACAGGGATCAATTTTAGGTTCTTTATTATTTTTAATATATGGACGCTGATAAGCAATACTGTGTCAAGCCACACGGACTTCATTTTGAGAAAATGGCGTCTAAAGATGTCAAGCCTATTCTTAATAAATATGTTTGAAGAAGTATGTGTACTTTTCTTTTTTTGATAAAATGTATATTGAATCAAAAGCAGATAGATTTATTGTTGTCTTAGATTTTCGCGATTATTATTCATTGAAATGAAACTATTTTAAACGGATTTAAATCGCGTATATTAATTATTTTTATCATCCCGACGTTTCGAGCACTTTGCAGCGTTCGTGGTCACGGGTAGACTAAGGTGACATTTGTCTATTTGAGATTTTAGAAAATATTATTTACAACTACCGCCAACGGTTTCTTAAATGATATCTTGAATAACGTTCCGGTTGCACGCAGAAGGCACTAACTGTATCTTTTGGTCTGGCAGTCTGTTGGACTTGGGATTTTAAATTTTTAATAAGTGGATCCCAGGTGTTTGAAAGTCTCCAACCATCTTCTCTATTGAAGTTTGGATGTTTTTGAATTTCAATAGCATCGCGTATCATTCTAGGAATGAATCTGTGTTCTTGAGACCTATCAAGAGTAATATTCCTTTACAGACTGCGGGAGTATACAAACTCGAATGTGAGTGTGGTTTCAGATTCATTCCTAGAATGATACGCGAGGCTATTGAAATTCAAAAAGATCCGAACTTCAATAGAGAAGATGGTTGGAGACTTTCAAACACCTGCGATCCACTTATTAAAAATTTAAAATCCCAAGTCCAACAGACTGCCAGACCAAAAGATACAGTTAGTGCCTTCTGCGTGCAACCGGAACGTTATTCAAGATATCATTTAAGAAACCGTTGGCGGTAGTTGTAAATAATATTTTCTAAAATCTCAAATAGACAAATGTCACCTTAGTCTACCCGTGACCACGAACGCTGCAAAGTGCTCGAAACGTCGGGATGATAAAAATAATTAATATACGCGATTTAAATCCGTTTAAAATAGTTTCATTTCAACAGATAGATTTATTTAATATGTTATATAATAATAAGTTTTTAAATATTTGAGATTATTTTATAAATAGCAAAATGTGGAACGCACTTGAAATTCGAAACAATTAATTAAGAATCTTTTTCCGTACTTATTTAGTTTATATGACTTGAATTTTTTTTAATACTGTTGAATAGGTAATGTAGGATCAAAATACATCAATATCTCCGAATTTGTCTTTTTGTGGGTTGACACATTACTGCTTATCAGCATCCATATATCAACGATCTTCCATTCTATGTTAAAGGTGTTTGTGACATTGTATTGTTTGCTGACGATACTTCACTTATTTTCAAAGTTGACAGAAATAGAACTAATTATGAATATGTAAACAATGCATTATCACTGATACATGGTTGGTTAACAACTAATAATCTAGTTTTAAATGCCAAAAAAACGAAATGTGTGGTATTTACTTTACCTAACGATAAACAACGTAATTATAATCTGATATTGAATAATGAGATCCTTGATGTAAGTGACACAACAGTATTCCTGGTAATAACCTTGGATACGAAGCTTCAGTGGAATTCCCATTTTTCATCTCTTACGGGAAGACTCAGCTCCACAGCATACGCAGTTAGGAAAGTTCGTCAACTAACCGACGTTGATATAGCTCGATTAGTACATTTCGGTTATTTTCATAGTATCATGGCCTATGGTTTGATGCTATGGGGTAGC
This sequence comes from Hypolimnas misippus, assembly GCA_037950945.1. Classification (NCBI taxonomy): domain Eukaryota; kingdom Metazoa; phylum Arthropoda; class Insecta; order Lepidoptera; family Nymphalidae; genus Hypolimnas; species Hypolimnas misippus. The sequence continues at coordinate 11,981,705 of JBBEEQ010000011.1, forward strand.
GCTTCAGATGTTAATACAGTTTTTATTTTGCAAAAAAGAGTTATTCGTAGTATTTATAATTTAAGAGCTCAGGAATCCCTTCGAGATGTTTTTAGTAAAGTCAGTATATTTATAACAATATTATACATATCCATACCAATATTGATTTTTTGAGAGAAATAGTGACTCCCATTGTATTAACACAAGAATAAAGGATTTTTATAACACAATACCGCAGAAATTATTGCAGTTGTCAATGAAAAAGTTTAAATTGTATATTAAAAAGTCTTTAATAGATGATAATAATGCATTGATTTAGTATGGCTGGATTTCATACAGGAATCTTAATATAAATATTTGTAATTTTTAAATGTATATACTTAATAAGACATTTTTAAAGGAGTACCTATCGAGTTTCTTGCCGGTTCTTCTCAGTAGAATCTACATTCTGAACCAGTGGTAGCTTTTCCTTAATTTAAGTACTTTTTGTTTGTTTTGACGATTCAAAAGTGCTTCTAAAAGCCTACTTGAATAAAGATTTTATTAAGTTTTTATATTTTTAATACATATATTGCATGTAACGGTGTTGATTACTACTAAATAAATTTAAAAAAAAAGAAGAAAAATAAACACATACACTATGATTCGAGTGTGTTAAAAAACATTCATACATTATGGATTTTTGTAACATTTTTTTGGAAATTGTGTAAGAACATCAACGCACATTAGATCCACGCCTCTTTGTCGTCAAAATATTCTTGTATGTTATAATACGCTTTATTTATTAAAGATTTTTTAATGTAGGCTTTAAACTTATTAAGTGGCAAATGTAAATGAATGTTTAGATATGACTGCATATTGTTATAATATTATTGAATATTTTCAGCCATTATATGATATTTATAATCTATTTGTCTCCACTTGACTTATTTGGTAAATATATATGTACATCCCGGAAAGAAAATCACAACTATTCAAACAATTACACTGATTCAATTTCAATGTTTAAACTATTTGAGAAACACATTCGGTATAAATTGAACTAAAAACTACTAAAAAATAATTAATTAATTGCTCAAACACAATTATTTCACAATTATAAGAAAAGTATTTAATAATTAAAATAAAAGAAATGTCTAAACAGTCCTTAAGACATTTCTTTTTTTTCTTTGTGGTGCTTAATTTAGTGTTCTTCGCGGCATAATGCACATAGTTCAGACCGAGACACTTGCATGAAACGAGGTATACAATACAAGCACATACTAATCTGTATTAAAATGAATATGAACAATCAAATAAAAGTACTTACTTCGCATATATTTATTTAGCTTTGCAAATTCGTTGAATGATGAAATATGATCAATAAAATTTTTAATTGACATAATAATGTATGTTTTAAATTTTATGAAACAGCAGGAAATAATGTGTTATTTAATAAACAAACATAATAACAAAACGCAAAGCTGTAGAATAAAAATTGTTTCGCATAATTTTATTTAATTGTACCGCACATTATATCTATCCAGTTTTTAAAATAAGCTACACCAGAACACTCTTAAGGATCTAATTTTGTACTTTATAAAACACTTTAATAGTCCACATCCGAGGCTGCATGGAGACAAGCTACTCACATTTTGACTTGTTTTAAGATCTTATCTAACCTAAGCATATGATTGCATTAAGAATGTGTTTTTGTAAATGAAGTATTTCTCAAATAGCACATTTAATAAAATAAAAAATATATTATGCTTTGTTTTACTAATTAACATCATTAATAGAAAATGAACTGTTTGTCAGAGGATATTTTATGAAACTATATATAAAAAGTGTGTTAATTATATTATTAATTGAATTATTTATTAAGCGATAACCTTTATAATAATGAATATATTATTCATTTGCCAAACATTATTAGTAAAATAAAATTTTGTTGCTTTATGTGAAATGATTGGACACCATAACAAATAAAGAGTTGAAACATGAAATAATTTCTCTTTAAACTGAGTCACATAAATAAATATGAGCATATTGTTGCACAATTGATATCATATATAAGAAAAAAATAAGTGTTGTTATCTTACCCTGCTGTCTGTGTATCAGCCAGATAGTGCCCTCCTCTAAGTTTCCCAGGGAAAAACTCGATTTCCGTGGACCCAATGTTAGCGCCCTTCATTTTCGCCTGACACATAGTCGCTACTAATTGAATACCTAGAAACAATTATAATTGGTTATTATAAACGCAAGTATTGGATATTTTAATTATTTTACTATTTACCTAGAATTATTTTACCTTTCAAATGTTGTGCGGCTAGCCCCGGTTTGCTGCGGCCAGCGCGTATGTTTCTCACTCTTACTGGAACACCCAGGATGGCACTGAGTGAAATTGATATGCGAAGAATTTGGCCTCCCTGTAATGTTTATTGAAGTACTTATTTATACGAATACTTTTTTTAACACTTTATTTCAGTCTTTTCTTTAAATATATTACCCCTTCCAATACACTTCCATCTATGTCTAATATTAGGGACATTATTATTGTCGGTATAAACACTCCTCTTCTCTGTTTAAAAATGTATTAGGAATGTATGAATATAAATTTTATCCAGCCAGAGAAAACCACTCTGGGGCTTTAAAATTTATGAAAAAGTAGCAGTCCAAATCGAAAAAGAAAACCGATTTTATGACATTGACAGTTTATTGTAAAAAAAAGTCGATTGAGAAACGATTTTGATTGACATAAAAATGGAAATTTGCTTTTATAACTTATTATACTTAAATACATACTCATACATTTTTACCGTTTTTATTTTATTAGTCAGAATCGTAATCTTATTATTATATTTTTTAACGAACCGCAAATATACATGATAATGTTACCCACTTGTCTGCATCACCTCTAATTTGGAGAAAAAATAGTAAAATTAGTATAATTTGGCAGACTAAATTATTTGAAAATGAATGCTTTGAGTGAGTTTTTTTAATTAAATTCTCAATAGTTTATATAATAAAATAAATAAAACTTTTGATTTAAGACATAAGACCAATTGTAAATCCAATGCAATGTATTCAGAAGTAAAATTTTGAAATTAGAATTAAATTGTTAGACTCAATATTCGTATTTCGCGCAAATTGTGGTTTATATATACCTACCTACTTTGCGCAAAATGTCAATAATTGTTTTGTTGGGAGCTTGGGAATGTTGGCTATATTTTGCGAATTAGAATATTTAAACAGATTTTGAAGTGTAAATTGTTTAATATTATCGGAATATTATTTTTGTTTATGCTGATATCTCTAATTTACCTGTTATCATTGGTGGTCAATTTAGCGTTTCATTTGAATTGTTTCTCCTACAAGGATGCAGAGAAAACAAGGGTTTCCTGTTGCGAATTGCAGCATAAAAATGGTAATCATTAACATTTTAAAGATTAAACAATTACAGTAAGAAAACTGCGTTAGTAAGGAGATTTTATTTTTAGCTTCTTAATTCGATTAGACTGTAAGGAGCATTTCTATTGTTTGTTTTTTATTCATAATAATAATAAACCGGTGTTTTTGGTGACTCTTGACGGTTCAAAAGCGTTTGTAAGTCTATTTACATAAAAGTAATAATTTATTGGTTCTAAATTTTCCAAATTTAATATATCATTTGTAAAGTTTTATGGAGATGGTTTGGAAAACAGAATATTAGACTATTATCGTCTTATAACTTATACTGCGTAATTAATTAATTATGATCTTCGTCATATTTAAGCACTTCGTACTTTATGGTTCTTTTATAAGGTCTTAGGTATTATAATCTTATCATAGCTATAAAAAACATGTCAATGTACTGACTCATTTTCTTACTATCTCTACACGCTCATGAATTGTACTCACGATGTCTTAGTTTAATTGCCCAAGTCTTGAAAATAGATATATACAATACAAATAAGGACTCCATGGGAAAAACAATAAATGCCAAAAAATAATAAGTACAAGATAAGCAATATTTATAGTTTCTCAATCTGGTATCTTTGATTTTATGTTCTTTTATACAAATATTGAAACAAGTCATTACTATATAAACATATTGACATTGTTTAAAAACATATTTTAGTTTTCTATTATAGTTATATTATGTTAGCATAGTTTTATAACAAATGGAACAAAGATAGCCGGATCAGTTATTATTAGTATAGATTAATATTTGATATCAGTGTGTTAAGTATTTGATATCATATATTTTATTATGTTATTATAGATAAGTTTTTTTTTGTTTGTTAGCCTGACAGTATGCCTGTGATACCCCATGAGGGTTTGTTGGAAGAGGAAGAGCCATTGCAACGACGGCAGCAGTTGGTGAACTTCGGCCATGCTCAATGGGGCTTTAACAACTGGAGCTGGTCTGTCACCAAGCAGGATTTAGGTTTGTTATGATATATTTTTAAATAACATTATGTTATGTAATGATATTTAAACTAAAAATTTATTTTATTTGACTAGGCTTTTATAAGCTCTATTTACACAACATTTTTTTGTCAGTTTCACGTGAAGCTGAAACCGGTTTAGAATGAGAAATTTAATGAGAAGATGTGGCGAGAAACATGATCATTACTCTATTAAAAATATTTTTGGTTACAATGATGTACAGATAATGAAAACAATTTGTATTTACTTAACTGTTAAACATAAGATAATTATTTATTAAACATTAGTTGCAAATTTATCTGTGTAGAAACTTATAACTAACAAATAGGCAGATCAATTTGCTTTTATTAATATTATTGGAGTTGATGTGCTCACTTTTTAACTTCCAAAAAAGAGGAAAGTATTTTACTTTTAAGTCTTGTTCAATATTAGCATAAACATTTTAATTTTTTTTTTACAGATTTTGTGGAATTGACCAATGGGAAATATACAGCAGGAGTTGTTGCATTTGTGTCGGTCAATGTGAAGACTATCGATATACACAGAGAGAACATTGGCTATGCAACCTCTCTGGCCCCAAACAAGGGATCGGCCATCCATAGAGCTAGAAAGGTTTGTGAGCATTTTAGTAAAGTGGTAGAATCAAACAGGTTGATAGTTTCAACTCTAGTGATACATATTGTAAATAAGTAAAATTTGTTTGTAAGTTTGTATGTATGTATGTAGAGGGTAAGAGCTTAAACTACTGACTTGATTTAAAAAAATTCTTTATGCATTGAGGAAAGTTATAGTCTATATTACATTAGGCTGCGACTCACAAAAGCAAAACAGTAACCACAAATGCAAGCGAAGAGACAAGCGGCTGCTAATAAATAAAGAATGATAATTTAAAATTGACGGTACACTTATCTGTCTTTGTGATTACATGTGCGTTTAATTCTCTATTTTACGTTTAATTTTCGCTACTAAAAGGAGCCTATGTTTTAAGGTCCAATCTAAATCTATATGGAAATTCATGAGATTTAGCCATTTTTGTTGTAAAATGTAACAGTCAAACAGATGGACAAAAATGTCTTATACTTGTATTTCAGTGTGCTGTCACCAACGCGCTTCGTGAAACTCTGCTTAGTTTCGGAGGCAGCGTCGCCACAGAGCTCATGGAGCAGCTTGAGACGCACAAACCCGAGGTCATCGCCCCCGAGCCGCCCGAGCCCAATCAGAACAACCAAAACAACCAGAGCAACCAGAATGTCCCCAAGCTCCCCGAGAACAACCAGAACATCATCAACAAGCTGGAACCGAAGAACGCGATACCGGTTACCCGGAAGGAGACACCATGCGTTAATTTGGCAGTGAACCCGCCAATAGCGAAGGCGCACCCGATGCCCGCAAACCTGCCGGCCAACCGCGTGCCGGCGAACGCTCCCCGCCCGCCCGCGCCGCCCGCTGCTGCCGCCGCCCGCCCCAACTCGAACGTAAGTTTCGTGCTGCAGCCTGTACCGTGCGCGCCCCTCTTCGCACCCCCCCGCCTGGCGCCCCCCGCCGCGCCGGTGTTTCCCAACTTCTACGAGTACGGACCCTGGCACCTGTATGAACAGCCCCGGAATCTGCTGCTGGGGCGCGAGTGCAAGGGTCGCGAGGAGCACTACCCCCCACCCCCCCAGGGCTGCTGGATCAAGCCGACGATCTTCTACGATGGTTTCTGGACGGAGCAGAAGGTGAAGAAGTGGGTCGCGGAACAGGTTGAGAAGCAGTTCCCGGACGACGCGGCGCAGTCGCCGGCGCCGTGAGTGAGTGAGTGAATGAGTGAGCGAGCGAGAGTATTTTTTATCGAATTTTTTTTATTCTTCTAGTGGTAGATTTAGATTGTCGAATTTGAGGTCGTTCTTGACGTTGCGGAGTATTAGGTTTTAATGACTTTTATTCGAAGTCAAGGTGAGGCGAGCCCGCGTCTCATTCTGGAAGTATTTCTTTATTAATATTGAATCAATTTTACAATTAAGCGATATCTCTATTTGACACGTGCAAAATTTTTGATAATTCTTGTACACTCAGCACGATTACTGAATGTGGTTTTAGTCCTCTAAGGATACGATAGCATAGTTTAACATTACTGAATGTTATTATTCATGGTGTAGTGATTAGAAGTTAAGAAAATGTTTATTGCATTTCTTACATTATAAGGTTAATAATATCTCACTGTATTAGATTTATATTATTTTGTGATGTTTTTGTCACGATGTAAAATTAATGGAATTGCGGAGTATAATGTTTATAAGGTAAGACTTGTGTGGTATTTCAATGTTTTTATTAAAATAAAACGTTTGAAAGCATCAGATGTTTGATTGTAGATGTTTGTTTAATTTTTTTATTTCATTTCTTTTTAATTTATGAAATTTAATCACACTTCTTAATTATACCAACAACATTGAGTAAAAAAAAACATTCATTCTATTCTTCCAAATTCAAAGCAAAGAAACTTTTTTTGTTTAATATAGTGAGTATATTTCCGAGAAGATAAAATAATATCACTGCTATATTGACATAATAGTTACAAGGAACAATAACTATATAATTATTAACAATATATAAATTATAATTGGCAATACATTGGCAATTCTCACTTACTATTTAATAACCTTTGTCTACAGGCACAATTTACCATAAACACCCAAGGCCTATTTCGTTACATTTATACTATAGTTTTTCCTAACTTATCAATTGTCATATTACATTTAAATGAAACAAAATTCTAAACCTGATGATCGATGAAAATTAATTAATAACAGGAGGTGAAACTGGAAGGGCTCGCCGAAGAAGCGCGCGCGGAACGAAAGCGACGACAAAAACTAGCTCAAGAGGAGTTCCGATTAAAACACGCGATGAAGCAAAAAGATATCGGTTAGCAAAATTTAATTAACATGACAGAAAAAAATTAGCTTTATAAAACTGGAAATTTATAAAGAAATTTTCGATCTGAATTAGAAATCGCGTCAATTACTATTAATAGCGTTAATTATTGAATGAAATAGTTTTTGGAGAAAACGTTTGTATAGCATTTAATGATTTTTTTTTAAATATTATGTAAATAATTAATAATTAAATCGCGTCAATTAAAATTATTAATAATTAAATACTTTTTACATAATGTTAAATAACATTTATCTTCCTATTGTTTAGATTTTTTTATTAGGTAAATAATTATACTTAAATCTCATAAATTATAAATAATTAAGTTTCAAAAGAGACAAGAAAAAAGTTTTAATTTAATTGTGTATATTTATTAATATACTTTGTGTTAATTAAATAATAAGATAATTCTTGATTACCAATATGAATTACAATAAAATTAAATTCTTATATTAAAATGTAGATGACAATTTTAATTAACTTTAAACAATAAATAGATTATAGAAGAAGTTAACTGTATCTTTGCGTAATTAATTTCAAATATCTTCCAGAAAATGCGAATAAAAACACTGCTTACGTTAAGTTAGGTCTGGTTGTATAATGGCTTGTAATATTTCAACTATGTGAGGCAGCAATTCTTATAAGTGTTTTTTTTAAATAGGATTTTGGTGTGGTAATCCTTTTTTACTTTTATGTATTTTTATTTTACTTGTATGATTTATTTATTTAATAAAACTTTCTTGAACTGTAATAGTAAAATCATTTCTTTTCTTATTACTTAAATTTTTATGTTTCGCTATAATTTTTACGTTTAAGAGCGTAACTTATTGTGTAATTATCGAAATTATTTTTTTAAAGATTTTTCGTAAAATGAAACTTTTTACTTCAGATGATAATGAAGATATCAATAAAAATAGCAGTATCGAAATGTTATTGATGGCAATACCGACTCAAGATATCGTGATCGAGGAGACTGGCAGCACTGTCGATGGGAAGAGAAAGTCACCCGTCCCTGAAGGTGGCAACAACAAGCGTCGAAGTGTTTATAGCAAACTTAATATAATTGAAAAATAAGTTTCTTATTTAACCCTCAAATGCATGGTGTATCAAAAATGGAACGCTTATTTTTAAAGCCTCCTATCATCTTATAGTATACAGGACTTCTTATTACATACTGACTATTTTTCCATGAATCAACTGGTTAGTCTGTTTATATAATTTTTATATTTTATTTTGATTAAATAACATTATTAATGCACTTAAGGGTTAAATATGTTCATATATTATATAAATATACAAATAATTTTCAGCTTCAGTGTACAAGTTTCCAAAAACTTTATATAATTGAAACTTAAGAAAAAGAACCGACTTTTTAAGCATAATACGATTACTTGGTTGACAAGTTGATTTTAAAACGAAATTACTGAACCGATAAAAAGTCTACGGGACCAATCTGAAAGTAATCTTTTCCAACAGAATTTTCAAAATCGGTTAAAAAATGCCCTTGTTTTTAACGAAATCCCTTTTAATTAAAGTCGGTTCAAAATTTAATTACGTTGATGTTAAATCTATTGGCGTGAGCATGCACGCCGAGAGCATTGAGCCCGTCGCCGTGTGCCGTGCCGGGGCAGCACGCGCCCCTCTCCCGCTCGCAAGCTGCTTGTATGCGGGCGCGCGAACACTTTTGTTTTAAAGTATTTGATATTCTATATTTATTAGTCTTCATTAATTATATATTCTACTATCGACTTTCACATCATTCCGTGACAGCCAATTTTTTTATTATTACTTTTATTACTCATTATAATCTGTCGTAAAAATCGCCCAGCAGCGCTGTGCGAGATTCGATCTCATAGATCATAAAAGCTAGTTACATAGTTAAAAGAAAAGTACTTTAAATATAAATGCATTAAAACAGGGCGAAGTAAATAAAACATCAATATGCGAAATCATATTTAATTAAAATCACTAACAAGTTACGAGCTTACATGTATTTATATACAGAGACACTAAATAAGCCTAACCTCGGGTTATTGTACTCAGGTAAGAAACGAAAAAAAATCGACTCACGATATAAAATATTAACGAAAAGTAACCTTACCACGAAGAACTTAAGAACTAACATTTATCAAATACACATACATTCAAAATTCGACAATATTCCTAAGAAATTTGTCGAAAAAAATACTAAATTATAGACATCTTTGCTTTTCCAATCTCGCTGGAAGTTAAATACAACAGTTCGTCGAAGGAGGAACATAAAGTTAGATCTAAAATAATTGTAATTCTCCCTTTAAATAAAACCTATTTAATATTATTTTAAACATATATCTCCTTTTTGAAAAACGGAAAAGTAAAATATTCATATCTTTTTATTAATCAGTTTTTTTTAAATATTTTTTTCACAGATAAAAAACAAAACTCATTCACTTTTCGTTTCATACATACAAATTAAGTGACAGTCTGATTACTTAGTCAAACATTATTGTATAGTAAAAAAATTAAAATATTTTTTTTTTTATTATTATTGCGCATTTAAAGCTTTTCGTTATATATGTAGTTATATAAAAATTAGGGTCATATTTGCACACTTAATTATTTAATCTTAATAAACAAAGTTTCAGTAATTCTTTTGAAATAGTACTTCTAAAGGCCATTAATATTTGTTGTATAATATTTCACGATTAAAAACTAAATGTATAATTTGCCTCTTGTTAAAATCTATAAATGCTTTTCTGGATTCCAGAAATTTCTTTCTATTTAAATAAATGACAATAATACCTTATGTTTAATTTAAGTAGTATTTTTAAGTATAATATGCTAATGACCCAGAGAAGTACCTGTTATGATATGAAATAATTTAGAATTACCAAGTAATTTTCAAGCATAAGTCGTTGATTGCTTATTTGATAATGCGTACAGTAGATAGAAGTTTAAGACCATTTAGTTTTAAGACAAAAGATATGAAGTTCTCGTTAGTCTAAGGCCTGCGCAGACGAGGGATAGTTTTCGAGGTATTTTTTTTTATATAGACTGTTTAAAACTGAATCACATAATGCAAACGAGTGACTAAAAGTACCGCGTACAAAGTCTCCCGAGGACATTACATTTTTTTGACGCTTTGTGGATTTAAGCGAGCAATCCCTCTCCGGCGCAGGCAGACAAATCTATCCTTTGCCTATAAACATTGAGAGTAAAAAACAATGGGCCATCTATAGTCGATAATAAAATTAAAAGACTTTGCAGAACAAAAAATAAATGTGTACAAAAATGATTCTTTTTGTGATTGAATTATTTTGAATCAAACTATTTATTATTATATACCAGTGCTATATATAGAGCTTAATGTTGTATTAAACACAAATATGAATACATAAATTGTTATTTATAAGAACATCTCACCGATAAAAATGTTTTTAGATTACTGTTATTAAAGTTCAACTGAAAAAATGAGTGTTAAAAATAATGAATGCCAGCATATCTAAAGTTGAAAGAACTGAAACAGTTCGTAAAAAAGTTAAAATATTTTTATAAGAGATTTTTCAGTTCATATTAAAAAAATACGTTTAAGTATAGTTGTTTTATTTTAACATGACATGCGATTATCATATTGTATTTTTATACAATTCAAAATATATAATATAGTCAAAACTATGTTCAAATCTATCCTCTAAAGGAACGTTCATACTATCATGTACACTATATATGTGTTATGTACTATAGCTTTTATTTACCACATCATGGGTATTTACAGGACATGTTCCAAAATACAATCCAGCATACCGTCCAGAGCTTATGACATCTAGAATTGTCATTTTTTTATGTTGAGAGAATTACACTTATGAGTTTTGCTCTTAAAGTTTCATAAAGATTTACATAAGTTGTTTTTCATTGCTGAAATAATTTACTATTTATTTCTGGTATATTATGTTTTATTTCTGCCAACCACAGCTTTCGTAAGGAAGCTGTTATTTGATTACAAAGTTCTTTTACATCAATTACGAAAGTAAAACTTACAAATGTAATTCTAGCCTAATCTCGATTATCCAGTCAACTAGTATAATTCAAGGTGTCAATTAGATTAACCAACAAGCTGGATTGAAATTTGGACTTAATCCTTAGTGTGACGGTATAAACGGACCTTTAACCTACATACATATTCTAACCGGTGTTACCAGCTAATATCGACTGTATTTTAATCCAAAATGAACTGTTTCACAATACATTATTACAGATTTTAACTAACGGATCTAAACGTGATGGATAAGATATCGATGTACTTTTTAATTTATGATGCAATCGTATTGCAGTACACGTAGTATTACAAGTATGAGCGCCGGATTGTAAAACGTCGCTGTATTGTATATATATATATATACGACTACCTCACGTTCAGCTGAATTTCAATTCGGCTGAAATAAAATAAGCCGCATTATAAGAGTTCTTCACTACAAACAAGCGAATCGTCAATATGCCGCTTTAAAAGTTTTAGTTCCATTTATCGCCACAAATAGCGCTGATTGAACACAACAACAAAAATGGCGTCACAATCGACGGTGGCAAAACAGAGTGAAAATAATTATTACAATTCAAAGTGACCACGCTAGATACAACTCTGTTGAAACGTCGAGTAATAATAAAAGATACATCAATATCCTATATACCTTTGAGGTCCTTTAATTAAAATATAAATAATTTCAATCGCGAAATTTTAAAATGTACAATTCTAATACGGTCGATACTAGCGTAAACATTTCCATGGCTAATTGTATAGTACATTCGATTACACGTGACTATGTTACTGTATAATATACAGGGCAGTATTTATTATGGAACCAGAGAATAAAACGGGAAAGCTTTATGAGGTATATTGCAATCCGTTTATAACGACGTAATACGTTTAAGTACCAGTTAGAGCGACCTTTTAAAATATCATTACATAGCTTACTATTACCAATATAAATGTCATGGAATAAAATGATTCCTACCAACGAGTTTCTTACTAAATTTTTGAATAAAAGCAAGCTTAATAAATAATAGTTAACAAGCAAATAAAGTTAAATGATATTACTTAATAAACTTCATTAGTATCGGTTTAATTCAATACGATTTTTTATTAATTTAACGTCGCTATATAAAAATGTTTGTTACGACGAAAATTTAAGTGTCCTTACACGCGAATTCCACTTTAATAAACATTAAATGAAATAATAATTATTTTTATTATAAATATCGCAATATTTTCACAGTTTTAAGTAATTGTATTAATCAATAGCTGCATATAGGATGCTACATTTATATTTTAATGTTACTTTATTATTAAATTTAAGGAAATATAAGTTAATATTTTTTAAATCGTATTTTATGCGCTGCTTATTGTTTACACTTTCGCGAATATTATAGGCATAGTTCAATTACCTTCTAGTAGGCGGCGCGCGTATCGTAACGGTAAATGTATTTCATTAACGAAGCGCAGTCGCGATAAAGAATTAGGTGCTCCGTGACATTTATTGCTTTTATACAGGGTGTCAACTGGGGATGTGCTGGACATTCTACCAGCGTTACCAGAATCTATATTTAAAAGTAAAAAAATTGAACTAAATTTAAACGTTAGATCTTGTAGGCTCGTATATACGTATAATATAAAGAATTTAATTTAGTATTTTTTACTTTTAAATATCGATTTTGGCAACGCTGGTGAAATGTCTAACGCATGTTAAGTTGACACCTGTATATCTTTAACTATTTTTGATAATGTAATTATTCATTTACTGAGATCTCTTATAAAAATAAGTTTATCAAATATTTTATTGATACCGATGTCATACGCTTTCCCGATTTATTCAACCGTTCATTACATCTATACAAAAAGCTACATAATATTATTTACTAGGTATATAATAAGTATGTGCTACGTGTTATATTTAATTATTGACTACGGATGGGAATATAAAAAACTATATTCTTTAAAAAACTAAATTTAAACGATTAATCGAGTTTACGTTTTTATATAGATTATATTATACAGGGTGTCCGAGTAGGTTACGAGAACTACATACGAACATGTGTTACTCTCGTCTTAAACTTTTTTATCATGGCATGAGATACCAAAACGGTACCCGTTACCCGAAAAGCTTAGGGTGTCACTTTCCTGGACACTCTGTATCATCCTCATCCGTATACGAAAGAAATGTCTACGGTGTGTTCGCTCTGATGCCTACAGTAATGGAAGTTAGGTTAAACATAGCCGTACCATACAATTCCTGCGAGATGAACGCGTCCCGTCCAATTGTTTCTTCCGCTTTCCTGAAAAATAAATTAAATTATATAAAAATCAGTACATAATAACTTGACACACGTATATTCCTAAGATGTCTGATACATCTTACGCAAAAGTAAAATTTATATAACTGTCTCATAACTGTCTCCACCAGCAGGCGACGAGGGCTACGAGCCTGCTGCGAGTGTGACTCACCGTCGGTGCTAGACCGGCACCTCCTCCTGCTCCTTCTCGCGCTGGCGCACCGCCACGGCCGTCTCCACCAGCAGGTACAGGCACTTGAACTTGTCGCGCTCGCCCTCGCCCGCGGCCGCGCCCGCCGCCTGCAACACGCCGTACCGTGCTGTACGCTCTGCTTCAAGAGTTCCACTGATGTGGTAATGATGAGCAGAAGAATTTCGTGTTAATTGATCACAATTATTTAGATTGAAATGCTTATGGAAACACCTGTATCATGTGAGGAGATACATATGCAATGCCGAATTCAATAGGAAGGATAACAGATCAGAGTGAAATTAAGATACTTTCTGATTTTCTGTCCACATGGACAGAACTACATAGCACTTCGTAAGTCTACTGCAAGTAACAGTAAGTTTGACATGAGCTCTTGACTTTCGAGGAAATGTACTAGAGTCAGAGCTTCTACGATGTAATAGTAAGGTAGATAGTAAGGGGGCAGTAAGGTTGGTAGTAAGGTATAATAAAGCAAGTAGGGAAGTAGGTAAAACAGCGGGAAGTAAGGGGCTAGTAAGGCAGGCAGTAACGCAGATAATAAAGCAGGTAGTAAGGTGGGTAGTAAGTTGGGTCTTAAGGCAGGTAGTAAGGGAGGTAGTAAGATATATAATAAAGCAAGTAGGAAAGTAGGTAATACAGCGGGAAGTAAGGGGCTAGTAAGGCGGGCAGTAACGCAAATAGTAAGGCGGGTAGTGAGTTGGGTCAGTAAGGCAGGCAGTGAGGGAGGTAATGAGGGAGGTAATGAGGGAGGTAGTAAGGAGTTGCGGCGACCTGCAGCTTGCGGCGCAGCGGGTGCGGCAGCTGCGGCAGGTGCGCCAGCTGCGGGTGCCAGCCGCCCGCCTCGCCCTCCGCCTCGCCCTCCTCCGCCGTGCGCACCGTCACCACGGCCGCCGACCTGCGGCACGCAAATAAAAATTAAAATCTAAATTTTATAAGACATTATTCAAAACTGGATGACCCGATAAACTTCGTGTCACCTACATATACAAAACAAAATAGACCAAAGAGATCGGAACTTATACTACAGATATAAAAGAGGCAAATTTGAATCGAATTGAACATACCTATAAATATTTGACAACCAAATGACAAAATGGTTTATATTGGAAAATTGAATTATCTTTTTTATTCACTTATTATTTATGTTCCTTGTAGTTTTAACAATCTTTGAACTTCTACTAATATTTCAAAATCAAAATTAGCCAAATCGACCCACGAACTAACAGCATTTTATATTTATATACCAAGAATGAGTTTTGAACTGGGGGTGGTACTCCAAATCTAATGAAGACAGGAATCACACCCGCTGATTTTGGAAAAAAAAACATATCCTTATTGCACCATCTGATAGTGTTACTTAACTGTTTCATATAGGAATATGAAAGTTATTACTATGTCTGTGGGCCCAGCGTGTCCAATAGGTTAAAGACATTCTTGACAACTGAGGTGCTGATTAAGTTTTAACTCACCCTCTAGCCGCGGGGTGTAAGTCACGGTCCTCAGGCCCGTAGCGAATGACGGACTGCCAGACTGAGGGGTCGTACTTGACCTCCTCCTCGCTGACGGCGCTGGACGAGTAGCCCTCCTCGCCGTCCGCCAACTCATCGCCGTCGCTGCGGTATACCAGCAGACCGTCACCGTAGTCGTGGTCTCGCCCCCTCTCGCCCTCGACCTCGCCCTCACCCTCACCCTCAACCTGGGTACAGATGGACAGACCAATGATTAGGCAAGAATTACACTAATATTAATATATTATAAAATTTAAATATATTTTATAATATAATTATATATTATTGATATAGCCATGGTATAATGGCACAGAAAAGTCTGGTTTTGTGGATGCAGTCAAAAAGCTATGGTGAATCAGTATATTATACACGCCATGCCCCCCCCCCCTCCTCACCTCGCCCTCGCCGTCCCAAGGCGTGACGACGATGCCGGAGCTGGAGCCGGCGCCGGAGCCGAGCTGCTTGCGGCCGCGGCGCGAGATGGTGTAGTGCAGCGGGTCGTGGCCCTCGCGCCGGATCATCTCGGGCAGGATGCGCCTCCGGGCGTTTATGAACCAGTTGCATACCTGACGATAGAGATAGAGAACAGCATTCATTAAAATAAATAAAACGACTTCAAAAGTATATAATACGCAATTTCGTTTGCTTGGATGATATACTAATAAAATACAATGCAAATATGCTTTATTTTACACCAAAAAACGAATATACATATGTATACGTAAACAAACAAAGAAGAAGGGAAAAAAAGAATGTACAAGAGGCGGTCTTATCGCTAAAACAGCGATCTCTTCCAGACAATCTTTAAGCAAAGGGCATGAGATTGAATGAAACGGTTAGGAAGTCAACAGAATAACATCAATAAGTACAAAAACTACATATGTAGTATGTAACATGTATAACACATAAATACATTATAATTTCAGTTATTTTGATTTAAAATCAAAACATCATGAGAATTCTATATGACTCTTCTGAAAGTATGCTATTTTAAACAAAAAAGAATTTTCGAAATAGGTCAAGAAATGACAGAGTTAAGGATAAAGAAGAGGTTCTCAAATCGTAGTGCATGTTTTTATTGTTTGGTACCTCAGAAGTTCATTTTACGAAACGAAAGTTCACGAAAATTATTTTTTATTTGAAATGGTATACTTTGAATCGATCTGAAAGTATACTCTTTCAAATAAAAAATAATTTTCGTCTAATATAAAATATAAAGTATTGACTTTGGTTAGTAAATCAAAATAAATGGAATACGTATGTCATATACGTAAACAAATTGTATTTTAATTGTGAAGTAGGTTTATAAATTATTAAAAAAACAATGGTACATTTATTCACCTGCAACACAGTCAAATTGGCCTCCTGGCTAAGGGTGAGTTTCTCCGCGTCGCTGGGGTACGCGTTGTAGCGGTGCTCGTACAGCCAGCGCTTGAGGATCTTGACCGAGTGCTTCGGCAGGTTGCCTCGCCGTTTGCGCACTATTATACCGCCCTGTTTACAAACATATACATTATACGTACTTATATGATTATATTACATATACGTACGTACTTCTATCCTTATATTATAATGTGGTAGGATTTGTTTATAATCTCTGAAATTACTGATCAAACAATACGTGTTTTTGTTCTGATTTTGGTGAAAATTATTTTATGTTTAAAGTTTATAATTAGATTTACAAGTTATACGTATTGTATCTCGCTACAATCACTTACAATCTAGAATATTATGATAGAAATACAATATCACAAGTCGCCAATCGAAATTTGAGAATTTGAGCAGGATATTTAATGGCAATTTAAAACTAATTAGCTCTCCTTTATGCTCGGTCGACGGCGACTTGCTGGCGACTTAAACTTCTTGTGGCTACATAATAGCAAGTTATTAATATTCGTTTTGTAACAGATGTGTAAGGTGATAAAATATATTTTCGTTAGCTTTGTACTTAATGCTATGAGAAAGGCTACAAATGATCTTAACGTTAGCCACTAACAAAGCTAAGAAAAACAGTAAATATTGATCTAAGTCGCCGGCTGTCAGTTAGTTTTCAAATTACCGACGATTTAATCGCTGTATAGCTGCCGCCAGCGAGTCTCTGTCAACCAAAGTCTCTTTCGTGAGGACTCAGCATTAAATAATGATTGTTATTTATGTTACCGGCGGCGGTCCAGGGTGTACGTGCGACAGCCCACGGCCGCGCGATCGGTCCGCCTCGCCGTCAGTGCCGGACTCATTGTCGTCGGTGGATGACGTCGACGGGAACCTGTCTCGAGCTGGAATAAATAATTTAAATACAATATGGCGGACTAAACAAATAATCTATAATACTCCAACTATAATATTACAAATAACTGTGATTATATTTATTTGTTTGTTAAGTAAAAGTATGCCTTACATAAAAAGTATACTGGGTAGGTATATACAGACGAATTAAGAAACTTCTCCATTTCTAAGACTTACAAAATCATATTTTACATATCGTTTCTTTGATAATCGAAAAATCCATATAAACGCGACAACCATATAGATATTATTCTCATATATCCTATATTATAACAATCCTTTTAATTTTATTTTTGTTTTTAATTAGAAATTTATTTATTTTTTTATGTTTCTTCATTTTCATTTTGTTTTTCATGTAAGTAATAAATTCATCACATAATGTTAATAATTTACACGAACAAGCTGTAGTCTCCTGTAGTTGAAGGAGCACACATATTGTGTTAAGTAACATTGTTTTTTTTTTTTTAACGAATTGAGTGTATTTTTTGATGGAGATCATAAAATAAAATAGTATCGCATTTAATGTACAAAAATTAATATCTGTCATACGGTACTATATATCATACGGTAAGAATTACACTTATAAGGTTTGCTCTCATATTTTAATTATATAGATTCGCAATAGTTATTTCTTTTTGCTTTACACCTGAAATAATTACTTATAACTAACTATTACTAGGATACAGTGTTTTTTATGTGATATAAAATATACTCTCAAGAGTAATATTTATACATGTAATACTCGCCTACCAATTATCCAATTACTAACAAACTTTGTCAACTTAAATTTGCACTAGCAAGTAGATATTATAGATTTTGGAGTAGGAGGTCGTAAGTTACGTATTTTTCTTCGAATCATCATAAGCTATGTGACGTCAGTAAAAATCAACATGGCGGTCTTAAACTGTCAAAACTGGCGAATCATAGTGACCTCGTGTAGCCTTAACATTTGCGTTGTCCCTTAATATCTCGAGTTCAATATTATTCTCATATTCGTATTCTTGACGTCAAAACAGCGCTTATTATTCCATTAGTCGGACTCATTACAAGCGAGAAGCGTAAAATAAAGAAATACTG
The DNA here is from genome assembly GCA_037950945.1 of Hypolimnas misippus. Taxonomy (NCBI): domain Eukaryota; kingdom Metazoa; phylum Arthropoda; class Insecta; order Lepidoptera; family Nymphalidae; genus Hypolimnas; species Hypolimnas misippus. The sequence continues at coordinate 12,000,389 of JBBEEQ010000011.1, forward strand.
ATCGCGGTCGTTTGAAAGGCATTATCGAAATGGAAGTGAAAATAGCTTCGGAAGTAATAATGAACGGTACAATTTCATTATGCTCTTTTTAATATCAATATAAGTTTAATGAATGATTACTATGCAATAAAGATTATCTATAAAAAGATCATTTTACGTTTTATATATATATATTTCCTATATATATTTTTTAATTTTCCTAATTATGTGAAAGGTTTTTGAACAGATTTATTTTTAAATAGTAATGTTACACAATCGGAAAACGGTAGAATTATTACGAAAATATTGACACAGCTAGCTTTAACTATATTAAAGGATTGCGAAGTTGCTAAACGATATTGAAATTTTCTACGTCAACAAAGGACGGGTTGCGCGCGTTTACGTCAATGTTTCGCGTTCAAACTAATGACGATATTTATAAGTTAAGCTAGACGCATACTAAAGACCTTTCATATCACGCAGAATACGGACATAACATCTGATTTAGTCGGGTTCTTAATCGCTATGACAGTGTACAAGTGCAAAAAAGATTACATTGCTTGTAAACACTAAAAATGATTACTACAGGATATAAGAGTAGCAGCAGATATGTTTATACTACATAACGTTAAAAATCTGTACATGAGCACATATGGACGCTGATAAACAATACTATGTCAAACCACACGGACTTCATTTTGAGAAAATGCCATCTAAAGATGTAAAACCTATTCTCAATACATTCGTTTGAAGATGTGTATATCCATATTTTCTTTTACATTTTCATAAAAGGTATAATGACTCATTATCAGAATACATCAATATCTCCAAATTTGATTTTTTGTAGATTGACACATTATTGCTTATCAGCATCCATATTATATCGATAATAAGAATTGTAGCTTTTTTTATACTAGCTATACTTGCCATGCGTTGCAATGCCACCCATTGCACATAAATAGATAATGAAGATTTTTGGACCAGAAATCCTCCTGGACGTTCTTAAAATATCGTACCAAAATTTCATAATTTTCCGAGCAATGGTTTCGGAACGCATAGAGGATGCACACAAAAATTTTCATTTAGGTATATAGATTAAAAATCGAAAGAATAATCATCATAATCGACGAAGATATCTTAAACCATAATATAGCAAAAAAAAAAAAAATTAGATGCAAATCCTCATTTCCGTTTTCTATAGTGTTCAATATAATGTCCATCCCTATTACGGGGGGTGCGGGGTGCGATCGATCGGGGTGAACGGCCGCGTGTGACGCAACAGAGCCAAGGACACTCAGCTCGGAAGCTTGCGTGACCTTATTCACACACTTGACATCATTTTTTTTCTTAAAAGGCTCTTACTTTCTTCATTGCAAATTCAAAATGTTATTTATACGTTTTACTTATGTTAAGGCGAGTATTACACTTTTTGGTTTCGCTCACAGCATTTCATAGAATTTACATAAATTGTTTACAATAGCTTTTGCAAGAAAGAATTTACTGTCAGTGACATATGGATGCTGATAAGCAATTATGTGTCAACCCACAAAAAGTGAAATTCGGAGATATTGATGTATTTTATACCTATTTAAATATTCCATTAACAATAAAGTCATATAAACTAAATAAGTACGGAAAAAAGTTTTAATTAATTGTTTCGAATTTCAAGGGTGTTATTTATTTTTTAATTTATAGAATAATCTCATACATTTAAAAACCTTTAATTAGATAATATATTAAAAATATCAACCTGCTTTTAATTCATTATATCTTTTATCAAAAAATAAAAGAAAATATGTATAAATACTTATTCAAACAAACTTATTAAGAACAGGTTTAACAACTTTAGACACCATTTTCTCGAAATGAAGGTCGTGTGGCTTGACACATTTTTGCTTATCAGCGTCCATATAACCTCACAGCCTTCGCATTGTTACCTAAGTAAGCGTTACCAGGTTATGGAGTTATGTCAGTTACGATAGTATAACTTACTAGTGTAATAGCCGCCTGTTTTTCAAGAATATCGATGCAACTAAAAATGATGAATTTTAGGGGTTTTTAAACTTTTTTATTAATGTTTTGGTGCATAGCTGCAAAATTTAAACCAATCCTTTTATGTAATAACTTTATTGACTTAAAGAAAATTCATCATCGCAACTCTTTTTATGATAAAAAATCAAAGTTTTATTGGTCTTTTGACATACTTAGTTCTATTTGTTAGAATTTTGAGTTACTACGATATTCACGCAAACCAGCGAGAAGCTGTTTTTGCATTAGATAGATCGCTTACGGACAAAACAAAAACTACATTTCGACGTCGCACTGTGTCTTGAGTCGATGTGATACGGAAAAAATCTACGTCGTGCATCGTAAAAAACACGATGCAATGTCGCTATATTGTACGATAACATGATTTTACATATAAAATAAAAAACGATCACGATATCGATGCAACGTCGCTTCATCTTAGTCTGTTCTGTTATCAATAGTTAATTATGAATATATTTATAAGAGCGAGGACGAGTAATCTACGATTAATATTAGTAGCTAACTAATCAATGATACCTTAAACAAAATACAGTATATATTTACTTTTATGATATATTCCCAACAGGCGAGAATTACATTTGTAAGTTTTACTCATGCAAACAAATCTGTAACATAGTAATGCTTACTTAGATAATCTTACGAAAGCTGCGGCTGTCCAGAATAAAGAATGACAGTAAATTCTTTCAGGTGTAAAGCAATGAGAAACTTATGTAAATGTTTGTGAAAGTTCGAGAGCAAAACTCATAAGTGTATTTCAAATAATTTTTGTTAAGTGTAAGGTACACGGGTTAGGGCTTAGGTTAGATCTATACTAATATTATAAATATGAAAGTGACTGTTTGTTTCGTTTTCACGACAAAACAGCTTAAATCAGTTTTGACTAATTTTGGTATGGATATATGTAAATTGTATCTTTCAGAAGGGCTTAGACTACTTTTTAACGCGAAAAGAAAATTTGGAGAAGCTGAATAGATAGGGTATCATCTTGTCTTAACAAATATTATAAACATAAATGTAAATATTTTTTGTTATTCTTTTACATTATATTTACTCAATCGATTAACACGAAATTTTGTATACACATTGTGAGGGGTACAGAAAAGGACATAAGACTTGTTTCAGAATTAAGGTATTGTTTCTGAAAAAAAAAAAAAAAATGTTTGTATGCCATAACAAAATGTATATGAATAAGACCAAAATGCAGAAAAAAGCTAGTAACTCTATAAACTAACCATTACAATTCTACATATACCAATTAATAACCATGCTTAACACAAGGGCTCCACAATGCAAGCTAATTTATTTTAATTTTGTTATGCGATTGTTGAATTATATCAAAAGAATCTATTGTTTATTTGATCCTTGACATTTTGACTCTCGGCTTCTCATCGAATAACTTTGTATGTATAAACACAAATAAAGACATCTATTGGTACTGTTATATACTGTATTAGTGATCAGCACTGACTTTGTAGTATTAACTACCTCATATTACTAACCGTTAAAATTTTCGGCTTATCTCTACCACAATATACACATAAACCTTTCCCTGGAATCACTCTGTTTATTAAAGAAACCTGCATTCAAATCTGTTGCAGAGTTAAAAATATCTAAGTGTACAGATATCGAGAGTAGCTTTGTTTTATACTTGTAAAGATGAAGTTACTGTACTAGTAGGTATCGGTAATTTCACCTATATAGAATCATTTTAAGGTATTTATTATTTGATGTTTAGAATCTGTACCCATTTCCAACTTTGACAAGCTCGTCATATGACTTGTTGTTGTTGATTTTGTCAAAGATTTTCTCCATCTAGACATTTGGACGCTGATAAGCAATACTGTGTCAAGCCACAGGGCCTTTATTTTGAGAAAATGGCATCTAAATATGTCCAAGCTATTTATAATCAATTTATTTGAAGATCTCTATCTTTTGAATATCTCTATCTTTTCTTTACATTTTGATAAATGGTATAATGAATTAAATGTAGATTGATATGTGTAATATGTTATAGAATAATAAGTTTTTCAAATATTTGAGATTATTGCATAAATTGCAAAATATAGAACACACATGAAATTTGAAATAATAAATTAAGAAACTTTTTATCATACTTATTTAATTTAGATACCTTGAAATTATATTTTTATTATGTAATTTCAAGGTATCTAAACTATTAATTATATTTATGTTAAATAGGTGATGTAGTATTAGAATACATTAATATCTCTGAATTTGACTTTTAGTGGGTTAACACATTATTGCTTATCAGCATCCATTTAACATAATAATTTGTTGAAACTACAAATGCTAATTATAATTATATAATGTGTATATTCATACATTACAGCCCATGGGTTAAAATTTTTTGAAGAAGTGTTTTCTTAGTATAAAATTATATATAGTATATAAAATTTCATCAAAATCTATTCAGTTATTTTTGTTTGAATGGGAAACAAGCATTCATCCATCCCCACAAACTTTTGTAACTGTAATAGTACTAAGACATAATATATGATTTTTTTAATTTAGTTTTATTTTTTGAGTAACAAAGATATAATTGAAAAAATATTTTTAAATTCATAGCTAAAAATAAAGTATAAATTATTCAGTCTTATCACACTGCCAATTTCGAATTATGCAATATGTATACATAATTTACACAACATAATATCTTTATCTAATTGATAATAAGCTGTTGGCTACTTGTATGAGCATTAAGCAAAAACTACTAGTCTGAGTTTAACCAAACTTTTTGTAATAAATTTATTGTGTACTTGGAACAACTAAAAAAAAAGCTAGTCTAAATGAAAATATATATGAAGCTTTTTTTTAATATATCTTATCCTTAGTAATGTATTAATTATACCAGACATATTCAAAATTTAATAATGTATCATGGTGACAGGATTTGTATTGAGCTCGAGTAACAGTGTTGAAATAACGAACCTTATATCTGTAACCCAATTTAAAAGATAAGGTGCTATCTCAGTTTAAATTTGATTTATAGCCGACAAGCTTATGATAGCAGACTAACTCTTAAATTTAATTACAAACAACATAAAATGTCACACATGAGATATTATAATCAATAACAACAATGATAATACATCAACAAAGCTACAGCAGCGCCGCCTAGCTTGCCGCGTGATTGTTAGGACTCGAGCCATGGCCGCCATCTTGTGCTAGATGACCGCTGTCATTTTACTGTCAATACGACAAAGTCAAATTCCAATAATAAAAATAAACACTCAAAACATTTATTATAATCAAAACGATCAGCGTTCTGTGATTTATTATTGAAATAGCTGATGCAGAGTGTACGCATACTGAGCAAGTCGTAACCTTGCTGCTTACGGGACGACATTATGCGAGTGATCTAAAAATAACCAAAGCACGTGCCAAAACTCTTAAAATCTTACCTTTACTCTGATACATGTAGAATTTAAAAGTAATACCGGATATTATATCGACTGAAGCACTTATAACACGGTTTTTCGTTGTCAGAATAACTGTTTAGATAATGATAAGCGGAATGAAGCGCTCAATGTGGCGCATTGGCGCCATTTTACTTTCGCGCGATCGAGTTTCTAGATGACGTAACGGACCTAGTTTCCATCCTAAATGATTCCCAATCGACCTGGGACGTTATTAGTTTGGATTTTTGTGTATTTTAATGTGAAAAATCGTTGTTTTTATATAAATGTCACCTTGACGTATGTCAATGTGACAAGCATGGCGGAAACGTGGCGTCGTTTTGGGCCGGCTTGCTTACCTCCGGGCGACATGGATTGTCTGTTTGAAATGCGAGCTTCCCTGATGATGTCCCTTGTTATTTCTCGTACGTCACGTCGTTGCTGGTATGCCATTTCGGACCGGTCACGTTGAATTTGCGCTATTCCGGCCGTAGGAGGTAACATCGTAACTCAATCCATTCGAAGAATATAATTTCACCGAGTCACTTATAATATATGTAACTATTACACAGTTTTCGGTCCCACTATCAGTACTGTAAACAACATTCGAAATAAAAAACAATAAAACACAAGCGAACTACGTACGGCAAACCGAACTAAAACGCGACTGTGTCGACCGACGGTCGTTTGGGGGGACGGCGGGAAGATACGCTACAGCGCCGTCGCGCCGCTATCTCTATCTTCCTTGTTCATTACATATATACGTATCTCTTTCTTGCACGCAACGCTTCGATGTCAGAATGGGAGTACTGTCAAAACAAAGCGTGGGTTTGGCAAGGAAATATTATTCAAATGTCAAACAATCAAACGTTTACAAATATAGAAGGTGCCATCTAGTTTATATTTATGCAATTATTCTAGAAATTGGGACAAGTCTATTTACAAGTTTGTTAGGCATTAACTATTGTTTACAAAGAAAAGATAAATAAGAAATATGATTAAATTTCAAGTTTCATGCAATGTTTCATTAATTATTTTAAATCTCATGTATATACATAATAGTTGATGAAAAAAAAAAGTCGATATTAAGATATTCGAATGTAGAAGATAATACTCAATTAATCATGTGCCTATCTATTATGTACAAAATTATCACATACGTCATGTTAGTAAATGTTTCGAAAAAGTAATTAATTATGTACAATTCTATTGAAATGATATTCTTACGATTTCATTGATTCAATATCTTCGCTACGCATTATAAAGGTTATTGACATTTAGAGATTAAAGATACCAATATTTCATCGCTAAATTGTATAAAATTAATTGATTTAATATTTATTACACAGAGTAAATAAAGAATTGAATGTTATTTAGTTTAGATGGATTAATAAATGTTAAAATAAATTTAATAAATTGGATTTCAACCCTCAATTTTGACATGATTTTCAAATTTAAATATTATTTTCCTAAATCGAGATGGTTCAGTGGTTAAAACACGTTGATTTCGTCCAATGACTACGTAAAATTAATCCATCTTCTAATGACTCGTTAAAACGAATTGGGGTTTTGTTGTTTTACTGCAAAGTTTTTAAGTACAAATTTTTTCTCATGCTCAGTGCCAAAGAAGAATATCCCAATGGAACCTGCATGATTCGAGAGAATTTCTGACGAATGTAATACATATTTATTATTGTATATCCACCAATCTGCATTAGACCAGCATGGTGGATGAAGCTTCTAACCTTATCCTATATATATAGAACAGCTAGGTCTCCTGTTCCTTGGGACATTAATAGCATAGTACAGTAAGTTCCTATTGATCCAAAAAAAAAGTTAACTATTAATTTTTCTCAAATACCACTATTATCTCATTAGCTGTACTAAAATCAATTTTATACCCTAATTTCTACGGCTTACTATCTATCCCCTTTTTCATCTACTTTAATTTGAGAAAAAAGGCTACTAAAATATATATCATATTTTAGTAATTTTCCCGTTTTTGCGACATTTTTCATCGATGCTCCGCTTATATTGGTCGCAGGGTGATGTTATATTGCCGTCCTCGATAGATGGATTATTCACACAAAAATATAGTAGTTCCTGAGTTTAGCTCGTTTAACCAAATGAAGAAACTCTTTAGCTTTATAATATTTGTATAGAATTTTGCTGCATGTTTATGGTGCGATAGTGTCAAAAGTCGTGAAAATCAATATTCTAATTGATGTAAAGACCCTAAGAAAGTACTTAGGTTCTAGGTACTTATGTACGACGTACGTGTAAATTGTGTTAAAATCGTATTACTCATGAATTAGCTATTAATAATGATTACAATACTTCATTAAAAATATCATCATATAAATAAATAAATAAATAAACGCATCACACTCAACGGCCCCCATTAAGATCTCGTGACCTTGTGTCGGGGGTCTGGAAACATACACAAGACTAAACCAAAAACCCAGACCACGACAAACATCCGTATGGCCAATAAAGACATTTGCCGTGAGCGGGGATCGAACCCGCGCCCATTAGCGCTACAGTCAATTGCAGAGACCACTGCGCCAACGTGTCTATCATATGGATGCTGATAAGCTATATTGTGTTAAGCCACACAATTTTGAGAAAATGACGTTTAAATATGTCAAACCTATTGTTAATAAATTTGTTTAAAGACGTATATATCCATCTTCTCTTTTCTATTCTGATAAAATTTATAATAAATTAAAAGCAGGTTATTATAATTAAAAAAATTACCTGATAACAAGTTTTTCAAGTATATTAGTTTATATTATATTGCTAATATTGAGCAAACTTCAATATTCGAAATATTAAATTAAGAAACTTTTTTCCGTACTTATTTGGCCTAGATGACTTGAAAACACTTTGAATAATGTAAAATACATGACGCATTATCAGAATACATCAATATCACCGAATTTGACATTTTCGTGGGTTGACACGTTTTTGCTTATTAGCATTCATATATGCTAATTCAATTTAATTTTAGATTTTTAGTTAAAAATATGTTAGTGTAAAAGTTTATAATAGTAAGTGTTGTAGCGTTGTTTTAATTTTATAAAGTTGAAAAAAAAAAACAAACTTTTAATTGAATTGATTTTTATATTTTATTGGACGGATATATTATGCAACCATGAAATATTAAATAAGTTATAAATACAAAAAGAGAGCTAGCTAGGGTAAACATAAATTATTCTAGAAATTATTTAATCACGACACATTAGCATTAGTTGTTCTTGATAGATTCGATCAGTCGCTTGTAGACTACTTCGGGCGCCTTCTTGGAGAACTGGAAGTCCATGTGGCTGAAATGCTTCTCTGGTACTTTGTAATGGTCTCGGACGTCTGGGAGCTCCTTGTGTAACCTCTCAACGTCCTTGGGGTGCGCCAACCAGTCTTCTTCACTGAAGTAAAGTGCTACTGGCACCTTGACTTCAGTCATGTCGTATTTTGGTGGCTGGCGTTGACCGTATATTTTTTTGTTGATGTTAGTTCCATAGTCGTACTTTCTGAACTCGTGCGACGCAACCGCCTGTCCGTGCTGCTTGATGTTCCTCGTGGATGTGCCAGCTGGCAAGTGATTGACGATGCTGGGTATCAGCTCATACTCCATACCGGCTGTATCGACGCCAGTCATGACGAAGTTTATGTTCGAGCATACGTGCTTGCAGCCGATTTCCTTTTGGCACATATTGCCTCCGACTGTGTTGATGAGCTCCTTGCTAGGGTTGAATTCTCCATGGCCGAGTTGCTCGTGAAGACGGTCGTAAAACTGGCTGGTGGGAGCGATCATTCTGAGAAGTGGGCTGCGCACGTTGGTCATGTAAACCATAGGTGCGAGTGCGTACATCATGGCGACCTTTTCCCTGTATTCGGGAAGAGTAGCCGCCAAAGCGAAGAAAACTGTGTTGCCTTGGGAGTGACCGACGTAATAAAGTTTTTCTTGTTCCGAAGTTTTGAGAGTGTAGTCAATCATGGCGGGTAAATCGTGGAGAGCGATTTCATCTATGCTGAATTTCCAAAAATCTGGGTGAGATTCGTGCTTGCTGGCATGGTGACGTGAGTATTTGTTACCGCGGGTGTTGCCGAGCCATACATCATATCCAGCGTCGGTAAGCATATACGCTAGAGACTTCTTGGGGCCCATCAACAGCCAGTCGTCTGCACTTCCAAGGATTCCATGCATGAGCAATACGACAGGGCGTTTTTTGTCGGTATGGCTGTGGTCATCTTCCTGGGGCTGAATACGGAATAAAGTGAGGTAATAACCGTCATCAGTTTTGACGATGTGTTCTTCTACTCCATAATGATGCTTCTTTAGTAATTGCGTTGCGTTTGAGTGGTTCTCTTCTTTATTAGTTTCTTCAGTCTCGTCAAAAGCGGCATGTATTTTTTTCTTGTCCTCTTCGCTTACATGCTGCATACTTTTGTAGGCATCCTTAAAAATCTTTTCGATATCCTTCTTGTCCTTGACGGGTGACTTCGGTCCGGCGGCGATTTGAACGCCGTGCCATTCGATAGCATCACCGTATGGTATTTGGTCGCCCTGCCTTACCACCGTGGAGAACTGTGGCGAGTTCCAGTTCATGTTTTCTGGACGGAACGAAGGATATTCGCTGATATCGTCGTAGCTGTAATGTTCCTTGGTCTCCTTGCTCTCATGTGAATGTGAGGCAGATTCAGAATCCTGATGGTGCTTCACCTCTTGTAGTCGTTCGTGGTATTGGTCGACGAATCCGAGGGGCTGAAGGAACAATGTGTCCATCTGAGGCTGCAGCTGATGTCTGACGATGTTAGCCGCGGAGTCGCGGGCCAAGGCGAGGCACAAGAGCAAGTAGACAGCCTTCATGGTGCTCGTTGACTGTGCGGATTGAAACATTTCGGGCTATTTTATATTGATAAATATGCGAATTCAGCTACACGTGTATACAGAGTGTTAAAAAAAATAGATTTTATATTATAATTTAGGCGTTGCTTTACACCGAGCATGTGTAATTTTAATTGAACAAAAGTAGTCAAATGTGAATCTTTTATTAAAATGATTAAAACAACAGTCTTAATTTTTTGAATTAGATTTTTTAAGATATATTTTAATCTAAAAATGTATATAATATAAAAATTTATAATAAAATATTTTATATAAATTTTTATAGGTTTTTATTTAACTTACTTTGTTAGTATGAGACAAATCTTGCAAGCTAAATTAGAATCTCTTTCTGACATTTTATGGAGTAAAATTTTTGTTTTATTAGCTACTGCAAAACTATTTTTTAGATATTAGTATATATAATTACAATTTAATTTAATGTATAACGACTTATACTTTTTCGAAAACTATATAGTTTTAATCTTAACATCATTCATAACATTTTCGAGAACTATACCTAAAAAATATATTTTATTTTTATATCAGCATGTATACAATATATTTTGCTGTTCGTATGCAAGTGTTTTAAATCTAGGTTAATTTTGTAACAAAGTACAATAATATTGATGATTATTAATTGCTAGATCGTATTTTTTTATTAACTAATTGTTGTTTCTGATTATAAAAAAAATTTTAATTTTCTTTATGAGTATATTTTAATTATTTTTTTATTGCAAAAAGGAAATGGAAAAATATTTTAACTTTTTTACGGTTTGAGTAGGTACTTATAAAAATTTAAATAATTGATTTTTTTAATAAGCAAAAGGAAAAATTGCAAAATAAATTCAACAAATATATTCAATGGACAGACACGATTTTCTATGATTTTATTAGTATTAGTATAGTTTATGTTGTAGCTGATACAAAAGTTCGATAATGTCGAGATATAACCGCGACTTTGTGTGCGGAGAATATTATTTTGACTAGCCTATTGCTTTGAGAAAATGATGGGTTTATTCTCCATACATACTTCACATTTTCAAGTTTTATTTTCGGGATAGGCTTTAGGCTACAATACATTATCTTATGTTATAAGAAGATATGATATGTTATACTGTTATTTATAAATAAATTTCAGGACTGATCATGGAACTTGACACCCATTTGGGTCTCACTTCTTTTGTCGTTGAAGTCAAAAACTAAGGCATTTATCATAATATTGAACTTGGCTCTCATTTCACATTTATATTTTTGATTGGATTATATATATTGAGAGTAACTCTAACTAACTAAGCCTAAACTGATGAACCAATTTTAATGCATTTTGGCATAAATACATGTTGAACTTTTTGGAATTGGAACAGAAAGTACATTTTGTCGTGAAAAAATTTTTTGATAGAAACGAAATAAGTGATAAGAAATATAGATTTTATGGAAAATTTATTATTATTATTATAAAGATAAAACAAAACTTGAAAAAAAAACATATAAAATCTTAAAGACAGTATTAAGCTATTAAAAATAATCATTCTACGCAGATGAAATCGCGAGTACCAAGGTAATTTTTAATAAAATTACTGAATTATTACTTCAGCAGTAACTCGTTTATGATGACGCAATATGTTTTTTTTTAATATTCGTATTATTAAAATGTTAAAATATTAAGCAATCACTGATTAAGCATAACGTTTATAATTATATCAAACTCAGCATTTGTAAAAAATACAGACACACATACATACTAATAATTCGTCGTGGTTTTTCTCTGATTTGTAAATCACTAGCATTCTTCCCGCAACTTCCTTCGCGTGGAATTCGGTTATATCGCACTCCTGTTTACATCGCATTCCCACAGGGACCGTGTACTTTTTCGGGATTAAAATAAAATTATGACCATTCGCAGGCTCTAGACTATCTCTGTATCAAATTTCATTTAAATTGGTTCAGTAGTTTAGGAGTGATTGCGTAACGCAGACAGAGTTATTTTCGTATTTATAATATTAGGGATTTGAATATATTGTTTTCGTTCGATATTTGAAAAACTCGAAATAAACCGTAGTTAACCTTAGTGCTAAGTAACATTATCATAACTAATGTTTTAAATACGAATGTGAATTTGTATGTCATGCCTCAACTGTTCAATCGATAATCGTGAAAGGCACACACGTTGTCAGGTGAATAGAAAAGGATATATGGAGGATACCTGGAGAAAAGTATTGTTTCCGGTGGATAGAAAAATAAATTGCAAACAGAATGTAAGGTAAACCATTGAATGGATTGTGACGTATGTTTTATGACGTAGGCATGAACGAATTTTTGAAAATTCAATCTCAGAAACCCAACTCCTATAAATGGGGCACAGAGCCTTCTTAAAAAGGTTAAACAATGTTTCGAATTTTGTATGGAGAAATTGTGCTTGACGCGAGCAAAGTCGCAAGCAAAGCCGCGAGAAAATTTTATTCTTTTATATATAAATTATAGTTAAATTATGTCCCTTTTAACGATTTTGAAATTGTCATTAAATACCTTTGTCGCTATTTCCACTTTAAACAACAAAAAAAACTCTAATCTGTCAAGGTTAATCTTTGAAATAAATAACTCGATTTTGACGAGACCTTCAGTAACATACGCTACTTTTTACCACCTTGGTAACAAGGACAATACTAATTTATATTTTTATTATAATACATTATATGTAAAAAAGATAAAGCCTTGTAAAGTGTTAAATATAAAAATAGCTTTTTAGATATAGAATACTGTTAGAAATATATCGTAAAAGTTAATATGGTCTATATTGTTTGGTATATATATTTTTTCTATGAAAACTCTTTGATCAGTTAGTAAATAAATGTTGACAGTACGCACCCTCCCTCTCTCTAGGATAGATCGCTCGTCTTCACTCTCACAAATATATTCATAATTACTAGTAAACTAGGGACTAGAACCCCAGAGATCACATTACAAATACATTTAGCTTATGATTTAATGATAACAGATATTAATATTTATTACGATACTTGTCCGTCTGTATGTATGTCATAGACGATCGGTGCCATTAGAGAATTCTTTCGGGTATTTAAATGATTTGAAACATGTATGAGTGACTTAAACATTATATTTATAATAATTAACTAAATTATACCTACATATGTTAAAATACATAAATAATAATTGAAGCCAAGAATAGATTAATGCGATATGTAGGAGAAAAATCTAATTTAGAGAAAATTGAGATCTAAATTCAATACATATTAACGTATTTATCAAAAATAGAATATTTCTTAAATAGACTCAAATCTGGTTGTTTTACGGATTAAAATTGTTTATTTATAAATACACGCACTTTTGTCCATGCAGAGAACAGCGGAAACTCCAAAATGCTACACCTGCTTCCAATCCCGTCTTCAATTGTTTTTTATGATGTTACTTTGGTAGAGCCTAGCTGCAGCTCGCCGGCTACAGCCAGAAATCGTGGTGATTCGTTTACAGTATTTTGCTGCGTTGAGAGAATCGGAAGCCTAGACCTTCCCTCATTACTGCCTATTTCTTAATATTCCGTACCTATACTAATACTGGTTCGAATTAAAAAAATATTTTTGTGTTAGGTAGTTTATATATTGAGGAAGGGTATATTACATCACGCTACGACTCATAGGAGCAAAGCAGTAATCATAAACGCGTGTGAAACCGAGGGACAGCTAGTTTCTTACTAAGCCTGTGATTCACTTATGGCCCCTCTGGTGTTGCAACTGGACATGAACGTTGGTGGTCACTTCACATATAGAGAAACGCCTGTTCGTTGCTGCCCGTTATTTTCATAAAATAAAGCGATGTACATTGTACACGCTTAAAATCCTTGTACCCCTATCCTCCTATCAAAAATAGCGATTCACATCTAAATAGGCTAAAAGTTCTAAATAATAAAATCAATATTCTACGTAAGTATTACCAATCGTTTTTAGGGTTCTGTATCCCAAATGTGTCATAAGAACAAAGGACCAAAGGAACGCTTTTTTTAAATAGCCTCTATCGGTTTCATTACCTATCCATTTTATATGTAAAGATCTGTATCGTTTGAACCGTATTTCCGGTTGGAATTTTCACACAATTTATTGTGGTTTGTGTTATTATGGAGTACATCCTAACAAATATGGGGTTACCTATTAATCACGTTCTGCCTTACTACAAAATATTTAAACAGACGTTAAACACGTGTTTATAAAACTCTGTGCCACAAATCCGCGTCTAAGGACAGTTTTGAGTTAATCATGCTTTAGGTATAGATTAATATGCGTTTAAAAGGTGTCTAAAACCTATTTTAGCTGTCAAATGTAACGTCAAACATTTTATTAATAAGTTTTTTTTTATGATTTCACTCGCTGTTAAGCAATTTAAATAACATTTTAAGCAATGTTTAATTTTTAAACACTGTTCAGCTAGAGACGCGTTGAGCATGGTTTTAATGCGTCTTTTGTAGTATGGCAGGTTATGTTTTGCAACCTCCTCCCCCACATGGTGATACGGGGTGAAGTTTTAGACCAACTCCACCCTAAATCACGTGTTTTTTCAAATCAAAATATTTATAGTATAACTTTACAATTTACATGTTGATGATGACTCTGGTGTTGTGGTACTGAATGTCTCGATCCCCGCTTTGTTGCTAAGTCTGAACCTTCGTTCTTGCAGTTCTCCCCACTGTGTCTCGGAGAGCACATGAAGCTGTCAATTCCGGTTGTTATCACAATCACCTGATAATGATCGTTACACTTAGTGGGGAATTAATTCCAAACTAAATGGTTACTGGCTTGCCTTCAGGGGTTGCGGAGGGGTTGTCAGATGGCAATCGCTCTATTTGAAAATTATTAACCCGTCAGTCTGTTATATAATAATAAGTAAACTCTTGTATTATCAGTATTATTATTAGTATTATTATTGGGAAAACGTTAGGTATTTGTATACAGTTAACACGTTCACTGCATTATTCACAAACAGACTTCAAAAATAACTGTATATATACATACGTTACATAGACAAAATTTTCATTCCCTATAAGTAATCGAAGAGTTTCTTTGTTTATTTTTGAAAATCTTCCTTTAGATCTTACTATATTATATACTAACATTTTTCCTTACAAAATGCATTTATTTAGTACATACATACTTAGGAGTCGAATACATCCTCCCCTTTAAAGTTGGTTGGAACGTTTTTCCACTCGCTAATGCGAGTCGTATCTTTAATATTGATTTACGGTGATTTAATTTCAGACATTTAAAACAACTGACATTAAAAGTAAAATATCCAATTTTGTTTACGTGGACAGCACACTTATACTATTTTCTTCGATTTTAAAAATAAATATTAAATTAAAAACTATAAACGGTTTTGTTAACAATTCTGGGAAACCAATTTGAAAATATATCTTTTCAAATAAAGAACTTTCAAAATCGATTAAGAAATGACAGAGTTTTGAGTTAACAAATAGTTAACAAGTAATAATTTGAAAAAAAAAACTCGACTTCGTAACTCTAAATTGTTATAGATTTTAAACGATAATTCTGCTTGAAAAATGATGTAAGAAACTTAAAAATGATTATAAATAACTATTTAACGATACCCCACTTAATACAGTCGATCTCATTTTCTTCTTTTTTACATTTTGGCGTCCAAAAAAGGCCTACGTGTTTGGTATTAATAGTGCCACAAAGGTACAAACTCATACATATACACATACATATATACATACATTCATACATACATACATACATAATAAATATTAAAAAAAACGTATATTACGAACTGAGAACCTTTTAAAAGTCTGTTGATTAAGAAGGGTTATTGGGCTCACGGAGTAAACGTGTTTGCATCGTGCAGTCACCTTTATATGTATGACGTACTGCGTTATTACGTTGTTTGATTAGCATTGTGAATCGCGCTTCGAATGATAAGGATAACGATCCAAGTTTCACATTAATCGTTATGTGGAATGTGGTGTACATTAAGATTTTATCCTGTGTTTGACTTGTTAAATTAATAGAAAATTGTTTCGTTTACACTTTTTTCTAGGAAAAATACTTTTAAAGAATCCAGAAATAAATATTAGATTCTTTGTCCAAGTCTTTAATTTTCAACTCTTGTAACTGATGTAATAATAAATCGCCATATTGTTGTTAATGTAGATTTTGTTGCGCCGGACGACGGTTTAAACTTAATTTTCTGTCTGGCCGGAACGACACGCGGGCCACCTACAGGAAGTTAATTGTACTACG
The DNA here is from genome assembly GCA_037950945.1 of Hypolimnas misippus. NCBI lineage: Eukaryota > Metazoa > Arthropoda > Insecta > Lepidoptera > Nymphalidae > Hypolimnas > Hypolimnas misippus. The sequence continues at coordinate 12,016,987 of JBBEEQ010000011.1, forward strand.
CTCATAATCTCTCGCAGATGCTAACAATAAGTTAATCAATATAATTTACATTCCGAACCGGTGGTAGTTTTTTTAGATATACTAAAATACTAATTTGTAAAAGCGCTTTCTAAGCCTACTTGAATAAAGTATAGTTTGAATTCTAATTTGTTAACAAAATTTTAGCGTACTTAAATAAATAATATGGGAGCGCATAAGATACAAATAAATAATAATTAATTTATATATATTAAAAAATTTGGCAATTCGAACAGTACGCACACTTAAATAATTCACCCGTGTGTTTGTATAACAATACAATTTCAACAATTATTGTCAATTATATAAACATAAAATATTAATAAAAGTATGACCAAAAATATGATGATGTATTTGTTTATTACACAATAACATGTTACGAAAACATTAAATCTGACAAATAACTGTTATTAAAATAATGACAGTAACTTCCTTAATCTCTTGTAAATTAACATTTTAAAATCTTTCGCGAACAAGAAATCTAAATGGTTAAATTCTTCGTATGGTATTTTGTGAATGTCTACGGCATTACCTAACTCGTTGTATAACTTATCGACATCATCAGGATGCGCCAGCCAATCAGCTTCACTGTAAAATAAGGACACTGGTGCACTTATTTTGTCCAGCTGATAACTTGAAGGCACTGATTTACCATAACGACGTAAATTCTCAAAAGAGCCGTAATCAAATTTCCTGAAACCATTCGAAATAACGTTTTGACCGTAATGTGCAATTTGTTTTACCGAAGCTCCGGAAGGCGAATGACCGAACATCACTGGCAGGTTAGTTACGTTAAGCTGTCCCAAATCGAAGCCGGCTGTTAAAAATATAAAATTATTACACAACACTTCTGCCAACGCTCCATTTCCGCACATCAAACGTTTCAGAATTCTGATCATAGCATTGTCCGGAAGGAGTTCGTAAATTCCTAGAGCCTTAGTGACACTATGAATGAGAGGGCCTCCGGGCGCCAGGAGTCGAACTACTGGGGACTTCGCGTTTGTCATAAATGCTACTGGCGATAACGCAATCATTAAGCTGATTTTGCTGTTGTAGTCAGCTTTCTCCGAAGCCATCACAAAAAAGGCCGTCGTTCCTTGAGAATGACCTATAAATTTAAGAGTTTCTGAATTGCTAGTTTCAAGAGCGTAATCGATCATGGCAGGTAGGTCGTAATATCCGATTTCGTGCCACGTAAAATCCCAGAAAACTGATTCAGATGGACTAAATTCGAGGTGACGTCTCGAATGTTTGTTTCCTCGGGCGTTTCCCATCCAAACGTCGTATCCCTCTCTGGATAGCAGGTAAGCGAGTCCGCTCTCCGGGCCAGCTATCACGTAATCATCGGCACTTCCTAACAATCCGTGCATCAAAAATATGACTGATCCGTTGTTCGGTATTCTATACATATCGAGAATGTATCCATCTTCTGTCTCTACTTTATGTTTCTCCATAGGATATCCATATTTAAGAATGAGATCTCCAATGCTCAGGTTGGCATCTTCGTTGTTTAAATCAGAATTGAATTCAGCGATGAATTTGTCTGTCAAATCTACTACATTAGTGTGGCTAATGAGAGTAGGAAACATGTATCCAGAGCGTAGAGCACCGGCTACGGCGATAGGGAATTTGGTGATAGTGTCAACGGTATTCGCTAAGACTTCACTCGATGTTCGAGTTGTAAACTGGACTATAGGATTATTTGTCCACGCATTTGTAAGCAATGAGGTAAATGCGTTTAATTGACCGTTGCATGATATTATTAAAAGTGTGAATATAAAACCGTTGACGATCATGACACACGATCGACTAACGCTAACGATGACAGACCACAAACTGAGTTCATCTCGCGAGTTTAACCTTGATGTATGCTTATTAGTTTTTTTGTAATAGGATGCGGATTCCTCATACGCTTTCGGAATCACCAAAGAATTTATTATAGACAAATATTCAATTGATTATTTGTCCTACAATCGATATTGTTATAGAGAATATGTTTTTTTATTTAATAGTATAATCCTAATCGTTTAAAATAGTATAAACGTAGACCGCAATCATTTTAATATACAATAATTAATCAGTGTAGGGCACTTATATCGCCATGTGATGAAAAAAATGGAGCGTGTAAGTTAAGAAACAAAATTGATTATTATTATTATTATCTTAATATTTAACTGGACACCCTCTGTCCAACCAATAGAAGGAAACCGTGACTGACTGACTTAATTATTTATTAACGCACAGCTCAACCCACTGAACAGATTGGGTTAAAAGCAACAGAGAGATACGTAAAATATGGTACCTTTTAAAAGGTACATTATTATACATTGTAGTACAGTTGTTAGGTAGTTTTTTTTACATAGACAGTTTTCCGTCAATTTTGCGAAAATTGGTAATTTTGTAGATTCGATATTTTCAAAATTTCCAGCTAATCTCTACTAGTTGAGCACCAGGTGAGTGTGCTTACGTATCTGTCACCGGTTATATCGTATGTACATATGCGTATTATTTTAATACACACTGCATAAACGCGAGAATAAGCTAATATTTTATAATAAATAAACGTATCCACAATTAACGGGCCCCGTTAGGATCTTATGATCCTGTGTCGGAACTCCGGAAACACACAACACAAACACCTAGACCACAACAAACATCCTTATGGCCTATACATACGTTTGTCGTGCCTCCTTGTCGGGCCTCGAACCGCCGTTTGCACCAGCGAGGGGTGCGGAAAGTGCCAGACCACACTTTGCCCTCCTGCGACATGCTCTGCCAGCCACGAGCGGAGAGTTGCACGGGAGGGCCAGCGAATGCGCAGGCGTAACCGTGGCCTCTCCATTTTCGTGCTGAGGTGCTCCATTTCCGTCCATCACAGGTGTTTTAGTGTGTAAATATCTCCACATAACCCGATCTTCACCTCCCCTGGAATCGGGTATCTTTTCGAAGATTGCCCCCGCGAAAACAAAAAAAAAAGTCTACCACCACGCCAGCTATGGAATGTGTGTATATGACGTGCAATCCGCAGTAGCAATTTATATCAAAATTAATAATTCAGTTTTTTTTATTATTTCGCTGTTCCTTTGGATATTTTTCCTAATTTTCTTTTTTACTTAATCAGTATTACGATGAAAAAAAACTCAAATCGGTCGAGCCGTTTTCATATTTTTGTAAGATTAAGGCACAATAATGATTTTTTACATGGGTACATATTTTGAATACTAGCATTGCACTCGCAACCTCGTCTGTGTACTATTCGGTTATGTCGCGCTCTCGTTTACATCGTATTAGAACCGTAATTTTTTTTCGGGATTAAAAGTAGCCTATTCCCTTTTAAAGGATATAAACTAGATCCCTGCAAAATTTTATTTTTCAGTTTTTTCGTTACAAACGTACGTACAAAAACACCCTCTTAATAAAAATACCTATATATAGATAAAATAAAAGGTTATATTTTTAAATATAAAATAACAAAAACCTAATGACTTTACAAATGAAGTTTTGCAACGATCGCTCAAATAAGGGACTCTATACCTACAGAGGCAGATGTAGGTATTGAGTATTGAATATTAACCGTCTATTATATTGACAGTGCATTTATTATACAATAGATTTTTTTATTATTTATGAATTGTAAAAAAGTTTAAACACTAAAATGCGATTACGAAAAACATTATGGTCTGAAAGGTATAAAAAAATTAATCTCAGCACATTTCTACTTTGACGTCATACAATACTCGTGCAACTTGTAATCTGGGCAATATTAATGGCTTCGCAGACTTGGGACGGCATAGCAATGATGTATTTTTAACCGATTTCAAAAAAGTAAAGTAGACCAGTTTGTATGGATGTTCGTTTGTATGTCCATAATATTCTGAGGTTTTCGCTATAATTTAAAAGTATATTTTTCAAGGAAGGATTCAGTATATAATATATTAGGTCCTGATGAATATTTTCGGAGGTAAACAAAGGAAGACTTTAATAAATGATGAAAGTAATTGACTTAAACTGCAAAGAACCAGAAATAATGTTTTGTATGATTCATTTTGAATTAAACAAAAATCATTGAACATTTTAAGATTACTTATAAAATTTTTTTTATATATGATTGTGATTTTAAGTTACTGCTTTTATGTGAATAAAGATAAAAAACATACATATAATGTAAGTGCATTTATTAAAAATCAGTCATAGTAAAATAAGTGAGAGTAAATGCAAATGACTTTGAGTGGGAGTTTGCAAACAGTATACTGTACGATTTGCGTTTTAAGATTCAGTATTTCAACTTGTTGAAAACTTCTTAGTGTATACTTGTACATTTACAACAAGAAAAAATAGAAAACTAAAACCCAACTACGACAAAAGACGATTAAAATATCATAAATATCGAATGAATACGGATAAAGTCACAAGCAAATACTAGTAATATATATATTTCTAAAATGAGCACGTAACGCCCTTTCCAATTATTCATAATGCGGTATATTTATCCTTTTTTTAACAGAATACTTTGTGCTGTTACAGGATGTCAATAACCAGAGGATGTTCAAGACGCTTCTAACGATGGGTGCATCCCAATAGTACCCCCTACTAGTAGTTCTATAGAACTTACTAGGGATATTAATCATACTTTCAAATTTTATCCCAATAGTTTTATATAGAACTGTAGCATAGTTTTTGCTCTTGACTTTACTTATAGCATATAAACTTAGTTATAGCATATAAAAAACTTTAAATTTTTAGTATGGTAATTATGCCCTAGACGTTGTAATACTCGTCCCCTGCCACGTTTAACAATGCTAAAGGACATTTTCTTCTAAAATCTAAAAGCGATGGGGAAAGTGATGAAATTAATATTCGACAGATTTGTAAATAATTTGACAGTGCCACTCAAAAGTGGGAATTTACGATTGCAATCAGAAGAGATTATATATTTATACTTATAAAAACTAGGTATATATTTTATGTGACGTAAAACAGGATGTTGATTGCACATATCGACATATGTATCTTTCATTTAGTCCCATTAGTTCTATATAGTACTAATGGGATACTATACACTAATATGAGGCCCCAACAGTTCTATAGAACTAAAGGTATGGGGTACTACTTATTTGTCAAGTTTTGACAACTGTTTTAGGAACTATGAGGAAAGATGAAAAACACATACGTACAAAGGCTGTTAAAATCATAACCCTTCTATGGCTTTACTGTAGTTGGGTAAACGCATTTTTACTTGGACCCACATGTAAAGTCATTCATTTATTAAAATTGTGTTAAATAGTTTAAAAGATGAGGGCACAGACAAACATACATATATAGCATGTTAAAACCACAACTCTCTATCCTTTGTAGTCGAGTAATTAATAGACAAAATCAATCACAGTGGTTAAATAACATTTGTACTTAAATTTTCGATTCCTTAAAAAACATGACTTTTTAATAAATTTATGGAAAATAAAAAAAATAGGAGGACATCAAATTAAAACGTTTAATATTAAGCATAAAATATATTTATAAAAATATAACATCTTGTAATTTTATTAGATAAATGGTGTAAATATAATAGTTTTAATATTATAGGTATATAGAAAATGCATTAAATCCACTTAATCATAGAATGCTTAAACAATCTAAGTATTTAGCTTTTAAATAATTATATAATATAATATAAACTTATTCTTATATATAAAATATGGCCTAGATTTTTATTTGTTAGTGTAATTGTAGGCTCCCATTTACTTAAAAAATTCAAAGAATTATTTTTCATTCAAAGTATAAAATTGTACTATAATTTATATTTTTAGGTAATTATATCTTCTTTCATGTTTACTGATTAAATATCTTAAAAATTGTATTAAGTGCTTTCTTATCATCAGTTTTAACTAATGGAATTGATATTTAAAGCTAACTTCAATAGACAATCTAAAAGTTTAATGTATCGGATTCATAATTCATATGTAATAAGTCACCCTGAATACAAATATATTTGTATTTATTTTTAATAAAATTTGTATAACTCGCGGATATTTTTCAATGGCATTTTATTAATGCATGTTAAAAAGTCTCACAATAACCTATGGATGCCTTAATCATGGTTCATTTAGGTAATCGTACTTCTAAAAAACACAAATATTATAAATAATCGACGTAAAGAAGTTAGTGTATAGCTGCGTTTCGTAAGGTGAGTGAGTGAGCTAGAAGCCTACAACACCTCTCCTTCATGCCTATGCTTTCAATTACTTCCTATTCCACTTCATCTCTTTTTTCTTAATAACCCGGTAATGTGGTTCTGGTGGTGCAAATATCCATGGGTGGTGGTGATCATTAAACTTCAGGTTATAAAAAAATATGATGGTAAAAAATAACTTCGAATTTTGAATGGCCCTTCGGAGCCGGATTCCTTCCTTCATCATGTGTAAATTGCTTTTTCTTTACGAGCATGGATTTAGATAATATTACGTTCACATTTCGCTATTATATACATAAAGTTAATTCGCAAATATAGTCCCAATACTGGACCAAACGACTTTCGTGTTATAACGTAATTTACACGGGAAATATAATGAGCTTTCTTTCATTTCATCTTTCACCAATCCAACAGGCACATTACTATCTGACAATATTTTGCATAACTCCGAAATTTTGTCAACATTAGGCGAAATTCGAACAATAAATAGAACAGCACCGCCCTCTATAACATAGTTCATGCATTTTAAGATCTCTTGATACGTTTCTACATATAGGAGGTGCAGGTCCACAGGTTTTTGTATAGACGCGCAAACATTTTTCCCAACGTCGATTGTGCTATTATTAGTTATTTTCAATTCCACTTCATCTTTACAATCCTCGTGTCCAGCGAGAAAATGTTGACACGCTTTCAAAACTTTCTGATAACGCGTCGATACATCCAATTTCAGCCACAGATTTCTCAATTTTAAAACGTTATCCTTATCAGATTTTTGTAAGTATTCCACATTTTTTCTCTCGTCTAGAATCTTATATATCAGAGAATAGTAGCCCTGCGACGTTATTGGAGGTCCATCGAAGCAGCCGAAGTCATTGATCCATACTGTATTCGAATCTATAGCGAATGCTATTTCATTGGATCCCGCGACGTCACATGACCACAGAGATACACAGAATGGCTGTTTTTTTGACATTAAAGATATGAGCTCCTTATTGGTTCTATAGGCTTCTATCACAACTGCGTTGTCACTGAGTTCAGATTCGTTGCCAACGAATTCGAAAAGATATACTTTGTCTTCATGCGCATGCGCAGATGTGCATTGTCTCACGTGATGCTCATCTTCAGAGGGTTTCTTGGTTTTCCACTCGATTGATCTATTGAAACGGCTCAGAACACATTCCTGCACGTATATCTTACTGATGCGCCAAGGATACTACAGGTGAAATAAAAAAAAACAATTTTAAACTCCGACCTCTTGATTTGAAAACCGAAAATTGATATTAGAATTTTTTTTAATAAGTTTTTAAAGGAAATATAAAAAATTAAGTAATTTACATACCACATAAGTATAAAACTTTTTTTCAAGTGGTAATAATCACTTTATTTTTAATGTTTTGTAAATTATAAATTATTATGAAATAATAGTTGAATTATAATAATCTCACCCGGCTGCTGGAGTACAGGAAAGAGTCGACAGCGGAGTCGATATCTGCTTTTTCGGTTACAATACCCACAGAACGAGAACTAAGTTCTGAAAGAGACAAATTGTTCTACAGTCATTGACACACCTAGAAAAATATTTTTAGATGGTGTAACAAAATTTACGACAACGCAAACGAGGTCGCGGGAAGAGAGAAGCATAGGAGTATTTTGTAATCTCAGTAAGTTCATTTGTGAGTGCGAATTTTATTCGTTCGTACATCGTTTACTATAATATAGATTCTAGTGCTCTTCATGGGCGACGGGTATCACGTTTGCCCGCTATTTTAATAAAAAAAATTCTTGACTACATCTTGGGCTGACTCTATCGGTTTAGTAACTTGTTCTCACAGAAAATCAGTGTAAAGTAGGTAAAGTAGATAATATAGCTGGAAGCCTAACCTCTCTTCTGCATTCCTTTCTTTACTACCTTCTTCCTTTAATACCTAATTCTTTTCTAAGCTGGTAATGCATTTTTGTGGCTCCTCTGGTGCTGCAAATATCGGCAGTGATCACTTAACATTCATAAAAAATGCTTAACTCAAATACAATACTTACAACTATAGGTATTTAGTATTTTTAGCATCCCTTTAAACGGTAAGTATTTTGCCTTTTTATTTTATTGTACAAAAAAAAATTATAATTCATATTTACCTTTAAAACTCAAAGATATTGAAGTAGCAAACATTGTAGTAGTAGTAGTAGGTGGATCTAGCGTTTTTACTAATTGTAGGGAAGTTGAAAGCCTAAAACAAATAAAAGTTTTACAAAAAATGATGTCAAAAATTTGAAAGCAAACATAAATAAATATAGAAAAAAAATTATATATTCACCTTGCTTCATGACAGAGGTCATTAAAAAGTGTACAGATCACAGCCGTTTCCTTGGAAGATACAATTGTGACGTCCCCCGTTGATTGAGCTATACAACCAAGTATAGATAGAGGAGTTGTAGCAGTCATATATATTTCTGAAACTGAGTTCGAATATTAAAGAATTTATTATGATTTTCTTAACTTGCATTAATACAGATTTTGTAAAATAATATCCATTTTTGCATAAAGTATATAGCTTATAACCACATAGAATAATGTACCTTTAAAATGGTCTTATGTTAGTGCTTTCCCCTTCTCTCTATTTGGAGTCTAGAATAATTTAACAGTAAAAACCAATTCAAAGGTCTTAAACCTGATATGGATCCGGATACACACAGAACAGAAGCATAAATACCCAGACCACAAAAATATCTATACAGCCTAAAGGTATTTGTTTTATTTTGTGTGCATAAATTGGACACTAATAAGCAATACTGTATCAACCCACACGGACTTATTTTAAGAAAATGGCATCTAAAGATGTCAAACCTATTCTTAATAAATTTGTTTTTTTTTTAAGACATTTATATCCATGTTTTCTTTTCTTATTCGATAAAAGTTAAAGTAAATTATAACAGATTGATATATTTAATGTAGTATCTAATAATAAGTTTTTCTACTATTTGAGATTATTGTATAAATTGAAAAATATAGAACACACTTGAAATTCGAATCCTAAAAGTATACTTATTTAATTTAGATGATTTGAAAAATGTTAAGTAGATGACAAAGTATCAGAATACATCAATATCTCCGCATTTGACTTTTTGTGGGTTAACATATTATTGCTTATCAGCATCCAATTGTACCAACAATGTTTTGTCTGTTGCAGTGACCACTGTGCCAACATATTGATAAAACAACGAATTATTATAAGATTTACACTTACTCACAGGATTGTCGACATTTTCATATGTACTTTGGTACATTAAATTCTGTATTAACAGTTTCAGTTCAATATTTCTGGTTTCATCCATGGGTATTTTCCTTATAAGATATTCCAGCTGACAAAATAATTCTATTTTTTTTGTTATCCTCTCAGCTAAATCCATAAGTTTTTTTTTTATACTTTTATCTTTAATACCTTCAAATAACTTGGTAGATGAACGTGGTTCTTGGAAGTCATTGTTTAAAAATATTTTGTTATTGTAATCATCATATTCAATAATAATATTTTTACTTTGATGAGCTTCCGTTGAATGGAATTCCAATTTCTGCTTTAAGTATTCCTGAAATTTCAGATAGAAATATTATCACTGGGACACTAAAGTATAAAGAAAGAACATGAAATCGCAGTTTCTGAGACTTCTAAGTTCATGAACGTAATAAGCATTTTAACTTACTTTAGCCATTCCAACTTTTAGAACTTGTTCATCGAATTTCATATCACTCGACGTCATATTCTGAAACATTAAAATTATATGTTTACTTTAAAGATATAAGGAGAAATAAAAAAACACAGTTTTTATAAATAATTAAAATTTATAAATGCGATTGGTAATTAACATACCGAGTTGTTAGTTTAGTTATCTTTTGGTAAATTTGAAACTTTTGAGCAAAACTGAAAAAGAATTCAGTCTCAATAATTTACGACTTGAAAGTGTAATAATAAGATGAACTATTAAGTGATGTAATATAACTTCTCAATGTGCTTTTGATAACACAGTTTGATAACTACGTTTATTTTTTGTTTCATTTATCCTATCGATAATAACATTTTAATTCAAATCTCACTGGAGCCTGATAAATAAATCATGACACCTGTCAGTTGGACTTGACTTGGAACTGGACCTGACTAGTGATGTGCAATAAGACGTAATAATAATACATATATAAACTTATATTATACCTACAACTAAAAACCATTCATCTAAATTTTAATTGATTTGAATAATACAACATAAAATCATCAATTGCGTCAGCAAGTTTATTTAATAAAAAAAAATCGAAAACTCGACTGCATGACATCTGCAGTCAGTACTAAACTATAATTAAAAAAAGAAATTTGAAAAACGATATGAGAAACATATAATAATAATAATTTTTAAATACCTATTCAACGATACCCCACTTAACATAGTTCGTCGATTTTAATTTTCTTTTCTTTTTTACATTATGTGCGAACAGAGTCATTACGTGGTCCGTTCAACTCCCAACGACAAATTACATAGTAGCGTTTCTACAGAGAAAGAGGTGAGCGGGGCAACTCGAAAGTGAAAAATTTGTTGAAACGCAAATGAACTCGATTATACCTTACATACATCTGTAAACCTTTTAGACATCTGGAAGTTTATAACGAGATCGTCTTCCCATTTTTGTCGTTTCTCAGTTGTTTTGTCTGTATTTCTTAACTTCTATAAGAAAACATGTAGTACAGTAGTATTTTAGTACAACTTTTTATATCACATCAAATGTTCTCTTACGTTTTTATTGGAATATTTGCTTTCTTCCGCGCTTCTTATTCTTTGGTACTAATAAAGGTAGTTGTATCTGCAACTTTTTTTTTATACGTCTGATAACAAATAATTGATATGTTCCCATTTTGAATTTATATTATTGACAATTGACCTGCAAAAAAATAAGAAAAACGCAAATGGACGTCGGAAAAATACGTATATTGTTGCAAAACATTTCAGTGTTATAGTGCCTTAGTAACTTTTTTAACTCTCACAGTTTGAGATTTGTCTCTATTAACGCATCTTCATCTAAATCACCTGCATAGATGGCATATATTCTCAAAACTTAACACAACCAAAGTTTCCATAATATAGAAGTTTTTAATATAGTCTATAAAGCGTTTGGTTGAAAAGGAATACGGAATCACGGGAAATAGGACCGAAGGTAAGGGATTGGGGAAACTAGGTTAGTACTCTGCTCCACTTTAATTGATATGGCGCTAAATACATTCCCAGCATACTGGTCACTATCAACCGTTAAAAATAGTTGCGTTAAATGTCACATGCCACTTAATCGTTCCAATTTTGAAGACCAAACAAACGATAGTGCTCATGACGTTTGTAACGTATTTATTTTTTAGTAACTGAATTACATTTACGTTCGCGCGGCGTGATTTTTTAAGTAAAACATGCTTCGAAATTAGAGGTGTAGTGGAATATGAAAATGGCCAGCATGACTCGAAGCAGGGGTCAAGTTTATAGTGTCGGAAATTACCTGATGACCGGCAAAGTTCTAGGGAAGGGACATTTTGCAAGAGTGGAGGAAGCAACACATAGAATTATTGGGAAGAAGGTTTTTAAATTTTAATTACCTTAACACAATATTCTTTATTGCACTAAACAGTTGTTACAGTTAATAACACAATGAATATACAGGCAAAGGTCGACTTATCTCTAAAAGAGATCTAGGCAATGTTTTCAGTTTATATTTATTACTTTCTTTTAATCTACGTGGATATCGTAAAATAATTCGTTGTAATAAGCTTTAAAAAATAAGAACTTCTAAAAGATTCCACTAAAGATAACACGATCGCTTCAGACTTATTATAAAACCTATATCGGTAATTTAATATCAACATTGCGAGTATGCGGCCCATACCGCCATTAGTAAAGCACCCGGCATAGACTGCAGAAAGGCGAGGGTTTATTCATACAATGGTTTGCTGGTACTTTTATAAAGAGCATTGAGACTAAGTTAGAACAAATACGTTTACTTGAATAATATTATATGTTCTCAGTCCATTTTTAGAGGAATTGTCAACTATAGATACAGCTTATAATTTCCAGGTTGCAATTAAAATAGTAGACCTAACTTGCATAAAGGAAGAATACGCACGAAGAAACCTGCACCGAGAACCGAGAGTGATGGCCAAGCTCCGACACCCTTGTATCGCCGCCTTATATGAGACCATGATGGTAAATTATTAATCATCATATATTTTTAATTTATTTATTAAGTCTTTTGGGGACAGAGAAGACACCAGTTGGGTTTGAAAGAAACCTTTGCCGTTTTGTCTTATATTTAAGTACTTGTTCCTTTAATATCTTGTATATTTTATTATTGTCTATGACGATTAGGAACGCAACTTTAGTGTCTAAATGAAAGTTTTACTCAAGGCGGAACATATTTAAATGTAGTTAAAAGATTGGTAAGGTATAACTTAACGAGACATTCCAGCACGGGCCTCGTTTGTACGTGGTAATGGAGGCGGCGTGTGGCGGGGACTTATGCGCGCACGTTCTTCAAGCGCGCGGCTCTGCGCGGGGACTCCCCGAGCCGCGTGCGCGCTCGCTGGCTGCGCAGTTGGTATCTGCTGTGCGGCACATGCACTCGCGTGGGGTTGTACATCGGTAACATAACTAGCTTTTGCTCACGTTATCGCACGTATTTGTAGCCTATTTTTTCATGAATATTACCTCATAAGTCAGTTATTTAATAACTGATTTTAATTTTTTTTTTGTGTAAAGGTTTTTTTTGCTTTCAGAATGTTTGCATACAAATTTTATCGAAATTTGTTTAGTAAATTCGTTTTAAAATCGATATACCCGGTCAAAGTGAGTCTTAAAATTAAGGCTATTTTATAATAGATAAGTGTACCCACTATTTTACATTATGAATAATTTCAAATTATTATAAAATAAAATTTGTTTAATGATTTTTTTTATATAAAGATGTAAATATTTGCAGGGATTTGAAGATGGAAAATATTATGCTAGACAGCTCGAAGCAGTATATTAAGATTGTTGGTAGGTGTCAAAGTCGACGCAACATTTACTCGTAAATCTTGTTTCTATTGTTATATTAGTACCTTAATTAAACGTAGATCAACGGCTAGAAATTACTAATTTATTATACATTATGCTATTCTATAACATAACTCCAATAAACTGAATATTATTTCATAATAATATGAAATATAACAATATATAATATTAATAAAGCAGGACATTGATTTGGTAAATGAAACAAATCCTCAAATTAATTTTTTTCTCCATGAAACATTTCTTTTAGTATTTCAGTTGCCTACTCTGTCTTATGCTTTGGTTTCCTAGCATTTTTGATTGTCAAATTATGGGGGCAATATTACGGGTGTCTAAAAAACTAGAAAACTGTGCTATACTGTACTAAATGAAAGGTTTGAGTGACGTCATCTAAAGACATAAGCCGGTCGCTAAATGACAATCCGTAGGAAACCAAAGCTAAATCCGCCCAAAGGACATTCCGGCACTAAACCCTCACATTAAAAAAGGGTATGTCTAGATTTCGGCTTGTCGAACGTATGGCGTGCTGGCGGCGCGCTGTCGACGCCGTGCGGCTCGCTGGAGTACGCGGCGCCCGAGCTGTTTGAAGACGGGCGTCGGTACGGACCTGAGGTCGACCTTTGGAGCATGTGTGTAGTATTTTATTAGTGTTATTTCTATGAGTCTTTTTGTAATTTAACTAAATTAAGCGTGAAGTGCCTAATATAACTGTATTTCGTACGGTAAGTCTGTAGAGGCGGAAGTAAAAAAGTAGAAATAGTAAAAGTAAAAAGCTAAAAACAAAGCAAAATTGAAAAGTGTGTAACTTAAAAAAATTTCTGCGGCGAAACCCAAAAGGAGGGTATCCGTTCGTAACTACGCCACTGCTTTTGATAAATGATATGCCATTTGATCCGATTTAACAATGCGAGTGCCATTGGTTGCATATAATTCTTAAAATACCAAAATAGCGGATTTTAGACGTAGTATGGTATTTGTTTCAAGTAGTCAAGTCTTGTTCCTTCAGAGGTGTGATAGTGTATGGCATGGTGACGGGCGGGCTGCCGTTCTCGGCGGGCGCGGGGTGCGCGGGGCGCTCGGGCGAGGCGGGCTCGCGATCGCAGTTGCGCGTCGCCATCGCGCGCGGAGTGACGCGTCGTCAGCGCGCTGCGCTTGCGTGCGTCTCCACGGGTGAGATATTAACTTTTACGATTTAACTATCTTCTGCTTGGAGATTTGCCCGCGTGGTATTTTGATTAAAAAAATAAGCTAAAAATGTTGCACCCCTATCCGATTAGAATAATTATTTTAAAAGGGCAATTCGTATGAAACATTATAGGTAACATACTACACAAACATCATCATCGTTTAAATTTTGTTTTGGCAACAAGTTTACTACCACGTCCAATATATTTTATGGAAGGCAAAGTCAAACAAACAAATACAGAAAGAGTTGTACAGTACTTTTAATTTAACTGTTTCCATTTGTATCTGTCTTTACATTATTAAGTACATTATTAACGTTTGTTAATGTAATGTTAATATTAAGTAATTAAATTTTTGGTTCTCTAGTAAAATTGGATGCGTGTGAAAATATTGAGGTAATAACAAGACTTATCTATCATCAAAGATTTATTTTAAATATACACTACATATATACAAATTATTTCATTATAGTTTAAATCACTGCGATAGAACAAACTTTACAATTTTATTTCAATTTCTTTAAATGTCTTCCATACCGGATCAAACTGCAACAATTGTTTACTTCACACACAAAAGAATGATCACAATTTAATGTGTTAAATAAATCGATACAATAACACTAAACTTTATTTTAGTCCAATCAGTCTATGCTGATAAACATTCTCACGTTTTTTCTACGTGGTGACGGTTCTACCGTGTTAGGCCTGAAAAAAAAAGTATATTGTAAATTAACGAACTGTTGAAAGTCAAACTATTTCGCTCAGGAATCGTGTATAATATCGATCTATTACCACAATTTACCACAATTTTATCCAAATTGTGGTATTTTTCTTAAGATGTCCTAGTGATTACAAAACGTCGATCTCAATCGACGATCATGAGTTAAAACGCTGGCTTCACCGGTAGAGGAAACCTGCCTTTACCGGGAGAAATTCTGATATACATATCAAGCCAATCCGCAGTAAAGCAGCGTGGCTGATCACGCTTCTATTCTATATAGTAGAGGGGGAATTCAATAGTTTTGGGACATTTACAAGCTATTATAATATATAAAGTAAAGATGATTTAAAACAATTTCAGAATGTAAAAACTTCATCGAGCAATTACTAGAGCCGAAAGTGGATCTCCGGATGAAGATAGAAGAAGCCGCAAGACACCGTTGGGTCAAAAAGCCTGGGATGAGAATGAAAACACATCCATTTGCTGCCGTCGAATCGAAAGCTAACAGAGAGGTTCTTACATCACGTATATTTCTTAATAATATAATTAATATTATGAATGCGATAGTAACGGTCTCTGTCCGTTTGTTAGGTTTGGCTTAAATTGTTGGATCCATTTTTAGAGGTAGGACCGAGAAAAAAGTAGACTACTTTTTGTTCGCAAAATTAAAACGTGAAGTGGGTGAAATAGGGGACGAAAGTTTGTATGGAAAACTCATCATATCTCAAATAAAATTGGCTATAATTTTTTTAGTTCTGTGCAGATGGACTTAAAAACCAACAAATGTCTTATAAAAATAGCTGACTTGAGAAACGTTGTAATTTTTAAATTTAAGGACTACGCAGCATTATTATTCTATTCCCCGGAAAAGTTACTTTTTTCTGGGCGAAAGCTTCTTTATTTATATAAAATGGTTATTAAGCCCACAAATACAAATATGCATTTACAATATCAGTTTGTCCAAAATTTTATTATATTTTATGCTTATAATTCGAAACAAAGTATTTTGCATCTGACAATATAAATAGACGAAATCAATAGAGTTAAATATTCAAACAAATATTTTATTTAAAATCGAGAGTGATACTATTTACTCAACAATTTGTGATTATTTTTAACTATATTTTAGATATATAGACAAATATCAGATGTTTGCGGTGAGACGTTGATGGATGTAGCGGCTCATATAAAGGCGGATCCGTTCGGCGCGATAGCCGGCATATACAACATTAAGACGCATCTTCACCAACTCCAAGCAACATCTATAGCGGATTTACTCTGGTCTACCAATCCCCAAGAGCCTCGACCGCAAACTCCACCAGAATATCGCGCAAAATATGAAGTCGATACAGCTTCTAGTAGTCAAACGGCACTTTCAATTCCCAACCTCATTACAAAGCCAGCAAGACTCTCTCAATACATCACTCAAAAGTCTGAAATAACGAAGCCAACCATACCCAAGCTAGTAAACAGTAGAAGCTTCAACACGAATAATTCTAATTCCCCTATTCCTGACACATATCAGAAGATTACTCAAACAGTATCGGGAAGTTTAGACACGGATTTAAATAAAAGTTCAAGCTTCAGACCATTGACCATTAGTGGATTAAAGAAACCAGTTTTCAAGGTATATGAAAACGGTGATGGTTTGGACAGAAGACTGCCTAGTATCGATGAACATTCCAACATGGACTTGACAGATGCTAAGATGAATTCCTGGCGGAATAGAAAACCTTGTGTTGGAGCAAGTATATTAGAAGAACCAATGAGACTAAATAGTTGTCCAAACAGAATTGGGGACGTTAAAACGCATTCGTTTTATAAACGAGCAGGGGATGGAATACAAAGGTAAATTGGTCCATTTTCTTTTTCTTAGTTATGTATTTATTCTAATACATTTAAGGTATTCTTGCCCGTTTTTATAATTAGTCGAAAACTTTACCGGTCTTTATATAAATTATAGAATTTTCACATTACTACAGGAGGCAAGATCGCATGAGATAATTAACAGTAACTGGGCGTTATTCAGATTTGACTACCAATATTAAAATAACTATTTTGATAATTTAATTTGATTATTCGGGAAATAATCTTAAACCTTAAATGCATGATATTTTTTTTATTTCATGAAAAAAAATATATCAACAGACAAAAACCAACAGATTTTTGTAAATGGTAAAAAAATGTATTTGTATTTACAGATCACGTAAAATATAAACATACAGCCATTAGGCGTTTAGTAAAATCTTTTGTAGACAGTACCTTTTAAAAGAAGCGTTTTATTTTTGTTACTCCATGCATTTACGGGTTAAGCTCTAATCTTGTTTATTTACAGTTGGCGCAGTAACGTCACGAGCCCGTCTACTCGTATCCTTCTACAAAGTGCAGCGACAAACATCAAACGTGCTTCTTTGGGGTAATTTTTTTTATTGTCAATAATTGGATGCTGATAAGCAATAATGTGTCAACCCTCAAAAAGTCAAATTTGGAGATATTGATGTATTTTGAAACTGCGTCACCTATTAAACATTATTATAAAACGTTTCAAGTAATCTAAACTAAATGTAAAAAAGTATGGAAAAAAGTTTCTTAACTCAATGTTTCGAATTTCAGGTGCGATCCATATTTTGCAATTTATAAAATAATATCAAATATTTAAAAACTTATTATTAGATATTATTTTAAATAAAACTATCTACTTTTGATTCATTATACATTTTATCAAAATAGAAAAGAAAAGATAAATATATACGTCTTCAAACAAATTTATTAAGAACAGGTTTGACATCTTTAGACGCCATTTTCTCAAAACGAAGTCCGTGTGGCTTGACACAGTATTTCTTATCAGCGTCTAATTAGTCCGTAATTTAGACACATTATACTCCTATGTATGTTGACAAAAGTAAAATAACAGCCTGTAAATGACCCACTGCTGGGTAAAGGCCTCTCCTATTGAGGAGAAGGTTTAGTGATTTATCCACCACGCTGATTTACTACGGGCTATCTGATTGTGTGTTGATAAATTGGTAACAACCTATGACCTAATCGTTGAAAACTGTCCCTATCAAAATGTACTAAATACTAACAGTTAATTTTTGATTTTTTTACTAAAACGCTTCCTGTAACTTTCTAAATGTTTTGATAACGAAAGAATTAGATTGGACATAATTGGTTTTATAGGATCCTAAAGAAGGTCGTTGAGTGAGAACCGTTTATTTATTTTAATTAATGTTTCCTAGATCTCTAGAAGGCTAGCGTTACACTTGGGACGTTGAGCTGTTTCTTGTAAGGGCGTCGTGAAGTGTTTAGCCCTAACTTATGTTATGAAACTTACGTAAGCTTACCTAAGTAACTAACCAAGTCACTAAGATGTTTACTAGTAAAAGTGCGATGTGTACTATTAAATTATATGTAAGCAGCTTACGTAAAAGTTACGTGAGTAAAACATGCGAACGTAACGTTATATTACACATCGATAAAGACTTCTAATTGCCCTATAAAAGATAATGTAATCAAAAGTGTATTCAATTCGATTTTTTAAATATTCATTAAATAAATTTTATTTTCAGAAACATTTCAAGTCCGCATTCATCATCGAACAGTCATTGTAAAAGCGAAAGAGCTGTTCCAGTAAGAACAATTATTTGAGTTTAATGAATATTACTGTGTATTAGTTAATTTTCGGGACTTGACCGCGTAAATTTTGAATAGCTTATTTCTTTAAGAAAGGACGAGTTTTCCGTAGAAACTTTTATCGCCTTCACGCACTTAAGTTCCATATTCGCGACAAAAAGTAACCATTTCCTTCTCCAAGGTCCAATCTATAACTATAACAAAATTCATATAAATTGGTTTACCGGTTACTTTTACATTTATAATAGACGAGAATTACACTTGTAAGATTTGCTCATGGACTGTAATAAGGCGAAAACATTACAAATTTGTAAGTTTTACTCTAGAGAGCTATAAAAAAAATAAAACAAGCCTATAACCTAGCAACAGATACGTCGTAAGTAGTTACGAAAGCTGTGAAGGACAAAAGTAAAGCACTAACTTAAATCGTTTATCAATGCTTTTACACATTGATATTTACAACTTTCGTAAGTTTACCTAAGTAACTCCTTCCAGGTTATCTAGTTCTTTTTTTATATTACGAGAGTAAAACTTACAAGTGTAAATCTCCCCTTATTCTCGATTTATGCTTATACATTTTTGTTCTAGGTCGGATGGTACTCTACAAGGCCGGTTACTAAAGAAACTCATTCGCGACTACGGCGGACTGCACTGATGAAATAGATTTATTGCCTTCTAATAATAATATATCTTAAACTTTCGCGATTTATACTATTCGTATTTAATATAACGGGTCTTATCGCGATAACTAAAACTACACTCCGTCTTGGTCACGCTGACTGTCAGCTGATGCAACTTCGTCGAAGCGTCGGGCAATAAAAAAGGTATACTACCATCGACATACCAGTTATCGCGATAAGACCCGTTATATTAAATATGAATAGTATAATTATTGTGTTTTCGAAGATTTTATTTTTTTAATCTATTTAAATTCTTTGAGCCGTGTCCATTGTAATTTTAAGTGAATAAATTTATTTTCCTTTGATAAAATATTAGTGTTAAAATTTTATAGTATTTTTGTTCTATGGTTATTTAGCAAATAGACTGAAATATTATAGTCACGGAAACAGCATTTTATTAATGAATAAATAAATAAATTTATGTTCTTGTTGTATTAAAAGTAATGAGTTTCTTGTTGGTTCTCTACGCAACGTGCGGTTTTGATAGAACTTATAAAGCTTATTTGTATAAAGCATATTTTGAGTTGAGTTTGAGTTTCTCGATATAACTTGCAAACCGTTTTTAGCATTTTATTAACTTCAATAATTTCAATTTGTTGTTTTGGCGATTCAAAAATGCTTGTGAATAAAGTACAAGAGATGTACTTAAGGCACTGACACCAAATTCTTACAGATGTAAGGTATTGAGAATTAACTTATATAAGTCTTTATGAAAGTCTGAGAGCAAAACTTTTTAGTGTATTTGTCGTATAAAAGCTTGTGTGCGTGCGAGTGTTACCGACCGCTGTCAGAGGAAGGGCATGTGCGCGTGCGAGTGTTACCGACCGCTGTCAGTGGAAGGGCATGTGCGCGTGCGTGTGTTACCGACCGCTGTCAATGGAAGGGCATGTGCGCGTGCGAGTGTTACCGACCGCTGTCAGAGGAAGGGCATGTGCGCGTGCGAGTGTTACCGACCGCTGTCAGTGGAAGGTCATGTGCGCGTGCGAGTGTTACCGACCGCTGTCAGTGGAAGGGCATGTGCGCGTGCGAGTGTTACCGACCGCTGTCAGTGGAAGGGCATGTGCGCGTGCGTGTGTTACCGACCGCTGTCAATGGAAGGGCATGTGCGCGTGCGAGTGTTACCGACCGCTGTCAGAGGAAGGGCATGTGCGCGTGCGAGTGTTACCGACCGCTGTCAGCGGAAGGGCATGTGCGCGTGCGAGTGTTACCGACCGCTGTCAGTGGAAGGGCATGTGCGCGTGCGAGTGTTACCGACCGCTGTCAGAGGAAGGGCATGTGCGCGTGCGAGTGTTACCGACCGCTGTCAGCGGAAGGGCATGTGCGCGTGCGAGTGTTACCGACCGCTGTCAGTGGAAGGGCATGTGCGCGTGCGAGTGTTACCGACCGCTGTCAGAGGAAGGGCATGTGCGCGTGCGAGTGTTACCGACCGCTGTCAGCGGAAGGGCATGTGCGCGTGCGAGTGTTACCGACCGCTGTCAGTGGAAGGGCATGTGCGCGTGCGAGTGTTACCGACCGCTGTCAGAGGAAGGGCAGGTGCGCGTGCGAGTGTTACCGACCGCTGTCAGTGGAAGGGCATGTGCGCGTGCGAGTGTTACCGACCGCTGTCAGTGGAAGGGCATGTGCGCGTGCGTGTGTTACCGACCGCTGTCAATGGAAGGGCATGTGCGCGTGCGAGTGTTACCGACCGCTGTCAGAGGAAGGGCATGTGCGCGTGCGAGTGTTACCGACCGCTGTCAGTGGAAGGGCATGTGCGCGTGCGTGTGTTACCGACCGCTGTCAATGGAAGGGCATGTGCGCGTGCGAGTGTTACCGACCGCTGTCAGAGGAAGGGCATGTGCGCGTGCGAGTGTTACCGACCGCTGTCAGCGGAAGGGCATGTGCGCGTGCGAGTGTTACCGACCGCTGTCAGTGGAAGGGCATGTGCGCGTGCGAGTGTTACCGACCGCTGTCAGAGGAAGGGCATGTGCGCGTGCGAGTGTTACCGACCGCTGTCAGCGGAAGGGCATGTGCGCGTGCGAGTGTTACCGACCGCTGTCAGTGGAAGGGCATGTGCGCGTGCGAGTGTTACCGACCGCTGTCAGAGGAAGGGCAGGTGCGCGTGCGAGTGTTACCGACCGCTGTCAGTGGAAGGGCATGTGCGCGTGCGAGTGTTACCGACCGCTGTCAGAGGAAGGGCAGGTGCGCGTGCGTGTGTTACCGACCGCTGTCAGTGGAAGGGCATGTGCGCGTGCGAGTGTTACCGACCGCTGTCAGAGGAAGGGCAGGTGCGCGTGCGAGTGTTACCGACCGCTGTCAGTGGAAGGGCATGTGCGCGTGCGAGTGTTACCGACCGCTGTCAGAGGAAGGGCAGGTGCGCGTGCGTGTGTTACCGACCGCTGTCAGTGGAAGGGCATGTGCGCGTGCGAGTGTTACCGACCGCTGTCAGAGGAAGGGCAGGTGCGCGTGCGAGTGTTACCGACCGCTGTCAGAGGAAGGGCATGTGCGCGTGCGTGTTTTACCGACCGCTGTCAGAGGAAGGGCAGGTGCGCGTGCGTGTGTTACCGACCGCTGTCAGAGGAAGGGCAGGTGCGCGTGCGTGTGTTACCGACCGCTGTCAGAGGAAGGGCATGTGCGCGTGCGAGTGTTACCGACCGCTGTCAGTGGAAGGGCATGTGCGCGTGCGAGTGTTACCGACCGCTGTCAGAGGAAGGGCATGTGCGCGTGCGAGTGTTACCGACCGCTGTCAGCGGAAGGGCATGTGCGCGTGCGAGTGTTACCGACCGCTGTCAGTGGAAGGGCATGTGCGCGTGCGAGTGTTACCGACCGCTGTCAGAGGAAGGGCATGTGCGCGTGCGAGTGTTACCGACCGCTGTCAGCGGAAGGGCATGTGCGCGTGCGAGTGTTACCGACCGCTGTCAGTGGAAGGGCATGTGCGCGTGCGAGTGTTACCGACCGCTGTCAGAGGAAGGGCAGGTGCGCGTGCGAGTGTTACCGACCGCTGTCAGTGGAAGGGCATGTGCGCGTGCGAGTGTTACCGACCGCTGTCAGTGGAAGGGCATGTGCGCGTGCGTGTGTTACCGACCGCTGTCAATGGAAGGGCATGTGCGCGTGCGAGTGTTACCGACCGCTGTCAGAGGAAGGGCATGTGCGCGTGCGAGTGTTACCGACCGCTGTCAGTGGAAGGGCATGTGCGCGTGCGTGTGTTACCGACCGCTGTCAATGGAAGGGCATGTGCGCGTGCGAGTGTTACCGACCGCTGTCAGAGGAAGGGCATGTGCGCGTGCGAGTGTTACCGACCGCTGTCAGCGGAAGGGCATGTGCGCGTGCGAGTGTTACCGACCGCTGTCAGAGGAAGGGCAGGTGCGCGTGCGAGTGTTACCGACCGCTGTCAGTGGAAGGGCATGTGCGCGTGCGAGTGTTACCGACCGCTGTCAGCGGAAGGGCATGTGCGCGTACGAGTGTTACCGACCGCTGTCAGTGGAAGGGCATGTGCGCGTGCGAGTGTTACCGACCGCTGTCAGTGGAAGGGCATGTGCGCGTGCGTGTGTTACCGACCGCTGTCAATGGAAGGGCATGTGCGCGTGCGAGTGTTACCGACCGCTGTCAGAGGAAGGGCATGTGCGCGTGCGAGTGTTACCGACCGCTGTCAGCGGAAGGGCATGTGCGCGTGCGAGTGTTACCGACCGCTGTCAGTGGAAGGGCATGTGCGCGTGCGAGTGTTACCGACCGCTGTCAGAGGAAGGGCAGGTGCGCGTGCGAGTGTTACCGACCGCTGTCAGTGGAAGGGCATGTGCGCGTGCGAGTGTTACCGACCGCTGTCAGAGGAAGGGCAGGTGCGCGTGCGTGTGTTACCGACCGCTGTCAGTGGAAGGGCATGTGCGCGTGCGAGTGTTACCGACCGCTGTCAGAGGAAGGGCAGGTGCGCGTGCGTGTGTTACCGACCGCTGTCAGTGGAAGGGCATGTGCGCGTGCGAGTGTTACCGACCGCTGTCAGAGGAAGGGCAGGTGCGCGTGCGAGTGTTACCGACCGCTGTCAGAGGAAGGGCATGTGCGCGTGCGTGTTTTACCGACCGCTGTCAGAGGAAGGGCAGGTGCGCGTGCGTGTGTTACCGACCGCTGTCAGAGGAAGGGCAGGTGCGCGTGCGTGTGTTACCGACCGCTGTCAGAGGAAGGGCATGTGCGCGTGCGAGTGTTACCGACCGCTGTCAGAGGAAGGGCATGTGCGCGTGCGAGTGTTACCGACCGCTGTCAGTGGAAGGGCATGTGCGCAGGGTTGGCCATGGCAGCGAGGCGCGTGTATGTGGTGTGCGCTCGCGCTGGCGCGGTCGCCTCGCTGCTCGCTGCGTCACTTTTGAATACCGCTACACCTTTCCATTGGTTCATGTATTGCACTAAAAAAAACAAAGATTTATTTATTCTTACATTCTATTCTTAAGTAAAATTTTATTTAATTACTACGGTTTTAGATCATCTTCGCAAGGATTGTAATTGTGAAATAATTAAAATTGTGATAAATACACAAATGTTAATATACACAAAATCACTCACTTTTCCACAGCCTGACACAACAGTCGTCGCCAGATGACGCCAGTAGGGTGCCAGTTACATTCCAAGAGACGCGCCACACGCACGAGTTGTGATCTTCGAATGCCGCCATTACCTCTGTTTTGAATCTCACTCCACCGCCATTGGTCGAGCTCGATGATTCACTAAAATGGTTTTTTGTGATGAGACCATATTGACTATCTAACTTTATTAAAGACTACCAACTAATACTCACGGCAGTGGTTCTATCTTGATGATCCTAACGTCTTTGGTGGCGACGGCTAGCAGGTGGAAGGACCGACCCAAGTTTGGTGCAAACGCTAGATCATTCACAGGTTCCACTACAGAAGACAGACATTCAGTTCTCGTCCAACGACGTGACGACTCACTGTATCTATAATTAAATAGGAAATAGTTGTAACTGTTATTTATTTTTTATCTGACTACGGCAAAGTCAAAACTGGGTTATATTTTTGATAGGTCATGTATGTTTATCTGTTCCCTCATAGCTCCTAAACTACTTATCAGTGCACAAATTAGGTATCATAGAAGCGTCTTGAACGTCTACTGGTTATAGACTATATGACGTGTCACTAAATGTGGCGCTCTCTAGTGGACGTAAAGTATTTAAAAAAAAGATAATATACGGTGATTGGTATCATTGGAAAAGGCGTTACTTGGAAGTTTTCAAAAATATAGATTACTAGCATTTGAATGTGATTTTGTCCGTATTAATTCGATAATTGTGGTATTTCTATTGTTTTTGTCGTAGTTGGGTTTTAGTTCAGTTAGTTTAAAAAAAAATTGTTAAACAAGCAGACATGACTCTTAATTTTAAGTTATCACCACCGCACATGGACATTTCCAGCACTAGAGGAGCCATAAATACTTTGTCAGCTTAAAAAGGAATGACGTATAAAGGGAATAGGAAAGGAATGGGGGAGGCATTAGGGTTCCAGTTCCCAAAAAATCATTTCTAATCTGTGCAGGCCTTTAAGGAGTATAGATTGAGTTGCCCACTACTTTTATATTAAAAAATAATACTTACTCATATATAAATACTTTTTCGTTATTAGCGACCTTGTCACTTTGAGTGCCAGTCGCATTAACATTGTTAGGTTCATCACTACCGACAGCCAGCATCGGTGGATTTGAGTTACTTCTGTAATATAAAAAATAAAAGAATTTTATGACAATTGTGTCACGAAAATCTTTATCTTTTATACTAAGACTATAACCCTGAGAGTTTTGCTTAAGCTGCTAAACAAATACAGTAGTGTACTTTTATTCACAAATATAATACCTGAAATTAGTGAATACTTAATTTACATAATTGAATAGACACAAGTACTGGTACTTATTCACATCGCATAGCTGCAAAAGGTTTTGACCAGTAGTGAGACAAACATCTAATCAAAGTTGAAAAAGGCTAAATTTGATTACTATAAGCATAAAAAGCACTCACCTAGACAATGATGGATTCCATGATAAGCAGCTGATTGACACTTTGGTTGGTATCTCATGTTGCAGTGTCCATTGTGCTAAATTCATAACATCTGGCGCTTCATATATTCTAAAATAAAATTTTTACTGGTGTGTAGTTGATGATATTAGGAGTAACTTAGGCTAGATTAATTTTAGAAAAAAAATTATGACTTTAAAATAAATACCTTAAAACAATTCAAAACTATGAAATTATAAATAATGGATAAAGTCACAGGTAGGTACTTCTGCTTACCTTATAATACCATCAGCAGAGCATGTTACTAAGAGGAGTCCTAAATGTTTTGGGCCAAATTTGACATCTGTTACGGAAGTTCTGGAGTCCACAAGGTTCGATCTTTTTACCCATGTTCGAAGACCTTTCTCAGATCCTGACGCTGTTGTGTCTCCTATGCATACAAAATTTATGACATGATATTATAAGGCTACAAAACTGAAAAAGCTTTTGCCGAAATGCTCAAATAAATCTGTACCTATAGTCAAAATTCTAAATATATGTATATATATCACACAATGCAACATAATGAATTCTGTAAGCAGCATTTGGAGACTCGATACCTTGTTAAAGTTAGTACTATTTTCATGAAATTATTTACTATAGGAATTCAAATTTATATTTAAATTGTACAATATATATATTTTATTCGGTATGGTTTATTTTTGTCTTTTATTCAACATGTATTTGTATTATTATTGATATTCCTTTTCTAAATTTATGCCTAGTATCATATAATCTGGTTTATAACATAAATAAGATAAATTGTTTATAAAAACAAACAAACATACCAATTTCTTCCCATATAGCGGCTGTTCTGTCGAAGGAGCAGGTAGCTAGAACTTGACCAAATTCTGGGTGAGCCCACGTTACTTTCCACACAGATCCATGATGAGCTTTCCAACTAGCTGTAAGCCGCCAGCCCCCTTGACCATCGGTATCCCACACCTGCAAACACAATATTATTTTTACCAGTAAATATTTTATAATTATTAACATTTTTTTTTTATCTTAATAGAATCAAGATTCCATAAAAAGGTACATTTAGTATTTCAAATTAATAAGCGAACGATATTCTTTATTCATCTTATATATTGATGAGTTCTTGTTATTTTTGTCTAAGTAAATTATTCTAAATGGCTCATCTTTAAAATGAAAAGTATAAATACTCAAAATCCAATATAATTAGACAAATATTAAGTGTTTGATAATAACAACATAACCTACCTTCACGTATTGGTCACTTGAACAAGTAGCCATTCTTTCTCCATAGAAGTCGTATGCCACATCGTGTATAAGATCTTTATGATCGGCAATGATAGTTTGAGATTCAAATAAGTTAGAAGTTGCTAATTCACTCATTTTACGTTAAAAAAATAAGAATTTTTAAAATAAGTTCTAGCCGAGTGCTAATTAATGATAACGGATGAAATGACATTGACTTTTCTATGACACATTATATTGTGTTGGTATTATTCAATCTTGAAAACACTAAATTAAATAAAAATATTTTATTTTAATAAAAAATGATTTTGTTAGAAAAATATAATTAAATAATGGTTTACTTTACTAATTAAAAATGTCAGATTAAATTTAAAAGGTGTATAAAAATTCATCTTTGTTTATTTGTATTAGTATCTTATACGATACCATACTATTTATCCGATTGCGATAAAACTTTGTCAATTTATAGTTTACTCTTGAGTAGGTTATAATAGTAGCACATTTAACTTGCGTAGGCCGGTGAACTATATAGTTCGCCGATCGTACCGGCCAGACGGCGAACAGAAATAAAGTTTTAGGTGGTCCGCACGTCGTAACAAATTTACGAGTGGCGGGCAAAAGGTAGTTTATTAGTAATGTATTAGTAATATTTGTTGACAGAATCAACTTTAGAATATTTTGTTTTGTTTTATAGCTATGGCCTAATAATTTAAAAGATAATTATGGAGAAGATATAACATCTAATTTGAATCTTAAAGTTTTTTAAATAATACTACCCTCCGTCAGTATATGTTGATAAAAAGTAGCTTATTTGTTATTCTGATGTATAAGCTATATACCTGTAATGTGTCATTAAAATCTGTTCAGTAGTTTTTGCACGAAAGAACAATAAACATGGTGGATGTCCTTCTCAAAAACTTTCGTATTTATAATAGAAGTAAGATAAAATGTAATATATCGAAATAAGTTTTAATTGAATATTATCATGATTTGGTGGATTAATATTATAAGGTTTTTGGATTAATATTTTAATGCATCATGTCTTACCATTAACCACTATGCGTTCATATTCAATATAGCATAGCATTCAAAGCATAAAGTAGGCAGGTACATAAAATAAAAAAAGTTGAAGGTAAGATCATTTATTTAATACGCGGCTTACTTCTAGTTTACCGCAGGCCACTGGTGCTGAAATATTGGATTATAGAGGCTTATTGGAAGATATAAAGTCGACACTAATATAATTATTATAGCCAACAATGTGAAAAAAATTAACTATAAGAAATTGAAAGAGTCACAACACTAGGTTACATTATTGTCTAAACAGAAATTCAACTACAAATCTATAATATTCAACATGGCACATAACACAATCATATTTCTAACAGATTTTTAATCAACAATTCATAATATCGATAACTTGTACGATCATAAAAATATACACAATATAATATGCATGAATATTTACTTATAAATTTCATTATTAGGCAATATCATTTTAAAGCTTAGTTAAATATTAATTATGGCATAATTCATAGGATTTTTGCACGATGAGATTCAATCGTTAATACTTTCAAAAATTATTTTGTAATTTTAGTTGATCAATCTGGAGTGTTAATTTTCTGTTTGCTTCAACAAGAGCATTTTGGTTTTGAACTAAGTTTTGGACTTGCTGATTCATAAGGGACAACTGCTTTTCGAGATACAATTTTTGTTTAGTTAAAGCCATCATAATATGAAGGAAATAGTTCCTGTTATCATCTGCGACATCTGAGAGAGTCAGTTTTATAAAATCTTTTAGTTCATCTATACTTTTAGTATCTATGTTACTAGTTGCACTTTGTATGTTATTATTGTGTAGTTTTAAGCTTGATAAATTACTATTTGAGGCTCTCTTTTCATCAGAAATACCGTTTGGTATGCACAGTGGTGATGGAAAACCAAAATTATCAACAGTTCTGCTAGTCAGAGGTGTTGATACCTTGCTTATATTCTTCTCTGCATCCAACTGACGATACCTTAACTCATGCTTATCACTTTTTCTGTCATAATCAGTTGATTTGTTGTTGTCATCATCTAAATCAATATTAGATTTATCCAGACCTAACATGACAAGAAATGAATCAGCTTTGTTGTCAGTGCCAAATGTAGATATGTCTAAATTATGTTTTGGGGGAGTGTCATTGACGAAAAACATATCAGAGGTTCTTGTCCTTACTGGGGATTGTACTTTTAAAGGGGAGTTAATTTCAACTTCTTCTCTAAGGCTCAATTCAGTTGAGACTGTCTTTCGTCTGGCAGGTTGAAATGCAACTTTAGTGATTTCCTCTTCATGTCCTTTTAATATTTTGAAAGGGCTAGTTAGATCTCGTAGGTCATAAATTAGAACATTACCATTTTTAGTTCCAAGTGCTACTTGATTTTCAACATTTATAGTGAGTGATGACAGTGTATATGCTGTTCTTACAGTGGAAACTACATTTTGCAATCTTATGTCGTAAACATGTATGATTTTATCATAACCACTTGATAACATAACATCTTTATTAATAAGTGAAAAAGAAACATCACTGACGGGCGAAGCATGAATATTTTCAAAAAATGCTTTATCTTTGTTAGTTGTGATATCTCTCAAAACAACATGACCCTCATCTGTAGCGAGGCCTAATAGAGATCTCGATTCATGATGGAACTTCATAGCAGAAATACTGTTAGAACAAGTAAGTTTAACAGTTAATACTGGTATATTTGATACAAGGCCATATATAACTGTATCACCGTTCAACATTGTGGCGGCTAAGCTAGTGTTCTTGGCGTTATAGCTTAGGAAGTGTACACATGATGGTTGTGACGGTGTTGGGAATGTCTTTGTTATACTTTTAGTTTTTGTGTCCCAAATTTTTACAACTCCACTCTTTGTACCAACAGCTATATTACGGTGTCCGTCTCTATGGAAGCTGGCGGACCAAGTGTCTTTTATTGGAATGTGCTGTAAGCTTCTAACATCCTGATCGGCTGGACTTAATATTTCTATAAGCCCAATTGAATTTACCTGAAAATAAAGTTTAAAATATTTTTAGGGCATTGTAGTTGTGCCGCATCACCGCTTTTAAACAATGCGTAATTTGGCACGCCTTAAGAATTAATCGACCTTTAGATGACAGCAAAAGAAAAATATTATACCCATAAATATGCTTTGAACGAGTACCGACGCATAGTTACCTGCAATATGTATTTACTATCATCACTCCACGAAATATCTCTCATAACACCATCGTAACATCCATAAGTTTTTTTTAAATCCCAACTGATTGTGTCATAAAGTAACAATCGCGAACTAATGGAAGATAAATACATATTGATTTTATTTTACTTTTATTGTATTCAGCAAACGCTGAAGAATATGATATTCGAAATTATTTCTTAACTGGTTCGTATGGCAAACTTTGCCAGTTATTCAACGAATTCATCACAATAAACTACTGCAAATGAAATTACCGTTTAATTTTGACATATTGACAACGATAATTGACGTTTATTCCCTTGACCAAATGGGTAGCGTTTCGTTTTTGCATGTAAATAATAAATTGTAAGTTTTTCTTCATTTATAAATGAAAAATTGTAGTTTAATTGCTTATTATTTGTATTAATTGTTTGTAGATATTTATTTCAATTTATGTAAATAACTTGTTTTTATTGAGTAATGACAAGCAGACAACATCTATTTGTCAAGTCTAGCCTCATTCTCTAATGACATTTTATTGTGTGACGTGTAATTGTTGATAATTTTTCGGGTAAGCTTCTTTTTAATTTCATGTTATTTCACTGTTATACCACTACATTTAATAGATACAAATTTAATATATTAATTGAAACATTATTCTGATTTTAACTTTCAGTTGAAAAGTATATAAATTGATGTTGAAATTTGCCGGTTTTATATCAAAACAATTTGTCACTTTTCCAGGTTATTCAGCCCCAACTCCCGAGACTTCCAAGTGTTAGAAAAAATAAACTACTACAATGATCACAGACATCCAGCTGGCTATTTTCTCGAACATTCTAGGAGTATCCATCTTTTTGTTGGTTATCCTTTACCACTACATTAGCGCCAATAGCTCAAAATGAATGGTAAGATTAAAAAGCAAGGGTGAACTTTAGTTTTCATTAGTAGGAAATTGGTGAAAAAATTTACGTGGGGGGGGGGGGGAAGGGAATCTGACTAGAACCAAATCAGTTAACCCCAACTCCATCTGGTACTAGTCTGTCTTACCCCTAGAATGTTTTTATAAGTCTGGAGGCACGGACAGTGAAAAGCTGCCGCCTCCTGTAACACACCATGCGAGCCATAGTGGCCGAGGCTAGTCGCCGCAGGCTGTAGAGGCAAGCACTGAGACTGCGCTTTGATAGGCTAAGGCGAAGAAGCTGCTCATCCCGCAGTGCCGCAGATGTTCCGGGATAATTGTCATTAAAAAAAAAATTATGTTAAAAAATAGTTACATAGTTGTGTTGTGTATAAAATGTAATAAAAAAAATTTGCATTTTTGCAACTTAAGAGTTTACTGGGGTGTTAAGGGGGTCTCCCCACATAAATTTTTATCATAAATATTTTGCTAATGAAAACTAAAGCTCACCCAAAAGCAATTATTATATATTAATAAGCTTTCTTTATACTGTTATTATGCCTGAATTTGTGTATCATGTTAACTTTTTGTATAGTCCAAATAAAAAAGCTAGTCCCCTACCAAGGTAAGTGGGCTACAATGTAAATGTCACAGGCAGCTTCTGTAGAAAAAAAAGAGGCAAAGACAAAGCAACTAACTTTAAATTGGTTTGTTTGTTTCTCTCCCCATTTGTTTCGGTTATTTCACTTACATATTTACATGGGGACTAGTCATAAAATATAGCACTCTTCACCAATATTAAATGTAGATGGAGGTTTGAGAATTAGTGCAACATAATTATTACTAAGCTAAAATAAATAAATGCTTAAAAAAATTAAATTGTCATTGTATAATACAGTATAAAATAGCCAAGAAGATGTTTATGCTGATGTCATTAAAGAATTAAGAATAAAATGAATTAAATAACCAAATGTAAAGACATATTAACACCTCAATGCAATTCATTGGTCTGAACTGTATAACTGATGGTCTAAATATACATTACACTGTGTAGATTAGGTATCATGACAAATTCAAAATAATTTTATTGTGTGTATTTTATGTGAAGTATTTACTAGATTTATTTATAAACATTTTTCGTCCTCAATAGTAGTTTAGTAATGTCGGATTTATTAAGTATAATATTTATTGTTGCAGGTTTATCAAGTGGTCATCTCACACAAAATGTAATTTTACAGCAGGAAACTGTAATAAGATACGTTAAGATGTAAATAAATTAAGTTTTATTTAATAATTTGTCATTTTTTATGAATAATATGTATCAAATTGTCATTCTGTACTCTAGAAAATAAATTATAAAAATAAATGATATAATTATAAAACTCTTTATAATTTATTCAATGATAATTGCTTGTCTTTAATGTATGTTAGGTATGAAATTCACATTGAACAGTGTCAAGTTACTGGATAATGTGGAGCTGTCTAAATATTTATTGATAAATAGAAATATGATGATTAATTTTGTAGGCAAGTTTCTAATTCTAAAACTAAGTTGGAAAATTATATAGGTTGAAAGATTAAACATATTGCCAATATGTAGATGTTTCAAACATAATAATAATATTTCATTTCAAATTCATTATAAGTGAAGGTGGAAAAGGAATGCTAGTAACATGTAAAATTTCTATTTTTTTTAGGATTTGATAAAACAGGCTATTTAGGCATTGGCTCATCCTTTAATTTTTTACCCCTCGACGTTAGGAAATTAAAGAAAAAAATAATTAAGGTATCTCTAATGCTCATCCATCTTGCGAGCCTGATTAGGAATAGGCTTGCTGAAATATCTGAGTAAAAATACAAAACATTGGGAACTTGGAACTTTTAAAATTAAAAAATAATTTATTGAATTTACATTTTCTTTTAGTACTTTATTACATCCCAGAAGTTAATTCCTGTTAGTGACACTTAAGACGGTACGCCATACACATATAGGTATTTTTTTATCAAAAGTTAAATTCCTGGTTAGTAAAATTTATTTTTCAAAAAACTAATGCTGCTGTTATATTTTTTATGAACAACGGTTCCGAGACTAATTTGAACCATTTTCGCTATTCCAGATATGTAGTTTTAGATTTGGCTATACATGTCCAGTTAAATAATTCTTCCACATTACCCGATTTCTATAGGGGAGATCGGTTTATGTGTAGATTTATGCCCACTAAAATTCCTGCGATGATCTTCTTCAGCACAGAAATCGAGAGGCCTCGGGATCGCTTGCGCATGCGCATCCGGTGCCTCTCCTGTGCAACGCTCTGGTCGTGGCTGGCGGAGCTCGTCTCAGGAGGGCAAAGTGTTCTTGCTCTCGCCGGTGTGTTCGTCAGTTCGAGACGTAGTGTACGGCAGTATGAAAACGGACGCGTGGGACCCCTATCTAACGCACCCACGGCCCGAGGGTGTGCCTATTTATTCTGCCCCGGGCGCTGGTGGGGCTAAAATAATTCATTTATATGTTAGGCATCTTCAATTAAACATATATTATGTTAGGCTGAAGATGTCTTTTATATAGTAGCTTTTATAAAAAAAAGTTTGTCTATCGATAACTTTAAAGAGTTATTGACAAATTAATTATTTACAATTTTATTCCTTGTCATTCGCGAGGAACAAACTTACTTCATAAGACTCCATAATAAAATAATAAACTCTAGTTCACTATTATTATATTCATAGCTAGCAGTTTCCCGCCGCTATAATCTTAACCCTCATTTTAACCCCTTAGAGGATGTATTTTCAAAAATCCTTTGTTAGTGCACACTTACGAAAGTTTGTGCAAAATTTCATGTTTCTAGACCTAGCTGTTTCAGCTCTGCGTTGATCGATCAGTCAGTGAAACAATAAACATATTCACTAACTGATTGATCAAAACTAAAGACAAATTACAAGTTAACTAAAGACAATAACCCAACCTTAACATAACCTGTCTCTCGGGAATAGTACAAACTTTTTTTCTGGGTTAATAGATAGATAAATTCTACAGCTTAAAATGCGAAATGTGTAAAGGTAGATGGATGATTGTCGCTCTTTCACGCAAAACAACTGAACAGATTTTGACAAAAATATTCAGTAATGTAAGCTATATTACTGAATATTTTTGTCAAAATTGATACGTTAGATAATAAGTACCTAGCATATATGTTATATGCTACTTTTATATTAACATACCACGCGGACGAAGCCGCGAGCGGAAGCTAGTACGCATATAAACCTCTGAAATGGTTTATCATTATATAAATTGGAATTTAGTTGATATATTTACGTTGATATTATACATACTATATAAGTAGATATGGTCATGGATTTTGGCATTAAGAATACCAGCCGCTTTGAACGACGTTGTCAAGCAAACAGCCAGCGACTGAGTATGTATGACAAGCGAGGTTAAGTACCTTTGGTTTAACAAACAATAGACGATGTTAAAGTTGGAAATGGATACAGATTATTAAAGTGAAATCCTTACATCTCTATAGTTATAAAATATTATTGTTCAGTATTATTTAAATGTTTGGATCTTTTCTATACTAATAATAAAATTCTAGCGGGTCGCTGTCTGTACATGGAAGATATATGAAAAAAAATATTATAGGGGGCCTTTATCAACGCAGTAGAACCCAAAACAATGATTTTTAGAATTCTTATCTGTTTGTCTGTTTGTCTGTTTGTCTGTTTGTCTGTTTATCTGTGCGTTTGTGCACGCTAATCTCAGAAACGGCTCATCCGATTTAGATGCGGTTTTCACTAATATATTGTAGTAAGCTTCACTTAACATTTAGGCTTTGTTTTATGTCAATCGGTCCATAAATAAAAAAGTTATTTCAATTTAAGGAATCCCGTGGAACATTTTTCAGTGCTTATCACTAAATGCATGAAAGTATATACAGTACTTACATCAAAAAATACATTTTTTAATTTTTTGTCTGTCAGTCTTCCTGTCAATCTGTTATTTCCGACTAATCTCTGAAACGGCTGAGCCGATTTTGATGGTACTTTTACTCGCACTTAGCAAATGTTATAAGGAGTGACTTAGGCTTACTTTTATTTAAGATTATTATTAGTATAGATATTTTTTAATCTATACATATAAAAAAATTGTAACGGGTCGTTGTCTGCACATGAAAGATATATGAAAAAAATATATATTGGGTGTCTTTTATCTACGCAATAGAACCCAAAACAATAACTTTTAGAATTTTTGTCAGTTTGTTTATCTGTGCGTTATCTCAAAAACGGCTTATCCGATTTAGATGTGTGGTCATTAATATAATGCAGCAAGCTTCACTTAACATTTAGTGTTTGTTTCATTAAAATCGGTTCATAAATAAAATAGTTGTCAATTTAAGGGTTCACCTCGAACATTATTTTGGACTTTTCACGAAATGCATGAAAGTATATACAGTACTTACATAAAAAAAATCCATTTTTAAAATTTTTGTCTATCGGTCTGTTTCTTACGACTAATCTCTGAAACAGCTGAATCAAGTTTGATGGGACTTCTTTTAAGCCCATATTAATGAGGCCCAAAGGAGGAAGAGGAGATGGAAGAAAAAAATCACGAAATATCACAAAGTCTAAAAAGTTCTTTAAAACATTACGTATTTAATGGACAGCTAATATTATAAAGATTAACTTGGGCTACTTTTATTAAAAAATATGTATTTATTTTAATGAATAAGTAAAACAGAGAATTACGCGATAACAAAATATTGTAGAAACCAATAAAATATCGAACAATTTCCGATTCCGAAATTGATATGTCTGTTTGAAATTTTAAATAAATGCATATGAAAGTATACTATACTGAAAGTATACTGACAACAAAATTACCAAATTTTAAATTTTTTGTCTATTTGTCACTCAGTTTGTTTCGGCTAATATCTGAAACAGCTGGACCGATTTTGACGAAACTGACTACTATTCACTAGCAGAAAGCCAATGTAATAAGGAACAAAATTGAAACCAATGAAGTAGTGAACAACATCTAATTCAAATAGGGAAGATATATATTTTATAAATATATCTAATAATTTTAAAATATAATATATTTACTGGGGATTTTTTTACTGGATATGATAGACCAAATCCGAAACTATAATTAATAGCAAAAAATAATAATTAAAGTAGTCATAGAGCCGATTTAGATAAAAACTAAAACTATATCATTAATTTTTTGAAAAATAAGTTTTCCTAGCCAGAAACCAACACCATGATTTTGCAAAAAATAACATTCTGTATTATTGCATCACCTGATACTGTGACAGATTATAAGGATCAACTTTAGTGAGGTAATAGTATACAGTTAAATGCAATAAAAAGAAAAGACTAATTTTTTACAAAATTCTATCAAATTCATACATTAATTAAATCTTTAGTAATTCTTCAAAAAAAAAAAAACGATCGTACCCAAAAGTTAAATATTAAAATATAACGGGATGTTGTTACGCTAATAGTGGGTGAGTACAATAGCCGAGTGAAGTGAAATGTAGATTTTCAACAAATTGATTAACCTGTTTAAGAATTATCTAAACCTACCTAGGTGACGGGGACCAAAACAAACGTCACATTCTATCATTTGTATAGCTCACATAGAATAAATAGACAACATAAAAGAAGTTACTGTGAGTTATTCATTTTATATATTTTCGATTGTCACACTCTCCTTCCTTACTTTAGTAGGTGACTAGCATTTTGATGCAACCTATAAACAAATCGTTCGAAGTAATGCTTACTTTTTTCTAAACTTACCGGGACCCATGACTTAACCCACATATTTGATTATGTCTGTGTAGAATCGATTACTTAACTTCTAATTAATGTATAGATTTAATGTTATTTTGTATAAAAATAAATCTTTTCCTTTTATTTTTCGCTTACTATTACTTTCCTAAAGTTGATTCTTACAGGTGACACTATTAGGTGGTGCAATAATGTTTTTTTTTTCAAAATTAGTGGGTTCTATTCCTGACCAAGAAAATCAAGAAATCAAAAAAACTTATGATGCAGTTTTAAATTTCTCAAAATCGGACACGAGACTCCTTTAAGTATTTTTTGCGATTCCTTATAGTTCCGGATTTGGCCTATCAAGCTCAGTTTAAAAATTCACACGATATATAATGTAAGGAGAACCTCGGCAGGAACATACTGTTTTACAATCGAAATTTTAAAAAGACTAGCACAAAACCACTTTTCTTCAAACCGTGGAGGAATACCGTATCTGAGTTAGTGTCTGCTTATAAATACAACCAGAAAGTTTCCAAATCCAAAGTAAAAGGCTCTTTTCTTGACCGCAGGCTATTATAACTTTGCTTTGCAGGAGACATGCCAAGCATTCTGTTATCCACGCGAACGAAGTCGCGGGCACAGCTAGTATCTAATAAATAGGAAAAAACAAACCTACCAGACAGATAGATACGGATTCCCAACAAAATGTAATTGCGCAAACTCTTACTAACGCCGGCAAAGTGAAGCATGTTGACATGGCCGAGCCAAATTGCCATGGAGCAGTTTGATTAACCATCCCATGTATACAATTATATCTGACACCGGCTGGTGTAGTTAATTTATGGGAAAACTTTGCTTCAACCCGGTCCCCAAGTGTAACATGTCATACAAGTGATTAATTAAAAGCGGATATGATGTTACAGCGCTTGCATTTTTTATAAAAACAAATCATCAATTCGATTTTTTAATTTTAATAATTTAATGAAAATTATTGTTTAATATTCATTATAAATTCGAAAGCAATTTTGTTTTTTTAGTCACAGTGCAATGACTGAAACTTTACATACACGTTGTCAAGAGTATAAAAAAGGACCTTTCAACCAGAAAAAAATAATAATTCAAAGAGATATAATAATAAATTGTCAGAAGGCCGGCATGAAATAATTAATAATAAGACATGTGAAACTGCAGGCAAAAGC
This sequence comes from Hypolimnas misippus, assembly GCA_037950945.1. Taxonomy (NCBI): domain Eukaryota; kingdom Metazoa; phylum Arthropoda; class Insecta; order Lepidoptera; family Nymphalidae; genus Hypolimnas; species Hypolimnas misippus. Next base: position 12,054,825 of record JBBEEQ010000011.1, read on the forward strand.
TAGTAAATTTCGAAATCCCTAAATCCCTCTCCTTATATACGCCCATGTAGGTATATGAAATGAAGGCGATCATGAACTGAAATTGACTAAACTCTTTATATAACTCTTTTATTTTTTAAGAGCTCCTACAGGTTCACTATACTTCAGCATACTGTTTATTAACCTAACTACTTAAAAATCGGCTCAAAAAATGTAGTCTGCTGTAGTTGTTACTCTAAACAGAGTTTAAAATGGGAATTTAGTCGTTGCAATTTATCTTAATATAATATATAAGCGGGTGGAAAATGTTGCTTTTGTTTTTTTTATTGTAACTTTTTGTTTATTTTTTATTAACTTTATTGACTATTTTTTTAATTATGAAAGGGGTAAGGGAATTGCGCTTAAGATGAAATACATTTTAATTTTTAACAAGCCTTTCTTAGACATAGGTATCTTTTTTATAATTATTCCATAAATATCATTGCTTTTTAGTGATAATGTGTGTGGAAAGGATGTCTTTTCTATAGAAACAATTTCGGTATGTGAAAAATCTCTTTAAGGCCTCCGGAATTTTGGGGAAAGTAAGCGAAAATTTATAGATCCTTTCGTCCGTAACATTTTCATTGTAATAAACATTCCGACCGTTAGAATAATGCCGTTAATTAGACATCGGCGGCGTTCCTTCCCTAACAGGATTTAGTGCATTTTATTGGGTTGTTACTATTTATTCGTGAATCTAATAAATTGGTTTGTTTTGTGTGTTTGAATAGAGATGGAGCAATGGACAAAATAAGTCAACTGATTTATTTGTAACTTGGAAGTGTTTTTGTTTTTGAACTTATCTCGTGCTCGGCAGAAACCGTGTGTGCTGCCAGTAATTTCAAGGTTCTTCAAATTGCCGTCTTGTTATTCCAATTTAAGTTTTGGATCTACTTTTTTTCTTAATTCTAGGAGTCGCCGATGCTTTATATTGGAACATTTATAAGCTGTGACTGTAAATATTGCCGATAACGTCAGGTGTTACTGGCAGGATTAAAAAAAATGCTTTAGACAAACTGTTGAGGATGGTTAATTGTTATAGGCTATATGATTATGTTGTGATAGTGCTTTAGAGCTATAACCAATGGAACCTGAGAGAAATAGCATCTACTTATTATCAAAAATGTTGATACAAGTATTAAATTTCAATTACTATAAAAATATAAATACTTTTGACGTGTTATTTCTAATATTTATTTATTTCCTTTATTGCACAATTAATATAAAATACATTAAGTAAAAGGTGATGTTAAAAGTATACAGCCTTATTCCCAGCCAACCTTAGGACGTCCAAGAAAGCGTTAAGTAAATTAAAAAGATATATTTATACGTACAAAAAAACAATGTCGTACCAATTTTTGTATACATTAAGTCAAAATGGCGGCCTTTTCACGGGCCACTAAAATAGTAAATTAGCGGTGAAACTCGCTAAGATTGCTTTTTATTACGGCTATTATTGCCATTCTGTATAATTTATGGCACGGTCAGTCTCACTCGGCCTCCGGGGGCGATTATCGAAGCACTAGATTATCTGTTAGCCTTATAGCGGTAACTAATGTATTTTTTTAGCTTCGGCGTTTTTATTTAATGAAAGGTTGAGTCCTTTTTTCAATAAAATTTTCTATTGTTTTTTTGTTTGTAGTTATGTACTTTTAGGATTCTGTACCCAAAAAGTGTCAACGGCACTATGACTAAAACCGCTCAGATCAAAAATACATTATTTACTAATATAGAACTTAATCTAAGTATTGAATATTAATAAAGTTACGGATACTAGCACCAATAATAGTACTAATAACGCATTATTGAAATACATATATGTATTTAGAAACATTTCTAGGGAAATTATAAAAAATATTAAAAAATAAATTTATAGCTGTAATGTTATATAAAACTGTATACTGTAAGAAAATGAGCGTTTTGATTTACTTTAAAGATAATTTTCTTCTTTTTATTATTAAAAAAAAACTCTTAACTATAAAATTGTTATTATATTTTTTTAGTTCGACAAAACTCTTTAGGGATATTATCAGCCCTTCTTTGGGTTCCATAGAGTTGTCGTATTTGGTTGAAGCCAGAGACGCATTTAAATTGCTTTGCCTTAGTAAAGAACCAGTAATCTTATCCTCTCAAAGGCAGTGGGATGACTTACTTTGTGCAGATCGGCTCAAAGCATTAATTGATGCTGCACCTTCCGCCATAGATCAGGCCCGTCTTCTTGCTGTATCTACGAGAGAATCTGGTTACTGGCTTCATGCTCTCCCGTCTCCTCATGTTAGCACTCTTCTAGACCACTTAACACTAACTGTTTTAGTGGGTCTCCGGCTAGGCGCGAAAATTTATCAGCCACATCGGTGTCACTGTGGTGAGGCAGCAGACGAATATGGACATCATGGTTTATCATGCATAAAAAGCGCAGGCCGCTTCTCCCGTCATGCTTCCTTGAACAGTGTCATTCGTCGGTCTCTTGTCACCGCTAAAATTCCGACGGTACTAGAACCGAACGGACTAGTACGCCGTGATGGCAAGAGACCTGATGGAATGACGCTTGTTCCGTGGAGGCTGGGGAGGTCGCTTGTATGGGATGCTACCTGTGTCGATACATTGGCTGCATCACATATACGAGGGACTTCCTTAACGGTGGGAGCAGCGGCATCTAATGCTGAAAATGTCAAGCGGCGCAAATACGAAAACATTGAAAGGAGTTTCGTATTTGTGCCGTTTGCCGTTGAAACCATGGGGTCCTGGGGCGAGGAAGCGAAAAAATTTTTCAAAGAGCTGTCTTCCCGCCTCGTCGAAACTACAGGTGACCGAAGGGCTGGCGGCTACCTTGGCCAGCATATCAGTCTGGCCATACAAAGAGGTAATGCTGCCAGTGTTTTGGGCACCTTGCCTCACTGTGACATCGATAGTTACTTAGGTTTAATATAGTTATTTTTAATTTCTCTTTCTTTTTATTTTTAATAGAATTATTTATTATATGTTATATTTTTTTTCGTCAAATGCCATACCAGTAAAATAAATGAACATTAAAAAAAAATAGAAATGATGAAAATGATAAAACAATTTCGTTAAAGATACATGATTGTAAGTAAATGAATCGAATACTTACATAAAAATCTCCAAATAATATATATCCAATATATTATAGAAGTATTAATAATAATAATAATAAATAATAAACGCATCCCACTCAACTTCCCCCATTAAGATCGCGTGATCTTGTGTCGGGGGTCCGGAAACATACACAACACTAACACAAACACCCAGACTACGACAAACATCCGAATGGCCAATACAGCCGCAGTACACATTTACCGTGAGCGGGGATCGAACCCGCGACCGTTAGCGCTTGAGTCAGGCCACTGCCTGACCACTAAAGTATTGTAGCAATGGTACACGAGATTGAAGCCTTTGAAGGTATTTTAAGTTGTACAATTGTTTCAAACTTCAAAAGACGGTCACGTTTTCATTGTGACCGTTTTACAAAAACAATATTTCCTTCAGGCCTACTCTGTTATACTAACTTCTGCGTGCAACTTTACCTACGTGTAGTTGATAGGTTATTAACCAACTTTAAAAAAAGAATTACTGTTTGTATGTAATTTTTTTATATCCGTATATTGAAAATAATAAACGAAATCGAAATTGATGGAAAAAAAATAGTTTTCAACACGACGTGGACACTCTTTTAAGCTCACCCGTGTCAATTTAAGGAAAAACGGTGCTAAAATAGATTCCAATAGTTTTACTTTAACAGTTTATGCAGCGCACACAACGCACTGAAAAGACGTATTTACTTCCATTTTTGCAACATTTTTCATTGCAGCTCTGATCCTATTAGTCGCAGCGTGACGTGTTAAAGACATACATAAAAATCGAAACTGACTGATCCATCAACGCAGAGATGAAACCGCTGGTTCTAAATAGAAACGTAAAATTTTGCACAAACCTTATTTTAAAATTGTAAGTGTGCACTACGAAAGGATTTTTGAAAATTCATCCTTTAAGGGGTTAAAAAGAGGTTTGAATGTTTGCTAGGTATCAAATACCTAATTATACGCAGGCGAAGTTGCGGGAACTGCTAGTAGTCTATAAACTTTTCTTAATTTTAATAATTATTTTTATAAGCATCTGTATTCTTTGCGTGTGTGGGTGTATATCCTGTTGTGTTAATTTTATATAAATAAATAAATAATAAACGGCTCACTAATTCAATGAGTAATTTTCAGATCAGACAGGTGATTTTTGAGATGTTTATCTCGAATCGAAGTTACAAATTCTTCCGCTTTTTATATTACTGTAAAGAGCATAGCTGGTTAAGTACCTATATGGAATCGGGCCTTTCGATATTTACTCTTACTGGAGATGACAAACATGTAGGAAAAACATCAGCCCAAAAAGCGTCGGGTCCAATGCTTAACCAGCTATACACGTATATACTTGTTTAAAAATTGCTCAAACGTTTTATAGAACAAGCGAAACGCTTGAATTGCGTAAAAAAAGTCGTATCAAAGCATACATTTTCCCAGAAAAATATCGAATAAACGGCAATATTTATTTTTGAAAGAAATAAATGTATAACGCTGCTATGAAGCTTACACGGTAAATACGATATGAAAAAGAAAATAGAATATTTATTGGATCGCGCCGGCGAGTAAAAATATATCGTTGAAAAAATATCCGGATTTGGCATTCGGTATTTTGATGTTGGTAAAGAGCGGGTTTAGACAAAGTTATATAACGACCGACGAACGATTGTTGGCATAATTAGTACTTTAAATAAGGAATCGATTTTAAAAGCAAAATACGTAATTTCGTTAACTTATATACTTATTTCAGTTTTTTGAAAACTCAACTGTTAAGCCGATTGTAATAAAAATTGTATGGGATCAATCTCAAAGTATAAATCAAACTTTTTTAAATAATAAATCTGCTAAGAAATTACGGAGTTCTGAGGTAACATTAAAGAAAACACTACGAATCGAGAAACTTCACCTTTTTTTAAGTCGATTGAAAATGTAAGGAAAGTAAAACTACCTTTTGCAAATGTATTTTGTATTTTGTAATGTGTTTAATTATACGTTCATTTAAATTTGTAAATTAAATATACAAGTGTGACGTTCGGCTTTTGTTTATAAAAAAAACAAACAGGCGGAATACCTCATGTTAAATGACATTGGTCAGAGCCGCAAATTCGTTGCCAGTTTAAAAAGAAATACAGGATGAAAGGATATAGGAAGTAAGGAAAGGAATGGGGGAGGAGGTTAAGCTGCCGGCTCTCTCACACAACACACGGATCGCAGCTACATTAGCTACTTCACACTGGTCTTCTGTGAGAGTGAGTTACTGCCCCGGTCGAGCCATATGATCAGACATATGCGAGCTGCAGTGGGCTACATCTAAGCTCTACCTCAGCTTGACACGTAGGTATTTAAATTTGATTTTTGAAAAACTATAATTTTGAACAGTTCGAAAGTTTTCGATCGAGATTTAATATCATTATTTTTAATAATAATAAATATAATATTTAATAAGCAATTTATATTATAACAAATGATCTTTTTATTTACTCTCTCAGAATATAACTAGCGTTATATATTTATGAGCTGTTTTCACAAAAAACATGTTAAATATTGAGGTGAAAAATTCTCTTTGAGAAAATATTGAGAAACCAATTTTCTCTTCGCCTACGCTCTGCTAGGGTTGTCGAACATTTCATTTTCTTTTAGATGTTAACCTACAACGTTAACATATAATGGAAAATGAAATGTGAGGCTTTTGACATCTCGATGCCAATAATTGCGTACTTTTAAGCTGTAGATTGTTTCATTATCAATTTGTTTTCAAGTAATCAATAATGAATACATATATAAAAGTCCCCCACGAATTGATTATCTCCTTCTTTTCTGGAAGTTGGTTAAAAAGTAAATATTTGTTCTTTTATTTGTTCGTATTCAATGCGTTGGTTCACCATTAATGAGATTATGATAAAACTTGGTCAATGGTTGACCTGAGTACACCGGAGAGCGTAGGAGAAACCCAAGGCATCAAACGGCACGAAACGTCCGTACTTCAAACATAGAAATTTGTACCTTACCACCACTTGTTTCCACCGGTATGCATTTACGTTGGATAAAGAAAAAATGCTTTTAAATCACTTTACTTACGTCGGACTCTCGTAACTGAATTAAAGAATTCTTTAGTCACAGATACGTCTTTAGCAGTTATGAAAGCTGTGAATATCAAAAATATGACACCGACAATAAATTCTTTTAGGTGTAAACATTGGTTTACAAACTTTTCTCGACCGCATCGAACAATCTCCTTCGTGTCTTCTCCATCCCACGTGACAAAATAATCGAAATAGTCGAAATAATCCGTGCTCATATGACACTTTAAAAGCCATCATAAAAAGAATTTAATCGAATTCACAAAAAACTTATGTAAACCTTTATGGAAGCCTGAGACCAAAACTTACAGGGTAATTCTCTCATAAGAATATAAACTCATTTTTTACTCAGAACTTTATGGTGTTGCTGTATAATATGTTAAAACACAACACGGTTAAACATTACGCGTACGATAGTCGTATTTTTATTTCATTAGATAACATGGTAAAACTTGTGTAGAAAAACTTTTGGATTTTTTGCATTTTTGATAACCCTTGATACGCTCGACTATGCCTATTTACGATAAGAATATTCAAAAGTTATTTATGAAATAAAATACGATAAAAGCTATACGCCACACATAAGAACATATAATTTTCTTTGACTTGACATTTGTAGTATATTTTACAAAGAATATAAAGAGGCACAACTAAAAAAGCCACAAAACAATGAATGAATGAATGAAGAATATAAAGATAATAGCTTTGAGTCATTGCAGAGGAACAACCTATCTTTTATATATAAAAATATCTAAACCGACTGACATATTCACTGACTGATCGATCGAAACAGAGCCTTAACCGCAGGGTCTAGAAACATAAAATTTTGCACAAACGTTCCTTTAATCTCTTAAGAGTGCACTAAGAATGGAGTTTTGAAAATCCATCCCCTAAAGGGTTAAAAAGAATGTTAAAAGTTTGTTAGGTATCAAATTCCATTGTGTACGCGAGCGAAGCGGCGTGAAACTGCTAGTTACATATAAAAGTCAGTTGCCGTATATTAGTATCCGCAAAACAAGAAAAGTAATCGATGTCTTACTTTAAATTTTTTACGAAATTTATTTCACGATTTTGATATCTCATAAATTGTCTATAAAATATTGTTAATTTTGTTTTGTAGTTTTGGTTGTCAGGGTTTATAATCACAGGTGTCCAAAGTCTGGCAATGAAGTTGGAAGGTGACCATACGTGGTACGATGATATGATTATATAATTTAAAATTTAACAAAAAGTCAGGATGCCACGACGCGCGACGCGTCAATAGTTTTTACGATGCACGTCGTAGATTTAGGCTATCTGTTTTTTTTTCTGCCTTGACTCTTTCGTATTTCAATTAACTTTATTTTTTTTGCGCAACAATCTTGATAATAATAAGAACTTTTATTTAAATTTCACTATTCATTAATGTAATTGAATACAGACGTATTAATACGTTCCGTAATAATTGAATAAGTACGTTCTGGCTTCCAGCCATCATATTTACTATAGTTATAAGACAATTTCGTATGCAAAAGAGGGGCTGTTAAAAGCAAAATTAAGAGAAAAAAAAACACAATAATTATTCGCTACTGAACCGTATTTAATTCCGCCGCAGCCGCGGACCTCGCAATAAAACTGTAATTAATCGGTCCAATTTTTTTTTTCGCTGAAATTAAAATGTCTGCGAAACGAATATATTCCTATTCAGGACGGATAATTTGAAAATAAATATTAAAGTAACATTACTTACACAATATACCTATGGTATTTGAGTTTACAAATGTTTTTTTTTTTATATTTAATGTTTTTAACCTATTTATTATGCTTTTTTTGCATATGATGTATAATTTACATTCAGGTTTCCTTGCATATGTTATATAAGTGTTGCTGATCTTTAGGTAAATTAAACATCGAATTACCAATTGCAACACAGTATGGATCGAACTCGTCAGAAAACATTCCGTGTCAGGTACCTGCCAGTTGGGCTATGGACTGCTCACCAAAGAGAATAAAATAACTGCCCCCTTGCAATATTGAAGTTTTTGATCGGATGTTTTTTGTATTTTAGAACAGTCTTGAAGCGACCGTGTTGCTATCGATAATAATAGTACGATAAGTATCGATACATAGTTGAAATTCAGAGTACTTTGTTCTATAATCGTTGATTAGATATTATGATATATTTGGGCTTAATCGGCGTAAGGTTTAAGGGCTGTCAAATGACTGTACAGTCTGTGACATTCGTGACAGTGTTACTCTGTGGCATTACTATTGGGATCCGTTTTCCAGCCCTCTCTCAGCTACGTGATTTCGATGCGCGCACACTATAAACAACAGTTTCTGAAAATCACCGTGTTTACCAACAACAAAGCATACTTAACTATTTAAATATGCATTTTACAATGAAGTCTTTAGTTTAAAAGGGTAATGTACATGGACTTTCTTTTTTAACCGGTAAATTTGAGTACATTTTCTCGATGTTCCTTTAAAAAAACATTTATTATTAGTAACGTATTTTTATTTTTATGTAACAGAAAAAAATACAAGAGTACTTTTGGATAAATAACATGATATTCATTTATTTAAAATAATTTTTCGTGACAATAATATTAAATTATCCGCACTTCGACAGTTTCTTCGGAGGCTGGCTGTAGCATACCGACGCCCGGCTTATGAAGAAGTTGCCAGCGACGGGATTGGTCAGGTTATATGTGCCCGTGAATTCGGGCAACGAGAAAGTGGTATAATCTCCAGGTTGACTGAAAAAGAAAAATAATACACATAAAAAATATAGTTTATGACCATATACTCGTATATATAGAAATTGAGTTTAGTTTGAATCTTTTGAGTTGAAAACTGATGTAACTATTAAATGGTACCGTTTTTAAAATAGGTTCAGCTGTTCCGGAGTTTATGTTGTATACACAAAATTCGCTTTATCTTTATAATATTAGTAAAGAAGTTGAGATAACTGTAATGTTTATAAGTGTTCTGTGTACTCGCAGTTTTTTTTATAGAATACTAGCAGTTCCAGTATACTTAAGCTTACTTAAGGATTTGAGACCTAAAAAACTCCCAATAATCTTTAACCACTTAGGAGATTGATTTTCAAAAATCCTTTCTTAGTGCACACTTACGATATTTAAGGAACGTTTGTGCAAACTTATTTCCAGACCCAGCAGTTTCAACTCGATCAGTCAGTGAATATGTCAACCACTTTTGATTTTTGTGTATATAGAAGATTATCACAATGTTAATAACTTACTCAACAAGTGCTTGCGTGTTGGTATCAATGCGAGAGGGCTGTTTGTAGACCAGATAGACATAGTAGTGGTATCCTGTCCCAGGGATAGGGCTCGGTGGGACGTAGGGGCTGACGACATCACCAGCGATGGCGTTGCTACCAGGAATGTTTACTATCAGCATGAAGAGGTATGAAGTAGTGTCTGGTGCGAGCAGGCTTGGTTTGAAGAGATCTGAAAGAAACGTGGTTCTTAAAGCTTGGAATGCTATTTTTAGAGGTTATTGCTGAGAACATTTTTGTTTAAGTTAACTTGAATTAAATATTAAAATACAAAAGGAACACAAAAAATAAGCCTAAGATCCCTTTTACTTTTTCTTATATAATATTCGGCTTCGTCATTTGTTTTTAAATTGACAACGAATTTGTAACTCTTTTAGTGCTGCAAATGTTCATGGACGGTGAAGATCACATCTCATCATGTAAACCTTGATCTTCCTGCTTTAAAAAAAAAGCACAAACGTCATACTTGTATTAAAACTGTGGTGTAATAAGGTGTTTTAATGATACTTTAAACTTTTTATACTAAACGTATCTTACCGAGAATTAGGATGGTGTATAGTTCGCCAGGTTCGGCTGCATAAGTCAAAGTTGGCGGCCAAGCGACTTCGGACGGCTCAAAAACATTTCCTAACTTAGCTAATTTGTCACCGAATCGTATCTGAAATTATAAAAATAATATCCTTTAAGAAGACTATAATAAACATGACAATGTAAGTAAGTAACATTTAGTGAAAAATGATCCTATCCTCACAATAAAATAAAGTAAACTTGGAAATTAATAAAACATATAGTAGTTAGATATACTAAGCGGTAGGTGAAAGTTATAATATTCTAATAACATTATTTATTATGGTCTTTTTCTTTATCTATTAGACAAAATTACGCATCAACGATTAGGGTAAAGTTAAGCAAACTATTGTGTCTTTACTTTAAGCGACTCGTTTGGACAAGAAAATTCTTGGTGAACATTCGCCCAGTTTAAAACCATTTATAATTATCGATATGTCGAATATTGATGTGTTTGTATTGTTTTTGATCGAATACGGCGTAAGTCGAATCTATCAGTCATTATCGTATGTCTGAAAACAGTGTTTAAATTTAACGGTCTTACGGACTCAATACTCACCGTCAAAAGTGATTCAGGAGCAGCTGACAATGTAGTTGGAACAATCATGAAGCTGTTGAAAGCCTCTTCGATATCAGGTGAAGCCGAGAAAACATTGTAGCTAGCGAATAGTAATATGAATGTACAAGACAGTAAGTGCATCTTGTCTGAAAGATAAAGGTTAAGTAGGTATAATGTTTTAGGTACGCTAAGTTCTATGTTCTTACCTGTTTTTTGGTCACAGTTTGCTATGAATGATAGTGTGATGTTGTATGACCTAGTTTTCAGATAAAACGATTATCTCATGCCAATAGAATATTTCAATATCATTTCGTGTTATTTTTTAGAAAGTGATTTTTTCAGTGGTCGAGTTTCTGTTTTTTAATAATCGCTAATGCTGAAATGATATACTAATCTATCCAATCTAAATTAGATGGAAGGGTAAGCGTGGTGGATTTAGCTGCTCACCTTCTTGATGGGAGAGGAGGCTTTTGCCCAGCAGTGGAAAATTTACAGGCTGTTACAGTATAAAATAGTAGCAACATTTAGTTTCATAATAATTAAGACTTAAAAACGGCAACCAACTTCAAAAGCAAAATACGTAATTTCGCTTACTTTGATGACATATGGTTGCTGATAAGTAATAATGTGTTAACCCACAAAAAGTCTAATTTGGAGATATTGATGTCTTCTGATTACGCGTTAAGGGCTTGTACTTTTTTTTTGGCTAAATAAGTAGGGAAATTTTTTTAATTGATTGTTTCGAATACAGAAGTGTGGTTAATAATTTGAAATATGCAATAATGTAATACCATTGAAAAACTTATTATTTCATTAAACTTTTTAATGTATTAATCTGCTTTTAATTCATTTTAAATTTTATCAAATATATATATATGTCTTCAAACAAATTATAGGTTTGACATCTTTAGACGTCATTTTCTCAAAATGAAGTCCGTGTGGCTTGACACAGTATTGCTTATAAAAAATAAAATCGGTTAACAAATGACAGAGTTCAAAAGTAACGATTAAAAAGCAAAATACAATAGGATTTGTGAATCTTGAAGTCGGTTGAAAATATAAATAAATTATACGAAGATTTACTCACACTACATAAGATTCTCCCTTTTATATTTGATATATATCTTCTTGGGTTTTTGTCAGATCAATGAATGAGCCAATATTGAATGATGTTCAAATTTATATTTATTTTTTCAGCCCACTGATAGCGAAAATGGTTATTAGGTGTAATTTGTTTCTTATCTTAACTGTGAATTTACATAATATATTATTATACATAATTATAAACAAGTTTTTGTTGCAATAAAAATTAAACAACAAAATATTATCTAATAAAAAAATAGTATGTATATATTTTTTTAATACATTTAATATCTTTCAATAGATTAGTCGGAAACTGTTAAATGGTTAGTAAAGTAAAGTAACAGCCTGTAAATGTCCCACTGCTGGGCAAAGGCCTCCTCTCCTATTAAAGAGAAGGTTTTAGAGCTTAACACGTTGATCCCTGCATCACATATGATACAAATTTATCCTTCACCATACGTCCTTGCACCACATCTGATGCAAGTAGGCGTACAGATTCTACACCGTTTATTGGCGAGGAGTTAGGGAAATAAATATTATTAGGACGTCTAGAATAGATATTAAGAAAAGTAAAACACCAATGAACCAATACATTTTTTTAAGACAAAAAAATGAATGAAATCGCAGGACGCCACGTGAAGGTTGTTGGATTTGGCCTGGACACTCAACGTGTTAATCCACCATGCTGCTTCACTGCGGGTTGACCGATATACATGTGTCAGAATTTCTTGTGGCACATGCAGGTTTCCTCATGATGTTTTCTTTCACCGCCGAGCTCGAGATGAATTTAAACACAAATTTAGCACTTGAAAACACAGCAGTGCTAGCCTGGGTTTGAAAATGCGATCATCGGTTGAGATCGACGTGTTCTAACCACTAGGCCATCTCGGCGGTTAAATGGGCACTTTTTTCAATTCATTCAATTCTTTGGTTAATTGCTTTTAGTTGTGGTACTTTTTTCTATTATTACATTATTTGCAAACAAATTCCTGTCATCTGTAGTTTAGCTTTGACAGTCACTAACAGATTTTCGATCAATATGTTGATTCCTTGGAGCGTTTACATAAGAAAAAACTCTTGTTCGCAATCCCTTCGCTTGCATGCATTCAGTGTGCCTTGTAGGTTGTGCCTTGAGGCACTTTTAATACACTACAAGTTACATACTATTTTTTACAAATTCTACTGCAATATCTAATTCGTTTTATTAGTTTTTTAGATGGTATCAAATATATGTAAATATATGGATAAAGCATACTTTACTATACAAGATTATTTGGACGATAAAGAGGTGTGCAACTTATGCACGTTGCTTCTAACAGGATATCAAAAAAAAAATGTAATAAAAATCCATTATGTATGAATGATTTTAACCTGTAATTTGACGATTCGAAAGTGCTTCAAAATGCCTAATCCCATAAAGTTTATTTTGAATTTGATTTTATTTTCAAAAACTATTATTTTCTATAGTCTAGTCATTTTGGATGAATCTGGTATCAACCGGAAATGCACATTGATATATGGATATTATAAAATTGAAGTAATCTTAATTTTTTCAATAAGCCGAGCAAAGTTGTAGCTTATTGTTAATATAATAAAAATTAATAAAGTCAATTTAAATTCTTACGTGATATGACTTCTAATAGATAATTGAAATAATTAACTTATGTATGTATGCTATCATCGGAGTCATGAAACAAAATAAAAGGGAGTGTGTTTACTGTTGACGCCAATTATTCGAAAAATTGTTGAATTAATTGCAACGAAAATCATTGGTTGTAAGTATATATATATTTTTAATTCTTTTACTAATATTTTTTTATTATTATATGTATATGTTACCCGTCCAGTCTGATTTCTGGTCAAACTAGTTTGTCATTGGCTAAATTGATTTATCCTACGAGTGTCAGATTTAATAGTTTAGACTACGATAATTTAGTTAAGCAAAAAAAAAAAAATTAGGTTTAATTAATTTAGCTAAGGCTAAAATCAAAATAACTCCTTGTAATTGTACAATGGTAAACAATAATAAAATATTTTTTTCACACCAAGACCAAGAGCTACCAAGGGGCACTGTAAATGCATCCTCTTAGACCCTCCCCCCTCGCCTCTCTCGGGGTAAACTGCTCTTGTCAATTCCTCGGAAACCTTTCAACTTAAACTTTTTAAAAGGATCATCAAAATCGGTTTATATCTGCCTGAAATATCTTGTAAAGGACACGCAAAACAATTCAAGTGATTTTAGAACCTCCTTCATGTTTAAAGTAGGCTTAGAAGCGTATTATATTATTTCGAGTATATATGTATATGATTGTATAGAAAGGTTCAATACACTACTGTTTTCTGGACTCGAATGTACAGACTGACAAAGATACAGATTGGCGCAGTGGTCACTGCAACTGACTGAAGCACTAATGGGCGTGTGTTCGATCCTCGCTCAAAGCAAACGTCTGTATTGGCTATAGGGGTGTTTGTTGTGGTATGGGTGTTGGTGTTTGTGTTGGGTATATTTCTGTACCCCCGATGCAAGATCATGAGATCCTAATTGGGGCCGTTGAGTGTGATGCGTTTGTATAATTATACATATAAAATCACTTGTCCTGACTGATTCATCAACGCAGAGCCTAAACCGCAGGGGTACAAACTTGAAATTTTGGCTGTAGATGCCTTTTTGGGTGTAAGCATTCACTAATTGGTTTTTAGATTTTCCACCCCTAAGAAGGTTAAAAGTGATAAAAACATTTGTATGGAAAATCTTATTCCGTGGTCATATTAACATAAAATTTAATACACATATTTCTGGGTGATATTAATGCAATGTGAACCACAAAACGCACGAATATCATCCCCTGTTGAACCTCAAGGGGGTGGCGAAGTTTGTATGGACAACATTTATTTTTTTGGCCGATTATCCTTAAAGTTAGCATAAATATTCCATAGGCTTATAATAAATATTTATCATCCCGAACTCAAAATTCATTCCTTATAGTTGTGCTAGGGGTATTAAAGTAAACACGGGCAACGTCGAGGAACTGCTAGTTTATTTATATTTACAAAGAACATCTTAATCTAACCAAGAACAAGAAAAAGTAATAAGTAAAAAAGTAGCTCGATTTCGATCTTATTACGAATACTATATATTTACAGGTCCAAGTAAAATATCAAGCGAAACCATGAGGCCGTTGCTAACTTTTGTGGTGATGGTTGTGATGTGGTCTCAGTCTACTCTGGCGATTCAGAATATGCGGTTATCTAATGCTTTCAAAAATGCAGCCATTGTGCCTGAAATCATTCCTGTGGCCCCGAGAGATATACTTGAAGTAAGTATATTCTTTTATGGTAATAACGGGAAAATGAGCAAGTCACGTTCATTAAGAGAAGATTTAGGAATTAATGGGAATAGAAAGTAATATTGAGGAGAACTCACTCACCATACTAAATGCAGTATCTACTTACTTTGCACAGTACCTACTTTACACTGATCATGATTATCGTCTTCACGTAAAGTCTTCAGTTCTGATAGATCAAGACGGTTCTCGCGATGGAGGCTTATAGATCTAGGAACGGCTTTTGGTTTCGATTGTGGACTACCTATAATTTGATATAAACTCTTCTTTGTTTTATTGTTCATCGCTAGAGTGGAACCTCGCAGATAAATAATTGATCTAACTAAAGAGTTATAATCCTACTCCAGATTGTAGAATTCTGAGATTGTATTACAACTCTTTTTGACTTTGGCTTGTAATCAGTAAAGTGCTGATATTAAAAAATTGTGAAAAAAATGTCAATTGGTAGGTTTGAATAAGTACATTTGTTGTGTTTTTGTAAAGTTGGTATTACAATTCCATCCATTACCATTAGTATATAAGATCAATTACCGTCATATTTATTAAAAAATTGCAAGGGTTTTTTTTATTAGTCATAACCTTGAATAGATTAATAATACAGACCCTGGTATAGCTCATGGAAAATGCCAGATAGGAAGACACTAAAGATTGTTTGTATATAAATAAGTATAAATATTTTTTTTCAAACTCAAACTCGAACTCAAAATATACTTTATTCAAATAGGCCTTTACAAGCTCTTTTGAATCGTCAATTTACAAATTTGTGATGTCAGTTCCACGTGAAGTTACCACTGGCTCGGAGTGTGGACTCTACTGAGAAGGTCCGGCGAGAAACTCAGTAGTTACTCTTTTAAAAATATTTTTGTACATATTGTTTGATACAATTAGCTACAGTTATCCTGCGAGAATATCAACGCCCTATTATTCCACGCGGTTTTATCATTAATGTAGTCATATACTGAATAGTATGCTTTTTCTATTAATGATTTTTTTATGTAAACTTTAAATTTGTGAAGTTGCAAATTTAGTATTGTTTCCCGGATTTTATTATAGAAGCGTATACTTTGTCCGATAAAAGACATATTAACTTTGCGCAGTCTGAAACTAGGAATTCTTAGCTTATTTTTACTTCGCGTGTGTATGCAATGTTTGTCACTGTTCCTTTCAAAAGTATTAATATTTTTGTGGATGTACAAAATATATTCAATTTACAGGTTTACTATACAACATCTAGTGTATGTCTTGGAAGCGAAATCCCGCACACTCATACTGCGTTGAGGCCCACAATAGAGTACGACGGCCGTCGTGGTGTGAATTACACTTTAATAATGATAGGTGAGTTCTGGATGTAAGGAGAAACGTTCAATCAAACGAATCGAAATCTGAAGCCTAAATTAATTTTAAGTAGCCATTGAAAATCATGCTTTCTCTATTTATCTTATTCTATTTGAGTGTAACAGAATGAGACATACTCATACAATTGAGAGTAATGCTTTGGTTTTGATTTAAAGACAACTGCGATTACTGTTAAGACAAAAAATCACTTTTCTTGTGTTTAATACACGCATACGTAGTTAACATTCTACATAAGACGAATATGTTATACTAAAGCTATTATAAATTACAGTAGTTAACTCATCTTCTGCTAATAATTTTCAGATCCGGATTTACCAGCTGCTGCAACACCAGCTTACAGATCGACTCTTCATGATCTTGAGGTGAACATTCCTGGCGAAAACCTCCAACCTAGAGGCACGAATGATGTCAATGTTCCTGGAGAAAATATCTTAGGTGGACGAACTATTGCTCCTTATCTACCAGTTTGTATTTATCCCGGTTCAGGATATCGCCGCTATATCTTTCTACTCTACGCTCAAACCAGGATGATAGATGTCAGAGATCGCAATCTTCTGCAGTAAGTATAATAACCCTATCCTATATCATACTACCAAAGATGTTATAACTATACCATAATATTAGGCTGAAGAGTTAATTTGTTTGAACGCGCTAATCTCAGGAACTACTGGTTCGAATTAAAAATCTTTTTGTGTTAGATAGTTTATTTATTTTATAAGAGCGAAGCAGTAACCATAAACGCGAGTGAAATCGCAAGGGACAGTTATTATATTAGATGCTCATGGATTTTGGCAACAAGTATACTAATACTTTGGACGATGTTGCCTAGAAACCAGCTAAGGACTGAGTGTGACAGACGATCGTAATTTTGGGTCACAATGTCAATTGACGTGCTTGTTAAAGTTCGTACAGACTTTTAACGTCAAAAGGTATGAACGTAACATATCGATTTAAAAAATACCTGTTATTGGCTAAGAATGAAGATTAAACTGAATAGGAAATAAGGAAAGAAATAAAGGTTTCCGGCTCTCTGACTTTAAACGAAATGTAGTTATATTAGCTACTTCACGCTGATCTTCTATGAGAGTGAGGTGCTGCCACGGTTGGGCCAGCCTGTATTCGTGTTGTAGTCAGTGAGCTACTGCTAGGGTCTATCTCAGTAACATATGTAGTACTATTCATATTTTATATAACGGGTCTTATCGTGATAACTAACGTCGTGGTCACTAGCTGAGTCAACACGATGGATGCAACTACGTCGAAATGTCGGGTAATAAATAGGTACTACTACCATTAGTTATCGCGATAAGACCCGTTATATAAAATATGAATAGTGTAAACCGCGAAAAGTTAAAATATATACTAAGAAGTACTATTTAAAAGTCAATAATAACACGATCCTGCTAATGATGATCCAAAATCAACTTCAAAATAATGAAGATAAGTTGAAGTTTCATAAAAAATACCATTTTTTTCAGATTTGGGATAGCTCGTATCAGATTCTCACTACCCAACTTCGTACGGCAGTACGGTTTGGGAGAACTGGTCGCTGGGAATTACTTCGTCTCGAGCTTGGACACAAATGAGCGCTATTGTAAAGCTACAATGTGATTGCTTTATAAATTTGATAGTTTATGTTAATAAATAATTTGCAATATTTTCGTTTTTTATTTTTAGTTTTAGTATAAGGTAACTTCATATGGCGACGAAGTAAAGATTTGAAATTCCTTTATATTTTAAAGTTTCAATGCTTTATTCTTTTGGGACAAAATGACACTACATCTGCAATGTAACAATTTCTCAAAATTCAATTCAATTCTTTGGTTTAGTAGCTTTTAGATACGGGAGTTAAATATGATAAATAATCGCAATTAAACATGCCAAATTTTGACAGTTAAAGGTGGCGTTATAGTACAAAATTTACTTTCAGAATGTAGCATTTTGTAAATTGAGCAATTTTGAAACAGCGCTGTTTATTAGTTTGCTCCAAATTACCCAAGTATATTTTATAAATATAAATATCTTATGTTTGTACTATTTCACGTTAAAGCCGTACCCCATTTCCGACTTTGATAAGTTAGTCATTGACTTGTTAGCCCAAAGATACTCTCATCTGTTATATTGGTTACTAGGTGGTTGTTAGGCAACGTCATCCAGTGTGGTCGTCAACATTCTGGGTGTTAAAATTCATGAGCTTATAACAGATCTACAGTCATATAAGATCATTGAAATTAGTAATATCATTTTTCAATGCCATAAGTATATGTTATGTTGTTCTAAATATAATGTTTCTGTATAACAAAATCTACATTAACGGGAGCGAAGTCGCGAGCAAAAGTTACACGTCGAGGGCGTCAGGATTGCGGTGAAGGCCCAGATATTTCATCTGATGGTAGACAGCAGTTATATTTAAATTCTTAGTCATCGCAAACAAAAAAATTAAGTGATGAAAAATCCTTTTCGATAAGTATGACATGCATTTTATTTAAAACATTTTTGTCGTGACAATGATATGAAATTAGATGCACTTTGACAGTTTCTTCGGAGGCTGGTTGTAGCATACCGACGCCCGGCTTATGAAGAAGTTGCCAGCGACGGGGTTTTTCAGGTTATACATGCTCGTGAATTTGGGCAAGGAGAAATTAGTATAATCTGCAGGTAGACTGAAAAAAATATATAATTAACTAGCTTTCGCTTGCGTTAAATTTTGTTTTAAATTATACACATACAAAAAAATAGCCTTCATGTAGAATGATGTACCTTTCAAATGGTAGCGTCATTTTTGAAATAGTTTCAGCAGTTTCAGAGTTTAAATCGCTTTTAAAAATTCGCTCTGTTTTTAGCTTTAGTAACTGAGAGTTTTAGGACGAATTGACCGAGTTGTTTTTATTATTGTTTCTTATGGAAATTTTAATTTACTTAAGCAATATAAGCCTGTGGCACTTGTCTAGATTTATACAGAACTAAGTTGCCTTCGCCTAAATTTACTTGTACTATTATTTGAACACCCCAATGATAGAACATCATCCACGTCATTTATCTTTAAGCTTTGGTTTTAAATAACCAGTTTAAAGAAGAATGACGTGAATAACGTTGTCATTTAGCGGTCAGTTGATGTCTTGCGATGACGTCTTTCGAATCGTTTGTATTGAAACGGTATGTCACGTTTTCTAACACCATAAAGTCACAGATGTTTTTAGACACCCGTAATATTGCGCTCGTGTTCTTACAGTCCTAGGAAGTATTACGCGAGAAAGAAGAAAGATATGATGGACAGAGAGAGAGACAGAGAGAATTTTCAATATAATATTTGCATACTTACTTCAAAAGTTCTTGCGCGCTGGTATCAATGCGAGAGGGTTGTTTGTAGACCAGATAGACATAGGAATGGTATCCTGTCCCAGGGATGGGGCTCGGCGGGAGATAGGGGCTGACGACATCACCAGCGATTATGTTGTTACCAGGTACGTTTACTATCATCATAAGGAGATATGAAATAGTGTTTTGTGCTAGAAGGTTTGAATTGAAGAGATCTAAAACAAAAGTTGTTTTAAAAGCTGTACTTGAAGCTTGAAATTGCGATGTTTTATTAATGTTTATGGTGACAATTTTGTTGACAATATATATTTTATAAAAATAACACAAATAATCACATCGAATAATGTCTGCAGAAACTTCAAAGAAAATAAAATTGGTAATTAGTTAACGTTTTGAAACTTTAATTTTCGTATTAAATGCATCTTACCAAGAATTAGGATGGTGTAAAGTTCGTTATGTTTGGCTTCATAACTTAAGGTTGGCGGCCAAGCGACTTCAGAGGGCTCAAAAACATTTCCTAACTTCGCTAATTTGTCACCGAATCGTAACTGAAATTATATAATGATATCCTGTAAGAGTATATTGAATGTTATGATAAGTGAGCAAGATTTAGTGAAAAATGATAGGATCCGCACAATCATTTATGAATGATCATATATGTACTTAATTTGGACTTTTCCTTAAACTACTACTAGCGCTTATGACCAATAAGCAATTATTAACAATTAGATGAGAGTCAAGAAAAAGGGTTCAACCTTAAATAACTCAATTGCGATAGACGGTCAAGGGAATCAAGAGTATAATCTCTTCGAACTTCTATATCTCTTATATCTGTGTATATAAGGTATAGTCAGCGATAACTCTTTTAATGATACTTTTCCATTATTGCGTAAAATTAATTGCAATTTAACAAATTACTAAGTTGTATATTATATTATTTTAAAAATCTGAAACTGGAAGTCACCTTTATAGTATAGAATATCTTATTCTTGTAATATAATTGGAAGTAAATACATTTTATCCAAGACTAGTGTTGCCATCTGTCCGGGTTGCCCCGGATTTGTCCTAGTTTATAGGGCATCCGGGGACCGTCCGGGGAAAATTTCATTTGTAGACCGGGTTTAAAAAAATGTAAATGCTTATTAAAACAATTTGTAACACACTGTAATATGATTATGTTTTTTTAGGTACATTTAAAATGATTATAAAAGATGACTAAATTTAATTTTATAGTCTGAAAATAAATAAAATGAATTTGTCATTTTCAATTTTTTTTATTTAACGGATTATTCAAAAAAATCTGACATGTCCGGGTTCTAGGCTCTAAAATCCGAAGTTTTTACGCGTCTTGTCCTGGTTGCAAAATTTTAGAGATGGCAACTCTATCTAAGACCGATATCAAGTTTTATTTCCCGTGTCAAACGGGCTCGGTCTCCTAATAGAACGTTTGTTCCAGATTACCTCCACCACTTATTATTAACGCTGAATGTCGTATGTTATTGATACATTTTATATATATTTCTATCATTTTTGACCAGATATAGCGTAGGTCAAATCTAGTCATTACTATAAGTCCTTCTAAACACCGTGTTTAAACGCTTTGGACTAAATACTCACTGTCAGAAGTGTTTCAGGAGCAGCTGACAAAGTGGTAGGGACAATCATGAAGCTGTTGAAAGCCTCTTCGATATCAGCTGAATCCAACAGAATAGAGTAGACATTGTAGCTGGCGAGTAGTAATATGAAGGGACGAGCCAGTAAGCGCATCTTCTCTGAAACGCAAATATAAAGTTATCACGAATTCTCCAAGTTTTTATTTTTTTTTAATATGGCATTAAAATACATAAAGAAATCATTTATATGGCAAAGCAACGTTTGCCGGGTTAGCTACTAGTACTAGTTTTATGAAAAAGTACATAAAAATAACGAAAATGTACTTACATGACATGAATTTCTCCCTTTTCTTTGATATGTATTTTTCTTGGCGTGGTTTTTAACAGAAGTGATCAACAAGTGAGGCCACATCTAATGATGTTCAAATTTATATTTTTTTTTCAGTCCGCTGATAGCGAAATTAATTATTAGGTGTAATTCTTTATCATAACTATGAATTTGCATAATATATTGTCTAATTAATAATACAACAAGTTTCAATGAAATTGAAATTGTTAATTATATAAAAATAATTTATATACTTTTTCTAATACATTTAGTATATCCCAATAGATTCGTAGAAACCTGTTAAAATGTTTCTGTTTATTCAATAATCATTCAATTCAATGCAATAATATAAAGAAATTTGCTGTCATCCCTTGAGAAGTTCTTCACAGGATTTTTAATCAAAACGTTGATTCGTTCGTATCTTAAGAACATAGTATGGACACCTTTGGACATGTTAGCTAACGTTTTGCTTACAAAAAAAAAACTCAAACTTTTCGTTTGTGAAGACTTCATGCATGCCGCCATATATATTATTTTATTCGGGATATGCTCCATAGTTTGCAAAACGCGCGTTTAAAATGTCACGCGTCGTTTAAAACATGTAGCAGGCAAGTAACGTGGTAGGCACGTAACGGTGTTGTGAGCGTCCTCTGTATGTTTCATGAGTATGCTCTGTAGGTTTCGTGAAAGTGCTCTAAAGATTTCGTGAACGTGCTCTGCAGCTTTCGTGCGCGTGCACTGCATGTACGCAGGTGTTGACGTGTCTTAAAAACTCTGATAAATTTTAGACGAGTACAGTACAATGTTTCGTTGGAATCTATGGAATTTTGGGCAGAGACAAAAATTATGTGCTAATAAAATAAATGTTATAAAACTTTTTTAAGTTAATGATTATCCCAAAATCCATATTATAAGTATATATAACGGCTGAACGGATTTTGATGAGCTTTACAGTATTTTACATAGGCCTTAATTTATGGAAACACTAGTGTACCTTATTAAGTACACAGACGATTGCCGATGGCTTTTAATTTTATTCACCTATTTTATCATAAATATTATTTGCCATAGTCTCGAATTCTAAATGAATCGTTTTGGATAAATCTGTTATGAAACGGAAATAGATAGAAGTAAAGATATAAAATACTATTTTATTATTGACAGTTAACGTAGTGGTCACTACAAAAAAGCGCTAACGGTCGCTGGTTCGATTCCCTTTCAAGGCAAACTGTATTGGTCTAACGGATACGGACTTGTCGTGGTCTGAGCGTTTGTGTTTGGGTAGTGTGTTTACAAGATCCTAATGGAGGCCGTGGTGGTGCGTTTATTTATTTATTAACTTTAAATAATCTTAATTTCAATTGATCGAGCAAAGTTGCAGCTTATTGGCAGTATGAAAAAAGAATTAAAAGCATTTTTTTTGCACGATATATTATAACGTCTAATTGATAATGGCCATAATTAATTAGATAATTATGACATTTTAGAAAGTCGTAAAACAAAATAAAAGGGAGTGCGTTTACTATTGACGCCTATTATTCGACAAATTCTAGAGTTAACTGCATCCCGAATAACGCGTTGTAAGTATATACATTTTTCTTTTATTCTATTACAAGTAAGTGATTATTAGTATTTTATTTATGTATATAAACTGCAATGAGGGTAGGATTATTTTCTGGAGGGCGCTTGGTTACCATTCAAATTTTTCTATATATACCAGGTGGTGACAGTGCTCACTCTTATATCCCTCTGTAGGCCACTATTTAAACTGCTCTAATCCCTTTTCCAGAAACTTTTAAGTAATCTTTAGGCCGAACGCGAATGTCATTGAATGCATAAATGTTGCAATTTTTACAGTTTATAATCTATTCCATAATAATTAACTAAAATACCTAAAAACACGACCAATCATAACAGAAGGCAGGCAAAGTTTTATTCCCTACAGCCTATTCAAAATACATATAGAACAAACGACGATAAAAAGCAATAGAAAACAAATAAGACAAGAAAAAGTTGAAGAGAAAAAATACCCTATTTACCCGACTGCGCGACGCAAAGGAGGGTAATGTGTTTATCACCCTATGTACGTATGTATGTATATGGATGTGTGTGGGTTTGTACCTTTGTGGCACTATTAAGACCGAACGCGTGCACCGATTTTCATAAATGCCGCGTCATTTGATTCGTCATGATAGCGCGAATATCATAATAAGCCTAAAATTGTAAAAATATAAAATAGCCGATTTTGGACAACATGATGTAAAAAAAAATTAAAATCGATGAACTATGTATTATAGGTATTGTTGAATCGGTATTAAAAATCATTTTTAGGTTTTTTATACAGTTTTTCAATCACGTTTAGGATCTATAACGATTTGAAGTTAGTGAAGAACCTCACTTATAGACTTTTAGACAAAACGTTATACGTGATACGTTGATGATGGTCTTGTTACGTAATCGGGTTTTTCATTTTTTTAATTATTTTTTCTTTAGTCTTATTACTTGTAAACGAATACTAAATAGTTACAAGGTTTTCAGCTAAAACAATATCAAGCGAAACAATGACGTCATTGCTAAGTTTTGTGGTGATGGTTGGGGTGTGGTGTCAGTCTACTATGGCGATTCGGGTATCTATTGCCTTTAAAAATGCTGGCATTATACCTGATATAATTCCTATGGCCCCGCGAGATATCCTAGAAGTAAGTATAATCTTCTTTTTAAACCTAAAAAAAAACTAGGGTTGACATAAGTTTGACGTATGAATCTGAGTATGTCTGAGGCATTGTAGCTCCTAAACAAATAAAGCGATTTCCATGAATTTTTTTTGTTTGGAAGGTTATGTAATCAAAATGGTTCTTAGTTATAATTCATGAGGATATGTTCAGATGTTGCAAAGTTGTCAGCCTTTTTCTTCCACTTAATTGACTCGAAATACTATGAGTGATATCAAAATAACATGGAGGTGTCACCTTGGCCTGGTGCTGCATTATCTGTAATGAGCAGAATATATATGTAACTCGTCACCAACTTATAGGGGAAGTATCGTGTTGGTGCTCGTTAAAATATTCTGGATAAGTAATTTGATGATTATTTTTTTTATTAGAATTTTATTCATTACTAGCTGTCCCTTGCGGTATCACTTATAGTTACTACTTCGCTGCTATGAGTCGTAGTTTATGTTATATAGCCTATAGCCTTCCTCAATAAATAAACTATCTAACACAAAAAGATTTTTCAATTCGAACTAGTAGTTTCTGAGATTAGCGTGATAAAACAAACACTTCTGCTTTATAATGTTTGTATATTATATACTCGATTTACAGGTTTATTATGCGACATCTAGTGTTTGTCTTGGAAGCGAAATCCCGCACACTCACACCACGTTAAGCCCTTCAGTGGAGTATGACGCCCGCCGCGGTATGAATTACACTTTAATGATGATAGGTGAGTTTCGGTTGAAAGATGAGAAGAAAAGAAAAGAAAGAAAGAATTCACCACAAATATTAGCGGAATCATTTGACTTTAATAGTTTTACGATTAAAATCTCAAACGTTACTTACTTTTAATCAGACAAAAGTCTCTAGCTATATAATCATCTCAATTTATTTTAAAGCTAACTGTAATTTATTTACATTTTTAAATTATTTAGACTGAAGGTGTTACAAGAATTAGAAAACAAAATTATTTTTTACCAAAATTGTTAGAGACAAGGTTATCAGGTTTAGAGCGACGATATGTAATTCTAATGCGTCTTCTTTCGATACAATTTCAAGTCTATACTTGTATATAGTCAGTAAAAATGTTTTATGGTAAAAATATGTCATACTGAATTTTAAATTACTAGCTTTCACTTGCGACTTCATCCGCTTGGAATAGTAAATGTAAATCCAAGATATAAGTAAAATCGGTTCAGTAGATTTTGTGTAAAAGAGTAAAAATACTGTTTAAATTATTTCTGTGGGATCTTCAATTTTTTTCGGGATAAAATATAGCCTGTGTGTTAATCCAAGATGTAAGGCATTTTCATTTCAAATTTCAGCCAAATCAGTTCAGTAATTTTTGCGTGAAAGAGTAACAAACATCCATCCATCCATCCATCCATTCACATATACAAACTTTCACTTTTATAATATTAGTAGGATGGTAATAAATTTTCGGAAATAATTTCCAGATCCCGATTTACCAACTGCTGCAACACCCGCTTACAGGTCAACTCTTCACGGGCTTTTGGTCAATGTTCCTGGTGAAAATCTCCAACCTAGAGACCCGAATGCTTTATATGTTCCTGGGAAAAATGTCTTAGGTGGAAAAACTATTGCTCCTTACTTACCGGTTATTTTTTACCCCGGTTCAGGGTACCATCGCATCATCTTCCTACTCTACGCTCAAACTAGGACGCTTGATGTCTCAGATCGCAATCTCCTGCAGTGAGTATAATTATTCTATCCTACTATCGTACTATTGATAATACAAATTTTTGAGAAATTAAAATGATCCAGTACGTTGTGATAGCTTACCAAAATTCATTTTTGGCTTAAAATTTTTTTGACAGATGAAAAAAAAAATTCCAATTTTGTACATGTAGACATTTTTGACCCCAAACAACACCATATGATTTTATTAATCCTAGAGTTATTCCTGTTTTTCATTGTCGTATCAAAAACTTATTTTTATGGGCTGTGTGCCAAATTTAGGGTCATCTATTAATATTATATAACTACACTAATTATGGATATTATGGATAAGCAATACTGTGTCAAGTCACAGAGACAACATTTTGCGAAAATGGCGTCTAAAGGGGTCAAACCTATTCTTAAGAAATTTGTTTGAAGGCGTATACATCTTCTCTTTTCTATTTTGATAAAATGTGGCATAACAAAAAGTTTTATATAATAATAACTTTTTCAAATATATTAGATTATTGTATTATGCAAAATATTGAGCACAATATTCGAACAGTTGAATTAAAAAATCAATATCTCCGAATTCGTAATTGCTTATCAGCATTTACATATGTTATATGCTCATATATTTTGACACCCTATATGCCGATCACTTTGGACGTCGTCACCAAGCAACCAGCTATTGATTACGATAGAGATAGTATCTTTAGGCCAGCAAGTCAATTGACGAGGTTGCCAAAGTTGGAAATAGGTACGGATTTTTAACATCGAATAATACGAACGTAACAAATTTATAATTTCAAAATATCTACTACTATTATGAATGCAATAAAATAAAGGATTGTGATGTTGGATGGATGTATGGATGTCAGTTCTTCTTTCAGACAAAATCTCTCTAGCTCCAATAATATAGCTTACAAATGGGAATAACACATGGGGTACTTTTATCAATATACCAAACGGGCGAACCCGCTGACGGAAGCTAGTCTAAAATAATTTAAAGTGTTCTGATATTTAGTAGAAGTTTCTTACTTAAGAAATTTAGGCAAAAAATTAAAGAAAACTTAACGACAATTTAACTTTTCTAATTTAACCTTAGCGAGTTTGACATAAGTCTGTTCGTCTGAATGACAGATTGTGTGAAACATCATTTAATAGATACTTAGATTAATTATTTGTACAGAGTTTATTGAAATACGAATTGAATATTCATACTTAAGACTGGACAACGTTTGTCGGGTCAAATTTTAGTATCTGTTTGTAATAAAATCAAATCTCTGAATACTCATCTCTGAAACGGCTGGACGGATTTTGACGGGACTTTCATTTATATATAGTTAATGTTACAAGGAGTTACATTATGTCAATTTTATTTAAAACAATATTTATTTTAATTAATAAATAAAAAATATACGCGAAAACAAAATTGAAATCAATGAAATATTGAATAATATCCGATTCAAGCAAGAAAGGTAAACAATATATAGATTTATATTTCCGCAAATTAACGCAGGTGAATACGGGGCACAGCTAGGAGTCAATAATATCACGATCCTGCTAAGGTGTAGTGATTCCTCATACCATAGGAATAACTTCTTTCAGGTTGGGGATAGCTCGTCTTGGCTTCTCGCTAGCAGACTTCGTAAAGCAGTACGATATGGGAGAACTCGTCGCTGGGAACTACTTCGTCTCGAGCTTGGATACAAATGAGCGCTTTTGTAGAGCTACTTAGTGATTACTTGATAACTTTTGTTAATAAATAATTGGCAACACTTCTTTTGTTCGTTTTTTTTTGCTATTATTATTATCATATAGCGACGGCTTAGTAACAAGACGAATAAGCATTCAGATTTAAAAAAGGTAACCGAGATTAAAACTAAAATACGAAATTTATTTTACTTGTCCAAAATAATTATTCCAGTTATTTTGATTTAAAAACCAAACTGTGATACTGATTTTAGATTGATAATTCTATGAAACTAACCAAACGTATTGAAAAGGTTTCAAATAAAAAGGATTTACGAAATCGGTCAATAAATAACGAAGTTTTGAGGTAACAAATATGAGAAAATACATACAACGAATTGATAGCCCCCTAATTTTCTAAAATCGATTGTTTGTGCAGTTTTGTTAGAGGGACAAATATGAAAATAAAAACTAAAACTATTGTTATATAGATGAAGTTAAAGAGTTTCTTTTTATATATAAATAGCTGAAAAACAAGCAAGCAGGACATCAGATATTAAGCTATCACTGCCGTCCATTGACGTTTACAACACCAGAGGAGTCACAAATGTGTGAGGAGTCCCTTTGCAATATTTATAATCTAAGTTATTTGAAATAGAAAAATTAAGGGACGAGAAACCATTTTTTTAAGCATGATAATTCAATTTATTTAATTTTTTTGTGACAATAATATTAAATTAGCCGCAATTAGACAGTTTCTTCGGAGGATAGATGTCGCATACCGACGCCCGGCTTATGAAGAAGTTGCCAGCAACGGGGTGAGACAGGTTATATTTGCTCGTAAATTCGGACAACGAGAAAGTGGTATAATCTCCAGGCAAGCTGCAAAATAAATATAATAATCAAACTCGGCGTTTATCTACAAATACTTTTAATTTAGTGTGGTAGAGCTCAGCTATAGCGTACTGGACAATGCGTATATGGGCTGGCTTGAATGAAGCAGAACGACACCATCACAGAAAAAGATGTAAAGTCACTATAAGAATAGATCTAGATCATGTATTTCATCTGATTCAGTGGATAGAATACGTCGATCTCAATCGATGACCTTCGGTTTAGATGTAGGACTTGATTTTATTAGTTCTAAATTTGATTATGAATTCATTTCCTCTGGTATAACAAGTGTTCATGGGCAATGGGCATAGGCGGCGGTGATCATTTAACGCCTACCTTACCTGCTTTTTGGGAAAGGTGACCAATTCCAACTATTCTTAATTCTAAGTAGTTTTTTATTGTGGAGTGTAAAAGCTTATTAGCACAACAGGTGGATAAGAACCAACAACAAACGATACTGAACACGCATTTTTTTTTGTAAATTATATCAAGATGTTGAGTACTTACTCGAAAAGTTTTTTTTCGTTGGTATCAATGCGAGATGACTGCTTGTAGACCAGATAGACATAGGGATGGTATCCTGTCCCAGGAAGGGGGCTCGGTGCGAAATAGGGACTGACGATGTCACCAGCGACAACGTTGTCACCAGGAATATTTACTATCAGCATGTAGATGTATGGATTAGCGTCTGGTGCGACAATGTTTGGCTTAAAGAGATCTGTAATCAATGTTGTATTTAAAACCTGAGTTCAAGATTGGGGTGCTTTGTTTTTTATCTTATTGCTGAGACTTTTGTCATCGCGGTTTTATTCGCGCTTATAGAGTACTTTCATACAAACTTCCAAACCCCGTTAGGGGGTAACCTTTAGGAGCTGAAGTTTGCAAAATCCCAATGAATATTTACGTCCTAAAAAGAACCCCCATATATAATTTGAAACTACTAGCAGTTGTAATTTTTGCGATTTCGAGATGAGTGTGTGTCCTTCCGCTTTTAAAGACATATATGTATAGATTTTATAATAGAGATAATATTAGAAAGCAAATAAGGCTAACAACAGCCTCCCTTTTATATACATACTATTTCCATTCGTCATTTATTCCTTTTTAAGTCAGCAACGAATTTGTAGCTCCTTTGGATCTGCAAATGATTATGGGTAGCGGTGATCACTACATACCAGTTATACCACTTAATAGCGTGCCCATCTATACATATAAAATCACTTGTCCTGACTGATTCATCAACGCAGAGCTTAAACCGCTGGGGCTACGAACTTGAAATTTTGGCAGTAGGTGGCTTTTCGGTTGTACGCATCCAGTAAGAAAGGGTTTCTTGATTATTTACCCCTAAGAGGGTGAAAAGGGGTAAAAAATTTTTTTATGCAAAATCTTATTCCGTGGTCGTATTAACTTAAAATCGAATACACATACTTCTGGGTGATAGTAATAAAATTTAAATAGAAAACAGGGTACTATTATTTCACACTGGGTAGTAAAGGTTGTATGGAGAAAATGTATTATCCTTAAATCCGGCACAAACATTACTTAGGGAGAATAACTAAATGTATTTATCCCAGCATTTCAAAATCATCCCTTATAGTGACGCTAGGGGGTATTAAATCCTGGAACGGAACAATTTCGCTGGTAGATTTATTTAGCTGAAATTCCAAAATATACGCGGACGAAGCCGCGAGCGCCTGCTAGTTTTATTATAAAATAAGCATCATATGTGACGTCATATGAAAAATATATAAAAATCACTTTGATTTTCTAGGATTTTGAACAATATGATTGGCGTCAAAAAACTCTGACATTAAAATGTCGAAATGTTGACAAAATTTTACAGTAATTTTTTTTCTTTTAAATGGTTATTGTCATTAATATAATAAACCCGGAATGATTGTCACAATGAGCTATTCAATTAAAATATACAATATATAGCAGCGAATATGGGTAGTGTAATCTTAATAATACTTTGATTAGTAGATGCACAGTGAATCTATGAATTTAAATTTTTGTACTAAATGCATTTTACCAAGAATTAGTAAGGTGTATAGTTGGTTATAGTCGGCTTCGTAAGACACGGTCGGCGGCCAAGTGGCTTCAGACGGCTTAAGAACATTTCCTAACTTCACTACTTTGTCACCGAATCGTACCTGAAATTATATTAAAAAGTACATGTAAAAATGCAACGACTATGATAATCTATACCAATACTATAAAGCTGAAGAGTTTGTTTGTTTGAACGCGGTAATCTCAGGAACTATTGGGTCAAATTAATTTTTTTTTGTGTTAGATAGTTTGCCTATTGTGAAAAGCTATATTACATAACGCTACGACCAAGGGCGGGCCCAGCTTCGCCGCCAGGGGGCATCACCTAGTTTTGGTCAAGTCTCAAGAAGTAATAATTTAAGTTTGATAATAATCGATACAGGTAAGAAGTTATCACTTCTTCTACTTCCATGGGTACGTTTTATGGACGTGGAGAGGTGTCAGTCCGGTTTAACGTTCTTCAACCATACAAATTATATTAAATTAATTAAATATTAAAGGTAATTACATAAAATCTATATTGTGACTAAATATATATATATAAATCATGTTAATCATCATCATGTTTAACAATTATAATTAGTGCTCTACCTAGGTCTTGGACCCAGCCCAGGGGTCATGACCCCCATGAACCCCATGACCCCCATGACATGCTCACCCTTGTCTACGACTCATAGGAGCTAAGCAGTAACCATAAACGCGAGTGAAACCGTAAGGGACAGATTGTAAGTAAGATAAAGTGACTCGCAAAATAAAATTAAGTAAGCTATAAAAATTAATGAATTAAGTGGTAGATGATATATGTAGTTCAGAATTATATTTTTAAATAATTGATTTTCCTTAATCTACTGGACAAAAACATCTATCAACAATTATGTAAAAATAATGTTTTATCTGTGATCTGTGGTCTTCCACCCGCGACTTCATCCGCGTGGAACAGTTACTTTGGGCTAATAATGCATTATTTTAAAACAAATTTGGTAAGCATAAAAAAGGTTATAGTGAGCTAACTTTAAATGATAGATATAGCATATATCGTGGAACTTTTAAAGGGGAACAAATCTGTCATACATGTTTTTTGCGAAGCTTTAACCGTTTACGCAGCGCACGCAGCGTAAGCTCTCTCAGTAGGAAAATATCCCCCGATTTTGAAAAATTCTTCATTGGTGCTTCGCTCCTTTTGGTAATAATATATTATATATAGTCTATAGCCTTCCGCGATAAATGGGCTATCTAACATTGAAAGAATTTTTCAAATCGGACCAGTAGTTCCTGAGATTAGCGTGTTCAAGCAAACAATGGAACAAACAAACAAACAAACTCTTCAGCTTTATATATTAGTATAGATTGCAAGTTCAGCTGCAACTTAGAAATACGTTTGTAAGTTTCACTCTCGAGAGCGATATAAAACAACTGTGTAATATAGTAAGACACGTCGTAATTAGTTACGAAAGTTACGAATGTCAAAAACAATACTGACAGTAAATTTTTTCAGGTGTAAAGCAATAGGAAAATTATTTTTTATGAGCAAAACTTATGAGTGTAATTCTCGTCTTATGGATGTGACTTCATAATCTTGTCAGACAACCAATTAGGAGAAACAAAATCTCGTCGGACGTTCGCTCTAATTTAATTCCACAATCAATTAATCATACCGTGTCGAAGTATTTGTATTGTTTTTGACCAGATATAGACGTAAGTCGCATCCATCAGTCACGACTGTACGTAATGTATAATAAAATATTTTAAGCACAGAACTTACTGAAATAAGTTTTTCAGGAGCAGCTGACAAAGTGGTAGGGACTATCATGAAGCTGTTAAAAGCCTCTTCGATTTCTGGTGAATCCGAGTAGACATTGTAGCTGGCGAGGAGTAATATGAAGGTATGAGCCAGTACGCGCATCTTGTCTGAAATATAAAGAAGGTGCAGATGTATTATTATGAGTAAGCTGTGTGTGCTTGGTAGCTAGCTAGCTCCATTTTTACGTAATAATCTGCTCCTATAAGATAATTTGCGATGTTTTAAGATTGTATGATTTATTTTAGTGTAGTTTTATTGCATTTTATCTCATCGATTTGATTCTAATGAAGCACTGAAATACAAAAGTTTGCTAGCCGGGGTTTGAACCCGCGATTGTCGCTTGAGATCGAAACGTTCTAAGTGATCAGCTAAATTTGTGTTTAAATTTGTCTCGTGTTCGGCGGTGAAGAAAAACATCGTGAGAAAACCTGCATGTGCCGGGAGAAATTGCGACAGATGTACCTGCCAAAGCGCGGTATTGATTCACCGTGCGTTTTAAATAAAACTCTAAACTAAAGAAAGGTCTTTAACCAGCAGTGGGATATTTACAGACTTTACTTATTTTCTTTACAAGCATCCAACTTTCTTTTTATTTACATTATTTTTAAAATTAAAAAATACAAAGTTCAACATTAATATTATTATAATTGTTTTTTGTTTAAAAATCGATAATGTTACAGGTAAATAAAATGAGAGAAATAACAATGAGGCTAGATCATTATCATCTAATCAACATAAAATCGATCCGTCTTAGAGTAACGTGATGGATTTATCTTCTTCATAAAATAGGAGAGACTTTAGTCCAGAAAAGAAATATGTACAGGATATTACAGGAAAGTGCTGTAGTAATATCTGAATGCAGTGTTAACGGTCGCGGGTTCCGATCCGAACCCGCTCAGGGCAAACGTCTGTATTGGCCATACGGATGTTTGTAGTGGTTTGGGTGTTTGTGTTTATATTGTGTGTGTTCGGACCCCCGACGCAGGATTATAAGACCCTAATGAGGCCCGTTAAGTCTGAACCGTTTATTTATCATAATTATTAATGACACAAAAATTACAAAGAATTACTTACATAACATAAAATTCTCTCGTTTTAGATATGTTTTTCTTGGCGAGGTTTTTGATAGAGTTGATCAATGAATGCGCCAACATCGAATAATGTTCAAATTTATATTTATTTTTAGCCCAAATAATTGATACCCATATAAGGTATTAAATGTAATTTATTTTTATCGAACTGTAAATTTGCAGAACACGTTGTCTACTTAATTATAAACAAGTTTTTAACAGAATAAAAATATAAGTATCAAGTATGTGAAATTATCAAAGTTTTCCATATTGGTTCTGTAAGTTTCAATTTTTTTTCTTATAACTATCCACCAAATGATTAATTACGAGTATTATGATCGTCATTTTCGCACAACAGCAATATATTCGTAATAATATATTCATATTCATATTTTATATAACAGGTCTTATCGCAATAACTAATAATAATAATACCGGTCAACTGATGACGATGGCGTATGCAACTTTAGCTCGGCGGATGCAAATAATAAATAATAATAAACTAAACTACACATATACAAGGCTTAATTTCCAAGAAATGTTTCTTGACCGATTTTTTAATCACAGCCAAAGATTGCCTACGTCTAATAGACGAGGATAAGGAGTTGCAAAGAGTGGATGTTTTAACTGTAAGAATTTACTGTAGAAGTTAGAGGAATGAGATGGAATTATAAAAAGTAGATTGCCATTAGAACGAAGGAAATTTGAACCGTTCTTTTACGTAAGGACTACGGAAACGGGATTGAATAGTATACATTTCATATTTAATATAACGGGTCTTATCGGGATAACTAATGGTAGTAATACCATTTTTATTGCTCGACGTTTCGTCGAAGTTGCATTCGTCGTGGTCACAAGCTCACTGGTGATCCGGCGGCGAGTGTGAAAAAAGGTATTACTACCATTCGTTATATTAAATATGAATAGTATAAATCGTTATATTTTAAATATGAATAGAATAAAGTTTAAAATATATGAATAGTATATAGTATAGCTGATTGAGAATGTGAGTATTCCTGCGAAAGTAAAGTATATAATAATTAAAATTTAAAAAATATCTAAACGTCGGTTTGGTGTCTAAAATTAGACATTTAATTAAATAATATTTTAGATATATTAAAATAATATTTTAGAAGTATTCTGCGCAACGTCACGCGCATTATTCAAACCAACACACTTGCGTGAAACGAGGTATACCTACGGAACCCTACACTGCGTGGCTCACATAAACTTTGCCGGTTATCATTATCTGTAATTTTTTATCTATTTTTAACATACTTAAAAAAAGATAAAACACACTTAAATTATACTCCATGCTAATATTTTAAGAGGAAGGTGTGTTTGTTTGAATCCGACTGACTTTGCCGGTTAGGTTATGTTTTTTAGATTACAAGTTTTTCGTAATGTTGGTTATTTTCTGATAAGAAAGGATACACATAGTTTAAATTTATAGACGTGAAAATATGAAATATTTATAAATAAAAAAGAAACACGCGAAACACACACAAACACCACAGACCACAATAAGCATCCATATGGTCAATACAAACGTTTTGCCGTAAACTGAGATTGATCTCGCGACCGTAAGCGCTTCAGTTGCAGTGACCATTGCGCCAACTTATCTATTTATAAATCTTTATTTATTTATCTATATTTATCTTTATTTATTTATCTATATTTATCTTTATTATTTATTATGTTATTTCTTAAATCTAAATTTTCATTAAACGGGGCCAAGTTGGGATTTATTGGTAGTGTAATAAAGGAAAGAATTGAAGGCTATTTATATTCCTACGTCATATAATTATATTTTATTGATAATGGAAATAATTAACTTATGTATGTATGTCATCTTCCAGTCTTGAAACAAAATAAAAGGGACTGTATTTATAATTGACGTCAATTATTCGAAACATTGTTGAATTAATTGCATCACAAATAACGCGTTGTAAGTATATGCAATTTTCTTTTGTTTTTTAACAAGTTCTTGTGTAGAAATTCTGACACATGTATATCTGCTGACTTGCAGTGGAGTAGCGTGGTGGATAAAGCTCTTAAAGTTCTCCTTCATAGGAGAGCAGGCCCTGTCCAGCAGTGAAATATATACGGTATCTTACCTTTTTATATATCTATAATTGTAGATATATTTTATGTATGAAAAGTTTCAATGAAATTTACTTTCTGATCTATGTTTGATGCACGGACAGACATACAAAATCGCTCTACTTTAAGAAGAGAATTAAGGCTCTATTTTGATCTTATTACACGTAAACGAATAATAAATAGGAACACGTTTTTCAGCTATAATACCAAGGGACATCATGAGGTCGTTGCTAAGTTTCTCGTTGGCGGTTGCGATGTGGTCACACTCTATAATGGCGATACAGAATCTTCGTGTATCTAATGCTTTCAAGAACGCAGCCATTTATCCTGATATCGTCCCAGAGCCACCGGAGGATATCCTTGAAGCAAGTATATGTTTATAAAAATAACAAGGAAACGACTAAGCGGGTCACCTGTTAAGTGATCACCAATACCCAAAAACATTTGCAGCGCCAGAGTGGCCATAAATGCGTTGTCGTTCTACAGAAGAATTAGGGAAGGGGAATGAAAAGCAAGGGAAGAAAGTGGAGTGTATCATTCTTCCTGCTGTTTCGCGTGAGAGTTAGAGTTAGAACTACTTTATGCTAATTTTTTGAACCTTAAGATCATTTTCACGTAATATGTTCGATCTACTAGATTCAAGACGTTTTCATGAAGCTCGTTGATCTAGGAATGGTTTTAGGTTGATTGTGGTTTAGCTTTAATTCCATATTGAGTCTTCTTCGTTTTGGCATATTCTACAAAAGCAGAGTTCCCCCACGGCAGACGACTTGTAATTTAAAATAATTTGAGTTTCATAAAAAGGTTTGATCAAATTTACTTATCGCGATTTAAAAGTGATTTTGATTTTAATTTAAAAGCCTGCATAGGTAAAGTATATTTGAATTTCAATTTGTTCATTAAATTTTTTTTTTTTTGCAAGATTTTTTGTAATACCTTTTAGTACATATAACTTTAAGTACACGAATAATTAAACATTCTCAATTTATAGGTTTACTATGCGACATCTAAAGTATGTCTTGGAAATGATATCCCCCACACTCATACGGTGTTGCGGCCCACAGTTGAATATGATGCCGATCATAGTGTGAATTACACTTTAATAATGATAGGTGAGTGTTGGTAAGATAAGAAGAAAACTTCAAGCCACTTCAGGTATTAGCGAAACTTTTGATTAAAATGTTTCAACGCTTCTTAATTTTTTTGTTTAGCTTAAAAGTAATCATAAGACTTAGTTGTAGGTACGGAATAGGGAATAGGGAAGTGGTTTAAATTTGGCTGTCTAGCAGCATCTAGTGCAAATAAACGATCTCGAGAAACCTCGTTATAACAAGACAAGAATGTTACAATAATAGACATACTACTTATGATAAAGATATTGTAAGTATCTGAATACATTTTCTGCAAATGATTTCAGATCCCGATTTACCAGCTGCTGCGACACCCGCTTACAGGTCGACTCTTCAATGGCTTGTGGTCAATATTCCTGGAGAAAAACTCCAACCTAAACACAAGACCGTCAATGTTCCCGGAGAAAACAAATTGGGTGGACGTTCGGTTGCTGCTTACCTACCACTTAGTTTTTATCCCGGTTCAGGATACCGTCGCTATGTCTTCCTACTTTATGCTCAAACCAAGATGATTGATGAATCAGACCGCAATCTCCAGAAGTGAGTTTAACTAGATATATGAAAATCTTTTACCTTCCGTTGCTTTCACAGAGTGTTCGATGGATTTTTTTTGTTTTGTCCGCTTAAATATTGGGTTGGTTTAAGAAAAAGTACATAAAGAAACCCTTAAAGGAAACCGACTGCTTTCGGGGGCGATAAATCGATGTAGCTAGATTTAATTTTTAGAAAACGTCATTTTATACGTATTTTCAGGCAATGAAAACCTTTTTTTTTTATTTGCAACTAAATCTAAATATAGTGTCCAAAACACTATATATATATATATATATATATATATATAACGAGTATAGTTCGGTAATAACCTGCTAACGATTCTTTATACAATGTACACAACATTGTGGTCGATATTAATTTTGATGATTTGAGTACTTTGATCCAAAATCAAGTGTTATTACTATTTTTTCAGATTGGGGATATTTCGTATCAGATTCTCGGTACAAGATTTCGTAAAGGATTACGAGTTGGGAAAACTAGTCGCTGGGAACTACTTTGTCTCGAGCTTGTACACAAATGAGCGCTTCTGTAAACATTGAACATAATTGCTTTATAAATTAATAATTTATAATAAATCATGTGCAATATTTTGTTTTTGTTTATTTTTGGTTGGTTGGATTTGGTAACAAGCTGTTTAGACAAAAATGTAAATAAAAAAAAAATAGATGTATAGTGAGACGTCTGATTGGAACAATATCTTTTTCGCTATATATTAAAACAAACAAATAAACAAGAAGAAAGACAGAGAGAGACAAAGAGAGAAACAAGCAAGTTTCTCGGCGCCAAGTACACGTTTAGCCTCTTTTCTTTCTTTCATTTCTCTGTTTTTTTTTCAATAATAGCGAGTGTCTATTAAACGCTTTTCACCCGACGCAAAGGAGGTTATAATTAATTAATCAGTCTATTTATGTATGTGCTTTGGTACATTTTCGGCACTATTTAGACCAGATGAGAAGGCTGTGTTCGATAAGTGTCGTTTAATTTGTCACGACAGCGCAAATTTCGTAGAAAGCATACAAATTTGGAAAAAACATAAAAATGGCCGATTTTAGACACCATGAAGTAGAAAAGAAAAAAATGAAATGAAACGAACTATATTAAGTGTGATATCGTTGAATAGGTATTTAAAAATTGTTATTAGGTTTCTCACATAATTTTAAAATTAAAATTACTGATTAGGATTTATAACGATTTAAATTTTCTTTGTAACAATTCTCACTTTTTGGCTTTTAGATAGAGAACTGATGTTGATGTGGTACTGCTGACTGCAGGTGGTCTTTTTTATTAGTTTGTTCATACATCTACAGTACTGATTTGTGACTCGACAGTGTTGTAATGTAATGGTCAAAATGTAATTTTAATTAATTGCGAAGTAATTTATTAGATTTAAATGGGAATAAATAATCATTTCGATTTTCG
Source organism: Hypolimnas misippus (assembly GCA_037950945.1). Classification (NCBI taxonomy): domain Eukaryota; kingdom Metazoa; phylum Arthropoda; class Insecta; order Lepidoptera; family Nymphalidae; genus Hypolimnas; species Hypolimnas misippus. The sequence continues at coordinate 12,093,576 of JBBEEQ010000011.1, forward strand.
TTAAATTTATTAGTTAGACGTCAGTACATATGTACATTTATACATATGTGTTCAGACATGTGTTATAACTTTGTATACACAAAATATATGTATCTTTTATTAACAGGTTTTTCGTAAGAATGATAAGAGTGACTGTGAAATTGTCTCATACTAAAATATAAAGAGAAAAATCTGTCTGTTTGCTTACGTTAAGCTTATTCTATTATTTACTTGCTGCTTCGTTGTTGTAGAATTATAAGCTCAATTGTCCTCACTAGAATTACTTGTATCAGTTATTGAAAACGTCAGGAAAACCGTCAAAAGTACTGATCTTGTTCGATCCAGCTGATTAGAAGAATGTTATTACAATATTAAAGGTAAAGACTAATTTTGACGATATCTGTCTAAGATTCAGCCATCGACGTGACGTGATCAATATGATTGAACAAGGTTATCTGCGTAAAGAAAGTTACTAGTCACTTTCGATTCACCCAGTCCTTGACGATAAGCTGAATCGCTTTGACAACGCGTTGCGCTCGGGAAATCAGAATACGTACCTTCGATAATTCTTACATTGCACTGTATTTCTGCTAGACGACAGATGTGGGTGCAGGGTGCTTGTGTAATATAAAATAATAATTAAATGTGATTAAAATTCAAAATTTAAGCATTTAATTGATAAGCGGAATAATAATGCTAAAGTATATTATTATCAGTTTCGACCAGCGAAAGACGAAATATAAGGAACAGTGTTTTCAGTTGATATCTGTAATTGAAATACTGTCATATTAATTGTAAGTATAACAAATATGTTTCATATTCGTAATAATACATTTTGTTTTATATGAAGTTAAATTTAATTCTCATATATTTTTTATATGATGTCAAATATTTATATCAAATATTTATGTACGATCGAATTTATTACAGTTGCAGTTTTACCAACTGGCTTAATATAAGACAATTCTCTAGTAATATAGTTTTAGGCAAAATATCAAGGAGAACTATGGATTTTTCGATACTTTTTGTAATTGGAGTTTCACTGGGGTCACACGCTGTGTTGTCACAAAGTATTCGGGTATCTAAAGCTTTTAAAAATGCAGCTATTGTACCCGATATAATTCCTGAGGCACCAAGAGATATTCTTGATGTAAGTATTATATTAACCTAACAACTTACTAGATTGGCTCTGTCTGAGAGCAATCCCAGATACAATTAATGTAGAAATGCTCCACCTTCAGTAAAGTTAACAGAAATGCTCAAGCTTCAGAGTTTTAGATAATTGTTAGTAAAAACGCATAAGATCACCTACGTAGGACTCATGTATCGTTCTCATCCTTAATTTCATTCAAGCTTAAACTTTCAGTTGATAAAAGTCAGATGATTAAGGATCGATCCAACGCGAGTGGCTTGCTCTCTTACAATCAACCAATGATTCCAATTATTTGTTATGCAATTAACTTTAAATTAATAATTCGAACTATACAATTTAACAGGTATACTATCCAACAGTTGGAGTCTGTCTTGGAAATGAGATTCCGCATACTCATGCAGTATTAAAACCTAGATTGGAGTATGATTTCAAGCCTCGTGTGAATTATACTGTATTATTTATAAGTAAGTAAAATTATTTCAGTTGAAATTGATACAAATTACTGCCCATATAACAAAAATATTCAATTTATTTGATCATTTATAACCTAATTCTAATGAAAGTTATAATTATACTTGATGGACATATGCATTGAGCAGTAATGATACTTTTTAATAAAGAGCCTGTAAATGTACCTCAAAAACCTTTTCTCCTTTTAGCACTTGAATAATCGGTACCATCAGCCCGGATTTCAATTCATAAAAACAAGTGAATGGCTATATGTAATATCCATTACCACACTATTGGCAATTGACTGTTTAATACAACCAACAGGCCAGAAACTAGCTTGCAGATCTTCATTCAACCAAATAAAACAAAATTACGCACTATCACCAGTAATAGCCACCATCTTTTCAAACCACTTTCAGACCCTGATGTAACGTCTGCTGCCGCGCCTGTTTTAAGACAGACCACCCACTGGATAGTCGTCAATATACCTGGTGGCAAGCTCGAAGCTGGACACACGATTGCTGATTACATACCGGTTATATTTTATTCTCGTACGGGATACCGTCGGTACATTATCCTACTCTACGCTCAAAAAAGAGCGATTGATGTTTCAAATCCACATATTTTACGGTGAGTTATCGACTTTTTTAATAAAAAAATTGGTAATATGTAATCGTTTTTACATGACATTAAGTGATTACCGTTCAGGAACATTTGTAATGTCACAACTGCCTTGCCGGCTTTTAAAAAGAATGAAGGAAATAGATGAATATGAAGTTTGGGAAGTGTAGTGTTTGTGTATCTATACAAAAAAGGTACTGACGCTGTCTCACACACACAAGTAGTGGAAGGGCGGGATCAGCCGTCAGTCATCCGATGAGCGCCGGCGCAACCGGACGCGATAGTGGATAACTACTTGGTGTGCCCGTGAGCCAGTGTACGACTACATACTACTAACTAGAATAGGTAGAAGCACTACAGGCATAAGGCAACAAACTCAAACTCAAACTCAAAATATACTTTATTCAAATGGGCTTTAACAGCACTTTCGAATCGTCAAGTTACATGTCATATATTCATTTTTAATTTTTATAAAGCTACCACCGGTTCGGAATGTAGTCTACAACAACAGTAACAAAAACAAAACAACAAATTTACAAACATGACAAATATAAAATTCTTCTGAGGGAATGGGACAAGATAACGTAGGAGTGTATGAAACTGTCAAAGGTTAGGGTAATATTAAGGAGATAATTTTTTTCGTTTTACGGACGGCATCACTCGCGAAGGGTCACAATTATAGCTGATAGCAATACTCTGTCAAGCCACACGGACTTCGTTTTGAGAAAATGGCGTCTACAGATGTCAAACCTATTCTTAATAAATTTGTTTGAAGACGTACATATATATTCATCTTTTTTATCTGGATAAAATGTATATTTAATCAAAAGCAGATAGATTTATTTAATATGTTATCTAATAATAAGGTTTTAAATATTTGAGATTAGTTTTTTAAATTGCAAAATATGGAACGCACCTGAAATTCGAAACATTGAATTAAGAAACTTTTTTCCATACTTATTTAGTTTAGATGACTTAAATTTTTGTTCAATAATGTTGAATAGGAGACGTAGTATCAAAATACATCGATATCTCCAAATTAGACTTTTTGTTGGTTGACACAGTATTGCTTATCAGCATCCATATATCAGAACGCACGCGATATCTACAAGAATGCTATTTATTGGTATGCCAATAATTTGCACACAAGCAATGGGCCCATTTTTATGAAATGTTTATTAGAACCTTCAATACAAAACTATTCGCTACTGCCATTAGTTGGATACATGGAAAATTATCTTCAAACGATACAAGACTGTTTATTCAAGCCTGTGCTTATGATTAAATCGATATAGAGAAAGTAGTTATATTTTTTTTTTCGTTTCAGATGGGGTGTCAATCGTTATGTGATATCGATTCCAGATTTTGCAAAAAGAAATGGTCTAGAATTGGTTGCTGGGAACTTTTTCCTATCAAGCTTGGAAACATCAGAACGTCAGTGTCGTCGTAACTTTTAATGTCAATAAATTGTTTAACTATAATATAATTTTGTATATGAATAAACATTTATAATTTTAAGCACTCAAATATCTTATAGTTTGACTTAGCAGTTATCCCTGACCAGTGTCTATATCACAGTAACTTATTTCAGAGCGTAAAAATAAATTTTAAGTTAGCGAATCTACGGCTAAAAATTATTATAATCTTTATATAATAATTCTAATAAAATCTCTCTACTGCAATAGACATTACATTGAATAAAACATAGTCTTATGATGTTTTGTATAAAAATATTATTAAAAAACTAACAAAGTCCTATCCTAGACCTGTTTTTATAAAAGTATTTAGCAAATAAGCAGGCAGGATACCTGATGTTAAGTGATCACCGCGGCCAACGGACATTCGCAGTACCAGAGGACAACTGCGTTGTCAGCTTAAAAAGGTACAAGAGATTATAGGGAATAAGAAGTAAGGAAATTAATGCAGGAGAGAGATAGGCCTTTGGCTTTCTCTAAAACCTTTGGTTATGATATTGTGTCAAAGCAATTGTACGTATCCAGATGTGAGTGTTCTTGTAAATTCAAGATGGCCACCGAGATGAAATTGCAGATTACATATTTTTTACAAGCCTCGCAAGATAGATACAGCGATGCCATCATGAAAAATATTCATAATTCGAGATAGCCACCAGTAAAAAATTACTGATTACGTATTTTTAATAGCCTCTTAGCGTGGATATTAATTGAAAAGGTTTGATTTGAAGAATACACTACACATACATAAAATGGCGGGTAACAGAGTTTAACAGTCAATATATTACAATTGTAATTTAGCTAATCAAAACGAAGGACTTTCTTTTAATCATTTCAGGCTGGTCTGATGATAAGTTGTAAAGCACATAGTGGAACTCTTCAATGAATACTGATAAACTACGTCCAATTTAGGATTATTTGGTAGAATTTGACGATACACATTTGGGTGCTGATGATCAATAATGTGTCAACCCACAAAAAGTTAAATTCAGAGACATTAATGTATTCGGATAATGCGTCTTTTATTAAATATTATAAAAAAAGATTTCATATCACCTGAAATTAATAAGTGCGAAATAAGTGTTTTTTATTTAACGTTTCGAGTATTGAAGTGTGCTCAATATTTGGCTATATGTAGTAATCTAATATATTTAAAAACTTATTATTAGACAAAACTTTTTATTATATTAAACTACTTTTAATTCATTATACTTTTTATCAAAATGGAAAAGATGGATATATGCGTCTTCAAACAAATTTGTCAAGAATAGGTTTGACATAGTATTGCTTATCAGCGTCCATTTATTATACTTGGTAATGAGCGTCTATCGATTTAATTAAAAAGGCAGACAGTTGAAGTCTTCAATAGTTACTAGTTATTCTATTGTGATTCATTTGGTTGTTTTTAACGAATCCCATTTATTAGTTAAGAGGTGAACAGTGGATCTTTTTAACGGTTAATAATAATATCATGGAGAAAGAGAGTGTAAGAGATCTTAATTTTAATAAACTAAAAACTAGAAAATAAAGTTATGGAAAAAATATTTTAAGTAAAACGGCTTTATCGGTGTTATTGTAACAAAAATTTAAGAAGTTCAATAAAAAATTTCAAAAGTTTTAGCAAAGGAAATCAGCTTTAAATCGGTATCTCCTGTAAATAAATAACTATACATGCTTATCGGCAGGTCAATGTCGTGTTTTTTTTTACCATTTTTAGAATCCACATAAGAAGCACCAATTGTAGAGACGTGTTGCAGATTGTGTTGTAATTTTTTTTTAAGTGTAGTTGTCAAAGTTAGGTGATGCAAAAGGCGAAAACTTTTAATTTAAAATTTAAGCGGTTACCATCTAATTCATTAATAACATATTTAAACGCATCACATCACATTCAACGGCCCCCATTAAGATCTTATGACCTTGTGTCGGGGTCCGGAAACACTCACAACACTAACACAAACACCCAGACCACGATAAACATCCGTATGGCCAATACAGACGTTTGCCGTGAGCGGGGATCGAACCCGAAACCGTTAGCGCTTGAGTCAGTTGCAGTGACCACTACGCCAACGTGTCTGTCAAAATTTACAAAAAATTGACATTTTGAAGAAAAAAGGATATGTAGTTTATAACCAGTAGTTAATTGCATATGTACTTGCGGAAGGTTAATTTAAAGGAAAACGTTTCTTATTTAGTTTATTTATTAATTACTATTCATCATTAGCATTTAGTTGTTTTGGTCGTCGGTTGACTGCTGCATATTTCCATCTTGCTTAGGAAGAAGTTTCCAGCAACAGGATTGGTCAGGTTGTAATGACAAGTAAATGTGGAAAGTGGGAAATTATTAAACTTTCCAGGCAGACTGTAAAAAAAATATTATTAAATTCAAACATATAACTACAAATAGAATTCATATCGATTTTATGCTATGCATTAAAGTTAAATATATACTTTTGCTAGCTTCCTTTAATGTAGATTATGTCAGATGAGCAAACAAGCGGGGTCAACTGATGTTAATTAGTCAACATGCAGCATCGAAAGAATTTTAAGGAAGCAGGAAGTGAAGCATAAAAGGAAATAAAGGGAGGGGCGATGGGTTTAGGCAATAACTTTTCAGTTATTGTCAAAAATTAAATATTATAGCAATAGTAATTTTACATCGACTCTACGAGATACCTTAAATAAAATTTGCGGTTAGCGTTGTCTTAGATTTTCGCGATGATTACTCATTGAAATAAAACTATTTTAAATTGATTTAAATCGCGTATATTAAATATTTTTATCATCCCGACGTTTCGAGCTATTTAGAGCAAGCTATTTGCAGCAGCAGAAAATATTATTTACAACAAGAAACCAAAATCAAAATAAAATCAAAAAAATACTTTATTCAAGTAAGCTCTGACGAGAACTTTTGAATCGTCATGCATGAAAAAACAAAAAAAAAACATCAATAATGAAGCTACCACCGGGACCACTTACCGAGAAGAACCGGTAAGAAACTCGATAATTACTCTTTTAAAACCTTTGGCGGTAGTTGTAAATAATATTTTTCTAAAACCTCAAATAGTCAGATGTCACCTTAGTCTACCCGTGACCACGAAAGTGCTCAAAACGTCGGTATGATAAAAACAGTTAATATACGCGATTTAAATACGTTTAAAATAGTTTTATGTTAAAAATTTGCAGTTTTTTATCTTCTAGGTTCTAGTTCTAGGTAGATTTGCGACAATCACATAACTATTTATTATTTGGGTTCCCTCATAAAATGTTTACTTACGCCAAAAGTTCAGGTGTGTTACGGTCGATTGGTCCAGCTTGCTTGTAGGCAAGATAAACAAAGCGGTGATATGCTGATCCGGGGATTGGGCTCGGTGGTACATAAGGACTTATATAATCCCCAGAAAGAACGTTGCTGCCAGGGATGTTAATTCTCAACAAAGACAGATATGGACTTGCAGATGGCACGAGAATGCTTGGCTGGTCAAGATCTGGAAAAAAACATTGTTGAAATGATTTCTAGGATTTCTAAGCGTTTAAATTTAAAGGAAGCAAATATTTTGAATGTTGAAGTTGGTAATTAGGCCTTTGAAACTCCCACGTGTAAAACTGTTAGGTGCAGGTCATGTATATAAATAAAACTTACAAATATGAGCTGTTGAAAACGATGTACTAATAAAATAATTTTTAATTGCCATAACAATCCGCATTTTGCAATGATATTATATAACAATAGATATGTTATAAGCTCATAGATTTTGGCACCCAGAATGCCGACCGCTTTAGACTTAGCATCAAGCTAGTGACTGAGTATGACAGGCGAGAGTATGTTTGGCCAAGTCAATTGACGAGGTTGGAAATGGGTACAAATTTTTAAATAGTAAGAACGTTATATGGACGCTGATAAGCAATACGGTGTGAAGCCACACAAAATTCATTTTGAGAAAATGGCGTCAAAAGATGTCCTATTCTTGATAAAGTTTGTAGAAGTATTTATCCATATTTTCTTTTCTTTTTTGATAAAAGGTACAATTAATGAAAAGTAGGTTGATACATTAAAATATTATCTAATAAAAAATTTTTTAAATGTATGAGATTATTGTATAAATTACAAAATATTGAACAATCTTGAAATTCGAAACAATTAATCAAGAAACTTTTTTTCGTACTTATTTAGTTTATATGACTTGAAATATTTTTAATTGTTAAATACGAAACGCATTATCAGAATACATCAAAATCTACGAATTTCACTTTTTGTGGGTTGACACATAATTGCTCATCATCATCCATATAGTATTTGACGTAACAATTGACGTGTTAATGTTGCACAAAACGTTAAGTATTAATTGACTCCCTTACCAACAATTAAAAGGGTGTACAATTCTTTAGGATCGGCTTCAAACCATATATATGGCGGGTAAGCGACTTCGTAAGGCTCCAGAGCATTTCCCAATTTCGCTTCTTTATCACCGAATTGCACCTAAAATTTAATAAAAAATGACGAGAGTTAAAACACATACTCATGACGTGACGCCGTGACGTTTCATGACGTTGTAACAAATCACGTCACGTCAGAATGTAATCTAATGAAAGGTGGGAAATGCACTATGTTGTCGTGGTCGTTACGCACTGATTTCATCCATTGTACATTTAATATAAGGTTCTGATGCCTTCGCTTTCTGATGATATATCTCTAACTAAATTTATTGAATCTATATATATGTTTCTGACATATTACAGTATACCATGATACCTAAGTATAGTAATCTACTCTTTTGCAAAAATGTATTAAAATTTCAATGTTCAGTAACGATCAGTACTTACATACAACATTGATGAAGGAGCAACTGGTACAGCAGTAGGAGTTATCATGAAAGTATTGAAAGCTTCTTCAACAGGATTAGAATTTGAAGAAGCAATATAACAAGCTACAAGTAGCATAAAGGCACAAAGCAGTGATCGCATCATGTCTGAAATAAAAGTCCTTAGTATATATTATTTCTAATTTATTTTAGGAATATTATAAGAGATATTTTAATAGAAACTATGCATACATACATATACAAAGATGATTGAAAATTGTTAGAAATGTAAAATCTTAGAACAAATATGAGGTTTAAATATAAAATTTTAAACATCAAATGGATCTGTGTTCTATATGAGTGTTCATCAAGGATCAATTTTAGGTCAATTTATATTTTTGATATATAGAATGAAATGGAGTCAAATCTGGCCTAGTTTAATTAAAATTTTAAGTGTTAACTTTGAGACAGTTCATTTAGACGCCAGCGGTAAAATAAAATGTCTTCGAGATCATTTTTCAAGTGAAATTTTGGTACATGTATATCTGCCAAATCTCAATGAAGAAATGTGGTGAATTCAGATTTATTTTTACTCAGCTGAGGTATATTTACATTATAAATAGATATATTAAAGTATAAAATAGATTACTAATTAAGGAAAGTATACTTACATTAACTTCCTGTCTTGCTGAGTTTAATAGTTTTTAAAATATTGTTTCAATAGTTATGTTAGTAATCGAATGTTCTTTTTTATACCGAGTGTTACATTCCGTATAACTGATAGTGAGTTCAATTAATGCATCAAGTTCATTATCATAATTGTTAATTTAATTAAAAGACTATTTGATTATAAACAAGTTTTCATTTTGTCGTAAATATAAATAACTAGCTAAATAACGTTAGTTATCTGAACTACCGATGAGCACGTAAGTTTTAATAACTGTAACATTCGTTCGCAGGTTTGCCTTTATTGATTTCTGTAGTTTAATAGAAAATATTTTTCTTTACAATCTTTTTAATGTTTGACAGGAAGCTGTAATAGCCATTACTATTATATATTATATATGTATATATATATATTATTTAGGAAAAAACATTTTTAGTTTATATGCTAATACCCATCCAAAAGTAGTTTTTCCATTTTGAACAAAATAGGTGATTTTATATTACAATATCTTGATTATAACTTTAGAATCCTCCTAGGTTTCTCTAATGAAACTTTAGTTGCTTTTGTTTTTAAAATTCATCTCAGGCTAGGCGTTGATCTAGAACATTGTGATGATATAATTTCTCGACATGCAATTTTCTTTTTAGTTTCCACATAAAAAATGATGTATATATCATTATGTACATCGTGTTAACACGTTTGTATTGATAAAATTGGTCCTAAAAACTTACTTTAGTAATATTTACATAAAGGAGAAACGTTTGTGTGTTTAACCGATATATAGTATTAAAATACATACATTTTTTGGATAATTAATTTCAGAGATAACGAGGACAATTTCATTCAGATTGTTGAATTATGACTGAATGAAAGATGATTAGATCTAGACGAGGATCTTTTGGGGTAGTATCATATTTAAAAAATCTTTAGCACAAGATAAGGTTATGTAAATATTAAGAGATTCGTCTGTGGACTGGTGAAATGAAATGGAAATAAATTAAGATAAGCACGAGACTCGAATTTTTACATAATTTTCAATCTTTTCGACTTTTCTAAGTTCAAAAAAACATTTCCAGTTGGAATTCGTGTGAAGATACGACAAGTTGCTAGTAAAATATATAATAACATTAAAGTTCATTTAAATGCTATATGTAATACACATAGATAAACGGTATAATCATTACGAATTATGTAAATTGTTAGTTTCGAAGGGTAGAAAGACAAAATATAAGGAACAGAGTTTTCTGGCAAGGTCTATTATTTGATATCCAGTTTAGTTTAACGAGTAAGTAATATTAAAATTATGTTATGAAAAACCTATCTTTTCGGGAAATAGGTACTTCATACAAACTTTCATTCTCTATTTCACATTCTTCAAATATTATGAATTAATATATATATAAAAAAATTCCCTTTTCAGCTGAATAACCAAGAAAAACCATGAGGTTGCTGCTAAGTTTAGCAACTGTGGCTACACTGGTGTCACACGCGGTACAGCTACAAAATATCCGGGTATCTACAGCTTTCCGAAACGCGGGTATTGTTCCCGATATAATTCCTCAAGCTCCGAGAGATTTACTCAGTGTAAGTACCATCTTCCAAAAACGTCACCTTCTTCCACCCTGCATTTGTCCCGGGTATACCAAGGTCTGTTTATTATTCTAGATCAGTTTCTGACTGATTAATAATTTTTAGATAAATTGTCGTCTGACTCGGTCAATAACTATTCAGATTAGAACAATTTTTATACTAAGAGCAACAATCGGTATCAGGTGATTGTGATAACGTCAGGAACTACATATTTTCAGAGGTGAGGTTCCACAAGGACAAACACCCAGACTACACAAATATCCCCATTTAATGTTCAGATATTATTAAAATAAAACTATCCATATAATTTAAGGCATTGTAATTATTTGATTTTCATTTTATAATAGAATCGTCTTTCAAAAATTTATGAAATTAAGCAGTTAACATTTCAATGTGGGATGATGATGTGATGTCCTTCAATAATACTTCATTTAATGGAACAGTTTTGCAAAATTGCGGATTAACGCGTATTTATACATATTATTAGAAACTTCTAGCATCTTGAAATCGTGATTAACGTGTGCCATTCCTGCTCTTTTGATGTATCTACATGATGTTCAAGAAATTAACACTTTGGAAGTAATAAAAGAAACTATATCTCTTTATTTTTTTTTAGGTTAACTATCCATCAGTTACAATATGTCTTGGAAACGAGGTTCCGCATACGAGCACCATAATAAACCCCCAAGTGGATTACGATTACAAGCCTACTGTGAATTACACATTAATATTTTTTGGTAAGTATATTATTTATCAAAGTTTTGTTTCAAAGTCACCAGATTAGATATTCGAAGAGTTCTTTTATAGTTAAGAATATTTACAGGCGTAATTATAATATACAATTTGATAAAATGTCCAATATAATAACTAAATATAAGCGCATAAAACACTGGCCACAGTTCCTCGCAACGCATCGTAGAAAAAGTGTTGTATAGACAGACACGTTGGCGCAATGGTCACTGCAACTGACTAAAGCGCTAACGGTCGCGGGTTCGATCCCCGCTCACCGCAAACGTGTGTATTGGCTATACAGATGTTTGTTGCAGTCTGGGTGTTTGTGTTAGTGTTGTGAGTGTTTCCGGACCCCCGACACAAGGTCATGAGATCTTAATGGGGGCCGTTGAGTGGGATGCGTTTATTATTATTATTACAAAAAGTGTAAACAAATAAAAATCTGAGTAAGCTGTATCTGCACTTGCCACGTTCGATATTGATAACTATGTATATTGATACATTTGTATAAATCAGTTGGTATTATATCATAGCGAAGAATTAAGCAGACTTGTTAAGTGATTAACGCTGGCAAGTCATCTGCAGTACCAGAGTACTAGCATAATCGTTGCATTCTTGGATAAGAAAGGGATGAAGACAAGGAGGTGAGGTGTGTTATGTAGTGTGGGATGTAGGGGTAGGTTGAGGTGTGCCAGGCTGATATACATCTTCCATATTGTTGTGCCACGTCTGTGCCTAAATATTTGTTTAGTCTTTACATAAAACAAAATTCAATGCATAAACATATCAGATTATCTGTGGCAGAGCCTAGCTGTAGCAAGCTAATTATAGCTCATGTTTGGGCTGGATCGGCTAGGATAGAGCCAATTTCACCTAGTCCTTTACTTTCCATTTTTCTTCTTCCTTAATCCTCTTTAAGATGGCAAAGTATTCGTGCTTCCTGATGTAATGTTTGGTCACTTAATATCAGACAGTCTGCCAACAGACAAACCTGCTATTTTCATCAAAAACTTTTTGCAAACAATTTTCAGACCCTGATTTACCAGCAGCTGCAACGCCTGCCTTCAGATCAAGCATTCACTGGATCGTGGTTAATATTCCTGGTAACAATCTCGCAGCTGGACACACGATCGCCGCTTACATGCCGGTTATCGTTATCCCTCGTTCTGGTTACCGTCGTTACATTTTACTCGTCTATGCTCAACATAAGAAGATTGATGTTACAGACCGTAATCTCATAGAGTGAGTTGCTTTTAATATGAATTTAATTACTGTTCGTTTTAGATGTTGATAATTGGAACTCTTTTCTTATTTAGATACCAGTGATTAATTCATGTTTTAGGCGATAATTATACTTGTAAGTTTAGTCTCGTAATTGTTATCTAGGAAAAGGTTACCAAAGATGTTCATTAGTATAAAAATCAGCCAAAGAGCTGCGACGACTTTTGCACTATCGTGTACTTTTAAGTGATTTATCTTTAGCTGTGTCCGCGACTTTGTTGGCGTCCTCTTTGGTGCTTCTCAAGAAAGGAGCATTTTACGCGCATTATTTAATAGCAGAATATTACTTCCCAGAAGTTGATTCTTATACATGACACTATTAGATGGTGTAATAATACAGAATGTGATATTGTTTCTAAACTAGAAGGTTCGATTTCTGACTAGGGAAATAAAATTTTAATTGACTCCTTATAACATTAGCTATCAGCTAGTGAAAGTTCCGTCAAAATCAGTCCCGCTGTTCCAGAGTTTAGCCGGAACAAACAGACAGGCAAACAGACAAACATTTTAAAAATGGTGTTTTTTGGATGTAAGTACAGTATAAATTTTCATATGCATTAAGTTAAAATCAGTTAATAAGAAATTACAAACAGATTCTTCAATTTTATTTATTTGTATAGATGTACGCACCAGGCAAACCGCTGAACTTTATATCATTAGAACTGACGAAGTGATGGCACTTGACAGGCACGTCGGCGCAGTGGTCACTGCATCTGACTGAAGCGCTAACGGTCGCGGGTTCGATCCCCGCTCACGGCAAACGTCTGTATTGGCCCTACGGATGTTTTTCGTGGTCTGGGTGGTTGTGTTAGTGTTGTGTGTGTTTCCGGACTCCCGACACAAGACCACGAGGTCTTAATGGGGCCGTTGAGTGTGATGCGTTTATTTATTTATTTATTTATTTAATTTCCATATAAAATTACTAATTTCAATTTTCGGCATCGTCTTTAGTTTTTCTTAATTACCTTTACCTAAATTATCCCTGGATTAAGACGGTAAAAATAAAATAAGTATTATTTAAATCGATTAATACGTAATTATTGTATATATGTACGTATTAAAACTCGTTTTGATTTAAATTTTTATTTCAGGTTAGGAGTCAATCGTTTTGAAGTCTCGATTTCGGATTTTGCAAGGGATTATAAGTTGGGTGAATTGGTAGCTGGTAATTATTTCATATCAAGCTATGATATCTACCGACGTGCTTGTCAACGTGATGCTATGAATTGATAATGTTAATGTTAATAAACAATTGTTAATACATATTTTATTTTATTTTTATTACACACCTTCGCCCAGGAACGTTTATGTTATAAACTAGCTAGTGCTCGTCACTTAGTCTGCGCTGGAATGGCATGAATTTAAAATTGACAGAGTTTCATACAAACTTTCTTCCCCATTTTATTCCCTTGGAGGGGGGGGGGGGGGGGGGAGAATTAATCAAAATCTTTTCCTAGCCGATGCCTACGTCATAACATCTATCAGCATGCCAAATTTCAACCTATTCCGTCCACTGGCTTGGGCTGTGCATTGATGGGTCATTATGTCAGTCAGTCAGTCAGTCACCTTTGAGTTATAGATATTTAGATAGTGATATTTTAATACTATATTTGCTAGCTGCATCTGCACTTCGTTCGCGTGAAGTACAGGATGCAAAGTAAAGCTGTAGTCTGCAGTGCCTCTCGAAAAGGTCGATTTTTTCAAATAAATTAAATATTATAATAATTTAAATATATAACATTTTTAAAATAAAAATAGCCTAAGTTACCTTATAACATTAGCCATATGTGAGTAAAAGTTCGAAGATTAGCCGGGACAAACAGACGGACAGACAGATAGACAGACATAAGTCTAAAGATAATAATTATATTTCTTATACTTAGATAAAATAAACATATATTTTGAAAACTACGTTGCTATTTAAATTTTTTTATAAAAAAACCTTTTCAAACACTAAAAAAAACAGAACAGAAATTGTGGCATAGACAAAAATACTTTTTTCCAGTCCATTAAAAAGAAACCATACACCGTCCGGCCATTCGTTCGCTGTTTAAAACTTCAAAATTGGGTATTTTGTAGTGTCTGCTGCATCGCGTCTCCGCTAATTTCCCACGAGGCGCTTCACGGCAACCCGCAAACTGCCGCTATAAACAACCTACAGCGAACAAGAATTAATAGGCCGCTTTTTTGCCGTCTTAAAATATTCTTACGAGTATATCTTTAGAAATATTTTCGTTTTCGTATTGTAGATATTTGTATTTTATATGACGTAATGTATCATATTTGAATTTAAGACTAGGTGGTGCCCGTGACTTCATCTAAGAAGTTTAAAATAAGGAAAATTTATAAAAAAAGTAGCCTTAGTTACTCCCTATAACATTAGTTACCTGATAGTGAAAGTCCCGTCAAAATCCGTCCAGCGGTTTCAATAGCCGAGACAAACAGACCGATAGACAGAGAAAAATTTAAAAATTGATTTTTTTAGGTAAGTACCATATATACTTTCATATGTATTTTGTGGAAAGTTGTTAATTTGAAATTACAAACAGAAATTACAATTTTATTTATCAGTATGAATATGGATAATCTTCAATAAATGCGAAAATGTTAGACTCATATTATATTATTGTTGTATTTTTATACATATAATTTAATCTTAAAAGATGAAAGGACGTTCGATTAAGAAAAATGGAACGAAATATTTAAATATCGTAAATATTTAATTTTATTGAAATAAATTATAGTTAATAAAATGTATACTTATATATAAAAAATTGTTTTTTTTTTTCTAATATATCTTGAAGCATAGTGACAAAAACCTTTATAAATATTATACTTTTATAAAAAAAAAAAACTTATTGGTATTGCTTTATATACGACCACAGACATTATCGGAGATAAACTAAATCCTTTCGCTAGGTTCGCAGTCGCTCGTAGGGAATACATTTCAAATGCCTACCTGCTTTAATATACCTACCTCTGCGACTATCGTTCACTTGTGGTTCAAGTCGTAAGAGTAGGAGATATAAATGTACATACATTATAATTAAATTAAATTAAACGCATCACACTTAACGGCCCCCATTAAGATGACCTTTTGTCGGGGATCCGGAAACACACAACACTAACACAAACACCCAGACCACGACAAACATCCGTATGTCCAATGCAGACGGTTGCCGCGAGCGGGGATCGAACCCGCAACTGTTAACGTTTCAGTCAGTTACAGTTACCACTGCGCCAACATGTTTGTCACATTATAATACTTTACAATAATGGGAAAGTACTTGAATTTTTTGATGCTCAAGGCAATGCTTCTAGTCGAAGGCGAATCGCTGACGATGCAAAACTCGGTGTGTAGATCATGTAAAGCGATTTATAACCTCCAACTTTATTCAATGTAAATTCTAATGTATACTGTTATATGATATATTTCTTATCATAAAAGTAAATAAAGACCGTATTTTGTCCATGGAAGACTCTCTGATCATTAGTAACTATATGTTGTCAGTACGCACCCCTCTCTCTAGGATAGATTACTCGTCCACACTCTCATAAATATATCAATAATATAAAGTAACTTAAGACGTGAACTCAAACAAATAACCTTAAAATATGCCTCTTTCACGCAAGTGGTTGGTCTGAATACGAGGTGAGTACGAACTCGCGCGTGGTACCGTCGAGTGAACAAGACTTAAAACATTGAATGTATACGATATTGTTATAAACTTATTGAATATTCTCAGCCGCTAAGAGACATTTTTAATCTATCAGAAAAAAAGGATTAATTCGATAACTAAACAAATACCGGATCGAAAATCACGAATTCGAATAATTACAGTCGTTCAGTATTAACGTTTTCAACTATTTCTCAAATAATCACATCAATAAAGCACATCCAATTTAAATGTATTTTATATTGTACTGAAAACTGTCAAATTATATATTTAGTAATTAAAATTAATGAAATGTCTAAACGCCGTTTTATTGATTTGATATATCGAGGTTATGATAGTATGGTTAAAAAATTACTAATAACCCGAAAAAGTCTATGCCTGGGCTAAATATCGATTTATACTTTTCGAATTTAAAAAAAACAAGCTTTTAAGGGTTAAAAATGATGAAGTCATTTATGACAGTGTGTATGGATGTAAGTTTGGATTAAAAAAAAATAAAAATCTCTTTGTCTTATGAATTGGACCAATAGCAGAAGACGTGGAGTGAACAGCGGATATGAGCTAGGGACGGATATTGCAGACACTCGCAGGTACATTCGGTTTTAGTGTAAACTACCCGCATTTGGTTATGAATGTTGCCAGCGATATAGAGCTTGTAAACGGTATATTTTACGTTCTCCTTTATACTTTTGTTTTATCTTTATGTATGTATACGTTTTATTGTTTTTCTGTTTTTGTATCCTTATACCGATTATATTGTACACACAAATTTGAATAATATTGTTTTTTTTTAATGGCAAAAATGTGTACGATATTATTATAATAGTTAATTTATTATCAAAACAATTTGATAGTTTTTGTGTTACTTTAAAATCGGTAAATAATAAATTCTTAAAAAATATATGCGTTTTGACAATAAGGTTATTCTTGTTTCATTTTCAATTTTTTTAAGTATAAAAATATAATGCTGCTAAATAAAAAGAATACTATTCTTGCCACCATTCCGCGCGGACATTATTTTGTAGAGAAGTTATTACGATTTATAAATAGTTAAGTTTTTCTTTTTAAAAAATACATAAAGGGACAAAAAACACACAAAATATATTATATTAAATCAAGTTTCGATGAGATGAGTTTTAAAAGATGGTCACTTCGACTACAAGTGTATATAAACAGTATACGTAAATATACGAGATATATATTTTTATATTACTACAAAAGTATATATAATATTAGCAGCAAACAGTTCGATATCGTTCTAAGTCAACATTCAGAAGCCTAAACAGAGGACATTAGGTTGAAATATGGCGAGAGAAGCATTCCGTTCAGACCCCGCTCTCAAATTTATAACCTCATAAATCAGGCTTATTCATAGGTGTTTTGAACATCTGAAACTCATATAGCGAGCCGCGTGGTCATTATGAAAGAACGTTGAATTTAAAAAAAAAAACAACGTTTCGTTCAAAAATTTTATTGACACTGACGTTTGTGAAACGCGTCTTTTGTTTTTTTTAAATTGTGTTTTTAGCTTTAATCATTATTTATCTATTACAGTATTATTTATAATTATATTTAAATATTGCGTTACTTATTATTCGATTTGACATTTTTTTTTCAAAATAAAAAGGTATAGCTATGAATGGCCATATTAAAAAAAAAATAATGTTACTATTTTTTAGAAACTTGAAGTATACTTTTAATTTAAATGCAATTAATTTAAACGCAGTAATTTTCTAGAAAACGATTAAGCATGTAAAGCAGCCATTTTTCGTTTTAAAAATAATATGTAACATTATTAATGTAGATAAACGTCGCGTGTAAAAAACGTAAGTGTTATTTACGTTCGGAAATGAAACTCGCGAATCGGTGATTAGGCTGTTGACTGCGTAGCGTCGCCTGATTTTTTTATATGTCATCTGTCACCGTGACAGTTTAATTAACGTTATCTGTGGTATAAGCGTTGCAATAACGGAAAGATCATTTTATTGTAAGAGTTTAATACTAGCCAATTCAGGGCTTTGCGTGTACTTTGTTCTATAGTAATCTTTTATTGTGACGAATTATTTGAGCGGCTTTAAGTAGCGAAACAAAATGAATTCTTGAATAATTAACTCTTTGCTTGTTTTTACTTGTAGGGTTCATCTAATTGGTTATAAAGATGGATAGATGATGTAGTATTTTCGTAAAATTTCGGGACGTTTACACATTAAAATAAACCTATGTATATTAAATCGCTCTGCGAAAGTGATCTGCTCGGAAGTGCAAATCGGTTGAGGACCAGCCCAGGCGGTATCTATCTGAATCCTACCAAGATGACGGATCTATGGGGTTCACAAGACGCAAGTGTAAAGAAAAGCTGACAAGATCTTATAGCTATCGGACGAACAGCATGGTAGCCCATACGATACGAATCAACAGACTATTTTTTAAACATTAATCTTTATTCGATTAATGATATTCATTTGGCGTAAAACAGGTTTATTGATAAGTGCAAATGCATGATCTTTGATGAGCTAGATTTATATTGTGATGTAAAGGAAAAATAAGATTGATAAAGAATATTTTTATATACCGTACTAAAAATAAGACCTATACTATGACCTTGAAATTTTTTTCTCAATGTTATATGACATATTCATGACACAGTCGTCGGGTTATGAACAAAAAAAGTTTTTTAACATCTGCCGTATTACCCAACTTCGTTACTTCGCGTAACTATAAAAACAATCACTTTATTAATAATATATATCATCCGCAACCCATCAGCTGTGTTCTAACAAAAAATGTAACTTTTATAACACCTACTAAAACTTTTTTATAGCTGACAACACTCGTAAATGGTATAAATAAAATATAGCGCGCGGCAACACTGGCTGGCTGGCGGAGTATGCAATAATTTCCACGTTTTTGGCGATCCGAGAGGTTGCCTCTTTTCGATTATAATTTATAGCTTTGAACGAGGGCTCGCCTGGTATCATGGCTATACCGGAGCGTATAAAAAGTCATAAATGCTGTCGTAAAATTGTTTGCCCAAACTCACCCGTTGTAATCAGATCACGTCTGCACTGATAAAAACAGTATAGTCGTAACTGCCTCTGATAAAGAACCTATTGGAAAAATGGGATTTATTTAATTGTAGGTAATAAAAGTGAGAATAAAACAATTTTATGTTATGTTTTGCTGTGTCCAGTTTTCTTAGAATTATTTGATCCTAGTTTAAGTTACCTTTGTTTATTTATACTATATTCAATCAAATCAAAATAAAGTGCAACCTACATATATTGTAAATGCGCGAATAAATAAATGAGCGTGTATGACTTCTACTTTGATTTATGATTTCTTAAAATCGAAATGAAGATACATTCCTGATAAGTACAGACTAATTTTATTAACCGATTAAAAAAAGAGGTTCTTTATTCAACCCCTAAGTGTACGCTATGCTTGTTTGTGTTGTCAGTCTGTTCGCAATTTTTTTAAAACTACTGATTCAAATTGGATGAGGTTTTCATTTTTTATATACATATTTTCAGGAAATGTTTTAGTATTTAATACGAAGATCTTCGGAAATAGATAATCGAATGCTTCAACAAATAAATATCAGCAAATAACCCCTAATTTCTACAATTCTATGTCTTTGTATATGGCAACAGTTTTGTTTAAAGAACAACAATCACTATACCGAGACATCTATATAGTATGCGAACTTATCTCTGGTATCTTTAAAAACATGAACAACATTAATTAATCTGTTCTAAAGAATCACTTAGAACTATTCTACACGAATTTATGTCACAAACAATAAATAAACTGAAGCACAATTAAATTAAAATCTAAAATTTCGTATCTTATGAAAGACTTCCCATTTTTTCACAGCAAAGGCAATCCACATTGAATTTAGGTTAAGTTTGAAATGGGGTTTCTATTATAACTATGACGTCAGCGCACCGGATTCAAAAATCACGAATCTCTCAAAAAAACGGCTAAGTGGACTCAGCGCGCCCGTAATGAGCGGCGGAACCCTTTACGCTAAAAGCTCTGAGTAGTTTCGGCCTTTTTGGCCCTTAAACGATGGGTAAAGCCGATTTTTGAAGGTAGAGACCATTTGTGGTTCTGAATGATACGTAGTCTATGTGACTATGCTTGATGGGTTTATAGAAAAAGGATTCGCCGTGTTGCTTTAAGCGCTTCGATGTTGGAGATGACCATATATGTAGGTAGAAGAAACACTTACATTTTCGTGATTAAAAACCATTTATATTATTTACCATAAGTTTATATCAATCTACAATGTGTCTATACTTAATATAATAAAGTGAAATAAAATTCGGTCCACTATTTTAAAAATTAAAGCGAGCAAAAGTTAGTGTAAGATATTTGCTATTAATATGAGGATTTTGTAAGAGCTGAGATGCTCTAATAATTATTCAAATTCAGGCCAGCAGCACTGAAGTTTTAAGTGCTTTTCAACACAAATATTATAAAGAGGAAAGATTTGATTGTTTGTTACTACAAGACCGATTTAAATAATTCGTTTTGTGTTGATCAGCACATTTATTGTTGAAGGTTATAGGCTATATTACTTCTCGTTACGATTCATAGGCGCAGGAATCATAAACGCGAGTGAAACCGCGAGGGGCAGCTAGTCTGTTATAAATTTATTAGACAGGTTGATGAAACAAAAGATCGTATGTAACCAGCACGTACAAAGGTTTTTGAGACACGTAAGGGTATATTCGGCAATCCGCAATTGATTGGCGCGGTGGATTAACTTATTTGACTCCTTGACAGGATATCAGGTCTTTGTTCATCAGAAGGATGTTCATGTCACTTAGAAAGTGCTACCCAATGAGGGTAAAATTAGTCAAAGTAGTACGGCCTGTAAATGTCCCACTGCTGAGCAAAGCCTACTTTCCTGTTAGGGAGATGGTTTTGGGGCTTAATTCACTACGCTGCTCCATTGTGGCTTAGCGGATGTACATGTGTTAGAATTTCTCCCGGCACGAAAGTTTCCTCACGATGTTTTCCTACACCGCCGAGCACGAGACTAATTTAGACACTTTGTCCTTGAAAACTCATCGGTCTTAGCTGGGGTTTGAACCCGCATTCATCGCTTGTGATCAGCTTGTTCTAGCCACTAGGTCTTCTCGGATCTTAAGTTAAAGGACTTCAAAATCGAAAATAACTTTATCGAAAAGTCGTATAGGACAATTACCCACACATGTATAGGAAACGGTATAATACCTCCCATATAAGCTTTCCGCCGTCATTATACAGCTTGAAAGCGTCCATTTCCCAGCCAAAAATAAACAGGTTAGGTACTGCGAAGGTGGATAAGGGCGGTAGGATAAATAAAAGAGTGCTAACGAGCTTGAAAGTGAGTGCATCGGATCTTACGCTCAAAGGGTTCCGATCACAGAATTGCTTCCAGATGCGAATAACGTGCGAGTTTCGAGCGAGATCTTCTGAAATTCAGTTACTTTGTGTATCGTCTTACAAAAGGTTAGAATAATGAGTTCCATTCAAGTGTGCTTGTGGATGAAGTTGGAAATTGTAAGCTGGTGTCGTTATTAGGTAGTAAGAATATTGGAGTATTTTACGTGATATCTTCTTTATTAGTTAGTTGACAATATTCGAAGGACTTAGGACTAACTTTAAAAAAATTTGAAATTAAAATGAAATAAAGAAAATAATATTAACGACGTTCTATAGAGTTACAATTAAATAACTATTTTTTTACACTAGAAAGTTATATGAATTTGTCTTTTTTTAATTAAATACAGGTGATGTTAAATAATCACCATAATAGAAAAAAGGGAAGAGGCGATTAAGTTTCCGGCTCACTCACCGTACGAAACACAACTATATTAAAATAATTCACACCGACCTTCCGTGAGAGTGAGGTACTGCCACGGTCGAGTCAGCCGGTATACGAGCTGTAGTCAGTATAGTCAAGCGAAACCGCGCGGCATTGCTATAAGAAGTTTTTTTTTTAAAGAGAAAAGCTATAGAGATACTAAGACGCTTCGGATCATTTAACTCAAATAAAATGGTTTTACGTTTTCCACGAAACGAATTTTCTTTATTCTTTTCTATTGAATCAACAATTGGTTGGTATTTGAACAACAAAATAGTTTCTATAAGGTCTTTTGACAATTATTGCAAAGGTTTTTGAAATGGGCATTATGTAATACAACTTATGACAATATTAAAAAAGTGTTCTCTTAATAGCTGAAACGTTTTTTTTTTTCAATTGACCGACTATAAAATTTAATAATACAAGACTTTTTTCAAAAAACTTACTTCAAAAGCAAAATACGTAATTTTAATTACTTGGATACAATACTTACTCATTTATATTGATTTTAAAACCGAAGTACTTAATTCATATTGATAAAAATTCTATGGGACCAATGGGACAGCCTATCAAACAAAAAAGAATCACGAAATCGGTCAAGCCGGTTTCGAGTAATATGAAACTATAATATAAACGAAGCTTACATTTTTGTCTGTCTGTCTGTCTGGATAATCTTTGAAACGGCTGAACCGATTTTTCACTTACAGATAGATAGTGTTATAAGGAGTAACGTAGAGTACTTTTATTTACATAAAAAAATATATTTTTTTTAATTAATAAATAAAAAAGGTGTTTACGCGAAAACAAAATTGAAACTGATGAACAATATACAATTTAAGTAGGGAAGGGAAACATTATATAAATGTAATTTTTCCTTAAATTAAAAAAATCGCGGAGCACAGCTAGTTTAGTATAAATATTGTAACATCTCAAGCAAGTACACAATCTATGCAATAAAGAAATTGTTTTTTTTTTTTTGGTAAAATATTAAAGATAAGTGCAGAAATAAAATATTATTACAAAATGTCAATGTAGTAGGGGCCGTCCGTAGCTTTAAGACTTCGTTCAGATACCTCGACGGTCTCAGATTCGGTCGAAGCTCAGCGATAATCTGTTGTCTTAGGGTTGTCCCTGAAATCTTATTTTAAATCCTTACTTATATTATAAATGTTAATGTAACTCTGTATGTATATCACACAATTACGTCTAAACTACTGAACCATTTTTAGTAAAATTTTGTACAGATATTGTCTAGACCCTGAGAAAGAACATAGGCAATTTTTTTATGCGAAAAAAGAGCTGTAAGGGTTTGGAATTGGAATAATAATCATTAAGAATAGATGTAAATAATCCTGCACAGACAATGTCGTGGGTACCTAGTAATATCTATGTAATTTATAAATCTATTTTAATAATAAATACCGTTCGGGACAAATAATTCTAGAATGTTTCAAAAACCTTTCCTATAATTCCTGTCCTTTTCACACACGCTTCTTTTGTATCTATCTATCTCATTACGTGTGGTGGCGAAATCACGCACCAACGTCGTGTTCCTCTCCTTTGCACTCACGCAGTTTTTATAACTATCTCTTTCGAGTGGAATAGTCAAACGTTAGACGTGCTATCCGTTTTAACGGTTTTCAAGGGCCAGTTTTCGCTTGGAGCTCCTGCGACGCACGCGCATATTTCTTGTAAGTTGAGTACCTCCGCAGTTTAACTCACCAATTATATTTACGCACTTATGAATTTACAATAACACTTAAAAGGAACATTTTCAACTACATGCATTATTTAGCTTACGTATCGCATGTTCTATGTTTTCTTTATTTACCAGCATCAGATCAGTATTAGAGCTGTGAAGCGCACTGGAAGGAGTCTGCTACGCCGCCAGTGTTACTCGCTTCGTGTTTCTTATTACATTTTAGCTGCTTTGGATTCTCTGGACTCCGGCGCATCCGGCTCACATAAATCCAAATTGATAAAACATTATTATAAATAATCCTGCGCAGACAATGTCGCGGGCGTTGTCGTTGTACTGTATATTTTAATATACGAAATATTAATATATTTTTTTAAATATAATATATTTACAATTGAAAATTTAAACGTTATATTGAAAGCTAGACTACAACGTTAACATCAATGGCGAATTAATATAATATATACGAGAAAGATCTTGTCAATAACACTTATAATAGATAGATACCGTGGCGATTCCAAATGTTCTTTTTGTGTAAATCACTCTAAAATATTGTAATATAAAAAATTGTAAAAAAATAACACTTAAGAAGATAATACGTACTTTAATGTATTTTGAAGGCTAATTATAACAATTTGTTCCTATCAAATCATCCCACTTTTTGAAAGTGAAAAAAAGCGTAATGTTACAAATATCAGAAATCATCTGTCTAAATTTTGTGAAAGCGATATTTTAACGTAATTGCTCTTCTAGTTGTACAATACAAATAAATAAAATTGAAGTGTCTATTTGTAATTTCAAAGTAACAGCTTTTCACTAAATTGATATGAAAGGATATGATACTTAAATCACAAAACATATTTTAAAAATGTTTGCTTATCTACCTTTCCGCCCATCTGTTTGTTTCGGCTAATTTTTAGAACGACTGGAACGATTTTGACGGGACTTTAACTCATAGATAGCCAATAAGGAGTAATCTAGCCCAATTTTTTTATTTAATGTATTTATTTAAGTTCGCGAACGAAGTTGCGGCCATCAGCTGATAAATGTAATATGTCAGAAATTGGATAGTCTTCGTTTCAGAATGGTCATTTGGTCCGCGAAAAATTTTCCAACAGAATGCCTTACAGCGAGCGATCGTGTTCAATAGCGGCGTAGAAAACAGTGATTTATTGTAAAACCGACAGCCCTAGTCATGCTAGCACATTAAAATGGCGTGTTGACTCAACAAGTCTGGCATAAGGACGTGCTGGTCGCCGGCAGCACGCTTCGACAGCGATAGTTAAAAATACATCAATGATATTTGATATTGAATATGCCTTTTTTAGTTTTTTTGGTGTTTAAATAAAATGTTTGTATAGTTCTGGTTTTTTATGAACTTCTATAAATTATTTTTTATAATGGTTCTTATCGCGATGACTAATCGTAATAATACTATGATCACGATCACGATAATCACGAGCTGACTACAGATGCAACTTCGTCGAAACGTCGGGCCATAAAAAGGTATTATTACGATTAGTTATCGCGATAAACCCCATTATATATAATACTATGAATACTATAAATTGCGAAAGTTTAAAAATATGTACCATCTTTAACATTTTGGATGAATTTTCGTAATGTTAATTATGTTAAGAAATTCTAGTTTTTGGACAAAAAACTACCGAGTACATATTTTCTTACACTTGTGTCCAAATAATTTATTTTTAATAATGAAAATACGTTTATGTTACAAAATAAATAACTATTGTTAACTGATTTTGTAAATGTTAAATTAAATGGATGACCTAGTTTTGCTCGGTATTTTTTAAACAACGTTTTTTAAAACGTAGACTAGCTTGATCAATTTATCGCTCCTTAAAATTTCCCAAATATTAGAGTTCATGAAAATCGTTAGAGCCACTTCCGAGATTCAGATTATGTTAGATATGAATAACTGCTCGCTTAAAAGTATTGGATTATGAACAATTATGTATATTTTTGAAATTAATAACGGATCTAAATCGTGTTTTTCAATTGAATATTTTACAACAATCGTGGTCATAGGAAGTCTACCTATGACCACGATCATTGACATGCCTATGTTTGAAACAACGGGATGATAAAAAAATTAATTAAGTTAATTCTCCTTTACTTTAAATCCGTTCAAAATGGTTTTAATTCTAAGAGTATTAATCGCAAAAATGTAAGTATATACTATCTTCAAACGTTTCCCTAATTCATCCATCAAATAATCGAAAATACACAAACCAAATAATACCAAATATGCCTCACAAAATTAGTAACAATAAGAAGAAATACTTATTACACATTCGCCTTATTCCACTACATATAACCAACATAAAGGAGCGTTACACGAAAAAATACAAGACAAACCATAATTGACTTTTGACAATAAAAGCTACGGACGCGTGTAACTGCCCCTTAAACTGCCCCCTAAACATTGTACCCACTATATTCCTACTGTAACTGGTCATAAACCATTCTTACATACTGACGCATTAATTTGCACACAAAATCTAACGTATAACAATGCGTTTAAGATCTTTTTTGTATGGCAAAGATCATTTTTAAAGTTGTTTGTTTACCGTTACGACAAACTTAGTATTTTAGTTGTTACATTTGCCAAAGGATAGTAGTGCTTAAAATGTTTGAAATAAAGACGCATTTCGTGTTTTGTAAGTGTAGTACGATTGATGGTTTTAAAGCCAGCTCGGGCACTACATCTGGTCATTACTGTGGCATAGATTATTGCTCGATTAATTTGCTAATTGCGAGTATTATAATTAAAGCATTGGTCGATAGAACATGCCCTGGGGAGTTAATATTAATTGTGTACACAAGACGTATACAGTGTATTATATACGAGATCGATTGGGAATATACCATACTGTCTTAGAAAATCGTGGAAAGTATCTAATATAGTTGACGGTGAGTGAGAGAGCCGGAAGCCTTACAACCCTTGCCTTACTCTTTCCTCTCGTCTTCTTATTCATTTTAAGCTGGCAACGAATGTGTGGTCTTTTAAATCTTCATGGGCGGTGATCATGATGTGACATGATTATTTGGCCACCCGTTGTTTAATTAAAAATAGCTGGAAAAGGAGCAGGCGTACACCAGATGTTAAGTGAACCCAAGACCATTTGCAGCAACAGATGAGGTACAAATGCATTGTCAACTTAAAAAGATATCTATACTAATATTATAAAGCTGAAGAGTTTGTTTCAATGCGCTAATCTCAGGAGTTACTGGTTCGAATTAAAACATTCTTTTGTGATAGAGAGTTTATTTATTGAATAAGGCTTTGGGCTATATTAGATGCTATGACTCATAGGAGCGAAGCAGCAACAAAACGCGAGTGTGACCGCAAGGGACAGCTACTAAGTAATAAAAGGGACCAGGAAGTAAGGAAAGGAAAGCGGGTTGGACTTCCATCTCATTTGAGTATTACGATCATATATGGATGCTGATAAGCAATAATGTGTCAACCCACAAAAAGTCAAATTTGGAGATATTGGTGTATTTTGATACTACGGCACCTATATAACATTATTTAAAAAAAATCAAGTCATCTAAATTAAATAAGTATAAAAAAAAGTTTCTCAACTCAATGCTTCGAATTTCAAGTGCGTTCCATATTTTGCAATTTATAAAATAATCTTAAATAATTAAAAACCTATTATTAAATAACATATTAAATAAATCTATCTGCGTTTGATTCATTATACATTTTATCAAAATAGAAAAGAAAAGATGAATATATACGTCTTCAAACAAATTTATAAAGAATAGGTTTGACATCTTTAGACGCCATTTTCTCAAAACGAAGTTCATGTGGTTTGACACAGTATTGCTTATCAGCGTCCATATAGTGTTTTGGCTATAGTTCGGATTATTACTACTTGAGATTATTGCGTGGTTTAAAATCTACATAAACTTTAATAAATTTTAACATTTAAGGTATAGCGTGTTCAATAAAAAAAAATTAAGAACTATTCACAAGAAATTCACCTGATTCGAGAACTCTACTTTGAAGAATTTGGTTATTTTCAACAGACTTTAAAATTGAATGGGATGAATGGAATGGTTTTCAATTCGTAAGTGTATTATTTTTAAAGTTTGTTATCTCAGAACTCCGTCATTCCTTAAAGTAACGATTTAACACTTCATTTTTGAAGTCGGCTGAAAATTCGTCGTGACCGTGAAAGTCTTGAAAGGTATTTTCTTCTACAAATTTTTTTCCTAACTCTTAATTGCTAGTTAATTAGTTTTCGAGTTTTAGACATTTTTCTCGCGGTCAGCGGCGAAAGTGATCAATTAAAATTAACATTTTTTCTTCGATAAAATTAAATTTATTTTTTGTTCAATTAATTATATTTTACAAAGAATGACTTTCTTGTGGTTCACTTCGTTCTTTTGTATAATTTTTTATAAATTATAATAATTATTAAAATCCATATATATTTGTTTATTGGTCGTAAATAGTATATAACTATGGTATGTACTATTTATAAAGTTTTAGCGGCGAAATCCAAATATTATGTAATATAAAAATAATTTTATAATTATGTAAAAATAAAAAGCGGCTCAGTTAATATTTTCAATTAAATACTTTTATAATTAAGTAATCAATTTATTCTGAACTAGCTTTTTTATGCTACACGACCCTCATAAATTTATTTTTTTTATCTTTCTGTACTGTTATTACAGACTATCTTAGAGTTACAATTTTAGGAACAACTGTTTGTTAGTTTTATTTGATATCTGCTTTTATTATTATTTAAATTTTTATCAAAATAGAAAAAAAAAGAAGAATATATTCGTCCTCAAACAAAATGTCCGTTTGGCTTAACACAGTATTGCTTATCAGCGTCCATATATCAGTTATATTATTTGATACCTAACAAACTTTCAACCCTCTTTTTAACTGTTTAGAGGATGGATTTTAAAAAATTCTTTCTTAGTGCATATTTACGATATATAAGGAACGTCAGTGCAAAAATTCATATTTTTAGACTCAGCGGTTTCAGCTCGCGTCAGAGAATATGTTAGCCAGTCAGTTTTTATTTATATATCCATATATAGACTAGTTATCCCGGAGAATTTCTTACCGCCTCAGAATCGAAATGTGTTAACTTATTCTTAGTCGTTCCTATCAAAATACATGTGAAAGCATTTTTTTTTGTAAATTTTCCGTTCTTTTAATAGTTTTACTATTTTCAGCGGAGACAAGTTCAATAAATCAAAGATCATAAAAATCTGTTTACACTTTTTTGTGTTATAAATGGTGTAACTAACCAGACTTTGTTTTATTATATTATAAAAGCATGAAATTCACAATCTAAAGTTCTTACCACACGTGTCTTATGAAACGTGAGGTGTTGAGTGAAACGGTCACGTGTCACGGAGCTCTTATAATCGCAATTTATATTAAACTTTTCTCTTTTAGCCTTTTTGTGACTTGGACTCTTGTGATTTGAGACATTACATTTAAAAAGTTTTGCCTTTTTATAAAAATGTTATTATATTTTGTTATGCTGTTATTTCTTATTGTTTTTTTTTATTTTATTTGTGAAATAAAATGGCTTATTTTAAATATTAATATTTACGATTATAAACTAGTTTCGTTAGCTTGTGATATTCCAAGATGATATGCTCTATTTTCATACTCATATTTTTATCTGTGGAAATGTAGAAAATATATTACACCATAAAGCTGAACGTTTAAAATTTCTCACGTCCCTATATGCGTTGGTTATATTTTTGAAATTTCAGACCTTTACTTTGTTGTATTTTGTAAGCTGATGTAGATTTTAAGTGTGGTAAGTGTTCCACGGGTTTTCAAAGGTCTCATTTCCTGTTAAGAAGACATTCCCATACATAGTAGTAGCTTGACACGATGAAATAATATTTACATAGATATTTTAAAAGCTAAGCGTTTCGGCACCCAGAATGCCCACCACTTTGGATGACGTTGCCAAGTAACAAGCTTGAGAAAGGAACTGGGTACAGAATTGAACGTCTAATATAAACCTTTATATATTTAAACAACTATATGTTTATTAAACATAATTTGGAGTAAAAATCCAAAAATCCCTTACGGAATCCCACAACCCGAGCACGGACGTTCTTGACAGAACTTTTATGTATAAAAAGTTATATATTTTCATATCATCAGAAATATAACAGTAAAATCTTTTATCATCACGAGTTACCATAACGCTCTATTTTTTTTCTTTAAATTACTTAGCACGCAATATCGGTAAATATGGAAGCGGATTGATTAAAAAACTTTTTTTATTATCTATGACATAAAGCCGATTTACTGTCAAAGTTTTTTTATTTTTTTTTATTATCTCCCAAACTTGTTTCCGGACAAAATAAATTACTCGAATCAATCAGCCGATGAAATAATAATAAGTATGTACTTATTTATTTGTCTCCATATTTAGGATAAATTTTGTTTTAGGATTGTTGTCATTGATGTTCGGTAAAGAAAAAATATTGTAAGGAAATTTGCATGTGCAATACAACGTATTTCACAATTTTTTCTAACAGTTTTCTGTATAAATATTTGCTATACGGAAAAAAAGTATCGTTCGATTTTTGAATTTGAATAAATAAAAACCGAAACGAATAAAAACGTTCGAGATACATTACTTCCGGTGCAATACAAACATGTCTGCATTTCCGTTCCAATGTCAATAATACAAGCGTAAACAAGTTTAAATGAACAAAAAAGCCCTTTAAAAAAGTTACTAATAAACTGTAAATGTCCCACTGTTAGGCTAGGCTTCCTCTACTATTAAAGATAAAGATATTTTGAAAGAATCCCAGAAGGAAATCACGTCAAATTAAACAAATCACTCTAATAAAATATAAAATTTATTTATACACTCCTTTATTCTTACTTTTAGAGCTTACAATTTAAAATATATAGACGTATTTCAGAACAGTTTCAAAATCATATCCCTTCCCGCCATATTGTTTTTAAAATTAAGCAAAAAAACATAGTAGTGTGGCCAGCATTAAAAACCATTGTTACACTATGGAGCTTAATCCACGGCGCTGCTCCACTACGTTTTGGCGGATGCACATGTGTCAGAATTCCCTCGACATATGTAGATTTCCTCACGATGTTTTCAAACAAATTTATTAACAACTAGCTGATCCGGCGATCTTCGTAACGCCTAAAAGTCTATTCCTTATTTTTTTAATACTTATTCTGCTTGTTGGGATACCGGGTCAGCTAAAAATAAAAAAGAAAATTAATAAGTCAAGAATTACATTATGCTAAAAAATAGAAACAATAAATCATTTAAAATTCTTTTAATTATGATTACTTTTTCAGGCAATTTTTAAAATTGTTCTCACCATAAGAATCGTTCTCGTACTTCAATGCATATAATAAAATAAAAAATATTATTAAAAAAATAGCGAAATCGGTTCAAATACTTTGTTAGCGCTTAGCAAAACATTCAGCGATCCATTTTTATATTTAGACTAGCTGTGCCCGCGACTTCGTTCGCGTGGATTACAGAATGCTTGGCATGTCTCCTGCAAAGCAAGGTTATAATAGTTTGCGGTGCTGCTTAAGAAAGGAGCTTTATTACTTTGGATTTGGGAACTTCCTGGTTGTATTTATAAGCAGACACTAACTTAGATACGGTATTCCTCCACGGTTTTCACAATGAATGTTGAAGAAAAGTGTTTTGTGCTAGTCTTTAAAATTTCGACTGTAAAACAGTATGTTCCCGCCGAGGTTCTCCTTATATTATATATTGGGTGACTTTTTTAACTGAGGTTGATAAGCCAAATCCGGAACTATAAGGAGACAAATACTTAATAGAGTCTCGTGTCCGATTTTGAGAAATCTAAACTGCATCATAAGTTGTTTTTGATTTCATGATTCTCCAGGCCAGAAATAGAACCCACTAATTTTGAGAACAAAATACATTCTGTATTATTGCACCTCCTAATAGTGTCACCTGTAAGAATCAACTTTTGAAAAGTAATAGAAAGCGACAAATTAAAGTAAAAGATTTATTTTTTTACAAAAAAACATTAAATCTATATATGAATTAGAAGTTAAGTAATCGATTAGACCCGGTAATTTTAGAAAAAAAAGTCTGCATTACTTCGAACGATTTGTTTATAGATTGCATCAAAATGCTAGTCACCTACTAAAGTAAGGAAGAGTGTGAACAATACAATCGAAAATATACAAAGTGATACAATCGAAAATAACTCAAACTCAAAGAATGTGAAGTTTGTTTTGGTCCCCTTCACCTACTCCGTTACCTAGGTAGATTTAGATAATTCTTAAAAGGATGGATCAATTTATTAAAAAAATTACATTTCACTGGACTCGGCTATTGTACTCACACTTGTTTTAACATGCCGTTTTAATTTTAAAATTTCACTTTTAGGTATAATCATTTTTTGAAGAATTACTAAAGATTTAATTAATGTGTGAATTTGATAGAATTTTGAAAAATAAGCCTTTTCTTTTTGTTGGAGTTAACTGTATACTCCTGAAGTTGATGATCCTTATAATATGTGACAGTACCTTTCCTTTTTAAATCGGAAATTGTTCACTATTTTATTGGTTTAATATAAGTAGCCTAATTTAATCCTTATAATATTAACTATAGGGGCTGCTGTAATGTTTTTAAGAACTTTTTAGACTTTGTGATATTTTGTGATTGTTTTCTTCCATTCCCACTCCCTTCTCTGGGCCTCACGTGATTAATGGACATCCTCTAACTGCGAGTGAAAGTCCCATCAAATTTGATGCAGCTGTTTCAGAGATTAGTCGTAAGAAACAGACTGACAGTACTTGATGTAAGTACTTTCATGCATTTAGTGAAAATCACAAAATAATGTTCGACGTGACCCCATGAGTTGACATATCTTTTTTAGCGGAAAAATAATAAAAATAGATAAACAGATAAACGGACAAACAGACAAAAATTCTAACAAATTTTGTTTTGGGTTCTATTGCGTAGGTAAAGGCCTCCAATATTTTTTTTTCATATATCTTACATGTACAGACAGCGACCCGTTAGAATTTTTTTCATATATATATAAAATAGAAGTAACCCCAAGTCACTCCTTATAACATTTGCTAACTGCAATAAATCAGCCAAGTGCGTGTCGGGCTACGCACAATGTAGGGTTCCGTAGTTGTCAGAATTGTCAAGATCAGTCAAGCAATCTTCGAGTACCTATTTTCGTAAAAAAGTTTACGACGAACTGGGAATTTCATTTTTTAAGTCAGTTTATACAATATACGTACTTACAATTTTAAACCTTTTATTATTATAAAATTATTTTTAATTTCTCTTTAAGAAGAGAATAAGAGATAGGTACGTAATCCGTATCTTTTATATTATACCATAAATGCCAAAGTGAATTCGTTTGTTTGATTGTTAACTCGCTCTTTCGCTATAACGCCGTAGGTAAATACTGAGCTAATAAACATTTTATTCCTTGGATGGATGAAATGATTATAACCCGTGAGAAGGCTTCTAATTGACTTCTCTAACACTTGTAAAATATACTTAGCGCCGATAATTTTTCTTCCTGATTAGCGCCTATGAAATCTATGGAGATTTGGTTGAAAACTTCATAAGCGCGATTCAGAATCACTCGCGACATGTTTTATTGAGACATTGTTTTATACCTTATTTTATATTTTATTTTAATTTAAACTTATTAAATATTTATCTATTTACTCATTTAAATTCATATATTAATTTAAAATTATTAATATTTACATAATGTGATGCTTTAAAAAGTGAAATATTTATTTTTACTTAGATCATCTATAACTCGATAACCATAAGAACCCACATAGCCGTGATAATTTTCCTTTTAAATTCATTATATGTACCACTATCGTGATTTTTTTCATATTTTTAGACGCAGCAGTTTTGTGGGTAGAGGGGGGGGGGGGACACTTGACTCTAAGAAAAATTGACACTTCAAAGCTTAATATTTCGGAAACAGTTCATCGTTCGGAAAAATGGTTAACCCACACCTATAATATTTTTAAAAGACCTATCTAACGATACCCCACAACATGGGATAAATGAGAAAAAAAATTTTTGGTCTCTCTTAACACATAAGGAAGACACCCTGAAAAAAAATATTTTTAAGATTTTATTGTACGACTTTCTCGGCGTATTTCATATGTATACTCATACCGAATTACAGCTTTCTGGTATTAAGGGTTTCGGAGCAAAGCCGCGGACAGACAGACAGACGGACATGGCGAAACTATAAGGGTTCCGTTTTTTACTACGGAACCCTAAAAAGTACCATCAGAACCGGTTAAGTCGTTTCAGAGATTAGTCGGAACAAACAGATAGACAGACAGACTGACAGACAAAATTTTTAAAAATGTATTTTTTAATGTAAATACTGTATATACTTTCATGTATTTAGTTATAAACACAAAAAAAAAAATGTTTAACGTGATTCCTTAAATTGACATAACTTTTTTATTTATGGACCGATTGACATGAAACAAACCCTAAATGTTAAGTGAACCTTACTACGATATATTAGTGAAAACCGCATCTAAATCGGATAAGCCGTTTCTGAGATTAGCGTGCACAAACGCACAGATAAACAGACAAACAGACAAACAGACAAACAGATAAGAATTCTAAAAATCATTGTTTTGGGTTCTATTGCGTAGGTATAGGCCCCCTATAATATTTTTTTTCATATATCTTCCATGTACAGACAGCGACCCGCTAGAATTTTATTATTAGTATAGATAGGTTTGACATCTTTAGACGCCATTTTATCAAAATGGAGTCCATGATATTGCTTATCAGCGTCCAATTACGATGAACTTCGTCTACATATAAATATTCTCAACTGTACGACAGTCGTATTATGTCGGGATCATTAACGTGGCCGCAACTTGCGGTGCATTAGTTTTTATACGCTGTTCATAATATTTTTTGTTTGTTTACTTGTAGGGTGCTTAAGGCGTCGTGTACACCGAGTTTGGTTTATATTCAATTATAACAAATACGATTAAGATTTAATAAATGATCTTTATATTTCAAAGGACCAAAGTGACAGATTAGGGGAGGGCTTAGTAAATAATAGTTGGTATATTGTACCTTAGGCGAGAATTAAATTTGTAAATTTTGATCTCGTAATTGACATAGAGTGACTCTATTGGTAACAATGAACCGATTTTTAACGCCACAATGTGAAATGCAAAAAAACATGAAAATCGAAGAACTATGTCATGTGGGGTATCGTTAAATAGTGTTTTAAAAATCATTTTAGTTTCTCACATTGTTTTTCAATCGGAATTACCATTTACAATCTATAACGATTTAAAGTTGTTTAATAATAGAACTGATATTAAAGTTACTGATGCAGATGGTTTTGTAATGTAGTTAGATTTTGGATTTTTTTAATTTAATTCATCGTGTTGTTTGTCATCGCTCGTAGTGTTTCAAGCCTAATCTTCCTCTCGCAATAGTTAGGGATAAGACACTAACTAATGTAGCGAGTGGACGATAGTAATGACAGTTAACCGCGGAGTAACCGCTTATTATGTTAACGCTTCGTTTGTTGTTCGGTAAAGTTTGTCATCTGGTTT
Source organism: Hypolimnas misippus (assembly GCA_037950945.1). Taxonomy (NCBI): domain Eukaryota; kingdom Metazoa; phylum Arthropoda; class Insecta; order Lepidoptera; family Nymphalidae; genus Hypolimnas; species Hypolimnas misippus. The sequence continues at coordinate 12,129,185 of JBBEEQ010000011.1, forward strand.
ATAATAATGGCATATAAGACGTACTAAAGTTAGGTTAGAGTAATATAAGATTCATGTCTTTTAGAGTTCCGTAAAAAATACTTGATTTTCTGTTAGAATGATTGTTACGTTGTTCGTAATTCTTTTTAATGAAATACTATTTTATACAGATTTTTGAAACAGGTTTTTTGAAGCACTTTCGAATCGTCAAGTTACAGGTCCATTAGTTTTAGATTTTCTTTTAAGCTACCGCAGGTTTGGAATGTAGTCTCTACCAAGAAGAACTATCAATTTCTATCGAGTTTTTCTATTTGTATCGAGTTTATTGCCGATTCTTCTCAGTAGAATCTACATTCCGAACCGATGATAGCTTCATTATTGATGTAATTTTTTTGGGTAGTGACGATTTAAAAGTACTCGTGAGAGCCTATTTGAAAAAACTATATTTAATTTTTGATTTGATCGTACATTTTTTATTACAGTTTATTTTTGATATCCTGTTGCAAAACTTGTAACTTTTGCTTACGGACTTACATAATATTTACATAATTTATTTATCATTGTTTTACACCCGAACGATTTATTTTGCGAACGCGTCTTAAAATAAACTAAAGTAACAACCTGTCAATGTCCCACTGCTAGGCAAAGACTTCCTAGACTATTAAGGAGAAAGGTTTAAAGCTTAATACAACACGTTGCTCCACTGCGGGTTGACGGATATACATGTGTCAGAATTTCTCCCGACACATGCAGGCTTCCTCACGATGTGTCCCTTCACCGTCGAGCTCAAGATGAATTAAAACACAAATTTAGCACTTGAAAAGTCAGCGGTGTTAGGGTTTAAACCCGCGATCATCAGTTGAGATTGACGTGTTCTAACCACTAGACCATCTCTGCTCGCAAACGCGTCTTGACGTGATTATTAATGAATATTTAAAGCTTACGTATTATTACAATTTTTGTATAAATAAATTAATTATGGTAAGTAGCTTAAACAATTAACTTACGCGAATAAAACTTACAAGTGCAATTCTAGCCTTATAAATACATATTAAAAACTCACTTTTCTATGATAGCAAATATATCTATCTATATCCAGTCAATCTATCTTAAATCTTAAACGGATCTTAAACAGATCGTGCAAAAATCTGAAAGCATTAAGGAGAAAAAGGGTTAGGATGTGTCTAGTATTGAATTTCGATTAAAAGCTCATCACCTCCGTTCAATTTAAGCGTTTCCCTCGCTTCGGGAATATTTTCACTCAGTTTGCTTTGACGGCTACGGATTTTAACTGCTCTCGCGTAGAGATGCTGGAAGAGTTTAGGATGTATTGTTTAATACTAGTTTTGGCACATTTGGCTATGTCACATTTATGTGGATTTTGATTTAAATAATATATCTAGTATATTATAATTTTCTAAGGCGAAAGTAGGCGAAGAAAACTCGCCGGAGGACGCGTAGTACACCAGTTAGCTCGTGATTCGACGGAGTCGGGAATGTATATTATTACTATATTCTAGAAAAGGCAAAAAAATAGTTTTATAGAAATCGGACGATTGCATGACAGCAATCAACATACAAACAAATAAAAAAAAACATTATTTTTTTATCTATACAAATATAAAGTGGTAAAAGTTTTAACTTTATGTGTGGGTAATCTCTGGAAGTACTGATCCGATTTGAAAAAAATATGTTTGCGTTGTATGAGGGTAGGCGAAGAAAACTCACGCACTCTACCGGAGGGCGTGTCGAACACCAGTCAGCTGGTGACCACGACGGATGCAACGTCATCTGGTAAAAGATATTACTATCATCAGTTATCGCGATAAGACCCGTTATATTAAATATGAACTTCTGCTGTACGTAGGCGAGAAGTTGTATATCTTGCTGATTCTAGATGATACTCAAGGTTAAGTAACTATTTTACTTTGATATATTTCAAGGTATAGTAAATTTTGAGAGGATTAGATCAATAGATTTTGCTCAGATACTTTCAACAACGAGAAAACAACTGGCAGAAAATGAGTTTTTCGATTACATCAGCTTTCAAACGAGAAAAAGCGTATCAAAATTCATTAAGGAGCTACTATGCCACAGACAAACACACATATTAACATGTCAAACATATAACACCCCTCATAGTATGTACTTGGCATAACAAAATCTTATCAACAAGCAGTGCCGCGGACAAAAGTTAACATAATTTTTCCATTATCGTGTTTTAGAGCCGAGATTTCCTCGTGGTTAGAACCCGTAGATACCTACCGGTGATCACGGGTTAAAACGCCAGCTGGCACCGCTTAGTTTTCAAGTGCTTAATTTGTGTTTAAGTTAATCTCGTGCTCCGCGTTAATGGAAAACATCGTAAGGAAATCTACTTGTGCTGGGAGAAATTATGACACATGTATATCTGTTAACCCACAGTGATCAGCGTGGTGGATCAAGCTCTAATCCTTGAAAGGAGAGGAGACAATTGACCAGTAGGAATTTGAAGACTTATTTTGCTTAATATCGTGTTTTAAAGTCACATCCAGCGTTATTAGACCCGTGTCCGTGTAAGCTATTGTAAGCAAGCGAAGTTTAACTTGGGTTTGGCTTAAGGGCCGCAATGTTAATGCTTTATTGGCTCAGCGTTCCAACGTGTATGTTAACGCTGAGCGCAAACAAAACAATGTTAACTTTTAACAATCCTCTCATATGTAATTATAAAATGTTTATAGTTGGACATAATTGATTGTTCAGTAGGTATAGAGATAATTGGACGCTGATAAGCTATACTGTGTCAAGCCACACGGACTTCATTTTGAGAAAATGGCGTGTAAAGATGTCAAATCTATTCTTAACAAATGTGTTTGAAGAAGTAGTTATCCACCTTTTCTTTTCTTTTTTGTTAAAAGGTATATTGAATTAAAAGCAGATTGATATATTTAATATATTATATAATATAATTTTTTTTTTTAATATTTAAGATTATTCTAAAAATTGCAGAATATGAAACGCACTTGGAAATCGAAACAATGAATTAAGAGACTATTTATTTTTTCCGTACTTATTTAGTTTATATGACTTGATTTTTTTTTGTTTTTAAATAATGTTGAATATTGGCGAGGCAGTATCACAGTACATCAATATCACCGAATTTGATTTTTTGTGGGTTAACATATTATTGCTTATCAGCATCCAATTTATAAGTAGTGATAGTTCAGTAAATAGTGGACAAAAAATTGCGTGTTCAAATCTGTGTTAAGCAATATTTCATAAGTGAAAACATAACTTTTAAATATTTACTATACTGTGTGTACATTTTGAGACCAGTTTAGAGGACGAGTTGGCATTGTCGTTGCTGATCGCGGGTTCGATACTTCTTCAAGACAAAAATTGTATAAATCATAAGTGGCCCAAATTAGTGTGTCATATTTGTACAGAGAATCGTTGTATATAATGCGTTTATTTCTTTATATAATTTTTTTTCTTCATAAAGCCAATGAATTAATTCGTATCAAAAAACTTCGTTCCGCGGCTTCGCTGGTTTTGGTTTAGTATTATTTAGATAAATCTTATTAAATATATAATACAACAACTAGCTGCCCGTCCCGGCTTTACTTTTTAATTTACTTATAAATTTTTTAAATACTCGTATATTATTTCAATGTTTTCACTTTTCACATCACTACTTACTAGGTAACCATTACCAGGTTACTGAGTTGTTTTATAACAAGTATAGTAATGTAATAGTATAAGTGTAATCCTCGTCTAATAATAACACATCGATCTTCAAAATCTGTTAAAATATTTTGAGTACAAAAGATCACGACGTTTCTAAAGTTTTGATTGTTTAAGTCCGCCATATTGATTTCTTGATGACGTCACATAGCCAGTGGCGCTCCGTAAAAGAATACACATCTAATAATATTTACTTTACATTTAAAATTTACGTTTATACTAAGAAGATGTCAATAGAATGAACATATATTCATACCCACATCGTTACATAAGTTGGCTCATAAAATAGTACCCAAATATTCTCAACAAATTTAAAACGGATTTTCCCCTCATCGATAGCCACAGACTAAACAAACGCTCCGTTTACAAATAAAATAAGTTAAAAGCCAGTGTTTTCAACAGTAAACAGTTCCAATAAATCAGTTGCGACGATGTTCAGCGCTGAATTTCAAACGATCGCTTTGGTCAGCCGACGTGAGTGGAATACGGTTAATGCTTTAATAGTTATGCTATACCGTGTAATACTAAGCATTTGTGAACCTGCTGATTATTTATTAGACATGTCTAAGTTTCATTCTCGTAATCGATGTAAAACAACCTCTGTAACTTGATCCCCTGATAACAGTCGCCCAAGTAACCTTACGAAATCTACGAGTGTCAAAAATAAGGCACTGACAGTAAATTCGTTCAGGTGTAAAGCAATAACGAACAACTTATAATAAATCTTTATGCAAGTCTATAGAAAAATCTTTATAGAAATCTTTATAAAGTCTGAGAGCATATTTATAAGAGTAATGAGTTTCGCCTAAGATTTTAGTAAATTTATTAAAAAAGCGAGCCGAGATGGCGTAGAGGTTCGAACACGTCGATCTCAACCGATGATCGCTGTTTTAAGCCTTAAGTTTAAATTCATCCCGTGCTCGGCGGTGAAGACAAATATTGTGAGGAAACTTGCATGTGTCGGAAGAAATTCTGACACATGTATCCGCCAACCCGCACTGGAGTAGCGTGGTGGATTAAGCTCTAATACTTCTCTATAATAGGAGGCCTTTGCCCAGCAGTAGGACATTTACAGGTTGTTACATTACATTACATTATATAACGTACTTGCCAATTTATTGTTTAAGTCTAAAAGACTACTAGAGAAAACTCATAAGTGTAAAATCCGCCAAACTTAGCTGTGAATATTTTAACATTAACACTATTATCAGAATATCCTTGCTCTGGTCTTACTTAATGCTGAAATCAGCAGAACATGTTTTTTTCTTCCATTTTTGTCTATCTCCTGATGTCATCTATCACAAATTCCATCTATATCTTCTTAGATTTACCGTGACCCACATAATTTATATTATTCCCTAACATTAATGTCTAACGCTTTTCTGTTACATGACATTCTTCTGAACGTGTTCATATCACACAAACCTTATTAAATTACTTCTCAACTAGCTCGTCACTGGCGTCACTTTCAACCACTCTGAAAAACTTATATCATGTCTTATTCATTCATGTCAAGATTCGCATCTTTATTGGACTTTCTTTTCATTCATCTCCTTGGTTGCTTCATATACAGATTGATACCTCACGAAAGGCCTTACGATAGGCTTGTATATTTATTTTTATACGGGGCTATCGTGGGTCAATATCAGAGTAAGGGAACGGATTAATAATGTATAAATGTTGTTACTTTAAATTTAATTACAGTTCGCGACCATTTCAACGTAATTTCAAACTACAATTTCCCGTAAGTAAATTCATTTGAAATCCCTTTCATTATAGTTTTATAACCTATAGCTTCGCCACCATAACCAGTTAAACACTAACCATTTGCAGAATAAACGTCTTTATAGCTTCGAAAATAAGGTGTAAAATCGTCTAATGTTTTAATTTAAGTGTTGAAACTCGATTCCGTAGTCCGTACGCGCTTTGGCTGTCTCCGGACGGCTTCATAAAATATTTTACGAGAGCAATAAAACTAAATACTACCTCACATAATGTAGTACATTATATAGCAAAATGTCGCTTAAGCGAAAGGTTCGTGGAATTCTGCTTTAATATTAGGAACTGACGGACTATTTTTTCGGTGATATAAATGAGAGGTAGTTACTTAGACATTGTATTACATAACTTAGTATGTAATATCAAATTAATTTAAAACGTGACTAATAACTAATGCTATGTATTTAAGTTCGGGTTTATTTTGTAATGTAAATTAGGTTTAAAATAGACGGTAGAGTTTGAACGCTTATTCATTATTGCGGTTTATAGACGTGTATCTTAAGTATTGTGTGTAATTACTTCGGCAACCTATCATAATATTTTCATTAAAAAAGGACGAATTTTGATACAGACTGTCATCGTCTATTTCATAATTAGAAATTCATTTTCAATATTAATTTGTGTGAAAATCATGACGATGAAATCTCCTTTGACTGTGCGTTATCTGTATATAAGAGTTAAAATTCGTTATTCTACTTCTATTATAAATGTGAAAGATTTTTAGACTGAATGGACATGGATGGCTGCATGTGTATTTCTCTTTCTAGCAAAAACTGCCTAACCAGTTTCGATGAAACTTCAGATAAAAATAGTTTATAGATTAGCATAGCGTATATGGTAATTTTTATCAACATGCCATAAAAGGCGACTCGATGCTAGTTTTGATATTTTATTTGATATTTCACGATAATAATTTAGAACTTAGATATGATTATTAGAAATCTAAATAAAATATTTAAAAGATATACAGATACACGTTATTGTATTTATTAACAAAAATCAACTATTTGAGTTTTTAAAATGTTTTTCTTAGTTCCAATTTCAAAGTGATTTCATAACATCTGAAACATAAAACGGAATATCACAAAATCGTATAAAATCACACACAAAATTGAAGTGAAAGGAAATATTAGAAAAATCATTATTCCTTTTACGCCTAACTTGTTTAACGTCGAATGAAAAGTGTAGAATTTATGTCCCCCATAATACTCGGTTTCGGAAATCACTCGCCTTTTTATGCTGGCATCACGTCATTTTATTTACGCTATGTGCTTTAAGAAGGCTTTTAGAAATGGTTAAGCGTATAGGCATTATAAGGAATTGGTATTTTTTTTGTCGTGTGCATTTTTCTTAATCTTTTCAACTGACTACAAAGAGAAGCTTCTTAAGTCGTAGTGTTTTTTTTGTTTGTCACCTCAGAACTTCGGCATATCTAAAACGATTATCAAATTTCGTTTTTTATTTGAAATGGCATACTTTCAAATAAGTCGCATAGAAATTTTATCAAAATCGGTTTAGTTTAGTTTTAAAATAAATAAATCAAGTATTTTTTTATTGATTGTTTGAAGACAAAGGTTAATATCAAGTCTATTTGAATATTTAAATCTTAAAATAATACTTCGAAACCTATATGATATTTATTAAACATAAGGTTTCATAACAATAATAAAACTTCTTTCAATATTTAGAAAAAAGATAAATTTATTTTAAAGATAAACATAAAATTTATGTTTATCTTTAAAATAAATTTAATGTGCTGAATAAATCGTAGAACTTCGTAGACCCTCGTAGACGGCTACAAAAGTGCTACACAAACAATAATTATAAGTAGTATTTGTCGCATAACATTAATTTTTTGTTGTATGTAGCAAAAACGAAACATATAAAAATTTAATGCGGGTTCGAGTTTTGTTGTGTCCCAATTTTTCATTAAAACTGTAATATTGTTTTTGCGATTAATAAAAGGAAGAATGTTTATAACATAGAAAATACTTTTAAAATTGAAGCCTGAATTATATAAAAAAAGCACTTCGCTGTTTCACTCACACTTACGGTTACAACTTTGCTCATACGAGTCGTGGGGTGATGTAATATAGCCTATAACATTCTCTAAAAAACGGGTTATCTAACGCAAAATGGTAGCTTAAAAAATCTATAACCAATTGACATGTAACTTGACGATTCGAAAGTGCTTTAAAAAACCCATTTGAATAAAGTATTTTTAAATTTTAAAGGATTTGTTTTAATTTGATCATTAGATTAAAAGGTGACGCCCTACATACAACTAGATTCTACCTCTTTATAATTTCTACCTATTTTATTAGTGTACATAAAGCAGTTTATATAAAGAACAGTGTACATAAAGAACATTGTATGAGAGTTTGATTAAGTTTAGTGCGTTAAAGTTATTCCACTCTCGAAATATTTGATCACAATGTACATTAATTTACAATTGTAACATATGCGTATATAAATATGTAAAACGGCGTTACGCGGGATCGCTCGACAGATTTATAGGAGCCTGGGTCGCGTGTCCTATTGCGAGATATACTGCTGAACTGCGCGGTTTCTATATACACATACCTAGGAGTGTACCCTGTGGCTCAGTTATTGGAAATGGACGGATCGCCGGTTCAAATTTGATTCAGTCATTTTGGTGATAAGATATATATTTGTAAATTTTTTTAAAGGTTTTAATTGTATTGATGTCAGGCGTTTTAGTATGCTGCGTTTATTTAAATTTAAATACTTTTTATAAATATCTATGTTAAATTATGAATGTCTAATACTAGTATGATTATTTTTATATTAAACTATGTTTTATTAATTTAATTGTTTTAAGGAAAAAAAATGTATTTTAAAAATATATTTAATAATCAGAGGGATAATGATAAAACAGAAGAAAAATTAACGTGGGTGAAGTCGCGAACAAAAGTAAGTCGAACTAATATTATGAATGTGAAATTTATTATATTTACTTATTTTTAACGGATTTTTCAGAATGTGAATACATATTTGTAAATAACTAGTGACGCACCCCGGCGCTTCGCATGTATGGTTGTGGTTTTTTATAACAGCACATTACAAATCTTTTAGACATATATATAATTTTTCTTTTGAGTCACTGTGTTAATTGTTGCGTAATTTAAAAGATCTAAGCGTACAGAAGGCGGAAAGCAACTATGTTTTATAGTATAGTCTATTTTTCTTTACTTTATTTTGTAACAATACTCCGAACGAACATTCGTGATGTTTGATTTTACACTTTACAAATGATTCAGTTCAATCATTCAATCGATCATTTATTATCTCTTACGTGTGACTGGAAATACGTCATATTTTTTGCTAAATAGGACAAATAAAGAAAAATAGACTATATGGATGCTGATAAGCAATAATGTGTCAACCCACAAAAAGTCAAATTTTAAGATATTGATGTATTTTAATACGTCACCTATTTAACATTATCCAAACAAATTTCAAGTCATCTAAACTAAATAAGTATGGAAAAAAGTTTCTTAAATCAATGTTTCGTATTTCAGGTGCGTACCATATTTTGCAATTTATAAAATAATCTCAAATATTTAAAAATTTATTATTATATAACATATTAAATAAATCTATCTGCTTTTGATTCAATATACATTTTATCAAAATAGAAGAAAAGATGAATATATACGTCTTCAAACTAATTTATTAAGAATAGGTTTGACATCTTTAGACGCCATTTTCTCAAAACGAAGTCAGTGTGGCTTGACACAGTATTGCTTATCAGCGTCCATATGTAAAAAAAAAATTAGTTTATTATTTAGGTATACTCCAACAAAACTTTCGTTGGCTGCTAATAACATAAAGTCAAGATAATTCCTCCAAATAACTCAAATAAAAAAAAAATGAAAACAATTTCCTCAACAAAAAGCGATATACTCAAAACAGAATCCACACACACGAATAGACTTCCCGAGACGGAGTAGTTGGAACTTATATAAAAGATGTTTCAGGGTACGGAAACTGTTGTCATCGTCGAGTTGGAGGCTCTTTTGTGTACATTCAAAGTGACGCCATTTTAAGTTCCCCTCTGTAAACGCGAACCACTTCAATTACAGATGCGGGTGTTGTTATATCGGTTTTGATGTTACGTTACCATGGAAATTGATTTATATATATTACTTGATATACGTGTGGGGAGAATTACGCTTGTGAGTTTTAGTCATGTAACCATGTACGTATATAAGTGGGAAGAGGGGGTTTAAGGGGTCCGGTCTTTTCTTTCTTTATACGACTTACTTATATTTAGTACAGTGAAGGAATGGCAATAACAATGGTTTATATAGTTTCTAAATAACTGAGATTATCAGTTACAATTATACCATCTTAAAAACTAGTATAACTTTGTACATTTTGAACGTACAACCCCCCCATTTAGACCCTTTCTTTAGACGATCCCTTTCTATACGAATAGCTACGCCCGTGCTCCCAACTGATATAAAACAACGTAGTTACCTAGGATACGAAAACTATGTTGAAAATAAGGCACTGACTGTGAATTCTTTCAGGTGTAAAGTAATGATTAAAAAACTTATGTGATTTTTTATGCAATTTAAAGGAAATCGTTCAAAGACAATGGGATGAAATTGAAGCAAGATGTATCGACCGATGTAAGTTTCTCAAAAAGATAAAATTACATAATGTAAATAGTTAAGTCCTTTAATATCCAAGATGTATGGAAATTAACCAACCATTCAATTTTTACACGATCTTTATAATTCGAGAATTATTTTTACTAGTTTTATTCTCGCAATTGGCATAAAATCTGTAACCTTGTATGACCTAGGTTGCCTTACGTAAGCTGTTTCTGTCAAAAATAAAGGCACAATAAATTCTTTCAGGCTTAAAGCAATATCGAATAACTTATGTAAATCTTTATGAAAGACATAGAAAATACGTTTAATTTTTGCCTAAGCTGTGTTCACAATTTGACTTGTCAATAAAAGAATTTATCAATCGGTAAATTAATCCAACTTTATCTAGACCCGCTTGCTAGTTAAATATAGATTAAAAATGTATTAACAATCTAGTATTTTACCTTCGCATTATGAAAGCCTAGCGTGCCTAAACGTGGTCTACAACGAATTTGTCGCAGCCCCTTCGTGCTATGCCAACATAAATAATTTTTGGTGTTATAATAAAATTAAGCCGAGTTCCCAGAGCGCAAAACATTGTTGGATATTGTCTCGTATTGAATCTTGAAGATTTTAACGAAATGTGCCTTATTCCTAACGACATAAGGTCCGTTGAGTCATTTAGACGATTTTACAGTTTACAAAATAAATTTAAACGAGTTTTTCACGTGTTCGTTTCACTTTTGCCTCAGCTGCAAAATGTTCGGTATCAATTATTTATCGTTTTTTTTGTTTTTTTTTTAAATAGTTTTTATTAACTACGAATCGTGTTTAATTTTTTTTTAATATTGTATTCTTGGATAAAAAGAGATGACGTGAAATTCTAATTAAAAATTAATAAGAACGGGAGAAGTGGATAAAATTGGAGGAGGCCTAGCAAGGGGTTATTTAACAATACCTAAACTTTATATACATATATGTATTAATAAATAAATAAATAATAGCTAACACTATAATAAATTACTAACCCTAGATTAAGAACAAAATATTTTGTAATCATGCTAGTTTATAGGAAATAAAAAAGGCTTTATTATAAGAACGGGAATCAATGATAATACAATATGGTTATAGATATTTTAGTTAAAGTTCAGCAAATTAGGTACTAAAGTCCGCGACGTTGCCTAGCAACCAGCTAACAGCTATGACAGACAGAGTTTAACAGGCTAAAGAATCTTTGGCCTAACAAGTCAATTGACGGGCTGATCAAAGTTGGAAATGGGTACAGATTGAAATGAAACTATTTTAAACGGATTTAAATCGCGTATATTAATTATTTTTATCATCCCGACGTTTCGAGCACTTTGCAGCGTTCGTGGTCACGGGTAGACTAAGGTGACATTTGTCTATTTGAGATTTTAGAAAATATTATTTACAACTACCGCCAACGGTTTCTTAAATGATATCTTGAATAACGTTCCGGTTGCACGCAGAAGGCACTAACTGTATCTTTTGGTCTGGCAGTCTGTTGGACTTGGGATTTGACTGCCAGACCAAAAGATACAGTTAGTGCCTTCTGATTTCAATGAATAATAATCGCGAAAATCTAAGACAACGATATAATGGGTACAGAATTTTAACGTCAAATAGTAAGAATGTAACAATTTACAGAATTTAATTGTAAGAAAATTAATGTTAAAAAACGCAATTTTCTTCAGAATACTGACATGTTTGTTCAAAAAGGAGTCTTATGTTGTTTGTGGGTAGTTTTTTATGTATTATATTTTAATGTCTTGATAGGTTTATGTTTTTACAGAAAATTACACTTGGTTTACATGAACTGTTTATCATTGTTTTTACACTCTAAATCATTTATTGTGACCCATTTATTGAAACACACAGCTAATGTAAGGTTACCTAGGATAGGGTTTCTTGTCGGTTCTTCTCGGTAGAATACATTCTGAACCGGTAGTAGCTCCATTATTGATGTATTTTTTTTGTATTGACGATTCAAAAGTGCTCGTGAGAGAGTTGAATAAAGTATCTTTTGATTGTCATTATTTTCATTCATTATTACTACAATGGTTGGTTTTATATCAGTTACGAGAGTAAAACTTACAAGGTAATCTTTGCTTTATAATTATGAAAAATACTATTACTATACTATAAAAATACTTTAATAACTACGTTTTCAATTAGTGCGTCATCGATTGCTTCTAAGTATACTATAAAATTGTACATATTTCGTTTACAAAATTACAAGAATATAACTTTTACTGGGTTACACAGTTTTTATATCATTTATGAGAACTTACAAGTGTAATTTCCGAATTAGATGAATCGAATGATATGTTTCATAATTATAATTTCGGATTAAAGTTCCTCAACAAATAGCTTCAGAGATTACGCCCTACATACAAACTTATAGACATACATTGAAATAATTTTAAACAGATTTAGACTAAGGTGACATTTGTCTATTTGATTTCAAATCTACCAGTAGTTAGTCTACCATTGACCGCGAACGCAGTAAAGTGCTCGAAACGGGATGATAAAAATAGTTAATATACGCGATTTAAATCCGTTTAAAATAGTTTTATTTCAATGAGTAGTAATCGCGAAAATCTACGACAACGTTACAAATATACAATTTACAAATAACTTTCCCCTCTTATATTAGTATAGATTTCATATAAAATGCCTTTTTCTAAGTTTATTACGATACTACTTATAAATAAATCCGCCCGCTGCACGATACTAATTCTATTTGTCAAACATTTCGCGAATGTTGGCGGAGGCGAGATCGTTTGAAATAAGAATTTGTCGCTACACAAACAGACAAACAGGCAAATATTTGCGCTACATATCAAAGAGGTTTCAATATGTTATAACAAACAGCTTATGGTGCTTGTGTAAATATAAACTGCGATGCTTCTTTAGTTACGAGTGTGTTCCGTACAAAGTGAATTTTCCACCGACTCCCAAAAAGAGCCCGACTTCTAGAGCCTTCTAAATTTGAAGTGTTTTTATGTAACGTAGCAAACGTTACATACAATACGTGACAGAACTTCGTCATTAATTAGTATAAGTTTTTTTAAATCTGTTAAGTGATTTAGTTTTTTATTTAAAATAATTAGAATAAGTATGGTATTTCGAATAAAAATAAAACTTAACTGCGTATTTTGCTTTTGAATTCGATTCTAGTTTATTTTTTTTTGTAAAGTGTTAAATATTGTATTTAGGGTAGGGTATTTGATATTCGAAGAATGTTTGTAAATATCTTTTTTTCGTTCATAGTTTGTTTATTGAGGCAGATAAGGAAATCAGGTTACGACATCGACGTCTAGGGTATCAACAGATTTACATATTTCACGAGACGCGGCGAGGTGGTTTTATGGCACGAAGATTTCGAAAACAATGTTTCGTTTATGAAGTTTTAGCACCGCGAATGTGAAAATTAGCAACTTAAAAGGAAAGAGAAAATTGCATAATTTTTACTCAGGTAAAGTCGGCTGCGCAAAGCAAGGGAGAGTTAAAGGAGGTTTTGTATCTTATACTATATACTTGGTCTATATACATACATATGCGAATATCTATACTAAATATTATAAAGCTGAAGAGTCTACTTCTTTGTTTGAACGCGCTTATTTCGGGAAGTACGGGTTCGAATTGAAAAATTGTTTTTGCGTTGGATGAGGTAGGCGAAGGAAACTCACACACTCGCCACCGGATCACCAGTGATCTCGTGATCACGAAGGATGCAACTTCGTCGAAACGTCGAGCTATAAAAAGGTATTACTAAGATAAGTAATCGCGATAAAACCCGTTATTTTAAAATATGCACAAAAAAACGTTTAAAATCAAAAATCAAAATCAAAAAATACTTTATTCAAGTAGGCTCTCACGAGCACTTTTGAATCGTCAATACATGAAAAAACAAAAAAAAAATTACATCAAATAATGAAGCTACCACCGGTTCGGAACGTAGATTCTACCGAGAAGAATCGGCAAGAAACTCGATAGTTACTCTTTTAAAATATTGTCAATACATCACAACACAGTTTATGATTACAAATTGATTATTTATCCTGTACGAAATTCAGCATATACTAAGCCCACGCATCTTTATCGTCAACGTAATCTTGTATAGAGTAATATGCTTTAGCTATTAGAGACTTTTTAACATATGATTTAAATCTATTCATGGAAAACTGCAAATATTTCTGGGGGATTTTATTATAAAAACGAATACCTTGCCCCAGAAAGGAAACATTTACTTTGTGAAGTCGAAAACAAGGTGTTACAAGTTTATCTTTCTTTCTCGTGTTAATATTATGTTTATCTCTATTTCTTTCAAAATAATGAATATTTTTATGAATGTATACTATATTGTTATAAATGTATTGTGACGCAACAGTAAGTATACCTACTTTACTAAAAATATCCCGAAGGGAGTCTCGAGCTCCTAGATTATAAATACCACGAACAGCTCTTTTTTGTAAGATAAATACAGTATCTGTAGCACTACCCCATAGCATCAATCCATAAGACATGATACTATGAAAATAACCAAAATATACTAATCGAGCTGTATCAACATCGGTTAGTTGACGAACTTTTCTAACCGCGTACGATGCGTAGCTGAGTCTCCCCGTAAGAGAGAACACTCTTAACACTCGGGACTTAAGACATTTAATTAGACTTTAATCGTTCGATTTCTATAAAGTCATGGTTTGCAATTGACAGAAGGTTATAGACACAGAACAATTAACATCCATTAGGTGGCGCGTCTGTTCCACCATCTAGAACTATTTGGATAGAAAAATAAGTTTTAGACGTTAGAACAAAATGTAGATAAGCGAGCGAAGTCGCTAGCAAAAGCTAGTATGTTATAATTATTTTCTAAATACGAGTACAGCTTTAACACGTTCATATTTACTAACTCATAAAATTATTTGCGTCACAGCAAAGTTTAGTGCCATGCAAATTTTAAAATGCGTTGAAAACATACATATTACATCGCAATAGAGGTGGGAATTGTGAATCAAAGGCTTTTTATATATTGAGGTCAACGAACTACGCGCCCACGTGGAGGCTGCAATTGCGCAGTTTTGAAGACCCCTGTAGTGGGTTAAGATGTATACGAATATCTGCGTATGACAATAGGGTAAATGTACGAAATTGTTGACGTTTTTTTTTACAGGTAATTCGTTATTAGCGAATTAAAATTTGGTATTTTTATTATTGATGGCAATAATTAATTATTAAAAAATTAAAACTCGTGTAGCAACATTTATGTAACAGAAGTGAAACTTCTCAAAAAAAACATATAGCTTTCTTTCTCTTTCTACGTTATATTTTTCTAATGTCTCATGTAACGAAATACCTCAACGTGACGCGTGCCTAAATCACTCTTTATTCTCGTCCTATTAGTATCGAGTCACCGCGATCAAAATTGGCGAAAACCATAATAATAACTAATAATGATATGTAACTATAGTACTTGAAGTGCACTCGATGATAAAATTCAATTAAAAGCCATTAAGCAAAGAATTGAATTGATAAAATTCATTTTTAATTCATTTTTTAATCGAAATCGAATCGTTATAATATTCGAACATCTAAAATACTCCAATGATTCCATTTTTCCAGAACGTATTGCGCTATGAAAAACTAACAGGAGATAATTAAACGAGTTAATTGAAAAGAAATATCGAGTTAACTGTGTATTTGAAAAGAATTCAATATTTCAGCGAGCTCCATAACGGAGTATCCGAATACATAATTGAAATGAAACGTGAAAAAAATAAGCGAATGTTATGTTCCCTGACCATTGTCTGTGACTATATTGGAGTGTTATTATTATTATTCGTATTTAAAAATCAATGATATTTCATAACTATATGCGGATGCTGATAAGCACGATTCGGTATTTTTTTTATAAATATTTTCAAATTGCAATTTTATATGTCAAATAAAATATCTATTATAAATTATTTTGTATTTTATTTCATTAAACATTTTTCGGAAAAGATGCTTAAACTGTTTTCTTTTTTTAATATGAGTAAACAATATTTACATAATCTGAAAATATAACACAACATATTTACTTCAAAACAAAGTAATTATATTTCTCACCACAGAACCAGACCTAATTAAAGTGACAATTATGAAGTAATAATTGACAAGTGAGTTCTGGATGGGGGAGAACGACCGAGTCTCATAGCACAGATAATACAATTATATAAGATCTCTCGAACTCGAACTGACTTGCCATTGGTTAAATTAAGACTAAATTATATATTTTTGTATAAAACAAAACCGTAATTTATAAAAAATTAGGCTTTGCTTGCGTTCGTGTACATCTTTTATCCTGGACGACCTTATACTAGTCTATGTACCGGGAGCAGTATTTTTTTAAGATGACGTACCCTCTGTCCTTTTCTGTACTCTTGACAGTGTGTACGAAAATATTTTAATGATCGGTTTGAGAAATGACATTAAGTTGCAAATAAATTTGTATTTATTAATAATTATTATTAATAATGCATTTGAATTTATAATAATTTTGGACTAGGATATGGCGAAAACGATATTAGTCACTTAATTATTTAAAAAAATAATATCTTATATTTTCCGTAAAAATTATAGTGTACTTTTATAAACAGTTTCAATACAGATACAAAGTTTAAAAATTATTTTTACTATTATTTTCGAAAAGATATTATATAAAAAAATATTTTCCCATTTCTACGTACGACCTTGTCAACGATTTTATTATTAGTGCTTCGAGTATATTCCTCGCTATTGTGTTCAATGAATCGTCGTATCAAAAACGAAATAAAATACGAAAGAAGTAACTACAGTTAATAATATATATTTATTTTTGTTCGCGAATGATTGAATCTGTTCCATTTCAAATATCGAATGACACATTGAAGGTCGTGATTGAAATGTGAACGAATTGCTTATTTCATTTAGGTAAATATTTTTTGTTTATTATTTCTTGGATAAATTATCTAATTGAAATTCGATGAAGTAAAATTAGTTATATTACAGTTTGTATGTTCAAATAGATATAAAATTTATTTATAAGCTCTATTTATATTTATATTCGAATAAAATAATTTCTATTTACAAATAAAGTTTTACCTAATCGAATTTAATTTAAGAGAGATAAAAAAAATCTATGTACATATTCTTTATTTGGGAAAACGACATCCATACGGTGTTTCTTTTGTTAAATTCATTTTAAGTTAAAAAAAAAAAATTCAATTAAAATCACATAGTCGACAACAGATGCGTTCACCCTAAGGGAGCGTGTATTTAGGTGACCTATATTCGTCCCTTCGGAGCACTGTGTACGAAAGTGCAATCAAACCACGGCTGTGCGTAGAACCCCTGATAAGTATTTATGACTGGTTGTACTTAATTTTAATTAATTGGAAAGGGTTCCTGCGCTGGATTTGCTTTAAATTATTCATTTATTTCGGAAGGTTTGTTTTCGTTCTTAGCGTTTTAAAAAAGCTGGCGTCACTTTTGTTTAACTATGACGTCATAAACGATATTACAATTAGTGGTCGTCTAGCGGTCGGAATTCGACCGTAGTTCATTAAATTTTCAACCGATTTCAAGATTGACCACGGATAATGTATTCTCAATTTGACAACGGATTTTAATAATAAACAAAAGAGTACATATGCGTGTGTCCAATACATTCTTGCGCGAGAAATAATTTTTTTTGATGTAATGTGTTTTTTATGCATAATTTAAAAAATATTAGCATTCTGTGCTCCTTCCTTACATAACTATAAGAGTACGAAATTTCATACCCCTCCGTCAGCGCAATTTTCGTAAATAGGGGTAGAAAGTTTTTGCTTCACGATTTAATATATGCATAAATTGTAACAAAAATTAATAATAAATAAAGCATATCATTCTTTCTATTTAGGATTTATAAAAGATTAACCTTTTCCTCCGGTTTTAGTCGAGTTTTTGTCCGGGATAACTGTCTAAAAGTTATTCTTAAATTCCTTGTAAATAGTACATTTTTCTGGATGAATACCGTATCTTTTGTATACATTAAATTTTGCAAACACTTATATATTTTAAAATTTCGCGATTTATACTATTCATAATTAATATTTAATATAACTAATGGTAGTAATACCTTTTTATTGGCCGACGTTTCGACGAAGTTGCATTCGTCGTGGTCACGTGCTGACTGATGATGATGATTGCATACACATCAAGGATACATAAAGAGCAGTTTATGCTAAATTTAATAATAATCTGTTAATTAGTTTGGTAAGAAAGCGTAACCAACAAACAAATTCGCATTCACATATATAATATTACTTATATAATAATATATCAGCGTAAACTACTTCCGCTGAATTTTAATTAAAAATATACAAAATTGTATAGTTATTTATATTATTTAAAATTATGTAACAGTACGGTGATGAAATAAGTTAAGAGAAACTAGAGATCGAGATAGTATCTTGTTGGCTCTCCAATTAGTAATCGATAGTATGAAAAAAATATATATGGAAAAAGGATACCTAGTGGTTAGAACACGTCGATCTCAACTGATGATTGCGGGTTCAAACATCGGCTAGCACCGCTGGTATTTCAAGTGCTAAAATAGTGTTTAAATTCATCTCGAGCTCGGCGGTGAAGGAAAACATCGTGAGAAAACCTGCATGTGCCGGGAGAAATTCTGACACATGTATATCCGCCAATTCGCAGTGGAGCAGCGTGGTGGCACTAAAACCTTCTCCTTAATAGGAAAGGAGGCCTTTGCCCAGCAGTGGGACATTTACAGGCTGTTACTTTGCTTGTTACTTGAGTTTCTTGACGATTCTTCTCGGCACAATCTACATTCCGAACCGGTGGTAACTTCATTATTGATGTAATTGTTTTTCGTAATGACTGTTGGAAAGTGCTCGTGAGAGCCTACTTGAATAAAGTATATTTTGATTTTGATTTTTTTGATTGAACCCAAACCTACAAAACATTTTCAAAGAAATATTAGATTTATCATAAACTATGTTAAATAAACCATAAATAAGTTCAAAATTAAATAACAGTTTGAAACCATAATCGTACCCAGCAAACGTACTGTAATGCAGTGAAATAATTATTTTTGAATGCATCCATTTTCGGATTAGAAGCAGTCCTTTGAGGGATCCAATTTATATGCAATTCGGTCCCTCTGGGCTGTTCATGGGGGTAGATTATGGAGAAATCGAATTATACTCTCGTTATACCTGATGAATGAGCTATGCAGCTCAATGCCGACCACCCAGAGCTTTATTTAAAATATGATTATGATCGTACCAACTTAATTTGGTTGGGTTATATGCGTATTTTTTTTCTTTACGCTTTAACTGGATTTGAGCACAGACTGATAGATTATGTTTTTTTTTAATTATGAATTGCGAATTTTATTGTTTTGTTATGTTGTTATTATTTTATTCAATGTAGTGTTCATGATATACCTAGCTGTGCCCCGCGGTATCGCTGGTATTAATTTAAGGAAAATCTATATTTATATAATGTTTTTCTTCTCTACTTGAATTTGATATTGTTCACTATTTCATTGGTTTCAATTTTGTTTTTACGTAACCCTCTTTTTTATTTATTAATTCAAATGAATTAAACTTTTAAAATAAAAACACAGGCTAGTGTGAGCGAAAGTCTCGTTAAAAACTCCAGCCGTTTTAGAGACTAGTAAAACAAACAAACAGACATACAGACAGATAGACCAACAGACAAATGGATGCTTATAAGCAATAATGTGTTAACCCACAAAAAGTCAAATTCGAAGATATTGATATATTTTGATACTGCATCACCTATTTAACATTATTAAAAAAAAATTAAAGTCATATACTCAAACTAAATAATTACGGAAAAAGGTTTCTTAATTAATTGGTTCGAATTTCAAGTGCGTTCCATATTTTGCAATTTATACAATAACCTCAAATATTAAAAAAAAACTTTTTATTAGATAATATATTAAACTTAAATAATTAATTATACCCTTTATCAAAAAATAAAAGAAATGATGGATATGTGCTTCTTCAAACAAATTTGTTAAAAATGGGTTTGACATCTTTAGACGCCATTTTCTCAAAATGAAGTCCGTGTGGCTTGACACAGTATTGCTTATCAGCGTCCAAATATTTCAAAAATTATGTTATTGATGTAAGTGCCGTATATACTTTTATATGAATTTAGTTGAAAGTTGTTAATTTCAAATTACAAACAGCCACTCAAATTTTGTTTATCTGTATGGATAATTATATTTTTTGTGGCTCTATTTTTTATGGAAAACAAATATTTGTTTAAGCAAATACAATTTCATTTTTAACAATAACATTACAAGAACATTATCTTAACTTAACAACATTTATTAAAATAACAATAATAGATAAAAAATAACAAATATCAAATAAAACCTCTTTTATTCAACTCTTTATATTTAGTATCTGTAGCCGCGTTATCTAATTGATGTTAAAAGAAATTAAGAAAAAAAAAGACAACTTTTTCGAAACGCACCTTCATATTTTTTGCACAGATAACCGAAAAGATTGTAATATCGATAAATTTTGGCGGGAAATCGAGTGGAATCGCTTTGAATGGACAATGTTGATTTATTAGAGCTGATAGTCGCGGGCATAAACGTAAATTTAAAAATCGCTTTCAGAAAAAACAAGATTGAAATTTATGATAATACAAAAACTGGGTTATTGGTTTCGTTATCGAATTTTTGCCTAATTTTAGTGTTTTTATTTTTTTTTACAAAGCACGAGCGAATTTTTATTTCGTTGGGCGCAATATTAAAATGTTTTTTATTTTTTGTTCGTTTTTGTTTGCTGTTATCGTTCTATTATAATAAAACTGTCCGCGTTGATAGCTTTGTGTGTTTAATTTATTGGGAGAGAATTTTGGTGATTTGAATGTCATGGCGTTAGATGGAAATGAAAATGTTTTGATAGCTAGATGCAATTGACCTTGAAGACAATGTCTAGGGTCCTGTACCTGTCCTGTAGAGTGCCATATTACATAAGTCTTCGTTGTCCGTTTGTCTGTATGTACGTCCGTCCGTCTCTCAGCTAGCTATATCTTATGCGATTCATAAGATAGGTAAAGAGTTGAAATTATCACAGAATATGTATTTCTCTTGTCACTATAACAACAGATAATAAAAACCGGTCAAGTGCGAGTCGAACTTGCACACGAAGAGTTATTCATTACATATTCTTATATCATATCTTTTATCAATCGTAACTGGTAGAGTTGAAATTATATTATATTTATATTGCCACTATAACAACATATATTAAAAACCGTTCAAGTTTGAGTCAACCACACGAAGGATTATTTATTTATTATACTAGCGGCCCCTTGCGGTTTCGCTCGCGTTTAACATAGCATTTTCATAGAAACTTCTAACCTCTGTATTAACATACAACTCGCGTTAGGGGTCGAATTTTGCAAAATTTCGTCTTGATGAGCACCTACATCAAAATCAAAAAATCAAAATCAAAATATGCTTTATTCAAGTAGGCTTTTACAAGCACTTTTGAATCGTCAATACAAAAACAAAAGAAAACTAAACACTAATTAATTAATTAATTTACCACCGGTTCGGAATGTAGATTCTACCGAGAAGAACCGGCAAGAAACTCGATAGTTACTCTTTTTAAAAGTTTTACGATGGGTACATACATTTATGAGTTACAAATATATTAAATACCCTGTGTGAATCCAGCTTATACTAAATCCAAGCATGTTTATCATCTATATAATCTTGAACAGAATAATATGCTTTAGCTACTAAGGATTTTTTAATATGTACTTTAAATTTCTTTTTTGTTCCTTAAAAGAACCCCCAAACAAAATTTAAAGCTCCTAAGACTTGTAGTTTCTAAAATTTCGTGATGAGTATGTGAGTGATCTTTCGCTTATATATATATGTATGTATAGATTGTTTGTTTATTAATTTGTCTTTTTTGTGAACTGTAATAGTTATCGTTATATATAGTTACAAATAGACAAAAACTTATGACACTCATTTTTCGTTTAGGGGTTAAAAAAATTAATAACATTAGGCAGGTTGCCTTATAAAAGCGAATACAGTTTTGGACCGTGTCTCCCGGGAACGCTGAGACAATAACTGAGCATCGGCTAACGTCGTATGTTAGACAAATCGCCGAATTAACTCCCAACTTCTGCCAAGTCACTTTGCTTAAACTTTGTCGTTCTTAAGGGGTATCGCATTTGGATTTTTTAAATCATTTTTTTTTATTTGGATATATTTTTTTGTGTGGAGCTATTTTTATTTTTTATTTATCTAAACCTGGGGTACGTGGGATTGCGTCAAGAGCGAGCAGCAGTTTTTTAACTAAGATAATTAATTAAGTAAAACAGTAAGCCAACAGTTTGGTGCTCTATTTATCATTCATGTGATAAAGGTATGCGAAATGATATTTTATTACTAAAGATGTGTATATTATGATCCATTTACAACTTTGAAAAGCTTGTCGATTTCCTTGTTGGTTCATAATTCTTTCGCCTGTTATTCAGTCGTTAGCTGGTTGCTAGACAACTTCGTCCAAAGTCGTCGGCATTCTGGGCAATATATATCCATGATCTTATTATCTATGGTTATATAATATAATTGGGTAAACTTATGACTCATAAAGAAATAATTCCCATTATTTATCATTACAATGCATATGTGGCAAATAAAACCTAACATTTTTAGCGAAAAATAATAACGTAATGTAAAAATTAAGAACTAATCCTACTACATATTGTGAACGCAAATACTTGTTATAATAAATGAATGTATAAATAGATAAATAATTTTTCTCTATCACGCAAGAACCATTACACAGAATGCGATGAAACTTTACAATAATACAGCTTACACTCGGATGCTGATAAGCAATAATGTGTCAACCCTCAAAAAGTCAAATTCAGAGATATTGATGTATTTTGATAATGCGTCATCTAATTCAATACATTACAAAAATTTGATGTCATATAAACGAAA
This sequence comes from Hypolimnas misippus, assembly GCA_037950945.1. Lineage (NCBI taxonomy): Eukaryota > Metazoa > Arthropoda > Insecta > Lepidoptera > Nymphalidae > Hypolimnas > Hypolimnas misippus. Next base: position 12,152,354 of record JBBEEQ010000011.1, read on the forward strand.
TCAGTACGGAAAAAAGTTTCTTAATTGTTTCGAATTTCAAGTGTGTTCCATATTTTGCAATTTATACAATAATCTCAAATATTTAAAAAACAAATATTAGATAATATATTAAATTTATCAATTTGATTTCAATTCATTATACCTTTTATCGTAAAATAGCAGAAAATATATATAATTCTTCAAACATATTTATTAAGAATAGGTTTGACATCTTTAGACGCCATTTTCTCAAAATGAAGTCCGTGTGGGTTAACACAGAATTGCTTATCAGCCTTAAAAATAACACAATGGCAACATTTTATTAATTATTTTTATCATTAAAAAATTGTAGAGTAAAGTTGAAGAAACACAAAGCTAGATTTTATAATTTAGTCTCCCCCTTAAATGATGTTGCAATTGTAATAACAGTTTTACAATATTGAAAACCGCAATATGCTGAGCGAGCTAGCAATGGAGCTCCTAATAACTATTTTATAAAACTAATATAAACTTTAAGACGATAATACACATGAGTATTTAGTGCGTCAATAGTCGAACTATTATTGGTCAAAATATTTCTGACAACTTTATCAATTGAGTCGACAAGATGGCTACGTCGTAGCATATGAAAGATCTACGAGCCTACAGGGTTTCGTAGCTATTGACATATTCGTTAATTCCTAGGCGCGAATCCGCTCGCGGATTTTTTAAATTTTGTTTTAAAATTTTACGTATAAATTATTTACTTCACTATTAGTTACATAAACGCTGTACATTGGTAGGTAGATAGCATTAAATAAACCATAAAGGTATGTCATTAATACTAAAAGTTTAAAATATAATAATATATTGTAAATAAATCAAATGAAATGTAGTGAATTACGCATATTTATTGTTGGTTTAATTTTTTTAATGGTACGTAAAGATTATCTATGGAGTGTTTTTTCAAAGTTGTTTTGATGTTTTTTTAATATAATATAACCTTCGACCATCTAAAATACTCAAATGGTACCATAATTAAAATAGGGTTAGTGATGCCAAATATAACTTTGCTCATACAAAATTCACACTCTGTCTATACTAATTTTATAAAGTTTGTTTGTTTGTTTGAACACGCTGATCTCAGAAACTTGAATTGAAAAATTCTTATTGTGTTAGATAGTTTATTTATTGAAAAAGGCTATAGGCTATATTACATCACGCTACGACTCATAGGAGCGAAGAAGTAACCATAAACGCGAGTGGAACCGCAAGTACCCGGCCTGCGTAGCAATACCACTTAAAGCATATAGATTTTCTGTTAAACCCTCGTGAGCGTCCCCAGAACACTCTACCAAAGTGTCATCACAATACGATCAATACTTTCGGAACGCTTAGAGAATAAACATACAAATATTTTTATTTACATAGATAAATTAGTCGATCATCGTGACTTTGTCTACGTAGAGACTTTCAACCCCTATTTTCAAGACGAGAATTATACTTCTAAGTTTTGCTTACAGATTTTAATAAGATTTTAAACATTAATAGCTTCATATGTTTACGGTAACTTTTATTAGGTTACAGATTTAGTGCAGATTCACACGGTCGGACACCTTGACATAAAATTGAACTGAGAAAATTTAAAATAAATAGAATTTGAAATAAATATTAAATGACAGTCGATATCATGACTGTCATTCATATTATTATTTACTTATGAAAACTGTTTGAAAATAATGCAAATAATATAATTTTTAAAATATTTCATGTCCTAATTTCATTAACGTCTGCCACCATGCCGTGACGTTCGTCGTCTGGCCGACTATAGGAAAGTACCTCAACACAATTAATATTTAACTCTCAATTATATCACGAGTCCTTAATTGTGCCCACTATAAGCAAAAAAGTAGGTAATCAAAATTTTAAATAATTTTCATATATTTGATTTGTTTACTAAATCAATTCGTTTATCGAAACCTAACAATTTTTTAGGGTTCCGTACCTTAAAAGGAAAAACGGAACCCTTATAGGATCACTTTGTTGTCCGTCTGTCTGTCTGTCTGTCTGTCTGTCTGTCTGTCTGTCTGTCTGTCTGTCTGTCTGTCTGTCTGTCTGTCTGTCTGTCTGTCTGTCGGGATGTCAACCCTTTTTTCTCAGAAATGCATAGACGTATCATGTTGAAATTAATATCATATACTCAAGTCTACGATGACATGCGGCCGTGAAAATATTAAAGTTCTAAGTCAACGCAATCAAAAGATAATGGAAAATATGTCGTATATTTTGACCATTTTAGCGTTTTCGCAAGGGAATCAAAACCTATAGGGTACTTCCCATTGACCTAGCACGATGAAATTTGGCAAGAAGTAAGATCTTATGGTACAAATAAAGGAAAAAATCTGAAAACTGTAAATTTTTGTATGTATGTTTGTCTGTTTGTAAGTTTGTCTTTCAACCTTTTTCTCAGAAACGCGTGAAGGTAACAAATTTTTATCAACGTCAAGTACTCAGAGTTGTAATTACTAAGAGCTGTGAAAAAATCAAACTTCTAAGTTAACGCAATCAAAAGATACGGTCATTTATATCACATATTTTAAGTATGATAGCGTTTTTAACGTTTTCGCAAGGGAATCAAAACCTATAGGGTACTTCCCATTGACCAAGCATTATGAAATTTGGCCAGGAGCAAGGTCCTTTAGTATACATAAAGGAAAAAATCCGAAAACTGTAAATTTCTGTTCGTGTGTCTGTCAGTCTGTACGTCTGTCTTTCAACCTTTTTCTCAGGAACGCGTAAATGTATCAAGTTGTAAATTGATCAAGCGGAAAATATATTAATCTTAGAATTAAAATTATATGTACTTGTAACAAATTAACATAGAAGTTGACCATGGTCAAAAAAACAATTTTACAAACACTGAGAAGAAATTTGTATCAATACGAAAACATTAAAAAGCAGCAAACTTCTATAAACAACGCAATGCAATCTATATATCGCAGCTAACAAAATGATAGCGCGATGCAGCGTACAGCTAATGCCATCTATTACAACATTATGACATTAACTGTGATATAATTCTGCTCGATTAATAAAAATTTTTATTTTAATTATTATTTAAACGCGCTAAAAATTATAAAATAAACTTTTAATTTAAAAGTTTTATCGTCGATTTATAACGTCATTACGTAATTAACATTCAATATAAGAGCTTCACGCGATTTTATTTAAGTACTCGTATTGACTTAGTACGAAAATTTTAAAATTAAATTCAAACAGATAGAGTTATTTAATTTACTTATTTATCTACACATATAAGTCTTCTGGTTATTAGTAATATAATTATTTATTTATAAATAAACAATTAGTTTTGTTCGAATTAAGGACTAATTATTTTCGTCTTGGCAACACTAATTTATATTTCGATATTTTGATTGATAATGTAAATCTTAATATTTTATGAACGTAGTGCAGTGGTAGTGGAGTGTAGTAGAATATAAATAAAAATAAAACGAGAATAAAATATAATATAATTATGTTGTTAATGTCAAAGTCAACAAGTTAGTTCATTGAAATTGTCAAGAGATGGCGCTAGGTGTATCCTGAATCGCGCTATAACTTTTTTTTTGAGAGTATAAGGTGTATTAGTACTTAAAATAAAATTTTGTGTTTCCATGGATTGCATCCATGATCGTGTTTTAAATTAAAGTGCGCCTAAGTAGTTTCAAAATAGTTTTTGGGACGTGATCCATATTTACATAATATTTGATTATATTTAAGCGACTTCTAAAAAGGAGTGTTTTCAATTCGACCTTGTATTTAATTTTTTTTATGTTTGTTCGCCGATTATGCCGCCATTTGGGTACCGATTTTCAAAATTTTTTTTTGTTTGAAAAGGTATACTTCCAAGGTGGTCCCATTGTCTTCAGGTCAGGATCAGATGATGGGATCCTGGAGAAATTGATTCCTTCAATTTCTCCAGGATCCCATCATCATGAAGTCAAATATTACAGGCAAGCGTATACCGATTTAGGTATTTTTGATAGTAACTTATGTTGGAACTGATGATGAAGACCACAAATGGCGTAGATGGGTTAGTCTTATATAGATTTCTATAAGTTTGTACGGAACCCTCGGTGCGCGAGTCCTACTCGCACTTGACCATTTATTTTCTATGATATTTAAAATTTGATAGGTGAAAATCGAATTATACGAATTAATTCGATAAAATTAATGTTTTTTATACTATAACTAAACAATTTATTACAAATTTTACTTTTTCAATAACATTTTGAAAATCATAAACTAGCACTGTTTTAAAAATATGAAACAATTAAGGATTATATACAGCCTTGACTATACATTTTAAATAGATTCTTACTTCGCCCTATTGTACAGCATTGAGGCACGACAAAAGAACCGTTTAGTCCAAAATTTCGGCTACACAACACTCAAACGATATTTTCGGCATTGTGCGAACCGTCTTAACCGCGCAAACCGATTCGCACGAGTAAACGCGAGTGACACTTGAGGCGTTGAGCGCGTAGTTGGGTTTAAGTCTAGGTTAAAATCCTACAATGGGCAAACCGCATTCACGCCCCTAATGGGTCGGAGTACGGCGACGAGATTTAATTCCAATCCGAAACACATCAAGTAATTAGAAATAAAAAGTGGGAACAGCAGGCGACGAGTGTGCGGGAGGAATAGAGTGACAATAATTTTAGAAGATAGGTATTATAATTTTGCACTATGAATTAGGATTATTTTTTTATTAATGAAAATTGCAGAAAAATAAATAGGATCTTTATGTTAGGTCATCTGGAGGCAAGGTATTTGTTTTCGTAATAAAATCCCGCAGAAAGTCTTATAGTTTACACGTAATAAATTGAAAGCATATATTAAAAAGTCCTTAATAGCGTAAGCATATTATTCTCTATAAGATTATTTTTGTTAGATGATAAAGATGCTTCGAATTAATATAAGCTAGATTCACACAGGGTGTTAATTATATTTGTAACTCTTTAAGTGTACGTATTGTAAAACATTTTAATAGAGTAATTATCGACTTTCTTACTGGTTCTTCTCGGTAAAATCTATGTTCCGAACTGGTGGTAAATTTATCATTTTTATCGTTTCGGTATTGACGATTAAAAAGTATTTGTAAAAGCCTACTTGAATTAAGTGTATTTTGATTTTGATTTTTCTATTAAGTTATCAACACCACATTTATGAGTACAAAGTTGCAGAGCTGCAGTACAAATAGGTTGTCAACTTACACGTAAATGCAGGGATAAGTAGGAAATAACGGATAGGATGCGAATGCGATTCATGTGTTCTCACTTGTCGTAAGAAACGCCGTACTAGATACCCACTTTACGCCAATTCTCTGTAAAACTGTGGTACAATCTTGGTTGATTCACCTTCGTTGATATACGATATAGTGAAGTATAGTTATGTTATACCACAGATTTCAATAAGTACTGATTTAACATTTCGATTTAGATGTTAGCAGTATCTCAAAATTCCCTATATTATCTCAAATGTTATATGCCAAGTAAAAAGAAAATAGTGTTTTAATTAAACTTTTAAAATTCAATTTATATTAAGCAAAATGATCCTTGTTACTTCTTCTACGTAAAAATTTAGATCTCCTATTGATAGTCTTATATTTTAATTTCGCAAAATATTATATATATCTTTAACATCATGTTGCATGTGCATAATTGAGGCGGGTTAGCGACCGATTACTTATTTAAAACATAAATTTATACTTTTATAAATGTATACTCACTTTATACTTCGCAAGGTATATAAATACGAGTATACTGTTATATCAAAAAGTTGGTTTAAAAATAATATATAATTCCACGAAACCTTAAAAAAACAGTGCCCCTACACGTTAACATGCGGGCAACATTAATTAGTAAACAGTCGGCCGTCTGAGTGTAACAACAAAGCGAGATTTTTCTTATGTTTCGTGAAAAATCTCTGGAGCCGTTTTTAAAAAATCCCGTACTTTAAATACACGTGCTTATGTTATTTTCGTTTTAAATTGTCATTACGGCCGCGACGGTGGAAATATTTATATTACTTACCCTATTCAGTTTCAAAAACCTCATTAGATGGTAGGTAGCATTTCGCAAGCGCTGCAGTCAGTAATTTTATGTAACTTGTAATAATTACGCGGAAGGGAACAAAAATAGTGTTTTAGCATTTTCTCTGGTCTCGTCGACTTAAGATCTTGAATTTAATGACGTTGAATTAATTAGTTTTAAAGTTACTAGTTAAGGTCCGGTTTTCTAGTGACTTTTATTTTGTCGTATGACGTCACTGAAACGTTGTTTATTAACGTCTGGTTTCAATGATTTTATAATTATAGATACGTTGGCACAAAGATACTTAATGTCATATGAGTATGACATTCTGAGGAAGCTAGCTGGTCACTAGGCGACGTCATCCAAAGTGATCAGCATATCTATAATTATATAAGGTACATACAATTTTAAAACAACATGAAAATATGTAAAAACTGGAGATAGATTATTAAAATGAACTGTAAAATAATATCGTTGTCTAAAAATAGAAAAAGTTTGTTAATTTAATGTGGTATGGTAGTCAAAATATTATTCAACCCCGATATCCGTTACATTTATTATTATATAACCGCCACTGTTTTGTGCACACCACACATATGTATAAAGAAAAAAAATTAAGAACATTATAAAAAAAAATAATTGTATTGTAGTTATTGTAATTAGCGTGAAACAAACGAAATCGTCGCCTTTTGTTATTAAAAATGATGAAGTCATGTTAATAAATAAAGACACATTTATTTCATTATTAAATGTTTATTAAGTTTCATTGCGATATTAAAAAAGAAAATTCTATTGAAAAGGAAACAGACAAGAAAACTTTACAATACTTTCAAACTTATATTTAAACTATAAATCATAATTTCGAAACTAATACGATACAAGAAATATTACTCAGATGTTCGAACACCCCCGCGCCATGTTTTACGAAGTTAGATATTTAATAATGCACAGAAGCATAACTCAATCTTTTGTCTCATACAACGTGTCATCACGGCTCCTTGCATTTGCGTGCATGTCTTGCCGCTGACAGAGCTGTCCAAAGTTGGTACCCTTCATACTTAACTTGTACTTAAAACACACCTGAAACTCGTTGGCACCCTACTGTAACACGTCACGCGTCGTCCATTGCGTATTCGCTTCGAAGTTATGAAATGTTTTAATACGAAAATCGGCAATGGATTTGTGAATATGTTGAGAGATGGTTTCGAGCGGTTTCGTGGTAGGTGTTTCGTTGCAGCTTTTGTAATAAATTTCCCAGTTCAGTTTTGGTTAATATAATATGCCACCTTTGTTAACATGCACAGTAACCAAATATTGGTGTTGGTAAGTTTTGAGACGGCTGATGGGCGCATTCATTAAGCTTTGACGCTTTTAACGCTTTAGCGCAGTCTTAGGTAACGAACGTTTAAGACGTTTCCAGAATATTCCATGGAAATAGTCACATTGCCTTAATGAGATTAGTAATATTGTTATATATTCGTCTGATTTAAAATAGCCAAAAATATTTACCCTTATATATACACTAACTTCTCGCGGTTTCAATCGCGTTTATGGTTATTGCTTCGTTTCTTATGAGTTGTAGTGTGATGTAAGCCTATAACCTCCCTCAATAAACGGGCTAACCAACTCAAAAGAATTTGACAAATCGGAGTAGTTTGGGAGCCTATTCAATGTAAACAAACACGCAATCAAATCTTTCCTGTCTGTAACATTAGTGTTGATGCCTATATTTCTTTTGTACGTGGGTGACGTATATACTTTATCTATAGAAAGTTAAGCAAGACAACATTTGCTGGATTCACTAGTATTTATATGGGAATATATTTTAATTCAAATGCAAAATATACTTTATTCAAATAGGCTATTTACAGCACTTTGAATCGTCAAGTTACATCCATTGGTTATAGAATTTTTTTAAGCTACCAATAAGTATTATGAATTACGTTATTACTATAAAAAATAATATTGTATTGATTGTCAAGATTTATTGTCCGCTATCAATTTTAACATAAACTACAGATTTAGAAATCCTAAAACATTTAATATCAATCTGTATTTAAATAATGTATCCCATAATAACCCCATCGCCAGAATGTGTCGTACTTACAATGATATTGCCGCTAGTAATGACTCCATTGACATTTTCGAGAATAAGTTTCGTATATTTAGAAGGTGTTTGACGAATTCAATCTTTAACTTGACTTGGCTTAGTATGTAATATATTTGACATTGTTATTTAATATTATTTATAATTTTTTACTTATAATTAATTTTTTTTTCTTAATTTCCCATTTGACATGAAACATTTAATATTCGTGTGATTTTTTTATTTCTTTAATGTTTACTTGTAACAGCTTCAGCCTTTGTTAACTGTGAATTCATGTATTCTTGCTTGATGTGTACACAAATATTAGGGTTTAACTAATTTTCGAACTTTGTAATTTATTATTTAGATATTTCATATCAGTAATTACCTGTCTTGTGTGCCATATGTAATACTTAAATAAATAAATAAATAAATATTATTTTTTGGTCGAACCGTTAACTATATATACAAGAGTATTATTATCTATATACCTTTCATAAATTATGCATAAAAAATACATTAAATTAATAAAAAATATTACACACACTACCATGTATTTGACACACACATACTTACTCGTATGTTTATTGTTAAAGTCTGTGGTCAATATGAGAATAGATTATCTGTGGTCAACCTTGATATCGGTTGATAATTATATAATGTACTACAGTTTTACAGGTCTTTTAATATATACTACGCGGTGTCCACATTAAAAGGGATAGTATTTTAAGTTATGTAATTTTAATTATGAATAAAATGTTTAAAAGCTTAATATAAACTAACATTAGCCGGAACGAGCGTTGTATTAGTTATAAAAGTAAGTTTTAGAAGGTTGTCCGGTTATTGTTAGCAAAAACTAGTCAAAATAATTACATAATTATTATTATTTAGTACAGTTAAATGAAAATAAAACTACTAAGTTATATTCTAATCAAGTTTACTCAGAAACCAGACCTTCATAGCATCGAGTTTTTATTAATTTAACATAAAAAACTTATTCGAATACGAAATATCTAAGCGTATTGTACTGCGGAATATTCAACACATAAACAGAATTGGTTATTCGTGAATAGGCCAACTTGCGAACAGATTGACAGTGAATAAATGGTGAATAACTTTTATTCATAGCGACGGAGCGTTTCGTATAAATGTGACGACAAAAGATACAATTGTGGCTTTTTTGTATGGATATTGCGTGGAACGAAAATTGTGGCTTGGGGCTACTTTTAACATGTCCTTCGTATTTACTTTTCACATGATTCCGGTGAAGCCTTAAACGAAAATTATGTATTTGATCTGAATGTCCTTAACTAAATGTATAATTACCTACAACATTTAATTCGTGATGGTAAAATTCTTTAAAAAATCAATATGGCGGATTTTATATGCTTTAGTTTGGGAGTTTCTAAAATTTTTAATTATTTAAACCATGTTTTTTTTTCACAGGTTCTAGTGGTGTGACAAAGAATGATATCGTTGGCCTTGCTGACACCTTCGCTAGCGTTAAGTTCGATTTTCCCATACAAATATTGGATCCCCGTTTTTTCCCCTTTGGGGGTGAATTTTGAATTATCCTTTTTTACGGCTGTTCACATTATAATAACTATCTGCGTGGTATCTCAAATAGTGATTTGAGTTGTGTGATGATTTGAATTTGAGTCAGTCTTTTTAATTGAATTTAAAAAAGGAGAAGATTCTTAATCCTCCAAGAACTTTTTTTATTAATGTTTGGCGATTACTGAAAAGGCTACATCGACTTGTTCAATCTTTTTTTTTGTTCTCAAGGGTATAATTCCATATTAGAATTATCATCAAAATCGGTTCAGTAGTTTGGCTCGAAAATCAAAATGGAATAAGTATGTAATTCATTGCGAAATTACGTAGTTTTCTTTTGAAATCTTTTTTTAAAATTTTGTATGTTAACAGATAAGGAAATCCACAATTTCTGTGTCGGGCAGCAAGTCTAGGCTCGATTGAACGCGATGGCGCGTTAAAGGAATTGTACTTTCTTTTGCGAATTGAATTATTGTGATTTTTTTCTACTTTTAGCTCGTCGGCTCGCACATTCTTGTTTATTGTGTTTTCTATTGATGTTTAAGAGTGGGTAAGTAAATGTTTTATGCGAATTTAAGTGAGTGAGTGTTTTTTGTGTAAATTAATAAGGCAAGAAGTGTAAGACTGTTTTTACACGTGAAAAACAATCTTAACACCTTTTGTGTTAAGTGTATATCAGGTTTCATGAATGTGTGTATATGTGTGACATTTTTACCGACTACAGAAGAGCGAAGGAAGGGTTAATATTTTAACAGTTTATGTATGTATGTATATATGTTAGTTTTTATAAATGAGGTTATAGTACATTACATATCCTATATATTATTTCTATAAATATAATAGATTTTACACGTAAGTTTCTGAGCTAGTAAAAATGTCTATGTAAAAAAATATGTTTAAAATGTTAATAAACGAGCAAAAGTGAGACTATGCTACAGACAGCGCTGATGTATTTATTAATATGTTAATAATAAAATCTTAATTATCGTGGTCGGCTTACAGTTTTCAAACTTTATCTCTTGTTATTTCCTTGATATATAAGACCCTCAGCTTATCGAATGATAATATGTAGTATCGATAGAATCTTTAAGGGGCTAAACACATATACAGTGGAAACCAACCATAGCATGTTTTAAAATTATTATTCCTACAAATAAAAATGTTAAAATAGAAATCGAATTGAATCGTTGAAAAGGTTCATCTTAACCGTTGAACGCGGGTTCGGCAGTAGGCGCTGAGGTATTCGCCCAGCTGTGGGACGATAACAGGCAGTATTTTACTTTTTTCAAGTTGACGAAAATGCATATTCTGGTTTTGAATTCGGTCTCTTTTTTTAAGTCGTAGTTATTAAAATATATTTTTGAATTAATTATACTTATTACAATGACGTTATATAAAACGCGTTTGTCTTTTGTAACAGTTCAGAACAATATACAGTATACAGTAGTTGCAATGCAACTTCGTCGAAACGTCGGGCAATAAAAAGTTATTACTACCAATAGTTATAAGGCCCGTTATAGTAAATTTGAATAATATACGAAATTCTATTCTATATATTTCTATTAAATAGAATTTCCCATATTATTATATAATATTCACATAAAAAGATTACGAATTCTTAGCAACGAAATCCGCGATTAAACGATAGTTTAGTAAATTTAGTTTTAAAGACTGTGTGAATTGAAATTATGATTAATAGTCTTTTTTTATCAAAAAATAAGAAAAAAAATGTCTATAGAATCTTTGCTAAATTGCTTGTTAAAACGATTAATAACAATTGAATATTATTTATCATTTCAAAAGAAAATTCAGTTTTTGTTCATTCAAAATGCTTATTTCGTTAATGGATTTGCGTTGTGCCAAGTGAAAGTGGGCACGGATTATTTAGTCAATGTCATATTGGCTGAATGAGACATCATTATATGGATGGATAAGCAATACTGTGTTAAGCCACACGGACTTCATTTTGAGAAAATGGCGTCTTAAAATGACAAATCTATTCTTAATTAATTTCTTTGAAGACGTTTATATTCCATCTTTTCTTGTGTATTATGATAAAAGGTATAATTAATTAAAAGCAGATTGGTATAATGAAAAGATTTATCTAATAATAAGTTTTTCAAATATTATTTTTATATAAATTGCACACTTGAAACTCGAAACGTTAAGGAACTTTTTTCCGTACTTATTTATTTAATATGACTTGTGAAGTTAAATACATGACGCATTATTAGAATATATCAGTATGTCAGAATGTGAATTTTTGTGGGTTGACACATTATTGCTTCTCAGCATCCATATATTCATACAAGCTGCTCCGGTTTAACTCGCGTTTATGGTTACTGCTTCGCTCCTATGAGCTCAAAATCGTTAGCTACTCTATTTACACGAACATCAGTTTGTGTAATAATTGTTGTCGTAAAAATATTAGCTATTTTTTTAGATTCTCCCTTTTTCAAGTCGGTTAGAGGAAATGGCCTGCTCGAAACGACACAAGCAAGATAGTCGAAATGGAGCAAGCAGTGGCGAAATCCTCTTGGAAATAGTGCGTAATTCGTCTAAAATCTATTCGATTCGTGTCCAAATTAGTTGAAGTCCTGTAAAAAGCGCATGGGTGGCCATTTCGAATAGAATATATTTTTAAAATTTTTTGCTAAGCAATAATAGAATAAACTTTAAAGGATATACTATAAACTTGACACACATCAAAGAATATCATATCTTGCACATTGAAGGGTACATGTTTAATTTAAATTAACTATTTCTCCTGTTATATTTCTGTTACGTAACTGCCACCCCGCTTAGCGTTCACTTTCGTTCGTAAACAGTATTTTTCGAGGCATATGGATATGACACACATTTTTCACGCAGTAGGTGGTCTGTCGTGTTGTTAACAGAATAGAAATATTTACACTTTGTATTTTCAATCGTCTCATTATTTAGTATTTGCCTCGCGGCTTTACTTACGGGAAAATGTCTTTGTTTTAATTCGGTTATAAGTCATTTGTACTTCGAATTTTACTTCAATCAAATGTCAAATGTACAAGGACACTCGCATATGTCCAATCTGAGTTTTGGGCAACGAAAGGGATGGATGAAAAGAGAGTGCATACAGCGGAGATGCGAATGTTGAGATGGATGTGTGGAGTGACTAGAATGGATAAGATACGAAATAAGCCGTCAGAGGCAGTTTGGAAGTGGCGCCAGTGACAGATCAGTTGATGAGTAATAGATGAGCGTGGTATGGGCATGTTATGAGGAGGGATGAATGCCACGTGACAAGAAGAGCGCTAGATATGACTGTGGACGGTTATATTACTCGAAGCAGACCAAAGAGAGTGTTGAGATGACGGCTGATAGGAAGGAATGGAAGAGAAGAACATGTTGTGCCGACCCCTTCACAAAGTGGGACTAGGGCAAGAAGAAGAAGACGAGACACTCGCATAAGTAAAGTAATGTAACAGCCTGTAAATGTCCCACTGCTGTTTAGTGGCTATACATGTGTCAGAATTTCTCCCGGCACATGCAAGTCATAAGTAGTTACGAAAGCTGTGAATATCAAAAATAAGGCACTGAACGTAAATTATTTTAAGTGCAAAGCAAAGAGACTGTACAATGACTTATGTAAATCTTTATGAAAGTCTGAGAGCAAAACTTATAAGTATTATTCTCGCCTAATAAAGTATAGTAGAGTAGTTTAGGGGCTAAGATCCTTAATAGGTAAATAGGCGATTCCCCAGTTATGAAATTAATAGTTTATTAACAATTTTTTAATTCTTATTTTATAAAAATCGTATAGTTTGAAATGAATATATGAATAGCTTTGAGACAAAACAAGCTAAAGCAGAAAAAAATATTAATATGAGAGATTCGTTTTCAAAGGATTTACATTTAGTCTATATACGTGCATTTTAATCATTCATTTCTATGGTCTAATTACAGTATACTCCTTAGAACACAACGGATGGAAATGGTATCTATCGATATGAATTTGCGAGTGTGTTAATAATATCTTTCCTTGGAAATAAATTATGAAAAAAAATTAAAAATAAAATATGAACGTTCAATTTATTTGTATACTCTATATTTAAGAAAATCATATATTTGTCAGCGTTGAATTTATATTTATAGAAAAAGTTGGTGCATAATAGTTGAATAAAAAAAATATGTAAGGTTTTAGGAATTTTTAGATTTTATTCGATTGTTACAACTATTCTACTAATAATATAAATGTGAAAATTTGTTTGTGTGGATGGATGAATGGATGTTTGTTACTCTTTCACGCAAAAACTCTTGAACCGATTTGGTTGAAATTTGAAATGAAGATGGCTTATATCTTGGATAAACACATAGGCTACATTTTGTCCCGAAAAAAATTAAAGTTCACAGGAATCATTTTAACAGTACTTTTGACTCTTTTACACAAAACCGATTGAACTTATTGAAATGAAGATGACCGCGGACGAAGTCGTGGGTGAAAGCTAGTTTATATCATATATTTTAGTTATTTTGTTTTATTTTGTTTTGTTGTATTTCTATGTTATTAATAAATTCTTAGTTCTTTTACATCAATTGGCCTAGTTGTTAAAATTTGTCAATCTCATCCGATGTTTGCGGGTTCAAAACATAGCTAGCATCGCTGAGTTTTCAATTCCTAAAGTGTTTAAATTCATCTCGTGCTCACCGGTGAAGGAAAACATCGTGACAAAACCTGCATGTGCCGGGAGAAATTCTGACACATGTATATCCGCCAACCCGCAGTGGAGCAGCGTGGTGGATTAAGCTCAATATTTCCTTAATAGGAGAGAAGGCATTTGTCCAACAGTGGGACATTTATAGGTTGATACTTTACTTTCTTTTTTTTATATTTATGAATTAAAATAATAACCACAGTAAGTAATAAGATCAAAAAACTTCGTACACCGACCGTCCGAACTAAATTCACTAGCAGTATATGGGCCTTAATTAGTTCCCAGTTACATGTTAACAAAGAGTGTAATACTGACTTATCATAGACTAAATAATAAATAAACGCATCATTCAACGGCCCTCATTAATGTCGCGTGACCTTGTGTCGGGGGTCCAGAAACACTCACTACACTAACACAAATACCCAGACCACGACAAACATCCGTATGGCCAATACAGACATTTGCCGTGAGCGGGGATTGAACCCGCGACCGTTAGCACTTGAGTCAGTTACAGTGACCACTGCGCCAACGTGTCTGTCAAATTACATTATATACTAATAAACGCTTAAAGTAGTCTCATTTCATGATGTAGCAATCGAGAAAATTTATGAAATTACAATTACAGGACAATGCCCAGTAGTGGGACATTCCCAGGCTTACTTTTTCATTAATATCATTTCCACACCATCCCCAACTCCATGTCATAACCACATATTATTAAATGTCTACCGCAGTCCGTATTCCGTAGACCATTAGGTCGATATTCCGAAAATGATCCAGTACATATTGAAAGGTTTATTAAAATGGAAATCTCAATTAAAACCGAACATTTTCATCATTTCCCGTTATATGCGATGAAGTAAATAATTGTGGGCAGGCATACCGCGGCTACGAGATTTAATGAACACATATTATAACCTTTTAAAGAATTCTTTTTGAATATATGCTATGAAAGGGTTTGATTTCTTTTTTTATTATCTATCTTTATTATGTATTAGAAAATGTTTATGTTAATGTAGATTTTGTTATGATCGTCGTAAACTTATTTTTCTGCTTAACGGCGGGACACGCGTCTCATTGACTGAAAGGTAATTTTATAAGGCGAGATTTACACTGGTAAGTTTTAGTCTCGTAATTGATATACAAATTTATAAAATGGTAATAGTTCCTCGGGAAACGAATTTTGGTTGTCAAAAGTCACTGACAATAAATTCTTTCAGGTGTAAAACAATGATAAACAACTTATGTAAATATTTATGAAACTCTGAGAGCATTCCTATAAGTATAATTTACGTCTAATGGATACAGCTTACACCATTTATGATGTAATTTCTTTCTATTAATTTATTTAATACTTTTTAAGCCGCCTAAGTTACTTGTTTATAACATTAGCTATTTGTTTGTGAAAATCCCTTTAAAATCGGTCCAGCCGTTTCAGAGATTAGCCGGAATAAAGAGCCAAACAGACGGACAAACATTTTAAAAATTGTGTTTTTGATGTAAGTTTTGCATATACTTCTGTATGCATGTAGTGAAAAGCTGTTTTTTTTAGATTACAAACAGGCTTTTTAAGTTTATTTGTGTCGATCAATTTCGAAAGTAAAACTTACAAATATGATTCTCTCCTTAGAAATATTTCTAAAAATTCCAATGCGCATCGGAGGGCGCACATTTTTTACTAAAGCCCGTACACAGGTCAGTTCGTTAGATCTTTCGTCTTATCATAAGGACTTATCAGAAATATCTTAGAGTATTCTGCTACACTAAAGTAATAGGCTTTAAACGTCCCACTATGGGCTGCACACCGCTGAGCTCGAAATGAATTTAAATACAAAAACACTAACATCGTAACAATTTCCAATGTTACCATCTGATAATTTCACCAAGACGGCTTATTTTTTTCACCAATAAACCCACTAATTGTATACTTATTTGATTAAGCTTGTTGTAAAATAAAGTTAGGTACATCAATATACATTACCAAAAGTTTTACGTAAACAAATGCAATATTTTCACAAACGTATGTAAACAATACATGCTTTAATATAAAAACATATTTTGTGGCAATATATTTTACAAGTATAGCATGGAAATATTGAATTATACATATTTTGGTGGTATACATCCATCACTGAAGCAGCGCGATGACAGCGCGAGTTACAAGTCAAATAGTTAAAGAGTGTAAGGTTTTGTAGGAAATTCAGTTATGTCTTCTTCACGCCGATTTTCTGGGAGAGTGTGGCACTGTCCAGATAGAGCCAGCATTGATAGTCAATGAGCTATAACTAGGCTATATAAAAATACATAATATTGTATAGACAAAAAATATTACAGTAAGTCGTAAAATGAATATAATCATTTGATCTCGAATGTGGGACATCATTTTAGTTTCATTCAATTAATCCAGAGAAGCAGGTGTAATTGAAGAATTTAGTTTTGGTCAATTATAATAATCGCACTCTGTTACCTTATTCTACAGGTTTGTGTATTTGTAAGTTATTGACCCAATAACTCTCTATACAAAATCTTATGATTTTTGAGGTTGTTTTTCCAGATTTTACTATTCAAACCACTAGAATTTTTTTCAAAGATTTGACAGCTTAAATTTATCTTATTATATTTTTATTAAATATTATAAGACGCTAAGATAAAGCGATATATTAATTATGAGCTCGTAAAAGCCCAGAAATGGGGGTCACTAAATTTAAAATTTATCTTTGTGAAACACATCATACGTAACTGATTAAGATGTTTAAACGCTTTAAAATTATTTGTACAACGATAAAATTGGAGCGTAGTTAGAAGAGAATTATAAGTTTTGCTCTTAGACTTTCCTGAAGATTTACATAATTACTCATAGTTATATACCTGAAAATTTATTTATTATTATAATTAGTGCCTTATTTTTGACAAGTCGCGGCTTTCGTAACTACTTTCTGTATCTGTTACGAAGTTACAGTTATTTTATATCCCTCTCGATATTAAAGCTTACAAATATCAATTTCGCCTCACAGTATAATACTATAACTGGCGTAGTGTTGCGTTGCGATGCACCTAGAGGACGCGCGGCCTTTATATTGCCCCGGGGCCTCTCATTAAAATTTCACCGTTACCGTTTACACCCCGTTCTGTGTCTGACGCGAATAAGTTGCTTTATTAACGGAATGATTACCGATTTTATGAATCATCATTAATATAGTAATAATTGTTTATCATTATTTTGTTTACGATTTTTATAAATGGATGCTGATAAGCAATAATGTGTCAACCCACAAAAAGTCAAATTTGAATTGAAAAAAGAGATATTGATGTATTTTGATACTACGTCACCTATTTAACATTATGCATCCTAATTTTAAGTCATCTAAACTAAATAAGTATGGAAAAAAGTTTCTTAACGAATTTCAGGTGCATTCCATATTTTGCCATTACTAAAATAATATGAAATACTTAAAGACCTATTATTAGAAAACTTATTAAATAAATCTATCTGCTTTTGATTAATTATACATTTTATCAAAATAGAAAAGAAAAGATGAATATATACGTCTTCAAACAAATTTATTAAGAATAGGTTTGACATCTTTAGACGCCATTTTCTCAAAACGAAGTCCGTGTGGCTTGACACAGTATTGCTTATCAGCGTCCAAATATACGGGCCCTATCCCTGCAGCTTCGCCCGCGTATACTCTTGAATTTGATACCTTACAAAATTTTCACCCTCTTTCTAACCCTTTAGGGGATGGATTTTCAAAAATACTTTCTTAGTGAACACTTGTGCTCTGTAAGAACCGTTTGTGCAAAGTTAAAAAAATAGAAGAAAAAAAACCCGATTGCGTAACAAGACCATAGAGAATCGTTACTAACAAACTCTGAATCGTTATAGATTTTAAACGATACTCTAATTGAAAAATATGATTAAATACCTATATAATAATACTTAACCCACTAACCGCAGTTCGTCAATTTTCATTTTTTTATTTTTTACACTATGGCGTCCAAAATCGGCCCACGCGTTTAGTCTAAATAGTGCCACAAAGGTACAAACCCACACAAACATACATAGACTGATAAATACATTACTCTCCCTTGCCTTGCGCTGTCGGTTACAAATAAGAGATAATCACGTATGTATATAGTTAGTTAATTTGGTTTTATAAACGCTACTGAAGTGTACTTTGAGTATTTGGTTGTAATTAATCTTGTTATCGGTTTTTTAATTAACGTATAGAGTATTGGTTTATTAATTAAGTTTAAAAGCGTTTCACATACAAAACGCTAACGATGTTACTGTAAAGTTTTGAAACGCTATTTAATGATTGAGACATTTTTTTTAAAGCAGCCGATTTTAAAGGCTAAATGTAATTTCGTTTATTTGGATGGACTTATATAACAGTTATTTTTATTTTCAAATTAAATTATTAAATCGATTTTGATAAAGACTCTATGGGACCAATTTGAAATTGTATCCTTTTAAATAAAAAAAATATTTTTCGAAATCAGTTTAGAAATGTCGAAGGTAACATAATAACATCCACTATAAATTGCGAACCACCACTTTTTAAAGTCGGTTGGTAAAGGAAAATCCTACCAAGTGACCAATTGATTAATAATATTAAATTTGTACTTTATATAACGAGTCTTACTGCGATGACTAATCGTAATAATTATCTTTTTATTGTCCGACGTTTCGACGAAGTTGCATCCGTTGTGGTCACGAGTTGACTTATTGTTGAATAACACAAATCGCGTTTACAAAGTTTAAAATATATAATTTACCAAGCAACTTTCCAAGATCCAAAAAAAAGTTGTCGATCTATTGCTATTTATTATAACGAAATCACAGACACGAAGTGGTCACTACAACTGAATGAAGTGCTAATGGTCGTGGTTTCGATTCCCGCCACGGCAAACGTCATTGGTCATACGGATTTCTGTACTTCCTTTCATTCAAGATTACATAGATAATAAAGACGCTTGGATATAGTATAAGGTGGATTTACACAAGGTATTTCATTAATTTGTAACTCAAAAATGCATGTAAGTTTTGCTTGCCGGTTCTTCTCGAATCTACATTCCGAACCGGAGGTAAATTCATTAAATATTTTTTTTGTTTCTGTATTGACGATTCAAAACTGCTTGTAAAAGCCTACTTGAATAAAGTATAGTTCTATTTTGATTTTTGATTCTGATTCCTTATTGCCTGTTAAGCTGGCAACGCATTTGCAGCTCCCCTTGCGCGACTGTCTATAGGCGACGGTGTTAGGCGAAAATTACATTTTTAAATTTTGATCTTAGATTTTCATAAAAAAATTACAAGTAAAAGTTTTTTGTTTGCCTGAAACAATTTGCCGTCAGCGCTTTAATTTTTGACAGCCATAGTTTTCGTAAGTTCGTCTAGATAATTTTTATCGGGTTACAGAATTGTTTCACGTTAGTAAAACTTACAAATGTAATTCTCTCCTTTGAAATAAAATAATAAATAGCGATATTAAATTCATCGTTCATCAAATTCAAATAACAGACAATAGTAAATGTATTCAATACAAAATCGATATTTCTAATACTGAAAACTGGATGTGACGAGTATCACATTACAAGTTTTGTCTTAACCGAGAACACTACATTTCAAAAATGACGTTACTACAACCCTTTGAGCAAATGAAAATCTACCCTATTCATATTATCTTTAAAATCGAATTCAAGTTGATAGCGAGCACAATGTAATCAGTTCTACAGTTACAGGAAAATGAACTTTATTTCTTCCGCTCTAGATGTATTTAGTAGCATATTTAAGTTTGTACAAGGATCAATTCGCTTGGGAAATTATGGTAATAGACGATGGTACAGTTGCCAGCTATTTGATAGATAAAATGGTATTTGGATATTCGTATTAACAGATCGAGCTCGGGAAATAGGCACTATATGACAGGTCATGTTTATGACTGACTTGTGTTTGACTTGACTTCAATTCTATTGACTTATGAAATGTCGAAATTCATCCTTTAGTATGTTGGGTAAGGAAATGTATTTGAATTTTAAGTGTATGACATAATTTCACGATCTAATTCGGGAAAGATGTGCTATGTTAAGTTATGTTTACGAGTATGACTGACTTGTGATTTGACTGCAATTTTGTTGACCTATGAAATATAAGAACCTTCTCTTTCTATGTAGTGTACAGAATGGTATGTGAGTTTTAAGTCTATTTTACGATTTCTTACTATTTATAGATCTTATTCGGAAAATAAGCGTTATAACAAGGACATGTTTATGACTGACTCTTGCTTGACTTGACTATACATATAATACTCGTATTATTGACCAATGAAATAATAAATCTTTAAACCTGATATAGTGATAGTAGACCGGTCAGTGTGCCAAGCAATTATTGTTGATGTCACTATTCCACATGATGATAATCTCGTGAAGGTCGAAAAAGAAAAATTAAGTAAATATTTAGACCTTGCCCACGAGATGACCGCCATGTGGAGTCTGAACTCAACAATAGTTGTTCCTGTTGTCGTATCGGTCAATGGCCTCTTAGCGAAGAGTTTCGATCAACACCTTAAGAAACTCTCACTAAGCAGTTGAATCAAGGGTCGGATACAGAAGGCAGTATTGTTGGAAACAGCACGCATCGTGAGGAGGTTTCTCAGCCTGGAGCCCTAGCTGCTGGTGGCCTGGGACTTACTCTGCTGCCAGTGGATTTCTATTTTTTATATTTTTAAATGTTTTTATATTTTATTTGTAAATATATTTAAAAATGTAATTAATAAGGAAAAAAATAAATAAAAGAATCTTTTATAAAGACGTGGTATTTCGTATAGAATTATGTATGTGAGACTTATTGTTGTTTATTTTTATAAGACACTAGTTTTTGCCTCTGGCTTTGCTCATGCCAAGTTTGACTATTTTATACAAACTGTGAGCCCTTACCACTTTTTCATTTTTTTTTTTAAATTATATCTAAGCGGATGCCTACGTCGTAATCTACTATGAGTATATGCACTAAATTTCAACCCACTCCGTTCAGAGGTTTGAGCTGTATGTTGATAGACCAGTGTATTACAGTTCCTTTTTATACGTGTTAGTAATACCTAAAGATTTATTTCTCTTGATTTTACATTTTGTAATATATATGTCAATAGATAAAATTTATTCATTTTTTGATAAAAGAATAAAAATTGTAATGCCGTAAAACATAAAACATTTCATTTAAACTTAATTGAACACATCGAAAATAAAAATATCTAGTAAAATCACGTACAAAAGTCTTACAATAAACGATTTAAAAATTACATTTTAAGATATAAAATCACTTCAACAAATCCATTTTAACCGCCTAAGGAAGTACATACCGAATAGTTCTTTCAATGCTTTTAAAATCTTAGCGAAGATTTGACCAAATAAAAGTTAAAAAGTTGGCTTAAAAGCTTAACTCGGCGGCGAATCAATCTTCTTTCGATCCAGGTGGCGCAAAAAACTAACGTGTACCATCCGCAAGAAAAGTGAAAGAGTAAAAAGCTGAATGGAGTTTGTTTCGTAAATCCCTGGAGCCAACGCTATTTGTCAATGTAGCTGTGGACCTGTCCGGACTTTCACGATTTTCTTTGTATTGTACCCTTTTGAATGCGACTGTACCTTTCAATGGCGACCGGTATATCACTCGGAGTGAAGTTTTTCTGTGTCACTTTTGTGTTTGTGAATTCAATTTTATATATTTCGTGTGTCAATAACGGTCGTGATTAAATGTTTTTGAAGAATAAACAATAAATAGTTATTACGTTGTTTTTAAGCAAGCGAAGTCGCGGAAACTAACTAGATTGTCACAACTAGTTGTTTCCGTTATTTTTCCACTTGGGGGCTGAAATTTTTGGGACCTTTTTTATATATCTTGACTAATTTGGTTAATTCATTTTTTATTTCATATATACTTCAAGGTTAGTCACATAGATTTTTTATCAAAATCGGCTTAGTCATTCATGTAAATGAAATTCAATCATGTAATCAAGTAAACGAAATTATGTAATTTTAAAAAATCTTCAATTTTAAATTATCAAAAATCTCTTCCCAATTTTTTGGTTTCTTGAGGTTACGGCGGCTTAAGCTCTGATTTGATGAACCATGCAATCCGTTATTCAGAATAAGAAATTAATAATAATAATGAACGTATCATACTCAACGGCACCTATTAGGATCTCATGATTCTGAGTCGGGAGTCCGGAAACATACAACACAAACAACCAGACCAGGACAAACGTCCGTGTAGTCAATTATGTTGGTTGCAATGATCGAGGATCGAACCTGCAACCATTAACACTTCAGTCAGTGACCTCTGCGTCAACCTGTCTGTAAAAATTTTATTTGTATAGAAAAAAGAAATGAAACATTTGCTGATTACAATTGACCATTCTATCATTCGTTGTTGATCCATACTTAGGTAAATTTCTTTCACATAGAAGGGTCTGGCCATTGTGTAGCTTAATTGTGCAACTCCACATTGCATTAGCGAGATCTTACCAGCGGTTATATCGAAGACAATGCGAACATTTTAAAAAGGTATTTCAATGGAGACTTGGTGCAATCATCCTTGTCTTTTGTCACGGGCTCTGTAATTTGGTTGCATTGTTTTCTAGTACTTTTAGAATGGAAAATGATTTCGCTTGTTTTGATGGTGATGGCTTAGTGGTTAGAATGTATTGTTCTAAATTGAAGGTTGCAAAATCAGTTCTGTGGGCTGTATCGTACTCTCAGAAAATTTTGCGTCAAGTACCTCATATTGCTGCGTTTTGTATCCCGAAAGCAATAGTTGGAAGGTTAGCCTCCACCCCTCCTCCTAACCTCTCCCATTTTCATATGCTTATTTACTTCTCCCCATTAATCTCTCATTCCTTCAACTGGAGATATTCATTCAATATTAGGTGACCCACCTACTCATTTGCCCGCTTTCAATGTATCTTAAAGGGTCTGGATCAAAATTTAATCCCAGAAAAAAAAACAGTAGTCAAACTATTACGTAGTACACATATGAATAGCTCAATTAAGAAACCAATTTTTTTATTATTTTATATATTAACACTTTGAGAGAGAAAACAATAGATGCAGAAAGAAAACATAGTGAGGCAATTCTGGTACATGTATTTCCGTCAACCCGCAGTGAAGCAGCGTGGTGGATTAAGCTCTAAGCTTTCTCCTTAATAGGAGAGGAGGCCTACCCAGCAGTGGGACATTTATAGTCTGTTACCTTACTTACTTTTATTTCCATAATTAATAACATTATAATTAAAATAATAACCAGTACGTAATGAGATCAAAAAACCTCGTACACCGACCGTCCGAACTAAATTTACTTGCAGTACATGAGCCTTAATTAATTAGTTCCCAGTAACGTGTAAACAAAGAGTGTAATTCTGACTTATCATAGACTAAGAGCTAACATCTGCTTAAAATAGTTTTTTTTTAAATGTAGCAATTGCGAAAATCTATGAAATTACATGGTAAGTGGTGTATGGACACATCCATTAAGGGAAAATTATAGTTATAAATTTTGCTCTTAGATTTTCATAAAGATACATAAGTTGTTTGTTATTGCTTTACACCTGAAAGAATTAACTGTTGGTGACTTATTTTTGACAATCATAGTATTTGTAACTATTTACGTAAAATAATATTATGTTTTAATTTAAACTAATATTATAAAGAGGTAAAATTTGTTAGTAAGTTTGTATAAAGTTGTATTTAGAGAATAATTTCTGTAAATACTGATCGGTTTGTAAAATTATTTTTGCATTAGATAGTCTGTTTTGAGGATATTTATAATCTATATTACATTATGCTACAAATCGTAGAAGCGAAGCAGTAACCATAAAAGCGAGTGGAACCGCGAGAATCAGCTATAATAATTTTCGCTCTTATCATAAGATTATCAACGGAAAAACTTCTCCCACACCTAACGTAATACTTGTACATATATAATTCATAATTGTTAAAAAATCCAGCAACGTAAACTGTAGAACTATTTTATTCCTTTTTTGTCTTTATATTTTAATTTATAATATATTTTAATATATAAATAAATTAAACTGTAAATAGGTAACGACACAGGAATACTTAGTTGGTACACCGAATGTAATGCTGTTTTTTTATAAACATTTTTTTTCATATGATGAAAGAATATATCAAAAAGAAACTTACTAAAATAAACGTTCTCAGCTCCTAAGCTAGTCGGTTCACCCGCGGGCAGTCCGCGGTAATGACTAACAAAGAATATTTTGGAGCGAAGCTTTTGCGTCTTGCTTTTTTTGTTCAAGTAGTTTTTTTGCTCGGCGTTTGAAGCTTTATCAACGCTGTGTTGCCATGTTTTGAAATGTTTTTAAATTTTGCAGATTTCAAATTTAAATTGTAATTTTTTATGTTAGAATTTTTTTGACATTTTTAACGTTGAATAGTTCGTTTTTTAATTTATGTGTTTGTTGTGATGTATTTTTTATAAATATATAAACAAAGTTTTTTTTAATAAAAATGGATATAATTTTTAGTGGTTTCCACAACGTTGAGATAAGTATTACTACATCAAATTCTCGCTAAATGGTCTCAGGTTTGATTCTGCTTGTGACAAAAGCCTGTATAGGCTATAAGGGTTTATTGTCATCTGGACTTTTGCTTTAATGTTGTGTTTTTCACGTAAAAATAATTAAACAAATTTTGTTAATGTGTATAAAAAAATTATATACAATTTTCACCTATTCCATATGATTTTTTTAAATAACCTAAAAAATATTGTAAAGTGTGTTTTTAACTAAATACATATGAAAATTATCGTCTGTCTGTCTATTTTCCAGCTAATCTCTGAAACGGCTGGACTGATTTGACGGGACTTTAACTGACAAATAGCTAATAATATAAGGAATTCCTTAGGCTACTTTTATTTAAAAAAAATAATTATTACATTACGCATAAACAAAATTGAAAGCTATGAAATTGTGAACAATATTCGATTCAAATAGGGAAGGTATATATTATATAGATATATATTTTTTTCAAATTAGCGCGGCCACTGCTAGTTTTATCATAAAACCTTGTCCTGACGAATATAAACAGCGTAAAAAAGAATCACTCCAATAGATGCAGCCATTTTGAAGTGATGAGCTCATGATGACGTTAATGATTTGAGTGACGATTCGGCGATGGATTTTTATTTATATCGTTTAAATAGAACTCATTAACGATTTTATTTTCCAATTCATTTAATTATTTAGTATATTGCTATGATATCTCTCATTGACATTAATAATTCATTGCTAGGCTCTCTTTGAATAAACTCAAAACAATAAGGCAACTCTTAAAGTCATGTGTACTTAGTCTCCTTAAAAAAAAGTAGAGTACCCTGTGAATGTGCGGCTAGGCAAAGGCCCGCTGTCCTATAAAGGAGAAGGTTTGGAGTTTAATTCACCACGCTGCTCCACTGCGAGTTGGCGGATATATATGTGTCAGAATTTCTCCCGGCACATGCAGGTTTCCTCAGGATATTTTTCTTCACCGCCGATTTAACAATAGGTAAATTATATTTCTATATCTATTTAAGGTGCTAATTATAATCTGTTATCGTGACGAGAAAATATATATATTGTATACAGTGTCGCTAACCCCCAGTGGTGGATGAAGCTCCTAAATCTTGTCCGTTATAGGAGACGAGGCCTTTAACCAGCCGTGGGACATTTTCAAGCTGTTACTTTTTTCACCAGTTTTACAGCGGAAGTAATAAATTGGGGTCGATGTGAATCGGAGTCGCACACTTATCAATTATAATATAGAGACGATATTCTGAGGATAAAATTATGTGGATATCGTCAATATTAATCTTTTTAAATATCTCTTTATATATATCTGTCTCTATCTATCTATTGAGGTGATTTTTTAATGATGAACAATATTTGGTAGGTGAAATGAAATATCTGTGTGGTCAAAGGCTATATTTTATGTATATAGGCTGTTCGACTTTTAATTAAGGTCGCTTAAATAGAGTTCTATAATTCGAATTTCTTCATGTTCCGCATAAAAATCATTTTTTCTGCATATACATAAAAATCGAAACTGTATATACATCAAAAAAAAATATTTGATAACGCAAATCAAAGTCGCGAAAAAAGCTATATTTTATCCTTTTTTAACTTACATTACATATTCTATTATCTGTCCGAAGTTCTTTGATCATTTTTTAGTTTTCGAGATATCAATGAGTGAATTATTATTTTGCAACAAAAACATATTTAATTCGTTCGAAACGTTTTCGAGTTGTTGCGACATAAAGGCACAGTAAAGATCACCCTTGTCAGGATTAGCCATGATTTATATCTTGTGGGTGCAATCGGAGAACAAGATAGAACTTCAAAATTAATTGTGTAATTACTTTTCAATTTAACATTACACACACGCACGATGACGGTTACAAGTTGAATGCCGCCAATATGGCCGCGTTGACCGTCACGCTTTTTTTATTGTTGGGAAATGCATTAACGCATCCCGCAAGAGATATAGTCTCAGGCGGGGTATGTGGGACTCCCGGACTTAGACGTTGAACCGGACTACCCACTAAAAACCAACATCCTTACCACGCCTCTCAAGGGATCGCTGAGATGCATTCGACCGTGTCAAACGGACACGACGCTAAATGTTGACTGTTACGAGTTGTTGTCAAATCTAGTGCTGACGTCATTCAACAATTGGTGCTACGAATGCGCCGTCATACATGTTATTATGAACTTTTTCAGTCAGCTCGTGACCACGACGGATACAACTTCGTCGTAACGTGGGGCTATAGGTAATTAAGGTACTATCATTAGTTTTCGCGATAAGACCCGTTATATGAAATATGAATACATAATATTATATAAATAGAGATGAATTTATAGACGGTCCATAATATGACTTCGTACAGTCGAACTCCGGATTTTTCTCTGATAAATAGAAGGCTTGTAGTCTAGAAGTGTATTGATGGGGTTCTCAGCGCCGCAGGAATCCTAATTCCCTTTGTAGAAGTTTCTGGAAAATTGAATACCTACGCTTATTAGGCTTCCTAGACTGGAAAAGGTTTTAAAAGCTTTCGTTTAGAATGTTTTTAATGATTTTTAACCGACTTGAATGTTTAACCTGGCACCGACTTCAAAATGTGGTAGAAAATATTTATGTTTTACGTTTTAGTTTACTTGTTTCGGTTTCGGAGTCGGTTTGTTTTTTTTTTTTCAAAAAGTTTTGATCTTATTAGTCCTTAGAGACTACATTCCGAACCGGTGGTAGCTTTCTAAAAATCTAAAAAATATGACATGTAACTTGACGATTCGAAAGTGCTTTAAAATCCCATTTGAATAAGTATATTTTGAGTTTGAGTATGAGTTTGAAGATTTTCACAACTTATTTACTTTTTATTTTTCACAGTAAAAAAGACACAGTAAAGCCATGATACTGTGTCTTCTGTTTGACATTCCCAGCTTTCGTGTCGACGTATCTGTCACTGGGTTACAGAGTTGTTTAATATCGTTCTCGAGAGTAAAACTTACAAATGTAATTCACGCCT
The DNA here is from genome assembly GCA_037950945.1 of Hypolimnas misippus. Taxonomy (NCBI): domain Eukaryota; kingdom Metazoa; phylum Arthropoda; class Insecta; order Lepidoptera; family Nymphalidae; genus Hypolimnas; species Hypolimnas misippus. The sequence goes on from JBBEEQ010000011.1 coordinate 12,180,314, forward strand.
TAGACTGAATTCCCAAGATATGTATGCCTTACACTCTCACCCTACATAAGGGTCAGGTTCACGATGTTTATGGTTCAATTACCTCATGTAATTAAGCAGTGCCTCAGCCAGATCTCGGTTGCCGAGATTGTATGAATAAATTCTCTTGACTCTGTGACGTGGCTGAGTTTAGCTTTCATAGTGGTTTTATTTATAATGTTGGTATTAAATTGTGTGTTCATTGCGCTTTATTTAAGGTTATTACTTATTACTAGCGTTTGCTTTCTTTATCTCGCGTTATTGTAGACTAGGTGGTGTCTGCGACTTCTTCTGTGGTGGATTATTCACGCACATTTATTATTATTATTATTATTTTTTTACCCCCAATTTCAGTACCTTACAGCCGATTTTGAACATTAAAAAATAACCTTAGGCTCTAGAATATCTTTGTACCAAGTTTCATTTAAATCGATTTTGTAGTGTAGGCTTAATTACGTAACACATAGACAGAGACTTTTGCATCTATACTAATATTATAAAGATGAACAGTTTGTTTGTTTGAACGCGCTAATCTCAGGAACTACGGGTCATTGAAAAAATCTTTTTATGTTAGATAGTATTTGTTGAGGAAGGCTATAGGCAATATTACATCACGCTACGACTCATAGGAGCGAAGCAGTAATCATAAACGCGAGTGAAACCGCGAGGGACAGCTAATTTATAATCCTTTTTTTTGTATTAATTAAGAAGTAAGTAAGTAAATAAATAAACGCATCACACTCAACGGCTCCCATTAAGATCTCATGGTCTTCTGTCGGCAGTCCGGAAACACACACAACACTAACACAGACACCCAGACCACGACAAACATCCGTATGGCCAATACAGACGTTTGACGTGAGTGGGGATCGAACCCGTGACCGTTAGCGCTTCACTCAGTTGCAGTTACCACTACGCCAACGTGTCTGTCAAAATAAAAGGATTTTATTATGCCAGACGACTGTCCAACAATTAATTTTCTTTCTGGTTATAATATACCACGCGTAGGTGCCACGTCTAAGTAAATTTTACTATGCTTATAACCTTGCAAGTGACAACGAAAAGTTGATGACAGTTATATCGCAAGCAGAGAAGTCACAAAAATTTGACTCACGAAGGTCACAAAGGATGCCTAACCCTCTTTTACATTCCTTGCTTTATTTCCTGTTCCCGTCTCTTATTCCTTTCTAAGTTGGCAATGTATGTGGCTCATCTGGGGCAAACATCCATGGGTGGCGATGACACTTTACATCAGGTATCCTTTCTACTCTCTTGCACCTTCCTTTCCTTTAATGTTTCCTTTCTGGGGCATGGTATTCGTTTTTATAATAAAATCCCCCAGAAATGTTTGCAGTTTTCAATGAATAGATTTAAATCATATGTTAAAAAGTCACTAATAGCTAAAGCATATTACTCTATACAAGATTACGTTGACGATAAGGATGCGTGGGCTTAGTATATGCTGAATTTCGTACAGGATAAATAATTAAATTGTAATCATAAACTGTGTTGTATTTACAATATTTTAAAAGAGTAACTATCGAGTTTCTTGCCGGTTCTTCTCGGTAGAATCTGTGTTCCGAACTGGTGGTAGCTTCATTATTTATGTACTTTTTTTGTTATTTTCATGTATGACGATTCAAAAGTGCTCGTAAGAGCCTACTTGAATAAAGTATTTTTTGATTTTGATTTGATTTTTGATTTTGTACCTATCATGTAAGGGAATATAAAGAAGAGTTAGGCTACTACCTCATAAGCTTATCGTATGAGACGCTGCTATAATTCTTATTTACGCCGATTTTCTGAGAGAGTGTTGTACTGCCCCGAAACAGTCTGTCTACAAGCTGTATTCAGTAGGTTACAGCTTGGCTCTATCATAGTAAACATGCTGTTCTTTTAGGTAAATATATATTAATGTAAATGTGTAAACGACAGTTCTTAAGTGTGAAGAAGGATACGAGGTTCATTCATCACAGGCAGGTTTCCTCGCCATATTTTTCTGCCACGAGATGAATTTTGAACGCAGCTCATGAAAACTTTCTTAAGTGTAATTCTCGCCGAAGAATTGCGAAAGTAAAGCTATTTTATAGGGTTTAAATGTATAAGTAATGATAGTGGCGAAATATTTTAAGTAAACAAATCTTAAAAAAAAAGAAACCGACTTTAAAAGCAAAATATAATACAATATGAACGATATACTTATACCAAAAAAAGTTCCCGAGTTTTAACCAGGAATCATTCCAAAATCCAGGTTCTAATTATTAGTATGAACATCTCCTCCCATATTATAGTTATTACCATGGAAATATCTCGAATAATTTCATTTACGTGTTTGCTGATAATAATTTAAAATAAAGCCGGACCTGCGCAACGTCAATAGGCTATTGAACGTAAACAAAGTATTTACGCTGAATTGCATCCGACATATTTGCGTACATAAATACGAGTATCTTGTTTGACGGTACCTGATCTTTTTGTTGGCCCTACTATTGTATCTCAGGAATAACTCGATTGGAGTTTTAGATATAGGCTTATGTGAATGTGACACATGATTCGGGACGTTCCTTCGTCGAGAATGTAACTATTTAAGATTCGATTTACACCATTACGTTACAATACTGTCTCAACCAATGATGAATATTTACCGGTAATGTAACAATCCAAATTTGATTGTGATTCAGTTGTTTTTATAACGTTAAACCAAATGGTCAAACATTTTGGTGCGCTCAATGCGCATTTTATAACTATATATTATGATTATATATTTTATATTGTTATTATTAGATTATATCACGGTTGTTAGAATGCTCAGTTCTCTCCGCTCACTGACGTAATGCTCGAATCTGAGTCGTTTCAGTAAAGGTAAATAATTGCGCAATACATAAAATTATATTTATTATTTTGATGGCAATATCTGACGTTTCATTTGACTAGCTTTGCTTATCGTCTCATTTTGACATACTCCTTCATCATACAGAGCGCTGTAAAAGACGCTGCTATAATTCTTATTTACGCCGATTTTCTGTGAGAGTGTCGTACTGCCCCGAAAAAGAAGTGCCCCGAAAAAGATGTTTCACACCTGTCTTACGCTATTGTAAAGCACTTTTATTAATTTGATCTATTCATAATAAATAGTAATTAAAAATAAAAAATGGCAACTGAATTTAAAAGCAGAATACGTAATTCCGTTTTCTTGAATACTTATTAGGAACAGTTACTTATACTTACTTAACCAAACAACCGTAACAAAAAAAAAAATCAATTCTGATAAAAATCTACAAGAACACCATTTTTGAAGTCGTTTGAAAATCCAAAACAGTCGTGTCTGTACATTCAAAAATATTGGCTAAAAAACATAATATAATATTCCATTTCTGCGTCGGTTAAACCGAGATATTCCAATCGGGGAATATGGTAAGGGACAGGGTTTACTCATGTTCGCTCGCCTCGCTTTTGCTTTATAAAATCCGAGTGAATTTTTACATTTATTTGGATTTTATCGACGGCCTTTGATATAAAACCTTTGATTAATTGGCGCTACGTCCCTTGAATGTCTGCAGTTCTTTGAAACGGATATTGCACTTTGTATGTGTAAATTAAAAACAAATATGTATCTTTGAAGCGAGCTGTTTGAAAGCTGAGATTCGTTATGCAACTGAAAAAACACCTTATTATCTGTCTCGTTCTTTGTCATTAATCTTCGTAAGTCAGAAGGAGACAGAAGATTTATCGAAGTTCCACATCTTCGCTAACAGAGTCGCTGATTCGTTTAAAAATTTAGACTTAGTAGTGTAGTTTTTAATGTGTGTTTTTCGATTTATGAGAATCAAAAAACGTATTTCGGATGTTGTAAGCAAAGTTTGCACATGTTTCATGTTTGAGCGGAGCTACATAGAGGTTCTTTTTGTATTGTTTTACTTCCTTTTCATACAGCTTCCCTCTGTGGCTCGACGCTGAAATTTTGATAGGTTGGTATTGAAGCTGTATTCAGGATTCAATACAATTTCTTTTATAAAACCGTCTGTGCTGATGACTTCGATTGCACAGGACTATTTACCACTATTTATTAATATTTTACGTTACGACGAATCGAACAACGTGTTATCAAAATCGGTCTACGCGTTCGGTATAAATAGTGCCAAAGGTAAAAAAAGGTACAAACCCAGATATGTACATAAATAGGCCGTTAGGAAAAATGTAATTTAAAATATTGGATCTTACTGTTTATTACTTAGATTCGAAGTTTAAATTAACGATTGAATTGTTACGCAATTTTGGACATTAATATAACATATAACATTTAGACCTTATGCTTTGATGCGCAGGATAAAAATTTTATTTTGTCAAAAGTATACCAAGACTGTTTACCGATTTTTAATAATATTGTGATAATATCGACTATATTGTTCTTATCGCTATCGATAAAATATAATTTTATATATTAAATAAAAAGTAAAATAAATAATTAAGCGTACGTATATGGCCTGACTCATGATCTTATTTACAAACATTTTTTCATATATTTTTAGACATGTGTCTAACATGTCTAAAAATACATATATGTAGTAAGTATGTATCGTACTTTTTTCAGTTATTCATATTTGTTCTTCACGGTTCTTTCGGTGTGATAAATATATGATTTTTTGTACTATTATTATATCGATTTAGAATTTATTAAAAAACACAAACGATTTCTTAAAGTATACGCCATAAAGATGAATGGAAGGCATCGATAAAACATTTTTTAGGTAAAAAGTGTATCGTCTCTATGAAAAATAGCCCGACAAATTTATATATTTAGTGTATCGAAAACCGAAACTTAGTGTAGTAATAACTTCTTGTATGTTGACGTATTTAATCTATTAGTGTGCATATTATTTATTAGTGTTTTCTTTTTGTGTGCGTTCGTAATGATGTAAAATTATTTTGTGTATGTGTGCAGTAATGTCAATGTAGTAACTACGCGATGGCGGGCGCCCGTTTGCTGAAAATTTTGTTCATAGAACTCTATGCGTTACGCGTTCATATGCTTAATGGTCTAACTTTTATTTAATTGATTTAATGAATGACCAATTAAAAAAAAATTTATAACATTTTGCACTCCTTCTCTATATAATAAGTCCCCTTTCGCCCGCGTACGTAAAAATAAGTACCAAGTTTTTGCTTCGCATATTAATATATCGTTTTAAATTCAATTATTTTCGTATTTATGCCGTTAGCGGTTGAAATCATGGGGTCCTGGGGCGAGGAATCCAAAAGATTATACCAAGAATTGTCTTCTAGCCTTGTTGAGTCTATAGACCGAAAAACTGGCGCCTACCTTGGCCAACATATCAGTTTGGACATTCAAAGAGGCAATGCCAGTATTTTGAGCACTTTGTCCCACTACAATGACATCCATATATTTTAGGCTTTATATAGTTTTTAATGTATTTTCCTTTTCCCATTTTTTATATGAATTTTGTAAATATTCTTTAATAATTTAATACATTTTATTATAATTTAAATGTCATAAATATAGCACATCCAAAAGAAACTACAAAACAGAATTCTTATCAAAAAATGAACCAAATATGTGAGAGATAGGTCCATAAGATATAGGGTATAAAAATAGGGGCGGTGTGAACGCACTTAAATCATCGCGAGATTTATACGTGGACTTACCCTTTGAGGATAAAGATGAGGGTGCTATCTGGGGATATTTTTTGTGAGTTATAAGTCAACATTCGTTTAATTATTAATCACAAACATAGACTGTGAACCAGCTAAGTTAAAATATATGTAAGCTATAACTCCTTTTAATTGCATTTCGTATCATTTTCTATCGTTTACTATTTCAAATTGAAATAACTAATGGTATTTAAAAATGTAATATCTGTATCGCCAAAATATATAGTAGAGATTAAATTTTTAAATAAGTAATAATACGAAATAGTATGAAGTACTATGAAAATTTTAAGATATTTTTAAGAGGACATATTGTCGATAAACACTCAGTACTAAAACGTCCGAATTCAAAAGTTCACATTTTTGAAAGAATGTTTTTCACTTGGGGAGTCGACTGTTTATTTAGACTTTAATTACACAAAATGTTGAAAATTATATATATTTTTCAGAATCATAGATTATGAAGCACAGAATTATATAAAACTTAATTTTAATTACTAACCTGACTCGTTTCACACAGATTTTAAATTCGGTTACTATTACTAAGCGTGCGATGTACAAAGTATATTAAAGTAATTAAATAATTGTTTTCGTAGAAAAACTTAAACGACTTTATTTGGAACTGTTGTTATAAACGTCATACGATCGATACGCTGTTTTCATTCGCTTGAAATAATTTTATTTCAGTGTGTAGTAATCGTGTAAACTGAATATACTACATAATTAAATTACCCAGGTAAATTTAATAGCATATTCGACTACAATATTTATCTACTATTAATTATTTATAAATATGAACTGTAGTACATTATTACTTTGATTATTATTTCAAATATTCAAATTATTAAAATATTTGTTATAAGTTGTGTTAATTTAGTCTGTATCTGACTTAGAAATAATTTATTAATAAACATAATTAAGGCTTCAAAAAGCAAAATACATATCGTTTACTTGTATGACAAACTGTATAGTTATTTTGATTTTAATAAAGTAAATCGATATCGAATTTTTGTTTTCTATATTGATTTATTTTCAATCTACGGGATCAGTCTGGTATACCCTTTCGAACAAAAAAAATGACGACTTTAACATTAAAACCAAATAAAGCACGAATTGAAAACCTCTACCTTTTTTATAGTAGATTGAAAAAAAAAAAACATGCATCAGTAACAAAACAATTCCGCATCACATTCCTAAGCACCAAGCCGAAACACCATCGCGTACAGCGAAAACAAATTTACTTATCGCGACAGTAACAAACAAAAGTGATTTTTCGTGTCAGAGTCGACTCCGTTTCGTACTCTGGCAATAATTTACCAAAACTTAATGACAGTACGTTGTACGCTTACGCCGTACGCCGGGCGTACCGTGACAAACGACTTATGCATTCGAGTTAACTAGTGGACTGTGTACGCTTCATCCATCATTGTTGAGTGCAAAACGAAACACACTGTAGATACAACTCTGTCTGGTCGATTAATCAGCCTGTATATTTAGAGCGGGCTGTTCATGATACGATTGTTTTATAAAATAAAGGTTTTTTAATGTAAGCCGAAATAGCCTGGTGGTTAGAATACGTCGATCTCTATCGATGATCGTGGGTTCAAACCACGGCTGGCACCGCTGTGTTTTCAAGTGCTTTTGTTTAAATTCATCTCGATTTCGGCGTTTAAAAATATAATAAGGATATCTGCATGTGCCATCTAAATTCTGACACATGTATATCTGCCAACCCTCAGTTGAGCACCGTGGTGGATTAGGATCTTAATTATCTCCTTAGTAGGAGAGGAAGCCTTTGCCCAGCAGTGGGCCGGTTACAAGCTTTACTTTACTTTATTCTTATTGGAAGCGAGCCGTAAAAAAATATGGGTCGAGAAAGTGCGAAAGAGATGAACAAATATGGTGACAATAGTTGTCTCTTTTAAAGAGTGGTCAATTTTATTGTACCCAATTCAAAACTCATGGTACAGCCTTTCTTATTTTTCAATAAAGTCATTTTTCATCGATATATTATTAAACATTAACTGCAATTTTTTAGTAAAATTTTCGTTAGGAGTCAGAAGTGAATGTATGCAATATTAGTCAAAGATGACATAAAAAATTATCAAAAATTATTTTTTTAGACGACCGCTCTCTTGTAGTGGAATGTACATCGACGGTTGCGGGTTTGATCCCCACTCGGAATCTAGAAACGAATATTTATACAAATATGGAATGGAAGGTCTGAAAGTTTGTCCTTGTATCTCCATCGTGCATCGGAGATTAAGCAAAACTGCTTCCAGTTGTTATCACAATAATCTGATAATAATCGTTGCTCTTAGTAAGGAAATTATTCTATTCTAAATGGTTACTGAATCGCCCTCAGTTGCGTAGAAATCAATAACTTGTCAATATCTGGTCTCGAGTAATAAGCAGACCCTAGTATAACCGGAAAAAATGTTAGGTGGATGATGACGTTATCGAAAATTATCAAAGTACTATCGATAGAAATCCCTATGTCGATCTTCTTCTTAGAGTGCCATCTTCTTTCAAAGTTTGGCGAACATTTCATACCGCAATACTGAACAAGGAACGGATACTCTTGCCAAACAATAATTACATAATAATATCGTCCCTTATTTATTTATTTACACACACCGTTTTTGTAAGGATACCCATCTATAGTCTATTTTTTTTTACTTGTCCTTATTTGGTAACAATACCCCGAACGAAATTCAGGACTATTCGAAAAAAATTGTTTCATTATAATTTTACACTATAAAAAATTATTCAGTTCAATCATTCAGTCAATAAATTCTTATCTAACTCTTATGTGTGGCTAGAAATACGTCATATTTGTTTGCAAAATAAGATAATTATATATTTTAAACTTTCGCGATTTATACTATTCATATTTAATATAACGGGTCTTATCGCGATAACTAATAGTAGTAATACCTTTTTATTATATTAATATATAAATATTAATATTGTGAGGGTAGGCGAAGAAAACTCGCGCACTCGTCGCCGGAGGGCGCGCGGTACACCAGTCAGCTCGTGACCACGGCGAATGTAACTTCGTCGAAACGTCGGGCAATAAAAAGGTATTACTACTATTAGTTATCGTGATAAGACCCGTTATATTAAATATGAAAAATAAGATAAGTATACAAAAACAGACTTCAGGTAAATGTTACCAGGTTAGTATCTAGTTACAGAAAAAACAAAATTAAAATGTAAACCACAATACGACAAATTATTTAACCTCTGTAAAATACTCCCTGTACATATAAAAGTAGAATATCTTATCGCCTTCGAGCAATATAATACAAATAATTACAAAGATATAAGAACACACAAATATTACACTAAACAGGTCAAGCGGGGAAAATATGTAATTCCTACCATAACAAACTACTATGGTAAACGGACAAGACAATACTTGACACCGGTCATATATAATAAGATAAATATGATAAGGAACATAACGGAAGATATAAGCAAAGCATCCCTGAGAAAAAACTAAAATGTAAATTATTAGAAAATTTGAAATGAAAAAATAGATTAGATACATAATTATGTTTAACTTAGTTTAAGATTAAAATACATATGTGTGTGTCTGTGTGTGTATGTGTATGCGCATACATGTGTGTGTATATGTATGTGTGGGTGCGTGTATGGGTATGTACACATACACATACATTATTTCATTATTATAATTAGTTAAGAAAATAACATAATATATTAATAGTAAGAGCGCCTCTTTCGCCAACAAACTGTTTTACAGTTTGGCGATTTTGTATCATTTTCTAACAATGTTATTATTTGAGAAATAAATAAAATAACTGGTCAAGTGCGAGTAGGACTCGCGCACCGAGGGTTCCGTACAAACTTATAGAAATCTATATAAGACTAACCCATCTACGCCATTTGTGGTCTTCATCATCTGTTCCAACATAAGTTACTATCAAAAATACGTAAATCGGTATACGCTTGCCTATAATATTTGAGGAGTTCCCTCAATTTCTCCAGGATCCCATCATCTGATCCTGACCTGAAGACAATGGGACCACCTTGGAAGTATACCTTTTCAAACAAAAAAAAAATTTTGAAAATCGGTACCCAAATGGCGGCGTAATCGGCGAACAAACATAAAAAAAATTAAATACAAGGTCAAATTGAAAACACTCCTTTTTTAGAAGTCGCTTAAATATATTCAAATATTATGTAAATATGGATCACGTCCCAAAAACTGTTTTGAAACTACTTAGGAGCACTTTAATTTAAAACACGATCATGGATGCAATCCATGGAAACACAAAATTTTATTTTAAGTACTAATACACCTTATACTTTCAAAAAAAAAAGTTATTACGCGATTCAGGATACACCTAGCGCCATCTCTTGACAATTTCAATAAACTAACTTGTTGACTTTGGGATTAACAACATAATTATATTATATTTTATTCTCGTTTTATTTTTATTTATATTCTACTACACTCCACTACCCCTGCACTACGTTCGTAAAATATTTAGATTTACATTATCAATCAAAATATCGAAATATATATTAGTGTTGCCAAGACGAAAATAATTAGTCCTTAATTCGAACAAAACTAATTGTTTATTTATAAATAACTAATTATATTACTAATAACCAGCAGACTTATATGTGTAGATAAATAAGTAAATTAAATAACTCGATCTGTTTGAATTTAATTTTAAAATTTTCGTACTAAATCAATACGAGTACTTAAATCAAATCGCGTGAAGCTCTTATATTAAATGTTAATTACGTAATGACCTTATAAATCGACGATAAAACTTTTAAATGAAAAGTTTATTTTATAATTTTTAGCGCGTTTAAATAATAATTAAAATAAAAATTTTTATTAATCGAGCAGAATTATATCACAGTTAATGTCATAATGTTGTAATAGATGGCATTAGCTGTACGCTGCATCGCGCTATCATTTTGTTAGCTGCGATATATAGATTGCATTGCGTTGTTTATAAAGGTTTGCTGCTTTTTAATGTTTTCGTATTGATACAAATTTCTTCTCAGTGTTTGTAAAATTGTTTTTTTGACCATGGTCAACTTCTATATTAATTTGTTACAAGTACATATAATTTTAATTCTAAGATTAATATATTTTCCGCTTGATCAATTTACAACTTGATACATTTACGCGTTCCTGAGAAAAAGGTTGAAAGACAGACGTACAGACTGACAGACACACGAACAGAAATTTACAGTTTTCGGATTTTTTCCTTTATGTATACTAAAGGACCTTGCTCCTGGCCAAATTTCATAATGCTTGGTCAATGGGAAGTACCCTATAGGTTTTGATTCCCTTGCGAAAACGTTAAAAACGCTATCATACTTAAAATATGTGATATAAATGACCGTATCTTTTGATTGCGTTAACTTAGAAGTTTGATTTTTTCACAGCTCTTAGTAATTACAACTCTGAGTACTTGACGTTGATAAAAATTTGTTACCTTCACGCGTTTCTGAGAAAAAGGTTGAAAGACAAACTTACAAACAGACAAACATACATACAAAAATTTACAGTTTTCAGATTTTTTCCTTTATTTGTACCATAAGATCTTACTTCTTGCCAAATTTCATCGTGCTAGGTCAATGGGAAGTACCCTATAGGTTTTGATTCCCTTGCGAAAACGCTAAAATGGTTAAAATATACGACATATTTTCCATTATCTTTTGATTGCGTTGACTTAGAACTTTAATATTTTCACGGCCGCATGTCATCGTAGACTTGAGTATATGATATTAATTTCAACATGATACGTCTATGCATTTCTGAGAAAAAAGGGTTGACATCCCGACAGACAGACAGACAGACAGACAGACAGACAGACAGACAGACGGACAACAAAGTGATCCTATAAGGGTTCCGTTTTTCCTTTTAAGGTACGGAACCCTAAAAAAGACTTGTTTTATATCAGTAAGGAAAGTTGCAAATGAAATTGTTGAATTAGCAATTTTTACATAATTACTTTGAAGAAAGTCGCCAAACTACTCTGTCTATGGTTTCATCACAATTACCAATTATTCTCATAAATCGCGTCGCATCGTGAATGGGCGAATTAATGTTACCGTAAATACAAAATTCGATTAAGGTCGTGTATCCAGCGAGCTTGTTTTTGTTAGCTTCGGAGCTTGCGTTTCTTTCCAGACTCCTTACATTAGCAAGATAGATCGCTCCACGATTTAACTGCTGTATCTTGATATTAATGAAATATTATTATTTGTGAAATTAATTAGGTTTTAGTTAAAGAAATTATTTACGATGCACGAATTTATTGTTTTACTTACATACGTACGTGTAATTGTATATTATTCCTTTCTCTCTTTCTCTATATCTTTCTCTATATTTGTACAATATATATGTATATATATGGAGGCTTATAAGCTATAATATATCAACCCACAAAATGTCAAATACGAAGACATTGGTGTTTTTTAATACTGCATCGTCTATTTAACATTAATAAAAAAAATTGAAGTCATATAAACTAAATAAGTGCGTAAAAAAGTTTCTTAATTAATTGTTTCGAATTTCAAGTGCGTTCCATATTTTGAAATTGATACAATAATCTAAAATATTTAAAAAACTTTTTATTAAATAATATATTAAATATATCAATCTGATTTTAATTCATTATATCATTTACCAAAAATAAAAAAAAAGATAGATATATACTTCTTCAAACATATTTATTTAGAACAGGTTTGGCATCTTTAGACGCCATTTTCTCGAAACGAAGTCCGTGTGGCTTGACACAGTATTGCTTATCAGCGTCCATATATAAGCCGGGGGCAAACCTTATGCTATAATTATATCGTTCTGTTCAATACAAGCAAAACTAATTTGTATCGGAATTTACTATGAGGGAGAAGTTAAGGATAATTACAGACAGTAATATGACGTTACGTTTGACAGAACTTTGACAATTAGACGTTAGCAGAATATCAATGGAATAGTTAATGGGAGCGAAGGTTCACCCTCAGCCATAAAGTTATAGGTTTAAAATGTCAATTTAAAGGTTTTCTTGTGTTAGTGGTAAGACAAGGCCACAATGTTGGTCCACTAGTTATAATACAAATTTGGGGCCGGACATTTGGACGCTTATAAGCAATACTATGTCAACAGGGACTTCATTTTTAGAAAATGGCGTCTAATCATGACAAAACCTTTTTATTTTTATGAGTTAAGCTAATAATTCGTTTTCCAAATATTATTGTATAAATTGCAAATTATGGAACGCACTTGAAATTCGAAACATTGAATTAAGAATTTTTTTCCGTACTTATTTAGTTCACATGACTTAAATTATTTTTGAACAATGTTAAATATATACATTATATCAGAATACATTAATATCATCGATTTTAAAATTTTGTGGGTTGACACATTATTGTTTATCAGCATCTATATGTGAGAGACTTTTGTGTTAACATGAACTGATTTTAATAAAATCCTCATGAATAGATTAGTTTACTGTCTTGCAAGATGGTTCCCACTTTTGTCTCCTATTTTACCCCCTTGACATAAAGTCGTCAAAGTTGTAGTAGTATTTCTAAATTTTAACAAAATTAGTTGGGCGTGAAAACTTAATAAACAGACAGACGCACAAAGTTATCTTCGCATTTATAATATTGGTACATAAGTGTTTACTAGTATGGATTAGTGTTATACACACATACATATGTACATATATATTAAGTTATCATCAAATAGCCACGACTATTTTTGCGTTTATTAAAAAAAAATATTTACTTTAAAACGAGTATAAAACATTTCATTTGAAATCAAACATGAAACAGAATGGAACTAGAGGATCCGCAGCTTACAAACGTCATAATTATAAAAACGATACCCTGCGGGCTCGAGAGGGTCGCTATTCGCTAGTTCTATATAAAATACTGGTTACAAGTTGCGTAATAACCCCTTCGTTTAAGGCTGGACGCAGACTTTCGATAAAACTGACGCAAAATGTGTTATTTTTCGTTTGATTTTGTAATTAAATGTTTATGGAAGCATAGTTTCTCGCTATTTTTTTATTCTGCTTACTATGTGTGGCGATATTGTGGTATTGGAAACACCCATTAAGAAGTGATTCATATGTGGAAGGATGTAAGATGATTTAGAAGGCTTTTCGCACTGTTAGACAATTTGTAAGATAGGCATCTGTATTGCTAAGAATCGTTCTTATTTAGTGGTACTGAATGTGACTCTAATACCGTTGTGGGTTCGATCCCCGCTCGGGGCAATTATTTGTATTTGAATATATTTAAATATTTGTTCCTAGGTCTGGGTGTTTGTCCTTGTGAGTATCATAATCACCAGACAGTGATCGTTACTCTTAGTAGGGAGATTATTCTAATCTAAATGTTTACTGGCTTGCCTCAGGGGTTAAGAAGGTCAGATGACAATCACTCAGTGCAAAAATCAGTAATTTGCCAATATCTGGACTAGGCTGATAAGCAGACCCTGGTGTACCGATCGGTATCTATTTTGTTACACCATTGATCTTGAAAACCAAATAAAGGTAAAATATAATTATTTATAGTAGAATATCAATTTAATACAAGCTACAGCTATGTTCATTAATGAATGAAAGCCTTTAAACTGAGTTCCAGTTACAAATTTCTTCTATCATGAGTTCAATAAACATTTGGTCGCGCTCTAGATTTTAATATTCTTTTGTATCATTATCACACATGACAATAATTAGAATGAAAATATAATATACATCTAAATCAGACGTTTAGTAAAATTATAAGTTAAACTTTAAAATAAGCGTTTAATGTATAAAACATAAAAGGGTGAAAATTAATTTTAAATATATCATATCACGTAGCGTATACAGGCGTCCTAAGCTATCCCTTTCAAAGCGGGCACTCGACACGAGAACTGCTGGTTTCGAGCCGCGGGCGAGTGCCCTCCGTCTTACTGCAACTGTTGCATATGTGCGACGAGCTCCTAACTCTTTTTTGTTTTACCCTAGTTACCAGTCCTTGCCTCGTTAATGTAATGAGACGGTCGGGACGAAAATTTTTAGGGCTCATTTCAAGTACTGTTGCGTTGTCGTTGTTTTTTGCGATGTGTTTTGTATTGGCTGGTTTACGACTGCTGAAGGAGGGTTGTGTTATTTGTATGTTATAAGCTCAAAGTCATATACTGTATTCAAATAGGCTTATACAGGGAATTAACTGGGCTGATATATCAGCGTTAGCCGAATCGATATTGAAAAGTAAAAAATAAATTAACTAAATTATTTTGAAAGAAAACGAACTTTGGATTTTGTAGACTCGTATATATATAGTATAGGCATTGTTTATAAAAACATTTGAAAAATTTAGTTCTTCTCTAGTTTCATTTTTTTACTTCTTCCCAGTGATCTGTACGAATACTTCGTCAGTTAATAATTACGTAATCATTTTATACTGTAATTTTTAATTAATTCAATTTGAGATATTTACTTAATATTCATCATTAGCTCGAAAATTATTCTTCAAATGTTGTTTCAAATATTAATTTTAATATAGTATTAATAGATATTTCATACCGACAAAAAACAGCTTTGAGAAATAATCTGACTAATATTCAATGACTGATCGATCAACGCAGAGCTGAAACTGGGTCTAGAAACATGAAATTTTGCTCAAACGTTCCTTAAATATCGTTAGTGTAAAGGATTTTTGAAAATCCATCCCCTAAATAGTATAAAATTCCTAAGTGTACGCGGTCGAAGCGACGGGACACTTCTAGTGCATATATAATTATTTGTCCTGACTGACTGAAATAACTACAACTGAAATTTTAGCAGTTGATATCCTTTATGTTCTAAGAAATTATTAAAAAGTATTTTTTGTTGCATGAAAGTGTTATTTTGAAAGTAAGAAATACGAAATTTAATATAGTTGCTTCTGGTCAGAAATAAAAGCACATTTACATCGGCGTTTTTTTTTTAATTTTATTGCTAAGCACCTGATTAGGGTTAAAATTATATGGGAATGAGGCGGTAAATCTATATGTAAACTGGCCAAAACCGGCGTGGGCCGCTAGGCTGTTTATACAAAAGGATAACAATTACTGACTGACTTATCTATCAACGCACAGCTCAAACATAGTGAACGGATTGTTTGAAAGGCACACAGATTGTTATTATGACGTAGTCATTCACTAAGAAAGGATTTTCAAAAATTAAACTATTCAAGGGCTGAAACGGGCATTTAAATTTTGTGTAGAAAAATCAATTATTGTGCGAGCGAAGCCGTAAGCAAGAACCAATACATAGATAAAATTGAAGTGTCGAATTATTGTAACAGCTTTTTATTAAATGCATATGAAAGTATATACGATACTTAACTACACTAAAAATCAATTTTTAAAATGTTTGTCTGTCTGTCCATCTTTTGTTCTGCTTAATCTATGTAACGGCTGGACTCGTTTTGATGGAACTTTCACTTGCAGATAGCTAATGTTATAAGGAGCAATTTAGATTCACTTTTAGTTTAGAAATTTATTTTATTAAATTAAAAAAAATATTTTAAGTTTTAGCGGACGAAATTGCGGACACTAACTAGTGTAATATATAGAATTCAAAAGTATTATTATTTTGTCTCATATAAATCGAAACACATGCAAACTCTGGCGCTTGTAAAGAAAGTTGATGTGAAAGTATTGAAGTTTAAATTGTTCTACAAAATGACGGTAAAGTTGTGAAATGTCTTAAAGTTGGTAAATAAAAGAAATAGTCATGATGGTCTGGGGTCTTATTTTATTTAACTGCGTTTAATATATACGGGATAGGAGGACACAGAACACAGGTTATTGGAAGTGATATGATGATGACACGTACTGACGCTGATGATTCGTTTATACTTTTTTAAAAAGGAAGCAGACGTCAGAAGCAAACAAAACTAATTAATCAATAAAACTAAGTAATTTCGTTTATTGGAATGACATACTTATTTTAGTATAATCTTATTTCGATTTTAAAGCCAAACTAATAAACCGATTTTGCTAAAAATTATATGCATGTATAATCTGTAAAAAGAAAAAAAAACATTCAACGTAAGAGTAATCGGTGAATATCCATTAAAAAGTTGTTGACGAATTGAGAACTTCTATTTAGGAGGTCGGTTGAAAAGATGGTACTTAATCCTACACTGATTATAGCTTGTATACATGCTTGCTCGACCGAGGCGGTACCACATTTTCACAGAATTTTTTATTTTGTGTGTTCTGAATTATTGGTTTTCCTTTAATATTTATGTCTGCAGTATTTTTCCTTATTAAAACCTTTTTTTCTATGGTAAGGACAAAACATACGGCATCACACCCAACGGCCCCCCATTAAGATCGAGTGACCTTGTGTCGGGGATCCGGAAACATACACAACACTAACACAAACACCCAGACCACGACAAACAAACGTATGGCCAATACAGACATTTGCCGTGAGCGGGTATCGAACCCGTGACCGTTAACGCTTAAGTCAGTTGCAGTGACCACTGCGCCAACGCGTCTGTCAAAAAATATATGATTTTAATTAAGCGTGATGCCATATCCGCGAGTAATCGGTCACGTCTCGCTAAGCACTCGTATACTGATTTCGGTGTAAAGTTTCAGCGCAGCATCGCCGAGGGATCGAGCCGGGCTAATGAAAACATTTGTACGTTGCTTTTTTTATATTTTTTGTTGGGAATTTTCAAAACTTTCCTAGTAAATTTTTTTTTTGCATTTTTTTCAGCCACCACTAATGGTGTACGTTTTATTTATTTCTTTTTTTATAACCTACATAATTTTATATTTATTTTTGTCTTTAATTCTGTTAATATACAAATTCCTATATATAACTAGCAGTTCCCCGCAGTTTTGCCCGCGTATACTTAGAATTTGTTACTCAACAAACTTTCAACCCTCTTTTTAATCATTTAGGGGATGGGTTTTGAAAAATCCTTTCTTAGTTTCTAGACCCAATGGATTCAGCTCTGCATTACTCGATCAGTCAGGAAATATGTCAGTCAGTTAATTTTAATTTATACATAAAAAAGAGGCTTCTGGTATAAAACTGTCGCTATCAAAATATGCATATCATAACAGTTGCTTTTAAGTTTTTTGTTTTGACTTTAACTGTCAAATTTTATACAATTAGCCCCCAGAATAGAGTTCACTTTCGGTTTTTCTCGATAGAAACTACATTTCAAATGTAAGCTAAGCTATTAAGTTATTTTTGTATTCAGACGATTCAAACGTACCAGTGAACGTTTACTTTAATCATAAGTAATGTCATAAATGATAATGTGAATTTGTTTTTGTTCATTTATTATGCTAAAGCAAATATTCAACTAATCATTTTGGAATACATTAGATCTCAATGGTATAGTAAATGACATAACCGTTACCAGAAAAAACAGTACTGTTACGGAAGAATAGAAATAAATATAAATTTCAGACGGTCATTGATAGTCAAAAAATCTCCATTTATTGTTAGCGAAGCCACACGAGAGGTAGTACAATGTAGTACAGTGAATTAAGATAGATTTTAGATAGATTTCCGTCATGACAAATTCTACATTAACGCGAATAAGGACCAAAGATTACTAATGATTCATTTAGATGGGTCAGAAGAAAAAAACTGAAACTATAATATTTAGAGACATTTGTCAAAAGAAACCATTTCATCGATTTTGAAATAAAGAAAAACTATATTCAAAGATTCGTAGAAAAACTCTACATGGCTTAGGAATCGAAATGGTAATTAAAAAAATATATTTTTCTTGCTTTGTTATTTCTTGTTGAAGAATATCATAGAGTACCATCCATATAATAGAGGGCACCATAATCTGAACATCACCCCCCATGTAAATAAATCAGCCTGTATACAGATTTTGATTTACCTGCTTAGAAAAAATCTTATACATCTTCTAACATGTGAATACGAAACCCGAGTGTCTCTTAACCAACAGACAGGTAATGTACTACAAAGTATCATCAAAAGGGTAAACACCGTTTTTAGATCTTGAAATGTCTCGATCCAGCATCTTAGCGAAGTGTTTCGCGTTCATTACACCGGGGTTGTTTATTCTGCTTTTTTTTAAGTCTGAGAGATGGTATGGTAAAGGTTTTTAAAAGAAAACATGAAAGAGTTTTTAAAATACCCGTTTTATGTGCCCTAAGTTCAGACTGACGGCCAAAACACATCACTTTGAATCAAAGCGCCATGACTTGTTCCGGCATCGTACACGAGTGCGATTCAGCGCGGCGCGACGCGAAAAACAGTTGATACTTATTGAATTGGCCTATGTGACATAAGAACGCAGAGCGTGATGCGGCGCGGTGCGAAATAAGCGAGCGATCAGTTGGCTTGTTATTTAACGTTGTCTTAGATTTTCGCGATTCTTACTCATTGAAATAAAACTATTTTAAACGGATTTAAATCGCGTATATTAACTATGTTTATCATCCCGATGTTTCGAGCACTTTACAGAGTTCATGGTCACGGGTAGACTGAGGTGACATTTGTGTATTTGAGGTTTTAGAAAAATATTATTTACAACTACCGCCAACGGTTTTTTAGTTGATATCATGAATAACGTTCCGGTTGCACGCAGAAGGCACTAACTGTATCTTTGGGTCTTGCAGTCTGTTGGAATTTGAATTTTTAATTTTTAATAAGTGGATCCTAGGTGTTCGAAAGTCTCCAACCATCTTCTCTATGGAAGTTCGGATGTTTTTGAATTTCAATAGCCTTGTGTATTATTCTAGGAATGAATCTGTGTTCTCTAGCGAGGATCTGTGGTTTATCAAATCGAATAAAATGGTTAGGTTTATCCAAAGCGTGTTCACGAATTGCAGACTTTGAAGAACGCTTATTTTTGACATCTCCTATGTGTTCCTTGACCATAGTACCGATGCTTCTCTTTGTTTGGCCTATGTAATATAAACCACACTCGCATTCGAGTTTGTATACTCCCGCAAAGGAATATGACTCTTGATAGATCTCAAGAACCGGCTGACTTTCTTATGAGGCTTATAGATGGGTTTGATTGAAGCTCGCTTCAAGATGTTACCAATTCTGTCTGTAACTCCCTTCACATATGGTAGAAATGCAGGTTGTCGCTCAACTGTGGGTGGCTTGATACGGCTTCTACGATGCTGGCGAGGCACGGGCAGCTTATTCTGGTGGAGTGCAAGCTTGACGTGGTGTAGATCGTCCTCTAGGTGTTCAGTATCGCAGAGATGTTTCTCTGAAACAAAGATTTGCCAACGGTAGCTAACTAACTAGGGTGGTGGTGTGAGTCACCATTCATCACCAGGACGTCGTATATATAGAGCATACACATAGAATAACACAAGGAACAAGACAATGACAACTACACTCAGGCTTATATATTTCTCATAAGTGAACAACGAACCCGCGATTGACACCGCCAGTGTAACCATTGATCGCTTCTTGATAATAACAATCTTAGTTTATTGACCAAACGATTTTTATAAGTTCGTTATTATTTTTTATTCGTTTTTTTTTTCTAAATAATAATTGCCATTTAATACATCATAGATAAATAAAGTTCAGCCCACGCAACCGATTATATAAAATGCATGGCCCAAGCATCGAATTGACGTATTAGAGTAAGTTAATCCACCCTCGTCGCCGTTGAAAAGATTTCCCCTGGGGTACAGTCAGTCGCTTCATGATGTAAGACACAGGAACTTGTGTGGTAAACTATCTTTAAATGTGTCTGTTTGATCATAATTTTCACGTAAATTGTACTTTTTACTCGACTGACCAGAAGAAAAGTAAAAAGTAAGATGTCATTATATACGTATTCTTTCTTGGAGTGTCAATGGCTGTGTGACGTCACAAAAAAATCAATATGGCGGACGTAAACTGTAGAAATTGTCGAATCGTTGTACACTCTTGTGACCTCAACAGTTTCACTGATTTTTAAATGATAAATGTTTTTTTTTTTAACAGACATTTTTATTTTTAATTTCCTTATTTTATTCAACCTAAACATCGAGTAAGATTTTTGGAATGTGATGTTTACCATAAGATTTCGATTTTTTAGGAAAGTATATTTATTTTTTTAAGGTTCGGAACTTTTCACGGGTCAAATTAACATACCATTGCAAATTGCGATTCAATAATACATCTTCAGCTGGGTCTTGGTCTTTTTGAAGTCGGTTCAAAATAGAAATATCGTTAAGTAAATCATAAAGTTTATAACTTAGACCGTCCAGCAAGCCATGAGTAATATTTTAAGCTCGTCGAAATCAACGATCCAACTCTTTCGTATTCGACGCGTGCTCCGAGATGACATTTAAAACTTACTCCGATCGGGAGCATTTTATCTGAATTTTATTCATTTCGTTCGATAAAAAACGCAATTTGTAGGCAATTATGATTACTGTGAGGTGAGAATTAGATTTACTCTTTGAACTGATATAAAGCAACTCTGTAACCTGGTAACTGTTAACTAGATAACCTTAAGTAAGCTGTGAGTTTCAATCAATAAGAAACTGGTGGAAAATTCTCGCTTAAAAGTTTTAGTCAAAATTATTATGATTTTCTGTCAATCAACACTTACGGAAATAAAATTTGGATAATCTTACTTATTTAAAAATATGATCGTTGTTAGATTGCTGCATTTATTGAAAACTCAAGTAATTAAAGTTCACTTACTTAACTTAGTTTAACTTAGTACTTGTTAACTAACTGCTTGGTTCTTATGAGTCGTGATGTAAAGCAATATAGCCTATAACGTTTTTCAATGAACGGCCTGTCCAACGCAAAAAGAATTTTTCAAATCGAATCATTAGTTTCAACGATTATCTTCTACATACACATTTTACCTTATTATAACATTGAGTATAGGTAAAATTACAATAAACAATACACTTCATATTGTACATAAGATAGAAACTTAAAT
Source organism: Hypolimnas misippus (assembly GCA_037950945.1). Lineage (NCBI taxonomy): Eukaryota > Metazoa > Arthropoda > Insecta > Lepidoptera > Nymphalidae > Hypolimnas > Hypolimnas misippus. The sequence continues at coordinate 12,201,953 of JBBEEQ010000011.1, forward strand.
ATTTAGAATTCTTAATGATTTATATTTTCTTAATTCTTAATATACTAATACTCCCCCCCTCCCCTTCCTTATATACGACTTACTTATACAATGACAATGGATTATATTTCTAAATAGCTGAGATTAGTATTTAGAACCATACCATCTTACTGCGTAATGCGCGGATAAAAACTAGTTTTTCTTTGTAAATTTTGTACTTATAACCCCCCCACCCCCTTCAGACTCTTCCATTAGACAGACCCCCCCGCCAGCCCCCTTCGGACTCTTCCCATATGAAAGCTATAGCTACACCCATCTTGTAAATAAATAAATTGATATTTCGTCTATCTAATGAGTCGAGATGGTCTAATGGTTAGAACACGTCGTCGATGATCGCGAATTCAAACCCCGGCTAGCACCACTCACTTTTCAAGTCCTAAGTTTGTGTTTAAATTCATCTTGAGCTGTGTAAAGGAAACCTCCATGTGCCGGGTGAAATTCTGACACACGTATATCCGCCAATCCGCAGCGTAGTGAATTAAGCTCTAAAACCTAATCCTTACTAGAAGAAGAGGCCTTTATCCAGTAGTGGGACATTTACAGGCTGTTACTTTACTTTACTTTACTTAAATCATCCAAGTATTTACCAGACAGATAACAAAAAGACGAGCTAGCCTCGTCTAATCACTAAGCCGTAAAGGCTCTAAGTGAATTATCATGATATTACAAGATCATTTGCGTCTGTGCGTGTAGTCATTACGGCTATTAATTAGAATCGATGCGGGGATGAACCGGGCTTATGATATTACCGCGTAATTGAATGAGACAATGGATCAATGGGTCTTATTGCACTTTTAATGAATATTCTAAGTTTATTGTTATTTACATCGACTTTAATAATTGAAAAATGTCAGAAGGAAATCGCGTCACATTAAATGAATAACTTTAAATCACACAAAATTAAGTTTAAATATACACTTCCTTACTTTCAATTTTACAGTTTACAATTTAAAATATTTAAACGTATTCCATAAAAGTTTCATGATTGGGTGCTGATAAGCAATAATGTTTCAACCTGCAAAAAGTCAAATTTGGAGATATTGATATATTTTGATAATTCGTTACCCATTTAAAATTATTAAAAAAGGTAATTTAAAATAAATAAGTATGGATTTTTTAATAATTTAATGTTTCGAATTTCAAGTGCTTTCCGTATTTTGCAATTTATAGAATATTCTCATATATTGGAAAACTTATTCTTAGATAATAGCTTTTATTGTACCAATCTGTTTTCAATTCACACTACTTATTATAGAAATAGAAAAGAAAAGATAGATAAATACTTTTTCAAACAAATATATTAAGATAGGTTTGATACCTTTAGACGCCATTTTCTCAAAATGAGGACATCGTTTTGAGAAAATGGTATCTAAAGGTATCAAACCTTGTGACTTGACACACAATTATATCGCTTTTCGCCATATTGTTTTTAAATAATGTAGGCTGACATCTTATTGTTTATATAATATGTAATAAGCATCCAGTTACGAAATAGCATTGGTCCTATTTACTTATTAAAATATACCTAACAGACAAAATGCATTTGCAATTTGTGTGTGAATGAGTCGCTGTTCGTTTGTCTTCCTAAATGGACCGATTGGGCTAACTTTGATCTTGAAATATTTGTAGAAACTCAAGAAATTATTACTAGTATAATATCCGATTTCTTTAATATCGACTCAAATAAAAATATGCTTTATTCAAGTATCAAGTAGGTTTTAAAAGCACTTTTCAATCGTCACTACAGAAACAAAAAAGAAAACAAAAAAATTAATTAATTTACCACCGATTCAGAATGTAGATACTACCGAGAAGAACCGGCGAGAAACTCGATAGTTACTCTTTTAAAAAGTTTTACAATGGGTTCATACAGTTATGAGTAACATATATATTAAATACCCTGTGTGAATCCAGCTTATACTAAATCTAAGCATCTTTATCATCTATTTAATCTTGATATGTTTTGTTGGAACATAAAACAGTTCTGTTTCGGAAATAAAAAAAGAATATGTTGCGATTATTCTAGATAAAGATATTGTATTAAGTTTTTACCATCAATACAACTTTATATCTATATATGTATTTGTGTATAATGTAGTTAAAAGATATATATGTGATACGAAGTTCACCGGTTTATCTAGAAGTAAATAAAATATGAATTTAATTATTATATAATATTTTAAATGACAAGAATTATAAAAAATTACGTACTTATGCGTATGCGTTAGAAGGGCGTACTACATGCCCTGGCTTCAACCCTTCAGCCCCTCTGTGGGGTTAAAACAATGCGTGAACACGACAGACGCATTTCGCTCATTGCGGGATTGAACCCGCGACCCCTAGGGTAGGTGTTAATTAGTTGATACGAATGCTCTTTGCATATTTACCTTCAACGTTTTTCACTATTCATTATTTTTTTAAGCGTTATATTTTTTATAATGATTATACATTTTAACGATTTTAAACGTATGTAATTAATCTTAAAAAAATCAACAGGCTCAAATAAGCATAATATGCAATTTCGTATACTTGTATGTGCAAATTATATCAGATGATATGATTTAAAAATCAAACTACTATATCGATTTTGATGAAGATTCTATGAGACCAAAATAAAAGTACATAAACCATAAATAGCGATGTAATAAACATAAATAGCATACACAATAAAATAAGAACGTTCTCTTTAGTCTGTTGAAAATATATATATACATAGACATTAGACAGGTCACTTCAGACTTATCCCTGTTTTGCATTAGAGGCTTAAAAATGTCCCTATCAAAACATGGCAACATTTTGTCAAAGGTTAGGTTAGGTAAGTCAAAGTTTAAAGCGCCGAGATGACCTAGTGGTTAGTGCACGTCGATCTCAACAAACGATCGCCGGTTCAAGCATCGCTGAGTTTTCGAGTACTAAATTTGTGTTTAAATTTATCTCGTGCTCGGCGGTGAAGGAAATCATCGTGAGGAAATTTGCATGAGCGGGAAGGAGTTTCGACACATTCGTATATCCGTAAATCGCAGTGAAGCAGCGTGGTGGCCCCGAATATTGTCCTTAATCGGAGTGGAGGCCTTTGCTCAGCCGTGGGACTTTAAGATTCTGTTAGTTTACTTTCAGTAAGTCAAAGAAGGCTTTTTACTACTAAATTTATATCATATATTGTCGGTCTAGATGTGATAGCTCGTACAACTGCTGAACTTTACAGGAGAGACGAAAATCTTCTTTTAAAGCTAACTAAAGAAAATATGCTTACATTTTTAAACGATTTAGACTTAAGATATTGTAAGAAATATTATTAATTTAAATGTAAATTATTTGCATACCGTTTTCACTGAGAAAATCCATTTTTATCAAAATTGTTAATTACGAGGTATTACAAATAAAGCGACGATGTATTAACTCTCAGAATGTATCATAGTTTGAGAGCAATCATTTTACACAATTGGATGCTGATAAGCAATAATGTGTCAACCCACAAAACGTCAAATTTGGAGATATTGATGTATTTTGATACTACGTCACCTATTTAACATAATTTAAAAAAATTCAAGTAATCTAAACTAAATAAGTATGCAAAAAAGTTTCTTAACGCAATGCTTCGAATTTCAGGTGCGTTCCATATTTTGCTATTTATAAAATAATTTCAAACATTTAAAAACTTATTACTAGATAACATATTAAATAAATCTATCTGCATTTGATTCAATATACATTTTATCAAATTAGAAAAGAAAAGATGAATATATACGTCTTCAAACAAATTTATTAAGAATCGGTTTGACATCTTTAGACGCCATTTTCTCAAAACGAAGTCCATGTGGCTTGACGCATTATTGCGTATCAGCGTCCAATTAGCCCTCTGAATTAAAAAAAATTGACGCCACTATAATGCGTGCACTGATATCTTCAATTACATTGTATTTAATAATAAATCCTCGATGGGTACTTCGTTAATTAAAAAATCGTTTCATTCTCATTAACAGTTCCTAATTTACATTAATTAACAGATTTTTTTTTCACAATCTTACGAAATATTATTAACTTTTACTCCACCATCAATTGCAGAAAGAATCTTTGAACTCGCTAACTTAATTAAGGGGTAGTTCATTAAAAAATACAATTTATATAACTCAATTATATATTTCGTCTCTTTCTTATATATATTTTAGATGTGTTGCTGTCTCTCTCGTGCGCCCTTTACCGAGATCCTTAATTATGCCCCTAAAGACCGAACTTAATTGCCCTATTTCTAAGCTAAAATAAATTTTCACTTGATGTTTGGAATGAGCTAATTATTTTGAAAACCACATGCCTTCCCTCGGCGTTGAGATATATTAAAATAATTTTTATTTGTTTAAAAATGTTTGCTTTAATTAATTAATTAACCCATTAAGCGCCAATATGACACTAGCAGCATTTTAAACGCAAATCCTTTATTTTTTTAATTATTAGTGAGATATTGAAATACAAAAGAACAAATGAATTTTTCCTCTTATAGATAGCTTAAGAAGGGTGTACTCGCACGAGTACAGCGGTTACAAACCTATTGAACCGTCCGTATGTAAAAGTTAACTTACAAAAACTAAGTGTACCCAAACGAGTACGACGGCGCTAAATGGGTTAAAGGAACGTATGTAAGTATTACTTTGTAATTAAAAAAGGCAATAATTATATTTGTACCTGGTAACACCAATTTTCTTGACTTTTCTTATTTAGTAACATTATCTCGAAGGAAAATCACAAATATTCGAAGATTATTTTTCATTCTAAAAAATGATTTAGGTCAATCCTTTGATCAATAATTTCCCATCTCTCTAACTCTTATGTGTGGTTAGAAAAATGTCATATTTTTCTGGTAAAGAAAAATGGACTATAGGTAATTCTACACTGTAAACAACTTATGTATATAAAATCAATATTATATACGTATTAATTTATTATAAATTAACGTATCAATATATAAAATACGTAAATTTTGCTCTCAGACTCTTATAAAGATAAAAGTGCAGGAGATGTTATGAGAGTTTTGAGATAACTTTTAGAATGACAAAATAAAGCTTCTTATGTCTCACGCTTAGGTGAATTTGCCAATATGTCTGAATTAACTTAACTATGGAATCTTACTAGTTTATCATTTCCGGGATAATTCTTAGATGATATGGTCGGTAGCAATAAAAACTATAAAAACATAAAAAAGAATAATTTTTTTTAATGGAAATTTATTTTTTAACAATTTAAAAAAAACCTCAAAAATCGTATGCCCGTAAAAATTGGGCGTACGGGTTTGTCAATCAAAGAATTTTGAATGTCTTTGTCTAGTCAACAAATGCTTTTTAGACTAACAACTGATTGAACTGATTTTTTCGGAATATCTAGTAGACATTCAGAATCCGGGACAATCTCGGATTTCCCGGCCATCTGGCCTAAACCCTATACTGTGCGTGGCCAGACTAAAATTTCTTTACTAATTAAACAACACTTTAGAAACCATTTAGGCTTTAAACGTTCAAATAAAAAACGTCAACCCCTTTAAAAAAGTCCGAGTAACTATTATCCCCGTTTTCATGAAACTTTTCTCACCGAACACTCGAGAAATGGAAAAGACCACTCGAATTCACAATAGCCGATTCGAGTTACACCAATTAGGGACTAGATCGACGCCATGTTTTTTCCTATAAATGTTTTTTTTTTTAATTCACGAAGGGCCACCGATTGTGCTTCAGTTTGACGTTTTAATAGCTATCGCAGTTGGTGATTTCAAGAAATTAATTTTTAGTCGAAAATTAGATTTGTAAGTTCTATTCTCGTAAGCGATATAAAACACTTCTGTAACCTGGTAATTGATACGTAGTAAGTAGTAAAATAGGGCATTGTAAATTTTTTCAGGTGTAAAGCAATGGAAAAAAAATTTATGTAAATCTTTATGAAAGCCTGTGAGCAAAAATTATTAATGTAATTCTCACATAAGAAGTATTGAATTTTGTTTAAAACTTTTTACATTAAATCCATTGTGAATTGTTTTATTATTTATTTTAATCAAATATTTTGAGTATTTCTCTGAATCCTACGTAAGAAATATTTTACGAATAATATATTATGAATTGAATACTGACGACGAATCTAATTGCATTTGTAATCTAGGTACGCCAAAAAGGAGATGTTTATCCTCATACATAAAAACAAAAACATAACACTACTTCTGACGTGATTGGGTAAAAGCGCAACACATGAAGCTATTATTATATATTTTGTTTTCGCAGAGGAATTCTTGAAAAGATACCCGATTCCTGGGGGGGAGATCGAGTTATGTGAAGATTTGTACCCACTAAAACCTCTGCAATGGACTTCCTCATCACGGAAATGGAGGGGCCTCGGGATCGCTTATTATAAGCATACTAACTGTCCCTCGCTGTTTCACTCGCGTTTATGGTAACTGCTTCGCTCTTACGAGTCGTAGCGTGATGTAATATAGCCTATAAACTTCCTCAATCCAACGCAAAAAAATAATTCAAATCGGATTAGAATTTTGGAAATTACATACAAACAAACCTTTTTATAATATTAGTAACATAAAAAACAATCTAGTACGTAATAGGTTCATTACTAAATGAATGAGGGTAAGACGTATTATACTTTTGGCTCTTTGTAAAATGTAGGTATTATTTATATGTTGAAGGCATATTGATATGTATATGGAAGACAGGCTTAATTCCCCAAAGCTCTGAGCGTAAGAAATTAAATGCGTTAATTACATAACTATAGGTAACTAAATCACGTTAAGACGTGACTGTGAATGCTTGTTGGGTTTCTAAAACAGCGATTTGTGTCATCGTGGCGTGAAGTGCTAATGGAGCTGGATTTCATATGATGAGAAGAAGTAAGATAACCGGAACCCTTCTTCCCCATTCCTTTTAGTATTCCTTATTCCATTATGTCCATAATTCGGTCGCGATTTAAATCTTTGCTCTTGGCAAAAACCTGTATTAGCAATAGGGATTTTGGTCTGGGTGTTTGTGTTTTTTTAGTGTAAGTTTCTGGACTAAGGATCATGAGATACTAATGGGGGCCGTTGAGTGTGAAGCATTTATATTATTTTATTGTTTTTAACAAACACAAATTTATTTACAATTTACAAAAAATATAAATTTATGAGCGTTAGAAAGCATATCTACATATCTTTGAGTCGCTGTTCCTCTGGCCTTGCGTAAAGGGAATTTGTTCCCTACACGAAACGTAGTGGGCCTTGATTTATGTGGAATCCATATAAATGTAATCGGGTTAATTAACCAGGATGCTAGGTGACGCTGTAAGTAGGCGGGATGAATCAGTGCCGGTTATCTTCGCAAGATTTACATTGTACGTTTAAGTAACGATTAGAGATTTTAGCGGGTTCCTGGTTAAAGGTGTTTGTAAAGATTTTGTACGGAAATACGAGTGAATTACGGCAAATGTATAACATGTATGTATGTATGCACATTTTTTATACAAAACTACCTGCGTCGTGTGGTTTTACTCGCGTTTTTGGTTACTGTGCTCGTGCTTGGCGTAGCGTGATGTATATAACCTTCTTCAAGGCTTATCCAATGGAGAATTTTTCAAAACGGATCAGTAGTTATATAACAATTTTACTTATAAACAAATTTTACTTCTTTGTAATATTATTAAAGACTAGTATCAATTAATAAAGACAGTGTAATATGATGTAATGTTTTATACACTATGTAAAATAAATGATAAGAAAAAATATTAGAAAACCAAAATCAATTAAATGAGATACACATTAACATTTCACAGACACGTTGGTGCAGTGGTCACTGTAACTGACTGAAGCGCTAACGGTCGCGGGTTCGTTCCCCGCTAACAGCAAATGTCTGCATTGGCCATACGGATGTTTGTCGTGGTCTGGGTGTTTGTGTTAGTGTTGTGAGTGTTTCCGCACAAGGTCACGCGATCTTAATGGGGCCGTTGAGTGTGATGCGTTTATTATCTGATAATTAACGGACAGACTGCGAGGCTTAGTAATAGTTTTTTAGGAACCTTTTAGTACGGAGCACTAAAAAACTGCGAAATTTAAAACTTTGAGATTATACAGTTTTCGAGTTATATGCTTATATGTATGGATGTACTCATATAAGTCGTAAATGTAATGTATCGTAAGCGTAGTATTAAAGTGACTGAATACAAAATCTGTGTGATATGAGTTAGCTAAGTTAATAATACAAATCTAGTTTCATATAATTCTGTGGTTCATAATCTGTGATTTTGAGAAACATAATTAACTATTCTATCAATATTTTGTTACATTAAAGCAAACAATATTTCCAAGGGTAAAACGTTGTTATTGTGCCAAAAACTGTGATTTTTATTTCGGTTTATGAGTATAGTCATCATATTAAAAAGAGTCAAACATATTAAATTATATTAAAAACAGACACTTTCCGTTTGAACCTGAAAACCGAGTCTCGATTACAGTACATCCTTTTAAGTATAAGAAAGTAAAAATTAAATTTTATTTCTCAATTTTAAAGTCACGATTCAACAATATATCCACTTAAGCTTTCTCACAGCATTCCTACGAGGTCACGTAACTAAAAATATGACTAAGTTTACTAGAAAATTAAATTCGCATGTCAAACCTGCATTAATTTATAAGTTCCTAGGCTTAGCTAGTATTAAGTACTTTAAGTTTAAAAGCACGTGTAATAGAAATACCTACAAAGTTAGAGGCTGCAGTAAATTTCTAATGCTAATGTTCAACGGGAATGCCTTCAGGAAATATGGTTTTAGCATGGGTTCCGTGCTTCATGGTAACTGTGGTTGTGATTTGTGGTGTTATATTTAAAAGTTGTTAAATTAAACGCGTTATGTTTATAGAATTATTAAGGCGGATTTATATTTGACTGACGTGACGACACGTGTCGTGTCATGACGTGATGGCTCGCGTTTACGTTATTATGTCGAGTTCTGACGCATCAGGACAATATTTTGAATCAATATAAACGCAGCTCTATAAAATGCCAAACGTTTGAAATCTTTTTCTATGAGTCAGCGGATTTTAGCACCACGCGCAACTCGCTCGTCTGACGGGAACCGGGATCGGTTCTGACGCGATCAGAAACCATCACGACATGACATCAGTGTGAACGTTGTCACACAAAATGTATCATATCGACTCTGTTCTTATACGTCACGATACGACACGTCAGTCATATAAATACGCCTGTAGACGATTATGCTATGTATTAAAAAAAATTCAAAAGAGTACCTATCAAGTTTCTTGCCGGTTCTTTTCAGTAGAATCTACATTCCGAATCGGTGGTAGCTTTTCATTAATTTAAATACTTATTGTTTGTTTTGACGATTCAAAAGTGCAAGTATATTTTGATTTTGACTTCTTGACGTATAAATTTTGCTCTCAGATTTCATAAAGATTTATGTAAATTATTTGTCATAGTTTTACACTTGAGTGAATTTACTGTCTTTATGCATAGCTTTTGTAAGCTGATCTAGGTAACCAGGTTACAGTTGTTTTACATCAATTACGAGAGTAAAACTTACAAATGTAATTCTTGCCGTATAAATACGAAAGTTAATATGTCTTGCTTTGGCGATTTTTAGTCGAACGGCTGGATTAATTTTAAAGTGTGATTAAACATCAATGGATAGTGATAGTGGCAGATTTACGCAGTAAGTAGGCTGAGTGTATTACGTTTTGTTGTCAACGTGTGGTATTTCATTAATAAGTTTTTTTATGATTTTACTCGCAGTAAAGCAATTGAGATAATATTTAAAGCAATGTTTAATTTTGACTGTTTAGCAAGACACGTGTTGAATATGGTTTCTTTTCATATTTTATATCAAGGCTAGTTATCTTTTAGAAGTGATGATTTTTTTGATCTTATATAGATGTTTTGGGATTTTTTTTTTCAGAATATAAATCACAGATCTATTATGGTCATATATCTTCTTACACTTAAGTACACTGGTGTTCTTTCAGGTGTTAGGTTAGGTTAGGTTAGGAATAAATAAAGTCTTGTGTAAAGTCAAATAGTTAATTAAAACTTGTTCTGCCAAGGTTAGGCCACTTTCTATAGACATTCAAATAGCAAGAATCAATGTTAGTATTTAAATTATTTTTGGTCTACTGTTTTATATCATATATTCTGAATGCCAATTCTATTTAAAATAACACTGACAGGAAACTCATTATAAACATCTGAGATATAGCCGGGGATCCATATCGTTAACAAGTTAATAATAGAAAACGAAATACAACAATTTTTTTACTGTATATTTGATATTTTTATATGTTTACCTGTTTTGTTGTCGACGGCATGTAGTAGAGAGACAGCTCTGATTCTAATGTCACAGAGTCACAATGGAACTAATGTCACAGAATATCTATCAACGATTGTAAAACAATACCTTCTTGCCTTAAAAATTCCTCCAATGTTTGCAAATGGTCAACAAAGACTCATCTATTTTTTCAGACTACCTACTAAAACCTAAATGGTGCCAAATTATCGCCTTCAATGGTCGTCACAGGATCACTTACGCATGCTACCGTAAACCACATTTATTTCTACTTAAAAAAAAAACCATAATTATGATATAATTCATTGTTTTATTATTATTTGTTGCGATAGAGTAATATTTGAGGGATAATTCTGAGAGATATCGATACGATACTGCTGGTTTGTTACCCATTTAAGCTTTAGATTTTTTCAAATCATTATTTGTTTATAAAAAATATATACTTTATTCAAGTAGGCTCTCACAAGCACTTTGAAACTATCAATACAAAAAAAATAGTCGATAATGAAGCTACCACTGGTTAGGAATGTTCCACCGAGAAGAACCGGCAAGAAACTCGATAGGAAGTCTTTAAAAAACTCCAGCAGACCATAAAACTATAAACGAACAAATCTGAATACATCGTTTATTTACGAGCTCCATATATTATTACCATGTAATCGTCGTAATTGTGAAAATATGCGTCTATAATGAGAGAAGTTGGTTTTATCGCGGTATGGCATGTTAAGCCACTATACCGAACGGTTCAACTTAACGTTGCTGGCAACATTTACGGGCCCCATGGTTGACGTTGAGATAAACTCGATAACTCGAATAAGCGATTGAAAAAAATTGAAAATCGATACGAAAATGGGCTTAATGACATCAAAAACGATTATCTCTGCTTCTTTTTTTGGTGTTAGGCGAATGATTTAATGGGTGTAATCGAGTTGTTTGTTTGTTGTTTGTTGTGAATTTTTTAAGTTAGAACTTGCTAGCTACTGTCCGTGACATCGTCTGCGCAAGATTAGTTTTGGTGATAATGACTTACACTTAGAAGATAGATTTGTAGATTTATGCTGTCTGATGTATGTGTAAGCTTTTTTTTTTTAGGACTAACGATACTTAGGACTAACTAAAGATAAACGTTTCCATTATACATTATATACGTGTGGCCCTAACGGCTTTTGCAGCGAACGCCAGAATAATAACTTGACACTTATCATTATATTTTGGGTAATTTATACAATATACTTTATATATTAAGGCTTGTGTGTTATTATGATGTATAAGCTATATTATTGCAAAGTTTCATCAAAATTCATTCCGTAGTTTTTGAGTGAACGAGCAACAAATATTCACACAGACACTCGCGTTAATAATATAAGAAAGGATAAGCTACCAAAATATATAATTAAGTTTGCATATACGATTAATAATTACTCATAAATCTATATGATTGCAAATATTTCGGGAACGCAATCATTAAAAACTCTCAACAACTGAAAAAAAACAATACACGAAAAATTTCACTCCAATTAGCCCGTGTGAATAAACAAAATCGTCGTGAAAATGTGAATCCATCGGTAATTATTTTACGATTTATAACAAAAAAAAAACGAAAAAACAAAATGGCGGCCTCCACATAACAAAGGCGTCATTTCTGTGCCGCTGTCTGCCAAAAATAATCCCATCCCCAGTTTGTTTTGAATGAAAATCGAAAAAGAATCTCGCGTTCATTAGCGAAGGGTGTAAGTTACATAGGGTATTCTCGTTGGGGCCTATTTAAATATCATACGATATCGGATTTTCGTTTGGTTGGATTCGATTTTAAGTACTTGATTTTTTTTGTTAATTTTCTTCTCTAGATATTGGGAAGGATTTGAATACCGTAATTATTTAGATACATTAACGTGTATTTTGAATATTTTAGACATAAAAACATAGTAATATTTTATATATAAAAGAATGTAACAAATACATATTTCATTTATCGATAATTTGGTAAGTATTTGATTTTGACTACATGGCAATTGTATTTACTTGTGATAAAGGATTTAAATATATTTTTTATTATTTTACTATTTTATTTTAGATTGCTTGTTGCAATTTTTACTATATAGCTATTCATTTTATTGAAATGTCGCACACGTTCATAATATAGAACCGAGCCGTTTTTAATTTGTACTTGAAGTAAAAACCTTAGGGCACATGAGATGGAGGTTTCGCGCGAAAAGAGAGAAAAAAAAAGCCATTTGTTTTGACAGAGCGAGGGTCGAACTGCTCCGTGCTAGGGAATATTATGTGCCAAAAATGTTCGCAGTTAGCTAATGGAGAGTGGCTTCTTAAATACGAAGCTACGAGCTCATTACGGTGCCTTTTCAAGTGGCAATTTTTACGTTTGCTAGTGCTTATCAAGATGAGTGCGGTCGGTACTAGTTTTAACCGGTTTTGACTGGCTCGAGCTAACAATAAAACAGTAATCTGTTACGTGTTATAACCATAAATATTTTTATTTATATTGAATTTAAAATTTTAGTTAGAATGGATTTGCGATTTGATTGAGATGCGTGACTTTACGGATTACCACGTACCAGCTTGCATCATCGCGCTATGGAAACACTGTCATTTTTAGCATAGGTTCGTTTACTTTAATTAATGGCTGTCTGTAGTCGTTAATCCATCATAAGTGATATTGTCAATTAAGAAACATTAAGCGGGCTATATCCGTAATAAGTGCAGGTTACTGTTACAAAACTTCGTTGAGAACCTGGTTTGCGAGCCTGCCGTAAGCGGTTCGCGTCATGTTCGCAAGCCGATGACTGTCGGTTTTCGCCACGCATCAAAATGCGCTGTAAATGCGGGTTGGCACACAGTTACGGTTACAGTAAGTGTAAATATTGCGTACGCAATATATTATACTAAAAAACCGATGTAAATTGCCTATATTGATTATTTTTATCATTGTCACGAACAATTCAAAGCGATCACGTAGACTGAATTAACAGTTGCTTTTTAAGAAATTAAAACATTATTTTCAACTACCGCCAACAGTTCCTAATTTGGTATTTTGACTTTTATTTATGATATATTTTTATAGTAATCGCGAAAATCCAAGAATATGCAATATAGTTATTATCTGCTAGTGTGCCCTCCGATTTACATTCGTAATATTCTGACACCTGCATTTAGTTTCATATCCGTTCTGTAATCACGCACTCATCTATTTAATTCAAGCAAATGAATGATACTAATTAGAATCCAGAACTAGTGACATTTTCAGCAGTATACCAGCTTTATTTACATTTCTCTTCATAGTTTTCTTTCAAGGTCTTAGAATATAAACACTTCTATACACGAGTCCAGAAAACTAAGTCCTATTACAGTCTCTATATAAACCTTGGCCTTCAAATTGGAGCAAGGTCTCATGCTCTTGGATGTTAGCAATCTAAGTTACAATTTATTTCAACGGAAGTCAATGAGTATGACGCAGATGTGAATAACAGAATAGTTTTTTTTTGAACAAGAATGGACTTTAAAAGCAAAATACGCAATTTCTTTACTTAGATCACACTTAATGATACTTATTTCAATTAATTTGATTTTATAATCAAATTTGGAAATCGATTTTGATAAACAATTTATGGGAACAATCGAAGAGTATATTCTTTCAAATAGTAAATAATAAGATAAGGAAAACGGTCAAGCCATTTTCGAGTAATCACATATAAAAAAAAACGGCGAATTGGACACTTCCTTCTTATTTAGATGTCGGTTAGAAAATAAGAGTAATATAAATTGCTAGCCTTATGTTGTGACTGGATTTAATGTAGAATTTGATACAAAATAATACGCGTATATGAATAAAATATAACCTATGACTATCTAGCATAATGTATATTACAAATAGTAATATAATTTTCAAAATAATTTTATAATTTTCAGTGTTTCGATTTTATTTAACAAAATTCAATCTCAACAATTAGGGATCAAAAACCCTTTCTTTTAGCTTTTAAGTGCGTTTTGTTTTCCATTAGTCATGTTAAATAGAAAATAAAAAACATAATAAAAATTGGTTCACAACTCATAATATGTCGTGTAAGATATAAATGTATACATACATACATATCATAGCAGAGTATATATGGACGCTGATAAGCAATACTGTGACCAGTCACACGGAAAATGGCATATAAACATGTCAAACCAATTCTTAACAAATGTGTTTGAAAAAGTATATCTTTTATTTTCTTTTTTAATAAAAGGTATAATGAATTAAAAACAGATTAATATATTTAATATATTATCCCATAAAAAGTTATTCAAATATTTGATATTATTCTATAAATTGCAAAATATGGAACGCAATTGGAAATCGAAACAATTAATTAAGAAACCTTTTTTCGTACTTATTTAATTTGCATGACTTGATTTTTTTAATAATGTTGAATAGATGATTCATTATCAGAATACATCAATATGTCCAAATTTAACTTTTGTGGGTTGACACATTCTTGCTCATCAGCATCCCTATATGTATAATATACATACTCTTAAGCCACCTTGCGTAAACTGTCATCACATTATTATGATAATAAATGTATATATATTTTTGTCACATCTGCAAACTTTTTAATCTTTGATATCTCATCGTGGGAGTATATAAAATAACAGAAAAACCTTCTATTTACTCAAGGACTCACTCAATGCCGTGACGTTATTTACAAGTATTATGCATTTGTTAATGCAGTCTATTGAATGTCAGCGTGATTCATTAGGAAAAGAGAAAATATATTTTTGTATTTAATATTTTTTATTAATTTAATAAAACTGGAATAGTGGAACGTGGACAGAGGTTTCCGTATCTTTGAAAGCCGGCTTCATTGAGCCTTACTGGTTTGCTTTTGAGAGTTATAGCGTAATATAGTCTTCTTTAATTCTCAGGCTAAGCAATGCAAATAGGATTAGTAGTTGCCAAGATTACCCTCTCCAAACAAACTTTCCTCTGTTTATAATATTAGTATAGATGTAAAATAGCTCTTATATTTACATAAAATATAACACAATATTGATGATTATCTTTTGCGATTCGAAAGTGTTTGTGAAAGTTATATATATATATATATATATATATATATATATATATATATATATATATATATATATATATATATATATACATATATATTCATTTTGTTGTTGAACCATATTTAACCTATGTATTACATATTGTATATAAGAGAAAAAATAAAACCATAGACAAAACACGGTTCCGTCATTTATAGTCGACATTTTATTTATTTACAAAAGGCGATTAAGAACATGCTATCCAAATCGAGAACAAACCTATCAAGAAAATTATAAACATAACTGCCAAATAAAACGAAATAAACATCAAATACGAAAACATTTTCTTAATCTGCACCGACAAATATAATATTCGTAACCTTTTACAAATTTACTTAAACGAAAACACAAGGAAAACTCGACTTTATTTCAAACGAAATAAAAATTAACTAACCGCATCCTATTAAGGAACTACAACCAGTTTTAATGACCTCTAAACACTCTTGACGTTCGCGTCGGTCGCTTCGAAATTATCAAGAGAGGAAAGGGCTGGAGAGGTCTGGTGAATTTGGGCGTTCCACTTGAAATAGACTTCAAAACAAAGCGCGGATTGTAAGAAAATCCCACTCGGGACTCGTACCTTGCATTCGCTTTACCAAATTACTGAAATTTCATTCAGCTTGCGGACTTGGAGGGAGATGCGGTTGGATGTATGACATTTTGGATGAGGTAGATCTATTTATTTTTTTTTAATAATAAAAACATAATCTAAGGGCTAAATCGGAATTAATTTCAAAGATTTTATTGTGTTCCTGCATTGAATAGATTCTACCGATTTGGAAACTACTATACCGATTTGGAATATTCTCTTTGCGTTGTCCAGCCCATTTATTGAGGTTATAAGCTATATTAAATCACGGTACGACTGATAGGGGCCAAGCAGTAACCATAAACGCGAGAGAAACCGCGAGAGGCAGACAGCCTATTATAATTGTTTACGTATAAAAATAGTCGTTTAACCGACTTCAAACAAAACTGTTGTTGTACCTATACATATAATTGAAGATATTGCGCGTCATCTGCTGTTATCAATTAAAGAGTTCCTTTGTTTATCCTTCAAGAAATTCGTCAGATCCTATACACCTTGAAAAATATGCATTTACATAGATATAGCTATACGGATAATTGTCGTGGTCTGGATGTTTGTGTGTGTTTTCGGACACAGGATCATGAGATCCTAATAGTCGTTTAGTTTAATGTGTTATTATCTATTTAAAATAAAATTATTAAAAAGTATCCTATGTTACTCATTATAAGCTATCTGTGAGTAAATTTCCGTCAAAATAGATCCAGCCGTTTCGATATAGCTATAAGCAACAGACAGATAGACAGACAGACAAAAATTTAAAATATTGTGTTTTTGATGTAATTTAGTTAAAAGCCTTTATTTAAAATTTCAAGCAGACACTCCAATTTTATGTACATATTTATATAGATGTGACCTCTACAACTTATTTCTTAACGCGAAGATTGAACAAAACTAAAAAGTATTTAAACAAAATACCAACTCCAAGGCATAAAATTCCCGGTCGGTGTAGGAATTTAGTCAGTTTTATAAAACCGAAGCGGGTGAGCTTAGCGGTTCCGTAGCTGCACTACTTAGCAACTCCAGTCTGCGAGAGTCCTTGAGAAGACACGGTATTATACCAGTAACTCACACCATCAAGTTATTTATTTTTAAAGATATATAAAGTTTAATTAAACGTCTCTGAATTCGGGAGTAGTGTTTATTAATAATCGCCTAGCGGAATACGACCGCTGTTCATTAAATTTTTAATCGATTTTAGTTGACCACAGATAATCTATTCTCAATTTGACCACAGACTTTAACAACAAAAAGTAGAATCTATCATGTTTTTTTTATTGGCTTAATGTATCATCTATGCACCATTTAAAAAACGCAGTATTGTCTCCTTCTCTATATAAACTATAAATGTGGGAAATTTTAAACTAGGAAGAGTAAGCGACTCCGCGTAATTTTCGAAAAAAGGTTTGCAAAGTTTCGCTTCAAGTATTAATATATAGATTTCATAGAGGTATTCCTTGCTCTAATCAAAAAACCTTTCTTGGCTGTTGTTTATGGGCTTTTTTTGAACTCAGAATGCCGACAACGTTAGACGACGTTGCCTAGCAACCAGCTAGCGACTGAGTATAACAGGCGAGAGTAGCTTTGGATTTAAAAGTCTATTGACGAGCTTGTTTAAGTTTATGCGTACAAATGTTTAATATCAAATAGTATGAACGTAAAATATCAATAGCTATAATATATCATTGTAGTTAATCATTTATCAATTGTCAGCATATTAACAGTCATTTCATATGATATATGCAAAGTCAATGTTACCTTCTTGGGGCAAGGTATTCGTTTTTATAATCAATCCCGCAGAGTGTTACAGTTCACAAGTAAAAATTTAAAAGTATATATTAAAAAGTCCTTAATTGAAGTCTGGTTCAAAATTATATACATGATAAAAATTAGTATAAGCTGGATTCACACAGGGTATTTAATATATTTGTACTGGAACTATTTTAAAACTTTTTAAAAGAATTAACTATCGAGTTTCTTGGCGGTTATTTTCGGTAGAATCTACATTCCGAACCGGTGGTAAATTCATCAATTTATTTATTTATTTTGTTTCTCTATTGACGACTTAAAAGCCTACTTGAATAAAGTATATTTTGATTTTGGCATTGAAGATTCTTGTGGACTAATATTTAATGACTCATAGGATTTTGCTAATCAATTTGCTGACGGACGGAAATAATCGCAAAATCGAGAACTATTCTAAAATTAGAATTTATTATTAGTAACAATCGGAGATTTCGCAATGAAGGTTCAATAACCATAAGTATTTCGTGAAGGAGATTCATTCCAAGAATAAGAGTTTCTCAGGGATAATCAAAGACTATAAATCCACGTCGAAACACGAGAGGAGAGTTGGTATTGCTCGTTGTAAATACAAATAAGCTGTCTCTTGCGGTTAAGCGCAAACATCTACTCTGATCCCAACAGAATTATTATTGCAATTCTATATCTTTATATGGACGCTGATAAGCAATAATGTATTAATCAACACAAAGTCGAATTCGCAGATATTGATGTATGTTAACGCGACATGTATTTAACATTGTTCAGAAAATTTTCATGTCATAAAATAAATACTACGACTACACAAGTACGTAAGAAAGTTTCTTAATTTAACGTTTCGAATATTGATGTGTACTCAATATTTTCCAATATTCAATGATTTAATATATTTTAAAAACTTATTTTTATATATTTTTTATTATACCAAGCTTTTAAATTATAACACTTTTTATCAAAATAGAAAATGGAGGGTGGTTTATATAACCACGTATTCAAAAAAGTTTGGTAAAAATAGGTTTGACATATTTAGACGCGAATTTCTCAAAATGAAGTCCGTGTGACTTGACACAGTATTGCTTATCAGCGTCCATATAGCTTATCTTTATACGAATATAGACGAATGAAACGACTGGTCATTTATCAAAATCAGCGCCCTCGTTCGGTTTAAATAAGCTACAAGTGTACAAACCCACATACATACATAAACTGATTACACATTATATATACTGATTTACATTACTCTCCCTCGCGTCGCGCTGTCGGATAAAAAAAGAATCACGATACACATTACAAGTTTTGTAGCGCATAACAAAGAGGCAGTCTACCTGCCGCCGACATCTCGTTTAGCTTTAGACGGACTTGTTCGCTAACTTCGTTGCTTCCTTTGGAACTACTCGGAAGCTTTGTCTGACTTTGTGTTTATTACTAAGAATTTAAATTATAATCATCAATGTTTGTACAGGTGTCAACAGGGCTTGAATATTTTGCTAGCGTTAGCAGAACCGTTAGCTATACAAATAAATTAAATTGAAATGTCTGTAATTATAAATTAACAAACAAATAAACTCTTCAAATAGAAACTATGTCCCTACTCTTTAGCAAAATTAATTACAATTAATTCAGCAGCTTACGCGTACGTACTCACGTAACAGACTTACGCTTACGTACTCACGTAACAGATGGACAGCTTACGCGTACGTACTCTCGTAACATATGGACAGCTTACGCGTACGTACTCACGTAACAGATCGACAGCTTACGCGTACGTACTCACGTAACAGATGGACAGCTTACGCGTACTTACTCACGTAACAGCTGGACAGCTTACGCGTACGTACTCACGTAACAGACGGACAGGCACAGATAATTATTTTCGCATATTTTATCAGTATTGACTAGTGTCGCAGTATATTTTTCTTTATTTATCTTTATTTGGTAACAATAACCCGAATGAAAATCACGAATTTTCGGACAGTTATTGTTCCATATAATTTTTCATTATAAAAAATGATTCAGTTCAATCATTTAATCGATAATTTCTTATCTAACTCTTATGTGTTGCTAGAAATATTTTTATTTCTCTGTTAATAAGGCAAGTAAAGAAAAATAGTCTTTATCGATTTATATTATTCTGAGGTACAAATTAATAAAGAATTGCTCCTGTTATAACTATAAACTAAAATCGAAAATTATCGAAGAAATGAAACTACTTTAAAGGGTCACGATAATCGAATATCATCGAATCGCTATAATGATCATTTGCTTAGACCGAGACCTATTAATTATTTCTATGTATTAAATACAGTGTGTTCGAAATCGATATTCAGTAAACTGGAAAGTGATAGGCGCTTGAATCCGAATTCCATATTATCATTATAGCCATTGGGGTATGCCCAAATGTTTTGAGGTGCGGTCTTAGTTGCAGCGAGTTTTTATGTTTTCAAGTAGTAAGTTATAAGAAATGAATTTTATTTATTAATAGGCAAATATCCCCCGATTTTGAAACATTCTTCATTGGTGCTCCGCTCCTTTTGGTCTTAGCGTGATAATATATAGGCTTCTTCGAGAAATGGGCTATCTAACACTGAAGGAATTTTTCAAATCGGACTAGTAATTCGATTAGCGCGTTCCAGCAAACAATCAAACAAACAAACAAACTCTTCAGCTTTATAATATTAGTATAGATTACAATTATAGTTCTTAAGTAACAGATTGACTGAGATACATAAGCCGATATAAATGAGACTGTAGGTGAAATCAACTGTCCCTACAATAGATATAGACCTGTACAATAGGCGACAGCGTTCTCCTTATAATGTAATACAAATTTCAAACATTTTAAAATAATAAGTGCAGACTAAGAATAATAATAAAATTGTTAAGCGCTTGTATAAGGGTCAATATCAGTATGTGTGTGTGTATCTGTGTGTGTGTGTGTGTGTGTGTGTGTGTGTGTGTGTGTGTGTGTGTGTGTGTGTGTGTGTGTGTGTGTGTGTGTGTGTGTGTGTGTGTATGTGTGTGTGTGTGTGTGTGTTTGTTTGGTGTATTTTCTTTTCAAATATATTGCTGATGAACGTAAATTAAATCGCTAGTTACGAAGTTTCTGACGTAAAACCTAGCTATACCCCATTGAACACACAAGCTGGCTCGATTGAGGGAGAGCCTCACTCTGACCGAAGATCAGCATTAATTAGCTAATACAGCTGCGTTTCGTACGGTGAGTGAGAGAATCGAAAGTTTAACCCCCTCCCCCATTCCTTACTTCCTATTTTATTTCATCCTTAATTTCTTTTTAAGCTGGCAACGCGTTTGTACCTCCTCTGGTGCTGCAAATGTCCACGGGCGGTTAAATTATTTAACGTCAGGTGTCTCGATTGTTTGCTTGCTATTTTAATAAAATATATTCAAAGATGTTCGATTTTAACGCTCTGCTCTAATTATAACATTAAAAAGCCTATGCTAATTTTGTATGTCTGTAGTAAACTCCTCAATCGTATTTATTTTAAAAATTAAGGTATAATTTGAAAGGTACATTATTCGAGATGGCCATTGACTATTGTGTACTTATATGCGTATTATTTTAAAACAAAGTCTACATTAACACGAACGAAGACGCCAATTATTATTTTTTTTCTTCCGCTCGCAGTGTGGCTCAATTTTTTATTTCCGTATCAAACAAATAGGCAGATTGAACATAACCTAATTATACACGAAATAGAGGATCAGTGTGTATACTCTGCAGCAGATATTATAATATCTTTTATGAAGTATGTATATGTATTTTTGTTAAATTAATTTATTAGAGAATAATCAAAACAATTAACATTCTAAGTAGATATAATTCTTGAATTTCCCGACACGTGGTGATACAACTCATTGCGCGTAATGAGACACACACACACACACACACACATATAAAAAATACAAATATTAATCTAACGAATAACGGGTATGAATGACGGGTCAACATAATATTGTGAGGATAGGCGAAGAAAACTCGCGCACTCGCCGCCGGAAGGCGCGCGGTACACCGGTCACCTAGTAACCATGATGGATGCAACTTCGTCGAAACGTCGGGCAATAAAAAAAGTATTACTACCATTGATATCGCGATAAGACCCGTTATATTACATATAAATATTATGAATAGCCAAAGTTTAAAATATGTAAACGAACATGTAAAGGAATATCTTTTAAGAGAAATAAAGTATATCTTTATGCTGGTATAACATAGACAATAATTGGTATCTAACGCATGCTCTTAAGAAATGCCTCCCCTTAAGGAGAACAGTCATGATGTAGACATGTCAATGGCAATACGGTCATGGTATATACGAAATATCTAATGAAAAAAATTATGAAGAAGAATAGAGATATCTTTCTCTTTAGGAATAAAATATAGAGATATCTTCGTCTTTTCAAACTTAGGTTAGAATTTTAGGAAAAAATCTATTATGAAAAGTTTTAGCCTTTGTATAATTGGTAACGTAATTCAGGTAAGCAAAATATATGGGTTGAAACATTAACACAGTATTTCGAATTTGTAACTCGATAAATATATAATAGAGAATGCTTGCCCTGCACTTTATGTACAAGCAAATAAACAATATTATGACTTGGCATCCTCAGTACAGTTCACCCGTCCCACTTCATACAAATATATGGAAATGTGTATAGCGATGTATTTTATACTCAAAGCGAAACTCTGACAGTGTATTTGGGAAACTAAATAATAGAGTTATTAGAGGATAGGATTCCACAATTATATCTGTTTGATATGCAATGGTCATTAGTACTAGAACGCTGGCTGCGATAAATTTTCAGATTACTTTGTATTCAACACTGTTCCATTGTATTCGTCCGTTGGTACGTGTTTTGAACTAATGTAATTTTATTTGAGTTTCATAGTTTTTCATTCGACCTATATCTGTCTATGCTTATTTTGTAAAGTTGTTAACTTTTTTTTTGTCAAAAGTTACTTTGTTATGACCATGGATATTTACGTCACCAGAAGAGTCACAAATGTGTTGCCAGCTTAAAAAAGAATTAGCGGTGAAACGGAATATACATATAGTAAGAAAGGGAATGAAGGATGTTATGCTTCCATCTCTGTATGTGGAAGCTGATAAGCAATACTATGTCATTTTGAGAAAATGATGTCTATGGATGTAAAACCTATTCTTAATAAATTTGTGTGAAGGGAAAGGGTATATATCTTTTGTCTTTTATTTTGATAAAACGTAAAATTAATTTAAAGATTTGTATAATTTTTTTTTTTTTTATCTAAAAAAAAAGTTTTTCAAATATATGAGATTATTATATAGTATATTGCAAAATATAGAATACAATTCAATATTCGATACATTAAATTAATAAGCATTTTTCTTTTCTTACTTTTTTTAGAAGAAGAAGACTGAAAAGATGATGATACTGGTTCAAAAAAATTTTTTTATTGTAAAATGCGTGACGAATTATCTCTACATCAACATCTCCGAATTTGATTTTTTGTGGGTTGACACGTTATTGCTTATCAGCATGCATATTACAGTAAGTTTGATCCAGTATAATTACGCTAGAGCTCACATAAGTGAAATAGCAACAACCATAAACTCAGTACGAATGCTAATAAATTTACCATGGATACAACCGTGATATAACAAGTGGATAAATGATTAAATGAATTTAGAAATAACAGAGGATGAAGAGTACGCTGAGCACAGTTACCTATCAAAATATATATGGATAAGCAATACTGTGTCAAGCCACACGGACTTCATTTTGAGAAAATGGCGTCTAAAGATGTCAAATCTTTTATTAATCATTATGTTTGAAGAAGTATATATCCATATTTTCTTTTATTTTCTGATAAAAGGTATAATGAATTAAAATCAGACTGATATATTTATTATATTATCTAATTAAAACTTTTTAAATATTTAAGATTATTGTATAAATGCAAAATATGAAACGCACTTGAAATTGGAACCAATTAATTAAGAAACTTTTTTCCGTACTTATTTAGTTTATACGACTTAAATTTTTTTTAATAATGTTAAATAGATGATGCAGCATCAAAATACATCAATATCTCCGAATTTGACTTTTTGTGGGTTGACACATTATTGCTTATCAGCATCCATATAACTGAAAGGTGACTGACGGACATAGTGATCTATCAACGCACAGCCCGAATCACTGGACAGATCGGGCTTAAATTTAGCATGCAGATAGATGTTATGACGTATGCATACACTAAGAAAGGATTTTGATTAATTCTATCCCCAAGGGGAAAAAATAGAACATGAAAATTTGTATGAAACTTTGTCAATTTTAAACCGATCGGGTTGAGACTTTGCATGTATAAAGCTACTATGACTTAAGCATCACAGACATCGCAGATGAAGTCGCGAACACCAGCCAATTATGTACATATATATAAATCATTGCGTGTATATATATGTTTACGTATGTTTAATGAGTTCCAAACAGTAAGTGCGGTTTTAATGTAATTTTAAGACAATCTTCAGATTATCTTAGGTAAGTATCCTGTGAAGTTTGGTAGCGATACAATCAACATAATTTTTTATTTGGTTTTTGAACACCCTGTATTTATTTTAAATAGAAATGCACTTAAAAACTTGGTGCTAGCTTAATACAACACTTTTGTTTGTAAATTTGGTTGAGATATGTAAATGTATTATTGAAAATGTAATAAAAATATTATTTATTTCTTGAAAGGAAATCTAATAAAATCTATATTGGTAAAGAAATAAGGGTTCTTGTGAATCGATGCCGATAGCTTCAGATAAGGAGTAAATTTCCTGCTCTGTTATATATATTTAGGGCAGACATATTCACTTCAAGAAATAACTCATTTATTTGCTTTGAGTCTATTATTGAGAAATATATTAAGGTTTTATTCTACGAAACATTTCTCACGCATATTTCCACCAATTTTGTTGAAGAATCGTTCACATTTAATCTTCCAGTAATGTAACCCAATAAGCACCATATTATTTACAGAAACGCGTGATTTCGTCGTCAAACTGACGCCTAATAGCCGAAAACTGTATTAAACTAAGACTTAAATAAAAGTGAATTCAAAAGAAAAACATGCAATTTAGTTCGCTTAGAAGGCATAATAATTTCAGTTATTATGATTTTAAAACCAAATGAGTTAACTGATTTTAATAAAAGTTATATAGGTTCAATCTAAAAGATTTGAAATGAAATGATGGAGGTAACAAACATTAAAAAAACACACTACGAATTGGATACTGATAAGTAATAATGTGTCAATCCATAAAACGTCAAATTCGGAACTAGTGATATATCAATAAATACGTATTACTATAAGTAAATCAAGTCATTTAAACTTAATAAGTTTTATAGTAAAGGGGGTTTTAATTTAATGCTTAGAATATTAAGGTAAGTTACATTTTTTGCAATACACAATAATTTGCTTTTAATTAATAATATTCTATTTTATCAAAATATATAAGAAAGATGGATATATATACGTCTTCAAACAAATGTATTAAGAATAGGTTTGACATCTTTAGAAGCCCTATTCCTAAAATGAAGTCCGTGTGGCTTGACACAATATTGTATATCAGCGTCCAATTGAGAACCACCGTTGAAGTCTGTTAAAAATCCATATAACCCTACCAAATACAAACGCACCATATTCAATATTAATCGTAAATTGGACATAGACGCTACCAAAACTCGTCTTACCTTTTCAAATTCGAAACATTAAACATTCATAAATATTACACACGTTTCACTATCAACTACTCCCAAATGCCTATCGATTCGACCACAAACATGCAGGGTAGAGATATCAATTATCGTGGGCAGACATTTACCTAAATTATGAGCCATTATGCCAGTAATTGGGGTACGGGACGGATTATGTTACGTTGATGTACATAATGGTAGGAATGTATGGTATGATGTGTTTAGGAGTCGGAATTCGGTTTTAGGTTTTATTTGTTATGGTGTTTTGAGGGGAAATGTTTTTTGTGACTTCGGTGACGATTTAATATTTTATTATTGACAAAAAATTCATTAAAATAATCAAGACCATCTGCAGTCAGCAGTAACGTATCAATATCAGTTCTGTCTAAATGTCTATAAATGAGAGTCGTTATTAAATTGAAATGGTTAAAGATCCTAAACGCTAATTCTGATTGTAAAACGATATGAGAAACCTAAAAATGATTTTTAGTACCCATTTAACGATACTCCACTTGACATATTTCGGCGATTTTATTTATTTTCTTTTTGACATTATAGCGTCCAAAATCGGCCGTTTTGCCATAATTTTATGCTTTCTATGACATTTGTGCCATCAGGCCAATGCAAACGACGTGGTCTTAATAGTGCTACAAAGCCACAAACCCACATACAATCATAGGCTGATAAACACAATACCCTCCTCTGCATCGTATTACTCCGTATGAAGCCGTGGTGGGCAGCTAGTTTATAACAGATATCGTATAAAATTTTATCAACAACAAAAATCATAGAACGAACAAACTAACAATTTTAATGAAAAACGTCCAACAACTAAATCATTCGGACCGGCCGAAAAACGTTTCCCCCATTCAAGTGTGTTATCAATTTTCAACTAATGACTCGATTTGGATTCAACGCGTAACGGCCCTGATAATAAAACTCGTCACAAAACGCTTCTAAAGGCAAAAATTAATATTCCAATGATGTAACGAAATGTTATATCTGTAGTGCAAGATTCGTGCTTACTGTGGAAAGATTATACATAATTCTGAAATATTATGTATTAGTTGTAAGTTGTTGATATTTCTTTAAAACTTCAAATAGACATGTGACATTCACCTTAGTCTACCCGTGGCCACGAACGATATAAAGTGCTCGAAACGTCGGGATGATAAAAATAATTAATATACGCGATTTAAATCCGTTTAAAATAGTTTTATTTTAATGAGTAATAATCGCGAAAATCTAAGACAACGTTATTATGTACTAAGTTTCAATGCTATATAAAAAAAATATGCATCGATAAAGCATATTACACTTTTCAAGTTTATGTTTTTGACAAACGCATGGAATTACTCCTTGTTGATTTTCTTATAGTGTTTTAATTAAAATGTTATCTATATACATATCTATACTAATATTATATAGAACTAAAATTGATTTGTAATATTGTATATAAGACCTAGTCTCTGGAACTACTGATTCGAATTGAAATTTCTTTTTGCGTTGAATAGCCCGTTTTTTGAGGAAGTTTATAGGATATTACATTACGCAACGCAGAAAATAATATGGCTATTGAAAACGCAAAGTGAAATCTAGAGTGCCAGCTAGTTGGATATATGTGTTGAAATGATTTTAAGAGGGTTGACTATGGAATTTCTTGCCTGTTCTTCTTGGTAGACTCGGTAGACGACAGTCCTTACCGCTGATTGCTAGGATGTATAAAAAAAGTTTTGCAAAATGACAAATCGAAAGTACTTTATAAACTCAATTTTAATAAAACATATGTTTTTTTGAATTTGAATTGAAGATAGTCATAGAATGACTGAATGACAATGACAAATAGTTTTTCAATACTAAATGATTTTGATGCTTATCGCGAAGGTAAATCGCCTATAATTTTTTAATATTTTGTAGCGGTAGGTATATTCCAACGGACTTATATAGCTTGTTTAGCTCTCTTATTTTCCATCGCCTATTTAATTTCTAAGCAAAAAGTTTTAAGAGTCTTCATTAGACTTTCTCAGTTTTAAAATTATTATTCTAACATCTACACGTATGGCAATTACTGAGTTATAGCACTTTTAAGGTGGCTAAATATCGAAAAAATATTTTGTACTTTTTTTTCCAATAATATTGTTGAAATTAGGAGTCAACTCTAACATTCGTATCTAAATCTATGGCCCTTAACAATAATTAATATTACTAAGATATGTTACAATATGGCATACCTTTTTCGCCATACAGCCATATTACACTAATTATGGCAGTTGACTAAAATCGCTGCCTCTTGTACCTTAAGTTTGGCCTTAGAAGCAACGATGAATTATTGCAAATTAAAATTGTTTAATGAATCAACTTTATTACCCCGAAGATTTGTTTCCGGCTAATTAAGACGTTTCCTTAATTCACGTAAGGTAAGTTAATTTACGTAAAGCATGACGAGGGTAGGGCATATTTTACCTTCAATGTAGGTCGAAATCTTTCCTCTTAATTGGTTAAAAATGGAATAATTAATGAATGGGAATTTGTGTGTCCTTTGGAGATATGATTTTTAATTCTGTATTTTAGGTTATGAATTAGGTTGTAAGCAATGGACGTTGAATTTAATTATCTGTCTTACAATGTTGGAAAGCATAAGAGTTAAGATGAAAATTATTTTAAATACAAAAAAAATTAAAATATGATTTATTCAAGTTGGCTTTTACAAGCACTTTTGAATTGTTAAAACAAAAACAAAAGAAAACTAAACACTAATTAATTAATTTACCACCGGTTCGGAATGTAGATTCTACCGAGAAGAACCGGCAAGAAACTCGATAGTTACTCTTTTTAAAAGTTTTACGATGGGTACATACATTTATGAGTTACAAATATATTAAATACCCTGTGTGAATCCAGCTTATACTAAATCCAAGCATGTTTATCATCTATATAATCTTGAACAGAATAATATGCTTTAGCTACTAAGGATTTTTTAATATGTACTTTAAATTTCTTTTTTGTAAACTGTAACACTTTCTGCGGAATTTTATTATAAAAACGAATACCTTGCCCCAAGAAGGTAACATTGACTTTGCGGAGTCGAAACTTCGGCGTTATAAGTTTATCCTTTCTTCTCGTGTTAATACAAATTGAAATAAAGAAATAATAATTGTAATTACTAATTGATAACAATTTATAATTCTATGTCGCAATCGATTTATCTTTCGTACATGTTTACTTGCTTAATATACGGAATTACACTTATAAGTTAGGTTCTCAGACTTTCATAAAGATCTACACAAGTGATAAGTTAGTGTTTTACACGTAAAATTATTTATTGCCTTAGTTTTTATTAGGTTACAGAGTTTTTTTATGTTAATAATGAAAGTCAAACTTGCAAATTAATCTAAGTCTCGTATTAAATTGAACATTCCGCGCTTTGAATCGTTTATCAAAAAAATATCATAAAATTTTCTGAACTATCGCAAATATTCTGGTACTATTTATCGAATTTAAAATCAAACGTAGTTTCGAATTTATAAATCTATTCTAAAATATTCATATTTAATATAACGGGTCCTATAGTTGCATCTGACGTGGTCACGAGTCAGCTTGTGCGTGGGATGCAACTACGTCGAAACGTCGCGCGTCGGGCAATAAACAAAAGGTATTACTACCATTAGTTATCGCAATAAGACCCGTTATATTAAATATTAATAGTATAAATGGCGAAAGTTTAAAAAATATTATTCTAAAATAGTCTTAAAACGACTCAAATTGTCAACATTCCTATCGATGCATCACAGAATACAGTACTAGACATGAGTTCCTCACTCGCAATTTCTTCACAACTTTTCACATCGAGGGAATCCTAACAAATGAATCTAACAAATAGCGAACAAAAACAGCATTAAACGTAAATCAAAAGATACCGAATTTCTTCAGCAAGTTATTCAGATTTGATCTTAGATTATGGGTCGGACAGCGTTAGTTATCGCCGTATTATGCGTTGAAACCATTATGTCCGAGAGAACCGCGAAATATGGCAAATATATGCGCGTTGGAATATGAGGAAGAAAACGCTTAAATACGATATATTTTTACACTAGCTTTTGCTCGTGACTTCGCTCCAGTTAATTTAGTATTTGTTATACCTGACCGTTTAAATGTTTATTCACTTTTCGACAGGAGTAATCTTGAAAATTTTTCATTAATATCATCATACATTTATATTTTCTTGGTACAAATCTTAACCCCATTTCACTCATTTAAGGGTTAAATTCACAAAAAATATTTTTTCGCGTAATTTTGTTACTAATTTTATAATATTTTTCGGAAACACTTATATTCTCGTCAGTACCGGACCCAAGATAATGTTGCAAGAAGTAAAAATGTTAGAGCTAGGTGCTAACGCTGTTTAAATCATAGGAACAATTTATTTACTTTCTTATCCGACTTACAACGGTGTTTCTCAGAATACGTATTATACGAATGTGTTTTCAACTATATTTTATGTTAAGAGCTTAAATTTTTGTAAGGTATTCATATATTATTTTGTTAACAATGGTTAAATGTGTTAAGGAAAGGAGACAGAATTTATTTGATTACATATACGTATATATTTGATTAAATAAATAGAAAATTAAAAATTAAAATAAGACTCGATAATCTACTCTTTGACACCATTTGAACGAGTCCAAACAATATACTTCTACTGTAAGTTGGTGGGGAATTTCATATCCTGATGATTCTAGATGAGCTAGATCCAAAATCAAAGCATACTTTATTCAAGCAGGCTCTCACGAGCACTTGAATCGTCAATCCAAAAAAGGGATTACATCAATATTGAAGCTACCACCATTCTTCGGAATTTAGATTCTTCCGAGAGAAACCGGCAAGAAACTTGATAGTTTCAACTATTTTATTTTATTATCATTCGTAGTATAGTAAGTTTTGGATCGAGTAAACAGATAGAGAGTTAAATTGCTCAGATCCTTTTAATAACTAGAAAAGAACTGATAAATTATAGGGAGGACTATCTTGATTACATAAGCTTTCAAACAAAAAAAAAGCATTAATTAGTCCATTTGCTAGGGAGCTACGATGCCACAGACAAACACATAGATACACACATACACACGTCAAATTTATAACACTCTTTGTTTTTGGTCGCAGGATAAAAATATGATGTTATTTATATACTCTTTATTGCACACACCAAAAAAAAAGATACAAGAGAAACTCAAAATTACAGAGTTTAAAAAATTTGGATAACAGCCGGTCTTATCGCTAAAAAGCAATAAGAGCCGTAATAAGATGTTATACTAAATATGGATGCAGATAAGCAATAATGTGGTAACCCACAAAAATTCAAATTTTAAGATATCGTTTTTTTTAATAACGCCTCACGTATTTAACATTATTTCAAAAAGTTATTATTAGATAAAAATAATTGTTATACCAATCTGCTTTTAATTAATTATGCTGTTTAGCAAAATAGAAAAAAAAGATGATATACTGGATATATACTTCATTACGAACAGTTTTCACATCTTAAGACGCCATTTTCTCAAAATCAAGCCAGTGTGCCTTGACATAGTATGGTTTATCAGCATCCATATATTTTATGCTTAAAATGTATATTAATATTAGTCATCTTCAAGCGAGCACTAGCAGCGGCATCGCATGAGATACAAGAATACTACAACTGTTCAACTACGCCTGCCTTGCACTTTCGTTATTATATTCATTTGTAATTTATCTAGAGCTGTTAACACTTAATATTGACTGATTTTCTTTTAAACTCTGACATGGTGACGCCAAATTTTTCGTTGACAACATGTTTTGTATAATGGTTTATTTATGTAGTAAACTAGCTGTCCCTTGCGGATTCACTCGCGTTTATGGTTACTGCTTCGCTCCTATGAGGCGTAGCGTGATGTATTATAGCCTTTTTCAATAAAAAAACTATCTAACACAAAAACAAATTTTCAATTCGAGCTAGTAGTCCCTGAGACCAGTACAAACTCTTCAGCTTTATAATATTAGTATAGATGAAAGTCTAATAAAAAAAATCAAATTAAATTATTCTAATATGGTATAAGCATTGGCTTAAAAAAAATTTGCCCAAAGAAATAGTGATGAGGTCTGTATTTGACGACGTGAATACTTCAAAAATGCTCTCTCAAACCTTAATTTTTGTGTTTATTACTCAATTGTTATTTATAGTTTAGTTATTTGTAGTTTTAAGTATATTTTTAGTCGAAATTTGTATGTATGTTGGGTGTATTTCCTTACCACCACGGGATGTCGCAGTAGAGGTAATTGGATTGGAGCTGAGAGCCGTTTATTATATTTACTATAATTATAAATTTAGAACGTATAAAATCCAGACTGCATCATATATAGTAAGATGATATATGGTCGGAATGTATGTACATGACGAGTAAAGTTCTGACATCTATCTAGTCACGAAACCGCAGTGGAGCAGCGTGGTGGATTTAAGCTTCTCCTATTGAAGAAAAGGCTTTTGCCCAACAGCGGGATATGTACAAGTTATTACATATTCATTCCCTTCTTTATCAAAACAAATTATAATACCATATTTAATAAAAGTGATATATTAGTTATATGGTGTCATATAATTTTAATTCGGGATAAATTTGAGACCGTAATGACCGTAAGTATACTTACGGTTGCGTCACATTTACACAACATTTTATATATTTTACAGAAATAATAATGTAAACAAAAGGAATAAAAATAAACTTGTAACATCAAGTTTTCGATTGCATTAAGTCAATGTATTAGTTTTGGGGCTTGGTTTTCGTATTTATAATAAGACTCTGCAATATTACATTTGCCATATTTTTATTTTCAAGCCTATTTTAAGAAATCTTTAATTAAAACACCATATTACACTATAAGATTACATAAACGATGAATATGCGTAGACGTAATACGTATTGGTTTTCTTGCAGAACAATAAAATATTATAATAAGCTGTAATTGAGAATACACCCTATATAAATTTATTTTAACAGATCTATCAAGTTTCTTGCCAGTCCTTCTCGGTAGAATCTAACTATGAAAAGACTAATTAATAACTTAACAATTCAAAAGCGCTTTACAGACCTACTTGAAAAAGTATATTTTTAATTTGAATTATTTAAAAGAAGTATTAACAACTCTTAATATATACAATATTCCTCTGCTTTAGTTAAAATTAGCTCCGCACGTGACTTCGCGATTCCGCTAAATTATTCATAAGAGTATACGTATTTCACTGTTCAGAACACTTTAATCTGGAACACGCCACAAGTGTTCGGGATAATGTTTCCGAGTTGATCTTAATGTTCTAAACAGTTGGCTATGTAGTTAACTTATTACATACGAGATGTACTTTGGATTTGGTGGATTTTGATATAGACAGTTGTATGGCTAGTTTAGTTTCATGTTGAAAATTTTATTATCATGGGTATTTGATAACCAAAATGAGATATTAGGCAGTTGAAATAAAACTGTCATGAGTCAGATCGTGACCACGACGGATGCAACTTTGTCGAAACCTCGTACAATAAAAATTATTACGATTAGTTATCGCGATAAGACCCTTTATATAAAATATGAATACTATAAATTGCGAAATTTTAAAATATATAAATTGAAATAAAGTTAGTTGTCGCTTAAATGTATTTATCTATGGGTGTACATATTAGAAAAATGTAAATTCGATATATCATTAGCTCTGACTACACTACTGATAACACGTTCGCTGCAAAAATGATTGAGACATCACGCGTCGTCGGGATGATAAATCCTTACTTATATTGTAAATGTTAAAGTAACTCTGTTTGTGTTTTACGCAATCGTACCTAAATAACTAAACCGATTTAAATTAAATTTGGTACAGAGATAGTCTAAAGCCTGAGAATGGACATAGGCTTTTTTTGCGACAAAAGTTAATAGGGGTAAAAAATCCCGCGTAGACAAAGTTGCGGTCACCGGTGTTCTAGTTTATATATATACGATTTCGTCTTGAAAATGTTTCACTTTAATGTAAAGCTATTGCTAAAATCTATAGAAATATAAGTTCGAAATCAATCACGTTTAAACCATATACCTTCAACAAATAACAATCACAGTTGGTAAGACTTATCGCTAAAATATCATTCGACACAGAGGCGAGGCACGCCGGAGCACCGTGTCGGATTCCCGCCACGTCCCGCACGAGCACAGACCGAGAAGTATCAGCACAGATGCGATTAAATTGGAAAACATTCACTCAATTTCCTGCCCGAAAGGGGATCTGGCCTCCGTCGAGTTTGGTGTACCGTTTACAAAAAAATGTACCATTTCTTTTGGCTATCTCTGTATAAACATCAAAGTTTGGAGATATAAATGATGCTTGATTTGGTTTAAAAGTCAATTTTATACCCAAAATTATGGGTTAAAAGTTTTTCTTAATCAAACTGAAAGCGTTGGAAAACGTTGTTTAATACATATATGCCGGGTCATTTTCGAAATGATAACAATCATAATTGTTTCCAAAGTATTAGAAGAAAAATAATAGAGAATAAATACAAAACCAAGTGAAGAATTTTTTTTATGTCAACCGTACAGAGACCACGATGCACTCGCTATACACTGACAAATCCACGCAGAGTAGCCAATGGCAAGACGTATTTGCTGACGCTACTCCGTCGGCAATTTATTGGTAAAAGCTACGTTTTCAAATTACCCAGAGTTTCTTCTGCTGAATTGATTTGTTACTTCTTTATATCGACTGAATTATTATAGTCTTTACTGTAAATTATTTTCAGTTTAATTATATATTTTGCTAGTCAGAGTTAAAGGAGAATATAGCGTGATATTTTGTGATAATGATAGGTTGGTGTAGCCGCGATTATCAAGTGGGACGCTCCCTTAACTAAATGAGTCGATGACTTATGGGACAGCTTGAGTTCGGATGGGCTGGATGCGGTAGGCCAAAGAGCTGTGGCATGGTTTGAGACAGATCTGTGTCCAGTAGTGGACTATGAAAAGCTGATATGTATATAGATTATTATTAATTCGTCAGTTACGTACGTAACTAAAAAATAATTTAAATTTCTATGCAGATGAGGTCGTGGGCAACAACTGGTAGTGATATAGAACTTCAATCAACACAAAAATATTCCCTTTTGGAATGCTTAACACAACTGTTGCATAATTTTTAGTTTTATTTAAATGGTACACTTAGTAATATAGCTATATTAGAACTTGCTAAATGTATGTAATTTTAGTTGAGTTATGAAAACAATTTTAATTAAAAGCAACCGGTGTATCTGCGAAATAACTATAATTTTGTTTCAGGCGCTGTGCGCAATAATATTCAGTTTGATGTTAGTTACTCAAGCTTTTCTATTAAAATAACATAACTTGGTACGAGAATACTAAATTGTTTATTTGCTTATTTAAAAACTTTATATGTTGTACATTTCTATTTTTATATGTGAAGTGTGGAAATTGAAACTGATCCTTTATTTACATTTTATATAAAAAATATTTGCAATTATTTCGTGACTAGCTTCTGCTCGCAACTTTTCATAATATTTTTATTTTTATCTTTTAAAATATGAAAATAAATACACATACAATTAAAATCTAGGTAAAAATTATGTAATGTAGAAATTATACATAGCAGAGAAGAGGCAAGTGATCTTTCGTTTGACTTAATTTACAAACATTGATGAATTTAAATGAAAAGTAAAACCTAAGCATTATTTAAATAAAAAAATAAATAAAATTTATAAACATATTTTAAATAAAAAAATAAAAAGTGGTTTCAGAGATTATTCTCTACTTACAAACAAACTTATTACCTTGTAATAATATTAGATTTAACATTTTAAAATGTAAATTAAGCATGCACTAATAAACTTTAAATTAGTTATTCATATTTACTTAATTGCCCTTTGACACGTGTGACTTAACGTGTATTAGAAATTTTTTTTTTTCTAGCTATTTATAAACACGCATTGAAATTGAAATAAACAGTTTTACATTTATCACTTAATAAGTTTAAAGTATATGTTAAAAATCTTTAATATATGAAGCAATATACTATACAAGAATATTTTGATGATAAAAAGGCGTGGGATATAGTTTTATTTCAGATCATCATAATGTATATAAAAACAGATCCATAGTTATTATTATTTTTTTAGTTGGGTTGGTGTATTCCTTTATTAATAAGAATATCTGCCCAGTGTAAAATAAAAGGATTATTTATTTTATCAGCTAATATTTTCAGAATGCTATTAGAACTACTTCGAAACCGCAGCATCATAGAGGCAGCTCGCTTTCGCATAATGGCATAAAAGTCATCAGTTCCAGCTTTTGAGAACATGCCTGATGCGCTGCAGTGTCGAGGCAATCCCAACAGCATTCTGAAACCATTGTTGTATTGGATGCGTTGGTTCCTAACAGGATATCAAAAGTAAACCGTAATATATTTAAATTATTTATGAATGATTTTAAATTAATATAGTACCTATCCAATATCTTGCCGGCTCTTCTCTGTAGAGATTACATTCCGAACCGGTAACTTAATAAAAATCGAAACCAATTAACCTGTAACATGACGTTTCGGAAATACTTCAAAAAGCCTTTTTCAATAAAGACAGTTTTCAATTTGAATTTGTATTACCGTACTAGTAAGTAATAGTTTTTAAGACTTAATTTCTAACTTTAGTGAATATTTGGTGGTTATTTTTTATTCTTTATTAATTACTTTCTTGTATTTATTTATTTATTTTATTTGCAGTTTCATGTTCACACATATAATTAAACTTTAGTTTACATGAAATAAACCCTGCTAGGGCGTAGCAAATGTTAGAGAGACGGACGTATTTATATCGTGATTCAAAGTTCAAAGATTTGTAATATGAAATAAAGTACTGTAATTTTCAGTTTTCAAATTTCAATGGAAATATTCCTTTTGAGTTTCAATATTACGTAGATGTAGTTACAGTATAATAATAGCTTTTGTATCTAAGATTAATTTAGGCGAATATTACACAATGTAAGTTTACTCGAAATGAAAATAAGACTATAACCTGCGTAACCTTATGTAAGCTGTGAGTACTAAAAATATGGTACTGACAGAAACTAACTAAATACTTTCAGACTAGAATTACATTTGAAAGTGTAACTCTGGTGAACGATTTAGAATAAGTCAGTAACTTAGTAACAGATACGTCGTAAGTAGTTACGAAACTCGTGATTGTAAAAAATAAGGCATTGACAGTGAGGTAAATTCTTTCAGGTGTAAAGCAATGAGAAATAACTTATTTAGGTAAATTTTTATGAAAGTTGGAAAGTCTAGTTATGTCTATTTCTTTTTTATTGGTGTACTAGCGACCCACCCGGGCTTTGCTTGGATGCTATGTAGTTTTTTAGGAAATCGTACTACAAATCTTTGAACTTCTCGACTTTTCTCTACTGTATTATGCCTTGTTCTTGTATTAATCGGTTTATTGATAAAAAACGCATTACAATCCGTTGCGCAGCTTATGAGATGGCGGGAAGCGATTTTGTTTTATACTATGTAAAAGATTAACATAAAGTCATAGTGACTCCAAATACTTTTCAAATATTATATTCCCGTGTCTACTAGTAATGTGTGGTTAAAAAAACTAATAATTATAAACATGGGTTTATTAGTGAATTATAATCCCACAAGAATACATAACAATAATATGTACAAATTACGACATTTTTATCGCAAACATCTTTTTTCGTTGACATTTTAGTTAATTGACCTGTTACACTTAACTAAAATTAATGTTTAAAGTAATTTTACAAATGTAACATTTTAAATTTGGGCGATGCTAGCAATCCATTCCGGCTTTGTACGGTGCTAAATTCTTTTACTGTTATAATGGTTTTGAGTTTTTTAACTGAGCGTGGTAGGCCAAATTCGAAACTATAAGGAATAGCGAAAGTACTGAGCTTCGCGGCCAATTTTGATGTAAATGAAAACTGCATCATTACTTTTTCGAAATACTAATTTTCCTAGCCAGGAATCAAACCTGCTGATTAAAAAAAATCCACCTACATTATTACACCACCATTTTATGGATCAACTTTTGGAAAGTACTAGTATACGGTAAACTAAAGGAGTAGGATTATTTTTTACAAAATGCTATTAAATTCATACGTCAATTGCACTGTGTCACTGTGTCAGTTCTTCAAATAGATTATCAAAATGGGCTACTTGATGTTAAAAGAGGAAACTGCCCGTGTTGCAGCAGCAGAGGAGTTGCAGAACCACACATGCGTTGCCGGCTTAAAGAGGAGGTATGAAATAGAATCGGAAGTAAGGATAGAAATGGAAAAGGGGGTTTGGCTTTCGGTTCTCTCACTCACTATACAAAAATCAGCGTGGTAGATAAATCATTTTATATTTCTATATAACAACTCCAATATGGTGTAGTGATATTAATTATACTTCTAACGCGGTCGGTCTAAATACTCTAAATTGACGACAGGTTGGCGCAGTGGTCACTGCAACTGACTGAAGCGCTAATGATTGCATTCCCCACTCTCGGCAAACGTCCATAGGGATGCTTGTCGTGGTCTGGGTGTTTGTGTTGTGTGATTCCGGACCCCCAACACAGGATCATAAAACCCTTTAGGGGGGCTGTTGAGTGTGATGCGTTTATTTATTGAAATGGTTACTGGTTTTTGGAGTTGGTGTTGGCGAGGTCAGATGGCAATTGTTCTGTGTAAAAATCAGTAACTTCATACTGGACTGGGTCGGGTAAAATGTTAGATAAATGATGATACCTATAAAAAGAAAAAAAGCCCAGTAGGGGTACATTCTGGCTACTTATCTTACCTAGTTATTGTTTGAAATAGTTTTATTTAATTGAATAATAATCTCTGTCGGACGAAGTGTCCGCTGTGGAAAAATTAAAAATGTTAGCCACGCTATGCTTACATGTGAGTAATTGTGTTTCGTTCGCGTTTGTAAAGATATTTTTACAATGTTTAAATAGTTTCCTGTTATTTTATTTGTTGTAATTATTGTAAAAATGTATGTAACTATACGTATATACTTAAACTAGCTGGTGCTCTCGACTTCGTCGGCGATGTCTGTGATGTCTACGTCACAGTAGTTATATGCATGCATCTCAGCCCGATCTGTTTAAAATTGACAAAGTTTTATACAAACTTTCATCCCCTATTTTATCCCCTTGGGGGTAGAATTAATGAAAATCCTTTCATAGTGGATGTATACGTAAATGTAACGATGTAAATATCCATAGATATACAAAAATTTAATATATAAGTTTATATATATGTTACCGGCCAAACCCGATTTAAGGACAAACTGGTTTTGACTAGGTTCAACTAGTTCTTCCTATACGCGATAGGATTAACCAGTATAGCCTAGTCCAAACTAATTTGTCCTAAGCCCGATATTTAGACTATACTTTAATGTTTAGACTAGGCCATACCAGTTTATCCTAGAGTGTGCGTATCTATATCAGGATAAACTAGTTTGGCCTAGTCTAAACTGGTCTATCCTATCGGCAAACTTAGTTTGTCATAGGCAAAACTAGTTTGTCCTTAAATCGGGTTTGGCCGGTAACATATATGTATATAATATCGGTTATAATGATATATAATACGCTTTTAAATGTCTCTTAAAAACAACTGATTGAGCACGTCTCGAATTCAGGGGCGAGGAAGTCAACATAGCGGGTATTAATTTTCTAAGTTAATCGCTTTATTTCTTGAAATTCTCCATCGAAACAACTCACAACAGTTAATAAAGGAAGAGTACAAAAGCTTTCAAAATGGACGTATACTTAAAAGTAATTCAAATGAAAGATTGTTTAACGTTTTACCATATTCTAATTGCTACAATATAACTTAATTATCTTTGCATATAACTTCACGTAAGGCCGTGTTACAAATGCGCATAAATCCTTTAAAAAGTCGGTTAACACCAGTGTACAGTCTTCCTGTAATTAACATTAGCTGCAAATGTCGCGGCTACAGCGCTCACGCGACCGCAATTGATTTTTATACCCGCCGCAAATCTATGGTATTTTCAACCTTAGCACGATTGTATACGGTTATTGATGTAGATCCTATTGTATATATAATTTATGTTAGTATATGAAAATATTAAAGTAAAAGAAAGTATAGTAACAGCCTGTAAATATCCCACAGCTGGGCAAAAGCCTCCTTTCTCTCAATTTCTCCTATTATTCGGATATACATATGTCAGAATTTCACCGTCGAGCACGATATGAATTTAAACACAAATTTAGCACTTGAAAATTTCGCGGTGCTAGTCGGGGTTTGAACCCGCGATCATCATATATGGATATCATATTTCGTGAATGATAAGATAAACACCAAGCTTTCGACTTCGCAAAGTAAATGTTTTATTCCTGGGGCAAGTGTTCGTTTTTATAACAAAATACTACAGAATTTTTTGCAGTTTTCAATGAATACGTTTAAATTGTATATTAAAAAGTCCTTAATATCTAGAGCATATTATTCTGTATAAGATTATACAAATGATAATAATGCATGGATTTAGTATAGCTGGATCTCATACAGGATGTTTAATTTAAACATTTGTAATTTTTAAATGTATATACTTAATAAGACAATTTTAAAAGAGTACCTATCCAGTTTCTTGCCGGTTCTTCTCGGTAGAGTCTACATTCCGAACCGGTGGTAGCTTTTCCTTAATTTAAGTACTTTTTGTTGGTTTTGACGATTCAAAAGTGCTTTTAAAAGCCTACCTGAATAAAGGATTTTGATTTTGAATGATTTTGATATGATGGTATTGAGAGGTCAAAGTTTATTGATGTCATGTTTTCTTCATTATAATAATCGTTATCGTAGAAAACTATAACCGACTTCAAACAACTGTAGTTGTGTATATAGAAACGATTGAAGCAATCGTGGTCATTCGTTGTTAGTTATTGAAGATTTTTTTGTTCTATCCAAAGATCTTCAGCGAATCCTTATATATTGTATACTGAAATTTTCATCGCAAAATATGCATTTAAATATCGAATAATAATAATGTTTAAAAAAAATCCTTAAGGTACATACTTACATACCAACATATACTTATATACCAACTAACATACATAATATATAACACTGGTAGAATACAGAACCTCTTTTTCAAGTCGATTAAGATATCTAGGCGACTCCTAGTTTTAATAATTTAACCTGCGTTTTGATTTAGAATTTTACAAATTTAATATGACAGGTTTATATAGTACTAGCAGTTGCTCGCGGCTACGCTCGCGTATATTTTGGAATTTCAGCTAAATAAATCTACCAGCGAAATTGTGACCATTCCAGGATTTATTACCACCTAGCGTCATTTTAAGGGATGAATTTGTAATTCTGGGATACATATATTTAATTATTTTCCCTAAGTAATGTTTATGCTGAATTTAAGGATAATCGGCCAAAAAAATATGTTTTCTCCTTACAAACTTTACTACCCCCTTGCACCTCAGTGTGAAATAATAGTACCCCGTTTTCTATTTTATATTTCATTACTATCACCCAGAAGTATGTGTATTAAGTTTTAAGTTAATACGACCACGGAATAAGATTTTGCATACAAACGTTTTTACTCCTTTTCACCCTGTTAGGGGTGAATAATCAAAAAACCCTTTTTTAGTGAATTCCTGCAACCTAAAAGCCACCTACTGCCAAAATTTCAAGTTCGTAGCCCCAGCGGTTTAGGCTCTGCGTTGATGAATCAGTCAGGACAAGTGATTTTATATATATGGATAATCATTTTATTTAATATTTTACTTTACTTTAAAGTAAAGTTAGTAAAGTAACAGCCTGTAAATATCCCAGTTCAATTAATTTTGTGTATGTGTGTTGTATAACTATGCTTGGATATTGTGTTAAAATCTCAAATAGTAGTTCAATCTCATATGAAATAAATACTTTAAGAAAAACCAATGTAACTCTTCCTTATGGTTGAAAAACGGTACAAGTACCTTCAACGATATTCCACTTGATACATTACATATATACATAGACTGATAACCACATCACCCTCCTTTGCGTCGCGCCGTCGGGTAAAAAAGGCGCATATTAGACAGTCCCACGACGGCGCCGATTAGGCTTGGCGCGCGCCTGACGATATACATATACATTAAATGGATGCTGATAAGCAATAATGTGTCAACCCACAAAAAGTGAAATTCAGAGATATTGATGTATTTTGATACTGAATCACCTATTTAACATTATGCAATAAGATACACAGTCATATTAATAAGCACGGAAAAAGTTTCTTTAATGATTGTTTCGAATTTCAAGGTTTAAGGCTTTTTATTAGATAATATATTAAACATATCAGCCTGCTTTTAATTCATTTCACCTTTTATCTCTATATCTATATTATTATTATTATTATTTTTACTTTCTACATTTAGGTCTGCAATGTTTGTCCTTTATAAAAACTTCCTTTCTTTCTTTCAATAATATTATTATATCGACATACTAATTTCAAAGTATATCTTTCTAATTGTATAAATACCAGTCTTAAACAATCGTGTTTTAACAAAAGCCGTTAAACGAATAGCAGTATTTTTAAAATTCAACTAGTTAACTTAAATTATGTAGCATTAAGTTTAAGACTTATTGCATCACGCTTAAAGGTCTTTATTCACTTTGCTTTCGACTTTTACCTAAAGGATTAGCCGCGACGGTATACAACGTTTCTTTCTGCAAACTAAATAAATTGTCGTTTCAGTTCATTCGTCCCAGCCGGAGTAATCTTCTTTGGGAATTATATGGTTTTAGCGTAGTTTGCTGTGTGTGTGTGTGAATGTATTTCGTTTGGTATTCTGTGTTTTATGCTGTTGTTTCAATGTGGTTGGTTGTTTAGTGATCAGTGTGCTGTTTTGGTGTTTGTGGCTTATATTTTTGTACTGTATTAGGTCTAGCTAATATCTATGCTTATATGTAGAGAGAACGAATTTCGTATGTGACAAATAAACCGGAAATAGTGGATGTAGTTTAAAAATTATGATACTATTTCAAAGATACATTAAAGATTTGCGGAAAAATTTAACACGGCTCGGTAATCGAACCAGATATTTAAAAAAAAATATGTTTTCTTAGTTTTAAGTTTCATTTTACATATTAAAGTTACATTTTATTGCGAATATAAATAGCGTAGGTCGTTAAGAATTAATGCTATTATTGAACACTTAGTGTTTTGATTAAATTTTAATAAAAAGAAACAGTTAAATTCTTAAATATTTATTCTAACAAATGTTCTGAATTTGAAAGAATTCTAGCAAATTTCTCTAGATCTCATAGTTCTGGCTATTGACCCATTCGAATTAATTGTCCTGAGTATACTTGTTTTAAATATATCACACATATGTAGAATAATATATCTTTCAAATGGTATTATAATTTTATAAATAAATCCTGAGATACATTTGAATAAATCAATCTTTATCTGTGTATTATTTAAAACAAAATCTATGTATATTAACGCGAGCGAAGTCTATATCAAAAACTAGTAAAGAAAGAAAAAATATATGGTTTTAAGTATGTTGATAGTT
Source organism: Hypolimnas misippus (assembly GCA_037950945.1). Classification (NCBI taxonomy): domain Eukaryota; kingdom Metazoa; phylum Arthropoda; class Insecta; order Lepidoptera; family Nymphalidae; genus Hypolimnas; species Hypolimnas misippus. The sequence goes on from JBBEEQ010000011.1 coordinate 12,245,132, forward strand.
TGTTAATATTAAAATATATAGAATTAAACCGAACGTTGAAAATTTTTCCGGGAATTAATTTTTAGGATAGATATTATCTCAGGAAATTTACGAGTTCAAGGAATTTTCGACACTTTACTCCATATAAAAGCTTAAACTAGTTATAACTAGTTTTAGATTATTAATAAAAATTCTATTTTAGTAATTAGATTTCGAATTTAAATTCAAATGAAAAAAGCTGCTAGCATTTTTACTCATGTATCAAAATCTACTTTTAAGGAGTCAAAAAATGAATAATACATTAGATTCATTGTCCTCATATTTATTTTGTAACACTTGTATTGATATATCTGTCTACAAACAATTCGTTGCTAGGCAACATTCCAAGTCACGTGTATATCGGTCCCATAAGCTTGTATTAACACATCGACGCGAGCGAAGCAACGAACAAAAGCTGGTTTAGAATTAATAATCGTACATCCTTACTTCAATATTATAAACGCGAAAGTGACTCTGTCTGTGTATCATGCAATCACCTCTAAACTACTGAACCCATTTAAATGAAATTTAGTACGGAGATAGTCGAGAGCCTGAGAAAGAACATAGACTATTTTTATAAGTTTTATAATGCGAAAAAGAGCTCTATGTAGTTGAAATAGACACAAAATAAAAAGGGGTAAATAAATCCTGCGCAGATGATTTATTATAATGCGAATAAAAATACTAAGAGATTCAAATTTTAAATAAATAAAAGTTTAAATGGAAATAATAGTAAAAGCTTTAAACTTATGTTATATCCTTTTCTTTAGATGTAAATAAATTCAACATTTAAATTGTCAAAAAAAAATTTATTCTAAATATATCATAAATAATAAATTAATCTGTCAATTTCAAACTTTACGCAGGCGAAGCCGCGAGCAACTGATTGTAGGACATACGTTTGAAACATGACCAAAAGTTTAATTTATAAACCCGTCTGATCACATAGCACTAACAGATTACGAGCTAGCGCGGGCGAACACGGCTAGGCACGGAAAATGTTTATTAAACAATTTTGCATTAGCCCGGACTTAGTCGGAGCGACGAGCTCAATATTATAATCCTCTTACGTCTACGATATACTCGTAGCGGGTGTACGTTTAGGGTGCAGTTTGAACATCGGCGTTGCTTTAGACATGTCTGGATTTATGTGTTGAGACGTATTTGGTTCTACGCCAAACAAAGATACGACAAAATTTTATGTCATACTAACTGTCTCACGGTTTTACTTTCGTTTATGGTTTTTGCTTAGCTTCAATTAGTCGTAGCGTGATGTAATATAGCATATATATATATGATTCGACCGGGCAGTACCTCACTCTATCAGAAGATTAGTGTAAAGTACCGTTTCGTATGGTGAGGGAGAGAGCAGAAAGTCTAATTCTCTCTCTAAATCTTTTCCTTATATCCTATTTATTTTATCACGCATTCATTTTTAAGCTGGCAAATAATTTGAGCTTTCTTTGGTGCTGCAAATATCCTTGGGTGGCGGTGATCACTTAACATCAGGTATCTTGCCTGCTCGTTTGTCAGCTATATTTATAAAAAAAGTCTATATCCTTCTTAAATAAACGGCTATATAAAATAAAAATAAAGTTAAATTTAAAAATAAATTTTACCTCTCTATTATATAGAAATGTAGAACATAAAATATAGTGTAATGTAACAAAATAATCAGTTTGATTTACTTCAAAGTTTATTTTCTTCTTTTTAGAGCAATTTAATAAAGGCTTGTTGTTGTAAAATAAGTTTTTACTATACAATAATTTATTTATTTTTGATCGTGTTTCGAAATCTATTTTTTGAATAATTCGCAATGATTACACGGTCGAATGCTTGTTAAATAACTACACGCTAGTTTTCCAATGAGGAAGCCTTATAGTTATTAGACCCACATAAAACCATGCGTCGCCAACCGCAAATTCTCGATCCAAATTTTGCCAGACTTTAGAAAAGTCTGTCATAATAAAATGATTGGAAGAAACTTCGTGCCTATTTACCATTGAAGAGTTTCCACATCGGGGTTCTACACTAAAGCCTTGTAATGGTGGTATTATAAGGCTTTAATGTAGAACCCCGTATGCAAAATGGTGTATCGGTACTGTTGCCCGTTTAGGAGTCGGTGTGTCATTGTGATATTTTTCAAGGCGTCATAGGTAATGGCATATGCAAAATTTTGTGCCTGTACTGTAACCTGTTGAGCAGTTCTTTTGCTAGGAGCCAACCCTGGATGCAGCAATCGTATCACGGTGACAGGGGTTTTAAGATGTAAACAAGATGTGTCTGTTCGAATTTCAATTGTTCAGTATCCTTGTCCGAAGCCAAATCTGGTTACAGTAACCATGTGATGATGCCACTTCGAAAGGGCTATCATAATTAAAGGTGTATACAAAATTTCAGATTTATGCTGTTGTCTGTTATTGATTTCTCTTGTTAGGACTAAAACCTGGATGTAGAATCAGCTTATGCTTACTATTTCAATTGTGCATTGTCATGAAGACTGAATCAACTTGTAAAATTTCAACTCAAAGATAAAGGATTCTAATTTAGCTTGCAAAATTTGAACACAGCAGGATAAATAAAAGCTTTTAAAAATAGTCTTGAATAAGTTAGATAACTATAAATTACATTAAAACTGTCAACAGCTAAACACAAATCTATATCTTTAATTAGAACATGCATTGGGTACCTGCATGTTAAATACGATTTCCAAAAAATATTTAATCTTGTTCAGAAACTTTAATATTGTTTTGTCTAACATAAGCGATATTAAGCTATACAAATAAATATCTTCGCCCAACATCAAACCTCACCCCAAAATCTCCGTACCAACGTGTAGTTCTTAACGAGAGCTTCGGCTACACAATAATAAGCCCACTTACAAAGGCTAAAAGGTGCTTAATTCCTACCTCTTACCGAGCCCCATTCAGCCGCATACTATGTAGTTTCCAGCGCAATTGAGAGTATTTCCATTCAAAACGTTAAGATCTAGTGTTGTGAAAATTCGAGACGTATACTCTAGCCTTTTGAAAATTATACTCATAATATTGTAATGCTGTTTGGGAAAATGGAGAGAATGAAAACGCGAAATAAACTTGATTTTCTATTTAGGTATGGATATACGTCTGTTATAATGCGATTTATATCATTTTATATTGTAAACTTTCGCGATTTATACTATTCATATTTAATAAAACGGGTCTTATCGAAATAACTAATGCTAGTAATACATTTTTATTTTGACCACGACGGATGCAACTTTATCTTGTTAGTTTGTGTGTTTTCTTGTTTATTTTAAACCGATTATAGTTAAACCTGTACTAATAAAATGGGATCTTTTATGAGCGAAGTATAATCCAGAACCATATACCTTTTTCATTAACAAGTATGAAACCACTTCACGTACCTTACATTACCAATGTACTTATAAATGGTCATATGCTATTTTTTATGTATGTTTGCGTAATATATTAAAACAAAATTTTAATTTACGCGAGCGAAGACGCGAGCAAAAGATACTTTAAAGTTTAGGTTTATTTAGTCAAAGTTCTCCACGGACTTTGATATCTGTCTATGTTACAGATATTTCAGAAAATATTTTAAGATGTGTGTATTATGGAGTAAGATCTGGCATTCACGATCATCTTACTCATTTTATAAAAGCCGAATGATTTTCAGCACAGAATTATGTGCTACCAACATAGGTACGATGGCCAACTAGGAAGTTTATTTTTAAGTAGCTCTTGGAGATATTACTTAGCAAAGTTTACTTTTGTCAAGTTCAAAAACATGATTTCATTATACTTTCTTCACAATAACATTAAAAATCCTGTTGTACCACAATTATTTATCCGGGTAACAGCCCCAGACAGACTCTCTTAAACTTTAATAAAACATCATCGTCATCTAATATTATAAAGAGGGAAAGTTTGTTTGTATTTTTGTAAGTTTGAATGTAGGGCGTAATCTCTGAAACTACTAATCCAATTTAAAAAATTCTTTGTGTATAATATAACCTGTTTATAGAGGAAAGCTATAACCTTCCTGTAATATAGCCTATAGGCTATATTACATCACACTACGACTTACAAGAACGCAGCAGTAATCATAAATGCGAGTGAAATAAGCTAATAGAATATAAGCTGAACATTGTATAATATGTTACTTGGATAACTATTAGAAGATTCTTCCTTAGTTATAGGACACTGAAAACAAAGATTCTAGATTAATTAGTCAAATCCATAGCGTATTAATTTGATAGATTTACTAAGTTGGTGAGAATGTAGTCCTTTATACCTTTTCTTATAATTACAATCGTTATTCTTGATTGTATGCCAAAACAAGCTTTATTGTATCCCGTATCTTACATGAGCTAAAAATGTATATGAAAATTTTAAAGTAAATTTTTATCGAGGACCATTTTAAAGTATAAATTTAATGTATTTGACACGTCCACTGGCAAACACATATAAATTAATAGTTTCACGTGAAAACGGGTTTTTATGCAAAATTTACAAAACCGAGCATGAAGAGGGTATACCGTTAAATTCTTTATTTTTCAATGAAATTTTTGCTAAGTTTCTTTTAGAAATCATTAAAATTTTCATTCGATAATACTTACAGGAAGGAATATGGTTATGCGAAGGGACTATTTTAAAGAAATTATAAACTCTTGCTGTTCACACTTAGTCTCTTTGCTCATTGCATACTCGCTTACTTAACATTACTTATTTAAATATATCAAGATTTTTCGTTTTTAACCATCACTTCTTGTTCTTCTAAGATTTATATCAATGGAAAGAGTACGTTTATTACGGCTATACAACAATCAACCAATTTATATGACGTGAACTAAATTCCAGAACAACAGTATCTACTTTAAAAATTATGATACAATTTACAAGGTACATTATTCTAAACTGTTACCAGCTATACATAACGTATTTTTTTAAACAAAATCGACATTAACACTAGCGAAGCAAGTTAATAATAAAAATATATATAGTTTTCCCGTTTTCCTGCAACGAAGTGTAACACAGTTTTCGTGCGACCGCTTGAATGATTAATACATTTATACCATGTTCCACATACCACAGTACGGAACACCCCGCTAACTATATGCACGTGAAAAAACATACGCCCTTGTTTATTACGCTTTATTTTGGTGTTGCCATAATTTTGAATAATGAAAGTTGTTGATTAACCTTATGTTAATTTGTATGTATGTCCGGATTTTTTGAGTACCGTTGATTGTATTCGTTTATTTAAATTGGTTTTAATATGTAATTATGTAAAAGTTGATTCTATAAGGGCACTTCCTCAGTGAGGAATGTAATGTAACAGTTCAGGTTTGAACATTACATCTGTGATCATGAGAATTACACTTATAGGTTTTGCTCTCAGACTTTTATATAATTTATATACTTTTTGTCCCTTGTGGTTTCACTCGCGTTAATGGTTACTGCTTCGCTTCTATGAGTCGTAGCGTAATGTAATATAGCCTATAGCCTTCCTTAATAAATAAACACAAAAAGAGTTTTTTAATTTGAACCAGTAGTTCCAGCGATTAGCGCGTTTAAACAAATAAACAATAAAACTCTTCAGCTTTAAAATATTAGTATAGATTGCGTTACACCTCAAATAATGTACGGTCAGTGCCTTATTTTTGACACTTACAACTTCTATTATAACACCAAGAGAAATAAGATTAAGTTTTAAATAAATTATTTGTACGTCTTTAATAATAGCAGGTGTATGGGTTTTTGTTTTATATACGAGTATTTATATGTGTTTTGTTTTTAGAAATGTCTACTACTTCTATACTATAGTCATTAAATTTAATCGTGGCTGGATTCTCGGCCGCACCGAACAATCTTCGTGTCTTTTCCATCTCAATCAAATCACTTATGTATTTAATACCCTATTTACTTAGAAAGCTCTTAAGACTTCACACTAAGAATCAATAAAGCGGAGTAGTGACCTCAAAAACACTTTAATCAATCAGTCAAAAAAAAAATACCCGTTGAAATAAAGTTGATTTTCGTTTGCTACAGCGGAAAAATCGCCTTATTGTAGTTATTTGACAAGTTATTTTTGGAGAATGTGCGCAGGAATTATATGACATTCCACTGGCACCCTTTACCGACGAACCAACGGTCGGTGCACGGAATTCCACTATTCGCACAATACGATATGCTTTTCTCATACCTACGCTTGGAATTCCCCACCGTCATGTTTCTTAACGTTTACAACTTTACCCAAATTGTAAATATATAATACACTAGTGGCTAAAATATTAAGCTATTAAATTGAATTATTAAACGTTGTACTATTTTTATTAGCACATTTTGACCGTGACAGTAGAATTAAAATTATTAAGAGAATTTGACGCGAATTTGCCACAGGAAAAACTGATTTGAATTGTGATTATGAAAACTTATATAAGTAAGTGTAATGTAACTTAGTATATATATATATATAAACTTTTATATAATATGCCACGATTTCCGCGAACGTAGACGGTAAAGGATTGACGCGATCTTAATGGGGGCCGTTGAGTGTGATGCGTTTATTTATTTATTTATTTATTTATTTATTTATAAACTTATTACATAACATTTTAGAATGATGAATATAATCTTTCCAAAGTAAACCAAACTTTGCGATACAGATAACATTTCGTTACATTATTGCAGTAATCATTTTAGTCTTTAAAAGCGATTTACAAATTTAACCTATTTATTATAATGATGGTTTAGCATTAAGCTTAACATTAAGTGCCTGTTGCTTTACAATATTCAACATAAGACTGCATTGATTCCATTATGGGATTATTCGATCGATACTCTCAGTAATGGAAGGCTTTTAACCGACGAAAACGAGGGATGTTTTGTGTTTGATATATTTTTAAGATACATTATATATTACTAGTAAAAACCTAATTAATAAAGGTATTTAAATATATATAACTCAAAGGTGACTGACTGACATAGTGATCTATCAACGCACAGCCCAAACCACTGGACGGATCGGACTGAATTTTGGCATGCAAGTAGATATTATTACGTAGACATCGGCTAAGAAAGGATTTTGATTAATTCTACCCCGAATGGGATAAAATAGGGGATGAAAGTTTGTATGAATCTTTGTCAATTTTAAACCGATCGAGCTGTGACTTTGCATACATAAAGCTACTATGACGTAGTCATCACATACATCGCAGACGAAGTCGCGAGCACCAGTTAGTAGTATAATTTACTTAATGTATGCGTATGTTTTTGATACTCTTTCGGGACGGAATCTTTAATCCCCATTTTAATTAGGGTTGGATTTTTACATCAAACTGAAACGGTTCTACCCTCAAAGTTATAGCTTATTCAATAAAAAATACATAAAAGTGGTTTACGATGGGAGAATATACCGCATGATGTACGCGAAAACAGCTGAACAGGAATAAACAGTATAATTAATTAATTAATTCAAGAAATGGACGCTGATAAGTAATATTGTGTCAAGCCACACGGGCTTCATTTTGAGAAAATGGCGTCTGAATATGTCAAAAATAAATCTGTTTTATATACTTCCATGTTTTCTTTTCTATTTTGATAAAAATGAATAAAAATCAGATTGGCTAGTAAAGAGTTTTATCTATTAAAAAGTTTTCCAAATATATGATATTATAGTATAATGCAAAATATAGAACACACTTCAATAATTAAAGCTTTAACTTAAAAAAAAAAATAATAATATAACTACAAAATGCATTACCAAAATACATCAATGATATGTAGAGTTGCAGAAAAACTCTACACTCCGCGGGAATTTCGTTTCTCGGTTTTTCGAAAGAATGTTTTTCGTATTATGTTACGGCTTATTTCAGACATTAAAATAATGGGTTGTAACTGAATGATTAGATTTTCACTATATGCATATGAAATTATATACGGTTCTTTCATCAAAAATCTATTTTAAAAATTTCTATTTGTCTGTCTGTTCATTCCGGCTAATCTTTAACGCCTCGACCGATTTCGACGGAAATTTCACTAGCAGATTGCTAATATTATAAGGAGTAATTTAGGCTATGTTTATACTCATTTTTCGCAGACGAGGTCAATCAGCTAGTATCATTTATATAATCTTAAATAATGCTAATAAATTCATCTTTTATTGCGCCTAAACGGTCATTTGAATACGAATGAAAGAAACTAACCGCATTAAATTGATTACAGTCTAAATGTAACCGACTCCCGGTTCTAATTGTGTTCGTATGATTGATTAACGGGCTGATAATAATCGGGCTACAAAATAATATAAAATGAGAATTCATGAATAATGTTGCCAAGTTCATTTTATTTTCGAGCGCGTGTCCCGCTTTTTAGTCCCGCTTTTATTAATGACTGTCCCGCGGAATTGTTTTTCAGATTGATATGTGTTAATTTGGGGTGAATATTTAGTTATGTAACCTATGTTATAGGTATAGACTTTTATGTAGTTATGTTTTTTTTTTATTTATAATAATAATAATTAAAAATAACATGTTATCTTTTTTTAAATTGTGATACAGGTGCCTTTTATTTACTTACCTACGTTACGTATACTTTTTATTTACTTACCTATCCGCAAATTTACTATATTAGATAAAAAAAAATATTTATTTTAATAATTGCACAAACAATAATTCAATATCAATAGTGTCCCGATTTTCATGTCCCGATTTTTTATCTGTCCCGATTCCAACAAACAACACTATTCACGACCCAATTCCCCATAAAAGTATTAACATGAAAATTTAATTTCTTACACGACAAGATTTCCTTACAAATAATAAATGAGTCGACGTTATTTCAGTAAATCAAAGTTGGTAAAAATAATAAATATTCCCTTTGATCTCAATATAGTTGATGAATTATCTGGACGCGACATTTTGTTCAGAGAAGTTTTTATTGCGAGAAAATTATTTGAGTACACTCAAAGGAAATGTTTGAATGTAGATGTTAATAATTTTACTTTTTTGTATTTTATTTTAAATTATTTAAGTAAGATAATATATTGAAAAAATGTGATCTTGGAAATCTGGTGTTAAAGATTTGATGCTCATAAGATATTAAAGATTTTTGTTCTTATATGGATAGACTAAATAATTGTTTAAATCTATATGTAAACAGAGTGAATTTTTTTAATGGGCGTGTTTAAATCCGAAACTGCAAGGAATAGTAAAAAATATATAAAGAATTTTCAGGGCTGATTTTAATACAAAACACGATTATTGTTGTCACAGTTATTAGGATCAACTTATATATATATATATATATATATATATATATATATATATATATATATATATATATATATATATATATATATATATATATATATATATATATATATATATATATATATATAGTGAATAGTGTTGCGATAGCTTACCTAAAGTTGAAAATATTATTGAAAAAAAGTTTATTTTGAATAAATGTATTATTTTCTTTAAGTACCCAATTGTCCAATCTCTCTTTTTAAGTCAGGGGTTAACTAAAATTAAATAAGTTATTTATAAAAACCTTCAATTCTAATTTAAGCCTACTAACTTTAATCACGATCTACATTCTTTCTCCATTTATTGAACCATTTTGAAGTAAAATTTTAGTGATAAAAAATATTTTTTACTTATGAAAACACACAAGCACATGTTCTCAAACTTTTTATGTAGATATTCCATGCGTTTGACCTGTTAAAACAGATTTTTTCCCGATCTTAACCGAGTCAACAAACCGTGAAATTAAACCTCGATTTTCGAGAAACAATTTCGACTCGACGATTCCATTTTCTTGTCGTGTTTTAGTTTGGGTAACATAATTACTGTAATATCTTTGTTTTATTTTATTAAAATTATTTTCCATTATTAAATTATATCTAGTATTTATTGATATATTTCTGTCTATCTGTTTCTTATATTAATATTCTATAAATCTTAAAATTTTAACAAATGCAAGTAAATAAACTCATCAACTCAACGACCCCCATTAAGATCTTGCGACCTTGTGTCGGGGGTCCGGAAACAAACACAACACGAACACAAACACCCAGACCACGACAAACATCCGTATGGCCAATACGGACATTTGTCGTGAGCCGGGATCGAACCTGCGACCGTTAGCGCTACAGTCAGTTGCACTCACTGCGCCAACGTGTCTCTCAAATATATAAATATGTACAATTTACTAATAAAGACAAAATAATTTCCGATAATAATTCATTATTTAAAAATATTTGTACAGGTGAAATCAATTATCAGTACAAAAAGTTACTGACGCGATATGAACGAACTTAGAATTATGAACGTACATTGTTTTTCTGATAAGTTGCACATAACACTCGTCGACCTAATTTCAGCACAAAGACACCGTGTTTTTGTTTTATCTTTGAAATGTTTTTACAATAAATTACATTAAGAAATATACACATGACTATTTAAAAAAGTGACTTATATTTTAAGGACTTATGTGCACTTCGAGGGTGCAGGCTGTGAAATCTTTCTCTTGAGATTTTCTTTGAGCGTTATAATTTAGTGGTTTTTGGGCGTGGAGTTTATGTACACATTATACAGAGAGACATTACACACATACAGACACATATACTATAATTATATATAATTTTCAGGTATCTCATTTATAAATAGATACTATATTAACATGAACTTGTAATAATATAAACCTAATTGATAAGAAACGCGTTAAATTTTATCTTTTTCCTTTTTATTTTATTTGCTTTGCAGCTGTCTTGAATGAGAGCTGTGTATGTTGTAAATTTGCGATTAATATTGATTTGAAATCTCATAAAAAAAATGCTAGCCTAATAAGTCGAAAAACATGACATTAGTGCTAAAGATGCAATTGGATGCTGATAAGCAATAATGTGTCAACCCACATAAAGTAAAATTCGGAGATATAGATGTATTCTGATAATACGTTACGTATGTAACATTATTAAAAATATAAAGTACCAAAAATTTTTTATTAATTTACTCTTTGGAGTTTGAAGTGTGTTCCATATTTGCCATTTATTTGAAAAAAGTTATTATTAGATAAAACTTTCCATTATACCAATCTGCTTTTAATACATTATAACTTTTATCAAAATAAAATTTTCAAGACATCTTTATATGATAAGCAATACTGTGTTAAGCTACACGGACTTCATTTTGAGAAAATGTCGTGTAAAGATGTCAAATCCATTTTAACAAATTTGTTTTAAGACGATCCATATTTTCTTTTCTATTTTAATAAACTATGTAATGAATGGAAAGTAGATTGATATATAGAATGTGTTATCTAATAAAAAGTTTTTCGAATATTTGAGAGTATTGTATAAATCGCAAAAAATGGGACGCACTTGAAATTCGAAACATTAAATTAAGTATCTTTTTTATGTACCTATTTAGTTTATATGACTTAATATTTTTTTGAATAATGTAAAATAGATGCAGTATCATAATACATTAATGTCACCAAATTTGACTTTTTGTGGGTTGACACATTATTGCTTATCAGCATCAAATTAATTGTGAAAAAAAAAACAGTATGCGTATCGTACGCGTTTATATGTGGAGGATGTTTTTTAAATTAACGCGGCTGTAAAATCGGCCGTGAGCACCTGGATTAATAACGTACAGTCAAAACAACTGTGCTAATATTGACGCTGCAATGCATCGCTTTGTATGTTGTACATTGCTGCGCCACATTTTAGTAGTTTGCTAAGGGCTTTTTGATAACACCGCGTTTTCTGACTCATGGATTTTGATGTGTGGTGTAAATTATAATTGACTGAAAGGCTTTTAGAAAGTAATAAAAATTGGGTTTTTAGTACCTTGCTTTTTTTGAGCTGAAATTTTTTTTTTTAGTTTAAATCAATTTTGTATTTTTATTTTAAATGTTTTATTTGCCTGAAAATTATTAGTTTTGGGAAGATGATAGGTTCATGATGAAAAGTAAATTTATAATAAAAATTAATTTAATGGCGTTATGGGTACATTTGCGTTTTCTAATTTTAGATTGTAGTTTTTCAAGGCAGAGCGGGTTAAAGAAAATCTTAGTGGACCTATATTAAAAACTAAAATCAAAATATTTGAACAGAATTTCTCTGGCAAACAAAACATTTTAAAATAAATATTCAAGTCAAACTGATATAAAAGTAAAAAAAAATGATAACTATTACTTTAAATAAACGAAAGTAAAGTTAGAAGCAAAATTATATATTAGTATCAACAAACCTGAATCAATACGAGCAAAGCCAATAAAAATATAGCGTAACTAAGGCTGTATTAACAAACACAAGTATACATTCAAAAGAAACGTTAACACTCAACGGCCCCATTAGGATCACAAGATCCTGTATCGGGAGTCCGAAAGCACATCATAAAAACATTCGTATATCTAATACAGACGTTTGTAGTGAGCGTAGATCGAACCGGCAACCCGCTTCAGTCAATTACAGTGATCGCAACCTCAACGTTCTATCGAATAAATATATACATACATACGTTATATTTGAGTTTAAATTCATCTCGAGCTCGGCGGTGAGGGAAAACATCGTGAGGTAACCTGCATGTGTCGGGAGAAATTTCTTTTGGTACAAGCAGGTTCATGTCCCAAAAGAAATGACACATGTATATCCGTCAACCTGCAGTGGAGCAGCGTGGTGGATTAAGCTCTTAAACCTTCTCCTTAATAGGAGAGGAGGCTGGGGGACATTTACAGACTATTACTTTACTTTGTATACATACGTTCGAAAAAAGAAACCCTCCTTCGGGTAAAAAAAAGCGAAAGTGCTCGCTACCTCTTATGGCTTAAGTTCCCCATTGTGTTTTAGTAATTAATGATGTGCGGTCAGCAAAATAAGCATGGATTTGGTTCTGATTTTCGACGTGTGCTATTTTATTATTATTTCAGCGTGAATACTTTATTATAAATCGATTGGAATTTAAAATTGAGTGAGTAATATTTCAATTAAACAATGTATCTTTTTAGCTTCACGTGGAACTGACGTCACAAATTTGTAAATTGATTCGCTCGTAAAGGTCTATTTGAATAAAGTATATTTTGAGTTGAGTTGAGCTGAATTTATCAACGTACCCCCACGGGTATGTGCAGGCGAATGAGTAAGTCACCGTTGCTTAGGTCTATATATGTACAATAGAAAGAAAGCTAGGAATTTATTGCTGTTTAAAAAGTATAAAAACGAATTCATAAATGTTGGAGGTAAGTGAAAGAAGCGATAAAGAGAGAAAAGGCAGTTTCATCCAACTCTTTCACTCGTGGTATAAAAGTAAGCTATAAGGTGCTATATTTTGATTTCATTGGGGTAGAGTCTAGCTGGACTGCTTACTGACTACAGGTCTTATACAGGCTGTCTCGGCCGGAGCAGTTCCTCACTCTACACAGTAAATTAACGCGAAGTAGCTAATAAAAATAAAAAAGCTCTTCCTCTGAAATAAAACTATTTTAAGCGGATTTAAATCGCGTATATTAACTATATTTATCATCCCGACCTTTCGAGTACTTTGCAGCGTTCGTGGTCACGGGTAGACTGCATAGTTTATAATTGTATAATAATTGTGAAAAAATAAGACAACGATAAGCTTTTCCCTATTCTTTTCTCACTTTCTATTCCCTTTTAATACCTTATTGGCAACGTGGATCTTACGGTGCTGCAAATGTTCATGACAGGCGATTATCACAACATCATAACATTGTCCCGCCTGCTCGTCTTCATTTGTTTACTATAAAAAAACTCTGTGAGAGTGTAGTACCCGAAGCAATCTTTACGAGCTATAACCAAGTGCTTAAATATCCATCAGAATGAAGAACTGCTATCGAGCTTAATAAGGATTTTTCTAATTGTTCTGTTAGTGGTTAAGGTAGTTCTTATAAATATAGAGAGAGGGACTTCGTCCGCGGGACTTTTGTTTATTGTACACTAAACCATTTGAAAATTACAAAAAAAAATTAACAAGAGACGGTCTTATAGCTAAACAGCGATCTCTTGCAGAGAATGGCCGAAAGAGTGAGTAAAATAAAATACCTACATCAATAAACATATGTAAATATATATCTACGATATAAATATATACAATTATATATAATACATAAAATATAACGTTCGGTATGTAAGCGATATAATTCCATACGTTCCTTTTCGACTATCGAAAAATCCCCGAATATTATCCCCCGTCTGCGCAATCCTTTAATTTGCTTGACGTTATTTTGCTGACGGTACAAAAGACAGCTTTGCATAAAGAATGATCGATTGCATTAAAGCAGGTGGATCTGTGTAATGAGTCATTAGTGCATTATTAAGGGATGTGCATCACGCGTGATTACATATTAAAAACAAAGGGACTTCAAAGACTGTCGTGTTTGTGATTTTCATTGAGGGGTGTAAGCCTTGTTACTTGAATACACTATGTACAATGATTTGTGGATTATTTATTTAGAATCATCAACAAAAGACACAATAATTCATTTACTGGTGTTATTTTAAGATATATTTTGATTTTATTATTTTTTATTTACAGGCAATTACAGCATGCGTTAAAATTTTAAGGTACGGAGAGCGAAGAGATTATTTAGAATATATTAAAAAAAATTGTTTGTTGTCGAATAAATGTGCGCCAGAATTGCTCTTGACACATTCAGTTGAACTCATGATGATGCAACCATATTCATTCCCTATATACATTCGCGTTCAATGTATATAATTATTATGTAGGCTCTATTCATAAAAATAATTTAAAAAATGTTTTTCTTTTGTGTTACAAAAATTATGACAGTTTTATTACATCTATAATTTTAAGCGTACATGCGTACGTCGTACAAGTGTCGTTTAATTCTAAAATAGACTTAAAACAGATTAACTGAGTCAGTCATGAATGAGTCAGTCAGTTAAAATTAATATTCGATTCCTCAGACTTGTGTCACTTTAAAGTGTATATTCGTGCGAGCTTAAAACTGTTTTGCTTTTAAACCGACTTCAAAAAGGAGATTTCAATTCTTAGTGTATATTTTTTAAATGTTTATTTCAAAACAGAACTATAGTCCATTTTTATTTACACTTGTATTTGTACTCATTTGGTAACAATACTTTGAACGATAATCACGAATTTTCGAAAATTATTGATAATTTTAATTTTTCATTATAAATTGCAATAATGATTCAGTTTAATCATTCAGTCGATAATTTCTCATCTCTTATGTAATTAGAAGTACGCCATATTTGTTTGAAAAATAAGACAAGGAAAGAAATACACTATACGTAATTTCTTAAGCGATTTTTGAAATTCAATTTCAGATTGGTTCCATAAAATTTTTATCAAAATCGGTTGAGAATTTGGTTTGAAAATCTAAGTAACTGGAATAAGTATCTCATTTGCGTTTGAAATCGGTAGTTGTTTTTGTCTTAATTATGGAGTAAAAATTTTTTGAAGCGCATAAAGCAATTTTTGGTTGGCGGTAAAGGTGCCTCTAAATTTGCGAAATTGCACGAATCATGCGATTCGATTGCATCTTAGGCACATAATATTCAGCACACATTTATAACATCTCATGATTTCAAAACGGAACCATACTTCAAAATCAATCAAAATCAAAATATTTATTCACGTAGGCTCTCACGAGTACTTTCGAATCGTCAATACATAAAAAAACTACATCAATAATGAAGCTACTGCCGGTTGCAAATGTAGATTCTACCGAGAAGAACCGGCAAGAAACTCAATAGTTAATAAAATAAGCTAACAAACATTCAAACTTACATAAAATTTTTACTTCTATATAATAATAATACCTACTACTAACTAATTTTCGTTATTACCTAATATACATATATGATTACATTCTTGCATGTACTCAGAATCATAGAATCTGTTTCTAAATTATCTTTCTTTCATTGTTAGGTTTTAATATACTTCATAAAATCTGTTAATATTTTGATAAGGTATTTACAAGACTTAATAGATTAAAATTAAAATTAAAATAACCTCTACAATACAATCATTGAGACTATTTTACCGAACCCTAAACGACACGACAATTTTCTGTACGTTGTAAGGAATTATGTATCACGCTGATTCTAGATTATGACGCAGCATCTCGTCAAGATTAAGTAACTATATTATTTTGATTATATTCACAGTATACTAAATTTCTTAAATCTTTTCAAAAACTAGAAACCTCATAACCTCGAAAAGTCTGAACAGACCTTCATAAATTATAGCTAAGATCTATGCCGATTATATTAGCTTTCAGACGAAAAAACCGCATCAAAATTGGTCCATTTGTTTGAGAGCTACGATGCCACAGATAGACACACAGATACACTCATCAAACTTATAACTCTCGTCTTTTGGGTCGGTAATAAGAATGAATGAACGAAAAGAACGGTAATAAGAAGTAAAGTAGACTTTTGTTACAATAAATGTAAAACTCAATACTAGATATTTTATATATAATAGCAGAGCCGCGCTTTTAAGCATGTCTTTTTAATAAAAGTACAATTTAGTACGCTATGACTAATCCGTATGGACATGTGTCCGCACCCGGAAGACCTTGGCTCTATGACGAATTAACGTGACTCACAAATATTTCAGTCATATTTAACCCTTCAACGCGAAAGAATGTTATTTTATGAGTGTGTCTGCATTTGTTTGGCTTTGTAGTTTTATATCAGGGTTTTGTTGTTGTTTTTAAATGATTAAAAAAAATTGAAAATTTCTCGATTCCTATTCCTACAATAAGTAGGTTTTTTTAATGTTTGTTACGTTGTAACACATTTTTCATTTTTTTTAAAGGCTTTCAGTATTGGTCCCATCGAATTTTTATCAAAATCGTCTTAGTAGTTTGGTAATAGGTAAGAGTTTTAAAAAAGGAATCAACTTCAAAAGCAAAATTTTCAAGTTCATTTACTTGAATAAATAATAAATAAATAAATAAATAAACGCATCACACTCAACGGCCCCCATTAAGATCGCGTGACCTTGTGTCGGGGGTCCGGAAACACTCACAACACTAACACAAACACCCAGACCACGACAAACATCCGTATGGCCAATACAGATGTTTGCCATGAGCGGGGATTGAACCCGCGACCGTTAGCGCTTGAGTCAGTTGCAGTGACCACTGCGCCAACGTGTCTGAATGACAAACTGATTCTAGTTATTTTGATTTTAAAAGCAAACTACAGAAATTATTTAGATGAAAATCCTATAAGTCTAATCTGAGAATATACCTTTTCAAATCAAAAAGAACTTACACAATTATTTCAGCCCTTTTCGAATAATCGGTGAACATACATAAAATAAAAGTCATGTATGACAATGGTTTCCTAACTATATTTTTCCAGGGCTCCCTTAAAAATATTTAATCATAACGCGCACATTCCACTTCGATAAAGGAAGAATTTCTATGTTTTTATGTATGCAGGCGTTGCTGTTTTTTCGTCCATATGATATGTATATATTTCTATATATGTAAATATAATAAGTGCCTATATATTACGTACTGTATTAGTTCCATGTGCAATTTTTTTCTCAATCCTAGCTAGTATTCAGGCCTCCTCTTAGACTAGTCCATGCCTATCCAGGCAAGCGTGCCTTCGTGTTTGGAAAATGCAAATTCACGAAATGAGAATCTCATATTTTTTTCAACTAGTTAATAAAGTCATATGAAACTTAACAAATACCTTCGCCCAGCGCTAACCCCTGCCAAATACCCCCATAAACATACATAACGTATGCTTTAAATAATTTCCACAGTTCCCAAAACCATGGACAAATAGAGCCAGGCTATTTTAATCAAAACTTCAGCGATACTCGTACCATAAAACTCGTGAACTCGAAAGTTTCGGGACGAAGACATTCTGTGACCGCGTCGTTGTGCGCCATCATTGCATTTACGAGTTAACAAATTCGATAGTTGGTAGAAATTGTTTGAAATAATCAAATATTTTAAATGGATAGAGAATATGTTTCGAGATTACTAGATTTGGATAATTCTTTTTGCGTTTGATGTCATTTATTGAGGATATATTACATGCTATAACTACAGGAGCGAAGCAGGAACTATAAACGCGAGTGACACTGCTAAGGACGGCTATATAAATATAAATGGCCTTACTTATGATATTTTTTTTATTTACATATATAATTTTTTATGCTTATAGTTTATGTTTTATTGTTTTCAATTTTAAAATAATCTATAGAAATTTTAAAAAGGGGTAAGATTTGTTTGTACGTAAAAATTAATTTCTGAAACTGCTACTCCGATTTGAAAAAAATATTTTTGCATTAGATAGCCTGTTCATTGAGAAAGGTTATTATTACATTATACTCATGAACGAAGCAGTAAACATAAACACGAGTGAAACCACGAGGGACAGCCGGTAATAAATAAAAATCAATTACTACATGTATAAAACAAATAAATAAATAAATAAATAAATAAACGCATCACAGTCAACGGACTGCCATTAGGATCTTATGATCCTGTGTCGGGGATCCAGAAACACATACAATACAAGCACAAACACCCTGACCACGGCAAACATCCGTATGACCAATCCGTTTGCCGTGAGCGGGGATCGAACCCGCGACCGTTAGCGCTTTTGTCAGTTGCAGTGACCACTACGCCAACCTGTCAGTGTGTATGGTACCACATCACTGGAAAACGGCCCCAATTTGGATTTTTTTTTTGGCGAAGAACATCTTAGTTTCAGTCTATATTTATAACAAAAGTCATTTAAATTGATTCAGCAGCTTAGGTGGAAAAGTGTAACAAAGAGACAGACAAGTTACTTTCGCATTTATAATACTAGCATGGATTAAGTTAATCGTAACTATAGAAGTTAGGTAAATAAAAACATTAAAATAGATCACTGACATAAAAGATAAAAAGTCAATATAATATTAAAAAACCCTTTGCAGAGTGAAGACACGAACACCGATTAAATATTTAAAAAACGCTCCGAAAAGAATATTCAGTGAAATTTAACGATACGCGATCGAATTTTACCGTGACTGCAACAATGCAACAAAAATCACCGGATTTTTCCATTCAAAAAACGTTACTCCAACGAAAATGGACATTGAAAAAATTCCGAATGGCATTCTTTCAATATGGCGCCGTGAATTGGCAAAAATTGACACCCGGAGCGAACGAATGGAGAGCGAATGAGGCTTTTAAAATGCGATGCTTACATTGCTAGTTTTAATTTCTTTTAAGATTATATTTGTGTTATATTTTAGACTTACATAAGTTATTATTATTATTGTTTTACACCTAAATGAATTTAGTAACGTCTTCTTTTTGACATTAATAGCTTTTATTCAATTTAATTCAATTCTTCGATTAGTGACTTTTATAATATAAAAAAATTTCTTATTATCTTATCCAGACAATTACAAACACAAGAAGTTGCCGTTCAAATAAAATACTAACCAAGTAACAGTTGTAACAGACGTCGTTAATAATAATTGGACGTTGATAAGCAATACTGTGTCAAGGTACACGGACTACATTTTGAGAAAATGACGTGTAAATATGTCAAACTTATTCTTAACAAATTTGTTGGAAGACGTATACATCCATCTCTTTTCTATTCTCTTCAAATGTAACAATGAAATAATACCAGATTGGTATAATAAAAATTTTTATCTAATAATAAGTTTTTCAAATATATTACATTATTGTATAGTACAAAGTACTGAGCACACTTCAATATTCGAAACATTAAATTACGAAACTTTTTTACGTTCTCATTTAGTTAAAATGGCTGAAAAATATTTGAATAATACATGACGCATTATCAGAATACAATAATATCTCCGAATTTGACTTTATGTGGGTTGGCACAATATTGCTTATCAGCATCCAATTATTAACGACGTATCGGTTACTAAGTTAGTATTTTATTTGAACGCCAGCTAATTCTCTTCTTGTGTTTGTAATTGTCAGGACAAGATCATAAGAAAATATGTAAAAAATCGTGTGGAAAGAATTTCTAAGTGTTAATTAGTACACCCGTGAAAAGTCGTGACAGGCAGCCAACAGATAATAAATTACGTATATATAATTTTTTTTATTATCAGATTTCAAATCACAACTCAGAAAAAAATAACGCGTTATGAAGTTCAACGACAAAATCAATTTAAGGATTAACACATTAAAGCATAAATAATTTAATTTCTTTCATTAGTCTGAAATAAAAAAAAGGAATAATGAAGAAGACTAGTTCGCTAAGTACCTATGAATAATTTCAACAAATTCCGAATAAATTTAATAAAGAACAAAACTTCATTTGCAATTTTGCATATAGATGGAGAGCCTTCCTCGCCACTTACAAACTGGTGTGCTTGTTGGAAATGTAAAGAAAAACTTGCTTTCAGAAGTCATTTTAAATTAAAAACGTTTTTTGTATTCGTTGTAATTGCCTTTTTTTCTGTTGAAATTGTCAAATGTAAACATTTAGTAATGTTATTATAAACTAGCGCGCGGCTTCGTTCGGTTTGTGTAGATTTTGATTTAAAACATTACGTATATATACATGAAATATAATATGATCACTTAGAATCATGTATACAAAATTCGCTCTTTCTTCATTATATTAATCGTGTCCCGCTGTTTCACTTGAGGTAATTTTGAAAAAGATATATTCATGTAATGTTTAGCGTTCCTACTTAAATTGGATATTGTTCACTATTTCATTGAATTCAATTTTGTTTTTGTGATTTTTTTTATTTATTAATAAAAAATAAATAAAGATTTTATAATAAAAGTACGCTAAATTAGTCCTTTCAATATAACCTATCTGTGAGTAAAAGCCTCGTCATTTACATACATTACACACACTACCATACTTGACATATACACACACACATATAATATAGTCTTTTGTTTATTGTTACTATGTGGTCAAATTGAGAATAGATTATCTGTGGTCAATCTTGAAATCGGTTGAAAATTTAATGAACTATAATCGAATTCCAACCGATAGGCAACCATTAACGTGATAAAATCCATCAAGCACATATAAATACACATTAAGATCCTAAATATAACCTTCCTTCTAGAGCAGTTGGTTTAAATACGCAATGTATCCGAAACAATAGTAAAGTGTCATTACGTTAGTCGCTTACTTTGAATTCAGAAAGAGCAACTAAATCCCGAGTGACCGTCTCCTGGTAGGCGCATTCTGCAATATTTCGGTCACCACACTAGAAAGCATCTCATTATTTTTTTGTTAATTAAAATTTTGCGCTTAATGCGACAACAGTATGTCGTTGGTCTCGATATGATAGCTCGTATTTGCAAACTGCCGAACTTTACAGGAGAAGAAAAAAATATTTTAAAGATAAATGTAATAAGTACTTTTTTATTATATTAAATGACTTGATTTAAGTACTCGTATTAACTTTTATTCGTATATAGACAATTTAGACCATACCACAAAATATATGTACATAATATAACATTTTAATAAACAAAAGGAAATAAATACAACAATGATTTAGACTTAAGATATTGTAAGCAATATTATTATAATAAAAGTAAATTTTAAATAAAAAAATACCGTTTTCACTGAGAAAATCTATTTTTATCGAAAGTGTTGGTTACGACTTACGAGGTTACATTATTATTATTACAAAGCGACGATGTGCAATACTAAGGTTAAGAATTACATCATAAGGGTCACTTTATACCTAGTTATTGTATTGTTAGTTATATTGAAAACAGAATATCATAACAGACTCCCCATCTCGGCCTCCTAAAGGTTTCCTAATGAAGACTATCACTAGTCTATAGTGTAGATTTATAGACAATTTGATCACCGGGTAAAGCTGGGGAAAATTTTACGACATAGAAACGAAATGTTAAATCTTGTACCTCAAATGTCATGCAACAATCCTTTACAACTCCTTTAAAGACGTCACTTTATTGTCTAATTTGTGTTATAAATGTACCGAATTACTTTTAAACCGTGTGGAGATTACACCCGACTTCACGACTGGCGTTTCACCTACGCTTCTTTGAGTAGGTACTATATATCAGGTTAACTTCTCGTGAACTGCACTAACGTATGTTACTTTTACAGCATCAGATACGATAAGAATATCGTGGCGATTTTAATGACGATATTTATTTAGGTATATAGAGATTATGCATCTAATATGATGTATAAATTAATAATAAATAAACGCATCACACTCAACGGCTCCCATTAAGATCTCATGGTCATGTGTCGGGAGTCCGGAAATACACACAACACTAACACCAAGACCTCGACAAATATCTATATGGCCAATACAGATTGCTGTGAGCGGGGATCGAACCCGCGACCTTAAGCGTTACAGTCAGTTACAACGACCACTGCGCCAAAGTGTCTGTCAAATAAGTTGTATAATGACTAAGTCGTACAAGTGATTGAAATAAATATTAATTTTCTATTCCCTTTTTTAAATTCTGACTTCTTTCAACTTTTATTTTTGTTACCAAATTGGATATATTATTTTGTGTTTGATAATTGGTTTAGTTGTTTAAAAGGAAAGGTTTTCTTTTGTTTCTTGTAGTTCTTTTTTGGTTTTAAATGTTTCGCACAATATGAATCTGCAAACGGTGTCGTGTTAGCTTTTCATTAATATACAATTCCACGATCCAAAAGTTCTTTGATAAGTATATTTGAAATAATTATATTTTGAATATAGTTTTTAATTTTGTAAAGTATAGTATAAATGACGGGACTCGTATTCTTGTAAGATATATTAAAACGAGTTATCATAGTCGTTTCTCCTAAATAACCTTAACTTTGCGGTGAACCACGTACCTTCGCCAGCCCCGCCCATCAATCTATGCTCTCCACAATGAATGGACAGCCTCCAAGCACTGCCAGGATTTTTATCATCCCCACCAGCTGTTCTCGACCTTATGCCCAACGAAATAGGGCCTATAAAATGGCAAAATTAGCATAGCTAAGGCGGATCGCGAGTCGAAATTGATAGTGGAACTCTTATTGTGCTTAATGAGGGAATTGAAACAGATAGAAAAGTGAATGTACTCAAAAGATAGACTGTGCCAAAGTTTGCGTGCGGTTATTTTCATTTTGCGGCGAAAAGTTTTGAGCTGCCGGTGTGAACGTTGGCCACTAAGCGGTGCGTTTTTTTGTCGTTCTGGTTTAATAAATGCTTGGATATTTGGACCAAATCTTTTTTCTTTACAAGCTTTTTACTTTTTGAATATGGGAATGACTATTGATTTTCACACAGTTCATCAGATTGTGATACTTTTGTACTGAGGAAGTTTGCAGGCATAGTGTAATTGGACGATGATAAGTAATACTACGTCAAGCAACATAGGCTTCATTGTAAGGAATGTCGTCTCAAGATATCAAACCAATTTTTAATAAATTTGTTTGAAGAAGTATATATCTTTTTTCCTTTATGTTTTTATAAAGGGTGTAATGAATTAAAAGCAGATTGGTATAATGAAAAGTTTTACCTAATAATATTTTTTTCAAATATATGAAATTATAGTATATATCGCAAAATATGGAACGCATTTGAAATTCAAAACATTAAATTACTGTATTTTTTTAATAATAATAATTAAGTAAGGAATTATCAAAATCCATCAATATCTCACATTTTGACTTTTTTGTGGATTGATTCATTGTTGCTTATCAACTTCCAACTAATGACTTATGTGTATCGTATTGACGATAGTACTATTAAATATTATAAAGCCTTTATTGCAAGTCCCACTCTATATTCTCTCATCAACACATACTTTGGAAAATGCTATCGTATACCCTAAATATATATAGATATATGTATGGTACAAGATCTGAATATATATATATATATATACATAATATGTACTGTATTTTTCAATCGACTTCAAATGAAGAATTTCTTTTATCTATAGTGTATAAGACTTTGATTTTCTCAATTTTATCTTACCGCAGAACTCTATTATTTTTAAAATCGAAATTTTGAAAGTTTTAATATTTTTTTACGAAGGGGTACTTTCAGATTAGTCCCATAGAATTATTATCAAAACAGCTTTAATAATTTAACTTGTTGAAAATAATCATCGACTGTTTTGAAGTCAAAAGAAGCTTGCAATGGAGCTCTAAATATTAGGTGTGTTTAGAAATGCTATCCAGCATCAGTATGCTAGTGACAGAGCTAATGAACACGCCTAACAAGACATCAAATAGTGTGATCCGGCGTTGATGACCTTGGTCATTGCCTTAGAAATAAAAAAAAATTAAAAGTAGGTTAACCAATGATGGAGTTCTGAGGTAATAAACATCAAATAGAGAACATACGAGTACACTTGGATTTGAAAAACCTTTGAGAATTTTTGCATCGGTTGTAAAAACAACCGAATTCAATAAAAAAATTTAGTTAACTTATCCAAGTTATTTTTTATGCCGGATTTAATCAAATTATTTGATTAAATAAAATATAAAAAATACGTAATGAATTAATAGCATGCTTCTTTTTATTTTGTTGACAAGCAAGTAAAATAAAATTTACATATCAAAACTCATCTTTCAATATTTCACGTTGAATAACTTGAAAAGCCCGTTTGATTAAAATATAAATATATAAGTGGATGCTGATAAGCAATAATGTCTCAACCCACGAAAAGTCAAATTCGGAGGTATTGACGTTTTCGGATAATTCGTTATATGTTTAACATTATTAAAAAAAAATCAAGTCATTTAAACAAAATAAGTACGGAAAAAATGTCTTATGATAATATCATATATCTGAACAACTATTATTATCTTTTATTTATTTTATTTCCTCATTAATTACATTTTTAAATATATTTACAAATAGTATATAAAATAAAAATCGACCGGAAGTAGAGTCAGTCCCAAACCACCAGCAGCTCCAGACTGAGAAGCTTCCTCACGATGCGTGCCGTCACTAGCAACACTGCCTTTTGTATCCGACTCATGATCCGACTGAGAGAGAGTTTCTTAAGATGTTGATCGAAACTTCGCTATGAGTCCATTGACCGATACTACAACAGGAATAATTATTGTTGAACAGCTTATTATTAGATAAAACTTTTGATTATACCAATCGGAATTTAATTTATTATACCTTTTATCAAAATAGCAAAGAAAAATTGATAAATAAAAACGTCTTCAAACCAAATCGTTAAGAATAGGTATTATATCTGTAGACTCTATTTTCTCAAAATGGAATCCTTGTAGCTTGTCACAGTATTGCTTACCAGCGTCCAATTAGTATCATGCGTTTCTTTACTTAACAGCGCAAACGATGTAAATTAAAATTAACATCTGCGAAGTTATCTACAAGTAATTACATAATTTATTTTAAAATTACACGCATTTGTGAATGTAATTGTATGTAATTATCATGATTTGCGTTCCGCGGAACTCGTACCTATCTGTTATCATTAAACCGTGATGACAATCGTTAACTGGTTTGATGTTGGATTAAGTTGTGTCATCATAAACTGGTTCTCGAGATGGTGAGGTCAAAATGGCAGGTGAAAACTGGTAGCTTGGTATCATGGCTTCCTTGAATGTTTGAGAAAGTACATTCATTTTTAACTCAGGAGCTCACCGCAGATTATTTAGAAAAACTCTATCGTATCTGGTACCTACTTAAACATTTTGTATAGTACAAACTGTATAAGCAGACAAGAAAGCTAAGACGGCCGTGTACATATGTATAGGGCCGTCCTAGCGTAATCTGGGGACCTTTCACAAGAATATCAGGCCCTTTTGGAAAGTAAAGAATAGAACAAGTACGAATCCAATTCGCTGACTGTGAGTTCAGTAAAAGTATCTAAAATGTCCAGTAAAGAGAAATTCGGTTTGGTGCCCACACATTTTTAATTTCTAATTGTTCCTGGTATTTCTTATAAAATCTATTTGTTTCACTAAATAAAAGAGAAATATAAAATTGGATTTGTGTTTACATTCATCTTGAGCTCGGCGGTGAAGAAAAAACATCGTGCGAGCAAAAATTCTGACACACGTATATCCGTCAACCCACAGTAGAGCAGCGTGGTGGATTAAGCTCTAAAACCTTCTCCTAATTAGGAGAGGAGGCCTTTGCCCAGCAGTGGGACATTTACAGGCTGTTACTTTACTTTTACTTTTATAAAATTAGATAATGTAACCGGCAATTATCATCATCGCTCGGTGTTACTAGACATTCGAATAGAGAGTTTGACAGCCATCTTTTAGAATTCTGCTGAAACATACACTCTAGATATATATAATTGCTATACGAAAAAAATAATTAACTTCCAATACTACGAAGATGGAGGAAAAATAATTCGATCTTATTAGCCGCTACAACCTGTTACATCTCGAGACAAATCGACAGAATCAGCGCGCTTAGTCTCGTCAGCGGAACTTTGGACGCTACTCGCATCTCAATATTGTATCGAACGTCTTGCAGCGATGTTGAAGCGCTGGATTTTTATTATTTTATTTTTCTTTTCTTTTTTTTTATTATTTTTTTTTATTTTCAATAAGTGTTTTGAATTTTGATTTTGATTATATTATTTTGTATTTGTAATTATAATATTGGACTTGGTATGGCTTGTATTTAATTATCTGTGGAGAAAAAGACTGAATATTTGACTGTACCGTGTAATGCTTTTGCCTTTATCTACATATATAAGGAAAACGTAAAGTAAAAAATCAAAGTAAGTTTTTTTTTTATTATAGATAGTTTTGCTAAACCATTATATCAGAAAAAAAATTATCATTGATAAAAACTATTTGTACAGAAAATATATCAGTTACATCAAATATCTTTTTAGGCATTATCATTATAGCAATAGATACTTAGTTAAAGAAAAACGAATTAAAATTGAATTCAATTAACGTAACAATTTCCGAAGCAAAACTTGTCAAGATAAAATTCATGAAATATAAAAAAAAAACCGTTACGCTTTTAAACACTCGTCTAACACAAAGCGCTGTTGCATCGCTGAATTTGTAAAAATCATCTATTCACGTCACGCCCGAGGCAGGAATGACAGGTGCAGTCTAAAAAAATCGAATTGATTCCGAAAGCGCTAAGGATATTTCATTTATCTTGTTTGATTTTGACTTTGACGAAGATAGAGCGAATTAATACTGACGTATCATTTACATAATTTGATATATTGACGTTAATAACATGAATGAGCTAATAAATAATGGACTATATGGCTGATCTTCCAAAATTGGAATTATGGGTGCTAAAATGTAGGCGCTAATCTATATGCAGATGTTGATAAGCAATAATGTGTCAACCCACAAAAAGTCAAATTCGGAAATATTGATGTATTTGGAAACTGCATCACCTATTTAACATTATCAAAAAAATTCAAGTCATATAAACGAAATAAGTACGGAAAAAAGTCTCTTAATTGTTTCAATTTCCAAGTTCGTTCCATATTTTGCAATATATACAATAATTTCAAAAATATGATTTGTTTTTGGATATTATATTAAATATATCAATCTGCTTTTGATTAATTATACTTTTTATCAAAAAAGAAAAGAAAATATGGATACATACTTCCGCAAACATATTTGTTACGAATCGGTTTTACACCTTTAGACGCCATTTTCTCAATATGAAGTTCGTGTGGCTTGACACAGTGTTGCTTATCAGCGTCCATGTAAAATAAAATATCATTGGTATATATGGATAATCTATCTATTGCTAACGCAACCCGATACATTAAGTTATTTGATTTGTTTCATTTTATTACAAAAATCAGAAATAAACTGCGCGAGCTCACTTTAGTTAAGACTTTAATGACACCTTGATTTGTCGAAATGCACCAGTCGTTCTTGCTAGACATAAAAAAAAAATGTTTTGAGATGTCATTACTACTAGCCAGTATGGATTGTATTTAAATATATCCAAAGTAATATACTCAGTCAAAGAATCTAAAAAGTATAAGGTAAAGAGTCCAACTCTTCCAATTCGAAGATCGTTGTTTTATCATTACAAATGAAATGTCAAAATTTGTTGTAACTTTTTCTAAATGAGGATAAAAATGGATAGATGGTCCAGATTATCAAAATAAACGCTGCAGCATTCTGAAATTAGCTGGATACACAACTTACAGCAGAAGCATCGTATTGGGGCTCGTTGAAAAGTTCTCAATAAATAAATTGTCCGATTTTTTTTTAATTTTCAATTTTATTTTATTTATTTTTCTAAAAGGAGATTTTGTGTCCAAGGGTTTCTAAATGCCTTAGGACGGTCTGTATTGAATTTGTTTTTTATGAATCTAATGTCTCTCCATAATCACCAGTCCGTAATAAAGCACCACGTGTACCACCACGCTCTGTATTATTCTTTAAAAAAAAACAGTTTTGTGCCCAATTTTGGCACACCAACCTGTTAAAAATGTTTATCATATAAAATATATGGTTAAGCTAATTAATCAAACAAATCGCTTTGACTGTTGAAAAAACAGCACTTAAGCGCTTTAAAGCCGTTAAGTTGTTCCAGCACATGTCGAAAAAATAGAACTTCGTTTCAGCCGCAATATTTTACAAGAGTGGAATTTAATTAAAACCTTAGAAAACTGAGCAATGTCCGTAAAGCTAATTCTAAACGAAAATAAAATATAAAACCCCATGGAAACGAATGGAGGAATAAAAAAAATGTATTCTGTACAGATGACGATCTTTACATAGGAACAGCGTTCGCTGGAAAACTTTATAAAACGGCAAAATACTTGAAATGAGATCCACAATCTCTCATGTTTTCAAACCCTTGAAAGGAATTAAAAACAGTAATTAGTGGTTTTAGAAAAACCGCAGACGTTATCGTGTTATTGCCGTCCTTTTTTAATATAATGAGATGGAGAAAGATGGAAATAGTGGTAGTGGAAAGTTTATATTTTCACACTTTTGCAAGCTTGTAATGAGTTCTGTTCGTATTTAGGAGAATATTTGGCTGTTTAGTGAATTTGTAGGTATGTATAATAGAAGATATAGTATTCAATGTCTTTTGAGAACGCCATTAATTTCCAGTGTACGAGTATATTGATTTCTCGTCTCAATTATAAGAGTATATTCCAAAACGTGTGTTACATTTGAACGCTGATAAGCAATACTTGACATAAGTCTTGACGTAAGTCACACGGACTTAATTTTGAGGAAACGGGGTTTAAACATGTCAAACCTTTAACAATTTTGTTTAAAGATTTATCTATATTTTTTATATTTTGATAAATAAAAGTAATAATGAATTAAAAACAGATTGATAACACATAAAGTTTTATCTAATAATGTTCAAATAGTTTACATTATTGCATAATGCAAAAGAATGCACACACTTCAATATTGGAAACATTACATTAAGAAACTTTTTTCCGTACTTACTTAGAAAATAAATAGTATTCCGTATTATTAAGTGTGTAGTTATATTCTCGCTTTAACCTAACTCCATCATTATCATATTATTGTCTTGGTCCACTTCTTTTTGTGGGGTCGGCACAACATGCTCTGCTATTCCATGCCTTCCTATCAGCCTTCAAGTCTACATTCATACCTTTCTTACTCATGTCACCTTTAACGCTATCCATTAATCTTCTCTTTGGTCTATCTTGACTAACATATCATATCTACCACTCAATTAAGCATAAAAAAATGTCTTCAAAGTTAAATTCATAGTGTTCTTTTTAATACTTGTTACATCAGAACTCTTTCGTTTATTAATGATTTGGAAAATTCTATTTTGTATTTGAAAGAGTATACTTTTAGTTTGGTCCTATAGAATTTTAATCAAAATCGGTCTAGTAATTCGGTTTTAAATTTAAAATAATTGCAATAGGTACGCTATCAAAGTAAACGAAGTTAATTTGCTTCTGAATTCGGTTTCCCCTTTTTAAAAAGTCTTGTCAAATGTTCAATTCAAGATAGAGCACGAAGATCACGAAGATGTGGTTCATTTGAAGAGGACAGTCGTGTGGACGCCTATCGCTCTGAATTATTCGTGGTTTGTTTGCGTTTAAAAGAAATACTCGAGATAATTTTATCGAACTAGATTCTCGAAATATTGTATTTTTTTATTTTATCGAATTGGTATTGATGTAACACTTGGGTGAGTTAGTATTTTTTTTGTGGCAAGGAAAAGTTCTTAAATAATTAAAGGTAAAAATGTATCTATAGTCTTTGTTAAACTTTTTTGAAATTTAAATAAAAAGGTTTAGACGGTCATTCGGCATAAAAAATCTACATTAACGAGCATTGTTACTTCGCATAAATAATAGCAAAATAACAATTAAGACGTTTTTAAAAAAGCACTTCACTAAACTTCAAAACCGATATATAATTTCGTTTCATAGATTTTTTACAGTTATTTTGATTCTAAAAACAAATGACTACACTAATTTCAATGGGCTTAATCTGAATTTCAAGAAACAATACGAATTGAGAAACTCTTTATTTTTAAGTTGATCGAGAAACATTACAAAGACAATATTATGTTTTCAAACGAAAATTACATTTAAAAGTGTAACTCTCGAATAATACTGAAAAAAAATTAAAAAGTACTTTCCAAAGAATCCAAATTAATACAAAACAAAACTTCAATTCGAGGTTAATTAAACTAAACATTTACCAATTTCGTTGTTTTTATCGTGACGTGTGCCACTCGCAATTATTGTTTTTATTGACAATTGTTCGTCATTATTATCACGCTAACGCAAGGCCTGACCTGGATACGATTCCATATAAGTTAAGATGAGTTAACGGCAACTTAGGTTAGATATTAATAGCGATGATTAACACGTTGTTTGATGTACATTGCTGATGTTGGGGTATATTTTGTTGTATTCATTAACTAGCTGTCCCTTGGGGTTGCACTCACGTTTGTGGTTACTGCTTCACTCCTATAAGTCGTAGCGTGATGTAATATAGCCTATAGCTTTCCTTAATAAATAAACTATCTAACACAAAAAGAATTTTTCGATTTATAACAGTAGTTCCTGAGATTAGCGCGTTCAAACATACAAACTTTTTAGCTTTATAATATTAGTATATATTCGTTTCTTAGTTACTGTTTCGCTTCTTTAAGCCATCGAGTAATGTTATATTCTTTTTTGTTTTCAATTAAATTTTTAGGGTAATTGCTTTTAGTTGTGTCATATGAGTACAGATTATTTCGCTAATGTCACGTAGGATAGAGAAGTCACGAAGGAAATTATGCGGTGCGGTTAAGATTTAAAAAATAGATAAATTATGAAGGAAAAATAGTGTTATAAGCGAGATATTTTAACAACTGATTTGATTCGTTTTAGTACAAAAATCAGAAATGTCATAATGCGATATCTCATCGTAATTCGCCTGGGTTACTTATCGCTGAAGTCAAGAATTTAAGATTGTTTTTAATTAAAAGTGACTCTGTTTATTTTTCATCAATCGGCCCGTCACAATTAATAGTAAAAAATGTATATTTTTATTTCATACTAGTCTTTGGTGCCGGCTTCGTCCGCGTTAATGTAGTTTTTTTTTTAAATACTAAAATAAACGCATATAGGAAATATAATATACATTTTAAATGATACCTTTATTCTTAAACCGGTTTAGTGATGCCCGAGTTTACTTAGCATACAAAATTCCCTCTCTCTTTATTATATTAGAATAGATAATATATACTCAACATAAAAATTATATAACCTTTGTACCTATAAAGGTTAATTATAGTTTTTAAGCCAGCAATGTACTAAATACAATTCTTTTCCCTCGATCACCGGTGAAAGCGAACCGCCGCGAGCGCAGACACGGTAATGATCTTCGGCGCCATCTAGCGGCCTAACGGGCCTCTGATTGGATAATTCATGTTTACACCTTCATTATAGTGATCCAGAACTTTGCGCTTGCGGCGATTCACCACTGTTTTTGTATCAACAGTGGCAGATTAACTGTTTTAATGATTTGCTAATCGTTCTTAATCGATTGCGAATGACATGTATTACTTGGACTGGCTTATATGGATAATGTAATTTCTTGTTTTTAAATATTTTATTTTTAGTTTTGATAAATCTGGATATAATTATGTTTATGTAAAAAGTCTTTAATAGCTAAAGTATATTACTCTATACAAGATTACGTTGACGATAAGGATGCGTGGGCTTAGTATATGCTGAATTTCGTACAGGATAAATAATTAATTTGTAATCATAAACTGTGTTGTATTGACAATATTTTAAAAGAGTAACTATCGAGTTTCTTGCCGGTTCTTCTCGGTAGAATCTGCGTTCCGAACCGGTGGTAGCTTCATTATTGATGTAATTTTTTTGTTTGTTTTTTTTTCATGTATGACGATTCAAAGTGCTTGTGAGAGCCTACTTGAATAAAGGATTTTTTAACTGATTGATTGTATATATTAATAAGTGAAGCAAAAGCTTTGCAGCCCTTTTTACGAAAATTGCGCGGACGTAGAAGTATGTAATTTCGTATATTTATAGTTTATATAGAGAAGGAGAGAGGAATGCTAATATTCATTGTTATACACACATTTGTACATACACACACACAAACGCATGTATATAATTATTTTGTTTATTGTTAAAGTCTATGGTCAAATTGAAGTATAAGCCTTTGACTATAGAACGTTAAAAATGTTCAAACTTATAATTTAAATTGTTAATAGTCTAATTTCGTCTACTGAGCGACCACTAGTTATAATACACGCTATAAAATTTCTATTAACAATTATATAAATAACATACACTTTGAATTGAGAACCTTCATCTTCTTTTTTAAAGTAAAGGTTAATAAATAACGAAATAACTTAAAAAAAAAACCTAAAATTACCTTATAAATAACATTACCCAAAGAATATTAGTAACTTTTCGCTATCAAAAAAGTCAATAACGTTGAATTGGAAACATCTAAATCATTTTGTTAATGAATTACATTATATATCAACATTTATTCAAGATTTTAATTGATTTTAATAATAATAACCAATTTTAATTAATGGGTATGAAGCAACGATATGCATAAAGCAACGATTTTTTGTTTATTGTTTCATGTAAATTAAAAAAAAAATAATAGTTATTACATTATAGGCATTTAATCATAGATATATGTACATGTTATGAAAATTGTGACTTTTGTTTTGTTGGCTTTTATTATTTATTGTCTCCTATTTTGTGTGTTTTAAATTATTGGATTTACTTTAATATTAATGTCTGCAGTGTTTGTCCTAAATAAAACCTTCCTGTCTTTCTAGTTTAATTTAAATATCGTTTATATTCACAAACATATTAACATAATATTAACAAGAAATACAAAATTATAACACCTAGTTTTCGATTTTGCAAAGTAAATGTTTCCTTTCTGGGGCAAGATATTCGTTTGTATAATAAAATCCCCCAAAATATTTGCTGTTTTCAGTGAATAGATTTAAATCACATGTTAAAAAGTCACTAAAAACTAAAGCTGATATTTCAGATTACGTTGACGATAAAGATGCGTGGATTTCTTTTCCTGAATTTCATATACGATGTTTAATGAATTTGTAATTGATAAAAAATTGAATCGAAATAATAATAAAAGAGTAATTATCGAGTTTCTTGACGGTTTTTCTCGGTAGAATCTACATTGCGAACCTTATTAATGTAATATTTTTTTTATGTATTGAAGACTTAAACGTACTTATGAGAGCCTACTTGAATAAAGTATATTTTGATTTGATAAGCTTGAACAAAAAATCAAAAGTATCGATAATATGCGTAAATATTAATAAAATAACGTTACCACAATAAACTCATTAAGATTGAAGCTTTTATATTATTAGCAACTTTCCGTCCCAAAAAAAAGTTAATAACGTTAAAACGAGTGAATTTACGAAACTATTTTCGTCATGAATTATGTATATTTTGTCGACGTGTCGCATTTCAACAGTTTGTTTTATGGGTATAATGAGGACAGAGGCGCGTTGACGGTTTAATCTCTTCACTGTTTTGTCGCCCTTAGCGAATTTCACCTAAATTATATTTAGGTATTACTGAATTTATACTCGAAAACCTTCACACGAAACATCCACACATCTATAGAAATATTATTAACGTTAAAGTACAGTTACAAATCATATATAGTTTTTGTCAACAAAAAATTAATGCTGTATCGATCTATCCCCACTGACACATTGCACCTCTACTACCCGGCAGGAGCCAGGGGCAAAATGGACCCCTACTATCTAATGTGCCAGAATTTACATCTCTCGAGAGTTGGTAACCCACAAGGACCCAGAAAAGACCTGTATTTGTACATATTTCTATAAGATAAGAAGAAAATACCTTTAAAAATCACTGGATTGAAACTAAGTATATTACTGGAATAAAATCAAGGACTTTAGTGCTTTAGTGCCATAATCAAAACGTTTCCATGGGCAAGTTCTACCAGAATAACATCATTTTTTTAGATACTGTCCTTTTGGACCAAAATTATTTATGTCATTTATCTGTAAGTAAGGAATAATGTCTGAAATTACTATGCTATTTAAAGTTTTCGCGTCAGATAGCTCATTTTTAGGGAAGGTTATAGGCTATATAACATCTCGGTACGATTCACAGGAGCGCAGAAATAACTATAAGCGCGAAATCGTGAGGGGTATCTAGTAATATATTAAATGTGAAAGCAGCTATGTATTTTTGAGACGTCTTCTCGACCAAACCGCTGAACCAATTTTGATAAATTTGAAGATAAAATGAATCTTAATAAGGCCACTTTGCACCGTGAAAGTAATCAAACTCAAACTCGAAACATACTTTATTCAAATGGGCTTCTTAAAACGCTTTCGAATCGTCAAGTTAGATGTCATATTTTTATTTTAGATTTTTATAAAGGTACCACCGGTTCGGAATATAGTCTCTACTGAGAAGAACCGGCAAGAAACTCGATAGTAACTCTTTTAAAAAGTTTTACAATGGGTACATAGATTTATGAGTTAGAAATATATTAAATATCCTGTGTGAATCCAGCTTATACTAAATCCAAGCATCTTAATAATCATGTCAATCATCATCTATATAATCGTGAACAGAATAATATGCTTTAGCCACTAAGGACTTTTTAATAGTGGTTATGTAAAATATAAGACGTTTCGTAAAATTTTAATTGACATAGGCTTTGAAATAAGTGTTTCATTTTTGATACACCATGCATTAAGGGTTTAATATATAGATAACTCTCACAATTATTTGATCCTTATATAAGACCGAAGAAAAATTTTATTTTGTAAGCCTTTGTCCGATTATATAATTTCTTCGTAAATTTTAAAGTGGGGGCTAATTATATAATACTATCGGTATCAAATCATTTTGTATTCTGACACATTTTTGTATGAAAACGTCACCCCTGACTGTCACAAATCAGAAATTAACTATCAGTTGATATCGTTGTCTTAGATTTTCGCGATTATTATTCATTGAAATAAAACTATTTTAAACGGATTTAAATCGCGTATATTAATTATTTAAATTATTTTTATCATCCCGACGCTTCGAGCACTTTGCAGCGTTCGTGGTCACGGGTCGTCTACCCGTATGAAAATAAAAATAATTAATATACGCGATTTAAATCCGTTTAAAATAGTTTCATTTCTATCAGTTGATTTCTACAGAAATAGCCTATAGGTTAAAATATTTTATTGTTAATAATAATCATCTAAGAACGTTTCTATTTAGACATTATATTTAATTTACATTTCTAGCTCTATATTTTATAGACAAGCATAAATATAAAAGTGATTATCTTTAATGCTCCATCTTATATTTTATAGAAGTATAAACACAAAACCGTAGAGAGGTTTCAGTATTCAATTATATTGCTTTTAAAATGACACATAAGCCCCAAGGGCATTGCCGTCTGAAATCATTAAAAGAACACCACATCGAACTTTGTTTTATGACAGTAACTCATATCATTCTGTATTTATAATACCATACATTAAAATGCAAGCAATTATATACCCTATTACCTAATCATAAAGTCTGTAATGCTGTAAAGTGATGATGGTCCACGATATTGTCTAATGAGACCCATTTTCATCGTGTTTTAGTTACCTTTCTAATTTTATCGTTTTATGTATAAATAGAAGTAATAATCAGATTAGAAATTAATGTATACGGTTTTATAGCGAATAGGTTTAATGGTTTTATATCAATAAATGTTTGATTAATTCGTTTAGTTTTATCGTTTATAGTAATTCTAGAAATTAATATTTTTTGGGTTTAATTAAATCATTAGTTTAAGGCTTTTACCTAGCTCAAGACTGCAATGTTAATATTTCTTACATTGTAGAACGGTGGATATATACTGTCAGAGATTTTTTCCGCAAATTCCCTTACAATGTTTTCTTGATCGCCAAGCACGAAATGAATTTAAGCACAGTGCTAGCCGGTGGTTAAAACTGCGATATTCGGTTGAGATCGACGCTTTGTAACGACTTGGCCATCTTAGTTCATTACATAAAAAATCGATTTTCCTACTTTACAATTTGATTTTATGTAATAATGTCATAATTTTCAATTAATTAAAATATTGCTATAATTTATGTTAATTAATTATAAATAATTTAAATTCGTTAGAATTAAGATATTGAATATTATATGTACTGTATGTGTACGATAAACGAATTTATTAGTGGACTGTATAATTTTATGATATGACTTTATCTAATAACACAGAGATAGTTGGAAAAAAATGCAACCAACTCACCAGCGTCTCTGCTTGTAGGAGTCGGCGACACAATCCCGGATTACCGAGAAACAAAAAACTTTAAACACTCACTATCCGTTTATAATTTGTAAGATATATAAAATGACAATATAGAAATATAAATCGAGTTCAGACAATGTGGAGCGCGTCTCTTCGGTGTACTTTTTTTCTTTAGCTTTCTCAATCCAGCGAGCGACGCATAGTCACCAATATCTACCCCCATTGGATTTAATGTAAATTGAAAATAACATGAAACTACCCCCAATTTTAATGTCGCTAATGCTAGTGTAATAAATAATAAATAAATAAACGCATCACACTCAACGGCCCCCATTAAGATCGCGTGACCTTGTGTCGGGGGTCCGGGAACACTCACAACACTAACACAAACACCCAGACCACGACAAACATCTATATGGCCAATACAGACGTTTGCCGTGAGCGGGGCTCGAACCCGCGACCGTTAGCGCTTGAGTCAGTTGCAGTGACCACTGCGCCAACGTGTCTGTGTGTAATTTAATTGTTACGAAAGTAAGCGAATAACTAATGGTAGTAATATCTTTCTATTGTCCGACGGTTTGACGAATTTGCATTTGTCGTGGTCATGAACAGTCAGCTCGTGAAACGTCGGGCAGTAAAAAGGTATTACTACTATTAGTTATCGCGATAAGACCCGTTATATTAAATATGAATAGTATAAATCGCGAAAGTTTAAAATATATAAGCGAATAACTTAAAAAAATCGATTAAATTTCATGTATATTAAGTATATTTACATTAATTTTACAGTTTTAAGCGTGAATTATGGCTAATATTGTATAGAATCTATTAATTTAATATGTAGGAATAAATAGTTCATAATTATTACTCATACTATCCTTTTCAATATCACTCCGAACCCCTTCTGTTCAAACAAGTTTTGATCGCAAGATGCTGCGCATAAACCTATGTATATGTGCACGACAAGCCAGTCATCGATATGAAATTCAAAACCTTTAAAAGGCAACGCGACTGTGAAATTAGTTGCCTATTCAATCGCCTGAGCCATGATGAGTACGGTTTGTTCCGCTTGGCGCTTTAATATTTTGATAGGATGTTTAATATATACATTCGTTTGACAGACACGTTGGCGTAGTGGTAACTGCAACCGACTGAAGCGGTAGCGGTCGCGGGTTTCGATCCGCGCTCACGGCAAAATGTCTGTATCGGTCATACGGATGTTTGTGTTAGTGTTCTGAATGTTTCCGGACCCCTAACACAAGGTCAGAAGATCTTAATGAAGACCGTTGAGTGTGATGAGTTGATTATTATTTATTTGTATTTATTAAATATTTATACTTTATAACACAATTTTATCCAAGGGAATTGGCTTCTTTATCCAAGGGAAAAGTTGAGAGCTTAATCCACCACGCCATTCCACTGCGGGTTGGTGGATACGTGTGTCAGAAATTTTACCGGTAGATGCTCGAGATGAATTTAAACAAAAATTTTGCACTTGACAACACAGCGGTGCTAGCCTGGGTTTGATCACGCGATTATCGGTTGAGATCGACGTGTTCTAACCACTAGGCCATCTTGGCTCAAAAATAATATACAGTCTACTTTTTGTTTATATAAGCGGTCGGAATTTGCCCGTAGTTCATTAAATTTGCAACCGATTTCAAGATTGATCACAGATAATCTATTCTCAATTTGACCACAGACTTTAACAATAAACAAAATAGTATATATTCGTGTGTGTGTCAAATCCATGGTAGTGTGTGTAATGAAATAAAAACTATAGGTGTGCGTAAATTCACACTCCTTCGTTCACGCAATTTTCGTAAAATGGTGTAAAAATTTTTTGCTTTGGGCGAGCGGGTAGTAAAAATGTGAAATTTTGTGAGGGTGGATGGATGTTCATTATTCTTTCACGTAAAAGTAATGAACAGATTTTGATAAAATTGTACAGTAATATAGGTTATACATTGAATTTAGACCTAGGCTAATTTTTATTATTATCAAAACTGCGGGCGGCAGCTAGTTTTAGACGTCTTTTGGGTATAGGTTAATGGATCAAAAAACCTTTAGCCTAACGAAGGTAATTAATCAACTTCTTTTTGGCCAAAAACTTTCATCTACATTAATTCTTGCGAACTTTAGTTTATGAGAATAATTATCTCTTTGTTATTTTATCTAAGACGAGAAAAATACTTATAAGTTTTTCTTTCAGACTTTCTTAAACATTTACGTAAGTTATATCTTATTGCTTTACAACTGAAATCATTTACTGAACGTTCTTTATTTTTGACATTCATAGTTTACGTACCTACTCATAACATATCTGTTGTAAGTTATACAGTTGTTTTATATCACTCTCGAGAGTAAAACTTACAAATGTAATTCTCGTTTAACAATATGTAAAATTTCGAAAAGTCCGACTCGTATTTGACCTGATTTTCATTGTTTATTTTTAAAGCGGTAATAGATATAAATAATCTGTGAAAATTTCAATGAATTACGGTGTATGAGATAAAACCTGTAGACAGACGGATAAAGAGACTTTACTCACACAAAATACACACTTCAAAAAAAAACACTTTTTACTTCAACACAAGTTCGAATATTCCAGGTTATAAGTGATCGCTGATCTGTATATAAAAAAATCACTGGTACTTTTTAAATATTTTAGATAATAAAGTTTCATACTAGTGCTTATGAAGAAATCATATTTATTTTTCACCAAATAGTTAAAATATAAAATTAAAGTATAATTCTAAGTAAATAATAGTGGATAATATGTTTATATAGTAATAACTGGTAACAATATTACAACTTTATTCATAACGTTTAATGACATATTATTTTATGTGTAGCATTATTAGGCAGAATGCATTAATATCTTGCTCGATCTTATATGAAGAAGAAAATAAGAAAAAGAATTGCGCGCCAATTTCGTTGTGATGAAAAAAGAGTGAAAAATTGTAGTAATGCTTTTTGGTAAATAATTGTAATTTAATATAAACATTTAAATTATTTACTACAAAGATAATATAAGTAGTTCCAACACAAACTTGTTACAATATTTGTATAAAAAAAAAACATAAAATAAAACAAATATAGACTTTGAAACCATAACAATTGTTTTTCTTGTACTAATCATTTTTACATTCATTGTTTTTCCCATGGAGTCTTTATATGATTTGAAATAAAATTTTATACATTTTTTTATCGTCGCAAGTGGAATGAACCTTGGTTATATTTGAGGCTGTCATGCCTCAGGCTGTTATTCAAATTCGATATAATAAACTCGGGATTATGGTTTTGGGGTGCGGATATCTTATTGGGTGGATATCTGTATTCACACCGGTGGTTACTTCGTATACGAGTATGTAACTTTATAATCTAGACTATTCGAGAAAATACTGTGAGGTGAAGAATTTTCTTTTTTTGGGATTGATGTGGGATGATTTTTTTTTTTCGATGAGTTTCTTTATACACACTAGCATGTCACTTTATTATCTAAAATATTGTGTTATTCTCTAAAAGTGAGGTGAAAAATGTTTTTTTTTATGTTTTGTTTTTGTATTTGAATTAAATTTTTATTTTTTATACAGATCACCGATTACGGCTATAATCTCGAATATTTGAACTTGTGTTGAAGTGAAAAGTGTTTTTAGACTGTGTATTTTGAGTAAGTAAAGTCTGACTATCCGTCTGTCTACAGGTTTATCTCATAAACTGTTAGTTCATGATACATTTTATCAAAATAGAAAAGAGAAGATTAATATATACGTTTTTAAAAAAATTGATAAAAATAGTTTTGATATCCTTATATGCCATTTTCTCAAAATGCTGTCCGTGTGGCTTGACATAGTATTGTTTATCAGCGTCCATATAAGAGTAAAAAGTATGTAGTGTTATATCTTGTATGACGGCACCTCTTTGTGTGTCCCGGCGTTTTAGTAAATTATGTGTTAATAGTAATAAACGGAATAGAATAGTGAGCCGAGACAGTCAAGTTAGACCCGAGTTTGAACCGCGACGAGCATTGCGAAATTGTTAGATGCTGAATTAGTATTTAAATTAATTACAAGGAAAAGATCGTGAGGAAACCTGCATGTGGCGGGAGAAATTCTGAGACTCGTTTATCCGCCAACTCGCAGTGGTGGCGTGGTAGATTAAGCTCAAAACCTTCTTCGTAATAGGAGAGAAGACCTTTGCCCAGGATATTTACAGGCTGTTAAAATTTACTAATAATGGTAACGTGTATTTAAATGTCTTATAATTTACATAATTTAATTTTGATTATATTTAATTTAATTTACTTTAATTTAATTTACATATTTTAATGGCAAGAGACCGGATGGAATGACGCTCGTTTCATGGAAGTTGGGAAAGTCCCTTGTATGGGATGCTACCTGTGTTGACACATTGGCCGCATCACATATACAAGGGACTTCTGTAACAGCGGGAGCGGCGGCTACTACCGCTGAAAATGTCAAACGGCGCAAATATGAAAACATTCAAAGGAGTTTCATATATGTGCCCTTTGCCGTTGAAACCATGGGGTCCTGGGGCGAGGAAGCCAAAAGATTCTACCAAGAATTATCTTCCCGCCTCGTCAAGTCTACAAGTGACCGGAGAGGGGGCCTACCTTGGCCGTATATATCAGTTTGGCCATACAAAGGGGCAATGCCGCCAGTGTTTTGGGCACTTTGCCTCACTGCAATGACATCGACAGATTTGTAGGTTTTATATAGTATAATCTTTCTTTGTTTAATTCTTCTTTTAATATTTTTATTGTTTTTTTTTTTGTTTTATATAGAAAATATTTTAATTGTAAATAATAACATTTGAACGTTTGTGTAATAATATAATTACATTTCTTAAAAATAGTTTTATTAATAATCGTTCTGAATTTAATAAGTACTAAATTTAATTTTAAAATAAAAAATACTTTGACTTTATTGGTATATAAATGGGCTAATCCTAGCAATG
Source organism: Hypolimnas misippus (assembly GCA_037950945.1). Lineage (NCBI taxonomy): Eukaryota > Metazoa > Arthropoda > Insecta > Lepidoptera > Nymphalidae > Hypolimnas > Hypolimnas misippus. Next base: position 12,286,913 of record JBBEEQ010000011.1, read on the forward strand.
TCACTAGAAATTCACGAATTGGCACATAGTTTAAAGCATCGAACTTGAACCCGTAAGCCTCTTGTAAATGGCGGTGTATCGTCGATTTTATGAAGTCCGTATTCCGGAGAACGATAATGCGACGATATTAAATCGTTAGAAAAACTTATTTAAACTTTTTCTGTCTGTATGACTGTGTTTGTAACGTTTTTACTTAAGCTACTTTTTGTTGTCTAGTCTATTGACTACATTACGTATACGGACTGGCTCGACCGGGGTAGTACCCCACTTTCACAGAAGATGGGCGTGAAGGAGCTGCGTTTCGTAAAGTGATTGAAAGAGCTGGAAACCTAACACCTTTCCAGATTCCTCTCATCACATCCTATTCGCTTATTTCAATTATTCCTTTTTAAGCGGACAACAATTATGACTACTCTGATGCTGAAAATATCCTTGGTGTTCTTGGTTTAGCATCAGGTGCCTTGCCTTCTTGTTTGACAGCTATTTTCATTAAAAAAACGATATTCAATACGATTTGATAAAATTTAAATTTGAATAATTATATTTTTCCTTTGACTACCTTAAAAATAGTTTAACTTTTACATATAAATACTTTTAAGGTTAAGCAGCTAAGTATTTTAAACGAAGTTAAATATCCACATACATAAAATAAAAATACATACATTAATAATTATGTAAAATATAACTTTATTTTTGAACGTAGTCGTATAATAATAACGCTAATATCGTTATTATATCGTTCCTCGTAATCAAGAACTTACTTAGCTAAATTGTTTAACTAATATATAAATTCTGAAGTCAGTGGTTTTCGGCACGGCCTTATCCAAAGTTTGAGTATTAAATTTAATTTGATCTGGTTTCCGTTAATTTGTTTCAATGGGATTTCGGTTTGGGGGCCCAATAATTCATTGGGGCCCCTTTGTGGCAATCTAATAATAATATTACGAGATGTTACATACGTAAATCAGGCGCCCAACTATCTTAATGTAATAAGGCTTGGAAATCAGTTTGGGAATCTTTGGCCCTTATAATACTGTATATAGGTTATATGTAATGATATTTTACTGTAGATGGACACTGATTAGCAATACTGTGTTAAGCCATACGGACTTCAATTTGGGAAAATGGCGCCTAAAGATGTCAAACCAATTCAAGTTTTTTTAATCAGGAGCGAAATATAACCGAATTTCACGCAGACGAAGTCGCGGACAAAATTGTAGTTAGTCAATAAAATATATAACAATAAGTTAAGCAGAGACATCATTACAGACAGACAGAGCTTTCGCATTCATTATATATTTGTATGGATAAAGCATATAATCAGATTTACACAGAAATGTACCCAGAATACTTTCACAGATTAAATTATAATAATATTAATGCTAGAAGATAATAGAATTAATTTAATTTAGTTATTTTAATCTAGACTAAGTGAATTCTTAAAAACGTGAGTCCGAATTGTACTTAAAATATCTTTGAATATTACAAAAGTGTTTTTAATTAAAATTATCTTTTGAGACTCGCGACATTTTCTTTTTATTTCACACTTGCTTTTGACCGTGACTTTTGTGCAAGGTTCAACCACAACGGAAATGTTGCAGCGTGAAACTGTAACAAAAACACGGATCGACAAGGCTATTTTTACATTTGGACATTGATAAGCTATACTATGTCAAGCCACACGGACTTCATTTTGAGAAAATGGCGTCTAAATTGTCAAACCTATTCACTTCAATATTCGAAACATTAAATTAAGAAACTTTTTTCCGTTCTTATTTAGTTTAGATGATTTGATTTTTTTACAATAATGTAAAATACATGACGCATTATAAGAATATATCTATAATTGCGAATTTAACTTTTTGTTGGTTAACACATTATTGCTTATCAGCATCCATTTGTAGAATATTACTATGGATGACTCATGCTTGTACACGTTAACCGAAAAAAACTTGAAAAAATTACCTTATTTCAGCACAAACAACATATTACCGTAAAAAATATGTTCACAGCAAAATGAAAAAGGCTCGTAAGTCAACTAAAAGAACGATTCAATGTATGTTCGCATTGTTCACCGATACATTATTTTGAAATCCTACACATCGATGCTGATAAGCAATCATGTGTGAACCCACAAATAATCTCATTGGCTACTGTGTCACCTTTTTACCTTTTCTTAAAGTACCGAAAAAGTTTCTTAATTATTTCGAATTTCAAGTGCGTTCTATTTTTTAAATTTATACAATAATCTTAAATATTTGAAATACTTTTTATTAGATAATATATTAAATATATCAATCTTTTTTTTTATTCCTTATTTTACCACAAACCTTTCATCAACAAATAAAAGAAAAAAAGATTAAGAATAGTTTTAACATCTTTAAACGCCATTTTCACAAAATGAAGTCCGTGTGGCTTGACACAGTATTGCTTATCAGCGTCTATATATACCAGAGTTAATGATAGACGGGTTGGCGTAGTGGTCACTGCAATTAACTGATACTAACGGCTGTGAGTTCGATTCTCGGTCACGGCTAACGTCCGTATTGACCATACGGATGTTTTTAGTGGTCTGGGTGTTTGTGTTGGGTGTTTCCGGATCCCCGACACAGGATCGTGAGATCCCAAAGGGGGCCGTTGAGTGGAATGCGTTCTTATTATTATCAATTAATTGACCCGACAGGCGTTGTCCTGTCTTGTGTTAAGAAGAATCAATTGTAACTGAAATCTAGACTAAAATTATAAAGAGTTAAAATTTGTTTTTAAGTTTGTATGTAGGGTGTAATCTCTGAAAGTACTGATCCGATTTGGAAAATATTTTTTTGTTTTAAAAGGATATGCTTTTAAATTGGTTCCAGTGAAGTTTCATCAAAATCAGTTTAGTAATTTGGTTTTTAAATCGAAATATCTTACAAAGGTATTTCTCGTCTCACGTTTAGTCGTTCGACGGATTTCAATATATGCGGTTAACGAGGTCTTAAGGAGTGGGAGTGACATTAGGTAAATTAATTATCGAAATTACTATGAGAACGGAAATTATTAATATTATTAAAAAGTCGGGTTTTTTTAATTTTTTATATTACTTAAATCTTGTTGAGACTAAAGTACAATACAAAATATCACCAATAAGAGACACTAGCTGTCCCTTGCAGTTTCACTCGCGTTTATGGTCACTTCTCGGCTCGAATGAGTCGTAGCGTGATGTAATATAGCCTACAACCTTCCCTAATAATGGCTATCCAACACAAAAATATTTTTTCCATTCGAATCACTAGTTTCAGAGATTGCCCCCTACACATAAACTTAGAAACAAGTCTTACTTTACACAATACAAATTTTCATAGTTCTGCAATAATTATACAAGCAAAACTGAATAGCGTTCTAGATCTTAGGAAGAAGTTATGACCGAGGAGTTCGTAGTACATTGGATACAAATAACGACCGTCCGATGCGGATGTGGGGATGTAGCGGCAACTAATTAAAAGCAAACACCGTCTGTGTGTTTACTTCTCTATTGAGGTTTAAGAGTTACCGACTGTAGATACATACGTGGACGTTAATAAGCAATACTATGTCAGGCCACACGGACTTCATTTTAATAAAATGGCGTCTAAAGATCTCAAACCTATCTATACTATAGATTTAATATTATAAAGCCGAAGACTTTGTTTGTTTGAACGCGCTTATCTCAGGAACTACTGGTTCGATTTTAAAACACAAAAATATTTTTGTGTTGGATAGTTTATTTCGTGAGTAAAGTTATAGGCTATATTAAATCACGCTACGAATTAGAACAGCGAAGTAGGAAACATAAACGCAAGTAAAATCACAAGGAATTTTAGTATTTTAAAAGCCAATATAACTTGAATTAATAAATAAATAAACGCATCAACGGCCTTCATTAAGATCTCATGGCCTTGTGCCGAGTGTCCAGAAACACACGCAACACTAACACAAATACCCAGACCACGACAAACATCTGTATGGCCAATACAGACGTTTGACGTAAGCGGGCATCGAACCCGCGACCGTTAGCGCTTCAGTCAGTTGCAGTGACTGCACCAACGTCTGTCACAAAATAGATATCCTAGTTAATTATGTTTTGGAAGTCGGTAAAAAATCGGTCTCTTTTAAAAAAAACATTTAAAAACGTTATCATAACTAACAATATATTATTCAGCGCAGGTAAAATCGTGGGACTACTTTGTTCACTATAATTAATTAAATGTCACTTAAACCATTAAACTACCTTAGTTACAGCCGTGCGAGGGCATTAAACCGCAAACTATATTCCGCTATATTTTCGGCTGTAACATTCGAATAGCGTAAACCCGAGAACTGTGATACATTTTACGATTCATTTTAGGACAAACACACACACAAAATGTGTATATATTATTTTCTATCTTAGTACAGTTTACATAGATCTGTAATGTATAATGTATTTTAATACTCGAGATATCTTTTACAAGAAAAAGTAGAAAATTAAAACCTAACTACGACCACAAACGACGCTGAAAAATATAGGGTCAGAATTATCGAATAAATACGGAAAAGCTAGTAATATATGTATATATATGTATTACTTGTGCTCGCGACTTCGTCTATGAAAAATTAAAATAAAGAAAACTCTTAATAACATTAGCTATCTGTGAGTGAAAGTCTGGTTAAAATCGGTCTAGGGAGGAGATTAGTTAGAAGAAATAGACAGACAGACAGACAGACAGACACGTTACTTTTATTTAAAAACTTTACTTTTACGTTACGTTTCACGTTACGCGGAATCAAAATTGAAACTAATTTAAATTAGTGAGCAATATCCGATCCAAGTAGGAAAGATAAATATTAGATAAATATAATTTTTCCTCAAGTTAACGCAGGTAAAACCGCGGGGCACAGCTTGTGTATAGTAAATGCATACAAAAACTAAAAATCCTACATAATTATAAAGTTTAAAAATATTTTTCAAACCACTTAAAAAAAGAGGTGGTTCTCAATTCGTAGAGTATTTTATTTTAATGTTTGTTACAAGCTTTTATTTATATGTATGTATGAATTTAACGTTTGTAACTGTTTGGGTGGAATCTTGCAATTTTGAAGCAGAAGTATCTTTAACCGATTGAACTAAAATATTATATACACATTTAGTTTGGATGACATTGCATGATTAGGTGTATGACGTCATCCTAAATCCAACATGGCGAAACAGCCAAGATGGCGGACTAGGTATTACCTCATAACTCTATCATTTCTTAACCGATCTTAAAAATTCTTTTTTTGTTTGAAACGATATATTTTTAGATTGGTTCCATAGAATTTACATCGAAATTGGTTTAGTAATTTGGTTTTAAAATCGAAATAACTGGTATAAGTATTTTGTATAAGAAACAAAATTGCTTATTTTGATTTGGATTCGTTATTTTTTAAGTCTTATGTTATGTTCACTTTTATTCAATTTAAGTAAAAGCCATAGGAAAAGCAATCTATAAATATTTCCTTATAGATAATTTGATAAGGGTAGAAATGTTGTAAAACTTTTTACATGTGCCAACACCCTTAGTTCCGTCACCTAAACAGTGGAGGCAGTAAACTAACTTTGACAGTTAAAATTTAACCGGCAAGTTAAGTTGGGGGCTGTTAGATATATAATACCTTGAAATGGCGTGCAGTCGTGTGCACACTTAACTTGTAACTTAAAGCTTTAACTATAAGTTACACTTAGTATCTTATGATTTTCATTTATTTTTTAAATGTGTAATGTGCATGCTTAAGTAATTTAATTTATAAAATACTAGCTGCTTCGGTTCTGTGAATCGTTGCGTGATTTATTGAAGCCTATATCTTTTGTCTATAAACGGGATATCTAATGTAAAAATATTTTTTTTATTTATTACTCCTTATATACAAACTAACAAACAAATATAACTTCTTCACAATAAAAAAAATAACTAATACTATCTTTTCTCGCGGCTTTGCTCGCATTAATTTACATTTTGTTACGCCAGACTTTAAACCTTATTTTTCTGTCTGACCAGAACAACACGCGCGCTATCTACTTGAAGTTAATTGTACTATACCTACAACCTAGTGTATAAAATAAGTCGATAAAGTTTTACTACAATCGGATAAACGTTATTCCATACCATACGAACAAACGAACGTATTTTTTATATGACATTAGATTATAAATAATAATTTATAATAAGTTACGTACAAAATGTAATACATAAAATTGTAAAGTATATTCTGTGCGATATACGTAGGTAAATATGTCAAAACAATCAAAAATCAAATAGAAATAAAAGCGAGCTATATGGAATACAAACACAATAATAATAAAGAAATAAAAAGCAACAAGAACATTCCCGAATCGAATCACCAAAAAAAACCTAATCAAACACGAAAAAAGAAACCAGCTCTAAGATAAATAAAATAAAAGACATTTTTATTAATCTCAATCACTAATAAAGGGCAATATATCAGAGGCGCAGTTAGTAGCGATTATCGGGACAGTTAAGACAGATTTATTTTGACAATAAAAGTAAACACCAGCGCCACCGGGCGCCATTAGTGGGAGGCTTTCCCTGAAAGGTATGGCTCAAGTTATAAGCTTTGCACATTACTAGCTGCCACTGTTTCATTCACGTTCATATAGCCAAAAAAAACAACACCAAAAGAAACCTTTTTTCCAGGGAATTCCATTATAACTTATGCAACCAGACTTTTCTTAGTAAATGGGCTATAAAAATAAAAATTATTTTTTCAAATCGGTGTAATAGTTTCGGTGACTATTCAATTTAAATAAAAACAAAATTAACATCTTTCCTTTTTATAATATTAGTGTGGATGTACCTAATTGATAAAATTCGTTATGCAGTCTAATTAAGAATTTCATTACATTCTCTTCGTAGCAAAATAAAAATTTGAATTTTTTATAATCTTTTAGAAACATCAGGTTTAGACATGTTTCTTGAAGTTTTAAGATTAAAAGTTTTATATCAAAGACTTGACTTGATGACTTACAAATATTATATTAAAAACTATATTTTTAAAACATTTCGTACTTAGGACCGAGACTAAGTTTCTAAGAATTCAATATCAAAGATAATAAATAGTAAATTAATGAAACCTCAAAGTTAATGTCTGGCAAAATTTTAAAATTCCATATTTCTAATGCCAAGAAGCAACCAGATTTCTTTGATATTTCATGGTTTAGATGTAGTTGGTTAGTACAAAAAAGAAGCATTTTATGTCATAGATGAAGCTATACAAAAGTGCAAGTCTACAAAACTTGATAGTCATAATGCTAAAATTTCAGAAAAGATTCCAATTCGCGTAACGCTCGTAACAGAATCAGCAATCGTATTAGTTGATGGCGGGGTCAGAGGTTTGGGCGAAATGTTTTCAACTTACGCCTCGGCTCAAACGGTTTGATTGTCAGAAGAAAATGGAATGGACCGGAAACTCAAAAGAAAGGAAGAAATTTGGGCTGGCAGATAATTTCTTAAGGGTAAGTCCCAATGGCTGGATAAGTTATAATGGAATTCTCTGGAAACAAGGTGTCTTTTTGTGTTGAACCGCAAATCAACGAAGCTGGGACAGAAATCTATTTACGTTGATAATTTTAGTTATCATCTATTGTTGATCGAATTAGATTCTTATTAAGGAGGTGACGATGAGAATTATATAGATGCTGATAAGTAATAATGTGTCAACCCACAAAATGTCAAATTCGAAGATATTGATGTATTGATGAAATTATGATATAAATGCGTTATGTATTATGTAATATTATTCAAAAAAATTAAGTCATCTAAACAAAATAAGTACCAAAAAAGTTTCTTAATTTAATGTTTCGCATTTCAGGTGCGTTTTATATTTTGTAATTTATACAATAAATTATATAATGATACCAGTGTGCTGTTAATTTATTATTCCATTTATCAAAATAGAAAAGAAAAGTTGGATATACGTCTTCAAATGAATTTATTAAGAATAGATTTGACTTTAGATATCATCTTTAGACGCCATTTTCTCAAAATGAAGTCCGTGTCCATGTACATAGTATTGCTTATCAGCGTCCATTTGTTAATGTACACTATTGTTCTGAAGAGGATATATTTGATTTTTTGTTTGTTTGCATTAAATAGGTTCCAAAACTATTAGAGCGATTTGAAAAAAAAAAATTGCGTTGGTTAGAACGTTTATTAAGGTTATAAGATATATTATACGTATAGCCTATTTTCCTTTAGTTGTCTTATTTGGACTCTAATAAGTAATACTATGTCAAGGCACTTCATTTTGAAATGGCCTCTAAAGATGTCAAACCTATTCTTAATCAAATTGTTTGAAGACGTATTTATCCACCTTTTCTTTTCTTTTTCGATAAAAGGTATATTGAATTAAAAGCAGATTGTTACATTTAATATATTATGAAATAAAAAGTTCTTCAAATGTTTGAGATTATTGTATAAATTGCAAAATATGGAACGCACTTAAAGTTCGAAACAATTAATTAAGAAACATTTTCCGTACTTATTTAGTTTATATGACTCCAATTTCTTTTTATAATGTTAAATAAGTGATGCTTTTTCGAATTGACACATTGTTCCATCCATTTAGCTGACAGATATGACGTAGTTCTAAGATAAGTTAGAGATGATAAATTATAGATGATTGAACTAAAACATTTTTAATAATGTAAAATGAAAATGAAAAGGAGTGTTTATAAATTCGAGTTTTTATTTAAAATTAAGACAAGCAAAGAAAATAGGCAATAGAAAAATATACATCATGCTACGACACATAGGAACCAACAGTAACTATAAACGCGAGTGAAACCAAGGGTCAGCTAGTGTTTTATAAATTTTTGACAGACACGTTGGTGCAATGGTCACTGCAACTGACTAAAGCGCTAACAGTCGCGGGTTCGATCCCCGCTCACGGCAATCGTCTATATTGGCCATGGTCGTGGTCTGGGTGTTTGTGTTAGTGTTGTGATTGTATCCGGATTCTTGACACAAGGTCATGAGATCTTAATGGGGGCCATTGAGTGTGATGCGTTTAAAAAAAATATTGGAATTGTATACTTATCTGGGTAATAAATGTGCTTGTGGTTTTAATCGTGTTCGGTGCTTGTCAGATTAGTAGACTTTTATGGTTAATACATTAACTTCATGTATCCGATAATCTTTCTCAATAAACCGGCTATTAACAGAAAAAGAATTTTCTTAATTGGGATGGGAATTCTTGAGAGCGGTCATTCAAACAAAGCAACGTGCTTACAGTTGTATTTTGTGAAGATTTAACGGTAAAGGATTATTATTATATATAAGCAATACTGTGTCAAGCCACACGGACTTCATTTTGAGAAAATGGCGTCTAAAGATGTCAAACCTATTCTAAATAAGTTTGTTTTAAGAAGTTTATATCCGTATTTTCTTTTATATTTTGATAAAAGGTATAATTATTTAAAGCAGATTGGTATAATAAACATTTTAAACTGATAATAAGTTCTCAAATATATGGGATTACTGTATACATTGAAAATATCCCATACGCACTTGAAATTCGAAACATCGAAATTAAGAGACTTTTTCGGTACTTCTATATCTTAGATGACTTGAATTTTTTTGGATATTGTTAAGTACGTGATGGCTTATCAGAATACATTAATATCTCCGAATTTGACTTTTGGTGGGTTGACACATTATTGCTTATCAGCATCCATTTATTTGTATGACATTACAAATTTGTATCCGCTCGCATCGAATTCGATTTCTCCATACAAACTTTGAACTTAGATTGACCTTTAAAATGTCCGTTCTAAGTGTATGCCTATATGGTAATACGTGATGTAATAACTTTGAACCGCTTTTTACGAAAATTGGGTGACGGAGGAACATGAAATTTCGCACACTCATAGTTTTACTTCGCAATAGCGAAAATAAAATTTGATTGATTTTTATTTATTAAAGGAAACCTCTCTTCTCTTCTCGCTCTTCGTCTGCGATGTTTGCCTACGTCACAGTAGCTTTATGCAAGCAAAGTCTCAGCCCGATCAGCTTAAAGTTGACAAAGTTTCATATAAACTTTCTTCCCCCATTTTACCTCCTCGGGGGTTGAATTAATCAAAATCTTTTCTTAGCGCCTACTAGAGTGCCTACGTCATAACATCTACCTTCATGCCAAATTTCAGCCCGACCCGTCCAGTGGTTTGGGCTGAGCGTTGATAGATCACTATGTCAGTCAGTCACCTTTATTGCCAATTTTTTTTTTAATTTTTTCATAAAAATACATTAAACCAATAAAAAACCATTAACCACACTACCACGTATTTGACACACACACACACACTTTTTTGTTTATTTTTAAAGTCTGTGGTCAATTTGAGTATAGATTATCTGTGATCAATCTTGAAATCGGTTGAAAATTTAATGAACTATTATCGCTAGGCGACCACCAGTCATATTAATAATCTGTGTGCCAAATATTAAATTCAATCCATTTAGTGGCTTGAGCAGTGTATTGATCAGTCAGTCACGGCTTCTTTAATAAATAAAAATCAATCAAATTTTATTTTTATCTGTAATTATCATTCCATCGAATTGAAATACAGTCCTTATATTTTTCGACATCTAAAAGAAAATGTCACTAAAGTTGAATGCTCCCATATCCTAAACCGTAACATAAAGTCCATGTAATAATAGTAAAAATCAAAAGCATGTAACAAACGTCTTTAGAAATGGAGCTATATATATTCTATTCGATGAATAACATTCACCATTTTCATTGGTCGCTATAAATGAGAATGGGGAAGAATTCACTGCTGAACGGCAAAGGCCAGTCGTAAAACAGTAGGATTAGGGGGTGGACACACTTTTCAGTAGTGAGGCATCGAAACTAGCGGCGGATTACGTCATTACTTGAAATAACATTTGTGTACAACAAACCTAAAATCCCTTACTGTCCTGATACTTCTCTTCTCCTCTTGATAACTTAATGGTTAAATGTAATTCTTTGTTTGAGAAATATACGATTTTAATTTTAATGATTAAGAAATGTGTGTCTTGAATACAAATATTTTGGGGGACATTGGTGAAATCTGGGTTGGTATTAGTATTAATGCTACTTTAGTTATGATTGCATTAAAATATATATTAATTGTACAAAGTTTTTACATAATTAATAAGTCTGTAAAAGTTCCACTATTGGGCAAGGGCCTCCTCTACTATTAAGGAGAAGGTTTAGCGCTTAATCCTTCACGCTGCTCTACTACGGCTATAGGTATAGGTAACAGAATTTCTCCTGGCGAACGCAGGTTTCCTCACGACGTACATCTTTACCGCCGAGCACCAAATGTAATTAAATAAATTTGCGATGTTCGGTTGAGATCGACGTATTCCAAGCACTAGACATATGTACTCACAAGTGTTTATGTACAACATACAAAATACATAAAAGTTACCAAGATTAATTGGTTACATTTTAACAAAATTGTTTAGTACTTCTCGCTCATCCCCTGGCCTATCTCTAAAACTTACAAGTAGCGCTCCCACAGGCCATCGGCGGAACTATAAAACAGTTCCGTAATAAAACGTATCCTCATTCGTTGCATACATCACTAATCATCTGTAAACCGTCCATTGAATATTCGCTATCGCTCCCCACTTCGACTGTTAACTCACGCATCAATGGACATGAACGTCGAAAAAGTATATTAAGGTCTCGTTTCACTTTTTATAGTTACACCCTTGTAGGTGCAAAATATTTAATGGGCCATATATAAGTTTTTACGAGCTGACGCCGCATAATTACGCCGTATTGTTTTCTAATGTCGCTGTTTGATGTTTTATTCTTTAAATGTGTTAGAAAGATGAGGTGATTAAATTCTTTTTCTTAGACAAAAAGTCAAATTCCGACATAATGATGTATTTTGATACTGCATCATCTATTTAACATTATGCAAATAAATTCGAGGTCATATGAATAAGATAAGTACAGAAATAAATTTCTTAATTAATTGTTACGAATTTCAAGTGTGTTTCAATTTATACAATAATTTAAAAATTTTTAAAAACTTTTTATTACCTACATAGTAAGTAAAAAAGAAAAAGGTGGATATATATTTCTTAAGAATATATTTGATATTTTAGACTCCATTTTCTCAAAATGAAGTCCGTGTGGCTTAACACAGTATTGCTTATTAGCGTCCATATATGAAGTCAGTGGGTCGTAGTCAGGTAATTAAAATATTCTAATTTTCTTGTGAAGTTATAGTCAAGTTTTTATACTTAATGAAAATTTAATAATACAAACTCAAAATAAATATCATATTTTAAGATATTTTATGAGCTGTTTGTAAAAATTTAACAAATTATAAAAAAAAAAACATTAAAAGCCTTAAAATTCGAACCCGAAAGAAAACAAAAACTTAATATGATCAATATTCATATCTTTACCAATTCACCTTTGACACATAAACTAATGACACGAACAACACAATATAATACTCAATAGCTTCGAATACGTTTTAAATAACGATTGTAATCCAGATTATAACACGAACGATTTCGAACCTTATAAAATCAATCATCAATATAATAACATAACATCCTATCTGTTTGAGAGAAGGGTGAAAATCGTGTGTTACAATACGTCACCTGTGACATTATGTAAGTACGCTCCCTATGATCCTGAAAGGGGTACATCAAAGCGTACGGGTATCGAGTGTCATTGATGCGTACAACACTTTGGGGCCTAATCTGTACCCACATTATCTGCTGTAATTATGCTTTCAATATGTTATCAAAGTAAAGCGTACAGATATAACATTGACTTGGATTTTGTCAATCGATTTTAAGTAAGGAGGTTTACGATTCGATGTGTCTTTATCGATACCTCCCACGTAAGTTATTGTAAGCCACAAAATTGCCGTTAGCGTTTTTACTGAATACTACACGAATTTGCATTGCTTAATGCATTCAAAGTGAAAAAATACCAAAAATCTTTTTTTTTTCAAGAAAAGTTACAACAAAATACGCCTGAAAAAAGGCGTATTTTGTTGTAACTTTCAAACTAAAACGGATTAAAAATGCTCTACTGTAAAATTGTAATTTTGGGGTTACAACAACTTACGTGGGAGGTATCGTTATGTTGGTTGCTTTAGGACGTCATTTTTTAACTAATTTTTAAAATTATTTTTTTTTTTATTTAATAGATATTTTCAGATTGGTACCATAGAATTTTCATCAAAATCGGTATAGATACTTGGTTTTAGATTTAAAAAAATGAATAAGTATTTTGAAAATTCGTGTAGACGAAATAGCGTATTTTACAGTTTAAGGCGGAATCTATTCATAAAAATTTTGTTTTAGTTATTTAAATGATAATGTATTTTTATTATATTCATTTCGATTACTTTATGGTGGTAAATATAAAACACATACAAAAGGACATTAAATTAAGAAATCTATACTAATATTATAAAGAGGTAAAATTCTTTTGAAATTTATACGTAAGGGATAATGTCTGAAACTACGGATACTATTCAAAAAAATATTTCTGCGTTTCGTGGAGTTTAACACATAATTATTATTTCTTAACACTATTTTTTAATTGATCTCCAAAAATGTCTTTATTGAAACGTAACTTAGCCAGTCAACTTCAACAATCAAAATGCGAAACTAATATTTCATGACTTTAAACTATATTAAGATACACTAATAAACAAATGAAACATTCAAAAAATCAAAACCCAATCCTATACAATTGAACTCGAATGCATTCTATCCGAATCCATTGAAATCAATATTTTGCGATGCGCTCCTGTATATTCAATTCAAAGTAACAATATCGAATTTAATTACTGGCCTGCACTCCATGTATGTATAATTACTGCGGCTCTATGTACACTATTGAGGGCTATTAACAGTATTGCACTGTATTCTTTTGAAATATATTTTTTTACCACCGAACAATGCGTCGATATGGACTATTTTGTGTATGTTTTCTATAAAGTTTTTAATTTGGTTTTTTATATTTAAGAAGTTTGTGAGTATGGTTTCTAATTTTTAATGATGATCACGGGTAAATGTAATGTATAATGATATATAGAGTTGTAATGTCTGTTTGTAATTTCAAATTAACACTTTTTCTATAGCTATAGTAAAATAAGGGATGAACATTATTGAAGTCCTTTACATTGAAAGTAATAATAGTTAATTAAGGGTTGTAAATCTATATTTAAACCAGACGAAGCCGGTGCGGGTCGCTTGTTAAGTATATAACTGTTATATAAACAAATAAATAACAGAAAAGAAAAAAATCAGGTACTCAGCATAAATAAAACACACAATATTCCACCCAAATACTATTCAAGCCAAATGGAAGTAAACATTAGGCAAATTCAAGACGTTTCCTACTCAGGGTTACCTAATAAATGATTTCCTAATAGTTTCAGTGCGCCGAAACAAGCACGGTAGTCTGGAGAGTACCAAAGGTAATTCCGGTGAAGTTTTGGTAATTCGAATATCCCGGCTCTTTGACGTTTTGCTAGTTTAGATTAAGAGATGGACTCACGTTAAGTTCGGTTATGAATGCTTCGATGTTTTAGATGGGAAAGTTATGTTGAATTATTACCAGCGCGATGGAAAGGAGTGTATTGATTTATCTTGTTGTAATAATTATTTATTAACAACGCGCCCCGGTCTCGCACGGGTGCAATGTGGTTTTTTAAAAATCATATTACAAATTTTTGAAAAATCTCGGCCTTTATCTACTATAGTATGCTTTTATTATACATAAACTTTACACTTGAATCACTCGGATTATTGATGAAAATCGTATTTAGATTCATTGCGTAGTTGAAAAGATCTAAGCGTACAGACAACGGGTAGAGCTTTTGTTTTATACTCGTAATATGTAAAGATTAAAAAGATATATAGATATTTAAAAGTAAAAAAATAATTAGTTATTTTTTAATTTTTTTAACAGAAACGTGGGATTGTAAACTCATACAGTATAGGCATCATTTATGAAAAATAAATAAGCAATAAAAAATAAATCAATTAACTTTTAATTAACGATTCTGGTAACGCTAGTTAAATGTCCAACACGTGCCCAGTTGATATCCTGTGTATATGTACACAATAAATTATATTTAAATGGAAAGCTTATGTATTAATAAATTCATTGTAGTCGTTACAAAACATATTCGTGTTTCAAGAGGTAATCAATCAAACAAACACTAGCGGGGAGTCGACTTTGAAATTAATTTGCGTTCGGGCTGTCCGTCTTTACCGGATTAGCATATCACAGACGGAGACGGATCATTGACCTCGCTCTGTTGAGTCATTAGGGAAAAAGTTATTTAAATTATACAAAGATTATAATCCTTTTGTGATAGATATAGATTTTGATAATATTTTAAAAGTTTTTGATAACGTTTCGCGTAAAGTTTGTGTTTGAGAATTTATAGGAATTTTGAAGACGGAATTCGACTGTTGTCTATTTTTTTACGATTAAAAATCCATTGAAATTATTTTATTGTGTAACACTATTATAAATGTCAAATATAATAATAAATAAATAATAAAAAAATATTTTTTCTTGATTAACTTATATTATTAAACAATAATAAGCCGGAGACCTTTTAAATTTAAAACCTGTGTCTCGTCTCACTCTTCCCATAACATATATTAAACATATTATTTTATAAACTTTTTAAGAATAACTATTTTACATTAATATACTTATTTGTATATAACCGCCCTAGTGGTTAGAGCACGTCGATCTCAACCGATGACCACGGGTTCCAAACCCGGCTACCATCGCCGAATTTTTTTCAAGTGTTTGTGTTTTTAAATTCATCTCGTGCTCGGCGTTGAAGAAAATATCGCGAGGAAACCTGCATGAGTGGGGAGAAATTCTAATGACACATGTACATTCGTGAATCCGCAGTGGAGAAGCGTGGTGGATTAAGCTCTTCAACCCCCTACCTAATAGGAGAGAAGGCCTTTGCCCAGCAGTGGGAAATTTACAGGCTGTTACTATACTATACCTATTTCAAAATTACAGTAAAATTTAGTTTATTATTATTTTAAAATCTAGTAAACATATAAAAAAAACTTAACTTAAAATCGAAATACGATTTCCTATTTATCAAAACTCCCGCAATATATAACGATACGAGCGAAGAATACAGAAGTGCAGAAATTGTAAAAGCACTAATGTTATTATTGTGATTTCAAAAGGCCACCGGTCCTCGGACGGTGACAAATATGTCTCAATAAGCGCGATGTAGACGCCGCGCCGGCCTTCTGGCCTCGTTCAGGGTTGCCTTGTGTAGTATATTTATTTATTTAACTGCATAAAATTAAAAATATCCTTTTTTTTAAATAGGCATGTTAAAGAACTTTCGAATCGTCGAGGTACAGGTCAATTGGTTTTAGATTTTTTAAGCTACAACCGATTAGGAATGTAGTCTCTACTGAGAAAATCAGAACAATTCGACGAGACACTTCATAGGTACTCTTTTAAAATCATTTATATGTAATGAATTTTTACATAAAATTATTAAAATTTGATATCCTAT
Source organism: Hypolimnas misippus (assembly GCA_037950945.1). Lineage (NCBI taxonomy): Eukaryota > Metazoa > Arthropoda > Insecta > Lepidoptera > Nymphalidae > Hypolimnas > Hypolimnas misippus. Next base: position 12,303,507 of record JBBEEQ010000011.1, read on the forward strand.
TAAAAATCAACGCACATTAGATCCACGTCTTTTTGTTGTCAAAATAATCTTGTATAGTATAGTATGATTTGTTTTTCAAAGATTTTTTTTAAATTTATTATGACATACAGACTTTAAATTAATTACGTGGTAAATTTAAAAGTGGTTGCTGGATTTTATTATAAATACGTTTATTTAACGTGAGCTTTCAAGTCTTGCAAGGTCCATGGCTAATTGACAATTTCTTTTGCTATATATCTTCATCGTAAATATCAAAAGCACAGTGACATTTGGCGCCATCTGCCAATATTGCGTTCAGTTTAAACTATGACATTACTTTTGTGCCATTACTATAGATAATTTTTGAACAATTCAAAGTTGAACGAAGGTCCGATCTCGGTGCAAAACGCAAAGACCTTAAAGACCATCTACAGCTCTTACTTACGCGCAGTCAGACGATGTACGTCTATGTATAAAATTGGCTATTGTAGCCATTGAAGGGCGCACAAGAGAGCTACCAAAAAACAATTTATTCAGAAATACCTTTTTCTATGAATTAAGTATCTTCTATTTTTTGGAAGTCAATAAATTTAGTTAAACTTGCAAAAAGAGTTGTTTTGCGCATTATATCTTGTTTAAGTTATTTAACTTTTTTAAAATATTATGTTAACAAATTTATTTAAAAAAACTAAACGTAAATTGAAGAAATAAATCTAACTTTCCAACCCTGGTTCCAGGCGTTCGCAGTTCGTACTTTTAATCTCTCTTTATTTTCTGTCCTTACAAGAGGGTGTTGTGTGTTTGTCTTTTGTTTAGCGATCCCGGCTGCCAACACGGGAACCTTCCTTACTGACAGTTAAAAGAAAAATTTATTTTGTACGAACTCCTTGCGTAATATTTTAGAGCGATTTCAAAAGAACTTTTATTACCCGACTACTGAGAGCGGTGTTTTGGATTCAATATTTCTTGATTTTTTCTAGCTCTAATAGTTTTAGATTCCTTTCTTCTAGCCTATCTTGATCTACATATATACTTTCTACCTATACCTATAGTTATCTTATTTATCTTTTCCATATACTAATTTTAATTTATTATTCTTTTTATTATTTAGTTGATTTTTATTTTAATATGTGTGTGTGTGTTTTTTTTTCTATTACGGTTTTGGTTTTGTTTTTTAGTTATTACTAATGTTGTAATTGTATTTATTGTTGTATATTTGTGTCTGCAGTGTTTTGTCCTCAATAAAAGCTTTCTTTCTTTCTATTTTTTTTTTCTAAGAAATCCAAGGGTAGGATAAATGTACTATAATGGTGATAAATGTACTATATTATCAACGAATCAACTAAAACCCAGCGGTGTCCTCAACATTCTAATAGGATGCCATGGGATCGCTCACTCACGCTACCACGATACCCCGGTGGTCTGCCCATGCAGACCTTCTTCACTTAGAGAGTACTCCCAGGCACTTATAGCATTCTCTCACGCCGGTAGTATGTAAGAGATTGATGCTTTTCACAAGGATTATTTTCTGGTGGATGAAAAAATGCTCATAACGCCGCCTACTTCATCCCGGTTGTCTCCAGAAGATCAGGTCTGCGGGTGTCCGCTTTTCATTCCTTTTAGCATCTAGATTCTACCTGCATAAACTGTATCTACCTCTACAAGATTTTCTAGCACAAATTTTGCAAAATGTGGTACCTATGTTCATAAGATAAGCACGTTCCAACAAATAGATACCTTCAACTTTATATATTAACTGGCTGTCGCACGCGGTTTCAATCTCGTTTATGGTTACTGTTTCACTCCTAAGATTAATTGCTTAATGTAATAGTCAATAACGTTTGTCAATAAAAGGGAAAGAAATTTCTTTCTTTCTTTCTTTCTTTTTCAATAAAAGGGCTAACCTACGCAAGAAGAATTTTTTAAATCGGTCTCGTAGTTTCGGAGCATATTCAATGCAAAGAAATAATCAAGTTTTTCTTTTTATACTATCAGTGTAGATATTAACTAATTTTTTATTTTATTTTTTTTTTTGAATAATTGTCATAATTTTCATTGATTATTTTATTATTTTGTTCAATGTCATCAATTTTTGTATTTTAATTTTAATCTGTTATTTTATATTTTAGCCAACGTGTGTTTATACGTTTTATTCTTCTTAGCTAGAAATGAACTTGTAATCGGTGGAAAGTTAATTGGTTTATGTATTTTTATATGAATTATTTAATTTGATTGGTTGTAATACTGTTTGTTTTCCAATAAATAAATAAATTAACTAACTTTCATCGAGGTCTTCTTTTCTTTGTTTGCGGCACTTTGACAAGTAATCGCTATGAAAGCGAGTCTTCATACAGTGACGCGTATGACTCACGTGCTGAAGTCTTCCTAATGGAAAAATTAAATGCATTTACGCAGTTATTTAAGCGGGTCATGCGTTACACTTGTAATTAGATTATCAAAGAGGGTTCCGTTAATTTATTTGAGTTTAGATGCCGAATATTATAAATGAAAGTAAAGTAAAGAAACAGCCTGTAAATGTCCCACTGCAGGGTAAAGGCCTCTTCTCCTATTAAACAGAAGGTTTAGAGCTTAAACCACCACGCTGCTCCACTACGGGTTGGTGGAAATACATGTGACAATATTTCTTCCGACACATGCAGGTTTTCTCACCATATTTTCCTTCACCGCCAAGCTCGAGGTGAATTTAAACAAATTTACCACTTGAAAAGTCAGCGCTACTAGCCGAGGTTTGAACCCGCAATGATCAATTGAGATCGATGTTTTCTAATCACTAGGCCATATCGGGTCTCAATATAAATGAACTACATATAAATTAATACGCCAAAACACGCAGTAGAGTCAAGCCAAGTTCAAGCTTACAGAACTGGCGAGCAGCGCCATATGTAATATTACACGCACCATTTGGAGTCAATTTTGACCTTATAACTCGAAAACTATTCCGCATAAACATGTTAAATTTAGATCATATATTGAGACTTGCTAGATATACAAATTAACGGAACGAATGGAACGCAAATTAATTTTAAATTGACATTAAATAAGTAAAAATCCTGTAAATCACACGCTGGATAAAAGCTCCTTATTACGGAGAAAATTTGGAGTTTAAATCACCAAACAATTCTAATGCGGCTTAATTGGCTTTTATACATTTACTTTTTCTTGGAATTTCAGAGTCTCAGAATTTCTCCCGACACATAAGACTTAATTACTTAATACGAATCAAGCGCTACTTTGCGGGATTCTATGACAAATAATCACAAAATTAGTATTATGCTAAGGCGATGAAATCAATATACATTTTCCTGGTATTATTTAGTATGAGCACCGCCTGCCATCCCGCATATGGAAACACACAAGCTTCGAAACCATAAGACACCACACTTTACGCACGTTTCATTTCGATACCGGAGCATCCTCAGAAGATGTAGTCTATAACAAACAGTCTCAAAGTGTCATGCATACTGCATATACAGGTTTCGTCTATATGTAAATACAAATGCTTCTGTTAAAACTTTTATTTAAAATACATAAATAAAAGCATCATACTCAACGGCCCCATTAAGATCTTGTGACTTTGTGTCGGGGGTCCGAAAACATACACAACACTCAAACCACTACAAACATCCGTATGGTCAATACAGACGTTTGCCGTGAGCGGGGCTCGAACCCGCGACCGTTAGCGCTACAGTCAGTTGCAGTGACCACTGCGCCAACGTGTCTGTTAAATTATATTGACTGTAACATATATATAGAATTTACAAAACAGAGAAAATTAAATATTTAAAATTCGCCCGAAACGGTGGCATGCAAATGCAATGCTCGCAGTATTTCCTCTTTGAATCGAAATTCCGATAATTTGAGGAGAAAAAAGTATCATGCAATTATAATATGAAAATTGTATTGATGTTACTAGAAAATCGAACATGCAGCCCTCTGGCTACGATGACGAAGGTGCTCTATCAATTAGGATATACATCTTGGGCGAGTCTTGATGCATCTGTTCGGAGTTGTAGTAGGAAATCATAGTTGAGATACAGAATCAGTTTTTTAAACTCATCTGCAATAAATACTTTGTGGTATGTTGGATATAATTTTACTGAACTTTGTATAATTATAGACTTACGTTTTGTCTATAACCTGAATTACTGTAGCATTTATAGTTCAAGTCGCGATTTTAATAATATAAACATTTTTATCCCGGATTATATGGACGCTGATAAGCAATACTGTGTCAAGCCACACGGACTTCGTTTTGAGAAAATGGCGTCTAAAAATGTCGAAACTATTCTTAATAAATTTGTTTGAAGACGTATATACTCGTCTTTTCTTTACTATTTTGATAAAATGTACAATGAATCAAAAGCAGATAGATTTATTTAATATCATATCTAATAATGAGTTTTTTAATATTTCAGATTATTTTATAAATTGCAAAATATGGAACGAACCTGAAATTAGAAGCATTGAGTTAAGAAACTTTTTGTTATACTTATTTAGTTTACATGACTTGAAGTTTTTTTGAATAATGTTAAATAGGTGACGTAGTATCAAAATACATCAATATCTCCGAATTTGACTTTTTGTGGGTTGACACATTATTGCTTATCAGCATCCATATGAAACCCACCTAAGTTTCCACCGAAAACTGAAGCGACTAGATCATAATTTAGCCCCAACAAAGCCGTTCAGTCGTTGTTTACTAATTTAAGACATCCCATCGGCCCTTTCTTTATATATATGCAAATTAAACCGCTACGAGTTTTCGTCTCATCATCAAAGACCCCTAATTTGTCTGTCCTCATGTCTGCGAACACAATACTTGGTAATTGCACCTCATAATTAATACGAAGATGACTCATTCCTTCTTTGTCTCTTTGTGGCGTATCTTTTAATTTATGAGGTAGTATACAAGAACAAAAGACTTTTATTTAAAACACGTGTGTTAAACTACAGGGCTTGAAACGGTAGTTTTTTAACTTTATATTGTATGTAGTTGCAATTTGCGATGCTATCTAGGAATTATGTTTGTACCATTAACATTTAAAGGATTAAAAATTTGTTGGTAGTTTTATGGAAATATATTTTTTAGATTTTTTTTTGCTGATTGGCTTTGATCTTATTATATAGATTAAACCTAGTTTAGACGTCAGAGTATATTTTCTTTTGTAATGTTACTTAAGACTTAAATAATTTTTTTGAGTCTTTCAATTGATAGTACCTACAAAAGCATTATATTATTTTGTTAGTATCGTAGAATTATAAATTTGATACCTAAAATGTAGGTCATGTATTTATTGTTTAATTTTTTGTCCGTAACCTAAATTATAAAATTTTAACAGGCGAAAATTAAACTTATAAGTTTTGCTTACAGAATTTCGTAAATATTTACATAAGTTGTTGGTAATACATCTGACAGAATTTACTGGCAGTGCCATTATTTTTAACAGCCTGAGCAATCCTAACGTTATCTAGATAACTTTTACCAGGTTACAGGATCTGTTTCATAACAATTACCAGAACAAAACTGTGTTATTCTCGCCTGAGTTTTCGTGTAATAGTAACCAAACTCTCTTCTTAAGGACGTAGAAGCCGCCATATTGATTTATGACGTCATATCGCATATTATAACATGGTACTCAAGGCACGTTCTATGAATTTAAAAACACGTCATTTGTCAAAATGTATTTGTGTTTATTTTTGTTTGTTGTGGGGTTGTCAACATTATTATCTATACTTGCGGTGTGATACAGGTAAAACATTAAATATTATATACTAACGGCCCTACAGCAGAATACGTTTATCTATCGCTATCACGAAATGCAACAATCTGGCAGATGATTTATGATGATAATTTTTGTACTAAAATACCTCCTGTCGAAATTTAACATGTATTGATAGTGTCAGTTTATTATAAATACCTCCAGATCAGAATCAGGATAGAAGTCATTAGAAGCCGTATTTATAACTTTCTTTTATTTTATTGAATGATGATGCTGATCTGTTTGTTTTTAAAAAACAATTCTAAGCCTTTAACTGCAATATAGTACTACAAAAGGCTATTGATTACTATAAAATCCTAGAGATAAAAACCTGCCCAGACGTCTTAACGTCCTCTTCGAAGACACAAGCACACTGTTGAGAATGTAAGTGGTATTTATTTAGTCTTTGTTTTAGCTTCCGACCAAAAGGAGGAGTATTATAAGTTTGACTCGTGTATTTGTGTGTCTGTCTATGGCATCGTAGTTCCTAAACGTATTGGCGAATTTCGATGCATTTTTAGTTTGAAAGCTGGTGTAATTGAAACAGTTTTTAGCTATAATTTATATATTTAGTCAAAGGATCAGCTTGGCCATTCAACGGGGTAATGCAGCCAGAATTTTGGGAACTTTACCCAGAAGCAGTGGCTTAGATGAGGTCTACAATCTTTTGTTAAAAGTTATCCTTTTTTATTTATTTTTTGTATTAATTGAGTTTATTAAAATTAAATTTTAATAAAGAGGTGGGACGTTCATTATTGTTAAAAAGATCAGCGCAACTTCTGCTGGTATGATCGAATCTATATACTAAAATAACGAATTACGTAACATTAACTGATGCTGTCGCATTTTCTAGAATTAGCAGGATACAGAACTCTCCACTAATGTACAGTATAAGTATCGTGTTGAGGCTCATTAAAATGGTCGGTGTTTTTTTTTAAATTTCCAATTTAATATTAATACGTTTTGTATATGTCCAAAGGAAAAAATATCTACGATGCTTCGATATCAACTGTTGATCGTGATCTAATCAATGCTAGCACCTATCAAGTGTCAAATTTGTATTTAAATTTTTCATGAGCTCGGCGCTGAAGAAAATCTTGTCGTTTTGGCGTTGAATTTTGACGTTGGTTCTCGCGACTGATTCTGTTTTAATATATTATTGATAACTGAAATAAGAAGAATTAATATATTATTGATAGCTGCCTTTTGCAGTTTTACTCGCGTTTATGGTTACTGCTTTTCTCGTATGGGACGTAGCGTGATGTAATATAGCCTATATAGCCTTCGTCGTTTTTAATTCGAAACAGTAGTTTCTGAGATTAGCGCGTTCAAACAAACAAATACAAACAAACTCTTCAGCTTTATAATATTAATATAGATTCACTATAGAGCCGAGTCCTAGTGTATAGAACACGTCGATCTCTACGATGATCTCGGATTCAAACCCTGGCTAGCACTGCTTAGTTTTCAAGTGCTAAATTTATGTTTAATTTCATCTCGAGCTAGGCGGTGAAGGAAACATCGTAAGGAATCCTGCATGTGCCTGGAGAAATTCTGATACGTGTTTATCCGCCAACCCGCAGTGGAGCAGTGTAGTAGATTTAGCTTTAAACCTTCTTAATAGGAGAGGATGCCTTTGCCTAGCAGTAGGTCATTTATGGACTGTAACTTTACTTACTTTTTTTATTTCAATTAATGTCACTTCAAAAGAAAGGAAGTTGAATCTTTTACCTACTTAAATCGTGTCAGACACGGAACAGTTAACGTCATAAATGTTTTGTAATGGTGTTGTCTGTATATCATTTATTCCTATCATCGAATGCATAAAATAACTTTCCATAAAATCAGTCACGTGTGCAAACATTTACAAACAAGTGAACTGTGTAACAAGTCGTCTAGCAGTCGTCGGGGTGAATGGCTAGTGCAGAATAGGCTTCGTCGGGTCAATCACTCCAGTCTGGCGCGACACACGACTGTGGAGGACTGGGGATTTTATTAAAAGAAATCTTTTTTTTTAATTATTGTTTATTTATTAATATTACAAAATATGTTTTTTACAGTTTAATAAGATAAGCAGTGCTACGTTAAGCCACACGAACTCTGAGAAAATCTTATCTAAACATGTCAAACCAATTTTCATGTCAAACAATTTGAACACGTATATATTCGTTTTTTTTTTTCTATTTTGATAAATGGTACTCTACCAACAATTTTTTCAAATATATGAGATTATTGTATTAATTGCAAAACATGGAATGCACTTGAAATATGTAATATTAAATTAAGATCTATCCCGTACTTAGTTCAGATGATTTGAGAATGTTTTGAATAATGTTTATAGGTGGAAATGTAGTTGTTTTGTAAATTAAAAGAAATTTCTTTTTTTGGTGTTCAAAGAAATTTGCAAGTACCATAATTCATCAATATTGCTTTAGCATTTTTTGGATTGATACGTATAATAGGCAGACATGGCTACTTTCATAATATTAGTATAAATTTTAAACATTTTAATTTTTTTTATTTAACGCGGGAGCATTTTATTCGCAGAAGATATCGGCCGTGTGTTATTTTTATTAGATACATAACTATCCGAACTTCCAGACAGACAAATGAATTCACAAGTTCTTGAAACTTGAACCCAGGCTTTAGAGTTTCAACTGATGGACTTAGACATCTTGATATTCGATTCGAAACGATATTTACACGTATGATTATTTCTTACAGCACAATTCTGGAACGGTTTCAATGGGAACGTAAAACTGTTGCATTTTTTTGTAATGGTTTTTGTTCGCGTCTTTGCTTTGGGAATTTAATTTATAAAAATAAATTGTTCGACGTTTTTAGTATTTTATCATAGGTTGACTGGACTCACTGGAAGCAGTCAGCTCGTGACCACGACGAATATAACTTCGTCGAAACGTCGGGCAATAAAAAGGTATTAATACCATCAGTTATCGCGATAAGACCCGTTATATTAAATATGAATAGTATAAATTGCGAAAGTTTAAAATATATAATTAGGAATGTACGTTATAATTAACTATTTCCATCCAAAACGTATGTCACCATACATATAAGGGGTTTAGGGGGTCATGACCCCACCTACTCATATATAATTTTTAAATAACTGAGATTAACATTTAGAATCATACCACCTTATTGCGTAATGCCCGGATAAAAGGAAGTTTATCATTGTACGAGTATATTTTGGATTTGGAACCCCACTTTCCCCCTTCGGACCCTTCCCTTATGAAACCTTTAGCTACGTTCATGTGTGTTACATATACACATATATTTTATCATAGATACGAGAATTTGTTTTTGTCAATACTAATATTAAAAGATCCTGTCTGGCCGTTTGTCTGTTACGATTTCATAGTTTAACCGCTGATAATTCAATAAATATGGAAATATTGTAAAACATATAATATTAAACATTTAACCCTTAAGGATGAGTAATATAGCTAAGTGCCAAAACATAAACCTGATGCAATGACGGATCGTGGCACGGCACGATGTCGTGAAACAATACGATATCGCATCGTAATTTTTATCGACTTCCGAAAAGAGAAGAATGTTTTCAATTCATCGGAGACTTTTATGTAGTTTTACCGAATCATCAAAAACGGCTTGACCGAAATGACTAATTCTTTTTTTTTTGTTTAAAAGGATGTACTTTCAGATTACCTTAGAAGTTTCATCAAAATCTGTTCAGCAGTTTGGTTTTAAAATCAAAATTTATGTAATAAAGTTGTACTTTCGCTTCCGAAGTCCGTTTCCCTTATTATTTAAGGTCTTGTAAAATATCTTATTTCAAAATCACTTGTACACAGAATTAACATTATGCATACATGCTATTTAGATTCAGGAATTCGAAGTTGTCCAAGTACTCTCAGTAATTAACACCGCATCATCTAAAGACTATGCCAAGTCTGTCGGGAAACTTCTTCAGTTATGCTATGGTTTTGAAGACGGTGACTTGCGTCCATTGAATGGAGTTGGTGTGTTATGTAATACCAGTTTTGCATTTACGACTTAATAAGTTTTTCCTATATATTTATTTATTTTTGTTATAGTAACATAAATATAATTTAATTATATGTAACTTATACAAAATATAACATTTTAATAAACTAAAGATAATTAATACAAAAATAATAATAAAATAGGGTAATTTATTACAAAAGATTGTAGACCTCATCTAAGGCACTGCTTTTGGGTAAAGTTCCCAAAATACTGGCAGCATTACCCCATTGACTGGCCAAGCTGGTTTTTGACCGAGGTAGCTGCCAGCTCTTGGGTTCCCAGTTGACTCCCAAAGTCTCTTTGAGAGGTCTTTAAAAAGAACGAGCATCTGGACCGCACGGATCAAGAGTTTCCACTCCAATCGGAGCAAAGACAGAAGATTAATAAGGTATAGCCTATATTACAAGATCTTTAATAGTTAGAACATGCTATACTATACAAGATTATTTTGACAACAAAGATGCGATGTGAATGTGTGTTGATTTTCAAATAAGATTTCAAAAATCAATTGAATTGAATTATTCAAAAAGAGTACCTATCGAGTTTCTTGCCAATTCTTCCCGATAGAGACTAAATTTTGAATCGGGCCCTTCAAAAATGCTCTAAAAAGTTTATTCGTAAAAAGTATATTTTGAATTTGAAAATTTGAAATTGAATACTTGGGAGTGGTCTTATCTTATCTTTTCTGTTATAAGGTTTTATTTAATTTATTTATTTTTATATGTATTTTATTTTTAGGAAGTTCCTAATATGTGTTATATGTTATTTTTATGTTTCTTACCTCTGTTATTTATTAACTGATTTTGATTTTTTTTTTGAAACGGTATACTTTTAGTTTTGTTCCGTAGAATTTTCATCAAAATCGATACAGCACTTCGTTTTTAAATTAAGCTAACTGAAGTAAGTACGTAAGTAAGTTATTCATTTTAACCATAAAAAAGTTTTAATATGTCCGTTTTTACCCGACTGACCCAAAAACAAAGCTATGTTTATCGCACACATTTATGTATGTTAAATGTGAGCGTTTGTAGGTATATAATATAACAGTTACATTGTGACCTTCTGTAGCCAAAAAGGCTTGACCGATTGTGACGTGCGAGGTATTGTTATTAAGCCGTGGGCTTTATATTTTTTTAAATTATTTAAGTCTTGTTTTGTGCGAATTCTATCTTTTTCTAAATTCAATTGACGATACCAGCAAAAAGAACGATATTTTAATGAAAACACCTATTATATTGCTTAAGAAATAATAAATTTTCCAGTGTTGATATTTTGTTAATAAAGTTATAAAAATAAAGTTGTTAATATTACGAAATAAAAACATTATTATACATCAGGTGCTGTTAATGTACGTTTATAATGAACGTGTTGGATTTGTAATGAAGATAATTACATGTACATTGTGTAATAATATAAATAGTTAATAATACATACATAATAATTGGACGTTGTAAGCAATAATGTGTCAAGCCACACGGACTTCATTTTGAGAAAATGTCGTCTAAAGATGTCACGCCTATTCTTAACCAATTTAGTTGACGTATATCTTTCTTCTGTTTAGATAAAAGGTATAACGAATTAAAAGCAGATTGGTACGATAAAAAGTTTTATATTATAATAAATTTTAAGATCAATTTAGATGTTTGGCTTTCATTATCTCGTTTCTATTTGTTGAAACAAATTCTTTCAAATAATCAAAGGAAATCGATTCGAAATATACTATGCTATGAATGATATCAAAATAATATGGTTACGTAACCTTGATTTGATGGTGCTCGTTAATGTAGGCTTTATTAATGAAAAAGAAATAAAGGTAATGAATAAGTCAAGATGGCCTAGTGGTTAGAACATGTCGATCTCAACCGATGATCGCGGGTTCAAACCTCGGCTGGCTCCGCTGATTTTTCAAGTGCTAAATTAGTGTATAATTTCATCTCGAGCTCGGTGGTGAAGGAAAACGTCGTGAGGAAACCTGCATGTGGAACAGTTTGGTGGATTAAACCCTATAACTCCTTAATAGGAGAGGATGCCTTTGCCCAGCAGTGCGATATTTACAGACTGTAACTTTACTACTTTTATTAATGAATAGTCGGTTCTTTTTTTATTTTTCAATTTTATTTTGTAACTATCGAAGGTCCGGAAGCTTAACCATGCCTTTTAAGAGTGGAGCAGTCCGATATTCATCACTGCCGAGAATGAGGTAAATTTAAACATTTAGCATTTGAAAACTCAACGGAACTAGTCGAGTTTTGATACTACAATAATTGGTCGAGACCAACGTCTTCTAATCACTGGACTTATCGTCTAATCTCGTATATCTTCTAATATATAAAATTAAATCTTATAATCATCTAATATATAAAATTCTCGTGTTATAGTGACAGATGGCATATTCCTCCAAAACGGCGTTTTCGATTTTGTTGTAATTTTTTGTATTTATTCGATAGGTCTGAGAATACGTCGTAGACATGTTTCACTGGGCCACCATCACTCCAATTTTTTATTTTAATATTTTTGTATAAACATCGTGATATATGGCATAACAATGTTTTCCGGGTCACCTCATAAACATATGAAACCAGATTTTAAAACGACGTCTACGTTATAGTTTAATTCATGCAAATGTTACACATTACTCTCCTTTCCGTCGTATAGTCAGTAAAAAAGCTGCCTTGACTTGACTAAAACAAAAACATTCAAAAAAACCCTCGATACTCTATTCATTAAGATCATTTCAACGAGCACCAACACGGTACCTCTGCTGTTAGTTGGTGAGGAGTTGTGTATCCTGCGGATCCTGACTGCAGCATCAGACCGAGAATTCCATAATTTAGCATAGTTATATTGCATGCACAGGTCTTTAAAGTTTTAGGTCACACATATGTTTTAAAAATAAATCAAATGTTTTAATGCATCTACCGCAGCTATCTATCTTGGAAGGGTTAGATAAATTTTGTAGAACATGTTAGAAACATTGCTAGAAAATGCTTTAAAAAAAACTGCATCCAAATCGGTACACCCATTTGGGAGCTGCTATGCCAAAGACAGACACACATAGCGGTCAAACATATAACACCCTTCTTTTTGCGCCGGGGGTTAAAATACTGTTCCTACTCGAGCAAAGCCGGGTAGCTAGCGACATCTATATTATAGTTTAATGAATGCAAATGTGCATCGCAATGATGTTATCAAATAAAACACAGTTATGACCTTAATAATAATATAATAAAATGATACAACGCTATTAAGATCGTCCCGGCTGCAAATAGAACCGGAATGAGTAGCTTCCTAGATAATACTGGATTATATCTATACTAGCCGCTGCGTGTGGCTTTGGTTGTCTTAAATGAAAATTAAATTAAGTATGTTACATTTTAGAAGAAGAAGAAATTTATCGATAATTTAAATGTGAGTTTGTTGTTAATATGATATTTAGATATTATTGCGTTACGTACATACAAATCATCATCATCATCTATCTAGCATTTTTCCCGGTTATACCAGGGTCTGCTTTCTATTCTAGTCCAGACATTGACAAGTTACTGATTTTTACACAGAGCGATTGCCATCTGACCTCCGCAACCCCTGAGCGCAAGCCAGTAACAATTTAGACTAGAATAATTTCCCTACTAAGAGTAACGATCATTATTAGATGATTGTGATAACAACCGGGATCGACAGCTTTACGTGCTCTCCGAGGCACAGTGAGGAGACTTACAAGGACAAATACCCAGACCAAGGAACAAATATTTATACAAATATAAATATCTGTCCCGAGCGGGGATCGAACCCGCAACCGTCGGCGTTAGAGATTCAGCACCACTACACCAGAGCGGTCGTCACGTACATACAAATCAATAAACATTAAAGTTTATAATTAGTAAAATAGACAACGATATTATATAACTAAATACAGTTATAAGCTCATGGATTTTGGCACGCAGAATGCTGACCATCTAGGACGAAGTACAACGCTGTATAGTAGGCTGATCACTTGATCAGTATATTCACGAGCTATATTCACCCATTTCCAACATTGACATATCTCTGCTAATATTATAAAGCTGAAGAGTTTGTTTGCTTGGTCGTTTGAACGCGCTAATGTCAGGAACTACTGGTCCGATGTGAAAAATTCTTTCAGTGTTAGGTAGCCCATTTATCGAGGAAGGCTATAGGTTATATATTATCATGCTAAGACCACAAGGAGCGGAGCACCAATGAAGAATGTTTCAAAATCGGGGGATATTTTCCTATTGAGAGAGCTTGCGCTGCGTTCGCTGCGCAAACGGTTCAAGTTTCAAAAATAATGTATGACAGAATTGTTCCCCTTTAAAAATTCTACAAAAAAAGTCCGCGACAGCATACGAGTATGTCTATCTTTAAAGTTTAGCTTACTATAAAATATTAATATTTTGTTAAATTTATTTATCACCGGGTTCCAAGCGGCCGACAATTTAAATCCGTCATCGCGATTGAAGGTTTTATGTTTTTTAATTTCAATTGCTTCCCGTACTAAGCGGCAATAATAAATTTTGTTCGTCGAGAGAACCTTTAGGTCATGAAGCTCAATCCAATGGTTTGATCCCGAGTTTAAAAGATGGTCAGCCACTGGGGATTTATCTGTCTGTCTGTTTTTCACCGCAATAAACGTCGAGCGATAAAAAGGTATTACTACCATTAGTTATCGCGATAAAACCCGTTATATTAAATATGAATAGTATAAATCGCGAAAGTTTAAAATATATAATGACTTGAAAATATTATTGAATAATGTTAAATATGTGGCGCATTATAGGAATACGTCATCTCCGTATTTGACTTTTGTGGTTGACACATTATTGCTTATCACCATCCAATTCTGTACCCGTTTTAAAAATATTGTCAAACAAGCCACGTCATTACATTTCAATGGTTCTCAAAAACGTGAGGGCTAGATTTTTGCTTACAAAGCAAAAATAAAGGAAAAATTTGATTAAGCAAAAATCAAACCACGAAAGGGGTGAATCGAAATGAAGAGATGAACACCCCTTTTTTTGGAACGTCCCTTCAGTTATGAAGGGTTATTATCCTACTAATTTTTAGGCTGTTGATTTATTCTGAGTTAATTATAATTAAGTTTGAATCAATAATTAAAATTAATACAACTTGAATACAATACATTCTAATATAAACAAATTATTCTATTTAAAATAAAAAGAAGAAATATTAATTAAAAATAACTATATTAAGCCTAAGTAACTATCGATGTCACAATGAGGCAAGGTGCCCAAAACACTGGCAGCATTACCTCTTTGTATGGCCAGACTGTTATGCTGGCCAAGGTTGCCGCCAGCTCTTCGGTCACTTGTAGTTTCGATGAGGCGGGAAGACAGCTCTTTGGAAAAATTTTTTGGTTCCTTGCCTCAGGACCCCATTTTTATTATTACTAGCTACCTCGGTTTTAGTTCCTAGGGTCCGATTTTTGAAATCTTAGTAAACACAGAACTCAGTAATTTTTTAACGAATTTTAAAAATTCAATCTTTTCATTTCATTCATTTTTGTTATTCGATGCATTGATTTTTATTTATACATATAAAATACTTCATAGACTAGATAATTGTAGTGAAAACTTATATCCTGAGAAATATAAAAGGATTACCAGACGACAAAATAAACCTTCCAATTAAAAGATCACTTTAGTCATCGACACAGGCATTGTTAATAAACAATAAAAAATGTACAACAATAAACGTTTTACCATTTTCGTATAGAAGTATTAAATTTAAATATTATCTCAAGATTATTTATTTTGTGCACAAGCCAAGTTATTCAAGGTTAGAAGTGTGTATGATAAACCAACAAAGACATGCATCATTTAATTAAGACACGTGCATTACGCTGTATGTATGTATATGTATGAATCGTTTAGTTTTACGAGTGAAATAAACCGAGTCGGATTTAACGCTCAAGGTTATGCAGTTGCAGTATGCAGATGTTACCAGGAAATAAAATGTTCAAGATGTGTTAATTAAAGTATATTTACAATTATTTTGAATTATTTTATAAACTAAGTGATATATATGTTTCACTACTGATAAACAGTATTGTGACGTACTATGTACTATGACGCTGATAAACAGTATTGTGTCAAGTCACACGGACTTCGAGAAAATGGCGTCTCCAGATGTCAAGCCTATTCTTAATAAATCTTTTTCATGAAGTATATGTATATGCATCTTTTCTTATCTATTTTCATAAAAAGTATATTGAATTAAAAGCAGATTGGTATGGTGGATAATGTTGTCTATTGCTAAGTTTTTGAAATATATGAGATATAAAGTGGGTCAGAAATAATTGTCTATGGTCTTATTACACAGTCGGGTTTTTGATTTTTTCAATTACTTGTGAAAATTCGGCTCTCTCACTCTCCATACGAAACTTAAGAAAATAATAATAGTTTTGGCAGGGCAGAAAACTCTCGTATTTATATTATTAGTGCAGGATGCAGGCCCATTTTAACTATTTGTTTTATTTATTTTTTTATATTTTTAAATTTTGTTAGGAATTCATAGTAAAACAAAACAATATTACTTACTCTTTAAACTTTATATTTCCAACATACGTCAATAATGTTACATGTTCTTGTATATATTTTAATTATTTAGCACTTTTTCATAAATCGACAACTAGTCATGGATCACTTTTTTTCTATTTTTCTGTATCTTTTATTACTTCGCTTTTAATACTTTTCTTCCCGCCATTTTTTCAGATCCATGACTTGGAGTTGATGTTTTTTTATCTGTTTTTAATGAGGCAAAGAACTATATCCAAACTGACCAATAATAGTTTAATTAAAGAGTACATATTAATAGTATAAAAATGATATGTTGATGACATTAGTATAAACGAAATAGCTTATGTGTTAAATTTATGTACGTATAATATTAATATATGCTAGCAGATAATAGCACCCATCAGCGAAATGGAGCAAAGCTGTCAATTATATACACAGTTAATGTTATATTAATGTTTATTGTTAATATTAATTAGATCGTTTCTAGAATTTTCTAGATTTTGAAGTAATATATATTCATCGAAATCAAAGTAATACGTATTTTGTGTGACCTTTACGAATATTAACCTATACTAATATTATAAGGAGGTAAAATTTGTAAGTTTATATGTAGAAGATAATCTGGAAAGTATTGATCCGATTTGAAAAATAATATTTACATCGGATTGCCCGTTCATTAAGGAAGACTTGAGGCTATATTACGTCACGACTCATAGAAGCAGGAGTGGCAGCTTATATATTATTTTTAAACAGTTTGTTTGTTTGTACATTCTATATAACGTTATTTCATAATAGACCCTTTTGTACCTCTAGTATGAGGTGTGACAGTTTCATTTATTTATATATTTCAAGATACACCATCAAATCTTAAATTCTAATTATAAGCATTTTCGAATAAAGCATTATATATAATTATGTAAACATTACAATAGCATATTTTTTAGCAAATATTTTGATTAAAAAGCAAAAAACAAATATTTTCTACAACAATTTGAAGTAATTTATATACATACATTTAAAAAAAAAAATAAAAGAAAAGATTATATATTAAACTATTTACATCTTAATTAATACAAAAAAAGGATTAAGATTAAGGACCATCAAATTATCATAAAAATATTGTTAGTATAGAATAGTTAATGAAAACGTTATTTTCGATATGTATTCTTCCATATCAAGTGGTATCGCCTGTAAGGAAATTCGCGAAAGAGACGCTGCCAGACAACGAATACAAAATCAGTCAAAAAATACCGAACGAAAACTACATTATTGATATTTTTTAAAATAAAATTGTAACGACTTCAAAAAACTAACGTAATATGTATAAATAACTAAAAGGCAAAATCCAATATTTTGTACAACATTTTTTAATCTTGATTTTTTACTGGTATCGTCGCAATATGGCTATCGGCGTAGTATATAGTGTTTAGGCCCAAATGCTTTGGTTTTCTATGATAAGGCCCGCATTTTTATGCTCGTTTATGTTAAAAGACTTTATTAATAATCAAAAAAATAATATGCGTGTATCTTTCAAATACATGTTAGTGTGTGTAATGTTTTTTTATTGATTTAATGTATTTTTATGTATAATTTTAAAAATATAATAGCATTTCTCGCTCTTTCTCTGTATAACCTATGAGTGTGCGACATTTCATACTCCTTCGTCCGGACATTTTTTTTAAAAGGCAAACAAAGCTTCACGTATTAATATATGGACACTGATGAGCAATAATGTGTCAACCCACAAAAAGTCTAATTCGGAGAAATTTATGTATTCTGATATTGCGTCACGTAATTAACATTATTAAAAAAAATTAAAATTGTCTAAAGTGAATAATCACGGAAAAAAGTTTCATAATTTAATGTCTAGAATATTGAAGTGTGTTCAACATTTTGCAATATATAGTAATCTCTATAATTGAAATCATTTTATTAGATAATGCGTTAGATATATCAATCTGCTTTTAATTCATTATAACTTTTATCAAAATAGAAAAGATGTATATATAATTGTTCAAACAAATTTATAAAGATTTGGTTTGATATCTTTAGACGGCATTTTCTCAAAATTTACTCCGTGTGGCTTGACACGGTATTGCTTATCAGCGTCCACATATAAGCCAATTTAGTATCAAAACATTCCAGATACCCAGTCTCGGTCAGATGCCAATCGAAACACTACAATAGATTTAAATTAGTTTTAACCAATCTAACATCTTTCCCATGTATTAACATGGGATATCATATTTTATTCCCTAATAATAAAGTCCATTTTCGTGTATAACATATCACAAAGGGCTGTAAACAGCAGCGTGAGTAGCGAGGTGTGAAATGAAAGACTAATTTTATTATGAACAAAACAATTACAATAGAGG
Source organism: Hypolimnas misippus (assembly GCA_037950945.1). Lineage (NCBI taxonomy): Eukaryota > Metazoa > Arthropoda > Insecta > Lepidoptera > Nymphalidae > Hypolimnas > Hypolimnas misippus. The sequence continues at coordinate 12,322,221 of JBBEEQ010000011.1, forward strand.
CTGGCTGTAAAGTTTGTGCAGTAGTGCGTGAAAAACTATATGGCTTTATATAGCACTATATCGTACGATTAACGAAACGTTTATTTGTTAATAGTGACGTCATTAAATATGACCCAACAAAAATCAAAATATATTATTTAGTTATAGTATACTCCTAACTAATAGATCGAATGCGACATAGAAAGCTTTTAATTTTTGAGAAAACAGCACAATACCTTCTTAACTCTGTAAGTACGCTGTTATTTCATATCAAATTTTTACTCAATTAAACTTTACTCTTTTTTATTTAAAAATAAGAATATCATTCGAAATTGTTATAATTTTATTATTTTGTTTTATTAACAGAACCACGCTCGCACTTACGAAATTTTATATAAAGTTTATTAACTATTTATTTATAAATAAAAAAACAAACGGACAATACATCAACCTGATGTTACGTGATTACTGAAGCCTGTTGTAAATCAATCGGGATCTTTTATCTAAAGATTTCGGATTATTATCAACGGCATCTCGAACATATTAGAAGCCTTCTCAGGCCAAGGATCCGATTTTTCCTGCTACTCTAATATGATGCCGATAAAAAAGAAATTTTTGCAAGACTTATAAAAATTATTTTGGCAGCTATTAAATCTTTCAATAGCGCTATACATCTAGTGAATAGAGAACTTTATTATGAACAAAACAATTACAATACAGGCAGACATTGTAACAGTTCGTTTAGGCTGTTAATCACACACGACATTAATTTGATTTCGCTTTGTTGAAAGCGATTTAATGAAATTCAGGTACTTGAACGATTGTTGGAATTTAAAAAAAATTCAACGTTCGATATTTGAAAGTCGCAAATATAATTAGATTTGCGTATGTGTGCGTCCAATTAATTTTGTGTATGTGTATGTTGTATAATTATGCTTGGATAGTTTGTTAAAATTCTCTATTGTATCAATGTGTATGTATGTTTCAACGCTTGCATTAAATAGCTCTTTTATTGTGGAAGGTCATAGTTTAAATACATGTACATATGAATCATATGATGATTGAGTAGTGACCATTGAAGTAAAGTAAATAAAGTAACAGCCTGTAAATGTCCCACTTCTGGGCAAAGGCCTCATATCCTATTAAGGAGATGGTTTGAGCTTAATCTATCACGTTGCTCCACTGCGGGTTAGCGGATATACATGTGTCTCCCGACACATGCAGGTTTCCTCACGATGTTTTCCTTCATCGCCGAGATCGAAATGAATTTAAACACAAATTCAGCATTTGCAAACTCAGCGATGCTAGCCGTGGTTTCAACCCGCGACCATCGGTTGAGATCAACGTGTGCTAAACACTAGGCCATCTCGACCTATCTCGACTAGTGACCATTATCGTCAAACAATCTCACTAAACGATAAAACGCATACATTTAGCTGCACACCAAGCGAAATCGTGACATGGCTCGTTATGACTTTGCGACATGGGACGTTACGATGTCGTGACGTAGCACGTTACGATATCATGACACGATTGGACGTCGCGTCGTGAAAATTGACAAAAATAAAGCAACAGACTTGAAAAGCAAAATAAGTAATTATAAAGCTAAAGAGTTTGTTTGTTTGGATGTTTGAACGCTCTATCTGCGGTTTTAAAAAAAAGTGTCAGAAAAAGTGACAGGAAAAGGTTCGAATTGAAAAATTATTTTTGTGTTTGATAGTCAATTTATCGAAGACGGCTATTATAGGCTATACATAACATCACGCTATGACCAATAGGAACGGAGCATTGATGAAAAATGTTGCAAGTATGGAATAAACTTTAATATATTTTTTCCTCAAATTAACGCGGGTGTAACTACGGGGCACAGCTAGTGAAGTATATAAACGATGAATTTATAATGTAACCAATAAATCTCGGCCATTTTGAAACTCGTTTGAAAGAACCTAAATATTCCAAATAAAGAAATGTAAGAAAGAGACCAAAAAAACAACAACATTGAATCGAAAAGACCGAATGAATGAACGTATGAATGATTGAATGTAACCTAAGGGTTCTGTTTACGGGTCTCGATAAACGAAAGGAGATAAATAAAACATCCGTCTATTACTGTGCGACAACGCGGTCAGATGAATAATTCAGGAGATAATCGCCGTGAAAAGATCAAAGCGGACTTACAAATGCGTAATTCGGTATTGAACGAACGAATGAATGCTATGGTTGATTTTGAATGTAAATAATTCATTCGAGATGGATATTTGAATGTTTTTCAATTAGTGATTGTAAATCATTTTGAAAAATCATTTTTTTAATATATTTGAGTCGTATAGATACAGATAATAAAATCGTAACGAGATTGTTTGAGTATTTTATATTATTTGGACATAATAATATCTCTGAGCTTGTCGATGTATAAAATTTGATAACTACGACTTTTTAAGCAAATAGGTAATTTAGTTTACTTGGCTCACATACTTATTCCACTTTTTATATAAAAACAAAATTACTTAACTGATTTTTATAAAAATTAAATGAACCAATTCGAAAGTTTCAAATAAAAGGAATTAACGACGGAGTTCTAATGTAACAAATGTTTAAAAAAACGCAACGAATTAAGGACCTTTATTTTTTGAAGTTGGTTAAAACATTGTATATCTGTGCAGAACATTACACGATTATCTCCGGATATGCTTCATCCTAGTAAAATATGTAACCTAAAATGATGATATGGATGATAACGAATTTTGATTTGATTTGAAAATGTATCCTTGTTTAAATTTAGTCTATGCATTCTCTCTAAAATGAAATAAAATACAAGTCTTTAATACTAATTCATTTACATAAATAAAAAAATAATAATAATAAACACTCGAAACAATGTTTAATAAACTGTGAAATAACTAAGTCAATCTAAATATATACAGCTCAAAGGTGACTGACTGCCTTAGTGATCTATCAACGCACAACCCAAACCACTGGACGAGTCGGGCTGAAATTTGGCAGGTAGATGTTATGACGTATGCATCCGCTAAGAAAGGATTTTGATTAATACCTCCCAGGGGCTTATGCCCCTGGGAGGTATTAATCAAATTATAACCTAATCAAATTATAACCTATAATCAAATTATAACCTATTTTATAATAGGGGATAAAAGTTCGTATGAAACTTGATCAATTTTAAACCGATTGCTCAAAAACTTTGCACGCATAAAGCTACTGTGACGTAGGCATCAGATATCGCAGACGAAGTCGCGAGCATCAGCTCGTCTTAAATACTGTTCCTTTTATCTGTATATCAAATAAAATACTTCTTTTAAAAATCCGTATAATAAAATTGACACGATTTAATTATATTTAATTTATGTATATTATTATTGTGTAGTAATTAATTTTGATACTTTATAAAGATATTCAAATAAATTCTTTGAAATTAATTAATGTACTGCATATGAACAACTGCAGTTAATTTCTTCGAAGCTCTGTGTATTTTGTTAATCATTTGCGTTTTCACCAGATATTATTCTCGGAAACGAGATATTTAATATAGATAATAACGTTACAAGGAAATTTAGTTTCTCTTTGTTCAAAAATTTAGTACGTTTGTGTTTGTATACTTGTGTTTGTATACTTCCAAGGTGTTCAAAATGTTGTAGATTTTATTTTTTTTTTACTTAATTTATATTTATGAAATTAGTTTTTGTATTCAGTTTAATTTTTTGGTAATTTTTTTATTTTATTTTTGAGTTATAGACGTCAAATAACAGCACGTCAATACAATTTGCCGTTCTGTATACATTTTAGCGTTATTAAAATTAAATAATATGCTGGAACATATTTCGAAATACACCCCAAAGTTATGTTGTAGACAAATAGTGGTGTGACGTCGCATCGTGCATATATACTTTGCTTCTTCAAGATAAGTCACGTGAGCACGTCATTTCCACTTACCGACGGATCAATTCGTTTGAAGATAAGTCTCACTGTAGTTAATAGATAGCTAATTTTATTAGGCCAACTGACCGGTACGAAATTTTTGTTACAAACAAATTAAAAAGTATGGAAACGACTTAAACATTCAATAAGTCACGAGGCCATGTTTCGTCAGTTCTATTTTTTTATTTGTAGATAAGTCAAAACGTATTTAATCGCCAGATAAGTTAATTTAATTTTTTGTTTACGCAGGGGAAATCTTCGAAAAGATACCCGATTCCTGGGGGGAGGTAGAGTTATGTGGAGGTTTATACCCACTAAAACCCCTGCGAGGCCTTCTTCAGCCAGGAAATGGAGAGATATCGAGAATCAAGGCTAGCCTATAATACCCAAAATTCACGTTATAGACAAATTAAAATGTGTGGATACGACTTACGCGATAAGTCACGAGATCATCAAACGTCATTTCGACTTATACACGAATTAATTCGTTAGTAGATAAGTCAAAATGTTGTCAATCACTTGATAACTTCGTCTAGGCCAGCAGACCTATAATATTTTAGTGACGTTATCCGTCAACGAAAGTAGGTGACTTCGATTTTAATAGGTAATTGCGTCATTGCCAACAAAGCCCTTATGTAGGTCGCAATCTATTTAAATCATAATTATCATTGTATTATGCGTTATTAACGCATATTTTCAATAATTCAACTTATCGTGTTTATAATTCCGTACAGTGTATCTTGTCGTAAATCATTCAAAGGATTTTATTCCTTATTGTTGATTTAGAAGGCTTATATTTGTTTGTAGTTATTAGGTCTTTATTAAGTGGTTGTTTGTTGTAAATGAAACAATTCAAGGATGTATCCCTGACCTTTATACCTCATTGCGTTTTATTTAACTGTTTAATTAATCGAGTTTAAAATATGAGGGTTTTCTGGATGTTTCTTTTTTCAGACACTACATGAGCTGATATTTTTCCTAATGTTATTCTGTAGTTATAAGACGGTATATAATCTATATAAATAAATAAAAAGTGTCTGATTGTAATATCAAATTCACAGCTTTTAACTAAATGCGTGTAAAAGTTTACACGGTACTTACATCAAAAACACAAATTTTTAATTTTTTGTCTGTCAGTCGGTCTGTCTGTTTGTTCTGGCTAATCTCTAAAACGGTTGGCCCGATTTTACGACGACGATATTTTACGGCTTTCGTTCACATATACCTAGTGTTATACGGAATAACTTAGGATACTTTTATATTAAAATTTTTATTAATATTAATTAATAAATAAAAAAAAAACATTAAAACCAAACTAAAAAATTGATACCGATGAAATATTGAAGAACATCCGATTCAAGTAGAGACGGTAAAAATTATATAAATATAATGTTTCCTCAAATTAACGCGTATGTAACCGCGAGAGACTGCAAGTACTATTTATAATATAGAAAGGTGCTACTCTTATATACCTACAGCATTAGGTGTAAATATATAATAATAATTGTGTTTGTTTAAAGCTAACTACTTCCTCCCGCTCGGGGCTTAGGTTTCTACATGAGATTCACGCCGATCTTCTGTGAGAATGAGGCACTGCCCCCGTTCCGCCAGCCTGTAGTCACTGAGCCACAGCTAGGCCCTACCTGAGTGCCCGTTAGACAAAAAAAATGTTTCAGAATACTTATAGGACAAACATACAAATATTGATTTTATATAAAAGAAATATAGTCAAAATAATTTCATCAGTCACTGAAGGTCGTTACCCAGACATTTACCGACTATTAAAAAGATTGAGGTTATGTATTTAAGTACATAATGCAGCTATAAATATATGAGTACACAATAACCTTTTGTAATGATACCGACGCGTCTCTCAGCCCACTTCCGTCAAACATCTCACAATTCTTGAAAATTCATTGTCATATTACGAATAACGCATCATTTTTGTTGTGAAAACATACGGGTTTTGATTTGTGTTAAAAACGCTTTTCTGGTTTTCAAAATCCTAGGATCGACTTCGAAAGCAAAGTACGTAATTTTATTTTAAGATTAAACTACTGAAGCGATTGTGATGAAAATTCTATGAGACTTATGGCACTTTTAATAATGAATTATCTATTCTTTAAAAAGAAAAATGCAAACAAAAAATAAACGCTAAGGATTTTAAAAATTTGTAAAACCCTCGACGGCAATATTCTTTAAAAAGTAGTTAAAAGAGTTCATGATCTTGAAATGGCTTGACCGATTATAGTAAAACATGTCTAAGTACCATTGCTAGAACACCATCTTTCAAATGAAAAAAAACAAATCCTAATCGGTTCACCAGTTTAGAAGGTACGATGCTACAGACAGACACGCACACATAGCGGTCAAACTTATAACACCCCTCTTTTTACCTTGTAGGCTAAAAACTAAATATGATTCAATCCATCAAGCCGTTTTCAAAAAATCGTGGAACATACAGTCTTTTTTGGGAGCCGGTTAAAAAATAATCGTAACTTCAGATAAAAACGCACGATTTTCACTATAAAAATTAAAGTATAAATTTGTATTAGTAATACCAAGTTAACACGTCATCCACTAATTAAAAGTACATAAAACCGAGTAAATAGTTTCACGCAAATAAACTCGTAAAAACTGATCATGTATAAAGATATAGAAGTAATAACAAATTGTTTTCGTATCTTTGTGTAGTTTGCGTTGTGGAAATATTTATTTATTTATGCTTATTATGTATTTTATTGCTTCTTATGTTTCGCGCTGTGCTGAATTTTTTAGGTGTGTACAAAGTCAAAGATATTATTTTATGTAAAGATACAGATATAAGCAAGAAAAACATTGTATACTATACATACATATGAATACATAAATTTACATTTCATATACATTTAATTTTTTTTTAATTTTTTCGCGTGTTTTTCTGGTCACTACTTTGTCCATTAGAAAACGTTTATCTTTTTCTTTAATTTATTACGATGTTAGAGTAAATTGGACTTGGGCTTCCCGAGCCGCGATAATATGAAACGTGAGAGCAGTGTTTCTCAAATATTTTACAATATTATAAGCAAAAAAATCAGATTATTTATGCGGAATGTGATGTATTAGACTTATATAACTCCTCATTAGAAAAACTTTAGTGCAAAGTCGAACGGCCTGTACATGATAAGATGTATGTATGTTTCTTGTATCTAAAGTATCAATATGACATTTTAATAATATTTGTTTATATACACTGAAAGAGCCGAGATGGCCTAGTGGTTAGAACATGTCGATCTTTACAGATGATCGCGGGTTCCACCGGCTAACACCGCAACAGACCAATCCAAATCGTATCAGTAATTTTTGAGAAAATCGCTAACATAGATACATACGGCTCGAATACACAACCAACTTTTTTTTGAAGTCGGTTAAAAATAATAACTTTCGATTTTCATCGCGTCCGTCTGCAATGCACAGCCGTATGTTTCGTCTAATTAGGTACGGTCATTTCGCCTTTGTCATTATATTCTCGGAAAAATGCAGTTTTAACAAAATGGAATTGTGTCAAAGTTCTGTGACAGGGCTACAGTACCGATAAGTGGTGAAGGATATTTTTTTTGTCATTTACACATGTTTTTTTTTTAAAGTGATGATGTATGAGGTAGATGGAAATGTTACATTCAGTCTTAGGTTTGTATTGACGTCGTATTGTGTTTGTTTATAGTACAATAGTCTATAAATAACTTCAAAATAATTTTAAAGTATTTATTCTAAATTTTTTTACACATTATCGCATCCGAAATCGGCCATTTTGATTATTACAAATTATTATACTTTCTTTGACATTTGCGCTATTATGACGAATGAAACGATATGTTACTTTTCAATATCGGCCGACGCGTTTCGTCTAAATAGTGTCACAAAAGTTCAAACCCATATATAGATAGGCTGATAAACACGTTACCCTTTGCGTCGCACAGTCGGATAAATACTGACAGTTTTTTTAGTTGAAAATATAAGAGACTGCAATAGAAACGTTGCTTAATGAATGTAATTTGTGAAATAATATACTTATGAAAGAATATATAACTATGTTCAAGTTAAAACGTAAGAAATAGAATAAAAAGTTATTAATTTTTTTTCAAATCAGAGAAAATATCGAAACCTAACTTAACCTAAACTGAACTACGTGCAAAAAATTATGCAATATAGGATCTTTCCTTTTTAAATAAAAAAAATAAAATCAAATAAATACATTATTCAAGTGGGCAAAAGGCAAAATTACATCAATAATGAAGCTACCACCGGTTCGGAACGTAGATTCTACCGAGAACAACCGGCAAGAAACTCGATAGTTTAAAATCGATTAAAACCCATATCAATATTGAAATGTTTAAAGTCAGAGTGAATGTATATGTCACTCGCATTATTGGTTAGTTTACACTAACTTGACAAATTGAAAAATATCGATTAAATTTGACGGCCCAATAAAAATTTATGCGTGAACATTGATGAAAACTACAATACAACACGCGACTTATTTTCATTGTGAATTCATGAATATTTCTGAAACAGTAATTAAAGGTAAAGCTGTTATGTTAAATAAAAATTACGATAAAATGGAATTAAGTTAATTTATGTTGAAATATTGTAAGCATACTTATTTAGTAGATATATACTTGTGATACTGGCTGTTATCATATGTACCAGCGGTCGGAATTCGACGGTAGTACATTAAATTTTCAACCGATTGATGATTGGCAGACTTCTCTACTTGATCAAATATTTTAACAATTAAAAAAAACAGTATATATATATGTGTGTGTGTGTGTTGTCTTTATTGATTTAATGTATTTTTTATACAAATTAAAAAAAATAGACACATCTCTATATAAACTGTAAGTGTTCGATATTTCATAGAGAGCGAAATATCAAGTTTTTTTTTCTGGTACTACACTCACGCCATCTATTGGAAGATAATTATGCTATACCTATAGTCTCGCAAATACAAATAATAAGTTGGCAAAATGTTATCGCAATCAGATAAACGGTATAACAGCGCATAAGATAATTAAACAATCATTATTTTTTATGTATTACATATACAAAATGATAGAATAGTTTTCATCACCTGTATCTGATGGAAATCACTTTTATTAACAATTTTGAATCAAGAAACTTTCAAACAATTAAATCCCTTAGCGTCTTTGTTTACATTAAAGATTATCAATAACAAATTAATGATATTAAAAATATAATATCATTAAAATCCACACTCAAAACAGTCATCATTAAGCGTCAAAGACATCAAATCATTACCGTCATTAATACCGTTCAACCTGGTCCCTCCAATTAGCGGCGATCATTACCAACGGAACAAATGACGCACTGGTGTGAAAAACGTGGCGTAACAGGCAAAAAAAAAATATCATTATTTTGCAATTTTTTTTTTCGAGAATTTTAATTTGAGATGTAAATAACGGAGTTGGCGCGTTTGTTCAGCTAAATATGTTACGGTTTTTGTAAATTATTCTTTATGAACATGTGTTCGTAATTGTTTGGATGTAAGACAAGGTGATACGATTATTTTGAAGTAATTTTTCGGAATTGTTTTTCTTTTTCAGTATGACAGTAGTGTAAGATGAAAGTTTGTATGGAAGTTCGTCGATTTTGAAGTTACGAATATAGATTTTAGGCTTCCTTTTTTAATAATAATACGAGTATCAGCGTTTTGTGAAATGTAAGAATGAAAAGACTAAAAAAGAATAAAGTAAGAATGGGTGCACAATTTTTTAAATTTTGAAAAGCAGAAATTAGTACTTCTACTTCTAAAGAATTATCCATGGAAAATCCTATCATATACATTATAAAGCTATTATAAACCTAAATTCTCAATTTATCATTACCTTCATTTTCATACCTAAAATCAATAGAACATATTTCGTTCCTCGGAACAAAATAATCCATTGCCAACAACGAATTTTTTTTAACAATACAGAAGAAATATTGTTACCGAAAAAAAATAAATGAAAATTTCAGAGAATTTTTTTCACATATATGTCGAAATTTCTTCAACAAACAATACGATGGAATGCACGGAGCGACGGCCCTCCACTTCAATCATGTGACATCGGATTGCGTCCTAATTTCTCATGCGGTCACCGAACTTTGCGGAGTGCACTTACTTCTTGCATGAAAAATATCGGTTCTACTTTTATTATTTTTAATGGACGCTGATAAGCAACACTGTGAAAGACACACGGATTTCTTTCTGAGAGAATTGTGTCTATATGTGAAACCTATTCTTGATAAATATGTTTTAAGAAGTACATATATGTATCTATCTTTTGTTTTCTATTTTGATAAATATGCAATGATCAAAAATTTATTATTGCATATTGCATAATATTGAGTACACTGCAAGATTCAAAACAATTAATTAAGAATTTTTTTCCGTACTTCATTTGTATGAGTTGAAATTTTTTTTAATGTTAAATGCATGATGCATTACCAGAATACATCAATACCTCAAAAGTCGACTTTTATGAGTTGACACATAATTGCTTATCAGCATAGAAATATGAGATTGAGATCTTAAAAAAATTATCTTACGACTATTATAAATGTGAAAGGTTTTTTAGTATGAGTGTATATTTGTTGTGTTTTTACATAATTACTAAACCTATAATTATGAAACTTTACAAGTAGGTTTTTATAAGCACTTACTTACACTGTGTAAGAATATACATTATATATCAGTATTACATATATCGTCGCTCTATATGTGATACCTCGTAATTAATAATTTTGGTAAATATGATTTTCTCAGTCGGAGAGAGAACGTTATTCAAATAATTTATTGCCCTTTCGACTTATGTATTTTGTATTATCTCTGTAAGGTAAGAAATCCATTTGTTTTACTATCGAGAGCGATATCAAAACATTCTCTAACCTAGTAATAGATACGTCGTAACTACTCACGAAAGCAATGAGAAATAACTTATGAAAAATCTTTATGAAAGTCTAAGTGAAATAATTATAAGTGTAAATATCGTATTATAAATGAAAAGTAAATTTCTTGTAATTTTTACCTTCTTTATGTAATCTTGTTTCAGAATACGTTTTATAAACATTCGAAAATAAGGAATGTTCACTACTATTGAACCTTTCAACTCGTGTTCACACTGGCAAAATTTTCTTCTATTGAAGGAAAGAATTCAATACTTACATACCTACATTGGACATCACTCAGGCGAAATTGAATTTTTCTGAAAATAGAGCTATTTTGTAAGTTTTTTTCCATTCAAGGTTTTACAAAATACATTTCTTACATTGCATTCAATAAGAATTCTAATTTCTATTTTCGTTGGGTTTTACACGAGTTCTTATAACATGCTGGAAAAATAGGTCTTTTGAAAGAATAATGTTGCAAGGTCCTTTTAAGTTTACAATTTCTTATGACAGAAATATAACTGTTATTTAAATATTTAAGATTTTTTTTTGTCACAATTCATAAAAAATATTCGAAGTTTTTAATTTATAAAAATGTCATTATTGATCAATGGCTAAATCCCTTAATAATATAAAATTGTAAACTTAAAATAAACAAGCCCAACACAATACTTTTGCTGTAACCTGGTAAGGAGTTGTGTATCCAGATACCAGATGATGCAGCATCAGGTCGAATAGACAGGTACAGCAAAATAAAGTAGCTATAACAAAATTTCGAATCCAATAGATCAATACAAATTGTTCAGATCGTTTCAATATCTAAAAAAGAGCTTTTAAACTGAACAAATCTTTGTAAATTATAGCCAAGACCCCATCCCAATTACATAAACTTTCAAATAAAAAAAAAAACGCTTTCAGATGGTTCATTCGTTAGAGAGTGACGATGCCATAGATAGAGGTACAGATATGGATTAAAAAAAAACATTTTATAATGAATTAATCAAATCAAATCAAATCAAAAAATACTTTATTCTAGTAGGCTCTTACGAGCACTTTTGAATCGTCATACATGAAAATAACAAAAGAAAAAAAAAACATAAATAATGAAGCTCCGAACCGGTGGTAGAAGAAGGTTCCGAGAAGATCCGGCAAGAAACTCGATAGTTACTCTTTTAAAATATTGTAAATACAACACAGTTTATGATTACAAATTAATTATTTATCCAGTACGAAATTCACCATATACTAAGCCCACGCATCTTTATCGTCAACGTAATCTTGTATAGAGTAATATGCTTTAGGTATTAGTGACTTTTTAACATATGATTTAAATCTATTCATTGAATAATATGAATATCCTGATACCTTAACCAATCGAAAATTTACATTTGACACAAAATAACCAATAGCAACGAACCAATAAAACAAAACGCGACTGATCAAGTCAAAAGCCATAAACAAAAACGAAATTATCAACAATAAATAACGAACGATTACATTGCTTTCAATTAAACCTAGACGAAAAACGCAAACAGAACGAAATAGCAGTCGTTTAACAACAATTTCCGTTGCTATAAACAGCTCATAAATTTAATTACTTAATGCAAAATTTGATTTACAGCCCTGTGTGCGGTGGAACCGACGAAATAAAATCACACAACGCCCGCATGAATCGGCAATCTGCCAAAAATCTTGAATATAACGAAAAAATAGGCCGTTTGTAATTTTAATGGGCAAAAATAATAAGCTGACTCGATTTATCGCTGGTCGGGTAGTTCTGTTCTTGATTTTTTCATACGTTTCCGGTTTATATTGCAACGGAGCTGCCAAGGAGGTAACAGATTCAGATTGGGTCTGTTAAAAAGCGATTTTCATTTGTGTTGGTCTTATTGAAGTCTATACTAGTATTATGGAAAAGTTAAATATGTTTGCAATATTGTATGGAGAGGTAACTTTTGAAACTATTGATCCAATTTGGTAAATTCTTTTTGCGTTGGATAGCCCGTTTATTCAGGAAGGTAATAGGCTATAATACATCACGCTATGACAAAGGTGCCAACTAGCAACTATAAATGCGAGTGAAACAGCCAAGGGTCGTTAGTATCTCATAAGAGAGTCATAATGAGCCAGTAAACCAGTGATTTCTTCATACAAATTTTAGAAACCTGTTTCATTCCACTAGAGGGTAAATTTTGAAAAATTATTTTTTAGCGGATGCCTATGTCACAATAAATTTGATTTGTGTGCCGATAGATCATTCAGTCAGTGACAGCTTATTAGCCATTTATATATATTATAGATAATGGCTTTTAATATTACCATGACATATTGTAGATTGAAATTCCGAGAAGGCGATTGACAATTCAAGTGTTAAATTCAATAAAAATTGTTCATCATTTCTCAAAGAAAAATGTTATCCAGAATAACTATTCTACGCAGACGAAATTGCGTGAACCATTTAGGAATAAATTTCTGTGAGATTACTTTTATCATAAAAGCTAAATATAATTGGTTATTTCTAAAATCGATTGAAGCGAAGCTGATTTTTCCGAATGTGGCTTTTGCTTCAGAGATTATGTTAATCCATATTTAATAACCAAAAATCCCGAATCGGTTGGGGAAAATGTCGTATGTGATATTAAATCTGGAGCTTAAAATGTTTTCTTTTCGCAATTACCCCTTTATTTTCAGGAGTTATGATGATAGACTTTTTAATTGAGTTCAAGGTATTCTTGACAATTGTAAAGCGTTTAATTTGTGGTTTTGTTGGGCGAAGTTTGATTTTTCTATATAAATTTTAAATTCCCGTTTCACTCCTTTGGGGGTAGAATTTTTAAATATACGTTATTAGCCGATCAGTAAATTTCTGAGCACTGCCACTGTGTTTATAGGGCAGTCAGTTAGTTAGGTTTTATTAGTATAGATGTTGGACTGATTCTTATGGAAACATTTATATTTTTTAAATGGTTTTTGTATAAAATAGTTAATCATTTGCTAACATCGTGCAGAAAATAAATAAAGGATATTGTAATGAAAAATTAGTATTTTGATATTTCAAAACATTTATTTTGATATATTAGATTTTAAAAAGTCCATCAGTCCTAGTTTATGTTATAATTATTAAAAAGTACATAGATCTACCTCGCAGTTTCGCGTTTATGGTTATTGCTTTGCTCATATGAGTCGTAGCGTATCCAATGCCAGTTCAGTTCGTCGACGATCCCAAACTCACAGACGGTTTAGAATCTTTAAATGTATGGAGAGATGTTGGCTCTCTCTGTGTTTTTTACCGTCTGTACGATGGAGAGTGTTCTAGTGAACTTTTTGACATGGTGACACCGTCTCGCTTGTACCATCGCACTCTTCGCCTCAGAACTTGATTTCATCCACACAAGTTAGATGCATGATCGATATCCAATGTGTGGGCTTCACGAAATCTATCTTCCGAGGTTTTTTCCAGAGTGTTATAATTTTGGAGGCGTAGAGCGTCGAGTGTGTAGACAGAAACCTTTCCGTCAAAGGCTGGCAACGCACTCACAACGCCTCTGATGTTGTACATGACAATGAGCGTTAGTAAGTACTTAACATGAGGTGGTAATTTTTGCTCGTTTACCCCCCTTTTTTATATAAAACAAAAACGTGATGAAATGGCTCTATTTCATTTCCTCAATAAACGGAATAAATAATACATTTTTGAAATTGGTCTAGTACTTTCGGAGTCTATTCAATACAAACAATTAAATCTTTTCTCTATATAATATTGGAGAAGATAACCCAACATTGTAATATAATGTTAAAAATAAATTACTTTTTTGTGACTTGGCAATAGAAAGGCAAAGGACGAAGGAGGTCGGCGGAATTTTGATCTTAATCCGAAATACGATATTCAATAAATATTTCGCAGGACTTTGATTAAATATTCATTCACGATATAAATGTTAATTTTAAGAAAAAGTATTTGAATAGAATTGCAATAAAAATGTATTATAATAAAGTATTTTAATTACTATTAATAGCGTTAGTCAGTGCGAATTAATGATTTCTATTTTTTTTTATTGATAATATCAAAGCAAAAACAAACAGGGAAAAAATATTATAAGTGTAATAAGGTTGTACATAAAACATACATTTCTACTTATATTATAAACTCAAAGTTGGTATTGATGTATGGATGTTTGTTACTTTTTCACGCAAAATTACCGTATCAATTTTAATGAAACTTTACAATAATATAGCTTATACACCAGAACATAGTCTATAAATTATAAAGATACTGTGTGAATTGTCCAAAATATAACTATAATTGTGAGGTAATTAGGAAAAAATTCTGCAAAAACCGTTACGCGTTTATACCTTCGCTTATAGACGTAACTATAGGGTAATTTAAATAAAAATGACGGATTGTCGCTTTACCCTAATAGTGGTGAGATCCAAAAATAGCGGGTGCTTTAAAGGTATCAACTGGTATAATTTAAGTTTGTAGCTCAGCGGTTTAGTGTCTACGTTTTTGAATCAGTCTGTCAGTCAGGACAAATAATTATATATGGTGGATATTTTAACTGTGTCATCGAAATAAATATTAAAACGTAAAAAAAATCTGAACTAAATTTTTCTTTAATTCTTTTTTATAAATGGTAATTCAAATTCAAAATATATTTTAATTCAAGTAGGCTTTAAAAAACGCTTTTGAACCGTCATGTCTCAAATTAGTCTTTTAAGTATAAATCACCGGTTCGGAAAGATTGTACCGAGAAGAACCGGCAAAAAACCCGATAAGAATTCTTTTAAAATAAATTTGTATGAAGTGTATTCTCATTTTTAAAAAATGTTAAATACTTGACGCATTATCATAATACATCACCATCTCTGAATTCGACTTTATGTGGGTTGACACATTATTGCTTATCAGTATCCATATATGAGCATACAAGATCTAAGGTTCCCTCGGAAACACCTTATGTATAATAAACGTATTCCCTTCCTTTCCCCTTCTGTTGTCGGGTACCTTTGAAAATTTTCACAATCTGGTAACGACCAGCAATCGTATAATGCAAGGGTGACGTCGAGACGGACGGACAAAAGGCCCTCGCTCAAAAGCAATGCTTTTCTCACTTAGTTTATTGGAACTACTCGGATTTTCTTGTCATTTCAGAAGAAAAAAAATGTTACATTCACGCTTAAACTGAAATTTTCGTAGGTTTCAATTTGTTGTGAAATACTCACTCTTCATCTGTATAAATAAAAAAATAAAGGTGGTTTAAAAAACTATAATCGGATCACGTAAATAAAATTCGTCATATACAATTATGATAATATTTATACATATAACCTATATCATTCGGGCCATTACTACGAATCTATTGATTCTTCATTATTTTTTAATAAATAATAAACGCATCAGACTCAATGGACCCCATTAGGCTCTCATGATTCTGTGTTGGAGGTCCGGAAATACATACAACACAAACATTCGTTTGGCCTATACAGAAGTTTACCGTGAGCGGGGATCGATCCAGCAACCGTTAGTGCTTCAGTCCGTCGCAATGACCACTGCGCCAATGTGTCTGTCAAAATTCATTAAATTGGTGTAGTAGGTTAAACAAAATCATTCCCTTTGGCTTTGCCACAGTCGGGTAAAAATCATCGTTTGTAAGCACATAGAAACCATTGATTGGATTGTGATGAAACTTTATTAGGGTGATTTAAGGACGCCCATAACGGGTTTTGGTCCAAAAAATCTGTATAATTTAGGTGGTATGACATGTCAGGTACATTTAGTCTATACTAATATTATAAAGCGATAATAATTGTTTAAGTTTGTATGGGTAATCTCTGAAAGTACTGAACCGATTTGAAAAATTAATTTTTCCGTTGTATAGCCCGTTTATTGAGAAGATTATAGGCTATATTACATCACGTTACTACTCAAAGGACCGAAGCAGTAACTATAAACGCAAGTGATGCCGCGAGAGGCAGTTAGTCTGACATAAAAACAGGCTAAGTTTAAATTGTTGGGGCGGCGGATAGCGGCGGCAAGCGATCCCGAGGCCTCTCCATTTCCGTGCTGAGGAAGGCCATCGCAAAGGTTTTAGTGGGTATAAATGTCCATGTAACCAGATCTCCTCCCCCCCCCCTCTCGGGAATCGTGTATCTTATCGAAGATTTCCCCTGCGTAACCAAAAAAAAATAATAATTTAAATTGTTATTTTTGTAACTTGTCAAAATCTTCCAAATTGTTTCGAAAATTAGCCAGAACAAACAAACAGACCGAATAAACGTTAAAATAGTTTTTTTTTATAATTCCTATTAGTAAGTATCTACTAACGTTGTAGTTCAAATATATTAAATTAATAAATAATAAAAAGCTATTATTTTGACATTACAAATAGCGACTTGAATTTTATTTATTCGTGTTCTTTCTTTAGTTTATTTGAAATTGTGTTTTGATTTTTATGAAAAATACTTAATTGTAAAAAATATTGTTTCTGAATTTTCTATTACAGCTTTTTAGTTTCAATCAAAATTTAATATTTTATTTTGATTTGATTGGTTTTGTTTGAAGTTTTTTTTCGTCTTCTGAAAGCTGGATCGTGAAATAATTAATGATTCAAATGGAGGTCGAGGAAATATTTTCTGTAAATTTCGTTTCTATTTGACTTTCGTTATGTAATAACTGAGACTTAAAAAAACCGACTTCAAAAGAAAAATACCCAAGTCCGTTTGCTTGGTTGACACATTTATACCAGTTATTTTGATTTAGATGCTAAAACTCTAAACCGATTTTGATAAAAATTATGGGACCAATTGGGAAGTATCTTAAAAAAAAGAATAAACGATAAAAAGGAAGAAGGAAGTAAGGACAGAAGTGTTAGTTTAGGCTTTCGGCTTTCACTCACCGTACGCGACTATATTAGCTCCGATCGAGCCAGCCCATACAGGGTCTAAAGTTAGTGGTCTACAGCACTACTTCTGTTCGGTTTTATCTATGGTCATTTGACACTAATGTCATTTTTTGATTTTGACATTCGTCACTTGGTGCTCGGGTTTCGGTTCGGTCAGCGGCTGCGCGTCATGCTGTGATCAATAAGCTTAAATTGCGCTCGATACGATAAAGTATTTAAGTTGGGATATATCGAATTATATACGCCAGCACACAAAACAATACATCACACAACCAGAATAAAGAAAACTCAAATTGCGGTGAAGAGGATTGGGGTACCCCGGAAGATTCCACTGCGCCACCAAGATACACTCAATCTCTTCCATATAACCGTATGTATATTATTATTTATTTTCGGTACATCCCGGCTCTGCGTATCGCGGACACTACAACTTCAGACCGCTGCATTTATTTTGGTAATTCATTTTTGTTGTTTTATTTATTGTTGAGACATGTTTTTGTAATAGAAAATAATATCTGCATGATCGAGCTATATTCGGTTATGCTCGGTATTTTTTTTGTAGTGTTTTTTGGAAATTACACATAGATGATATGATATACTGTTATTTATGATTTATTTTGTAGTATATAATAAAATGGAGCAGTTTTTTTTTTGCCTAAAAACACGGATAAAACGACTTATTCTAAAAGTGAAATCTGCATAGATCGATTTATCGCCCCGAATCTTCCTGCATACATGAAAATCGCTGGAGGCTTTTCCGAGATTCATGTTATTTATATATACATACATATGGCCCCTCGCGGTTCCAGTCGCACCTAACTTAGGAGTTTTATACAAACATCCAACCCCCGTTTTACCCCCTTAGCGATTGAATTTTGCAAAATCCCTTCATGAGCACCTATGTCCTCAAAAGAACACCCGTGAACAAAATTTCAAACTCCTAGCACTTGTAGTTTCTGAGATTTCGTAATGAGTGAGTGTGTGACCTTTATATAGATAAACAAGAATTTGTCATTTTAAGATATTAAATGGACACTGGAAAGCAATACTTTGTCAAGCCACGCGTACTTCATTTTAAGAAAATTGTGTCCAGAGACTTCTCTTAATAAATTTCTCTTAATAAATCTGTTTGAAGAAGTATACATCCATCTTTTCTTTTCCATTTTGATAAATTGTATAACGAAAAGCAGGTTGGTATTACAAAAAGTTTTTACTAACGATGAGTTTTTGAAATACATTAAATAATTGCATATTGCAAAATATTGGGCACACTTCAGTATTCACACAATTAAGAAACTTTTCCGTACTCATTTAGTTTAGATGACATGGCGCATGGCGCATTATCAGAATACACCACTATCTCCAAATTAGACTTTATGTTGGTTGACACATTATTGCTTATCAGCATCGAAATTTGAAAACTCTTACAGACATGAGATAAAATCACCCACGCAAAGCCGGGGCCCAGCCAATACAAAACGATACTGAAATAAATTAAAGGTGGATTCAACACTGGCTGTATGAAACTTAATAAGCGACAAGCAAAGCGTAGACGATATTAAATAATTCATAATATTTTCATTACAGTTACACAAAGGGAATAAAATATTATTCATTTGTCCAACAGAAGTATGGGTCATTTATAATTTAATAATGCTTTTACAAAGGAGTGTCCACGTTAATGTGTTTTAAAAATTATCGTACTGTTTGCTTCAAAGCTCGTAATTCGAGCTGGGACTTATACAAATTATACTGAGGGTATATGGGTTTGTTTGTTGCATTATTGTATTGAAGGTATATAATATAAATGATTTTTGTACGAGGTTTTATTCGCGTTAATGTATTTTTTTTCACCGATTTAAAAAGGATCCGTTATCAATACGAATGTTTGTATATTTTATACATTTTTTTAGAATCTTTTTAAGTGACTTTCAAAAAAGGAGGAGGTTCTCAATTCATCGTTTTTTTTATTTATGTTCACAGATTACTCAAAAACAGTTTAATAGATTTGATTTATTCTTTTTTTGTTCAAAATGTATCTTTTCATTGGTATCGTAGGATTTTCACGAAAATCAGAATAACTGAAATAAATATATCATTCAAGTAAAGGTCATAATACGTTTTGCTTATGAAGTTACTTATTAGTTTTTTTTTTTTAATTTTCGTATGTTCTTTATGTGTATAACATTAGCTCATTCATTTACAACTAGAACCCCACTGAAGTCAATGCGCGTCTACCATAAAAATTATGAAGTTTTGAATGACACACCCTCTACCACCCCTTCGTGTTATGAACAGACCGGGACGCGTCTAAATAATTAACACGCTCAAGTTAATTTCAAGCTAGATTTATTTTAATATCCATATATATAAAAATCAAAAATGACTTTCTGACATATTCACTGACTGATCGATCGATGCAGAGCTGAAACCACTAGGTCCAGAAACATTAAATTGTGCACAAACGTTCTTTAAATATCGTAAGTGAGCACTAAGAAAGGATTTATTGAAAAAAGGTCGAAAGTTGGTAGGTATCAAATGCTAGTCTATATATATCTTAAAGTTGATAAAAACAATAAATGTAACTTCCTATAAAATATATAGAAATTTACATTCGGTTTTAGAACGTGAAGCTAATAAATTAACCATTTATTTGGAAAATTGATTAAACTAAATGTAAAGTTGAGTTTTAACGACTTGATTTCTTAACAGCTTGTGATTTAAAAATAAATAATCGATGAAAAAAAAAATGATAACAGGTTACGTGTAGGTTATTAATTAGTTCAGAGATATTAACAACAGTTTCATAATTGTTTTAAGCTGTAATTTAATAATACATTTAGTTTTAATGCCAAAAAGTTAACATAATTAACCAGTGGTCACGAGTGGTCAAAATTCCAAACAACATATTTCTGTAAAAAAAATTCAAAATATTTTCTTTCACCTTGTTGTGATAATAATGACCACACACTCACATACAGTTTATATAGAGAAGGAGTGCAGAATGCTGGTATTATTTTTTTTAATTATGCATAAAAAATACATGAAATCAATGAAAAAAACATTACACACATAATTGAAAACGCATATATTCTCTGTTGTTTATTGTTAAAGTCTATCCTAAAGTCTGGTATGATTGAGAATAGACTATACTATACTAATAAATGAAGCAAAAACATAATTGGACGCTGATAAGTAATACACACAGTATTACTCATCAGCCGCGTACTTGATTTTGAGAAAATGGTGTCTAAAGATGTCAAACCTATTATCAATACATTTGTGTGAAGAAGTATGTATATATCCATCTTTTCTTTTCTATTTTGATAAAAGGTACAATTAATTATATGCACACTGATATAATTAAAAGTTTTATCTGATCATAAGTTTTTCTATTATTTGCGGTTATTATATAAATTGCAAATTATGGACGTTCCTGAAATTCGAAACATTTAATAAAGTAACTTTTTTCCGTATTTATTTAGTTTATATGAGTTTTAAAAGTTTTTGAATAATATTTAATACATGATGCATTATCAGAATACATCAATATCTCCGAATTTGACTTTTTGTGACTTGACACATTATTGCTTATCAGCATCCAATTATGGTCGCATTTCACGAGGCCATTGAGCGACCACTAATTTAAAGAAATGAAAAATTGGAGGAAAATGCGGTATTATCACTACCAGTGATCCAGGTGATTCACCTTCTCATTTGCTTACTATTTTCATTGATAATTGACTAAAATTGAAAATGTTAAAAATCTGCCGCCAATCTACTCATTGAGACTATTCCAACGAGCACCAACACGATACCTCTGCTGTAAACTGGTGAGGAATTGTGTATCCCGATAATTCTGGCTGCGGCATCAGACCAAGAATTCTATAATTTAGCATAGTAATCTTGCATCTATAGGTTCTTAAAGTTTTAGGTCACACATATGTTTTAATAGTAAATTAAATACTTATTATGCATCTAAGGTTGCTACCGCAGGTAAGAAGAAAGAGCTCATGATCTTGAAATGGCTGGGGCGATTTTGACGAGACATATCTAAGAACCATCGCTAGAAAACTCTATTTCAAATAAAAGAAAACCGCATCCGAAACAGGTAACTCGTTTAGGAGTTACGATGCCAGAGACAGACATAGCAGGCAAACTTATAACACTCCTTTCATCGCGTCGGGGGTTGAAAAAAATGCTGATAGTTACTTCCATGCTGACGTACATTCAGCCTGTTATGAACAGTTCGCAAATAAAACACAGGAATTTAAAACGTAGCGCTTTAGAAGGATATTCATTACATTCAAATACATAGAACAGAGTAACACGAAAGCGTTGTTTATACTGACTCAATAAAAAGAATGTTTTGTAAAATAAAATGTGTAAAGTAATTTTAGTAGTGAAATATCGCAGTCGCGTGACGGCCCGCCTCTAAATAATAGATTAGCGAGCGCATAAAACGCTTCTGGTCAAAGATTATGTTCAATTCAGATGTGCTATTTTATTTAATATTGTCTATACTTATATTATAAAGAGGTAAAATTTGTTTCTAAGTTTGTAATCTCTGAAAGTTCTAATCTGATTTGAAAATTTATTTAGTTCGCAATAACAACGCGTCTTATAAATATAAACGATTGATGCTGTTAATTACTAGCTGCCATCTCGCTGTTTCCCAAGCGTTTATGGTTATTTATTCGATGCTGTGAGTCCTAAACTGATATAATATAGCCTTCAACCGTCCTAAATAAACGAGCTATCCGACATAAAAATAATTTTTCGAATCAGATTAGTAGTTTCAGAGATTACCCTCTATGTACAAATTTAGAAATATAAAAACTTACAAATAAATTATACTTCTATATAATATTAGTATAGATTAAATACTCCTAAAAGTATAATGACACATACACATTATCACATTTCATTGGGAGTACGTTAGTAAAAAGTGGCAAATATAAAAATATACTGATCTACTATGTATTTTAGTGTTAAAATCTGTTCAGGTATTTTTGTATAAAGTAAGAACAAATGTACATCAATACACACGTACATTTATCCTCATAAACTTTGCCTTTATAATAAGTGAATAGGATTAAGCAATTTCAAAGTAATTACCCGATACAAATTTAAGTCACATCTGCTAAATAATCTTTGAATCTTGCTCGATATCCCCTTTTCTATGCAAACACATAAAAGCTTGTGCATTTCAAACAGAAAAAAAGCTACTTGAACTCTATGCAAGTGCACGCACGAATATTATAATTCTCCTCATGATATACGTGAAATATACTGAATGAACTTTTTACCTTAGTTATTGTGAAGGTTTTATTCAACGTACAGTCGACACAAACTTTGTAAAGCTGTTTACCCGACACATACAAATGGAGGTAATATTTATTATTTATGTGGGTGTGTAAATATACATGCATGTTCCATTGTCAACAGGAGATAACCTGCCTAAACAGCTGGACCGATTTTGAAGTGTAAGGTGTCATTGACTTCGTATTTTTCCCCGGAATATCATTGGCTATGTGACGTTAGCAAAAACCAATATGGCGGGTGTCAATCGGGTTTATTGGTGTTTTAATTATCTTTTAATTGTTTTAGGTATATAATTAAAATATAATATATGGATTTTATCAAAAGTGTAACGTTTTTATTTTATCTGTCTATCGATTTTGGCAAGACTTTTTCAGATAGGCGGAAAATTATGAGAGAGAATTGCATAACATCGGTTTCGTTTTAACACAAGTTAAGTCGAAATTATCAATTTTAGAAAAGCGAAAAAACCTGCTAAATTTTACAAGAACACCATTATGAAATATGCATCAATTTCTAACTTAGAGCAGTCTGTCAATTGTATTGTTGGTCCAAAGGGACTACTGCCAATATACTCTTTCGCTAACTGGTTGCAACATCGTTCAAAATGGTAGCCATTCTGGGTGTCAAAATTCGTAAGCTTATATCTGTAGATATAAAATAGTTCATAAAGATAATTTCATACCAGCAATTACATAATGTAAATTGGGTTTTATTTTAATAGTTTGTTAGCTAGTAATTGTTGTAGGCTCGTTGACGAACTAAAATTAAGAACAATTTTATAGTTTTATAAATTTGATACCATTGTTTCGCGTTATGAATTTATTTTACTTTTTAATTTCTCATTAGAATTAAAGGAAGCATTTTAATGTGAAAAGTTCCAGTTTTGAATTTCAATATCAATGTTTGTTACGACTGAGCTCCCCCTTTTTTATCCTTCAGCAATCGATTTTGCAGCGATTATCTATTTTAATTTCTTATATACTTATTTAATTTTGTGAAATTACTAGATACAAGTAATAATTTATTCACAGGTTTTTTTTCTAAAAACACTCTAGAATAACAAACGAAAGCATGAACTCATAAATCCTAAAGAAAGCTTAATAAAATTTGTAAAATATGAGCTATGGTAATGCAGTGTCACACCCATACATATTATCCCATAGAGAATAACTGGTCGCTAACATGACGTGAACTGCATAAACAATTTAAAGTTTAAAAACGTTTGGTTTTATAATTAGTAAAAAGGTTTAATTACTTTAATGAAAAAAGTATTTTAATATAAATCTTGTCATTCAATCAACTACTGGCGAAATGGTTTGAATAAATAAAAGTAAAAGTCTTGGAGTAGCTAATATTATAACTATTTTTCGAGCGGTGAGTGAGAGAGTTGGAGGTCTAAACCCCATGCCTCCTTTCATTTCTCTATTTCCTATTCCCCTTTACTCTTTACCATTTACGACTCCTATGGTAGTACAAATGTCTAAAGGCGGTTGTGAATACTTAACATCAGGTAACTCGGTCTGCTCGTTCGCCCGGTTAAGAAAAAAAAAAATAAAAGTAAGATTTTAAATTCTTAAAACTAGTCAAAATAAATTCAGTAATGGATAAAATTGTTATTTTCGTTGAAATTTAAATTTTGTTTTGCTATTCCAACGCTACAAAATAATAGATGCGAATAAAAAAGTTAATTTCAAAATACCCATCAAAAGAAATACCTCGATTAATAGAAAAACATTGATACCATTAAAAAATAATGTTATACATAATCATGAAATAAAAACGTTTCAACAAATACAATATCCATTTAAAATAACCCATCAAAATAAATACAAACGCCCTAGCGTATTCCGTTCAAACGCAACGCTACCGCCGCCATTTTGTTGAGACGCTAAAAAAACGAATCTGGGAAATGGCATTTTCGTTTGAATAGGTCAAATGAGGTGATAACTGCAACGGGTCGGGTACGGAACGGGACGAGTGAGAAACAATGGAACTTTACGTGGCCAATTAAACTTAACGGCTAGGAAATTAAGTTGGTATCACGGGACGCCCGTCGGCCATTTTCTTTTTGCAAACCGTCCGTTCCCGCGCTTTTCAACGTCAATTGACTTTTTATACTCTAGTTTATTAAAAGACTAGCGCACTAGCGGTCTTATCGTTTAAGTTTTATTTAAAATGAAATGGTTTTTTTAATTTTTTCTCGTAGAGAACGGTTTTTATATTAGATAATTGTTTTTTCTTGGAAATATTGTGACAGATGATTGATATATTTATTTTAAATCTTCTAAATTATGTATTATATTTTATTATGACGTTCTATGTTTTATTTTTTATAATATTATGCGCTGCTTTTGCTGGCTTTAAATCTATTTATATTAATAGTACATTTTTAATCATTCAAATTTTCGATGTAAAGATATGTAATTAATATACATAACTATATCATAGATTGATATTTTTTTTGTTCTTGTCATCCGATTGGGATGAAACTTTGTCAATTTATTGTTTGTACTGGTGATAAGGTTATAAGCATAGAATAACACCAAGTAGATCGAGCGTGTTTCGTACTGGCCAAACAGAAAAATAAGTTTACGCACGTTCAGAATTTTATGAAATTATATACATATACACAACTTTTAAATCATATATAATAGATTATTATATGACACATTATGTATATCTCAATTTGTTTTCGATTCGTAAAGATTTTCTCACAATAATTTCCTGTACATGCACATGCAAGCGAAAGGAATGAATACAAATTAGCACCCGATAAATTCAATGACATGCATTCAACCCGGAACAATTGATTAACAAACACTTCATCCACCGAACCATCAAAATTATTATTAAGAAGAAACGAGATGATTGAGTAAAACGTCGGTTTTGAAATTAGGATCGTGGGTTCAAATTTGGTGAAAGGAATTGGTATCGTAGAAAAATATAACCGACTGCAAATAGAACTATTATTGTCTTAGAGAAACGATCACAACTGTCACAGATCATTTTCTTTTAGTTATTGAAGAATTCCTTTTTTATCTCCGAAGATTTTCATGAGATCCTAGTACATTATATAGAAAAATCTTCCTTGAACATATGTGAAAGCGAAAAACAGCAAAAACAGTCGGCAAATCATATCAGTAGTTTTTGAAAATATCGCTGCCATACAATACTGAATTTCCTGTTCTGAAGTTGGATAAAAAGTCAGAGAATCCGGGCTAGCTTCTTTAGGCGCTTATCTCTTTAAAAGTAAGAGCGTGACTTAGACCAAGATAAATCAACCGATTCTGTATATGTTTCTTATAGGTATATACGTATGAATGTCATATGTTCACGCGAGTTAAATCGCGGGGGGAGGTAGTAGTAAATATTTACAAAACTTTTTTTTAAAGAGGGTAACTAGCTTTGAATGACATATTTATTTCTGCTGAATCCATTTTGCTTTTCTATCATATATGTACACAAAACATTTATATGTGTACAAATATTTACATATATACAAAACGCTATTGTTTATATACGTACAATTGTGTATATATAATACATACATACATAGATATGTGGTATAACACAAACACTAATATACTCAGAAGTCAACCTTGAGAAGAATATCTGTAAATAATATGCGTGTGCGCAGTCAAGGGCAGACCTTGCACTTTTAGCGATAATACGTGTTAATTGTACTATAACGTTTTATTCACAGCGCTAATGCATCTTTGTTTTTTTATATGTTTTCTATTTGCATGTGTTAACGACTTCAGGTTAAAAAAAAACCGGTCAAAGCGAGTCGAATTCACACACTCCATACCCTGGTATAACATATAGCTATGTATGTACGTATACTAATGATGAACCGGTTCGTTAAAAAGGTATATCCGCGGATATGGATCTGAACAGCATTAAGTGGCGTCACCGCATATCCGCAATATGCGGATTGACAATATCCGTGGATGCGGATACGAATCTTAACTTTCTTACTTAAAAAATTACTCATTATATTAACTTTGTTGCTTCAAGCCAGAGTTGACGCCACTTAATGCTTTGATAAGCAAGACTTGGATTACGTGAATCTTTCTTTTGTAATGTTCATAATTTAGTACCTATCACACTGGGCATAGGTGTATATAAAATTCTATCTATTTGTTGAACATTAATAGGGTAATAGATCCGTCAAAAAAAGGATCATTTTTCTCCCTCGGATATCCGCGGATATGGATACGGATACGGCACAACACTAATCTACTAATATTATAAAAATATGTTTCTAAATCTGCTAGCTGACCTGCGTCACCTTAGAATCTAATGTGCGTTGATGTTCTTACAGGATTTCAAAAAAATGTTATAAAAATCCATAATGTATGAATGATTTTTAAAAGAGTACCTATCGAATTTCTTGCCGGTTCTTCTCGGTAGAGACAACATTCCGAACCGGTGGTAGCTTAAAAAAATACACAACCAATGGACCTGTAACTTGACGATTCAAAAGTGCTGTAAATAGCCTATTAGAATAATATTTTGAATTTGAATTTTGAATTTTAATTAATAAACGTTGTGTTAACTTATTAGTCGTTCATTCAAAATACTTCCACCATAACTTTTTTTTGTGAATTTTCCGATTTTTTAATTTATTATTCTGCTATTCAAAGGAGATAAATTCAACAAATAATAGATCACAAAAGTCGGCCATGCCGCTATTGAATTATAAATGGTGTAACTAAACCATACTGACCGAATTATTTATATATAATTCAGATGTAAAGCAATGAGAAATAACTTACGTTAATCTTTATGAAAGTCCGAGAGCAAAATATATTAGTGTAATTCTAGCCATATAGCAAACCGAGATATTGATGTATTCTGATAATTCGTGACGTATTTAACATCATTAAAAATGTTTCGATCAAACTAAATAAACACGGGAAAACGTTTCGTAATTAAATGTTTCGAATATTGTGTGTTTTATATTTCGAATAACGCAATGATCTCATATATTAAAAAAAAATTGATAAAACTTTTTTATACCAGTCGGCTTTTTATTAATCATATCTTATATCAAAATAGAAAATAAAATATGGATAACCTCAAACAAAATTAAGAATAGGTTTGACGTCTTAAGACGCCATTTTCTTAAAATGAATTCGCTATGGCTTTACATAGTACTGCTTATCAGCGTCCATATATCGTCCACTGACTGACGGACAGACGGACAGAAGGGTTCTAGTTATGGGTCCACTTTGCACCCTAAAATATATCATTTTTCACTACATAAATATCACATAATTGTTATTGGTTCAACGTTTAAAATCGTGTTATTACTTTGTGCTATATCAAAATACAAATTTACCGTTATTAAAATATATAAATTTTCATGAATAGCGAAAACATATTTCATTTAAAATAATATTAATATTTAAATAAAGTTAGCATCATTAATTTATAATGAGTTACAGAGCTTTCGTACCGAGCTTTTATGGTATTCAATTTTTTCATTTCAATATTTGTAAATGGAATATGTACGTTACTCTATTCGTACTTCATGATAAATTATTAATCCACAGGTATCCGCTAATTGACTATCTATACTGATATGAGTATTAAAAGCTCGTGAATTTAATTGCTAGTTTGAAAGCCAGAATCTCGAAAATTATGATCTGGGGGCTAAGGATATGCTATCGCTATCAAAACTCCACATTTTAACAGACCAGACAACTCCTTTGTTTTACAAAATCAAAAATTAATTATTTGAATGTAGTAATTTGATAAAAATAATTTCACGCAATTACCCCACAGATTAAAAAATACATTTTTGCGTTATAAAGCATTGAGGTAGGTATAATATTATTGTTTTCTTTTTCTCGTTGTCGAATCATGTAGATAGATTTAAGTAACAAGCAGTTTAGAAGTCGAGAATGATCAAAAAATAATGATTTTTTTTTTAATATTTTGTAAAAATAAATATTTATTGTTTTTGCTAGTTACGTACAACGATATTATGTACCTCTTCAAAGCCAAAATGATATAAGATCATCAAAAATGACTAAATTATATATACTCGACAGTCTTTAGCAATAGTGTATATGTATAAAAAAAATAATCAACCAATTTTTTCATTATTATATTAACGTTAGGTAGGAAACTTAAAATACTTCTTTAAGTTCTTACTAATATTATTAACGCGAAAATTTGTATAGATGTATAGATGTCCGTTAGTCTTCCACCCAAAAAATACTTAAAGTATTTTAATGAAACTTTACTATAACCTTTTACATCAAAATAACACATATGCCGCATTAGATAAAGTTGTTGTGTGAATTATTTAAAATAGAATTATAAGTGGACGCTGATAAGCAATACTGTGTCAAGCCACACGGACTTCATTTTGATAAAATGGTGTCTGAACATGTCAAACCTATTCTTAATAAATATGTTTGAAGAACTTTATATCCATCTTCTCTTTGATAAAAATTATAATGAATTAAAATCAGACTGATATATTTAATATATTATCTATTAAAAAGTTTTTAAAATATATGAGATTATTTTAAAAATTGCAAAATATGGAACGCACTTCAAATTCGAACCAATTACTTAAGAAATTTTTTTCCGTACTTATTTAG
The DNA here is from genome assembly GCA_037950945.1 of Hypolimnas misippus. NCBI lineage: Eukaryota > Metazoa > Arthropoda > Insecta > Lepidoptera > Nymphalidae > Hypolimnas > Hypolimnas misippus. The sequence goes on from JBBEEQ010000011.1 coordinate 12,351,907, forward strand.
TTTATATGACTTAATTTTTTTTAATAATGTTAAATAGGTGATGCAGTATCAAAATACATCAATATTTCTATGAATTTGACTTTATGTGGGTTGACACATTATTGCTTATCAGTATCCAAGTGTCAAATAAGTAGAAAAAAGAACTGCCATCTGCGAGTTGTTCTTACTTGCGCTACATTAACCCTCAGAGTTGCACGTATGTAATGTTTAATAGAAATGTTTATCTTAAATAGTCCTGCAAAAAAACTTACAATAGTTTATAAGTGTAGATAGATAAGATATGATTTTAATATATACAAATTAATCGTTTTTGCAAATTTTATGACAAAACGCCGGCTCTAAGGCGACTGGCCTTAGTATATTCAGGGCCACGCAACTCAGTGTGTTGCACTCTGCTGTGCCTTAAATCATAAGCAGAAGCGTTGTTCTATATCATAGATTATACATGAAATATATATTTATTTCCAATATCCAAATAAAGCTTCTATCTATCTATCTAATACCGATTAGTTATTAAATTTAATGTATTATATATATTGAAGTTAACAATTTAGAATAGAATAGAAAATAATACCTTTATTCGGGTACATACAAAAAAAAAAAAGAAAAAAATAAACAACAAATTTCACATTTAATGCCTAAGATTGATTACAAACAAAAAAAAAACAATGTTAAGGAGAGAAAGAAAGACACGAAGTCAATAAAGATGAACAAAAAAGACATTTATATAAATAAAAATAAGAAAAAATGATCACGAAAAATATAAGCAGTTTTAGCAAATAATTGTGCAATGTTCCCAAAATGGAATGTCCCTCAGCTATAATTGAAGTTGTACTCCAAAACTGATTTTGAGTGATATCCATTTACAATTCAATAAGTACGTTGAAGTTTATAAACAAATTATTTTTCATTTTTCGATGTACACTTATATTATGATTAGCCATATGTATATAACTCCACATAATACAATTAGTAAATAGCTTCATATAAGACATGTTATTTTTTATTAAAAGTAATAATTGTAAGCCTGGCCTAACATTGTACGGATATTCGGATTACGGAAGCCAAACGATCTTATACAAGTAGACTAAAGAGCAGCAAACTGACAGTCTGCAAGGATTATTACAAAAAGTATGAGAGTATGCGTTAGATTTCTTCAAAGTGTACTAAGTGTAAGTGTTCCCAGACCGGGAATGTAACAATATTCAATTTTGAGCATTACATGACGAATATTCGCTTGTAATGTCTAATCTAAATTCTACTTGGAGTATTCGGTTGTAGCCGAATCAGTTGATTTTACAATATCAGATAAAGCGTTTATACTGTTTGCGTATTGACGTTGCAATTTGTGTCATGGTTATTACAAATTGCATCATTACAGTGACTTACACTTATTTATTTATTGTTTTTAGGATTGAGACTCGGCCTTGAAATTGGGAGCCCCCGTTGGGGCTCAGAATGGACGTCCGTGTCTAAGGGTGTCTCCTAGTGAGATCGCACCTCGGCTTAGAACGTCGTCGGTGTGGAGGATGGCACTGTGCGGAGCGCAGATGACGAGGGTGACGGTCTCACGACGCGCCTAAGCGGAATCCGGACGTTCTAACCCTTTATATACGCCTATATCAGTAAGGTTAGGACGCTCCGTTACTGACATGGGCGTACAACATACTCCGCGGGCTAACTCGCTGTATCCTATAACCGGTACCACAAACGAAGACGTGATAATTTCGGCCAACACTGAAGGTGAGAGCTCCGTATTTATAAACACGTCGACTCGTACAGCTCTTATTGCACTTCCTGTTGATTGTTGCTCACAAATCTAAATATAACCGCTTACGATGACATGCTTCGCCTTGAACCTGTCTATCAGATGTTTCTTTTTTCGAGCATCTGTATAACTATAGTTGATTAAAATTTTTTGGTATTTTCGATGGATGGGTTAGGATGGGTTAGGTTTTTAAAGAATTCGATATGGTTGGTCTTAAAGTTTGTTTTTATTTCAGCTTAGTAGAAATATTATAGTTAATATATATCAATTTCGTTAAAATTTTTGTGTCTTTATTATTAACTGACTTTAAAAAAAGGAGTTTTTTGTACATACACGCGATTTATGCATGTAGCTGATAAGTTAGGAAATCGATTTTAATGATTCTTGTTTTTAATTTATTGATTATGCTTAAATAGTGACTACATGTATTTTAATATAATAAATAATTGAAATAAAACTATTTTAAACCGATTTAAATCGCGTATATTAATTATTTTTATCATCCCGACGTTAGACCACGAACGCTGTAAAGTGCTCGAAACGTCGGGATGATAAAAATAATTAATATACGCGATTTAAATCCATTTAAATTAGTTTTATTTCAATGAGTAATAATCGCGAAAATCTAAAACAACGTTATAATAAATAATTTCATCAAGATCCGATAAAAATATATAATCTTTGTTGGAAAAAGAAATTCCTGGAGAGCTGACGGTGAATAGTTATTAATGCAATATTAGTAGTACCAGTTTGAGTGATGTCGTTTATAAGATCTTATAAAAACAAACAACTGTTAAATGATATTAGCTTTTGCTTCCGGCTTCGCTCGCATTGATTTAACTTTTGTTATGCCGACGGTCGTCCGACCATCTCGATGCTGATTATAGTATATTAAAAACTTTTTTCTAAGAAGTTACAATTAATTAGTTGAGAAATAAATTACGAATATTGTTTTTTTTTTTTATATTGGGTAACTAGCTACCCCTCGTTGTTTCACCCGCCGACATTTCGACGAAGTTACATTCGTCGTCGTTCAGTCAGCTCGTGACTACGACGAATGTTACTTCGTCGAAACGTCGGGCAGTAAAAAGGTATTACTACCATTAGTTATCGCGATAAGACCCGTTATATTAAATATGAAAAGTTCAGAAATGCATAAACAGTAATATGCAGACTCGTTACAAATACAATCAAGATATGCTCTGTATAATAAGAGAATTATAGCAATCGAACCATCGCGAGGGAAAATTAATACGTATTGATTTTACACAATTGCAAGGCGAAGGAACGGTTTGCTTACAATGTATTGACTATCGATATTGTTATGTACAATTGTACAGCTCACGTACGCATATTGGCTTTAATTGTACGTTGCATACAAATTATATGTTATGTGATTTTTTTTAACTTTGTTGAGTGTGTAGAAAGTATTATTGTTTTTAAATATATTTGGACATTTTAAGAAAATGTTGTCTAAAGATGTCAAATCTATTCTTAATCCATTTGTTTGAAGATGTATATATCCATCTTTTCTTTTGTTTTTTGGTAAAAATTAAAATGAATTAAAGGCATTAATAAGTTTTTCAAATATTTGTGATTGTTGTATAAATTGCAAAATATAGAACGCTCTCGAAATTCAAAATATTAGACAAAGAAACTTTTTTCCGTACTTATTTCGTTTAGGCGACTTGAAATTATTTTTAATAATGTTAAATAGATGACGAAGTATCAAAATACATCAATATCTCCGAATTCGACTTTTTGTGGGTTGACACAATATTGCTTATCAGCATCCAGTCAAAGACACCAGAACACTTCTGGATCACCAGTTATTAATAATACTATAGATTGATTACCCACGTCTTTGTTTTCTAATGCTTGTAATAATATATCATCATGCTTTCCATCTTGACCTCAACATTGTATTTTAGGGAATTCTTCGGGTCACATGTACATCAATAAATTGGTGGAGTTTAGCTGTCGACCATTGACTGCAGCTCGTAAATGGGTTGCCTCAACCGGGGCAGCACCTCATTCTTACAGGAGATCTGCGTGAAGTAGTCAGTGTAGCTACGTCTCGTAGGGTAAGAGAGAGAGTCAGAAGCCTAACTCTCTCCTCAATTCCTTATTTCCTTTTCATTGTTATCCTATTTTCCTTTTTAAGCACAGCAAGCTTTTAGGCAAAGTATTTGTATCTTCTTTGCTGCAAGTATTTATGGTGGCGGTGATTACATTACATCATGTTTTCTCCGTGTCATGAACTTCTCTTAAGCGGCTTGATTGATTCTTCTGAATTCTTGTGTGTATGCTTGGGTTCTTAAATGGTTCAGATTCACATTTGGACCCGGTGTTGGATAGGACAGAGGCAAAATATACGTTTAAGAAATATGTAGGTAATATTTTATTGTGTAGCTTATTGACTACGTATACTAGTTCAATGGTCATGAGCGGCGGTGATCACGTTGAATCAGTTGAACTGCCTGATCGTTTGTCTGCTATTAACATTATAAATAGTAGTATATATATAAATATATAGATAGAAGCAAAATTAAATAAAGTAACTTATTAAATTAAATGCTAAATACTAAGCTAAAATAAAAATTTTATTAAACCAAACGAAAATCGTTGCGCGAAAGTGAACATGGCGTACGCCTTTTAGCTTATTTTATCCAAACTGGCGCCGAGCCAATACGCTGACATTAGTTGACAATACCTCATACGCTCGTAGGAGAATAAATATTCAGAATAAGTGATTTATAAATTTCATATATGGACATGTAAAATGTATAGTTGTGAAATGAATAGTAATTCAGTAATTGTCTTACTTATTTAGTCAATGAGGAAATGTTTATTGTCCATATTGATGTTTCAAGTACGTAATTAATTCTGTCATTCTCGTTAGTAATTCTTGAAATAAAACTGTTTTAAAGGGATTTAATTCGTGTATATTAATTATTTTTGATACAATTCAACAATTACACATAATATCAATCGTAAATTACATTAATTAATAGTTATTCTATATGTACATTAATGAAACGAAGGAATGAAAATTGTTAAATAATTTTATTGTTATCGCTGCTACTTTAATTTTTGTTATTATTTTCTGAATGATTTGTCTTATAATCAATATTATTTATTAAAATATAAGACATTGACTGTATTTGCATGTAAAATTGTATTCTTAATAGCATGGAATAAAAGGCTTTTTTATTTTTTTTATTTTATTTTATTTATTTAAAACTTTATGGACACTACAAGAATCGTGGTCATAAATAGACCTACTATAACATCTACACGTGACCGCGATCGCCATAATCGCAAATATCTAAGAAAAGATTAAGTACTTTTTTTAAACGAAATGCTGATATATCCTGGGTAAATGCCGCTCTGAATATGTGATATAATTTATAGCTTGATACATTTACGCCTAACAAAAAGAGTGAACGACAGACGTACAACAGATAAAAATTTACAGTTTTCCGTTTTTTTTTCTATGTAAGTAATATAAGATCTTGATTCTAACCCAATTTTTCAATGCTAAGTTAATGGGCAGTACTTTATACATTTTGTATTATGATATTCAGAAATAAGAAAATTAAACAAATGAAATATAAATAAATGTGTTTATTTTTATTGACGAGTAGATAATCAATTATCAGAAAAAAATGAAGTTAAAGACAATATAATATACATATACAATAGATGTATAATAATATACATAATAGAAAATAAAGTAAATGACAATTGGTGACAGCACTATGGCTACAGATAAATAACCAATTGGTAATTTTTTTATTCGATTTGCTAACCATGTCAGCTCCGCGCGAAAATAATTCTTTTAAACCGAAACCTTTTCCTTTAGATCACCCAAATCGAGCATCACTGTTAGAAATCAATGTCCTAAATGGACAATTTAAATAATCACATCTATATAATATCACAAACAATTCGAATGCATATCATGTATTCAAGGAACACAGGTTCCCCGTCTCACCGCAGTCTTCCCTTATCACCTATTGTCTGGCCAAGGCTGGCGCTGTGCGGTCTGCAAATGCGGAATGACTTTATTGATACTCAGAATTTAAATAGTGGGTTTTTTTGATGTTGTGTTTGCTGAATCCTGTTTGGATTTTTAGGACTTCTCGGTGATAGACCTTTTCAAAATGTAAGAGAAGCTAAATTTCCAGGGTATTTTTCTAATTTTGTTAGGTCGTAACTCCGTTATTTATTAAATTATATATATAACTCCTATAATTATTGCTCATGTAACTTAATAAAGGATTAGGATTATGAGTTGCTTCCATATTTTTCAGTATATATAATAATTTCATATATTTCAAAAATGTATTATTAGATAAAACTTTTTATTGTACCAATTTGCTGCAAATTCATAGTAAATTTTATTAAAAAAGAAAAAAAAGATGGATATATAATTCTTTAAACAAATTTTAACAAGTTGGACATATTTAGACGCCATTTTCTTAGAATGAAGTCCATGTGGCTTGACATAGTATTGCTTATCAGCGTCCAAGTAATTATATATGTACTGATAGTATAAACATAGTTCTGTACCCACAAAATATATTTCATTAAAGTTTATTCATTTTTAATTTAAAACCATAAATGGACATCTAAGACGGTAAAGCGAATCAAGATTAATTATTGAAATTTAACAACGAATTAAATTTATAATCGTAATGCATATCAAACATAATTATATAGAATTAAAATTGTGAAACGACAAAAAAATTAGCAGATTACGTGATAACAGTTAATAATCCTCGGAGCATTTCTAAAAGCACATATAAGCCGTATATTACCGAGGTAATTATGGGTAATCATGTTTATACCGTAATCGTTTTTTAATTTCAAACAAAAATGTGCATATGCAATGAAAATGTTCTGCATATTTTATTGTTATTTAAACGGTATATGATTGTACGTTATTTAAAATTTCTTTTTAATATTATTACTTGGTTGTAGAATTTGTATCTCAGTATTATAGTAAAGTAACAGCCTGTAAATATCCCACTGCTGAGCTAAGGCCTCCTCTCCTATTAAGGAGAAGGTCTAGAGCTTAATTCACCACGCTGCTCCACTGCAGATTGGCGGATATACATGTGTCAAAATTTCTCCCGGCACATGAAGTTTTCTTTTTATGTTTTCCTTCACCGCCGAGCTCGAGATGAATTTAAACACTAATGTAGCACTTGAAAAATCAACGATGCTAGCCGGGGTTTGAACCCACGAACATCGGTTGATATCGACGTGTTCTAACCACTAGGCCATCTCGGCTCAATATTATCTCTGTATTATAGTGGTTGAAATATTGACCTTCAGGTTTCATTATTTTAGGTTCCTTTTTTATGAATAGAGCGTTCATTCTTGATTGGTCACGTGATATTAAGTCATTACCGTTCATGAACATTTGTAGCACCTGGGAAGAAACAAATGCTTTACCAGTTTAGAAAGGTATAGGATGAATGAAAGGTCAGTCAGGCTTCCAGTTCTCTCAATCGCCGTATGAAACACAGATATTTCACGCCCCGGGGTGCTGCCCCTGTAGAGCCAGTTTCAGCCACTGATAAGCAATAATGTGTCAACACACAAAAAGTCAAATTCGGAGATATTGATGTATTCTGATAATGCGTCATGTATTAAACATTATTAAAAAAAATTGAAGTCATTTAAAGTATATAAGTATGAAAAAAAAGTTTCTTAATTGAATGTTTCGCATTGCAGTTTATACAATATTCTAATATATTTTAAACACTTATTATTATTAGATAAAACTTTTCATTATACCAATCTGCTTTTATTTCATTATTAATAATAGTAACGAAAAGATGGGTATATACTTCTTAAAACTAATTTATTTTCTTGAAATCAAATCCTTGTGGCTTGACACAGTATTTCTTATCAGCGATGCAGTGAGTGGGTCGTAATTCTACCACAGTAGTTGCACTTTATTTGTACTGTCTAATTAAGCAGACGCTGGGTTCTCTTGCGTATGTGGGGGTACAAATAACGCTAGTAGATGACTACTTCTTTTTCCTCGGGCTTTATCCCATTTCTAATCGGTCTTGACACTATCCGCTATAAAATTTTAACGTTAAGCGCGTAGTCGACGCGTCGTATACTTATCGAAACTGTATGACTAGTAGGATATCAAAACGCGAGTCTCAATAGCCTTGTGGAAAAAGGCTTTAATGAGATAATCGTAATAATTGACGTTTAGATAGTGTAGTAAAAATTCGAGACGAACCAGGTGTAATCTATAGGCATAACTATAGATGTGTTACAAGTTTATGGATTTTGGCACCCAGGCTGCCGACTTTAGACGACGTTGCCTAGCAACCAGCGAGCGACTGACTATGACATCAACAAGTCAATTGACGAACTTCTCAAAATTGGAAATAGTTACCTATAGATATTAAATATAATTCTCCGGAACACATGAACAAGCTATGTTTAAAAAATGCAATTTCATCAAAAGAACAAGGGACCCTAAATATATTTTATTATGCAGTTTTTGGCGGCACCTGTATAATCTACACAAAGGGCATGTTACGGTTCGCGACACAGACTGCAGCGTTTTTTACTAGCATTGTTTTGTGTGACTGATGTAAGGACTCGTTCACAATTATTTTCGTTTGCTTTGTTAATTATTTTTTAGTCATTTCTTAGATTTAAAAAAGAAAATTGTTTTTGGGTCTGTCTGTGATTATGCCATAAAAAGTCGGAATTGTAGTAAATTTGTTTGGAATAGGTTTATTTATTAAAATTTAGAATTTAATATATTATTTCACAGAAACTTTTATTAGGTTATATTCACATAATCTGGGATTTTTAAAGCATAGTGAGCTCAATGAAAAGAGTCATTACAATCATTTATCAATCAACGAAGACATAAAAATAGCTTCCGATGAGGACGACTTCGCTTTTAGTCGATTAAAATAATTGCAATATTGCATTTGCTTATCATAAAAACTTATTGAGCAAATATTGACATCAACTATTTTAATTCGATTTTGTTTAAACGTGCCCTTCTAAGGAAAAGTTAAATACCTTGTTAAGGAAGATTATAGGTAGAGGCCTAACTATATCAGCTGAGGCCCGTGGCAGATACTTTGGATGAGGCCACCAAGTAAAAATCGTCATGTTATAACTTAATTTTTATGAACCACTTAAGTAGTTACCCAAATATATATTTATAATGAAATAACAATTAACTTTTTAACTATAGTTTTTAACTATGATTATATATGCGTATATAACTATAATGGCAGGGCTGGCAAAAAGCCATGGCCCATATGCCCCTGGTTATAGACTACATAACATTACGCTACTACTCATAGAAGCGAAGCAGTAACGCATCACATCACACTCAACGGCCCCCATTAAGATCTCAAGACCTTGTGTCGGGGGTCCGGAAACACTCACAACACTAACACAAACACCCAGACCACGACAAACATCCGTATGGCCAATACACACGTTTGCCGTGAGCGGGGATCGAACCCGCGACCGTTAGCGCTTTAGTCAGTTGCAGTGACCATTGCACCAACGCGTCTGTCTTTGTTTTTGTTTTGTTCTAGTAATCATAAACGTCAACTAATTTAGTACAATGGGGTTTAAGTCAAAACATGTAACCGCGTTCTGACGTCACGCGACGTCGTCAAAACACACGGCGCCGCGTCATAAATATCTGTGACGTGAATCGTAAAACAGCACGAGGCGACATCTCTACGTAGTACGATGCCATTATTTTTCATTTAAAATGAAACAAAAGTGCCTAGCTGAAGTCTATGACTACAGTTCGTGTACGCTCTGGCTCGGCTGAGACAGTACCCCACTTTCAGAGAAGATCGGCGTGAAGTAGTTAATATACCTGTGTTTCTTCTGATGATGATAAAGAGCTGAAAGCCTAACGTCCTCTCCCATACCTTTCTTTACATCGTATAACATTTCTTCATCCTTTTCTTCCCTTTTAAGCTGGCAACATATTTGTGGTTCATCTGATGCAGCAAATGTCTATGAGCGGCAGTGATCACCTAACATCAGGTATCCCGCCAGAATTGAAAAAAAAAGTTACATCCTTTTATTTAAATCTTCACGACGCGACATAATAATTTGTCATGGTCTAAAAATAAGTCATAGTATTTTGGCTGTAAATACTGAAATTAACGTAGATAAAACCAAGAAGCACTAGTAGTATTCAATAAAATACTCATTGTGACCGCGTCTTTCCCCAAATTGAAGATGTACAAAAATCCTTACGCTTCGTCGCGTGCTTATCGCGCGTGACGGACTGCACGTAGCGAATCTTTGGTGTAAGTACAATCGGCAACTTAAATGTTAACTTATTATATATTTTACTAACTAGGCGATCGCTCTGGTATTGACGTACTGAATGTGCATCTGACGCCGACGCTGACGAATAATAGGACCCTGGTATATCCAGAAAGGAATGCTAGGTAGATACTGGTTTTATATATTTCACCATAATATACAGAGAAATAAATACTCAAATATGACAGAAATCGAGGGTATCTTATCATTTTGAATTCTGACATAATTTGTATGAAGTGAACGAGTATGCTAAATCGTAAACACTAGAAGAGGATACTACAGATAAGTAATTAAAAATGGCCGTTGACAACTTTTACATTTTTTAATACATAATATATTTCCTTGAAAAGGAAATTCTATCCAATCACAGGTTAAATTCTTAAATATTTAATAGTTATTTTTCTTCGATATTGTTCATACAGAACGAAAACGAAAAAAAAACGAAGCTTATAACAATGGCGTTTATGGTTTCTTCCAATATTTATAAAAAAGTTCTAAAGAAATTAAATTCTTGATCTTCAAGAAGGACTAGAGAAATACTTTTTTTTTTTTTTTAATAAAGCGCTTTTCTCGGCAACAGTACTTGAAAATTCGGCGTAATCTCACTTACATCTGTTACTCATTCGCATACAACAGTGATACATCGATATAATTATACAATTAAATATTCACTTACATTAATTTAAATGCAATAATGCAACAATATATTTTAAACGTAGTTCTTATAACGATATTATTCTTCTTAATATGTTTTAATGCTATGTTAATAATAATGACTAATTTTTTATCATTTTTGTCTTTTAGTTTAAAGCGAGAATCACATTTGTAAGTTATTTTCATAAATTTTCATTACGATTTACGTAATGAAAGTCGTAAAAAATCGAAAGTCGAAAATGTCGTATTAGTTACGAAAGTATTTGCCACCTTACAGTAACCATGGAAATTAAGATTTTAAAGGAGACTTATAACACAACATAATTTAAAAATTTTTAAAGGAGACTTATAACACGACAACCTGGATAGGGAACAATTATGTAGAAATCAACTGACAGGTGATTTCTGACTTCTGGTATCATATTTGGTATAATTTATAGTTTTCAAAGTACTTATTACTTATTTAATAAAATTTGTACATAAGTTATTAAATTGGTATGCAAATGAATATTAAAAATTGTTTTATACAAATTTATCATTTAAATGTAAATTTAAGTGCATTTGTAAGTTTTTTTTATTGTAATTGATATAAAATAACTCGTAAAATGATAATTTAACCTTACGAAAGTTGGCTGTCAAAAATTGAGGTATTGACAATAAATGATTTCAGCCATTAACCAAAGAATTGAATTAATTATTTCACGCGTAAAGCTATGACAAACGACTTAAATAAATCTTTATGAAAAGAGTTAAACTTGAAAATAATTCTCGCCTTTATAATGAAGTTACTAATTATGTAATAGAGCAAGAAAATAAAGGTTTCATTTTTTGTTTTAACCGTTCAGAACCAGCGTTGGGGTTGACTCAAGACGGCTTCCACAAAAGCCGATTGTTTTTCCGTTTTAAAGTTCCACACCTTTGTGTGCTATTAATAATACGATTTTTTTTTTCGTTGTCTATAAAAATTGCCTTGCGTTAGTATTTTAAAAACTCGAAATTAACTCAAACGATTTTTTGTTTTGTACACTTTAATATGAAAAAAAATAGAGAAAAACAAAAAAAAAGAGCAATCGTAAAATAAAAAAAAATTAAAATTATTTTAGGCGGTACAAAGTTCACCGTGGCAATTTTAATAAACAATCTATACTTATGTAATGGAGGAAGTTTTGTACGTGCGAAGTCAATTCCGGAACTACAGAACCTATTTTAAAAGTTATGATACTAATTGAAAGTTACATTATTCTAAATGGTTAGATATATTTTGTGTATAATCTATACTATTAAAAAAAATGGAATATCGGTTTGTAACATCAAATTAATAGCTTTTAACTAAATGCATATAAAAATATACATGGTACTGATATCAACAACACAATTTAAAAATTTTTTGTCTGTCTTTCTGTCTGAAAAATCTAATTGAAGCAAGGAAGTTAAACATTATATAAATATATTTTTTCTCGAATTAACGCGGGTGAAACCTCGACGAAAAGTTAGTTACGTTAAATTCCAAAATTTTAAAAATGTGAAATAAACGTTTTTAAAAAATTAACCACGTTAAGGAAAATATTTCACTAATTTAAGGTTTTATACAAACTAACACGTGTTAATGTTGTCCGGCATGTCATTGGTTATCTGATGGTTCTGTAAGTAATTATAGCTGAGCCGAAATTCATTAATCAAGTGGAAGCAACTTGAGGACATTAGTTGGTACTATTTCAGCCCTTTCGCCCTGTTTCGAGAAGTTTCTGAACCCGTTAAGTGTGGTTTGGAACAAGGAGATGATGAAAATGCTACGTGCTCATAATTTGTGTAACTTTGAATCGTATAGAATATTTTAGGAAAAGAATTATTTTAGGGGTGCACCCGTGTATTTTATTAATCGAATTTTATAAAAAATAATATCGGGGTTTTGTATTTATACTATCAACGAATTAGCTGTCCATATTTAATATAACGGGTCTTATCGCGATAGCTCATGGTTGTAATACCTTTTTATTGCCCGACGTCTCGTTTTATTAAATATGATTACTATAAATCGCGAAACTTTAAAATAAATAGTCAGTTGTCATTGTATACACTCCTCGTAAATTACTATTAAAATTAATTAAAATTTAAATTGTATAAAGTATATTACTTTCATTTTTACAGGAAAGTGCAAGTGTACCTTTACACCTCGGCACTCGTATGAAAATTTTAAGTGAGCGTGGATGAAGAAATTCGGAAGTATAAGGTATACTGAAAAATGCTTAAAGATTTTTCAGGGCTTATTTGGATGAAAACTCCTTCTCTTTTAAGTTATTAGGTCACACATGTGTCCGAATTTTTTCCGATATACGTTGATTTTCTCCGAATTCAAACATCTTAGTTCTTGAAATTCACCAATTCGCCGGAGTTTGATATATATACACTATTACTATATATGTATACACACACACATGCAGGTTTCCTCACGATGTTCACATTAACCTTTTTCTTTTTTAATTTTGCACTTGAAATATCAGCTGTACTAGCCGGATTATGAACCCGCGACCATCAGTTACGATCGACGTGCTCTAACCACTAGGTCATCTCGAATTTCATTTGTATTAATGACGATTAAAATCCACCTGTTCAGACTATACGATAACGTGGACTCGATCGATTAATTTTCCTTGTTAAATTTGTTTACACGAAAATCGATTCAGTATCCGAAATACATCAAGACGTCTAGCTCTATGTAGTTATTTAGAAAGTTTAATCAAATGAAACAGTTAACAGTACGGAAACGTTCAATTATTGTAATTGCCATTTCATTAGTTAATGGAATAGAATTTGTACGATTCAATCAAGCGGATTCGAGAATTCCTCAATAGTTCAAACGTGGGATTCGTTTCTAGAGCTTCGATAACTTCCAACTGTACCGTGTAAATGTCAGCTTTTATATTTGACAGTTTAATACTCAAACTTAAACACAAAATGTACTTTATTCAAATAGATTTTTTAAAGCACTTTCGAATCGTCAAGGTACAATTTCAAAAAAATAATAAATTTAAATTTTAAGCTTTAACATTATTAAGATTCTATCGATAATCTATTGTCAATTTTACCACAAATTTTAATAATACAGAAAAGTGTTTATATACATATGAGTTCCATTTACATGGTATTTTTATTGATTTAATGTACTTTTATGCTTAATTCATAATATATAAAGCAAAAGAAGTAGCATTCGTCATGGTCGTCGAAACGTCAGGCAATAAAAAGGTATTACTACAATTAGTTATCGCGATAAGAACCGTTATATTATATCTTAATAGTATTTTGTTAAAAATAAGCATTTTGTTTTAGTTTGACGTATATACTCTTACTTCCAAGAAGTTGATCCTTATAAGTAACACTATCAGATGATGCAATAATATAGTGTGATTTTTTTTATAAAAATCAATGCGTTCAATTCTTGGCTAGAAAAATGAATTTTTCAACTAATGATACTGTTATTGTTTTCATCAAAATCCGCTATTCAAAATAGTTTCGAAGTTAGCCTAGCACGCCCAGTTAAAAAACTCATTCTGTATATTCTTAAATTAATAAAAAAAACGTCCCTCGGTTTTCTTAGTACCACATAAAAATTTTACGTTTATTATGCAAAAGCTTACCGTTAGCTCTTTATCATGTATTTCACGGAAATAAAAAAAAAACCTTTAAAAATTAGTAAGCACGTGAAGTTCATTAAAATGTTACAAAGAAGGACAAATTAAAATTTAATTGCCTGTGACGCGGTCTGACCACTCCTTTGATACAGGGAAATGATTTATTTTTCTTGTAGAATGAAACGTTGTTTTGTTACTTAGTAGCTTTGGCCACGGTTTCTTTCACGTTAATGTAGATTTTCTTTTAGAATGCAAGCGCGGATCCACCGTTGTGGGCGCGATGGGAATGTCCACAACCCTAAAAAACTTGTCACACTCATGCTTTAATAAAATATATATATATATATACTTGATTTAAATCCAGGTTTGGTGATAAATTTCATCACAATTGGTTCAATTTTTTACAGTCTTTATAAGAGTTTAGATGTAGAAATTGATACTTACATCTCGACGTTCGGGTGGCTGTGACCACAACCCTCTTTTTAGCACTGAATCCGCGTCTGTTTAAATGATACGCAACATAAAAATATTAAATAATAATAATATATACTCAAACTCAAACTATACTTTATTCAAATGGGCTTTTAAAGCACTTTGGAATCGTCAAGTTACATGTCATATTTTAATTTTAGATTTTTATAAAGCTACCACCGGTTCGGAATTTAGTCTCTACCAAGAAGAACCGGCAAGAAACTCGATAGTAACTCTTTTAAAATCATTTATATATAACGTATTTTTATTACATTTTAATTATGTTATCCGGATAGAAAATCAACGCTTGTCAAATCTACGCCTCTTTGTCGTCAAAATATTCTTGTATGGTATAATATGCTTTATTTATTAAAGATATTTTAACGTAGGCTTTAAACTTATTAAGTGGCAAATGTAAAACTGTTTGCGGGATTTTATTATAGATGCGAATACCAATTAGAATAATGTACTTTTCAAATGTGAGCGTAATTTTTAGAAGACTTTTTCAAAAAAGGTTAACCGACTTCAAAAGCAAAATATACATTTATATAAATGACTTACTTATTCCACTTATTGTGATTTTAAATTTTTACTTAGTCGATTTTGATGAAATTATTTGTGGAATCCAGTTCAAAAAGGTGGCTGTTCTCAGTTCATAGCGTAAGATTTTTCTTTTTTTTTAATCTGTGTTACTTTATGACATCGTCGTTTCTTAACGGATTTTGAAAATACTGTTTTTGTGAATTTTAATAAAAATTTTATGTCACCAACTTGAACTCACGTCCTTCTAAAAATAAAATTTAAAAACTGTCCGATTCTTGTAACAATAACCAGAGGTAATAAACATTAAAAAAATATACGAATTAGGATTTTTTAAAAACTTAATTTAAATTATATAAAATATGATATATAGAAAAATTTAACTAACGAAAGGTTATCAAAAATGTATCTATGATAATTACAAGATAGAATATTAACGACAATTAAAACCTGTTAGAACCGCCTTAAACCGTACGGTTCAGTTAATTTTAATAACCAAATAGTATTATAGACGCAAGTTTACAGCGCCCAGACATCTGCATCGTATTATAAACTAATTACTCCAACCAGTTGAGCTGAAAATTAAATCTTAATGACTCGACTACATATAAAATGCACTTTGATATAATAAATACGTTTACTTTTACGAGAGACTGCTTTCATTCGCTGAATTACCGGAATATGTTATTACAGAATCGTATGCGCGTTATTTAATTAATTATGAATGTATTGAAGTATGGATTTATATTTTAATTTACTATGTGCATGATACCGTGTGCTAATTAGCGTTAAAAATCTGATCGAATATCATACATTTGGTAAATTATACGCGTATTCGTTGAATTGGTATTCGAGTTCGTTAACGAAACCAGAAATGTGTATAGAAATAATTAGACATTAGCAATTTTATTATAGGCATGATTGGATGCTGTTAAGCAATAATGTGTCAACCCACAAAAAGCTGAATTCGGAGGTATTGATGTATTCTGATGCGTCATGTATTTAACATTATTCAAAAACGTTTAAAGTCATATAAACTAAATTAATACGGAAAAAAGTTTCTTTATTTAAGGTTTCGAATATTTAAGTGTGTTTGATATTTTGAAATACACAATAATCTTATATATTTGAAAAACTTATTATTAGATAAAACTTTTGATTATATCAATATGCTTTTAATTAATTATTCATTTCATTAAAATTGAAAATAATCCATCTTGAATATATACTTCTTCAAACAAATGTATTAAGAATAGGTTTGACATCTTTAGAAACTGTTTTCTCATAATGTGGCTTGACACAGTATTGCTTATCATCGTCCAAGTATATATATTATAAGCTTATGGATTTAGACCAATTGGGACGACGTTGACTAAAAACCAGCTAACGACTAAGTATGACAGGCGAGAGTATCTTTTCTCCTTTAATTTGACGAGCTCGTCAAATTAAAGGAGAAAAGATACTCTAGCGATTTGTGGCCAATAAATTCAAATTTGGAAATGGCTACAGATTCTTAACGTCAAATAGCATGACCATGTTACCAAATGTAATAAGACATTAGTTACATAATTCACGTCTTCATTTTCCAACTCTAGCAAATAATATATCGCCATGCTTCTTCATGAAGTATACAACTCGTTGCTAGGCAACTTTCCAAGTCACGTGTCTATCAATCCTTAATATCATATTAACTTGATGTTTGTTTGCTTGTACGTAAAAACTCACTGCAACGAGTTTTGGTTTGATTGAAACATTATGTTTGCGATAATGATAAAGAAACGCATCACATCCAATGGCCGACATTAGGATCTCATGATTCTGAGTCGAGGGTCCGGAAACACATCCAACACAAACACAAACCACGACCACATAAAACATTCGTAACGCCAATACAGACGTTTGCCGTGAGCGGGGATCGAACCGACCGTTAGCGCTTCAGTCATTTGCAGTGACCACTGCGCTAATCTGTCTTTGAAATATCGGAATGTTATATGCCATATAGCATACCGATATTTTTGACAGTTTTTAAAAGAGTAACTATCGAGTTTCTTTTCGGTTCTTCTGGGTACAATCCACATTCCGATTCTACCATTGCTATCTTCACATTAATGTAAATACTTTTTTGTTTTTTAATTTTTAAAGTATATTTTGACTTTAAAAACACAAGCTATTGTCATCGACATACCACGCGTGCGAAGCCGCGAGCAAAAGCTAGTTTCAAAACACATTACCTCCTCATTATGTAGATGTATATCACGGACCTAATCGCGCAAATAAACGCAATTATGAACGGAAAGATACCAGCATTCAAATAAATTATAACAACTGGAAATATTTTAAAGCGTACTTCATAATCCTGGCACATCTCTTCCTTATAGTGCATAGTTTATCGAGGCAAATTCTTCTCGGTGTGAAATAGGGGAAATTGAACCTTAAGCCTCTCGAGATAAGGTACTGTTGATGCGTGGAACATTATTGTAAGTGTTTAAAGGATTCGTAAGGGACGTGACGCGGGGATGCCAGTTTATGCGGGAAAACATATTTTATTAAAATTTTCCATCTACCCGGCTATGTTCAAACATTCGCATAGAATATATATTTCTTCTATTCAGACATCGCACGCTTAGCATTAAAGTGACAGGATTCAAAAAAATATTTTTGGGCACAAAACGCTAAAAAGGTTTTTCACTTGAGACTTCGGCCATTTAGACTTTAATGTCATACAATATTGATAGACTAATAATGTTTTTTTTCATTACCACAGATTAAGAGCTACAGAATTATATGAAACTGAATTTGAATTACTAGCTTAGCGTTCGTTTCACGTGGATTTTGAATAGACATAGAAAGATAATAATTAGTCAGTTAACTCGGGTTAGGAAATACCTCAAAATATGTATGTAACTTGGTCAATAAAAGTGTATACAACCGTTTATGTCGTAGGTACTATTACTGGGGGGCGGGAGAGTGCTCTCGGTGTCCCTGGGTGGTCTAGTGCACTCAGTTCCAGGAGTCTCACATACCCTCCTGATCTCCCAGGTGGGATGCATAAAAGTATTTCCCAGTGACAAAAAAAGTTGTACTTATTTAGTTTATATTATATGACTTGATTTTTTTAATAATGTTAAATTTGACTTTTTGTGTGTTGACACATTATTGCTTATGAGCATTCATATATAGAGTTAAAATAAAAATACTAATACTAAGAATAATTTACTAAAAAATTAAATAAAAAAAACGACAACGTATGCTTCTGCTGTAAGCTGGTATGCAGCTCATATCTTGTTGATTCCAGATGACGCTTCATCAGGTTCAACGTAATTTAGTATATTATTTTAGTATAATTGAAGTCACAATTTAGTAATTTTCGATTTGCTCAGACCAGTAAAAGTTGCTCAGATCCATTCAATAAACATAAAGAGCTGATAATCTTCAAATGTCTTAATAGATCATGATAAATAATACAAAAGAACCATTCCGACTAAATCAACTTTTAAACAAATAAAAACTTATCAGAATCTGTCTATTCGTTGGGGAGTTACGATGCCACAGACAGACACAGAGATACAAACGTTAAGCTTATAACACCCTTTTTTATTCGGAGGTTAAAAAGATAAGAAATCAGCGTAAGGTATTGTTTACATTTGCCAATAATGTTAATTAGCTTTAAAGCCATGTCGAATGCCACTTTTAATCTATACATATAACAATCAAAACTGACTAGCTAACATATTCACTGATCAAGCAAACCGCTGGGTCTAGAATTAAAAATTCTGCATAAAGATTCCTTGCATATCGTAAGTGTGCACTAAGAAAGAGTTTTTGAAAATCCAACCCCTCAGGGGGTTACAGGGGGCCAAAGTATGTTAAGTATCAAATTCCTAAGTATACGCGGACGAAGCTTCAGGAAACCGCTAGTGCCAATTTTACCAGACTTTTCTTGTATCAAATTTTCTCGTCGCTTACTTAAAATCAAGAAAGTTAAATGGTAAATTGTAGAATGATAAACATCTGCAGTTATCTAGTCTATGTAAGAAACTCAACGGTAGCGGAGCAGTTAATGAGCCCGCTTTGTTACCCGTCTCGCTGGCTTGCCGACATCGTGCGCGGGCGTTTGGTGGCGTGCCATAATTTTACTTAAGCTTATTACACGAATATCTAATTTGAATAGTAATTCGGCTTAATTGTTCAACTTCTTTTAACGTTTCGCTGGCGTTTTCTCTTGCGATGTACGACGAAATGTTTTAGCGGATTACAAGGTATAACAGACGTTGATAATCGTTATTATTTTTAATTATTGTTAAAAATTTCTCTATGATTAATTTAGTAAGCAATATTATTTATTTCAATATGAAGATAATGATTACTTGAAAACAGCTGGACCCATTTGGTTAATTCCTTTTTTTAAAAGGTCTCTTAAAACTCTCTAATTACTCCCAAAGACAAATAATCAAAATCAATTCAGTACTTTAATTTTGAAATCGAAATAATTAAAATAAGTTTGTCTTTAAAATAAATAAAATCACGTTCAGTTTCTGAAGACGATTACCCTTATAAAAAAGTCTTAAAAATGTTTATAAAATAATACTCAAACTTATACTTCGGAAGATTGTTTCAAAATTATTTAATAAATTGACACAAGATTATATAATTGTTTCTGAGTTACTGTTTTCCTCCACGAATACATCTATTTGATACCCCACAAATACGTCATATCTAAAGATAAAGATTTAAGTTATAAGCACCTATCATATTACCTCACTCTTTGTATTTAAATACCTATAATTTAATGTCATATTTAAAGAATATCTACGAAAAATAGTCCGTGAAAGTAAGACTTTTTTAAAAAGACTTCATAAGGAAAAATGTAATTTCGTTTACTTGAATATTTATTTCAGTTATTATATATTACATATTTTTTATGATTTTTTTTGCGACCGAAGTATAAATCAAATCGGTCTAGCCGTTTTCGAGTAATCGGCAAACATAAAAAAAGATCCACGACGAATTGAGAACCGTCATTAAAAAGTCAATTAAAAAAGTCTATAACAAAAGTACCACTAAAGTGATTTTGAAAATATTTTATTTTTTACGAGACACTAAAAATATTTTTAAAATTATAAAGTAAAAATCAATCTAAATAAAAGTTAAGCACATCAATCTTAATTTAAACATGACGTAAAGTTTTCCCCGTCATATTTCTCAACGTGCTAATTAACGTCATTTTTCATGAGGGACTTAGGAATAAAAAACGACAAAAAATTAAGTTCGTTCGAACCGAATGAAAATTGACAATCCTTGACATTTTTACGTTAGGCGAGAATTACACTTATAAGTCTTGCTGTCAGACTTTTATAAAGATTTATGTAAGTTATTTTTATTTTTTTTTACAAATAAACGCACTCAAAAGCCTCCACAAGGATCTCATGTTTCTCATGTGTTCGGGGTCCGGAAACACACACAACACAAACGCCCATACCACGACAAACATCCATATGACCAATACCATCTTTGCCGCGAGCGAGAATCGAACCCACAAGCGTTAGTCAATTGCAGTGACCGCTGTCCAACTGTCATTGCACTTGAAATAATTTTCAATTCAATTCTTTGGTTTATGGCGAAATAATTTGCTGACAGTGTCTTATTTTTGACATCCACAGCTTTTCTAACTGACACTGTATCTGTTACTAGATTACAGATTTGTTTTATATCGCTCCCGAGATTGAAACTTACAAATGTGATTCTCGCCTTAGAATTGTGTTAATTTTAATTTTAGATATTTCAATTGTTTTTTTATATTTTTACTAAATGGAATATGATATATCATTAATACATTCGCAATTATTGCACATTGAAATAAAATGATGTAAAACGGGATTTGAATCGTGTATAATAAGTACCTAAATATTTTAATCATTCCGATGTATGGACACTGTGATTGTGGTCGCGAGATGTGTATACCTGACCACGATCGCGACAATTTAAAATAATTTATTTTAAAAGAAATATTTTAATTCATTTTGATCACGATGAAAGAATTTTAGTTTCTACAATTATGATATCTGTACGTAGTACATCTAAAACCATTAAGCTTTAAAATGTTGAAATTGCGTTGTATAATATATTTAGTTTACCGTCATATTGGTAGATTGTAATTTCTGCAATTTGTTTAATAATTATTTAAATATGTCTTATATTTTTTATTACATTAAAATTAGTTCAAAGAGCACTTCTTTTTGTTACAACCAATTTAAAATAAAAAGTTTCTTAATTTTTCGTATATATATTTTTAATTGTTTTATTTATTCAGAGCTCTGTCATTTCTTAGTCGATTTTGAGTCTTATAGAATTTTTATTAAAATTCAGTAGTTTTTAAATTAAATACACTCGAATAATTGTGTAATACAAATAAACGAAATTACGTACCTTGCATTAGAAGTCTTAATTATTTGTCATAATATAAATAATTCATACAATATCGAAGGTATATTTAGTTTATATGAATGCAAATGATACGAACTCACGAAGTTATGTTTAAAGCGAGCTGGGGGCAGCGAGGCCTCAAAGCGTTTCAGTTCTCTATGTAAATTTGTGAAACTCTAACTCATCCGAACTTGTATTTCAAGTTTGAACGCGCCATTTAAGGACAATTTGCTTTTCAAAAGGCCCGGTAAATATTTATAAAGAAATTACCGAGTTCTGTACTTACTATATAATTAGTGTTGGAGTTCGGTTTCGTGTTAATAACTAAAAAGTTCGCGTAGGGATAGTCCGTCTTTGTACTTTAAAGGGTGCAAACAAGGAACAATTACCGGGTTATTTTTTTTGTTTGTCGAAATACATTTTTTAGAACTGAATTGCATAACGCATACAAGGTCTTAATGTACCGCGTAATAATTGATAAATTTGAATATTTTGAAAAACGAACGACAATCAATTCATTGTGACCATTTCATCGAGCCTCATCCAAGGGCGGATCCAGCTTCGCCGCCAGGGGGGGGGGGGGGTCACTTAGTTGTGGTCAAGTCACAAGAAGTAATAAAGTAAGTAAGTAAGATCTCTGCAATATGATCTTCTATTTAAACCCTTTCCCGTTTTATTTTCACGACACAGAGTAGCACTTGTGCAAAGCCTTATCTATCTATAAACAGGCCCGCGCCGTCCATACGTGCAAAGTCGTGCGGCGCACGACGGCGCCGAGTCATAAAGGCGCCAGGCCTACCGAAAAATTCCATATGAAATAAATACTTTGAGAAAAACCAATGCAACTCTTCCTTATGGTTGAAAAACGGTACAAGTACCTTCAACGATATTCCACTTGATACATTGCATATATACATAGACTGATAACCACATTACTCTCCTTTGCATCGCGCCGTCGGGTAAAAAAGGCGAAGTCGCACGACGACGCCGATTAGGCTTAGCGTGGGCCTGTCTATAAACCAAAATTTATCAAAATTTCGTTACTGGCTTAAGCATATAAACACAATAAACAGACAGACGTTCACATTTTTAGTAATATAAAACAACTCTGTAGTGTCACTTATCCAGGTGGCCTTATGAAAACTGTGATTCTGTCAAAAATAAGGCACTACCAGTAAATTCATATTTAATATAACGGGTCTTATCGCGATAACTAATAGTAGTAATACCTTTTTATTGCCCGACGTTTCGACGAAGTTACATTCGCCGTGGTCACGAGCTGACTGGTGTACCGCGCGCCCTCCGGCGACGAGTGCGCGAGTTTTCATCGCCTACCCTCACAATATTAATATTGTCTTTACCGTTATTATATTGCTGGGAGCACACTACACTAACACAATCGGTTCGCGCGAACAATGTTCGAGGTACTTCACTTTTGTTAAATTTATTTATCACCGGGTTCCAAACGGCCGACAATTTAAATCCGTCATCGCGATTGAAAGTTTTATGTTTTTTTTAATTTTAATTGTTTCCCATACTAAGCGGCAATAATAATTTTTGTCCGTCGAGAGAACCTTTGGGTCATGAAGCTCAATCCAATGGTTTGTTCCCGAGTTTAAAAGATGGTTAGCCATCTTTTAATTTATAACTACCAGTAAATTATTTCAGGTATATAACAATGACAAGCAAGTTATATAGATTTTTGTGAAAATCTGAGAGCAAAACTGACAAGTGTAATTCACGCCTAATGTTAAGTGGACGCTGATAAGCAATACTGTGTCAACCCACACGGACTTCATTCTGTGCCTGAAGATATTAAAAGTTATTCTTAACAAATGCATGAAATTATAAAAAATATTTTCTTTTCCATTTTGATAAAAATATTACTAAATAAAAAGTTTTATCTAAAAATAAGTTTTTCAAATATATGAGATTATTGCATAATCCCAAAAAAGGAACACACTTTAATATTCTAAACATTACATATAAAAAGGCCGTGTTTATGTAGTTCAGATGACTTGATTTTTTTATGAATAATGTTAATTACATCATTCATTATCAGAATACATCAATATCTGGAGTATATATTTAATAGTTGACACATTATTGCTCATCAGAATCCAAGTATGGGTTCTTGCTAATAATACGTTGTTGCAATCAATGTTTTACACTTTTAATTAATACCATAAATATTAACGTAAGTAAAACCTCGGCTAGTGAAACGGTCAACGGAAAATAAAATCATATAATTTGACATTTACTGCGAGTTAAAAGAGAAACCGCTCTAACAGCTTAAAATCTAATTATGTGCTGTCGAGATAAATATTATTTATAATTCAAAATTATTTATAAATATAACGGAAAATATATGTGTTTAATTACGTAAATATAATTCAGGTATAGCCTAAATGTAGCCTAAGGACTACAGCTCGGATACGGGCTGGCTCGACCGGGGCAGTACCTCACTCTCACAGATCGGCGTGAATCTCAGGTAGCTGCGTTTTTTACGGTGAGTGAGTGAGCCGGAAACCTAGCCTCATTAATCCCATTCCCTTTTATCTATTTATGTACATTGTACTAACATAGAACCTTAAACAAAACTATTATATTTATAATAATATTATAAAGCTGAAGAGTTTGTTTGAATGCGCCAATCTCAGGAACTGCTGGTTTAAATTGAAAATTTCTTTATGTGTTAGATAGTTTATTTATTGAGGAAGGCTATAGGCTATATTACATCACGCTACAACTCATAGGAGCGAAGCAGTAACCATAATCTCGAGTAAAACCGCAAGGGATAGCTAGTAAAATAACATAATACTGGGGATCCCAACTACCGGAGTCAAAGGATCGGTTTGGCCATTCAACGTGGTAATTATGCCAGTATTTTGGGAACATTACCCAGATGCAGTGGCTTAGATGAGGCCTATAATTTTTTTTCTTCATAAATTATATGTATTTAATTGTGTAATAAGTTTAATTGTATTAATTTATTTTAGTTAACAATTTACGGACTTTAATTTTAATTTAATTTAAGAACTTATTTGAATGTACATATTTTTAAGTATAATATAATACGTAGATTTTATATATCAAAGATCATTATTAATACAAATATCAATAGTATTTCATCCGACTGCGATACTAATTAATACGAATCTAAATTAATGAAATTAGTATAATTACAATTAGTTAGATATGTGACAGATATTTACTAGTGAATATATATTCTATATATTATGATAACAATAATGAGATGAATTTAGCGCAGTGGTCATTCCTACTTTCATTTGAGAAATTGATCGCAGATTCAATTTTAAGTTATGAAAATTATTTTATGGAAAGTATCCTTGTTTTTGTTAGGTTTCCACGTTTGAACGGCTGAACTGATTTTGATAAATTCTTGGTATATATATAAATTCGAATATTAATAGGAAGCTAGTGAAATAGGGGTTTAAAGTGTGTGCACATGGACAATTTCTGGAACATATATATAGGCACAACGAACACATATATAAACTGTGTTGTATTTACAATATTTTAAAAGAGTAACTATCGAGTTTCTTGCCGGTTCTTCTCGGTAGAATCTGCGTTCCGAACCGGTGGTAGCTTCATTATTAATATTTTTTTTTATTATTTTCCTGTATGACGATTCAAAAGTGCTCGTTAGAGCCTACTTGAATAAAGTATTTTTTGATTTTGATTTTGATTTCGGCTATTTAAATATATCGAAAAATCTGTTTGACGGTAGTGGAGAAAAATACTGTGAAAGACAGAAAAACGCCGTAGTTTTTTTGTGTAGATGTATACATAAATCAAGTCCAAAATATCTTTAGCTAGAAATTAACTATCACAAATAATGAGTTAATATATAACAAGACATACATATATCAACCTTTTTGCTATGCTAGACGTTAGGCAAAAACTATGATTTATATTCATAAGTTATGGTATATAAAAAGCGACCTAGACAAGGGAACAGGCGACATGGACACGTGTAGGGTGTTTTAAGGGCTTATTAAATATACCAGTGGTCGCCTAGTGGTAGAATTCGACGGTAGTTCATTAAATTTTCGACCGATGACAAGATTAACCACAGATAATCTAATCTCAATTTGACTTCAACAATAAACAAAAGAGTACATATGTGTGTGTAATCGCCAAGTATCCGAATGATTTCTATATTAAAATAGCAATAAATAAAATAATGGTTATTTGAATTAAGAAAATTAAATACGAAAACCTAATGATCGGTACTTATGTTTCGAATGTTTTTCACTTTAAAACATACCGTGAACGAATGAAATAGTTCCTAAAACGGTATTAAAATTTAAATGAAAACGCATCAACAAAGCGAATGTTTAGTACCTGTGAATTTAATTCGAATTCCTACCTTCAGTCATTTTATACAGCGGATAGTATTGCCAGGAATGCCAATGAAACGTTTAATTAAAAAGGGCTGTATTGAAAGCTTATTTGAAACGCAGAACGCTAAAAATACTGGGGATTAATTAAATTATTCGATCTTTCACTATCCGATGACGCAAAGCGAATTGATTAACTGATATTTCGATGCGAGTTGAAATATTTCGAATAAATTTTAATGTGGACAATTTTTTGTCGTGAAATTATTTTAATTATTATAAATTGTAGGAAAATTATTATGTGTTATTAAAATTTTCGATAATTTAGTACCATGTACAACGTGGGATCGGATTCTCGGTGTGCAATTAATACCTTAATTAAATTATATAGATGAAGCGAAAAATTTAAACGAATTAACTCCCGACGCAAAAATAGGAGTGTTATAAGTTGGACCGCTATGTGTGTTTGTCTGTGGCACCGTAACTCCTAAATAAGTAAACCGATTTGGATTCAGCTTTTTTATTTGAAAGAAAATATTTTAGCGATGGTTCTTAGATATGTTTTACCACGATCGGTAGAGCCATTTCAAGATCATGGACTTTTTTATTTTTAGCTGCCGTAAGAATCTTTGATGTCAATAAATAAACATAAAAAAATAAACGCATCACACTTAACGTCCCCCATTAAGATCTAATGGTCTTGTGTTGGGAGTCCGGAAACACATACAACACTAACACAGACACCTTTTTTTTTTTGTTGACGCAGGGTAAATCTTCATAGATACCCGACTCCTGGGGGGGAGACCGGATTATGTGAGATTGTACTCACTAAAACCCCCTGCGATGGCCGCCACAGCACGGAAAACGGAGAGGCTACGGGATCGCTTTCGCAGGCACGTCCGCGGCCTCTCCCGTGCGTTGCTCCGCTCGTGGCTTGCGGAGCCCTTCTCAGGAGGGCAAAGATGGTCTCGCCCTCCCCGCACCCCTCGCTGGTGCGTACACCGGCAGTCCGGGGCCATACCGGACTGCGGTCCTCCTCTCGGCCGTATGAAAACGGATGCGTGAGACCCCCATCTCACGCACCCACGGCTGGAGGGAGTGCCCTATTTATTCCGCCCCGGGCACTGGGGCTTGGAGGCCGTGATGGCGACCCGCAGGTCGCTTCCGCCGGGCGGGATCGGCCCTCTCCCGAGCCCACCCCGCAGTCTCCTTCTGGACCATGACGGTCTCACAGAAGTTGACTACGGCCTCCCACGCCGATTCCCTGCGTAGCATCGCCGACACGAGTGCTCGCAGGGAGAGATTTCGCCCGATTTGCTAGACCAAGACTTGCCTTTCCGCGGTCTATGCGGGACACGCCTCCAGCGTGTGTTGGGCATCGTCTTGGTCCGCCCCGCAGTGGTGGCAAAACGCCGTCGCCTCGCGTCCGATCCTACACAGGTATTCTCCAAAATAACCGTGACCGGTCAGTACCTGTGTACTAACACAGACACCTAGACCAGGACAAACATCCATATGGCTAATACAGACGTTTGCCGTGAGCGGGGATCGAACCCGCGACCGATAGCGCTTCAGTCAGTTGCAGTGACCATTGCGCTAACATGTCTGTCGAATAAGTATTTGATTTACTTTCAAATCTATGCGTGACCTTAAATGTTAAACACTCTGTATGCAACATAACTATGCAAAATTATGAAATTATTGATCTGATGCTGCAGCCAG
Source organism: Hypolimnas misippus (assembly GCA_037950945.1). Classification (NCBI taxonomy): domain Eukaryota; kingdom Metazoa; phylum Arthropoda; class Insecta; order Lepidoptera; family Nymphalidae; genus Hypolimnas; species Hypolimnas misippus. The sequence goes on from JBBEEQ010000011.1 coordinate 12,379,833, forward strand.
GATCAGCAGGATACAGAACTCCTCACCAACTTACAGAAGAGGAGTCGTGTTGGAGCCAATTTAGTAAGAAGTGTCTGTCAAAATGTCAGAAATAGTCTTAAACGCGATCACAATACTACCCGCTTAGACGAGAAATATATTTGTGAGTTTTATTTTTGTAATTGTTATAAAAAGCGCGATAACTTAGAAACAGATACGTCGTAAACAGTTACGAAAACTCAAAAATAATATTGACAGTATATACTTTTAGGTGGTACGTTTTATTTTGCACCAAAACATTGGCAATATATTTTTATTTCACGATCCTTTCTAAATCTATACGAAACTTCATTCAAATTGAGCTATGAGAATTAACATATGTAAATGAAAGTCTGAGGTAATAACTTAGAAGTGTAATTTCTATTTCTGCCTTAGTATTAAAGAAACTGAATTCAAAATCTGTGTGACGCGTGTACGCTAAGTAAGTAATTCATAATTAATATAAATTTAGTTTCATATAATTCTGTGGTTCGGAATCAATGATTTTGATGACGAACGAATCTCGTAATCAACATTTTGTGACATTAAAGTCTCAATAAACGACCGCTTTCGCAAATGGACGCTGATAAGCACTACTTTGTCAAGCCGCACGGACTTCATTTTGAGAAAATGGCGTCTAAAGATGTCGAACCCAATATGTTGAAGCAGTGTATACCTTTTCTTTTATTTTTTTGATATAAGATATAATGAATAAAAAGCCGATTGATATATTTATATTAATTTATTATCTAAATGAGATCTTCAAATATTTGAGATTATTGTGTAAATTGCAAAATATGGAACGCACTTGAAATTTTAAACAATTAATTAAGAAACTCTTCCGGTACTTATTTAGTTAATATGGCTTCAAATTATTTTGAATAATGTTAAAAAGTTGATGCAGTACCAAAATACATTAATATCTGGAGATATTTGACTTTTTGTGATTTGACGCATTGTTGCTTATCACAATACAAATATAAAACGTTTTTTGTTTTGTGGCCAAAAATGTGCATTTTTGGAATCGATCACTTTAATACTATGAAATATACTAATTATGAATTTTTGAAACAAACAGATATACCTAACGATATTTAAACCACGAAACCGCGGAACAGTTATTCCGAAATAAAATCTACTATATTCATAATTTGCACTGGAAATTAATTCGCAAATTAACTAGACGCTCGAAAATTTACGAGCTTACGGGTTATCATGTTAAATTTTTAATATTCTTATTTGTTAAAATTTCATCACGGAAAACACGGGGTTTTTTGCGCTAAAGCTAAGCGTTTTACCATATTTTAATGGCGCTATAGTTTGCTCGTAAAGCGTTTTGATTTATTTTATGACTGCTTATAGTTTGCGTGGTGCCTTTGTAAGCGATTGTGCAATAAATAGTTTGTGTATTCGTCAAAAATTAGGGTTTTTAGATTATCATTCATAGTACCACACTTTAATACAAAATCGGTATGAAGTAGCAGAGTTTAGTAAAGTGAGTGAGAGAGCCGGAAGCCTAACCTCCTCCCGCAAATTCTTCCTTACTTCCTATACTATACGAGTTTTAATCACAAGGTTAGGTTAGGTTATGTCAGCAAAACTTTACAACAGCGATCCTGCTGCGCCCTACTTCGACGATGAGGGCACTGCTGGGTTTTAGTACATACCGGCTTGACTTATGTGCGGAACGCTAAAATGCATTCCTCAGAGAAAAATAAGTTCTACAACAATACTGGAAACACATTTGTGGGTCCTTAGGTGCTCTAAATGTTCACGGGAGGCGGTGATTATCTAACATCAGGTGACTTCAGCTCGTTTACAATTTTTTTTATATAAAAATGGATCAACGATCATTGTTATGACTAGTCGTGGGCCTTTTTCATTGATAAGAGTACAAGAAAATGAAGTTTTGTTCGGATTAGATGATCAAAACTATGCTTTTTTAATTTTGCTTAAAATGTTTAAGTACTTCGATTGTTATTATCTATTAGTGAACAGAAATTAATTCTCTACTGCATCGCGTGACAAAAACGGTTTTACTTCTATTTATTAAAAAAATAGAATAAAAAACAAAACTATATATTTTAAAAATTTAAAAATAAAACTTAAAATTTAACTACCTGTCAATTTTGTCCTAAACACTATTTCCTTAAAATGAGACAGAGTCTTTATATATTAACATAAATACAAAAATGTATTAAGAATTAAATAGACAGACAAATTTATTCACAGTACATTATTTATTATTCATTTTCCGCTATCAGTGGTAACAAACACCAGCCAAGTTGGAGGCCTGCCATACAATGGATTAATGGCGTCGTTGAAGGAAACATCCGAATTAGATAATGGGCAGTCAAAATAGAAATTATACTACTCAATTTGTGATATATGATTTTATGTTAATAATCCAAGATTAAAGAGAACCGGCGCATTTTTCGCTCAGAGCATCGAAATTGCTTTTGCATGGAAAATTCTGCTATCAATCCACGCGGACGTGTTCTAGCTGGGTAGTGCATTAACGCATCCCGCCCGAGGTGAACTCAGGCGGGTTGGACTCCTGGTAACGACTGCCCCAGGCTACCCACTAAAACCCATCGGTGCTTTCTCGTCCTAATGTTTTGTACCGAAATGATTATTATTTGTAAACATTTAATTTTCTCTTCTTTAAATTATATCACAAAAAATATCACTTTTGGTTATCTATAAAGTTTAGGCGTAAATTACATTAGTAAGTTTAACTTACGTAACATAATTATGTAAACCACTTGCAAATATAACTTACAAATATAATAAACTCAGAAAACTAATTATAGTAACCTAGATGAGGTTACGTAAGCTGTAAGTTAAAAAATAAAGTATGCAAGGTAGTTTATACCTACTTTTAAGGAGTTCAGAAGTGTATAATAATAAGTCATTAGATAGAAGTAGAAGTCATAGACCACGACTTTATTTTATATCTAATACAATCCGTAAGCAGTTTTAAATTTGCCACGAAATAAGTTTAAAGCCTGTATTAATATAATAAATCTTTAATAAATAAAACCTGTTATACATAAATGGATTTAATACGCGCAGTATATAAAAGTTAAAATTTAATAAAAATACATTTATGTATAACATTATCATTATTATAAATAATTTTAAAAGAGGTACTATCTAGTTTCTTGCCGGTTCTTCTCGGTAGAAACTACATTCCGAACCGGTGGTAGCTTTATAAAAATCTAAAAAAAAAATGACATGTAACTTGACGATTCAGAGATACTTTAAGAAGCCCATTTGAATAAAGTAAATTTTGAGTGTGAGTTTAACTCCCGTATCTAATATACCGACATGTTCTTTTATGATATCAACAGTCCGTTGCTAGGCATTACTCCAAGTCACGTGTACATCCACAATCACTTTATATCTCAACGAACTTATTGCATTCATTTATTGTTTCGTAAATTTTACGTAAATTTTTAAGCGAACCTTACAAGTGCATTTCTCGCCTTATTGTCACTTACTTTTTGAGATTAAAAATAAAATCAGTTATAGTATTTTTTATACCAGTATGGACAAAGTTTGATTTTGGAAAACTAGTTAAATTAATTAAACCATCCATTTATATAGTTTTGCCGAAAGGTGCGTCACCGCAAACCGAACGTACGAGTTCAGAGAGACATTAGAAGTTGGAATAATAGAAGTGACATGGGTTTAAATAATTATTTATCAATAGGTATATGAATATAGGCCACCCAATTGCTGAATTTGTGTTTAAATTCATCTTGCACTCGTCTGTAAAGGAAAACATCGTGAGGAAACCTGCATGTGTCAGGATAAATTCTGACACATGTATATCCGTCAACTCCCAGAGAAGCAGCGAGGTGGATTGAGCTCAAAATCTTCTCCTTCGTGGGAGAAAAGTCCTTTTCCCAGCAGTGGATTATTAACAGGCTGTTACTTGATTTTTTCTTTTTTAGGTAAATGAACACGCGAAAAGAACATTCTGTATATCTTTCAAAATTTCAAAATTATTATGTATATTGTATAAGACATTTTGGGGAATTGTACGAATTCTCTTTTAAATTTTTCCCTCTAAAATGCATAGTACAGGATACGTTAATCTTTATGACAAGCCAATGAGTTATTTTCTAGAGAAATTTAAGAAAACAAATTATAAATAAAAGGATATTTTTAAAAAACAATCTTTCATTTAAACACGCTAAAAATAATAAAATAAATATTTCCTTTAACAGTTTTACTATAAAATCAACTTTATAGTTACGTAATGTATAAGATACAAGAGCTTGACGCCAGATCTATCTGTGTTTTTAAAAAAATAAATTAAACAACTTGATCTGATTGATTTTAATTTTTTAACCAAGTTCGAAACAGAACTAGATTATCTTTCAGATTGGTCCCATAGAAATTTTATCAAAAAAGTTTTGTAGTTTAGTTTTAAAATCAATATATGTATATAATACTAGCTGGTGCTCGCGACTTCGTCTGCGATGTCTGCGATGCCTACGTCATAGTAGCTTTATGCAAGCAAAGTCTCATCCCGATAGGTTTTAAATTGACAAAGTATCATACAAACTTTCGTCCCTTATTTTATCTCCTTGGGGGTAGAATTAATTAAAATCCTTCTTAGCGGACGCCTACATCATACTAGTCCAGTGGTTTGGGCTGTGCGTTGATAGATCATTATGTCACTCAATCACCTTTGAGTTATATATATTTAGAAGAATGTCGACCGAGTAAACGAAATAACTATTCTTCTTGTTAAAATCGTAGATGTTAATTAAGCCATTTCCACAAGATTATCTATTCTGTTGGACAGATGGATTGACAAGGTCCGCTTAACTTCCTCTATTGTGGTTAACAAATGACTGTTTTAATGTATTTAATAGGGTATAAGGGTTGAAAATAAATCAGTTTTGTAATCCGCTTCCCTCGTTATAAAGATTTATCCCGTAATAGTTGACTGACCTTAAAGTTGTGTACATTTAAACTTTAACCTTTAATTATAAGAATATAAATTATTTGCCTTTATAGTAGTTTGTTTTTTAATCTTCTCCTTAATAGGAGAGGAAGACTTTGCCTAGGAGTGGGACTTTACAAGTTGTTACTTTACTTCTTTGCTTACTTTTTATTCGTCTACGGCGAAGCCAAAAGATGATTTTGGCATGTTCCACCGTGAAAGTGAACCGATTTCATGGAGCGCGAGTCAAGCGTCAATTCGTCAATGCAGAGTCTTGACTCTGCATTGACGAATTGATGCAGCTTGCTGCATTTTTGTCATTTTCTACTAATGTAGTCAGGTAACATATGTGTGTGTTTATGTATGAGCCATTATGTATTTATTTACGTGTGCTTGTACTTTCTATTATTCATAGCTAACTTAACTTTCTGTATTTTAATGTATGTTCAAAATAAATACTAAAAATAACTAACATAAAGTTTTTTTTTGTGTATATATATTTTTAATTTACCTATATTTTAAAGTGGTCTAAATAATGTATTCCTTTAATTACGAAATTTTAAATTATTTTCTCGCCTGCTCGTTTACCAGCTAATTTTTAATGTCTTTAAATGTATTTTAATGTAGTTATAATAATTTTAACACATTCATACACAAATGTTATGTTATTATTTTCTTTTAGCCATAAAATTTGATAAATGCTCGGTAAATTAAAGAGCCATATGGCTGTATTCAAGTAATGTTTGTAACTAATAGCCCATAAAAACAGTTATGATCAACAGGCGAATAAAAATTTCGCCTTAGGGTGCGAAATCGGTATAGGTTAGTCTTAATGTAATGGAAATAATTTCTTGTGTTTTTTGTAGTTTATTAAATAAGTATATGTTAAGTTATTCGTTAATATTATGAAAGTTTTGTATTTAATTGTACTTCTGTCTGTCTGTTGTATCTACATAAATAACTTTAAAGTTTGGTTATGTGTGTGTTGGTCTCAGAGCAGTTTTGTTTCTGTGCGCAAGGGTATTAATCTATACATACCTACCATTGTATGTATCTGTTTGTATTTGTACCAGTAGTACTACATATACCGTTTTTTTTTGTTGACGCAGGGTTAATCTTCATAGATACCCGACTCCTGGGGAGGAGACCGGGTTATGTGAGATTGTACTCACTAAAACCCTCTGCGATGGCCGCCACAGCACGGAAAAGGAGAGGCTACGGGATCGCTTACGCAGGCACGTCCGCGGCTTCTCCCGTGCGTTGCTCCGCTCGGGGCTTGCGGAGCCCTTCTCAGGAGGGCGAACTACATATACCTATGTAATGTATGTAAGCGGTATGTGGTTATCATTGTCCTTCCGAAGTCTAAACGGCTTGATCTATTTCGATGTGTGTGAATGTAATTACATTTTTATTCTTCTTCGTCATAGGCTATGTGACGTCAGCAAAAAATCAACATGGCGGACGTAAACTGTTAAAATTGATAAACCGTTGTTACTTTTTGTAGCCTAAATAGGTTGACCGACTTTGAAGTGTGAGGTGCTGTTATTATGAAATTACGTTAAGTCCTGTTTATTAAAGTCTAGTAGTCAAAAGTAAGACTGAAAAAAAAACATAACAAAAGGAAAATGCACAAATTCGTTTACTTGGATAAAACATATTCTTGTTATTTTTATTTAGGTGACCAAATTCTATGTGACCAAGCTGAAAGCATAAACTTACGAATAATAAAATAACCGACTTCGAAAACGAAACAAGTAAACTAAAAAGCAAAAAATATATATTGTCTATAACATTTTGAAGGCAGATAAAACATAAACAACGAAGAAGGCACCAAGTAAAACCTTTTACGTGTAAAAAACATAAAAAAAACATATTTGAGAACCTCCTTTTTTGAAGATTAAAAATATGTTGAAAACAGCCTTACACAGAGTGTTTAAAATTATAAATATAGAATATACAGATAACTAATTCTAGAATGCAATAAACATGATAAGGAATGTAATAGACGTCAAAGAAGGTATAATCTTAAGGGTGCGTGTACATTGACACTAATTTGTTTTGATATACAGCTGTACATAAAACTTGTATTGCAATTATGTACTAATTAGATATTATCAGCAGATGTCCACAATTGCTATCGTAATCAGATTGAAGTGTACCGTCCGTTACACTGACGGCTTGATACAAGCTAGATTAAATTAATTGGATATATTTATATGTATTTTTTTTTATGTTATTATTAAGCATACGGCATTAAACGTCTTTGTTTGGCTGTTTGTGAAAATAGATCGATTTAAAAGATTTATTTTTTCGTATTTTTTTTTATATTTGATTCCATTCAAATTGTATATATTTTTAACCGACTGAAAAATGAGATTTTCAGGAGACTACTAATCCCATTGTAATATGTTTTTTTTGCTATTTAAATGTATATTTTTTAATGTATTGATATATTAGGATCGGAGAAAGATTTTTGGAGTTAAGCAAAATAACCTTTCAAAGAACTTTAAACATATATTAAAAATCAAAACTGAGTGACTGACAAATTCACTGATTGATCCGCGTAGAGCTGAAACCGCTAGGTCTATAAACATGAAGTTTTGCACAAACGTTCCTTAAGTACCGTTAGTGTGCATTAAGAAAGAATTTTTGAAAATTCATCCCCTAAAAGGAGGGTTGAATGTTTGTTAGATATCAAATACCTAAATATACGCGAGCAAAACGACGGGAAAATGCTAGTAATATATAAACTAAGAATGACCCACAAATTCTGCGATTGTTTTTCTATGTAAACAACGATAATTCTATTTGAAGTCGGTTATATTTTTCTATGAAAGCAATTATTGTTTTGACAATTGCTATATTTTTTATTTTTTGCTAATTTTCTATATATGATGATTGCCAACTATACCTTACTTACAATACTTGTGTATGATATAAAGAAACGTTATATTTGAACGTTTCTTTAATTGTATTTACCTAGTTTACACCATTGACTAACAATACTATTACAATTTGAGAATTTAAAAAAAAAACTTTAATTTTAATGTTCTTGCGAACAGTACTCAATTTTACAATACTTGATTATGACCACCTTAAAGTAAAAGTAAAGTAGCAGTCTGTAAATGCTACACCACGCTGCTCCACTGCGGGTAGGTGGATATAGATGTGTCAGAATTTCTCCCGGCACATCCAGATTTCTTCACAATGTTTTTCACCGCCGAGCTTGATGAATTTCAAATTCATGACCTATTTTGATGCAATTTTATAATTAAAAAACGTCAATTTCAATGTTCTTGCGAACGGTACCCCATTTACCTCGTGTAAACCATTGACTCGCGGGTTATCCGATGAATGATTGATACCGTGTCAGGCACTATCGCGCCTACCGTTGACCTCTGCAGCTGTAATATTTATATTATTCAATACTACGCACTAATCTTGCTTGTTATTGACATTTTGAACTGTGAAGTTAGTCACGTTTTCGTTTTTCGCTAACGTTTTCTCGCTGTTTCGTTTGCTTTTCATTCTTATTAAAAAATGGGCAGAGATTGCCTAGTGGTAAGAACACGTGGATCTTCTATTCCAACACAAAATTTTCAGTGCTAAATTTGTATTTAAATTCATCTCCAGCTCGGCGGTGTGACAAACTGCATGTACCGGAAGAAATTCTGACACGTGTATATCCGCCAACTCGCAGTGGAGTGGCGTAATGGATTAAGCTCTAAGCCTCTCTATAGGAGAGGAGGAATTTGCCCAGCAGTGGGACATTTACGGGCTGTTGCTTTACTTTTTTTTAAGTTACTTATTTGAAAAAGTTGCGGGTTTAAATCGAAAGCAGAACTGAATTTAAATTATGGTTTAATTTTTATCTTTTTATGCTCTTTGTAAATAAAATGTCAGAAACAATTCAGTTGAAATTTTGAGACAGTTATGTAGATATGTCCATCATCATCATCATCATCAGTGGAGTACACTGCGCTCATACATGTAATGAATTTAGATCCTTAAGAAGAAGAGTCATTTGCTCAGCTATAAGAAATGGTTGTAACGTATATTTCAGTTGCAGACAAACGGACGGACAGCTTATGTAACTTTTTGGTAACTACCACTAATAGTTTTATACGCTCTGAATTTGTATGATTTGAGTCAAGATATTCGTGCTGAGTTTATAATTTACGAATATTATGTAACACCTAATATTTAATTTTAAAAAAGTTTGTGAGGATGCATGGACGTTTTTCCTATTTCACGCAAATTTCAAATTATTTTTGAAATTTGCTTGAATGACAAAACGGATTTTGACAAAACTTTAACATTTATTAATATAACGTATACATCACACACAGGTTATTTTAACCAACATGCCACGCAGCCGAAGCCACGAACGGAGAGTAGTAAACGGCAGCTACCTTTCTTAAAAAGTTAGCTCAATTTTTAACCGACTTCCAAAAGAAGGAGGTTTATAATTAATTACTTAAAAACGCAGCTCCGTACCCGAGTTGTAAATCGATTTGAATAATTCGTTTTTTTTATTTGAAAGATAGGTTCCATAGAATTAACATCAAAATCGATTCAGCAGTTTTATTTTAAAACTATAATGACGCGAATAACTATGTCATTCAAATTAACTAAATTACGTATTTTGCTTTGAAGTCAGTTCGCCTTTTTTTTTAATCTTGTTTCTTATTTAGACTGTTAGTTCATGATTTAAACGCAAACAAACATATATACTCCGCATCTACATACAGCAATCATACCGCCAAAAATACATTAAATGTACGGACATTTGTATCATTAATTACATTTATAAATATACAGAGAAAATGTTTACTACAAAATGAAATACTACAATTAATTAGGTTTAAATAGTAATAATTAAAAGTGAAACGACGATAAGGCGTGCGTGCCGAGCTGTTTGTTAAACAGTTGTATGCGGTAGAGAACAATTGTTATAATACATTTTTATTTAATTTATTTTTATATATAAAATTAGCGGACAAACGAGCAGGCAAATGGTGAGTGATGACCGCCGCCCATGGACATTTGCAGACACGGGATAAGGGCAGGATAAAGGAAAAAGGATCCCTTAGGAATGGGAGTTAGGCTTCCGGCTAACCCTCTCTTACCGTATAAAACGTTGTTGTATTAGATATTTCACGCCGATTTTCTCTAAAACTGTGGTACTTTAGACTTATTATAAGTGTTATCCGGTCAAGGTAAGCGGTAAGCATTAGGTTACTAGTATAAATAGATCTTTAAAAGTGACTAAAATAACCGCGTACAAAAGTCTCTCCAGAAACCGCGGCATTTTAGGCATTCACGTTCTCCGCAGACAAAAGTCAAGAGAAAAATGATGGCGTAATATTATTAAGAAAGCTGAAAACAAAGACATACAATGAACGTAATGTCTTATTATTATTCCATTTTAAAACCTTTCTAATGAAAACGACTAAATCCTCTTTCGTAAGCTACCTCTTTCTTTTGTTTTTTTTTTTGTTATAATAAAACTATGTAGTTTAGACATTCACAAGTTAGCCTACGACTGCTTATATTTTTCTGTAAATTAATATGTATAAATAAATAATAAATAACGCATCACACTCAACGGCCCCCATTAAGATCTCGTGACCTTGTGTCGGGGGTCCGGAAACACTCACAACACTAACACAAACACCCAGACCACGACAAACATCTGTATGATCAATACACACGTTTGCCGTGAGCGGGGATCGAACCCGCGACCGTTAGCGCTTTAGTCAGTTGCGTCTGTGTATAATAAGAAATCATTTTTTTGTCTATTACCTTTTTTCTATTTCTTAATTAGTTGTAGGGCCTTATAGTGTATCAGCGGCAATGTGATTTGTCCTGGGCCATTGCTCATTTTAATGGCTGTCACCAATACAGTGGTTTATTCTTTCCTTGCTTTGCTTGTAATATCACACCCCATACAACCTGGATACCTGTGCTTACTCCCTACTCTTCTCACATTTATGGGTATTCTTTTGTTGTTATATTATTTCGACAATGTCATTTGAATGTAAAAAACACAATGGAGATTGACCGGTGGGATAAGACTCAGCTAAATTTTGGAAACACCCTAAAACAGTATGAACTTCATCGTTAGTCCTTAACCTAGAACAACACAAAAATGATTTTATAATACAAATAATTTTAACGGGACAATCAAATGTTGTATTAAAATACATTGATAATAAATAAACATGGCATAACACCATTCAAATTATCTGTCAACGCTAGGAGCGAACGATAAATGCACTGCGTAGTTTCGATAAGATGACTTAACCCATTTTATGCTAATATTAATAATAAAAATATATATGCGTTTAAGTTCAACCGTATCGGCTGTTACCTCATTACATCGGATAGTAGGTATATTATTATGAAAGATCAAAAGTTTATCGAAGAGTTGCGTTAATGATGTCGGTATAAGTTCTAAAATGGAAATGTCGTGTTAGCACACTATGGACATGTATTTGAACGCTGATAAGTAATACTGTGTCAAGCCACACGTACTTCATTTTAAGAAAATGGCGTCTAAATATGTCAAACCTATTCTTTATACCTTTGAAGAAGTGTATATCCATCTTTTCTTATTTATTTTGATACAGGTTATAATTAATTAAAAGCAGATTGATATATTTAATATATTATTTAATAGAAAGTTTTTTAAATATTTGACATTATTGTATTAATTGCAAAATATGGAACGCACTTGAAATTCGAAACAATTAATTACGAAACTTTTTTCCGTACTTATTTAGTTCATATGACTTGAATTTTTCTTGAAAAATGTTAAATAGGATTCATTATCAGAATACATCAATATCTCGGAATTTGATTTTTTGGGGGTTAACACATTATTGCTTATCAGCATCCATTTTAGGTTAGGGTTATTGGACTATTCAACTTTAAATTTATATTTTCAACCGTCGCGATTTCTACTATTCATATTTAATATAACGGGTCTTATCGCGATAATGGTGGTTATTAATGGTAGTAATACCTTTGTATTGTTCGACGTTTCGACGAAGTTGCATCAGTCGTGGTCACGAGGTAACTTCTCTAACAGTGACCAAGACGGATGCAACTTCGTCATATTAAATATATTCGTTATACGAAATATGAATAGTCAACTTTAATTAGAAGATTTTTTTTATAAATGCTGGTCCGATTGTCCCATGGTAATGGTCCCAATTTCGAGGCTTAACAATATTTTATATGTAAACTAATGCGTAAGAAAGGTCAAAAAGTCATCATTGTAAATATGATAGAGGAACGGAACCTTCTGGCACGTATATGTCGCGAAATACAACCCAACATACTGCATAAAATACTACATTTTTACAGATGGTTTTAGAATCTGTGTTTAAATTCATCTCGAGCTCGACGGTGAAGGAAAACATCGTGAGGAAGCATCATGTACCGGGAGAAATTCTGGCAGGTGTATATTCGCCGACACGCAGTGGAGCGGCGTGGTGGATTAAGCTCTAAATTTTCTCCTTAATAGGAGAGGAGGCCTAGCAGTGGCACATTTCCAGGCTGTTATTTTACAGTTTTTTAATACTTTGGATTTTTGTACTAAAACGACTGAAACTGTCAAAATATTTGATGTTTTGCATGGCAATTGTTTATCGTAATTAGCCCCCTAGTTAAACTGATGGACGCTTTGATTTTGACGTAAAACTTAACAAATAAAAATACATGAATCGCTTGTATAATATTAATGAGGATTATCTATTAAATATTAATATCTGACATAAGTTTTAAATTTATTACGTGACAAATATAAAAAATTAATTGCGGCATAAAATCGTAACATATATAATAATAAATTTAATTGGTTGTATAAATAATAACGGTTAATTACATATGTATCTGTAAAAAGTTATGCTGATGATATCTATATCTGACTTAAGAATTTATATGACTCAATAAAAATAATTATGTGCCAGTAATACGGAAAAATAATGAAAAAGTTGATTCACCATACTGAGTTACCGCCATTTTGGTCATACCATGTATGTGGACATTTTTATAATATTTTTCTATAATATTGCCTTGATAATGGTCTGCTTAGAATTCTGTTTGTTCGTTTTTAGATGTATTATTTGTTTTTTTTTTTATTATTAATAAATGCAATAATATAAAATGAGATTAATTGTCTCGATTTATTGGTCTTATTATTGACTAGCTGCGAATTGCAGTTTTATTTTATTTCAATCTTTCTATTATAAAATTTTATAAAAATTTTATTTCAAATCGCATCAGTAGTTTTAGAGATTAGCTCCTACATATGAACTTATAGATCGATAGATAGTAGATAACTATAATTAATAATTAATTTACTTTTTAAGTGAATGTTTCATAAACATAATATTTCTTATATAAAGTATTTTGAAGTCTTCCCTCCTACCTCATTCCTTTCCTTACTTTCTAGTTCCGTTCATCACTCCTTCATCATTCCTAAGCCAGCAACTCATTTGTAGGTGCTTTGGTGCTGCTCATGGATGGCAACGGTAACTCTTCTACCTGATGTCAATCAGACCTACTTATCTGCCTGCCAGGTAAAAAAATCCTGAAAAGAAAACTAATATTGCATCGAATGATTTTTTTTAACGCTAGTAACTGAATTTATGCCTCCCGCCCGAGAATTCAGGCAGGTATGTGGAACATCTGACTCTAAAGGATGCACCAGGCTACCCACTAAAACCCAGCGATGCCCTCATCGTCTTTGATGGGCGCCACATGCTACTGCGTAAGTGTTGGCCGGTCGGTTTTTTTTTATTTTCGTAAATCTTTGAAAAGACACCCGATTCCTGGGAGATATTATGTGGAAACTTATAGCTCCTAAAACCCCTGCGATGGCCTTCCTCAGCACCGAAATGGAGATACCGGGGGACCACTTGCGGATGCGCTGGCCCTCCCGTGCGACGCTCCACTCGTGGTTGGCGGAGCTCGACACGGGTAAAGTGTCCCGGTGGACCGTCGGTCGGTCTGCCACTGCGAAATTCCTCTACCCGGAAACTCACGGGCAGCGAAACCACTCTTCTAGAATGCCGTACTTGCCAGAAACACACGAAGCATTTATGTCCAGTTGAGAGACATTTTTATATAACTATCAAGATTTAAATATCATTTCCCTGTAGATTAACGACATTAACAGATAATTTAAACACACGTTTGACAACCCTATTATAATAAGGAAGTATAGAGTGACCATTTTTTATACTTTACCTATAAAAGGTAATGCCTTCGATAGACCGAGCGGCGACCGTGAGATGCTACTCGTGTGTCGTTTATGGCGAATGGGAAATAATTGTGTGAGAAAAATATCTTTATAGTGACATAATTTGCGAATGCCAATTCGTCATTATATAAATTACTAGCTGTCCTTCGCGATTTCACTTGCGTTAAGGATTACTGCTGTAGTGCGTTGTAGCGTGATGAAATATAAAGAATAGAAATGAAATATAAAGAATTTTTCAAGAAATATCAAGAATTTTTCAAATCGGAACAGTAGTTTTACAGATTAGCCCCAACATACAAACATACAAACAATGAAATGAAACTATTTTAAACGGATTTAAATCGCGTATATTAATTATTTTTATCATCCCGACGTTTCGAGCACTTTGCAGCGTTCGTGGTCACGGGTAGACTAAGGTGACATTTGTCTATTTGTGATTTTAGAAAATATTATTTACAACTACCGCCAACGGTTTCTTAAATGATATCTTGAATAACGTTCCGGTTGCACGCAGAAGGCACTAACTGTATCTTTTGGTCTGGCAGTCTGTTGGACTTGGGATTTTAAATTTTTAATAAGTGGATCCCAGGTGTTTGAAAGTCTCCAACCATCTTCTCTATTGAAGTTCGGATGTTTTTGAATTTCAATAGCCTCGCGTATCATTCTAGGAATGAATCTGTGTTCTCTAGCGAGGATCTGTGGTTTATCAAATCGGATAAAATGGTTAGGTTTATCCAAGGCATGTTCACAAACTGCAGACTTTGAAGAACGCCTATTCTTGACATCTCCTATGTGTTCCTTGACCCTAGTACCGATGCTTCTTTTTGTTTGGCCTATGTAGGATAAACCACACTCACATTCGAGTTTGTATACTCCCGCAGTCTGTAAAGGAATATTACTCTTGATAGGTCTCAAGAACTGGCTCACTTTCTTATGAGGCTTGTAGATAGTTTTAATCGAAGCTCGCTTCAAGATGTTGCCAATTCTGTCTGTAACTCCCTTCACATATGGTAGAAATGCAGGTTGTCGCTCAACTGTGGGTGGCTTGATACGGCTTCTACGATGCTGGCGAGGCACGGGCAGCTTGTTCTGGTGGAGTGCAAGCTTGACGTGGTGTAGCTCGTCCTCTAGGTGTTCAGCATCGCAGAGATGGTGGGCTCTCTGAAACAAAGATTTGCTAACGGTAGCTAACTGACTAGGGTGGTGGTGTGAGTCACCATTGAGGTATTTATTAGTGTGTGTGGGTTTCCTATAAACTGTGTGACTTAATGTGTTGTCAGGATTCTTGATAATAAGAATGTCAAGAAAAGCTAAAACATTATTTGCCTCTAATTCCATAGTAAATTGAATGTTATTATTAATACAATTAAGATGTTGTAAAAATGCAGACGTCATATCACTAGGTAATATTGTGAAAGTGTCATCTACGTACCGCTTGTAAAACCGAGGTGTGATTGGTCCGGAGTGAAGAGCCCTCTCCTCCAGGTCTTCCATGAATAAATCGGCGACCACACAGAACACAGAATGTGAGTGTGGTTTATCCTACATAGGCCAAACAAAAAGAAGCATCGGTACTAGGGTCAAGGAACACATAGGAGATGTCAAGAATAGGCGTTCTTCAAAGTCTGCAGTTTGTGAACATGCCTTGGATAAACCTAACCATTTTATCCGATTTGATAAACCACAGATCCTCGCTAGAGAACACAGATTCATTCCTAGAATGATACGCGAGGCTATTGAAATTCAAAAACATCCGAACTTCAATAGAGAAGATGGTTGGAGACTTTCAAACACCTGGGATCCACTTATTAAAAATTTAAAATCCCAAGTCCAACAGACTGCCAGACCAAAAGATACAGTTAGTGCCTTCTGCGTGCAACCGGAACGTTATTCAAGATATCATTTAAGAAACCGTTGGCGGTAGTTGTAAATAATATTTTCTAAAATCTCAAATAGACAAATGTCACCTTAGTCTACCCGTGACCACGAACGCTGCAAAGTGCTCGAAACGTCGGGATGATAAAAATAATTAATATACGCGATTTAAATCCGTTTAAAATAGTTTCATTTCAATGAATAATAATCGTGAAAATCTAAGACAACGATAACATACAAACAAATTTTACTTTTTTTTATATCATATATCATGAACTTAACGTACCTCTGTCAATAGGCCGACTTCTTTAAACACATTATTAATTAAATAATATAACAACTTTTTAATAAATAATAAATTTCATGGACTAGAAAAGTCAAAAATATTTATATTATTAATAAGGTGACATTTTAAGCCATCTTTGGCTCTATATCGAGCTAAATCGAATTAAACAATTTTTTCTTTACATTTAAGGTAAACGTCTATGAATGTCTCACTGCCAGGCAAAGCCCTCATATAGAGGAAAAGGTTTAGTGCTCAACTCACCACGCTACTCCACCGTGGGTTGGCGGATGTATGTCAGTATTCCTCCCGGCACATGGTGAAGAGCCGAGATAGCTTAGTGGTTAGAACACGTCGATCTCAACTGATGATCGCGGGTTCAAACCCCGGCTAGCACCGCTGGTTCTTCAAGTGTTAAATTTCTGTTTAAATTCATCTCGAGCTCGGCGGTGAAGGAAAACATCGTGAGGAAACCTGCATGTGCCGGGAGAAATTCTGAGACATGCATATCCACAAACCCGCAGAGCAGCATGTTGGATTAAGCTCTAAACCTTCTCAATAGGAGAGTTTTAGAGAGGAGAATTTTACATGCAGATTTCCTTACGATGATTTCTTTTACCGTCGAGCACAAGATGATTTTAAATTTAAATACAAATACGTCGGCCCAATGAATAGTAATGGAGCAATTTTTCGATTTTAGCTCCTTACAAAGAAATAGTCCAAAAATGGATGATGATAAGTAATACTATGTCAAGCCATACGGACTTCATTTTGAGAAAATAACATCTAAATTTGTCAAACCATAATAAGTATTTATTAAGTATATATCCTTCTATCCTATATCCTTTATCCTAATCTTTACTTTTAATTTTGATAAAAGGTATAATTAATTCAAATCAATATATCGAATAATATAATATCGAATAAAAAGTTTTCCAAATATTTTAGATTATTGTTTAAATTGCAAAATATAGAACACAATTGAAATTAGAAACAATTAATTAAGAAACTTTTTTCCGTACTTATTTAATTTAAATGACTCCGATTTTTTTTGAATAATGTTAAATAGATGATGCACCATCAAAATACATCAGTATCTCCGAATTAGACTTTTTGTGGGTTAACACATAATTGCTTATCATCATAAGTCTCCTGTTATTTTGCAATATTTAATACGATTCTCTAAATACCTAGATTTTACAACGTCTCATTAGTACTTTGATTTGAGTTCATCAATCTATCAATCGGGAAAGCTATAAATAGTATCAGCGCCTGCCGTAATAAATAGCAAGGGAGCAAATGTTTCGATATTAACTGACAAAGAGCCATAAAATAAAACTTCGAATAACCCATCGTTAGCGGCCACAAAGATGCCTATCTCCGACTTCACGGGCCTGTGACGCGATAATTTCTTCAACATTAACACCGTGGGTTGAAATGGCATAACCCGAGAAATTAATGTATTTTTTAATTTTTTTTTTGTTCTTATTAATTTTTTCGATTGGATTATGTACAAAATGAGTTTTTTTTTTAATTTTAAATATCGATTCTGGCGAGGCTGGTAAAATGTCTAGCATATGACCAGTTAACTTTGTGTATATGTAGTATTCATGTACCTTATTCCAAAACTTCTACATAAGTTATTTAGAAGATCGATGTTCGGCTGTGTGATTTTATATTTGTTTACTGATTTGGACCGACTATAAATATTGTAAATATATATTTTTTTTCGTTTGTTATTTGTTTCATTTGGGTTTATTTTCATTTTCAAGTTTTTATTGTTAATGTAGTAACGCACAATGAAAACTTATTTTTTAGATAAATTTCCACGACAGGGCTTACAAGGTTTAATACCTTCATAATCCATTACATGCAACAATGCCAAAAACGGAAAAAATAAGTTTCGCCGAAAAAAAAAAATATTGCAAAACATTAGTTATGTCATTTTACCATTCACCATAGTGATGACCACGTCTAAGTCGACAATACATGATGCGATATTAATTGTCCCGCGTACGTGAAACGGTGAAACACTGGTTTTTGCTCACTCGATCGTGTTTAATTTACTTGTGATAATCTGTTTATTCAATGGAAAAACACAACGTTTTTTTTATTGTGATTATTTATTCGTTACAGATTTTTTAACGATAAATTATACTTATACCGGTTTTGCTCACGATGTGGCATAATTGTTTCATATTTAAGTATACGGGGAGAAATTTTAATTTGAAATTATAGGAAATAGTGAAAAATATTTAAAGGAATTTCGTTGGCTGTTTTGCAACTAGCTGGTGCTCTCAACTTCGTCTCCGATGTCTGTGATGCCTACGTCATATTAGCTTTATGCATGCAAAGTCTCAGCCCGATCGGTTTAAAATTGACAAAGTTTCATGCAATTATTCATCCCCTATTGTATCCCCTTGGGGGGTAGAATTAATCAAAATCATTTCTTAACGGATGCCTACGTCATAATATCTACCTGCACGCCAAATTTTAGCCCAATCTGTTCAGTGGTTTGGGCTGTGCGTTGATAGATCACGATGTCAGTCAGTCAGTCAGTCACCTTTCAGTCATATATATTTATACAAAATATAGAACATATGTACTATACTGTTCTAAACGATGATTGATTAATGATGATGAAAGCTGATTTTTTTTTTAAATAACATTAAATACATGAGGCATTATTAAAATACATTAATATAATAATATAAAAATAATATCTACGAATTTGAATTTTTGTGGTTTAATACATTATTGCGTCCATTTATTCATCTTGATAAAATAGTAGTTTTAAATAATTTCTGCTCAGTCATAAGATAATACCTTTTCATACAAGTTACAAAAGAACGTAATTATGTACTTTGGGTGTAATAACGGCGGAAGTTTTAGACTAAACGTGAATGCAGTTGAGGTAATGCGTTAAGTTTGAGAAGCACTCGGCACGTAGTGTTGTGCTTTTGAATGTTATCGATATTTTGTTTTCACTACAATTTATTTTATTGATCGGAATATGTTAAAAGTGAAAGTAAGTTCGAGATTTCAATAATAAAAAATATTGTTTAAATAATTTGATAAAATTACTCATTATTTGCAAATAAGACGCATAATATATATTTTATAAAACGGGTCTTATCGCGATAACTAATGGTAGCAATATCTTTTATTGTCCGATTGTACTTTAAAAAGGTATTACTACCATAAGTTTTCGCGATGAGACGTTATATTAAATATGAATAATATAAATCACGAAAGTTTAAAACATATAAGACGCATGATCATTGATCAATACTTCTCTGTTAAAACCATTGGCTAACTTATTTTCAAGTCAAATAAATTCATCACATTAAACAAGAAGTGATCACAATTTGTCATGGTAGATATTAGAATGTGCGACGACCGCTCTGGTGTAGTGGTGCTAAATTGACCGATCGATATTTATATTTGTATAAATATTTGTTCCTATTCTTACTATTGTTCCTATATTGATATTACTAGAAGCTATTACAAAAAAATATCGATATTAATTTTATCGACAAAACATTTCATATCACTAAATGAAGCTATTGAGTTAACAGTGACTCGGCGTCTGGACAGCATATTAAAGTTCACCACCTTAACATTTATGCAAGAGTCACTTAGTTTGAGGGAAAAATATCGATAACATCACGTTATACGCAATACATCACTAATATTAATTGAAGTGTTCGGGTATTGTGTTATAATATTGCTATATTAAATTTCTGGAACTTCGTGTGTGT